>CM042043.1:53006683-54502933 GCA_023525975.1 Smallanthus sonchifolius | reverse complement strand
TTTAATTTAGCTTTCAAAGTTAGCTTTTAGGGTTTAGATTTTTGGGTTTGGGTGGGGGTGGTGGTGGGTGGGGTGGGTTTAGGTTTTTGGGTGGGAGTAGGTGTGGGGGGTTTAGGTTTTTAGGTGGGGGTGGGTGTGGGGGGTTTAGGTTTTTGGGTGGGGTGGGTGTGGGGGGTTTAGGTTTTTAGGGGTAGGGGTGGGGGTGGGGGTTTTTGAGGGTGGGTGTGTGGTTTTGGTTTTTTGGTGGTGTGGGTGGGGTGGGGGGTTTAGGTTTTTGGGGTGGTACTATATATATGCAATATTACGGGTTGTTTTTTTTTTTAACGAGGACGACGTGGGAAACAAAGTCTCCGAAACAGTTTTTTAGTTTTTTATTTATATTTTGAGTTACGATTTTTTTGCTTTTAATGAGGAGTTCTCTAGTTCTCTCATTAAAATGAGTTCTCTCATGAACTCAACCCTATATATATGTGTGTGTGTGTGTGTGTATAGAGAAAGTATAAAATGAAAAACCCACTTGAGTTGAGAAATCACGTGAAAACCCTATATAACATAGTTTTTTCAGGTTGTTTTTATATATATTTTCTTCACTAAAAAATTAAAAAAACGCCAATTACTTTTTTTTATAAAAATCTTGAAAAAAGAGTAAAATTCATCGTTTTTACATCATTTGTCAGCGTACGTCAGCATGTTACATACGTAACACATGATGTTACATATGTAAAACTTTGGTAAATAATAAAAAAAATCCACACGGTGCTTTTTTTTCAAAAGTGATGAAATTAAATATACAATCTATTCCAAAAAGAGTTAATTACGCAAATAGGTCCTATGGTTTTGGTAAAATAACATGTATGAGTTCTAAGTTTAAAAAGTTGCAAGTTTAGGGCCTGTGGTTTGTGTAAAATAACATGTATGAATCCTAAGTTTAAAAAGTTGTAAGTTTAGGGTCTGTGGTTTTAATTTTATAACAGGTTTGGGTACTAAGAATATATTCCATTAATTTTTTTTTAATTTTAAGTAAAATAACTTTTTTACCCTTGACTATTAAAAAATAAAAAGAATATATATATATATATATATATATATATATATATATATATATATATATATATATATTACAGGGACTAGTTTGTAATTTACTTAAACAATAATTAAAAATATAACAATAGCAAAAAACTTAATAAAAGTTATATTTTTAATTATTGTTATATTACATGTATTTTACGGAGCTGGAGGAGATATGGGGAAGATTGAGGTTTTTTTTTATTAAGTTTTTTTGTATTGTTATATTTTTAATTATTGTTTAAGTTAATTACAAACTAGTCCTTATAATATATATTCTTTTTATTTTTTAACCGTCACGGATAAAAAAGTCATTTTACTTAAAATTAAAAGAAAAATTAATGGAATATAGTCTTAGTACCCAAACCTGTTACAAAATTGAAACCACAAGCCCTAAACTTGTAACTTTTTAAAATTAGTACCCATACATGTTAATTTACCCAAACCACAGGCCCTAAACTTACAACTTTTTAAACTTAGGACTCATACATGTTATTTTACTCAAACCATATGACCTATTTGTGTAATTAACTCTTCCAAAAATAAAAAAAATACATATGTTTTTAAGTTGTTACGTATGTTACATAAGTTTCAGAGAGTTTCCACCATAGCCCTCCCGTATATATATACACATATATATATAGGTATATATATACACACATTCATTTCAAAACCAATAACATGTTAAGGATTTCAAAAACCATATAATAACTTTATACCTATTATTTTGAATGTGATATACAAAACGGTTATATAACTGCTAGGGGTGTTCAACAAAATGTTTGAATGTGTTATACAAAACGGTTATATAAGTATATAACTCCTAGGGGTGTTCAACAAAATGTTTGAATGTGTTATACAAAACGGTTATATAACTATATAACTCCTAGGGGTGTTCAACAAAACGGTGATATCCCTCCCTTTTAAAAAATCATTCTATCTCTCTCTTCCCCTGAGTTTGATCATATATAACTCAGATTCAAACAAAAATTTATATCAAAATACAGATAATTGTATGCAAATCTTAACGGTATATTCGAAAAGTTACAAGAGAAAACTAAAACATATAAAAATAATTATAATACTAAAATAATCAAATTTTACAAAATACATAAATTTATTCTCTTGTGAATACATGTTTTTACTTTAACTACAAAAAAAATCATCACCACTGATTGCAATAGTGTGTACTTGCTTTGTTTATAAATACACTGGAATATTTCTTTTGTTGATTTCTTAAATTTAAGATAACTCAATTAAAAGTGTCGGTAGGTTTTTGTCACTGATAACTTCTCCCCCTAACTTTGAGTAAATAGTAAAATGTATCCTTTTACTTTGTAAAGTTTAACTTTGACCCTCTTAATTTTTTCAAATTTTGAGTTTACCCCCTTAGTATATATAATTTAATTATTCCTTAATAACTTTTGCGTTTGTTTGTTTATTTTTTGTTGTTGACGTCCCGTAATTTTATACGTTTCATTTTGTGCTTAGCCACGTTAAATGTGACCGACTCAACTGTTTAAAGTCCGCCTCTCGCCGCGTAGCGTGAAGCAAAATTTATTTAACCATGTTTTTTTGTGCTTAGCCACGTTAATGTTATCGCCTCAACCATTTAAGGTACGGTTCCCGTCACGAAGCGCGGGGTCCATTTTCTAGTGTGTTATTAAACATAAATAAAACTGAAATAAATAAACTTTTTGATTATGCTAAGAACTACTATTTACTTCTCGCATGTTGTGACGGCTCGGTTTTGAATAAAATTTATATCTAAACGTAGGTCGAAAAAAGCACGTCGTAATGGTTGTTTCCAAAATTAAAAATACATTATGTTGTTATGGAAAAAAAAATTAGGGTATTGTATTTGACCCTGGTCATTTTTGAAATTTATATCGAAACATACATAAAAAAATCATGTCTTAGTAGTGTATTCGGAATTGTGTAAAACATTATATTTTAAAATATATAAGAGAAAAACCAAATATGCTTAATGCAACACTTTAATTTCAAACATTGATTATTTAATCAATAAAACATGCGGAAGCATTTGTCCCAAGAAAAGTTTTTTTTATTTCCCTCGCGTACCGCGAGGACCAAGGCCCCTCCCTTCGCGTACCGCGAGGGAGTCCCAAAATCACTCGCCCGAGAACCAGATCTCTCGCGTACCACGAGAGAACCCTTCCTGGTTCTCGCGTACAGCGAGGCGACAGAGTAAACAGAAAGTTTACTCAGCTGTCCTGTTTTCAACACTTAGCCAAAATTCCAACTTTTTCCCATTTGACCATAAAATTTACCCAACACCTAAGATTGGGTTCCAACATTCAAAATACCATACTTATGTACCAAAAATTACAATTCCAAATATCGGTTTACACCCATTTGATAGACACCTAATTACACCCGAAATCATCCAAAACGTGCATACGAGAATCCAACATTTGCCAACGACTTGACCTTGACTATACCGGAGCTTTTCCTACATAACCACATAATTATTCACCATTAGTAATGTAGATAAAACATAACAACAAGTAAAACATTCTCATTTTCACCCATTATTCACCATTAGTAATGTAGATAAAACATAACAACAAGTAAAACATTCTCATTTTCACCCATTATTCACCATTAGTAATGTAGATAAAACATAACAACAAGTAAAACATTCTCATTTTCACCCATTTGATATGTTTCCACCCAATTACTCATTAGGCAACATATCACTTGCATAACACTATACAAGTTTCTTTCTTTCATTATAACCATCCCATATTTGACAAGATTTCATTTCCATCATGGCACAAGACCATAACTCCTTTACTTTTTCAACATGGTACTTAGACCATAATTTTCACAGCATTTCCATTATGATACTTAGACCATAACTTCACCACATTTTCATTATGACACATAGACCATAACTTCACCACATTTTCATTATAGTATTTTAACTATAACTACATTTATTCACGTGTTCATACACTTCCATACACATTCATGCCACATAACTTAATAAGCAAATATATCACACAAGTATTACCATTTATCAACAATACTAAGTAAGTGCAAGAGCACTTACCTTTTGGATTCGAAGATCCCGCTTCCCTTTCTCGATGAGCAATTTGATTACCTAAACACATACACCTATTTTAGTAATCTATTATGCGCCAACATTACATTTATTTGGGTTCTCAACACTTTCACCTATTTCTAACCCAAACTGATCCGTTTGAGTTATACTCATATCCAAACACCCTTTTACCACCCAAATTCACCTACTTGAGTTTCATTACCATTTCTTAACACTAATTTTTCATTCAATCTCTATCATTAGATTAATTTGGTGTTCTTTCAAGTGTCTAACATCATTTAAACACTTATTCAACATTAATTTAACATCCTATCATCATAATTCAAAAACCCTCAATTCATCCCATATGAACCCTAATTTCTCATAATCTAAATTAAAAGGTTCTAGGATGTTATTCACCACTCTTTACCTTTATTTTAGCTAGATTATCAACAATCTAACACCAATTTAACCCCTTGCATCATAAATTTCGGATTTTCAACAAAACCCAACTATAACCTGATAATGGTGAACTCAAATGGATGATTAACACTTACTTGATAATAGGAAGCTGATATGCAAGCCAACACCTTCACCAATCAAGCCTTAATTGCAAGATTTTGCTTCAAAATTCCTTTTCTCCCTTTTCTCTTAGATATGTAGACCCCACACTCACCAACAAGAAAATTCTGGATTTTGACTTCCATAATAGTCAAATATGATAGATTTGTCATATTTGCAATTTCAGTCCCTCAACTTTCATATCATCCATTTTCATGCCAAAACTAGTTAAAACTAACAATACCCCAAAATTAACTTGAAACCCATTTATTTCAACTTATTTCTAAAATATTATTTCCGCCATAATATTAAATAGAAATATTTATTTAAAACGAAACCCGGATTTTAGTTCGTTACACTTAAAGATAAATATAATATTAAAATAGTAGCTTTGAGGGGTTCTATCCTTATGTTTGGAGAGTTTGTACCCATGTCAGTTTTCAAAAAATATATATAAAAAAACATAGTTAAAAATAAATACGTCACACTGGTGTATTTAGAATTTTGTAATACATTATGATTTATTAAAAAAACTATGCTCAAAAGTAATTATAATATTAAAATATTAGTAACTTTAAGGAGTTGGACATTGTGTTTGGAGAGCTCATACATGTTTGGAGAGCTTGTATTAAAAACGGATGTCGTTAAATAGTAACTTCAACCAATCTGATTTTATTATTTATTTTATATTCTTTGTGTGAAAGCTTCAGGGAGTGTGTGAGATTTTTTTTCAAAACTACTTATTGACTTATAACTTATACCTATAACTTATAAGTCATAAGTAGCTTTCCCCTTACTTCTTGAAAATGTCATAAGTAGTGTAAATAAGTTAGTTTACCTAAACACCTTATTAACTTATATAAATTAATAAGTCAATAAGTAAAGTAAATAAGTAATCCCAAACACCCCCTCAATAACAAAAGACTTGCAGCTGAGTTGGTTGGTGCGCTACCATTAGAACTTTAAAGTCACTAGTTTGAGACTCACAAGGCCACACTTCCTCATATACTTCTTGATGTAAAGTTGAATGATACCTTTACAATAATAATAATAATAATAATAATAATAATAATAATAATAAGTATAATAGTGTAGTAATATAAGTATAATAATATAATAATAATAATAATAATCATAATTTCGTCACAAAAATGATAAAGTTTCCCGCAATGTTTTACTCGTCATCTTCAAATACTCGTCTCACAAGTCGCTGCTAGTGTTGTACGCCAGTTGACGAATTGCGGATGTACACTTTTTGTAACTCCGTGAAACCAAGTCTACCCTTGCATCGTTTTTTTTTATATATTCAAACTATCGTTCCATGTCTTGAACAAATCGCAAAAATAGTTATCGGCCCATATGAAACCGGTGGTTAAACGTTTATATCATCATACGGGGTGTCAGAAGAATAATCTTTAAGAAGACGTTGATTGGCGGCTTCACGATACCGGTTAACTTGTACTCGTCTTCTACGTGGACGTGAACTTTCAACCTCGATTTGGCGACACAAAAATTTCACCGTGGCTTGGACTGCACTAACGAACAACTCATCACCCTCAGAAGAATCGAATGATGACGACGACGAAGATGAAATATCCATACGTTTTTTTTTTAATGAAGAGTAGTAGAAATGTATGCTTTTTGAGGGGAGAGTATTTATAGATTTAAGTTAAATTTAATTAAAAAATATTTATGATTGTAGCTGTTATTCAATGGCCATTTATTGGTCTTCGATGCAGTCCACTCGTTTAACGCCCATGATCATCACAACAATTAGGGCCATCACACCCTCTATCACGTCTAGGGGCGGTGTTACAGCGTGATACGCCCCACTACACGCGTCCTAATGTATTAAAAGAATTATGTTTAAGAATACAACTTTTTTTGTTTGTTTACAAAATTTGACCGGCATAACATGGGCTAGTGGTGCACAAAACGGTTTTTTAACCCGAACCGGTTTAAAACCGAACCGAACCGGTTTGGTCAACAAAAAGACAAAGCCGGTTTTTTTTTAACCCGGACCGGATTGAAACCGGTTTGAGATGGGCCGTTGACCGGGTTTGACCGGTTTAAAACCGGTTTGAAACCAGTTTTTAAGCGGTTTTTAAACGGTTCGGTTCGGGTTAAACCGGTTTCAAACCGGTTTAAATGTATAGGTTTCAAACCGGTTTTAAACCGACGGTTTGAACCAGTTTGAAACCGGTTTGATCTAAACCGGTTCACGACCGGTTCGGGTATCGGTTTGAAACCGGTTTGGGTTTTCAAACCGGTTTTTTTGTGCATCTCTAGCGTTAGGTAGTCTATAACTGGGCTGTAGCCCAACTATTTGTTTGGGTTCGGGTTCTATTTGGGCTGAAGTTCCATAAACAAATTACACGTTATCATACTATTTATATTTGCTAAAACCTACAACTCTTCAAACGGTGTGTTTTGGTATAACCTTACAAGGGTTACGACTTACGAGTGGAAGCTTTTAGTATAAACACTTAATGATTTTAGTTCTAGTAGTATTGAGAAAAAGAACACCTATAGGCAATAACTATATCTACACAACTAAAATGTCGTATGATATCGGGGTTGGTGGCCCAATTGTAAAGGAAAATCCTCTAAGGAACATCAAGGTTTGAATAGGTCATGAGTTCAAGCCCCACTTTCAACAGGAATTAAGAAATTTGCCTTTAAAAAAAAACTAAAATGTCGTATACATAATAATAATAATATTACTAGTACTACTCTCTCCCTCCCCCTCCCCCCTCCTCGCCACCACCTCTGGTTAGACCCCGCCATCGAGTTTTAACACTAAAAATTTCATATTCATTATCTCTACTTATTTGAGTTAAATTAAATATGTAACCAACATTATGACCCAACCCATTTCGATCGACTTTTTTGATCTGTCTTAGCTCAACTTGTTTCGAACCTACTCATTTTTTGCACCCACTCAAAAAAATTCCTAGATCCGCCACTGATTGAGCACCTGCCTGACAGATCTTTTTTTCACTTGCAACATAACGTGTTGCCTAACAAGTGGCCAAACGAGGGAGTTTTCACCACTACATTAAGGTTGTTCGCCCCCCACTGTTTGTACCTTCAGGTAGTGATGAAATATTTATTTAAACCTAGACATCCCTAAATCCGGTCGCTTTCGATAATAACCGACACACCCAACCCCTAACACCCTTGTAGATCACTTAGCCTACGAACTCTAGCTCACATGCATACCGAACTCACCAATCCTTATAACACTCTATTTACCGAAACAAATAGCTTTAAAAAATTTGACATAGGTACCTTGTAAATACAAACTTTACTATAATTATCCTTGTTCATAAATAGGTAACAGACAGTTTAAGTTTGACGATTTTAATGTTTCTATATAGATTTTAGAGCAAATTATTTAAAAAGTGTTAAATATTTAAAGTTTGATGTTTTTCAGGTAACTATTCATTTATAGATGTATAGTAATTTTCTTTCTTGAACTCTTCACCAAATATTTATTATTTATAACTTTAATCATTACTCTGAACTGTCTATTCTCGAGCTAAATATATAAACCAAATTTCATTTTATTTAAATGAAAGACAATGAACAAAAACAAACAATATTATCAAAATTAATTCATAGATTTAACATTTTATTTTAGTAGTAACAGATAAATTAAAAGAGAAAAATGATATACAAATATACAATTTTCATACAACAAAAAAAATGATTTGGTTTATGAATCTTTAAATAAACTTTATTCCTATAACTCTTAAAATCTATGGTATTTTTTTTAAATAGGTTTTATCTTTTTATGAATCGGATATTAAAAAATGTTTACTTTATTACAATTAAACAAAATTATTTCAAAAATAAAAAATAAAAAAATATTAATTATATAGGTTCACCAAATAAAAAAAACCAAGCAAAATTAACAAAAAAATTATGTTTTAAATTTTATATTAAAGGAAACATTTTACGTTGTTTTTTTGGTAGAAAGTAGGTGTTTGATTATATCACAATTCAGGTTTTTTTTAATACTATCGATCTCATTTCTAATAAAAATGTTTGTTTTTTAAAATGTAATAAAAATATTATTTTTATATATAAAAATACATAAATAAACTAATTTTTTAATTATAAAGATGTCAAAATTACATAAAACATCCTTTAGGTTTAAAATTAAAGAAATAGTCCTTTAGGGGTAGTAGATACACCAAATTACCTTGACTTAACTGAAAAACTTAACGTCAGTTAGTTTAAAGAACGAAATCTGTTACGAAAGCATACATAAAAGATGTATAGTGTGTTTTTTAAAGATAAAGGATGAAACCTAAAAATTCATATGAACATAAAGAATGTTTTCTATAATTTTATCTTTCTTTTATGTAATCAAGCACGTTAGTTTCACCATCACAACGCGCATAACTAAGTGCACAAACACGCCCTTACACACGTTAAATGTCATCGTACGACTCCACCGCAACATGCGGGTCTTAACGTTTAAACATTGGTTTTCTGTCACGAGTTTACGTCTCCGATACAACACACATGTATAAAGTGGTTGTTTTTAACGCGTGAGTTTACGTAATACTTTTGATTTTTTATACACAGTTTCGAAGACGTTGATTGATTTCGCGGTTTAACGAGCCACAACGTGTAAATGTTTTGTTTTTTTTACTTTAATCATGAATTTCGCAAATGTCGACATAACATGAACACGTGATAACTATGTCCTGTTAACGTCGCAACACGTGCCGAATAGACATACTTATTTTTATTAATATTTTGACGTATTTTTTTTTGTTCAACGCCGCCGCATCGTGCGGGTCTTCGCACTAGTTTAAAAAGAAAATACAGAATTTATTATAACTTATACCAAACCACCAGTCTACCATTTATTTCGATAGGGATAAGACGATCGCTGTTAACGGCAAATCAAACGCAGTTAGAGAAAATTTCATGGTACTAGTTTCCGTGTCTGTCTGATCAGATCTAAGGCATACACTCGCTTCACACGTGACCGAGTTTTTTTTTTAAAAGAGTGTAGTTGAAAATATTATTTACCAAATAGGTGTAGTTGAAAACTTATTTACCAAAATAAGTGTTTTCTTTTTTTCCTTATTTTTAACTAATCTAATAACCATTTCTTTTATAAAATCGTTCGTTTTCTTAAATGTTTTTTAACACTGTTAGCTTTTCCTATTTTTTTTAACATTGTTTGTTTTTTTCTAAATGTTTTATCTAAGCTACATTATTTAACTTTTTTTATGACCATTCGTTTTTCTATATCTCTCTCGCTTTTCTTAAACGCTCTTTTTAAAAACGTCCGTTTTTATAATGTCATTTTTTAAACCGTTTACTATCGTTTTTTAGGAATCGTCCAAGAAATTGAAAACACTGCATTTGAACGTATCTATTTCATGAAAACTATTAATTACTAACTAATAAAGTTATTTGTAATTCATTATAAAATTGCAACTGACGTTTAAAAAAGATGTTTTTTTTAAATGTTTAAAATTATGTTTAAATGTTTTTTTTTTTTTCAAAACGTTCATCATTTATTTAATTCCTTTTTCAACAACCGTCATTTTAAGAAAGGACTGGTTTTAAAAGACGTTTAGAAAAAACGAACGTTTTAAAAAAAAAGACGTTTAGACAAAACGGACGGTTTTAAAAATAAGTTTGGAAAAAAGGAACGATTTAAATAAACGTCTAGAAAAATTCAACGGTTTTAAAAAAGATGTTTAGAAAAAAAACCGAACAGTTTCGAAAATGATGTTTAAAAAAATCCGAATGGTTTTGAAAAGAATGTTTAAAAAAAACATTGAACAAAAGAATGATTTGATGTTTTGAAAAAAAAATAGTTATTTAGTTAAAAATTAAAAACAAAGATAATAAAGAAAAACACTCATTTTAGTAAATAAGTTTCTAACTACAACTATTTGGTAAATATTTTTTCCACTTACACCCTTTTGGGAAAAACTCTACGTGACCTAACAAATAATGGAATATACTTATGCCATCAATTGTCCTGTTTCCATTTTTTCCCCTTCTTTTTCCCCCAAAATAAGGAAAAAAAAAGAATATGTATAAGAGCAATACAAATAAACAATTAAGTGTGAAAGACATAATATATTCTTAAAAGTTTCTTAAATATAGTTTATGTTTAAATTAAATTTTTATATATATATTCTTAAAAGTTACTTAAATATATTCTTAAAAGTTTCTTAAATATAGTATAGGGTGAATTTGGTTGATAAAGCCTTGGATGTTTCTTCTTTGATTTGTCCATCGTGTGATAAAGACGTGGAATCGATGGAGCGTATCTTTGTAGTGTGTGATTTAACTTTGCAGATATATGGTTCGATAGAAAAGTGGTTGGATATATATTTGGCTTGTTCTAAAATTGCTTATACTGTTGGTTGGATTTAACATGATGTCGATAACGGGACCGAGGAGAAGCTTAATAGAGGCTATTTTCATGACTACTTGGTGGGTTATTTGGAATAATCATAACACATTGATATTTTAGACCTTACATAAATCATGGGAAAAGATGTTCATTTATATTGTTAACTTTCTTATATGTGGTTCGTTAGTAGAAATAGTAAGTTGTACATTGTATAGGTGAATTGGTTGCAAAACCCTCTGTTATTCTTGCAATTGTTTTTTCTCATGTCTAGCTTCTTGTTAGGCAGTGAGAATGTGACTTATAAAACTCGGTCTCGGTTAATTTTAATGTTTGAATGGTGCTCTAGCGTGAGCTTGACTTAAGCTATATATAGAGCTCCAATCATGATTGGTTTTACATGCTCTTGCTGAAGGAAAGATGCAATAATGAACCACTGGTGACACACGTAAAACGGTACATTTTTATGTGTATACTAGTGTTTGTGTTATTTATGTGTATAACACTAGTTTATGAAACATTTTCAAAAGCGATATCAGTAAAATAAATCCCCACTCACTCAATACCTGAGCTTAACTTAAGCTCGACAAGTTTTTTAGAGCATACTTATTCATCATCTAAATTGATTATATACATATATGTCATTTATTATATTATACATAATTATATATTTTTTATATTATATATAAAAGTTCTATAACTGATTATAATTTTAGAATAGATATGTTCTTGCGTATCCATTTAATGGGTGTTGTGAAAGATATGCGAGCTATATTGGTCGTATAGCTCATGAGTCAAACCGACAACGTGCATACATATCACATCAGTCACATTCAGTCACTAAATACGTATGTATTGTGTTCAAAGTAGTCCAATACGGCCGTATTGTGTCCCGTATGGCCGTATTATGTCCAAAATAGTCCAATACGATCATATTATGTGTCGTATAACCCTATACGAGTCATATAGGATGTTGTCCCAGTATATCCTAACCCTTGTTTAACCAGCTTAAAAGAAACATGACACATTTGGCTTGTTCAAGTCGTGTGTTTAACATAAAGATAATGTCATGTGTACTTGAATATAAAAAAAATCATTACTTTCTAATAATTATACAATCTACTTTAAAAAATAACATATCACCTATTTTTACAGAATTTAAAATTTTAGTCACATCTACCCTGGAATTTACCTTTTTACCCCTTTAACTAATACACACCCATCATCGGAATCTATGGTGGATGACTACAAAACCACATCCCAAAAATATATAAGAGGGGTTTAAAGCACTCTGTTCATTCCAATCCAAATTCAATTCTACATTTATGTAGTTTAGCAAAATTTCATCACAATCATCTACAATAATCTCATCGTGATCAGTTCAGATTCTTCCAGGCAATCACCGAATCGAACAGGACAGTTTCGTGTTCGATACGAATCATTGAATTTCTCTTCGGACCGGTAATTTGACTCTGATCTCCGTTAATTTTTGCTTAATCTGTTCGATGATTATGTTTCCCTTGCAAATCGCTGTTTTGTTAGGTATAATTGGCCGAGATACGGTCCGATCTTCGTGCGGTTAAGCTAAACCTATCGTACGGAGATCGGATCGAATTCGTATAATTTTGTGTTGAATTTATGTGTTTTTGCTATGTAATCGTGCTCTTAATAGTTTTACGATCTAATCAAGGCGAAAATCGTTTAAAATCACGGCGAGATTGAATTTCTTTTAATTCAGTATGATTTATTAATTATGAACTTTATTGCTATAATTAAATTCATGTTGCATGGTTTTTTGCCTTTTTTGCTGCCAGTATTTGACTAAGTATGACGTTGATTTCATAAGTGGTGGCTAACACCAACTTTTATAGAAATTGTACCAGATCATGAGATCTAGCTTCTGTGTTAGCAAATTTGTAAATAATCTGCTAATTTTTCTTTTAATTCAATATCAGAATTCGGATCATCACTTTTAGGGTTAATAGTTCTTTCATAATACAGATGTAGATAGTTCAAGAAATTTTTTGGTTAATTAGTTAAACTAGATGCTAAATTCCTGATTTAAATGTTTTTTTTTGGCATCTTGATGTTTGTCACTTCAATAGTTTAATGTTTGCCTTAAATTAGTAACTTTTCCCCTTTTAAATAGATATCATATACATGCACAACGGTTTCGATCCATGTCCAGTTTATAAATGGTAATTTGTGCTTTTGTTGGCACTCATGAACATTTCTATTCAAGTAATGATTTGGTTTCTTGATTCTGAAACTTTATTTTATAACTTAGCAGGAAAGATTAGTGGTTCATTTGGTTGATGATCTCATATTTAGCATGCGTGCGTAAGATATGGTGTTGAAGAAGAGAATATATGATGGAGGATTTCATGGTTTACTGGCCCCTGTGATACCTAAAGCTCCTAGATCCTTGAGGGTTAGTGTGAACTTGAATGCATTTTTATTCGGGAAATGTTAGTTTGTAATACGTTTTATTTGTTTCTTTAGAGGAGGAATTTGCGTAACAAATCATCTGAAGATGGCGAAATTTGTGCTTTTGAGTTATTAGCAGATGTAGCTGACAAGTTGTTACAGGAACAGGAGAGTGAAAGTTCTACTTCTAGTACTGGTTCAAAAGGAAAGGGTCAAATTAGCATTCCTGAAGAAGGTTTCAAAAATGAACTACTTGAAGTCAAAGTCAAAGTCAAAGTCAAACCCGTAGTATCAGAGCATCATGACCCGGCTAGTGGTGCAGAGAATGAGCTTGTTGCTCAACCCACTAATCTAGACCATGCTTCAAAGGAATTGCTACATTTCGAGAATGATTCTGGTTCGGATCATGCTTCTATTGTTACAAATGCTGATTTCCAAAAGAAAATCAACAGTAATTTGATAAATGAAGCTGGTAATTTAGGTAATGTTGACTTTCGTGATAGTATAGCTGAAATACACCCCAAAGCAATAGAGAAACAAAGTGTAGGGTTGACTTCAGTCAAAACTTATGGTTTGAAGGACCATTTGGAACCATGTGTGAATACCCGTGTGCCAAACAAGTCATCTAGTAGTGTAGATCTATCCTTGTATAAAGATCCTTTTCACAGTGTTTGTTTTCCAAGGCGTAGGGGGAATGTAAATAGAAATATTAGAGATGATGATGAAAAGTATTTTAGGTATAACAACCGCAGTATCGCCAGACTAAGGGCGTTTAGGTCACGATCGCGTGCTGGATACAAAAGAATGAGGAAAATGATGCCTTCTAGATACTGGAAAGTCGCTCAAAAGTTGAAAGATTATGAACTCTTAAACAGTACTAGTAAGTGGAGTATTTTTAGTAAACAAATTATTTATAGTTATTTTATGGAATTGAAGTTATATGGTCGTTTTTCTTTTATTGAAATTTTTAGGTGGCGGAGTTAAATCCTTTTCCCATAAACGAAAAAATATATACATGAGAGAACGGTTTCAAGCAGATGTATATAAAAAGAGGAAGTTGTTTCACCAAAGCTCAAGACATTCATATAATAAGAACGCGAGTAGTGAAAGCGCATCAAATTTAGTAAAATTTAGCATAAAGTCCTTTAAAGTGCCCGGACTGTACGTTGAGGTGCCTGAAACAGCAACCGTAGGCTCACTGAAGGTATAATTCAAAATAAAAATTGGATTTTGTGAAATATTTAATTTAAGATGTGTTTCTTGATCGGTTAAACTGATCTGGTAATTATATTCTACAGAGGAGTGTGATGGAGGCTGTAACGGCTATTTTACATGGTAACTTACATGTAGGGGTAGTTGTTCAAGGTAAGAAAGTTAGAGATGACAACAGAACACTCCAACAATCTGGGATTTCCGAAAATTGTAACCTTGAAACTTTAGGATTTACATTGGAGCCTAGTTTACCTGAAGCTTCTCCGTTTCTTGTTCAACAAGAAACTCCATCATTCAACATGCTGCAACAACTATCCAGGTACCACACACTACATAGTTTAATTCTGAATGCTCTAAAGACGTTTAAGGGGTTCTGTTTTGGTGATCATCTTTGTTTCACTCATAAAAACCTATAATTTTTAAATTTTTTATTATGACCCGTAAACTTTATAATGTTCTAATTTAAGGTAATCCGTGTATGTTACGAGGTAGAATGTTGACTTTTTTCCGATAGTGTCAATATGTTTGACTATTTACTAAAAATATAGATAAGAATGGAATTTTAATTAACATTATATTGTCTGTTTTACTCTTAGGTCTCCGTCTAGTCCTGATATCGATGGGGGTTTCTCAAATTCTTCCCGGGATCCTGCTTTTCCAGCGACTACTATGGAAAACCATGGCGGGAAGAATGAAGTAAGTACAACTTTCACCACTGAAGTTACAACAAAAGAACCAGTGGAAGATTCCAAAGCTCTTGTCCTTGTTCCAGCACTAGATGTTGAGGTACTCTCGGTTGTCCCTCTGAACGAACAGCCTACCAAAAGATATGAATTTTCACAAAGGAGAACCAGGAGACCGTTTTCTGTATCAGAAGTAGAAGCACTTGTGGAAGCGGTTGAAACCCTTGGAGCCGGAAGGTGTGAATATTATAAAGAGAATACTTATGCTATAGTAAACATTGGTTCTAGGTTCTAACAACTCTTTGGGATAATATTCTGCAGATGGCGTGATGTTAAAATGCGTGCTTTTGATGATGCAAACCATCGGACTTACGTGGACTTGAAGGTAATACATCAACATTCTGCAGGTTGGATAACGGGTTTGGTCAGGTTGACCTGAGACGCTTTATTGACCAAACTTCCTAATTTTCTTATGAACAATTAGTGTGTCAAATATGATGATAGAAGTATTATTTCAATCAAAATTAAACTTTTTGAATCAAATGATTTGGAGAATTTATGCATTAAAAATCCACTTTGGCGAATGTTGACCTATTTGGCTCATTTCTTTTTCGGATAATTACCAAAATAGACGTTGATCGGGTCAAAGTTGCCAAAATAGACATTTAGCCGGCAGATTGATGGCTAAGCCGGCAGATTGATGGCTAAGCCGGCAAAACGCAGGCTAAGCCTTTGTATTTCGCTAGCTAAAGCCTTTGTTATTGTAGGCTTAGCCGGCGCCCATTTTTTGGTGTCTATTTTGGTAATTTTCCCTTTCTTTTTTAGCCAAATATAATGATTTTACGAGTTTAGAACCTATTAGCGATCAAACATAATCCAAATCCACTCATTCATAAGCAAAAAAATGCGTAGGATTGCATAATTTTCTTGAGAATCTTGAATTTTATTCACTTTTGAGGCCCCGGTTTTCCAATTATAAATGTCATCTTGATTTCAGGATAAATGGAAAACATTGGTTCACACAGCAAGCATCGCGCCCCATCAAAGAAGGGGAGAGCCAGTGCCCCAGGATCTTCTAGACCGAGTACTGGCTGCACATGCCTACTGGTCTCAGCATCAAGCTAAACAACAAGCGAAGAAGCATCAGAAGACCTCGGAGGCTCAAATGTAAAGTTTAAAGATGATGTCGAAAAATACTAGGTAAAAAGTTCTGTTTTAAGTTGATGTAAGATGTTAATCTTTTAGTAATTGTGATTAAGTTGGTGGGTTTGTAAATTACTCAGGAGCAGAAATAATGGCATTTTCTGATGTTATTTCATTCCATTTCAGTTTTATGCATGATTCTTCTTGTCTGGAGAGTTGTTTCTTGGTTTATATTATTAAAGCAATCACATTTTTGGATAATAGGATAAGGGTAAACAACTTTGATGAAAAGAACTTTTTAGTAATGATTTATAATATGTAAATAATTGAAATATATTAGTATATGCATTTTTTGGCATATTCTTAAATGGGTATTTAAATGTTTTATTATTAATGGATTTGGTCCAGCCTATTTTGTCAATTGGGCCTTTCATCAGCAAAATCCATTTGATTGTATCATGTTGCTTTGCTTCTACTAAACATTAGCATACTCAACTTGTTCATTTGAAAACCTATGAAACTCATGAATAGGCACTTTTTGTATTCTTATTTATAATGCTTGTAATACTTCTAAAATTACAACACCTTTCGAGTTACATGCTTTTTATACTAATTTACATTTATATACACATTAACATCAACTACCTCGGTCTCTAGCCATGATACTTCTGACTCCACCACCTAGTCAAAGCCACAAAGACACTCCACCGGCGGAGAAGAGGGTCACAATCACTACAAACACCACCAACAACATCAACGCAGATACCATGATCATCTTCATATGCACCACCATCATCTAAGCCCGAGCTAGAGAACTTTCTTTGGTTTTAGTTCGTTTATGATCTTCTCTTTGTATGGGTTGACGAGGAAAGAGATCGTTCAATGTCATTCTCATATCATAGCAGTGATATTCAGGAATAGCTGGTCATCACTAATAACTTCTTCGGTTTCTTCACTCATGTTGGCTATTTTATTGTAATTGGATTGACTTGTTGACAAAGTGAATCATAATATGCATCAAACAAGTCAGGAGATGCGAGGTGCACACTTGTTTGGGTTTATCATGATATTAGGAACCTAATTGGTGCTTAGGGGCAAATCCCCTAAGCAATGGGGGTTCCAAGGGGGGCACGGCAACGCCCTCTTGACAGAGGGCCAGGGACAGCACCCCTGGAAGCGGGGTCCAAGGGGCAGACAATGGTCGATTTCTTGATATCTCAATCTGAGTTTCATCCGATTAAGGTATTCGAGAGAACCATTGAATAATTTTGATCTGAATGTGTTTTTACGACCTCAATATCCGTTGTAATCTCATAAATTCCCAAAAACTCCTCGACGCAGAAAGTTTATTAACATGAACTTTTCCATCTACGAAGAGGTGTGTTATGAGTTCTTCCGCATGTATTCATTTAGATTTCATTACATAGGTGTCTTTGAGTGTTTGCTTCTCTAACATTCCATTCAATGATAGTGGGCGGAAATTTTTTGATTCCTTGTATTTTGGTGCTTGTATTTGGGGTTTTTGCTAGTTCTCCGCTAACTTTTCTATGAGTATTCTCATTGTTGCCATTTAAAAAAAAAACTAAAAGAAATAAGAAAAATATGGGTTATAAACCCTAGATAGTTGTGAGTGTAGAAAAGAAGATATCGCCCTCTCTTTTGTATCTTGCACAGAACCATCACCAACTTATAGGGAGATATTCCAACGGGCAAATCACCATGAGAAGGAAACCGAGTAATTAGTGGAGCAATCAACTGAAACCCTAGGAGGGAGACGGTAAACTACCGAAGATCCAATTTGAGGAAAAAGAGTCGCATGCTTTTTTTTTTACTTAGGTTGTGAAAGTCTTTGAAAAGTCTTTGTAGATGCCCATAAAGGAAGGAGAGCATGGACCGGCCCAAGGCTAGATAAATGAAACTTGGAGAGGCCCACAATGCAAGAACAAGAAAAAAATATATTAGCAAATTGAGAATGAAATTTAATACTTTTTAACAGTAATCCTTATTCTAATAAATGATTCCAAATAATGTCACATGTCATCACCATATTTTTTCTCACTAAAATCTTCTAATTTTCTCTATTCTAAGTAAATTTAATTTTTGAAAATTTAATTATGTTAATGTTTTTATTTTTTAAAAAAGATAATATAAAATTTGAATTCTAATTATTACTTAATTAAGGAAACAAATAATTTTATTTCTTGTTTTACACATTATTTTAAATTTTTTTATATATTATTATACTTTCATTTTTTTATTAAATAATCTTATAGTGCATAATATTTGAATAGAGAGTGCTATTATAACTTTGAGTACATTATTTCACTTTCATGTGTGTATAACGCAACTGTGAAAGTTGTTCTTCAAACATTGTGGATGGATTTGAAGAAAGAATGTGCTTTTGTTAAAATCAAGATTTAGTAAAAAAAAAAAGAAAAATAAATGTAATTACCATTTTACCCTTTAATAAATATTCACACAAAATAATAATAGAATGTTGATTTAATCATGGCCACAGATAAACCATGTTTTACTCTATATATTTATATATATTGCTTTATACAACTGTGTCAGAGTTCAAAGATTCCTCGTCCTAGATGAGGATTTGTAACATCATAAGTCAGGTTTTCATGTTTCTCTACACTTCCATCATCACGGTTGGAAGTACAGGCAAGGCTTTGTAGTTTTATTCATTTCTCACAAAATAATACCTATTAAATAAAATCTATGAATTACTGGTCATTTGGTTCAGTGATAACTCGTGAAGTGATGAATCCAGAACATAATTTTAGGGGTAGTATGATTTTTTTTACCGTATATTAAAAAAATAATAATAAACGGAGTAAAACATGTACCTAATAGATTTATCAAACCAACCTGCATTAAAACGTCTTTGACTTCCACTAGAATAGTCTTTCCATGGTTTAATTAATTATTAGTTTTGGTCTTTTAAAAAAATATTAAGGGGTAGCAAAATATATTTTTAGAGGTAACGTAAATTACGTAATTCCAAGTATTTTACTAAAAAATGTGATAAGTTATGAACTTATGACTGAAAACAAAAATTAATATTACTAACATAATCCCAAGTATTTTACTAAAAAATATGATTCGTGATTACGGAACGAAAATGGTTAATTGACCGAAATTAACCGAAACCGACGATGACCAAGCAGTTATCATTATGGTTATGGAAGATCGCATAGCCGACAAAACGGTTATGATTATGAAAGAGGTCAAAACTGACCCATAACCAAATTTACACGCCTCTAATGTTCATTCTATTTGAATCTATTAAAGTGTCATTTACACCTTAATTAATCATGGCGCACTATTTTAATTGTTTTCTATTTTGTATTTAAAATACTATTTTGTGAAGACACAAAGATTCTAGGATTTCTTTGGGTTCGTAACAGATCCAAAGCAGTTTCTCTAATTTGAGACCAATAGCGGTTGCTTTCTTTTCCATGTAATGATATGATATGTAGTTGAATTGGTTTGTTTCTTGGTTTTGCTATTCCTCTTGGTGGTTGTAATTATTTGGCATGTTTTTCCGGCAGTGCCTGTTTATATATTTATAAGCTTTGTTGGCCGTTAAAGAAAAAAAATACTATTTTGTTTTTGTTTTGTACATTTTAATATAGAACTAGAAAGAGGCCTCGTGCGTTGTGGATGCATCTGGTCGATAATGCTAGCTTCCAACGCGCGTTGTGGCGTGTTAAACCCCGGAAAAAATTAACGTTCTCGAAAACTTATAAAATAAAACAAAAACCTTTAGGCAAACTCACCATGCGCGATAAAAGCGTATTTCTTACGCAAAAAAAATAGGCAAAATGTGGGTTGCAAATTTCAAACCCGCGTCGGCTGGCTAAAGCCTAAAGCCCGGACACCAATCCTCCAAACACATGTTATGGTTTTCATTTCCTTAATCAAACCTTTAAACCAAAAATGCATGTGAGAAAGCTACATAATATAGTGTTTAATTTGCTTGTACACTTAGGTTTAAGAATACTAGAATAGCTATAATGAATTTGTCTCACAAAGAAAAATTACTTTTTAATATTATTTAAATGTTTTATATAACTATAAATAACTGGTTGCAACCTATTTATTTTTTGTTAAATTTTGATGTAAAATTTATCATAAAATAAGCAGTATTTAATTTAATATTTTTTTTCTCAAAACATATTTTTTTATATTATTTGAAGTAAATTTTCATACATAAGTTTCTTTCTATGATTGAAAAATACTTGCATCAAACCATTCTTTAACCCAAAAAAATAAGAAAAATGAAAAATCAATGTCTTGAAAAACCAGCTAGTTAAAGAAAACTTGCAAATGAAAAAAAATCGTATGTCGGTGACTTACTATCATGTCAAATCATATGTTATAAGTGCTTGAAATACAAGCCATTTGTAGTAAAATTTTAAAGTTACAATATGGTATTCTCAATTAAACTTACCATTTACAAGATATACTTTTTCTTTGTTTTTATATTTTTCGTCCTTTATCATCGTTTTAACGTGAAAATTTTTCTACGGACTAAATGCTAATGTAGTAATCGTCAATATCAAACATTACAAACTTTAACACTCTACCACAATTTGCAGGTTTTGGCCACTAGTTATATTGAATATTAATAATTTTATGATAAAAGTTATATTAAAATATAGCTAGAAATAAACATGTCATAAAAATTAATTTAAATTTATATGAATATTATACATATTTAGTTATAAATAAAAACAAAATGATATTTTAACCAAAACGTCTTTAATCAATCTTATATATTTATCTTATTCAATAGTGAATGAACTATACTTTTCTTATACATTTTATTAAAAATTTAAAACTCATGCTTATTATATAGGGGACTAATAATAACACACGGGAATTACTATTTGGACTTGGTCATATACGCATCGTATAGGGCAATACGATGCGTATAGCCCTTCACAATTTCCCATGCCCGACATCCTCGCACAACCTGGTCATTCCAACCCTATACGCATCGTATAGTGCAATACGATGCAGTTTAGGGTACGAGGTACCTTCTGCTACTAATCATCCATCACATCGCTATACGATGCGTATACGAGGTTTGACCAGGTTTGACCCGAATCCTATACGCACCGTATTGCCCTATACGATGCGTATAGGGCCCAAATTTTGTGTATTTAACCATGCATAATTTTCATTCGAACGTATCATTCAAAATTTTTTCAAACAATCTCTCAAAAATTATAAACATGTCTTGGTGGTGGGATGGTAACTATGGTTTTCAGGTATATTCTAACGAGTCGCTAGAAAACAACCCGCAAAGTCTAGGCGTTCAAGAGGTGAACTGGGAGGAGGTCTCGTCCGACGTTTATTCTAATCAACGGGTAAGGCTTCTAGATTTGAACGAGCCACTGAGCAATCCCAAGTTCGTATACGGTGAACCGTCCTACCTTACACAACCTACGAACGACTACGTATACGGTGAAGTCTCTTACCCGACACAACAAACTGACGACTTCGTGTGCGGTGAAGTCTCTTACCCGAGACAACAAACCGACGACTCCGAAGACGAGGAACAAAACCATCAAAACGTGTCGTATAAAACTGACCAGAATTTTCAGTCTTGTGAACAGTTGGTGGATTGGGCTGTTCGTAGAGGACGTGAGAATGGTTACGTCCTTTGTCACCCGACGATCGAGGAGAAAAGGCGACGATCCGACGAAACCGTTTATCAAGGTGTGGCTTGTGTGTGACCGTCACGGCGAACGTGCGTCTACTGCCACGGTTAGACGTGCCGGTAGCAAGAAAATAGGTTGTCCCTTTAAATTGGAAGGAGAGTACCAAGAAAATAATGGTGATTGAAAATTAACGGTGAAAGATGAAAGTCATAACCACGATCCTAGTCAATATCTTGAGGCGCACTCGTTTGCGAGGAGACTGTCTCAGTCGGAACAACTTTTGGTGGCGAAGTTGTATTCGCAAAACATGTTGCCACGAAACATTCTGGCAACTATAAGGGAACAAAACTCAGAGAGTAGTTGCATTAAAAGGGACATTTATAAGGCGATACAAAAGATAAAAAATGAAACGAGAGTCGGTGAAACTCTAATGCAGGTTCTGGAAAACCTGCTTTCTTCTAAAAAATACGTCTACTATACTCGGGAAGATCCTGCCACAAATATTGTACGAAATCATATGAGATATGGCGTGCGTTCCCACACGTGGTGGTGATCGACGCGGCATACAAAACAAACATTTATAGACTTCCATTTGTCGCGAGAAACAGCTCATTCACAGGATCCCAACAAAGCAAATGTGACCTTGCGAGACACAACTCGTACATTGCGTCACAAGACCCTAGACAAGCGAGTTTGGTTATTTAACACCGTCGTTCAACGAAGGGTAAAGGAAAGCAACCACAAGATGATAACGCTCATCTTGGATTTCCATTGATTATGGGAAAAGATGCGGTTAACAATATAAATTGTTTTAAGGATCCGATACCATCTTTATTTTATCCGTACATTTCACATATACAAGATGTAAATCCCGACGGAAACTGTGGTTTTCGATCGGTAGCTTTGGGCTTAGGGTTAAATGAAAACCGATGGCTTTTTATCCGGAAGCAACTTCTACAGGAGATAGAGAATAAAGAAGAATGGTGGAGAACTGTTTTTGACAGAGTCGCCTTTCAAGAATATGATAAGCTACGTCACACGATAGATTGGCAGGATGTGAAAGCCGCACCAGTTAGTCGTTGGATGTCGATGCCATACACAGGACTCCTAATTGCTCAAAGATTTGTCGATGCCATGGCCGCATCTGTTTGCTCTTTCATTCACGGAGACCTTTCGAGAGGTGGTCGTCGAGTTTCTTTCGACGTTCATCTACTCAGAGGCTGGGTTGGAGCCTCTTCCCGGGGAGGCGTCGGATATGGAGCCTGATCATATTTCATTTAGTATTTTTGGGACCGTTTACCTTCAGACCCTCCGTCAGTGGGCTGTCACGACGGGCTTGTACAACGAGCCTGAGACGGTCACACCACTTTTCACCGAGGCGGTGACGGAGGTGGACAAGGAGGAACTCCTTGTTTTTTGGGGTTTGATTTCAGATAGTTCTTGGTTGGGTACCAAGGGGAGGGTCTCGGGGATTAGAGATGTGACATTTCAGATTTTTATTCACGCGTTTGTAATATATATCATGTAATCATTTTCTATTAAATGAAATGCAAGTGTTTTTATTTACAATATATATATATATATATATATATTTATTTTATGGATTTAAAAATAATCAAAATTTTATAAGTTTTAAATTTTATATAAATCTAAATTTAAAAGGTTCATAACATAAATATGATAATCTATCTAAATAATAATTAACTTTTATGAAAATATATTTATAATAATAATATAAGTTTATAAGATATATTTAAAAATTAAAAGAAATTAAATTAATTTTTTTTTTATAAAAGTTAAGGGGTTGTTTTGAAACTTTTCAAACTAAAAGGTTTTAAGCTAAAATCAGTTGAGGGACTATTTCTGTACAAATAAAACTACAAGGACTCATCCGTAATTATCTCAGGGGCCGAATTAAATCAAAACCAAACTACAAGGACCAAATCTGCCAATTTCCAAATCGACTTTCCGGTCACCATGTTCCTTGGTCCGGCAGGTAAAGCATTTTTCCGGCGAACACCCTGACAGGGCTGTTCCCTGCACCTAAACATCCGCCAAAGGCCTGTCTGACCTCGTCTCTCCCACGCGAACAAAAGGCCCCGACCGATTGGTCTCCCCAACATACGGATCGTCTGATCCTGTTGGTGGCCGAGAACCCACGCCCGAATTCAAGCCCGACAGTCAACCCCCACGCCTGCAAGATGGCTCGACAGCTTCGTCTCGTCCAGACGAGTGTCGGGACATGCTCAATTGCTTGTCTCATTATCAGGATCGAGCTCGGCTATAAAAAGTCATTACCGCACCTGCACGAGCTCGCTGCCCCTCCTCCATCCAATCTCACTCCAAATTGAAGGCACCATTACAATCGCCATCTCTGTG
Source organism: Smallanthus sonchifolius (assembly GCA_023525975.1). NCBI lineage: Eukaryota > Viridiplantae > Streptophyta > Magnoliopsida > Asterales > Asteraceae > Smallanthus > Smallanthus sonchifolius. The sequence continues at coordinate 54,478,324 of CM042043.1, read as the reverse complement.
TGAAGCTGTGACCAAGGTTGTAGAGGCTAATCCCACCCAGGAGCTCGATTCTCATTCTGGACATTCTCGGATTTAAGACTCTGCCGTCCAGCCCCTTTGCGACCACGTAAGAATCCTCAACTTCGTTTCTTTACCTTCTGTTATCATAAGACAAGCTGAACCAATCGAAGTCACGAATCCAAACCATCGATTACCGGACGAACTATTGTTCTAAAAAAAATTACTGTTTTATTTTCTAAAGTCTGGGCCATCGAAACTACTTAGTTTCGATAGATAGTAGTTTCGACAGCCTGGGTATCACTTGTAAATGGTCAATCGAAACTAGTAGTTTCGATAGATAGTAGTTTCGACAGTTCTGTGTATCACTTGTAAATGGTCAATCGAAACTAGTAGTTTCGATTGAACACAGTTTCGATACATGTCACAACTATAAACAGTTTCGATCAAATCAGTAATTTCAAGTAAATCTGGACCAACTTTTATGCAAAAAACACTAAGAAATGTTATTATAAACTTATACACAATTAAATACTAATACGCACATGTAAACATACAATAATACCCATTTATCTACATAGGGTTTCAACGTGCTTAGACTTCAACATCTTTATCACCTACACGCGTGGAAAAATACCCGCTTGCAAGGTGAGTTACATAGCCCCTATTTTACATTTTTATACGTTTTGGGGTGAAACATTATACATGCTACTCACATTGTTTATACGTGTTATACATGAGACTATATGCTTATTCTTTAGACGTACATACATTTAAACACAAGACAACCAACTGTAATATTGATAGATCTATTGTGCCTGACCAGCCCACCCGGTTAGGGTGTTTATTACTGCATACTCGGATATAACCGCGTGTTATATTCAAACATATCGGATATAGTGGGTAACTATATTCAAACATACCGGACTTAGCTGTTGTGCTCTGTTCAAGCGCGTCAAACTCGGTTTGAATTGTGATTAAATAAATGATACATCATATATACTTTGTTTAACAAGATAAACAATGAGTTGCAAAACGATTTACAACTACTATTTACCGGAATTACTAAACCTATGTACTCACCAACTTTTTAGTTGACACTTGATTTAAATGATGTTTCAGGTTTGGATATGTGACTACTTGTCGAAGATTTCTCCACTTAAGAACTATGGACCTAGTTAAATAAATCAATGTTTTGAACTAGACTAGGTTATTTGTAATGTATTGTATTTGGATCTATGTTGTCTTTAAATTTAACTAATGAATTATGCAACATTTTAGTCATCATGTGCTTATGAACAATCATTTCATTGTCCGCCTCGATGATTCCGCCATCGGTCGGGGTGTGACAAGAGACCCTTTGTATAGATATCTGCACCGGCTTATTTCGACGTCGATCACACCGCGTTTGAAAAGTCATGAGTGGTGCACTGATAGAGACATCTTCTTTCTCTATTGCCTGCTTACTGGCAGGCGGTGCGACCTATCCACATGCATGACGCTTTATTTTGCATCTGCCTATATGCGGCAGAAGCGCGGTCTTTTGTATGGCGGTGCTTTCATCACTCAGATCATGCGGTCGGTTACACCATTTGATGTGCATGAGCCTGCGATGTTACCGGCCATTCCCCCTGTCCGATTAGACCGTCGCATGGCCTTCAGTTCGTAGGGGCCGTCCATGGCCAGGTTTGGGTCCTGGTGCCGTTGCCGCAGATGCCCGAACAGTGGGACCCGCCTATGCCTTATTCGCTACAGGGTGGTGATGGAGGACGCGCCGCCGCATGTCCCGCTTGTCGATGACATCCACGTCCATCCGCCACAGCATCCCCGACACGTACGCCGGTCTGTTAGGCTGGACAGGGCTTCCCAGACATTGCTTGATGGACTTGTTGCCAACTCACGGCGACAGGGTCGTCAAGTCGATCGCATGGAGGACCTGATGATGTGGGCGGTTGGCCGCCTCGTGGATCTGTCACGAGCCCCGGCATCGAGCCACCACCACATCATTATCCGGACGACCCCGTTCAGAATGAGGGCGGGTCAGGGTGACGGCGTTGCCGGTCAGGTTTAGTTGTTTTATTTGTATTTAGTTTGTTTCGTTGTTATGTATGTAAAACATTTTGATGTATATATTTAATTTTTTGATGTAATGTATGTAATGTTTAGTTTATTTGTTTGGTTGTAATGTTTAATATTTTGTTTGGTTGTAATGTAAAAATATAATAAATGTTTAGATAACAAACTTATATTAACAAAATTATATAAACTAAATTAAAAAAGATAATTAAATAAAAAAAACAAAATATAAATTAAATTAAAAAAAATAATTAAATAAAAAAAACTATACGTGACGTATTGCCATATACGCCACACGTATAGGATTTATAAATTCCAAATCTTCCAACTTTTTAAAGCAAAAATATAACTCGTGCCTCATACGCTGCGTATAGCTCAATACGTCACGTATTAGATCAGCCGTCAGACAGAGAATGACACGTGGCATTCTGTTGTCAGTGACTGAACCCTATACGCCCTCGTATTGCCATATACCGAGGGCGTATAGGGCGACGGTGTGTCCAATTAGCAATATTCCGTGTGTGGTTAGAATTCCCCATTATATATCACTCTACACTCATACGTATATACATATATAAATTAAATATAATACAATAAGATACAAACCCTTTTCTTTTTATTTACTTTTCACCATATAAAGAATGTGCCGTACGAGTGAGGGAATCAAATGTCATATACTCATATGAGAGGTCTAGGGTTAGTGAGCGAGGGTGAAAGACAGATGTTAGTGTGTACTTTTTCGACATTTTCCGATGTTCCTTAAAATTTACTTTTATTTTCTGTCAAAAAAAGTTATTATCATTATATATTTTTGCTGCGGTTAAAGAAAATTATATACTTTTGTCGATCGCCCAAAAAACAAAATAACTTTGCAACTTTTTAGTCTTGGGGAGGTAGGAGTGGTGCAAAGTTAGTTATGGGACGATTTTGACCTCTTTCATAATCATAACCGCTTAGTCGATTATGCACTCTTTCATAACCATATAACCATAATCGTTTGGTCGGTTAACCATTTATCGGTTATGAGTCGATTTCAGTTAATTAACCACTTTCGTTCAATAATCACTAATCACATTTACTAAACGTCTTACGTAAAAAAAACTACATGTAGTGAATAATGTTTGAGCCATGCTTGGTTGAAAAAACTTATTAACTAGTCCATGCTAGAAACAATAACAACCTAATATTTCATTTTCCTTATATTTGGCATTCTGGACATAAATTCATCAAACTTCAAAAAAGACTGTACTCTGAAACCAAATGCAAAAACAAAACGACATAAACAAACAAATATTACACCTAAATAGTGATAGCATTTGCATGATTTCTTTTGACACTTGCTTAGACCCACAAACCATAGTGAATTGGGGAAATTAATTATATTTTGTGTATATTTATCTTATGCATATGGTGGTATCAGTTCGGTTAACGTTCGGTTGTGGGACACTTTTAACCATATCCAATTTATCGGTTAATTAAAGAATCTTAAATATAACCGTCGGTTAATTTCGGTTGTCAGTTAATTCCGTTTGGTGGCTGTTTGGTTATTGATTAATTTTGGTTAAAGGTTAAGATTTGCTCACCCCTATGGGTAGGGGTTATGTGTAGTGGTAAATAGATAGAAGTTAGAATGATGATCCCATCCTAACCAAAGATTTTGGTTTCAAGTCTTAGGGGTGACAGATTTATCATGAATTATTTAGGTGTTGCATATTCTATGCTAAAAATCTAAGTCTTGCTATTAAAAACAAATCATTTTAATGTTATTTACTAAAACTAAAATATTATATAATTTATGTTTATAACTTAAAGGATAAAATAATAGGCTTAGGCTCGAAAGTAATAATGATAAAAGTGGATGTTTAATTATAAAAAAGTGATTAGTGTAATTAAAAGATAAAGTCGTAAATGCACAAAACTATATCGACAACATTATGATAAATGTGGATGTCGAATTTGTCATTATATTGGTTCATGGAAGGTAGTTGCGACTTTCATTAGTTGAATAATAGTTTTTTTAACGGCTAACACATAGACCCATGGAGGATACTGGCAAAATTCCTCTCGTCACGACCCCTTGTTAGGATTCAAACCCATGACCTCCACATGAGAAAACCATTTTGTAACATCCTGAAGTTTTAAAGTACTAAAAGAAAGGTTTTAAAATATTAAAAAAAAAAGATAAAAGTGGAGGGTCTGGTTGGTCATAGCCCTAAGCCCCCCCCTCCCCTCTTAGCACAAACATCAACATTTTCCATTTGTAAGTTCTCGCTAAGATTAAGAGTTCTTGGGAAGTTATCAGCCAGAGAGAAAAGGAAAAAAACGATTCGGATTCGAGCTGTTATTTGGCTTCACCTCTGTAGAGGACCATTAGGGGAAGAAAATACAAGAATTTCGCACGCTTTTGAGGTAAGAAATTGTCTTAAAACTTCTGTTTTCGTTCATATGAGGGGTATTGATGTAAAAAGGGGTTTAATCCAAAAAGTAAGAGCTTTTACGTATGAAATGGAATAAATCTTATAGATTTGATGTTATAGATGTTAAACAAACACTTTGAACGTATAAAGTTTGAAACTTGACGTAAAAACAACCCAGGTCTAAATCATGCAAAAGTTAGGGTTTTGTATAGGCAAAAACACAGTTCTCGCCCAAGTACTCACTAGAGTGCTTGTGCGTAAACTGTGAAGTTCTCGTCAAGATGCTTGCCGACAAATTAGGTTTGCACATACTTCAAGTCCTCATGAAGTTCTCGCAAGAATCCCCTTGTGCGCAAACTTTAAATTTTTCGTGAATACATATTTGTGAATACTTTAAAGTTCTCGCGAAGTAAAGTTAAGCACATACTTTTTATGTGAGGCTAAGTTCATTCAGGATGTATACGTTCAGGTTGAGTGATCCATAGAGACTACTAACCTTACCTAGGCTACATACATACTATGTATCACATGTGAGTTAGATACCCTCTTTTATATGTTTTATAATGTTTTCGGGCCGGTGTGCATGCATAACAAATTAAGCTTATGAATAGAAGTTTACGAAACAAAGTTTATGAAATGACGTGTTTAAAAGTGAAGTATGGAAATATGTTTATGCAATGTTTTGCCAAAGAAGTTTATGAAGTATTTGAATGAGAAGTTAATTTAATAAAATGTACTAATGCTTTAATTGAAGTTTTGAAGTAAAAGAAGAAAATGTTTTCCGAAAGTCACGATATGAACGAATCTGCTATGGTTCCTTCGAGAATAGAAGTGAAGTATGTTATGTATGGGCAATACCTTTATAGGGGCCTTTGTGGCAAGAAAATTGTTGTACAAATGGGGTGACGACGCTCATCAAGGGGATTATCGTGATCCTTGAAATTGGTACGTGCTATTCTTTGGAGCGACGTTCTTGAAGTTTGATACACGTACTCTATGAACTACCGTGCTTGAAGTTTGGTACGTGTTACTCTTCGGAGTACCGTGCTTGAAGTTGGAATTGACGGTTACGAAAAGACGTAGATTCGATAATCTATATTTTGACTTATGTCTAATTATGTTATTGCATCTTTAGGTACGCTTTTATTACCGAAGTTTAAGTGTTATGTTTTAGCAAAAATAAGTCAGGTTAATGTTTTATGTAAAAGCTAGAACTCATTCAGCGAATGTGACTTTTTAGTATGCACATTCAGGTTAAGTGTAGGGATGGAAGATGTATGGATGCTTGTTGGCGATGAGGAGTTACTCGGTCATCTTTGAAGTTTGGCATGCCGTTATGTACTGTAACATCCGGAAATTTAAATGGGTTTTCGGGTACAGGATAACCAGCTAGAAGGTCAAAGGAGCAAGGGCGGGGCGGGCCATGGGCCCAGGAGGAGCCCTTAAGAACCCTAGCACCTCCTTCTTCCTTCATTCACCACCTTCACCTTCACACTTCTATAAAGAGAAAGAGAGAGAATCTAGAGAGCGAAAGCTTCAAGAACACCATCCAAGCCTTCATCTTGCTCTTAGATCGTTGTTGGGTTATTGTTGAAGCCTAGTGAAGAAGAATCATGTGAATACATGTTAGAATCGTCCTCGGATATGAGTTTTATGTTTGAAAAGTGGGTTTGTGGGTTTTTAACATAAAGATTAGATTTTTACGTGTTAAAAAGATGAACAAAGCTTAGATCTAGCTTCATGGAAGCTAGATAAACAATTTGGATTGAAAATGAAGCTGTTTGAGATTTGTGTTCTTCGGGTGGCGACACTAGTCGGGGAAGATGAAGGGGAGTTCCCGAGGTCTGCCAATGATTGAGACACATATAATTCTCTGTTGGCGACACTAAGTACACGACACTATGATAGACGACACAAGTCGATAACCCAAGTTATGGCGATATTGTCGCTAGCGACACTAGTGTTCCATGACACTAAGTTCCTGTATACCTCTTTATCTAATTCACCATTCAAGAATGCAGTCTTCACGTCCATTTGGTGAATTATCAAATTATAATCTGAAGCAAGAGCTATGAGGAGCCTTATAGTGGAAAACCTAGCAACAGGAGCATAGGTGTGAAAGAAATCAATTCCTTCTTTTCGTCTAAAGCCTTGAATAACTAACATGGCCTTAAACTTATCTATGCTTCCATCAACTTTCATTTTTCTTTTTAAAGATCCATTTGAAACCTAATGGTTTACAACCAGTAGGTAAATTAATCAATTTCCTACAATCAATATCCTAATATTGTTTTGCATGATAGAATCCATCTCATCTTAGATTGCATCTTTCCAGAAAGCACTATCCCTAGATGCTATAGCTTCACAATACATCCTTGGATCATCTTCAATATTAAAACAATACTGATAATGAGATTATATCTCATTCCTTGACCCTTCAACCAAATAAAGGTGAAAATCATAACCAAAAGACTTAGTTTTTCTTCCTCTACTACTTCTCCTAGGCTAAAAAATATGTATCGGTTATTTGGTCAGTCACTTGAGAGTTACTAGATCTTGGAATCATATCCTTAGGTCTGGGTATAGAAGGGAATCTATTCTCATCAAAATCAACATTTCTTGAATTAATCACAATGTTTATGGACAGTCATTTGGTTCTATGGCATAGAACTTTTAAACATAAGAATGCTTAACATACCCAATAAAGATGCAGTCTATACCTCTTTCACCTATGTTCCACATGTTAGGTTCAGTAAGTCTTACTGCAACTCTATAACCCTAATACCTTAGGTAACTTAATTCCAATGGCTTTTATACTAAAGTTCATAAGGGACAACCTTTTTCCTTTTATTAGGAACCCTATTTAGAAAATAGAAGGTTGTTAACATAGCCTTACCCAAAAACTTTTCACTTAGACCTGAATAGGACAACATGGAGTTAACCATTTCTTTGAGACCCTTATTTTTCCTTTAAGTACACTATTCTGTCGTGGTAGATAAGGAGCAATGGTTTGATGAATAATATATACTTATTGGAAGTGACTTGGATCATAGTACTCACATCCCCTATCAGTACACAGTTTCTTAATCAAACCGTTCATTTGAAATTCCATCTCAGTCTTTAAATATTTTAAAATTATCTAAGGCTTTTTCTTTTGCATGTAATAAGTACACATAGAAAAACCAAGTAGCATCATTAATAAAATTAATGACATGCATTTCATTACCCAAAGAAGGTGTAGAGTGAAAAAACACACAACTCGCTATGTCAAGAGCAAGAATCAAACCATCCTTAAATATATCAAACTAAACAAGCATGTCAAAGCATAGGATAATGAATTTTAGGTGTACTTGAAGTCATAAAAACAGAATTATTAATAGAAACAAATTTATGATTCACATTCAATCTAAACATTCTATTCATTCTAAAATAGTATCCAAAAGCAATAAACATGCCACATCAAGACAAAACATATTTATTCAATTAATAAACTTGATTTTATCCTTCATCATAGCAAACGACTACAACTACCTAGATTCTTAGTTTTAAAACCAAAATGCAGTCTAATTTTCAGAATTATTAAGTTGACAACCCCTTCCAAAATAATTTATGAGATTTATAAGTGGGAAGACAAAATCCAACAACAATTAATGTCATGTATAATCCACAGGCAGATATTATTCAATCCACTATTTCATTGATAACTACTATATTCAATGGATGACGACAACATATATATCTATTCAATCATGATTCATATAATCCAAAGGAATGAATCACTTACTTGTAGGGTAAACAAACTATGATGTAGGAGATATAACCCGATGCTCGTTAGTATGTTTGATTGAATGATGTCAATTCCACCATGTGTTTCTTTATTCTGGTTTTTGCTATCACCAAGTAAGAATACACAGCACCAGCCGATTGGTTCCTCTACATATGAAGATGTATTGCTTGTTACATGATTAATTTCATCAATTTGGTCAAAGTTCTTTGCCATGGTGTCTTCATTGACCCTTTCTGGGTATGGTGGGCCTAGGGAATTCGGGTAACCACATTTCCTCCTTTCATGGTGAAGCAGAAGAGCTTCATTTAGTGTTTTTCCACATTCTATACTTAGTGAGTTACGTTGGAGAAAGTCTTCATTTGTTTGGTCAGCAGTTCTCCAATTTGCTTTGTCAAAGCTCTAGTTCCCAACCATGAACTCCAACCCATAATGGAAAACCCGATAGTTAACAATCGAGCTAGTGAGTCCAAATCTTTTATTTAGAAGCCCGCTAATTTATCCAAGTAAGCCCAAGCTTAAACCCAACTCTATTATCCATATAACAAACCAAATAACATTAGTGTTAAACGAGTCCGTACTCCCGCGTTACCCAACTCAATTAATCACTATCGTTATTACCTCGATCGACAAGTTAATCCAATACACTAAAATATATGTTGATAACACTAAAATTACCAACATGATTTATGTAATTAAACGCGTACATACAAAATTACAACACAAGTCATAGTTCCCAATGAAAACATGCATTTTTATGTATTATTTGCACTTGGCCACTTTGTAAGACTATCTGTAACACTATCGTGGTGGTGGGGGCGTGGTGCCACCTCACCCACCACGGGCGTGGAACACTGCGCCAGGTGGGGTGAACGTGGGCGTGAGAGAAGCAAGTTGGTGGTGTTCACGGGCGTTGGTGAATGGGGATCAAGAAAGAGTCGTTGCAGCTCAAAGGAAAGAGCCGTTGGGCTCTTTAAAATAAAAATAAAATAATTTTTTTACCTTTAAATACTATGCTTTACAATCTTATTTTTACAGAAAAATAAAAACATATCTCTACAATCTTTCTTCTCCTCTCCATTTTTTTTAAATTACAAAATGCTTCCATCGCAATTTGTAAACAACCCGAAAAGACCCAAACCACCCGAACAACCCGATCGGGGGTACGTTCCACAAGCCGATCGATCTGAACCCGATGATGACGTTTGCAAATTGGAGTCATCACCCGACTTCAAATCCTTCTACACCTGACTTTTTATCCAACTATATACATGAGTTTGTACACGAGACACAACCCGACTTTGTACCCGAGACACAACCACCACCACAAACTAAAAAAAGAACTCATAAAAAGAAAATCACACAACCCACTACTTCTACACCTGAAGCGAGTAAAGTTAAAGTGTGTTCCGAAAAGTGGTCACCGGATGAGGAGCTAGCTTTGGTGAAAGTGTGGATTAACGTGTCAGAGGATTCAATAATTTGTAATTTTTAAATTTTATAAAGGTATTTTATTTTTTCTAATGTTTTTTTATTAATGTTAGTAATGTAATTTTTTTAATTTTACAGGACGTAACCAAAAAGCCGGAATATTTGGTAAAAAAATCTATGAACAATTTTATGAAACAATGGGCAAAGGCGAATACCGTACGGAGGACATGATAAGCGGCAAGTGGAGGGATATCCGGTTGAAGATTGACAAGTTCTCTGGAAACTACAAAAACAAATTAAACAACCAATGGAATGGTCAAAATGATCTTGATATATCTGGTGCAATGGTAGCCCCAAGACTTCTCATAGTGGAGTTCTTGGGTTCGAATCCTGGCCACAGCAAAAAAGGGGTATGTGGCCAGGTCAGAGGGTTTACCCTGTGGTGGGCTTCTGATCGCGGTGTCAAGGTCAATAAAAACATTTATAAAAACTACTACTTTATCTATCTTGGATTATAGACAGGGAAGTAGGGTTGTCTAATCCATAGGGAATCAGTGTAAAGCAGAGTTGCTTAGTTTAGTAAATTATTATTAAAACACACAGATCAAATAAAGATGTAACTTTCCCCAAACTTTAGGTTCTAGGTTTCACGTACAATTCAGTCATTTAGTTTAGACACCACATAGACATAGTGTTGGAAAATCAATTGAATTAGTAATTAAAGACAGATTCTTTGTCAGAAAACCCATACAACTAGTTTATTATAACCAGTATAATTCAATCACTCAATTTATCAGTGTCAAGTTACCCACTTTAGTCACTCAACCCTACCACTAAGTTTTGTCATCAACCGAACAAGATTGTAAAGCAAACAACTCAAAACACATAGATAAAATTGTCTAATTCAATCAATACATCAATCAATTAGTCATTTTCAGAAACTAATCAATCTAAAACATGCAAACAACTGAATCAAATATGAAAACCTAAACGAACCATCCACTGGGAGGAAGCCACACGCAGCTTAGCCACGCATGCTTGTCAGACACGCGAGCATAGCTTCAATACTTGATTCGGAACTGATCTTGCCTCTGAAAATCGCCCTCATAACACCAAAAAACGGTTGGGAATTGATAAATTTCGTAACCCTAAAGGTTTACTTCAAATAGGGCCAAAATCCCTAAAAATCCACATGTAACCGACTCCCGACCGTATGGTACGATGGTCCCACCATACGGTACGCTGGAACTGCTCCCTATACGCTCAACCTTCTGTTAACGACCTTTCTATACGGTGCTTTGGTACGACCGACCGTACCGTACGCCCAATTGACCGTACCATACGCCCAAATCCAGAATTAATCTTCATTTTCACATCTGGCTCGTAGAGCTACCCAAATTGATATATAGTGGGCCCCGTAACTCATTTTATAGATCGAGATATGCCCTTTCCAAGTTCTGGACTCTGAAACTTCCTATTTAGGCTCCATCTTTTGCATAGTTTACCTTTAGCTCCTCCTACTTTCTCCCAGATGCCTTCAAAATATGCGTTTAAGTTCCAAACACCTGTGATAGACACAAATACAAATACCAACGTAAAACCGACTCGTTATACAAAGTAACACTCATGAAACTATACGAACTAGGCTCTTAAACACGAGATATTTGACCTTACATCACATCCCACACTTGACCTTTTTCGTCTTGAAAAAGAATTATGCATGGAATTATAATCAGAAACTTGCAACTATACTTTCATTATACACTACACAGATTTTCATAACATGTTAACTATAACAATCGGTATTTCTGTCCGATTAAACCCAACCATCGACTTATCAAGCCCCCAATTATGTGTTCTAATATTATACATTACCAAGCAGTCAGTATATCTATGGGTCTCACACTCAGAAAGTTACGACTCAGCCTAATACCGTCTCAAGGTAATGTTTAGGCCATGGTCAAACCGTATATATTTCTCACCACTATAAACAAAGATTTATATGTTATAAAAATTAATGATGGATAATGGATCGATTGATGAATGTTTTAGCTTTTATTAATATTTATACGGTTAAACATAACCCAGTGGTGTTTCAATCAAGATGGAACCCGATATATGACACGTAGGCTACAGTTTTTAAGCAATGAAGTACATAAGATTCGAAATAGGGTGTATCCTTCAAGTCGCCATCCCAAAGGGAAACACATAAACCTAACTCAGATGTCCATTATTGATTACTTAAGTCCCACCCATGGGTGTATCAACCAAGTCACTATCCCGAAGGGTAACACGTAGGCTGAACACAAGCTTTCAATTTAATTAATTAAGCTCATGCATGATGCGGATGATGGAATGCGGGCGCCACCAACTTTCGGATTTATTTTCATAAAAAGAAAGTGGTGTGCCAAATATTTTTAAAAACTTATAAATTTTTGTTTATAGAGGTACCTATCACCCTATATTGACAGTTTCGATTTTACCGACACTCCTAAGATGAGAACCCAGAAGACATCCTGAATTAATTATTCATTTTAACTTCGATACACTATCAGGATGTTTAAGTTTTTTTAGTCGGCTGGGCCTACCAAAACGTTACAAATTAGACACGCTTTTTATTTTTTTATTTATTTTCACAAGCAGTTTCCAATTTTACCTATCATCTTCCATTTATTTGCAAAAATTCTAATTCAATGACATTTTTGAAAATTTTAATTTTTATGGATTTTCTTGATTTTTCTAACTATACAGACTTAGTCTTCCCTCCCCACACTTAAACCTTACATTGCCCCCAATGTAGGATAAGAGACGATTAAAAATAAATATACAAAAATAAAAATATACAGAGAATTGGAAAGGACTAAGCTGGATTCGATTTGTAACTGTCTTCAATCCAACCTCAGACGATCGTATAGCATTTCATTCATGATCGTGCCCCAAAGATACAAGTGGGTTGCTAGGTACATGAGAATTGATCAAAAGCCGAATATCACCACCCGAATGAAGATTGAGTACGGGCGGATCAATCAAAACCTGCAAAATACGCTCGAAATAAACCCAAAAGCATCAAACTGACTCAATATATAACAACAACATAAAACTAAGAAATAAAGATCTAACTCACTTTCGTAGGAATCACGATTGCATTTAGCGTATGCAACAACCCTTTTAAACCCATCGGTAGCCCGAGTGGACGAGTTGAGTCTCGTGAGGGTTTCTAGAGAACACACTCACAACGTTCATTTAACAAAAAATAAAAAAAAATGATAATAAAACCAAACATACCTTAGGTTGCCTTCTAAGAGCGCTAAGTTTAACGTCTTCAGCCAGACGCGGTGTACCTTACTGCTCTTATGGTGGTCGGGTCGGATGCTTGCAATCCTCCTTCCCCGCACTTACATTCCGCTCATCATCATATTTTTTCCAAGCTTACACAAATAAAGCAAAGAGTTCCCGCTCTACATCTGGAACTTGCGGTTTCTTCCCTTTCCGCCTCCTTTTTCTGACCCTCTTCTTCCCCTTATCCGGAGTCTCTCCATCCTTCATCTCAGCTGGCCTGTTACCTATAAAACAAGCATTCTCGATTGTGTGATTCACCTTTTTAGATGATCCACATTTGCTAGCTTTCGGGGTTAGCAAGTTTGAAAATATCTGAAGACTCATCTTTTGAGCCCCAAACCTCATCCTTACCGTTCCCTCAACGCAGTTAATATTCGCCTGAGCAGTGGTCAAGAACGGTCTACCCAAAATGATAGTTGGTTCCGTGTTCTTGACACAATCCAACACCAAGAAATCCACCGGGTAGTAAAAATCCCCTACCTTCACAATCACATCCTTTTTACAATCCCCCGAGGATATGCGAGAGTCTAATCAACCAACACCACAGTGGTATTAACTCTCTGTAACAGACCAAATTCATGCTGATCATACAGACTCCCTGGTATTATGCTCACAAATCCAGCAACGCTCTATCCAGTTTAAGTTCACCTATTTGTTTTGAAATAATAGGTGCCCCTGGATCTTGGAGTTTCGGAGGAAGTGTACCCGTAAACACAACATTCACACTAACACCCAGCTTTACCTGTTCAGACATTTGTGCCGTCGTTTTCGGGTACTCAAATCTTTAAAGCACTCAACACTATCGGGAGCTTGTTTAAGCGTATTAAAAGATAGTGAATTGATTTTACGATTTTTGAACTTTTCCCATCGTTCATCTTGTGTAGGATCTTTTTATTTTAAAACTGGTTTGAAGGATGTAGAAGGAATTGGAATTTTCAAAGATTCATTCACACTTTTATTTTTTAGTTTATCTTGTGACATTAAATCCTGATTAGGGTGAGACTTAGATGCACTGTGCTCCACCACTTTCTCTACGACAGGTGGTAGAATCTATTCACAAGCAGGAAATTCAAATGCGGACTGAAGACTTACAGTGTTTAGGTGTGCATTATTTGTGGGTTGGGAACTTGAGGACTGATGTGCACTGTAAGGCTTACCTGAATCTTTGACGAGTGCTGCAACTATCTCAGCTAAGTGGACAACTTGATCTAACAAAGTTTGATGATGCTTTTCCTGGCTCTCCTGTTATTACACCACTGCTTGTACCACTTTGGCCAGCTCCTTCATATTTGACTGGATGACATCCAGTTCAGACTGATAGTTGTCTTGTTCAGGTGGCCTGCACGGGTGGTAGTCTTGATTGTAATTCACCTAATAGCTTTGATACTCAGGACCACCACCATGTGAATTGTATCTTGTGCAATCTTGAGCCCAGTGGCCAGTGATGCCACAGTTATTGCACGGCTCATAGTAATACTGGTCATCCTGATAATGTCTGTCCATGCCGACCTGCACAAAAAGCACAACCGAGTGGTACTGAACGAAAAAATAAACAAAAATTAAAATAGAAGAAAATAATTTTGGGGTTTTTTGTTTTAAAGAGTCAAAATCAACTAAACTAGAAAATTTAACTAAACTATAGCAACAAAACTAAGCGCACCGATTACCCGGCAACGGCGCCATTTTGATCGCGGTGTCAAGGTCAATTAAAAACATTTATAAAAACTACTACTTTCTCTACTTTGGACTATAGACAGGGAAGTAGGGTTGTCGAATCCACAGGGAATAAGTGAAAAGCAGAATTGCTTAGTTCAGTAAATTATAATTAAAACACACATCAAATAAAGATGTAACTTCCCCAAACTTAAGGTTCTAGGTTTCACGTACAATCCAGTCATTCAGTTTAGATACCACATAGACACAGCGTTGAAAAATCAATTGAATTAGTAACTAAAGACAGATTCTTTGTCAGAAAACCATTACAACTAGTTTGTCATAACTAGTATAATTCAATCACTCAATTTATCAGTGTCAAGTTACCCACTTTAGTCACCCAACCTTACGACTAAGTTTTGTCATCAACCAAACAAGATTGTTGTAACGAACCAAAATCCGGGTTTCGTTATAAATAAATAAATATTTTAATAAATATTACGGTGAAAATAATATATTAGAAATAAGTTGAAACAAGTGGGTTTCAAGTTAGTAATAGGGTTATGTTAGTTTTTAAATAATTATGGAATGAAATGGGTGAAATGAAAGTTGAGGGGCCAAAAGTGTAAATGGCAAATTTCTGCCATTTTGACTAGTGGAAGTCAAAATGTCAAAATAGAACCAATTTGGTGTGTTTGGGGTCGTTCATCTCAAGAGAGAAAAGGAGAAAAGTGGTGTTGGAGCAAAATCGTGCATTTTGAGCTTGAATTGGTGAAGGTTTTGGCTTGCACATCATCCTTCTAACATCAAGTAAGTGTAACCTTCCATTGATTTCACTTTGAATGTGTTAGTAGGTGGGTTTTGTAGAAATCCAAGATTATGTATGCATGTGGTAAATTGATGTTAGATTGTGGATAATCTAGCTTAACTAAAGGTAAAAAGTGGTGATTAACATTCTAGAACCCTTTGCTTTTGATTTTGAAAAGTTAGGGTTCATATGGTGAAAATTGGGGGTGTTTGGATCATGATGCTAGAATGTGGAATTAGTGATGATTAAGTGTTTAGGTGGTATTAGACACTTGAACAAACACCAAATTGACATAATAAAAGTTATTGAATGAGAAATTAGTGTCAAGATATTGGAAAGAAAAACTCAAGTAGGTGAGTTTGTATTGAAATGGGGTGTTTGGTTATGGGGATAACCCAAACAAACGGGTCAGTTTGGGTTGGAAATGAAATTGTGAACCGAGGAGGAGGCACGGGATCTTCCAATTCTAAAGTAAGTGCCTTTGCACTTACTTAAATGTTGATAAATGTGGGGTGTATGTAATATATGCATACAATAAATTTAAATGAATGTTTATGCCTATTGCTTGAATGTGGTATGTGTGGAATTGTACTAATTTGACTTTAGTGGTAGAAGGACAAACTAATATGTTGGAATTGGTGTAATTAGACTATGTGGTTAATAGTCAAAACTTGATTATGCAATGGGGTAAATAAGTGTAATTGACTTAAGTGGCAAATAATCATGCTATTATGTGAATGTGGTGATTGTGGAGTAATTGAGTTATGTGGTAAATAGTCAAACTAAAATGTGAATGTGGTAAATGTGGTGTATATGACTTATGGGGTATATGGTTAAACAAAATGAGATAACTTGGTGAAATGGTGGATTGAAGTGTGGAATACTTCAATAGGTGAATTTGGAGTCAAATAATCCAAGTACGGGTAAGACGAGTTATGTTACTCGCACCTAGAGGTAGAAAACCCAATAAGAAGTGTGGAATGCTTCAAAGGGTGGACTTGGAGTCAAATACTCCAAGTGCGAGTAAGACGAGTTGTGGTACTCGCACCAAGAGGTCGTGAACCTAATTAGAAGTGTGGAATACTTCAAATGGGTGAATGGGTGATGGTATATGAATGAAAAATGATATGAATGAAACCTGTAGTGGAATTGCAAGTGTTAAAAACTTTATTTGACTAAATGAGTGCAAACGGGTCAAATTGGTGAATGGGTGGAAACAAGTTGTGAATACTTGTTTGGAATGTTTATCGTCATTACTAACGGTGATTTATATATGTGGTTATGTAGGGAAAGCTCCGATGTAGGTTCAAGTCAAGTCCAAGAAGTGGAGGGTTCTCGTATGCAATTTTGAGTGATTTGGGATTTAAAGGAAAATCCGTTAATTGTGGTGTAATTTGACACATGAAATTTATTTTGGTGTTTATATATGTAGTAGATATGTTTTGAAACCAAAAACTAAGTGTTGGTGATGTTTTTGTCAAGTTGGTGAAAAAGATGAAAATTTGGCTAAGTGTTGAAAATCTGAGAATAAGTAAACTTTCTGTTTACTGGGTGTCTTCGCGCCACGCGAAGAACATGGTGGAGTTCTTCGCGACACGCGAAGAACCAGATTTCCGGCCTGACAGATTTTGGACTCTTCACGGCACGCAAAGATGTCTGTTTGGGTTTTTGCGCCACGCAAAGAAATAAAAAAAAATGGGATAATAGGTTCAGCACGTTTAAATGTTTTATTAATTGGTTTTCCTATTAAGGGTGTTACAACTTTGTATCAGAGCAATGGTTTGAGGGATTTGGTGTGGTGGCACCAAACTCAAGCCGGAGTCTCTTGATATGGGGGAAAATGATACGAGAATCCATGAAGGACTTGACTAAGACTCGAAGCTTGCAAAAATGAAAGGTTAGTAATGATTTGATAAGTGGTTATATATATATATATATATATATATGGTGAATTTGTATATGTATTAATGAATGACAAAGTGTTATGTGTGCCGAAACTTGATGTGTGACTTGTTAGATGAAGATGGTAATTACAATTGGGCATGGTGTATTATTAAACATGTCTGGCCAATATGTTAACAAAACGAAATGTGCAAGGGGCTTTATGATAACAATATAACAATGAACATTTGCAAGGATTAGGTGAAGGTGGTAGTATATGTATAATGTATGTATATAGGTAGGTAAATATATACTTAATACATATAATAGTGAATATGGAATGGATACCTAGGGTATTAAGGTGTTTTTGATTCATTTTCTCAGTTTAGAGATGGCGGAAGAGGCAAACAATGAACCATTGGATTCAAGAATCCAAGATATGATAAAAGAGGAAGTGGCTAAGGCCTTCGAGCAAGCCACAACTTTTCTAATGGAGGAAATAAGAGGGGCTATTAGGCTCACTCTAGAGGATGTTCTGAAAGAGAAGGAAAGGGTGCCACAGGGTTGTACCCTAAAGGAATTTGTGGTGATTAAGACCAAGGAATATGATGTGCAAGTGGACCCGATTCTTAGTCACAGGCGGGTGGTGGATATGGAGTCTAATTTTGAGACTACCAAATGTAAGCCCGAGGATTGAGTGATGTTCAGTGTGCCTTTGTTGACTGGAAGGGCTAAGGAGTGGTTGTTAAATCTCCGAAAGGGGAGGGGTGATCTAGGGGTAACCTCCATGACTTGGGAGGAATTCAAAGTGGCTTTTCTGAAGTACCATTGTGTAACACCCCCAAATTTATTCACTTAATAAATAAATAAATAAATTAGGGTTGTAACGATTGATAACATTACACAATAGCGGAAACTAAAATAAAGAGTTCTAAAGTGTCGAACACCTTTACAAAAACTAAATGGATACATAAATCTAAGGACATACTAGTCTAAATGGACTTGACTTTAAACGACCATACGTCTTCGTCTTCTAAGGTCTTAATCAAAATGTTTAACCTATTCCAACCATGTCGTAGCTATGTATTACCTGAAAAACATGCTAAAAAATGTTAACGCAATGTTGGTGAGTTCACAGGTTTTAAATGAATATAATTGGGAAAACCATATTTACGAAATCGTTTGTCAAAAACTATTTATACGAAATCCTTCGGCAAAAACCATTTGTACGAAATTGATTGACAAAACTGTTTGTACGGGTACTATTGGCAACATCCTTTGCTCGAAATTCACTGTCAAGACCATTGATATGTATACCAATGGCAAAACCCGTTTCTCGAAATTGACTAGCAAATCCATTGGTACGTATACCATTGGCGAAATCCTTTGCTCGAAATTTACTTTATGCATATGATAAGCAAAACAAGTTAGCGGTTGATTCATCATTGTCTAGCTAGCACAAACGAATTATGTGATGCACAAGCCTATAACCAAACCTTTAACGAATTCTTGAATTTTGCCCCAGCCCATTGTACCTTTAAACAATGAGAAACAACAAGACCTAATATGCAATCATTTAACCATGCTGGTCGGGTTAGCGCGACTAACCATGATTGGGGGTGTCAACCCAAATAGTACTATTAATATCGATCTACGGCTAAGTCCATAGCTAATGGTTATAGTTCGAAATACCGAGGACCTTTTAGTGTTAACTCATGCTCACAAGGGAATCAGATGCTTGTTTCTCATTTTCTAGTTATCATACCGTTTGAAATTAACATGTTTTTCCCCCAAAATAGAAAACAGTAAAAAGGGGCCGTGAAACTCACCTGCAGAAAAAAAATGACATCGTTCATGTAACAACGGGAAACCAAAGTCCACGTAATACAGTAGTAGCCGGTCTATATCCTTTCCGAGTCATACGATACCTGTAGGTACTTAATGAGCATTATAGACTAACCCTAATAATGTAAAGCGAGTCTAAACTCGTGTTGAGTTATCACGTGTGCGGTCGAGCTCTGTTGATTCTTAACGGTATTACCGATTCGGTATACGATGTTCATTTAATATTCGGTAATATTAGTTGTTTAATTCGAGTCAAGTTTTCAACTCAAATATGTTTCAATAGTTATATACAAAATACTAGTTTGTCGTGTACACAATCGAATGTAGCTATGTGTGCGTATAATTAGTAATAATAATTCATGTTCCTGCGTCCTTCAACGTAATATACGCAACTGTATGATTTAATGAAACTATTGTAGGACTTATAGTGTGTTCATGCGCGTGTTCATAAATATAAATATATACTTCTTTGTATATTTATATAGTTTCAAAAACCCTGAAATATAGTTGTATCGTATTGTGCTTTGAAATAACGTTCCTTAATAAGATTTACTCGTCTTCATGTAAACATATAAACATATACACCTACCTTAGTATATTCGTTTATCATATTTCGTTTACTCGAGAACCCAAAATATAAATATATTTAACTCGATCCCTAATGTAATCATATACTCATTTATTTTTCAATAAAACATATATTTATATTTTATATACAAATATGTGAAATATTGTTTAAGACGAGTAGTGAAAATATATAATTACATATATATTTATACTACTCATTCATGATATTATATCGTGTTAAGTTTCACAACCGTTCGTTATCAATATATAGTCAAAAACCCCAAGTCATATATCCATTTATATTCGTATTTGAATATTATGTTTAGCAAATATCCATCTGATTCTGTGTAATAAGATTGTATGTATTTATTTTGAATGCATATATATATTCGGGTCTAAATATCTTATTATAAAATGTCCGCTTGATCTTATATAAAGAATACTATGTGTATATATAGGTGTGTGTTTGTGTATAAATATATATGTACGGATCTAAGTATTCTTTTTATAAAATAATTGCACTGTTTCGTATAAAGCGTGAAGGTTTATAATTATACATCTTTATACAAATATATTTATATCCATATACAAAAATATATTTGAACGGATTGTTGTTATTTGTCAAACCCTCACTTAGTTACTTCGGTTATATGTTTAAACACCAATTAATGACAAATAAATTAAATGTATATACATACTCATATATATATGTACGTTTATACAAAATATCAAGGGTTTGAAAATCGTCCCGTTCGTACTTGTATCTTTTGTTATCGAAATTAAGTTATACGTTTATACAACATACTTGTTGTCCAATTCATCTTGAATAATAACCGGCAACTTTTTTATATATCACGAGTATTTTGTTTTGTAAACATATATATGACTAAAGTAATAATTATTATTCATATATCCGAATATATAACAGTTGTTTGTTGTAATAAAGTTCTCGTCTTACAAATTATATATTTCTCGTCTAAAATCATTTATCTCATTTGAGCGGATTTCTTTTGTCAACACTACGTTTAATAGGATCCGTTTAATATTTAACGCTACGTTTTTAATTACTTTAATCGCTATCGAATCATTTGAACTCAACGTAAATCAACCGCACATACGTCTAACTTACGCGTAAATAAATATAACTAGTTTAACGCGTTTATATACCTTTCCGTTCACTTGGTTCGTATACGCGGACCTGTTTAACTCGCGTTGACCAGATCTGTTCGGTTTGACCCATTCACCAAATTTGACCGAGTCTGGAGACCACCCAATTCACTAGATCTACAACGTATAATATCATATCTGAAAGTTAGACAAATTTAGCCAACAAGAATGGGTTCGGTTTCGGGTTTTACCTCCGATCGTCGGATAAATGTACTAGAAATCACCGATTTGAACTGAGGTACACATAAACACTATTAGGTGGCTTAGGTTGGTGTCGGAATTCGTGAATCTGTCACCGGAATTCGACGAAACATGCTCTTAAACGCTAAGATCATCCCAAACAGAAATTTTAATGTTAAATGTGAGTAGATCTAAGTTTGACTGACACAAAACAGAGTAGAAAACTTACCGGGAAAACACATCCCGTCGAAAAAGCGATTTCGTCGAATCTGCACGGATCTCTCCAGGAACTGCCACATCCGTCGCCGTCCTTCGCCTGAATCGATACCAGGGTTCCGACCTGTTGTCGCCGCCGTCGAGTATGATTTCGTCTTCCTCCACTGCTGCGACGTCACCACAGCCACCACCATCGTCGTCGTCTTTTTCTCTGGAACGCCACCGCCATGGAGGTTTTCTGAATCCGGTTGCTGTCGTCTCTTCCCACCACACAGCAGTCGCGCCGCCTGGGACTATCCCGTCACCCACGCCCTCATGTCGCCGGAGGTGGAGCCCGCCGGAGTTGGCATGGCGGCTCCCCTCTCTCTGCAGCCTCTCTCTCTCTAACTTATGTTAGGGTTTTCAAATGGAGCAAAAAAAAAGGATTGAGATGGTATATATAGCTAGGGTTTATGAGATGGGTTAATGAGGGTAGGTGGACACCGCGTTTTACCAGAATTTTACGAGTGTGACGTCTCGTAATCACGTCCCCGAGTATTAATTCTTGTTCCTAATAATTAATTTTTAAAATAAATTTTCATCAAGTACTTATTTTGTTAAAATTTTATTACCGAAGAATATCCGGGTCAGTACGGTTAAGGTCGCGTGACAGAATCTGTCTGTTATCCTTTACATTTCGTGTTGTATTGATGTTATTATTTAAAAAAATGTTATACTAGATATTTTATAATATTTGTCATACTAATTTGCGTATCGGTGACATTTACTGTATTAAAGCGGCCCGTTCACGTGTCTAACGCGATAGAACGTTTACGTACACACACTTCAAGTTAAATATTCTGAACAGCTTTCCCGGATGTATACTAATAACTAATATCAATAATTTGGTGTCTAAGAAATCATGACGTTGAATATCCGGTACTCAACCGACGTCTGACGCGTTAAACGTTTAAAGTACTAGATCGTGTACGTACGTTTATTCTTTCTTAAGTTCCCATAATCTTGTAACTAGTCGTTAGGTGAAACCGAGTGATTAGTTTGATGATCAGGTCATGTAAATTGGGCTTAGCCAAATAATTAGGTTTCAGATTTTGGAAAATTTTTTTTTGCGGGTGTCACACATTGCCCACAAGCCGTTGTTGATAGAATGACTGAGGAGTTCCTCCTCATCAGGCAAACGAATGAGTCAATTGATGAATTGGCTGGTGCCTTCTTTGATCGTGCCAAGTTCTGTCCGGACGTGGTATCGACCGAAAAGACGAAGATTGATAGATTCTATGCTATGCTGACAGTGGAGTTCAGATATAGCATATCTCCATCCTCTTTCACCACACTCGTGTATTTGATAAATAAGTGTCGGGAAAGAGAGGAGGAGTTGAGGAGGCAAGAGGCAATGGGCGAAAAGAGGAAGCGGGAAATTGTTGAACAGGTGGTAAAGAAGATAAAGGGCATGAGCCCAAGTAAGAAACCGTTTAACAAGTTTGTTCCCCGTGGGTGCAAAGTTTGTGGAAAATAACATTCAGGGGAATGTAGGAAGGGGACCATGAGCTGTTACAAGTGTGGGAAGTCGGGGCACATGGCTATCCAATGTTCAAGCTAAATATAATTATGCTATAACTGCTACAAGCCCGGGCACAATAGGGCGGATTGTCCCGAGTTGAAGCAAGGTGGAAGTGAAAGGAAGAAGGTTGAAACGCCAAGGCCCAAGGGGAGAGCTTTCCACACCTCGGCGGAAGAGGCCAAAACAAACTCGGAAGTGGTGTCAGGTACATTCAAGATTAACTCTTTACCTGCACTAGTTATTTTTTATTCGGGGGCTAGTCGTTCGTTTGTATCCTTAAAAGTTGTTAAGCACTCTTCATTTCTAAGTAGCAAGTTAGATGAACCCTTAGAAATCAAGGCGGCAAATGATAAGAGTTTCCTAGTATTCGACATTTATAAGAATTGCAAGTTAAGGGCGGGGGGTGAAACGTTCCTTATAGACTTAATTCCTATGTCCATAGGAGACTTTGATGTAATTGTGAGAATGGATTGGTTGTTTAAGAACAAAGAGAATATTCTATATGGACCTAAGGCGGTACAACTCGATTCCCCATCGGGTGAGTCCATTTATATAGAAGGTGAAAAGAAATGTAAAGTTAAGATATGTTCCTATGTGAAGGCAACAAAGTACATGGTGCGTGGGTGCAAGGCATACATGACTTGTGTTGCGGATGTGGTAGAAAGGGTGAAAGATATTCGCGATGTTCCGGTTGTAAACCAATTTGAATATGTGTTTCCGGATGAGTTACCGGGGGTACCACCGGAAAGGGAAGTGGAGTTTGGGATTGACTTAATCCCGGGTGCAAATTCGGTAGCCAAACCACCTTATAGGTTGGCACCGCCAGAAATGAAGGAGTTAATGGAGCAATTGCAAGAGCTTCTAGATAAAGGTTTCATACGCCCAAGTGTCTCGCCTTGGGGTGCACCCTTTCTCTTCGTTAAAAAGAAGGATGGAAGCATGAGGATGTGTATGGATTATCGGGAGTTGAACAAGTTGACAGTGAAGAATAGGTATCATTTACCTCGAATTGACGACCACTTTGATCAATTGCAAGGGGCGTCATGGTTCTCTAAGATTGATTTGAGGTCCGGGTACCATCAGTTGAAAGTGAAGAAGAAGACGTCCATAAGACAGCTTTTCGCACTCGATACGGTCACTATGAGTTCACGGTTATGCCATTTGGTTTGACCAACGCACCCGTGGTTTTCATGGATCTTATGAACCGTGTGTGTAGGCCCTTCCTTGACCGTTCAGTAATTGTGTTCATCGATGACCTTCTCATCTATTCCCGGAGTAAAAGTGATCATGCCTTTCGTCTTCGTGAAATTCTTGAAGTGTTGCAAAGGGAGAATCTTTATGCTAAATTCTCAAAGTGCGCATTTTGGTTGCGTGAGATCCAGTTCTTGTGTCATGTGGTGAATGATAAGGGGATTACAGTCGATCCATCCAAGATAGTGGCGGTAGAAGATTGGTCATCACCAAAGACACCTTCAGAGATTAGAAGTTTCTTGGGGTTGGCGTGTCACACCCCCAATTTCAACTAACGGAGTATTACCGTTTGGGAAGTGACAAACCAGGATCTCAGACACTAGTTACATTGAACGACTCTACATGGGACTCAAAATGAAAATATCTTTTAAATCAGAGTATCAATGCGGAAGCGTAAAGAAAGTAAATGCGCAAAATACACGCGCCCAAAACCAAAGTCCAAAAGTCCAAACGTCCAACCAAACAAAGTACATTAAAATAATTCAATCAATATAAATAGACACAAAGCAAAGCAGTTGAATCCCATGCATGCCCTAACGTGCACCTGTGTCTTAGCTTAACGTCCTGAGAAAACATGTAAGAAAAAGTGTCAACACGAGATTGGTGAGTTCACAGGTTTCAATATATAAATAAACGTTCACCAGATTTATTGCACAATCAACATAAATACCATATGAGTAGCTAACCCATGTTCATTGTTTGCTATTACGCTCGCAACCGTAAACTGACTGTTTGTATTGCCTCCCACCAGGTCTATCAACCACGGTGCACGTTTAGGTCAATATTGCACCCGTTCGATATCCAATCGTGTTAGCGCGACTAACGCGGGTGAGGTTTGTCAAACCCAATAGTACTACCCAACATACCTCGCTATATTCATATTTAAACGGTTCGATGTGAGGACTTTCATGATAGAGTTTACGCATAGTCATAACAATTGATATAAAATGAAGTACAAAAATCAAAAGAGTTGTATCATGTTTTCTCCCCCAGTTTAAAAGCAGTAAAAAGGGGCCGTGAAACTCACCTGATTGCGAAGGTAGTAATCACACAAGTACGAGATTAAAATCTCAAGTGGTAGCCTGACACGGCTCACGAATGCCCTAGAATTACAACATAGTTATTAGGGATAAAATGAAATATGTGACGACGACATGGAATAAGGAACGTCCTAAAGGAAACGCTCTAAAGGTTAACGAGTAAACGAACGTGTCCACGAAAATGAGAATTCTTAATTAGGATAAATACGTTTCACGATGAATGACAAATAATATATAATAAATATATTCGAGCGTTTTCGCCATTAAATAATGGCCTAAGAAAATAATATAATATATATTATTTTTAGATTTAACAAAAATTCACAATAAACAATTTCGCGACAAAATAATAATTCTATTATTTTATTCAAGGATAAAAACGAGTGAAAATAGTATAAATAATTATATCATTTTGTTAGATTGAAACGTCTCATAATATTTATAAATGTAGTGAATTAATATTTAAATAACTAATATTTTAACCGGAGTCACGGAATGAAATATATTATTTTATTTGAAAACACGGATTTAATAATAATATAATATATTTTATTATAATATTGAGAACAATAATAACGATGCGTTAAAAATCCCAAACCCGAGCCTACGGGTGATTTTTCCGGTTCAAAACACATAATATATTAATATAATAATGTGGGATTTGATTATGTATTAAAACAAAGGCTAGAAAAATGATTAAAAATAAAACGTGTGTGGAGAGACTCGAACCCGGGTCTCTCCCACACTAGCACACTGACCTAACCAACCCGTCCAACATGGGAACCGCGAAATAACTCAAACTAGAATGGTTTTAATCATCACGATTATCAAGTCCCTACCCCAAACGCGATTTCGAACCAAATCCATCCCAAATCCGGTGAATTCGATCGCGATTGGAAACAGGGGTTTAGGGGTTTTGTTTGTCAACCGAAATCGAGTTTGAGGGTAGTTTTCATTTCAAAAACAACAAGTTTAAATCCGTTTAATTCTCGTTTTAGAAACCAAAACCCTAGATATGAACTAAGAATCAAATTGATCGATTTGGATATTAAATCTTCCTGGAATCATGGGGCTTTTACTGGTTTAAGTGTTGCGAAACTACCCCTGTAGTTTAATTGCATTGAGACTGTGTCAAAAATCAAAACCCCCAAATCGATTATGAACAAACCCTAGGATTTGGATCGAGTTCAATTCGATGATAATTGAATCAATTGATATGGGGTTTTCAAAGAGTGACAAGTTGCGAATCTGATGGTATGGTTTAATTTGATTAAAACAGTGTTTAAGATCAAAATCCCTAAAATCGAATATGAAGAACCCTAATTTCCGGATCTTGTAAAATTGAGTGTTGTTTGATTTAATTAACATAGGGCTTTCGTTATACAAGTGATTACGAGTCTAATGGTATAGATTAATTAGATTATAAATATGTCTAGGATCAAAAGCCCCAAATCGAGTTTCATATGAACCCTAGATTAGTGATCTTACTAAGATCGATGTTGTAAGCCCTAATTGACATAGGGCTTTTCATTAGGAGGTAAAAACGAAAGTGAGGATGTGATAATTTACCAGAAACAGTTGTGAATTGACCGAGATCGACTAGAATGTGTTCCGACTTATGCGACTTTGATCTCCGACGGGTTGGACAGCTTCTCCGATCGAAGTAAGTAGTGTAGCAGGTTCCACAAGGTGCGAATAAGATATGTAAGAGTTCAATTTGTAACAACAATACAAGGATCCGCCGAATTTGATGCGTACGAGGAGGTGGTCGACGGTTACGGGTTTAATACCCATAATTAAGATTAATTCGAACTTATAACTATGATCAATGACTCAATGATGGTCGTTACTACTATTAATTCCCATTTCAGTTACGAATTCGAACGATTTTCAATTGAGGGATGTGAATTTGGACCAAAAACTCTCGGTTTGACTTTACAAAGTCAACACGAACCACATCACCTAATTTTAACTTCAGAAGTCAACACAATTAGGGTTTGGATTAATTACACTACCAGTCCTTGTAGTTCTAGTTTAAACATTGACAGAATTGGCCCCTGGGGTTAGATTTAACTGGTTTCAGTTAACGGGGTTAAGTTTCAGTTAGGATTTTTAACGGAATTGTTAACGGAGTTAACCGGAAAAGTCGGGTTGTCACATGGCGGGTTATTATCGGCGGTTTATAGAAAACTTCTCTCGGATTGCCTTATCGATGACGAAGTTAACGCGTAAGGAGAAAAAGTTTGTATGGGGTCCCGATCAAGAATCTTCCTTTCAACTCTTGAAAGAAAAGTTGACTAAGGCGCCTATCTTATCCTTGCCGAATGGGACCAAAGATTTTGTGGTGTATTCAGATGCCTCGTATTCGGGGTTGGGTTGTGTTCTGATGTAAAGGGGGAAGTGATTGCCTATGCATCTAGGCAATTGAAGACTCATGAGGTGAATTACCCTACCCATTTTTTAGAGCTTACGGCCGTGGTTTTCGCGCTTAAGATTTGGAGGCATTATTTGTATGGGGTTAAGTGTACGATCTACACGGATCACAAGAGTCTCAAGTAATTCTTTTTCCAAAAAGACCTTAACATGAGGCAAAGGCGGTGGCTTGAATTGGTCAAGGATTATGATTGTGAGATACTCTACCATCTGGGTAAGGCAAATGTAGTGGCGGATGCGCTTAGTCGGAAGACAAGCCATACACCTATCAAGGTGAAGTCGTTTAAAATGACAATTTCATCATCTCTTATTGATGAAATTCGGGAGGCACAAGTGTTAGCACTTAGTGGTGATTTGAAAAAGGAAAGGATTGTTGCTTATGTTGATAAGCTTGGGGAAAATAGCACGGGGTTAAAGACATGCTATGATAGAATTTGGATTCCTAGATTGTCAAGTGTGTTGGCAACTATTTTAGATGAGGTGCATAAATCCAAATATTCTATCCATCTAGGGCCACAAAGATGTTTTATGACTTGAGGTGTCATTTCTGGTGGCCGGGTATGAGGCGTGATATAGTTTAGTATATGGAGAGGTGTCTCACATGCTTAAGGGTAAAGGCAGAGCATCAAAAGCCGTATGGAAAGCTTCAACCGCTTGAAATACAGCTTTGGAAATGGGAGAACATCACCATGGATTTGATCACTAAACTACCAAAGACTCGAAAGGGTTATGATGTGATATGGGTAGTAGTGGATCGGTTGACAAAGAGTGCACATTTCCTTCCAATAAAGGAAACGTATTCTTCTGATAGATTGGCGAAAATCTATGTGAAGGAAATTGTGTCACGTCATGGTGTGCCGGTGTCGATTATATCGGACCGCGATACGAGATTTACTTCTCATTTCCGGAAGAAGTTCCATGAGGATATGGGGACTAGATTGAACCTTAGCACCGCTTATCATCCACAAACGGATGGTCAAAGCGAGCGGACGATTCAGACGCTTGATGATATGTTGCAGGCGTGTGCTTTGGATTTTGGTGGTAGTTGGGACGACCATCTATCATTGGCGGAATTTTCATACAACAATAGCTACCATTCTAGTATTGGTATGCTGCCTTTTGAGGCATTGTATGGGAGGAAATGTAAAACACCCGTGTGTTGGGGTGAAATTGGTCAACGGGAGCTTGGTAGCAAAGAGGTGGTCAATGAACCTATTAGTAGTATTGACCAAATAAGAGCACGCTTGAAGGCGGCTCAAGATCGCCAAAATTCCTATGCGGATAATAGAAAGCGGGCGATTGAGTTTCAAGTGGGGGACTTTGTGCTTTTGAAAGTCTCTCCTTGGAAAGGGGTGATACGGTTTAGGAAATGGGGGATGTTAAGTCCACGTTTCATCGGACCGTTTAAAGTGATAGCAAGAGTGGGTGCAGTAGCCTATCGTTTGGAGCTACCGGAGGGACTAAGAAAACTTCATAACACATTTATGTGTCTCATTTGCGGAAATGTTTGGCAGATGAATCTACTTTTGTTCCATTGGATGATATTGAATTGGATGAAAAGTTAAATTATGTTGAGGAACCGGTGGCAATCTTGGATAGAAAGGTGAAGAAATTGCGAAATAAAGAGATTAGCCAAGTTTTGGTGAGGTGGAAGCATAATAGTCAAAACTTGATTGTGCAATGGGGTAAATAACTGTAATTGACTTAAGTGGCAAATAGTTATGCTATTATGTGAATGTGGTGATTGTGGAGTAATTGACTTATGTGGTAAATGGTCAAACTAAAATGTGAATGTGGTAAATGTGGTGTATATGACTTATGGGGTATATGGTTAAACAAAATGAGATAACTTGGTGAAATGGTGGATTAAAGTGTGGAATACTTCAATAGGTGAACTTGGTGTCAAATAATCCAAGTATGGGTAAGACGAGTTGTGGTACTCGCACCAAGAGGTAGTAAATCCAATAAGAAGTGTGGAATGCTTCAAAGGGAGGACTTGGAGTCAAATACTCCAAGTGCGAGTAAGACGAGTTGTGGTACTCGCACCAAGAGGTCGTGAACCTAATAAGAAGTGTGGAATACTTCAAATGGGTGAATGGGTGGTGGTATATGAATGAAAAATGATATGAATGAAACTTGTAATGGAATTGCAAGTGTTAAAAACTTTATTTGACTAAATGGGTGCAAACGGGTCAAATAGGTGAATGGGTGGAAACAAGTTGTGAATACTTGTTTGGCGTGTTTATCGTCATTACTAACGGTGATTTATATATGTGGTTATGTAGGGAAAGATCCGATGTAGGTCCAAGTCAAGTCCAAGACGTGGAGTGTTTGCGTATGCAATTTTGGGTGATTTGGGATTTAAAGGAAAATCCGTTAATTGTGGTGTAATTTGACACATGAACTTTATTTTGCTGTTTATATATGTGGTAGATATGTTTTGAAACCAAAAACTAAGTGTTGGTGATGTATTTGTCAAGTTGGTGAAAAAGATGGAAATTTGGCTAAGTGTTGAAAATCTGAGAATAAGTAAACTTTCTGTTTACTGGGTGTCTTCGCACCACGCGAAGAACATGGTGGAGTTCTTCGCGACGCGCGAAGAACCAGATTTTCGGCCTGTCAGATTTTGGACTCTTCACGGTATGCGAAGATGTCTGTTTGGGTTTTCGCGCCACGCGAAGAAATAAAATTAAAAAAAAAATCTGGGATAATAGCTTCCGCACGTTTAAATGTTTTATTAATTGGTTTTCCAATTAAGGGTGTTACAATTTTAAAGCAAACAACTCAAAACACATAGATAATATTGTCTAATTCAATCAATACATCAATCAATCAGTCATTGTCAGAAACAAATCAATCTAAAACATGCAAATAACTGAATCAAATACGAAAACCTAAACGAACCTTCCGCCGGGAGGAAGCCACACATACTTGTCAGACACGCGAGCATAACTTCAATACTTGATTCGGAACTGATCTTGCCTCTGAAAATCGCCCTCAAAACACCCAAAATCGGCTGGGAATTGATAATTTCCATAACCCTAAAGGTATACTTCAAATAGGGTCAAAATCCCTAAAAATCCGCATGTAACCGACTCCCCACCGTACGGTACACTGGAACTGCTCCCTATACGCTCAACCTTCTGTTAACGACCTCTCTATATGGTGCTTTGGTACGGCTGACCGTACCATACGCCCAATTTACCGTACCATACGCCAAAATCCAGAATTAATCTTCATTTTCACATCCGGCTCGTTGAGCTACCCCAAATCGATATATTATGGGCCCCGTAACTCATTTTATAGCTCGAGATATGCCCTTTCCAAGTTCTGGACTCTGAAACTTCCTATTTAGGCTCCATCTTTTACATAGTTTCACCTTTAGCTCCTCCTACTTTCTCCCAGATGCCTTTAAAATATGCGTTTAAGTTCCAAACACATGTGATAGACATAAATACAAATACCAACGTAAAACCGACTCGATATACAAAGTAACACCCATAAAACTGTACGAACTAGACTCTTAAACACGAGATATTTGACCTTACATCAGCTGCCATGGATGTTTTTAATTGTTGCCCGGGAAACCCAATTATCCTAAAATATTTAGGTGTTGCCATTCAAAAAAAAATCTATCAAGAAGCACTAGAAGCGTATAAACAAGATAATAATATGACGATGATTAAAATGGGTCCACTTTGGGAATTATTGAAAAAGTACACGAAGTTTGAACAAGTCCCTTTAATGAGACAATCATCGTCTAAACGATCAAAAACGTCATCCTGCAATGACGTTAGCCAATCTAATTTGGATAGGCGTAACATTAACATCAACGAGTCGGGCGATGAGTTTGAGTTTCCAGAAGAAGCCCCCCACCCTATTAGAAGGGACAAAGCAAAACGAGTCGCATCAAGTCATTAACCCAAACCAACAAGTACAAGCAAAGTTTAGACGTTATATCCGACCGGATGGGCAAGGTCAACGAGTTATCCAAGAGGAAGATCAAAATAAAGGAGGCAAAACAAAAGGCTAGCGATATGAAACTTTATTCATGAACATCGTTCATTTGGTCGGCGAGGAGCGCGAAAAATTCCTTAAGGTGAAGAAAGAAATCAAAGAAAAATATAATATGTAGTTTTAGTAATTTTTAATTTTTTTTGTTCTAGACTATATGTTTTTTTTTATTTTATTTTATGTTTTTTATTTGTGTCACGGTAAGGGTGTGAGAAGCCGGTATATATATGACGGCTACATGACACAGAAAATCTATCTTCACCCTACATAATCTAAAAGGGCTTCTGTGATCATCTCATATGTAGTCACTTCAAGTATTTGTACACCAAATACTTGTATTAAACCCAACGTATCCTTCTTGCATCAAAAGGGCAAATCTTGATTTCTATTTATTTTCCATTATTAGAGTCCATTATTCTTTTCACATCTGTGGGGGTGTGGATGTGTCAGTAAGTATTCACGCTTTGGGTAATTTTTTGTCCTTCCGATTGCGATTGCTAACTGTTCTGGTTACTCTCTCTATCTCACACACACAAATACACACATAGATACACACACTTAATTCTTTTATTGTATACCCATCCCCTCTTCTACCTATTCTTCAGCATCCTCCTATATATAGTTAACCCTAAACCTCCTAACCCTTCATAGATATTGGTTCTTGAAGAAGACCCTCTTTCTTTTTCAATCTTTACAACACATAACTTTTCCTTCTTCAAGTTCTTTGTTCATCTTGATCATGTTTCTTTGATCATCTTAACCTTTCACTTATTGTTGCTGGAGATCTCAAGTAACAGTCAGTTCTTGCTGATGGAGCATCTTCAAGATTCACAAAAAGACTCCATTTTTAGGGTTTCATACATTTTGAGAATCTTGATGATGCTGCAGCGGCAATTGCTGGCTAACTATATTGTTTAATTTTGGTTTTATCGATTAGTATTCCACCTACCGGATTTTTGTAAGACCATTGAGGTATACTCATGTGAATACAAGTGGTGTGAGAAAAAAATGTACGCCACGTGGGGGATAACTCATCCACGCAGATTTCTCACACCGCTATCACATGGGAGCGGTATACCCGTAGGAGTATGAATGGTGTGTACAGGGCTTTCAACGGTTAAAAATGGGTTTAAATAATAATATTAAATATTAATCAACGGTACTTAAAAATAAGTTGAAGCAGTCCTGAGTGGGCTCACGCCAATACCTCAAGTCTCTGAGGGGGCGGTGTGTCACGTCCTTCAGTCCTCTTCACGCCCCTTTCACGGGGTATACCTCATCCCCAAAGTGGTGAGCCTAGATTTTTATCTTGAAAACAGGTTTTTTAATATATATATTTTTGTTACTTTTTGAGCCACCTCTTGTTTATGTTTATGGTATTAGGGTTTGTGTTGGAAATGCCAGTTTGTCCTTAACTTTTTTTCTTTTTTTAATATTAATATTGTAGTGACTTGTCTTTCAGGTGTTCCATTGGAATAAGAAAATACAAATCTTGCCTCGTGACTAGATGAGTGGCTGTACTATATCTGTACTTGAGTTGAGTTGTACTGTACAAATTGAAATCATGGGATGCTTTGTGTTCTTGGATTTGGTATGCTAAGAGATCCCATATTAGGTCTAGTCTATTTATTACAAGGTTTTTATTGTCATTTATGATTTCATTAACTTGTCACAAGTACTAGTTTGACTGCTAATAGTTATGTCCTTAATTTATGCCCTCGAATAGAAATTTGAAAAATTAAATTTTCTCAACGTGTTATATAATTTATATTGATGACTACCCTGTTATGATCTGAAGGGAAACTATAAAAGCGTGGATTGGTAACATTTTTAATTTTAAAAAGCATATAAATTTGTATTTTTTTTTAATAATTATTAAACTAATATATAAAATAAAAAATACATTCTTAAATAAATAAGAAAACTTCATTAAAAAAAACTACATAAATAAAATACAAACTACTCTTCGTCATCCTCGTTTAAGTTTTCTTTCGTATATTCTTTTTTCCGCTTCTCCGCGAATCTACAAGCACTTTCGGTAAGGTGGTCGAAGTTCGTAGTAAGATACTTGAGATATTGGTTTTGTTGTTTACCCTTTATAAAATATAGTAGCTTATCAAGTTTCGCGTCTATTTTATTAAACCGGTAGTCCGAGGCGGACGAAGTACCATGTTTACTGGCAGAAGAACCGGTTCTTCCGGTGTTTCAACTTCGTCATCGGTATCATTTAGATTAATGTGTGAATATATACCAGGCGAAAAATCGTCGAACGATAACGTTTTTGTTCATTTAGACGACTGACTCATCAACGAGACTTGGCCCTACTTGAGTGATTTTCTAACAATCTCCTATGACTTAATTATATGAATTAAAATCCGCCCCACAATGGATTTGTACTCATCACAATCTTGTAAATATATATCTTTGTCGCTTTGACCACTTTTACAGTTGTTGTAGAAGTTGTTAAACTCAGCAAGTTTGTTGTTATAATCCTGTCATATAATCGATATCTTGTCGGCGTTACGGTATTCGCCCCCTCCCCATTCGTGAAGAGGTTGCTCGGGTTATTGTTTGTATCAAGATTTTGAGAGAAGAATCAAATATTTGGGTTGTTGCGAATATTCGCATAATATGGATGGTTTGTGTTCCAATGATTCATTTTTGAGTGAATTTGAGAGTTTGAGTATTTGAGAATTTAAAGGAAATAGGAAAGAGTGAAAGATAATATGTTTGAGTTGGTAAAATGGTCAACTGCTCAGTTTTTTTTATCGTTAGAAGCTTGGACTCGCCCATTTGCCCATGAATGCACCCACACCAGCAATCACATCCTAGAGGACGGTGTGCTACGTTCGTGAATGCGTCATATAAATCACGCCCCTTCCTAACGCTCCCATTAGAGATCCTCTAACTCTAGTTCACATGAATCTTGTGTCTTTTAATTGTCTTTTTTACTCTTATTTAATTAGAAGTTTACGTCGAGAATAGAGGAGCACAGGGAAGGATTGGATAACGAAAAAGTGAAAATATATAATTATGAAAATCAAAAATTAAATATGAAGTATAATGTTAAAAATTTTAAACCATCTAAATTCTAAAGGGTTATTAATACACATCAAATAAGTTTGGCTACACTAGTCAATTACATTTGATCCAACGGATATCAAATCAGAAATCTTTTATATATATATATATCGTTGGTCTTTAATATTAAAAATTCAGCACTATTTATTTTCAAATTATGACTTCCATATTTAACAAATTAAATAAATTAGACTATACAAGTGATAATCAAGTCTTTTTTTTCTTTTTCTTGAAATAACTGTTTATACAACTTTTAGTTAATCAAATATCTTTTTTTAACGGCTTCTAATATACTCCTAAATCCACAAAACTTGTTTACCGTAGGATTTGAAGTCTCGACCGGATACCATTGGGCTAAATGCCCGTTAGTAGTTAATCAAATATCTTATGGGGTGTTTTTGACTCTTACAAACTATTGAATCATAAATTCACACCGTAAAAAATCTGAAAATTTTACGACATCAGATTTTGTGGGAATGTTTGTTGAAAACTTTTATAAAAAATATACATGTTTTCTACTAATTTCTTGTCAATTAAGTTGAGCGGTTACTCATAGTCTTGAGCTTGGAGTTCAATTATAAACATCATATATCAGTGACTAAATTACTCGTAGTCTTGAGTTTAGAGTTCAATATAAATATCATATATAACTGGCTAGAGGATCTCGAGGCATTTGCCTCGAAACCACCATCTAACGGTCAAATCATTATACTATACAACCATACATCTTGTGTATATATTAGTTCTCTTTCATTAGAGGAGTCTCCTGGGAAGACAATTTCATCCTCCCTTTTATTGGATGGTAATAAGGTGAGCCCAATGCTCCAACTTGGTTTGGACCTAACTAAGTAGTGAGCGTGATATGAGGTATATATCTATAAGTCATGCAGCTACGATTTTGTTTTAGTTAGGCTGGCAATTTTTGACACAAATCTATTAACACGACATGTAATTAACATGTTTGACCTTAATAGATTTCATGTTTTAAACAGGTCGACACGTTAAGACACGATTAAATTTGTGTCTAAACAGGTTAAAGACATGTTAACATGTTAAGATCCGTTAGTGACATGTTAACACTTACATCATATTTGCATCTAGATTCTAGGCCCAGCCCAAGTCCAATGGATGTTTTATATTTTACTCTTCATGTGTTTAGTGGATATTTTGATTTGACATTTATGGGTTTTTGTTTTAAAAATGTTTATGATTTATTATATTAATGGATGTTATGATTCGATTTTTTAAAATTTTATGAAGTTTTGGCATTTTTCTTTCATTACATATGTTACACTGGGTTAGATTCCCGTGTACTACCCGAGTTGAACAATAAAAATAATAAAATCATAAAATTATAAGGATTTCTCAAAACTGAAACTATATATAAGTAACGACTTTAAGTAATAAATCAATAATATTGAAAATGAAAAAAATAATTATAATCTATACTACAATATTGAAAGTTAAGTATTCAAAATGATGTTTCCATAATATTGAAAATTTTAGAAATGTTATATAGTTATTTTTTAAAAGTGTTTTATATAAACAATGAAAGAAATGTTTAATTTATAAAAATGTTTTGTGAACAAACCTTTTTTTTAAATAAAAAAAGTTTTATAAAAAGATTTATAGAAATTATGCATTATTATTTAATAAGAGAGAAGGTAAACAAAAAAATATAAAAAACAATTAAAGAGAACTTGTATAATTAATAGGAGAGAGATGCGAGAAAAAAAGATGATGATGCATAAAAGAGTAACAAGTGTCCTAACAAAATCTTTATTTATTATATAGTATAGATATAGATTTATTAAACAGTTCCCTTAACAGATGACCTGTTTCTAAACAAGTCGTGTACGTGTTTGAAAAAATGGCACGATATGTTATCGTGTCGTGTTCGTGTTAAACACAACAGGTCATCGTGTCGTGTCTGACATGTTATGACAACCCTAGTTCTAGTTACATTATACTCGACTCACATTATTCAATGTCTTCGTGTTCTTCCACTATTTGTCATTGTTTTACTAATTGGGGATGACCCCATAATAATCATAGAGGTTTTTGTTCTAGCTACATTACATTCGACTTTACAAACTGGAAGTGACCCTATAACAATCATAAATGGTTTTGTTCTAGGTACATCACACTTGACTGGCGGTACTTAAGTAAAATTTTCAAATTAAAACATAATTTGTTAGATTATCACTATATGATCCTTTGTGTGGTTAACACGACCAAACAAGTCTTACGCATTAGCATCTCAAACGTGATGCAATGTTGTCATCTAGCTTGCCACAACTCCTATGTAATAAAGAATCATTCATAAGATTTTTTCCCTTAACATTTTTAGTTGATTTAAAAGAAAGAGTCGGGACATATAAATCGTCACATTCCGCAAAGCTCGTCACATGTTATCAGAACCAACTGCATTCGTAACTTATTCTCCGTTGCATCTTTTTACATAACTGCCATTCACTCTACTATATATCCGTAACTAATGGTATTGTATTAGCCCAGGGCAGGTTCTAAGAATCATCAAAACGTTTTGGGTCTGGGACATATAAAAAAAAAAGCAAACGTTATGATATTACCTCAATAATCATATATAAAAAAACATAGATTTTATATATTTATTTATTGGTTTTCGGTTCAGATTTAAATTAGGTTTTGGGTACGGGCTTATATATAGACTTTTTTTTTAAATTAGGCTTATATATATATATATATATATATACATATATATATATATATATTTATTGGTTTTCGTTTCAGATTTATAAATAATTGGGCTTATATATATATATATATTTTATTTAAAAAAAAACACATACATATAACATAAAAAAATTAAAAACTTCGGGCCCTAGTATAACCATTATTAAAAAATTTCATTGCTAATAGTGGTAGCAAAACTAAATGTTTTATAATGAAAATAATATATGTTATACTGGGTTAGAAACTCATGTATTACACAGGTTAAATAAATAAAAATTTAAATAGTGAAGTTGATTAAAATAAATAAAAAATTATAAATACTTTTAGTGGGCATTTTTTATTTTCTAAGTATGTTAATAGGATAAATGAATAGAGAATGGATCATTTGAGAACTCTTAAATATCTTGAGAACTCCTATCAATGGTTTATATTTTTAAAATTTCGTAATTTTTTATATATTGTCGTGTATGTTTTTGTACATAAAAAATAATCAAACTAGTTTTTACATTTTTAAATTTTTACCTACACATGTGAAGTCATTTGTAGGTTTTACTACCTACACACGTATATGTAAAAATTTAAAAATGTAAAAACAGATGTAAAATATAGTTTCATTATTTTTTATGTACATAAACGCACATGATAATATATAAAAAATACAAAATTCAAAAAATATAAACCATTGATAGGAGTTCTCAAGATATTTAGAGTTCTCAAATGATCCTAACTCTAGATGGATAATACAAGTAGTGGATTTTTTTTAAATTTTAAGTGGGTTAATATGATAAATGAATAATACAAGTTGGCCTTTTATAAAAATATATATAAATTTAAAAACTACGAGCCCCTTCGGAGACCAGGCCTCGGACGGTCGCCCTCCCCGCGCCCCTATGGTCCGCCGCTGTATATAAGCCCGACCTGTTTCAAACTCTATCTGAGAAGAAGATTAGAATGAAAGAAGAAGGTTGGCAGGATGTCCCGGGGAAAGGTATGCAAAAAGGAAGGAAGCCAGGTTCGTCGGGTAGGAATCTGCAAGGATTAAACACCACCAAGTTCTACACATCCAACCTCCCCCAACGGATCCACGCTATGGGAGGTTGCGGAGTTCATGGGGGTGTTTGGAGAGGTAGCCGGAGTTTACATAGCCAGGAAAAGAGACAAGGACGAGAAGAAATTCGGTTTCATAAGCTTCAAAAATGTGAAGAATGGGAAGGAGCTTGAGCGAAATCTTCAAGGAATAAAGATGGGCAGCTTCAAACTTAGAATCAACATTGCTAAGTTTGCTGCAAAAAACATGGGACAACAAGAAGTCGGGCAAAGATAGAAAGTGAAAGAGGTTCCTAAACCTCAGTTCAGGCCGGTAAACAACATTGAGGTTTACGCAAAAAGGGGCTCGGGCAGATCTTTTAGAGAGGTCCTAACGAATCAAGTAGACAGCCGTGATTCTTAGGACGAGGGGACGGGTACTGAGAAAGACAAAGGTAAAGGAAAAGTCATTGAAGTCCCAGATGATACAAATGTGTTTTGCGTGCTGCACGCGAAGATGTTAATGGGAAGGCTAAGGGATCTGAGATCGTTAACGAGTCTGCATATGATTCTTCGTGATAGTGGCTTCGATAAGGTAGGCATCCAGTACCTTGGCGGCCTTTCGGTTTTGCTGGATTTTGGTGGAGAAGAACAAGCTCTGCTCTTTTCGGAGAATCCATATGCATGGAACATGTGGTTCTCCCTGTTGGATGTGTGGAGGGGACAATCGATGCCATTCGAGCGAATCACATTGTTAAAGATCCTTGGAGTTCCGCTTCATCTAGCGGACAACGACATTTTTTACTCTATTGGGAATTTCTTTGGGAACGTTGTTCACAAAGCTCAGGTGGAGGTTGAAGACAATGACATTTTGGTGGTTTGCGTTGGAATCTGTCACACCCCGCCTAGGGCGGAAACACGGGGCGTGATGATCCACGGTGTTTATAGCCTTTGATTACATTGAACGACTTCTAATAGCTTTCATAATCAAAGATTCTACGTTGTTACAAGGAAACCCAATTTGTTTCCAAGATATTACATGCCAAAGGTACCATACTTAAATCCAAAGTGTACGGTTTTTCATACAACAAGTTTGTCGGCTAAGACCTAGATGTCCCTAGGTTATACCGAGTTGACTTCAAAAGGATGTTCTACATGCGTGCATGTCCATGTACCATGTTTCTAGCTACCTGAGAAATGCATGTTAAAATGTCAACATAAAGTTGGTGAGTTCACAAGTTTAAGTAAACAGTAAAATATGTTTCATTTAGACTACGAGATTTCCAGTGTGTAAAGCATTGTCGATCAAACAATACTTATGTATGTGCATTGTTACCATAAGCTAACAATCGTTGAGTGTTGTTTCGCCCGAACAATCGTTGAGTGTTCTTCGCCCGAACAATTGTTGAGTGTTGTTCGTCCGAACAATCGTTTTGTGTACTCGTATCCAAATATGAGCTATGTATTCTCCCCCGTATGTTTAAAAATAAATTTAAAATAAGTAAAAGTGGGGCCGTGAAACTCACCTTATCTATCGAGGTGATGAGCGATGAGATGTACAGTAAGTCCAACAAATGTCCAACCTATCCATGCCCTAAATTATTTAAGACACCTTAGGTCTTATGAGATTGTTTAAGTGTAATACCCTGAGATCTCGACCCTTATCTCGTAATAACTAACAAGGGTCCGACCCGATCGCCGTTGGTGATACGACTTGTGGTTCAAGTTTATTACATTTATTAAATTTTTTAATAAATATTGTGACTGGGTTTCTTAGTTGTCGATATCTCATTTTCGGTTTAAGTTATTCCTCATGATAAATAAATATATAATCAATATATTTATTAAATCATAGTGTAAATAAGGTGTCATAAAATAATTATTATATTATTTTATTTTCTAAAATCTCATTCCTAGTTATCTCCACCTAGTATATGTATATATGTCTATATATAAAAATATAATTATTAATTTTTTCTTAGAATTAATATACATGTAACTTTATCATTACCAAAATTAATATTTTAGTAGATGTGGTATATTTTATAAAAATAATTTTACAAAATAACCTTTTGCATGTTAACTCATTTTGGGTGAAAAGTTTCTTTAATCTTATTATTTAGTAATAGTTATAGTAAAAGTCACCAAATTACTATACTTATAAAGTTTATGATTTATATTTAACCATAATAATACTTCGGGTTTTATAATTTAGAGTTTTCAACCGTGCTCTTTTTACGTTTAAAACCCGTCTTTATAAATTATTTAAAATATGAACCCGGTATACCCGTATCATGAATATATATCACCAACTATGATAAGGTTAGAATAAATTAATTGAAAGCTCACGCAAATAGTCGAGGAAAGGTGGCGGGGTTTACGCGAGACCAGGTTCCTTCGTTCGGCATCCTGTATCACCCGGTTAGCTCCCGTAGTGACCCGTAAGCTTCGCGTGAACGTAATGCGGTGACCGTCGGTGGGAATCGAAGACACGTAAGAGGTGACGGAGCTTGGTTCTTGTCCAGCGAAAACCCATAAAAGGTAGTGGAGTTTTCTCGGGGCTGTGATGGGCGGGGGCGGTGGTGTACGGTGGGTTGCGGTTGTGTTGGTTGCAATCGGTTGGCGGGAGAGGGGTTGGGCAGCTGTTGATGCTGCCGAAAAGATCACAAGGGTGAAGGGGTGAGGTGGATTCAGTTGAAGGTGCCCAGAGGGTGAAGGTTGGGGGTGCTCGGTGGGTGGTGTGGCTTATGGTAGACGATTATGGTGATGTGGTGGAGCTGAGAGGGGGGGGGGGGTAGGGAGGTGAGGTTGCTGCTGTTGTTGAGGGCTGAAGAGGAGAGTGCAAAGTGGTTCTTGGTTGTTGCCATGAAACAGGAGGAAGGAAAAGGATTTGGGAGCCTAGAGGGAGAGATGAGTGTGATGGAGCTGAAGTGTGCACATGTGTATATATAGTGGGTTTTCATGCGTATATATGGGGGTGTTGGGATTGCATAAATCTTATCCTGTGCAAAAAATATTGAGAGAATCCAATATGTACGCACAAATTGTTCTTTTAATATTTAATTGTGGTGTGGAGTGATACCCGCTTGTTTCTTGTTTGGTAAAATACCCGTGTGTCGTTATTTTCGTTTGTTACTACGTGTCGGGAAAGAGTCGGGTATCCAAAATAATAATAATTTAGTAGTTCGGGTATAATATATGTTCGACATATCTTAGTTTTTATAGTCTCGTTTGAGTGGGTATCCTCTAATATATAAATAATATATAATATGTGTGGGTTGGATTCTACTGGACCGGGTTATACTTAATAAATTAAAAAATTAGTCTAATATGCACATTTATGTTTAAATAATTATGTGATAAATTACCGATTGTCAGGTAATCATTGTCACAGATGGTCACAGGATCTCTGATTCAGTTACTCTTAGATGGAAAAAACGAGCAGTTCAAAGTATGGGTTTCGGAGGAAGCCGGAAACTGGATTCCTGATTGTCTGAACGTTCGGTTTGGTCCCGCGTCGGAGGTCCGGCGGGAGTCGATAGCACCGAACAGCCGTTAGAGGAGGGGGAAATTGAAGGGTCGGTTATCGTTGGGATTGGCCAAGAGGTAAATCCTCATGGGGAAAAGTGTGTGGAGCAGTCCCAAGTCCTTGGGGAGACAAACGAGGCGTCGAATGTCGGGTGCTGTCATAATGATGCATCGATCCCCGGAGGGAATAATCCAGAAATATTAAATATACCTATTCGGCGTAATTTTTTTCAAACTGGGCCGGGCCATTGCCCGATTAATCTCACGACGAAGGATCGAAATTTCGGCCCAAAACCTTTCAGAGTATACAATTCGTGGCTGGAGAGACCGGGGTATGAGGAGGTGCTTAAGAAGGCTGCGGAGGATTTTGAGCTCTGTGGTAATCCTGATTATGTTTTGTCTAAAAAGTTTGCTTACATCCGTGGGCAAATAAAAGCATGGAGGGACGATATGTTAAAAAAGGAAGGTGAAGAGGAAAACCAAGCGAGGACCGAGATTGACACGTGAGAAGAAATTGTGGCGGATCGGGATCTCGATGAAAAGGAAGAGTGGATATTCTCAGAATGTAAAAAAAAAGCTTAAAGATATTGGGTATAAGAGAAACTTGGATCTTAAACAGAGATCGAGAATCAGATGGGCTATGGAAGGGGATGAAAACTCTAAGTTCTTTCACGCAATGATGAATAAAAGGAAGGCTCAGAATATGATCCCGGGGTTAAGCATCGACGGGAATTGGAACTCTATGCCGGCTGATATAAAAAAGGAGGTTTTCAAGTTTTTTAAACATAGAGTTATCGAAACGCATATGGAACAGCCAAAATTGGATTGTGCTAATCTCAAACAGTTATCGGAGGAGGATAAAAGCTCATATCCGAGCCGTTTTCGGCAGATGAAATTAAGGGGGCTGTTTTCGACTGTGGGTTTGATCGTGCCCCAGGTCATGATGGTCTTAATCTGAGATTTATAAAGCATTTCTGGGGTCTTTTTGAAAAAGACTTCTAGGAGATCATGGCACACTTCTATGACAATGGAACGATTAGCAGGGGAGCGTCTTCATCTTTTATTGCTTTGATTCCGAAGGTCAAGGATGCTTCTAGTCTTAATGACTATCGGCCGATAAATCTAGTTGGGGGTGATTAGCAAAGTTATATCGAAGATTCTCGCGAAACGGCTTAAAAAGGTGCTGGGATCTGTGATTTCGGATTCGCAGTCGGCTTTCCTTAAAGGCAAATATATTCTCGATGGTCCGCTTGTCTTATTACTCGTATATAGATGATAGATAAAAACGCTCTCAAAAGACATTGAGAAATTGAATTCAAATTTTAATTTCATTGAATTTCAACTTACTGTGATTGGTTGTAACTAGTAGTTGTTCTAAATATCACACCCTTAGTAAAAGTCCTTTGAAATACGAGACCCATAACCATATACGGCATGCCATCTTCTAAAAGAGATCCAATAGATTCAATAATAAAAATAAATTCAATTCCCCATTTCTATTTCTTAATTAATATAGGGGATTCCCTCCCTTTTTTTTTGTTTTTCATTTTTATGATATTTTCACCTTTAGAGCATATATTAACTTATATTTCTTTTTCTATTGTTTCAATCAATTGTAATTACACTTCATTTGATAACCGTATTAGGCAATGAAATCATAAAACCACATGTGTTCATCTAATAGCCCATACCTACATACATCTTATCACCCGTATACATATTATAGATATCAAAATAAGGGTGTTGTGGAGATGATATCGGCTTACTTACGAGGTGGATGGTTATTTTATTAGAAAAAATAAAAAATTTGACAGTTTGTCACATATTAACGAAAAATTTATAGTTTAGGTTTAAATATAACTAGTAATTTTACCCGTCGCGCCCCAAAGGAAGAACGTTGTTACAAAAGAATATACTTAGGTACATAAAAAACCATATGATGTTATGCTACTCGTTTAACCCCGAATGAAAACGTAAAAAAACTATAAAAAAATGACGTTGACACTAACATATCCAAGTACATAAAAGTAACGTACTAATACTTGTCAATTGTCTTTTTCATTAAAGACACTATACAGAGCATTCATTGTAGCTTCTCTCTTCTTATCTCTATAATTACACTAAAATTACTGTTTTTCCTTATTCATTTTCAATTAAGTAATATTTTTTATACCTTTATCATTACTTTTTCTCTGCTTTACTCACAACCACTTTCAAAAAGTATTAAAAAATTTATACAAATGAACAGTGTTTCCCCTAAATATACAGAAAATTTATATACATTTTCTCACTCCTCCACTTACAACCACTTTAAACCACCCACTAAAATATAAGAAACTCACTCACAAGAATATGCAGGACCTGCTGTGAATGCTCTAAAATAGCTAAAGGTGAAGGGGGCACCCTCGGGTAAGCCTTCGCGGGTTCACGGGTACCACGGTTACACCGGCGCCAACAACGCGGGTACTCCTTGCGGGTAGTATTTTCAGGTATAAGTACCCGTTTTCTTGGGTTGAAAAGCATACAATGATTGGATGGATCAAGTGGAGAGAGAGGGTTAGGGTGGTAGGGTTGTGCCCCCAATCCTTTAAGGTATTGGGGTTAGATTTGGGTAAAAGTGATATGACATACTCTCATTGGGTATTTTTGTTAGAGTAGTTTTTTTGTGAGGGTTGTGCCCCCTTCACCCTAAGATTATTGTATTTTAAAAGGATTAATAATAACATAATATAATATGGTATTTTATTAAATATATTATCTTAAATTTTAGAATTAAATACGGTTTTAGTTTATCTTATTCGACAAAAATAACTATTTCTGTTCAAAAAATTAAAAACATCGATTTACCTCAAAAAAATTCACCATTTGTCTGATTTTTATCCAACCCACTAACTTTTATCAATATA
The DNA here is from genome assembly GCA_023525975.1 of Smallanthus sonchifolius. Taxonomy (NCBI): domain Eukaryota; kingdom Viridiplantae; phylum Streptophyta; class Magnoliopsida; order Asterales; family Asteraceae; genus Smallanthus; species Smallanthus sonchifolius. The sequence continues at coordinate 54,433,408 of CM042043.1, read as the reverse complement.
TTCTGTTAAGTTAAGGTGAAAAGACGAAAATGCCCCAACACTAAAACGGTTATTACAAACCTTTATCATTATTATTATTATAATAAAGTCAAATTTAAACTTTTAGACTGAAATTGTTATTTTTGTCAAACACATGGACTAAAACCGTATTTAACTCTAAGTTTTATTATTATTATTAAAGTTTTATTTTTTTATGATTTTTTTAAACTTTAAAATATAATGTTTTATAAAATTTTGGTTCGACCTGTCGTCTTACCTGTCTACTGTTCGACTGATCGGATCGAATTTAAGAACCGGATTAAATAAATTGATGTTAATGGACTAGTTTAAAGTATTACTAAACATACAATTCAAAATGGATTTTAGAGAGACGTCTCCAGTAACGAAATACGATTTGTTGTTTTGGGCGGCGTGTGTACCTGGTGTTATTTGATTGGTTCTTTTTTTTTAAACTCATTGTCTTTGTTTGGCTAATTACTTAATTTCCCTTCACCATTGAACAAACAAGTTTCTCTGATTGTCACACCCCAACCGACGGCGGATTATACGTCGGGGCGGACGCGGTTGTTCAATAGCACAAGGTTGACTATTAAGGTTTAAATAATTTTATTAAATAACTTCAAGGTTTCAATACAAAGAATAAATCAAATACATAGCAAGAATACAAGTCTAATTGATTAAGCATTCTAGGTCCAAGCATCCTATGTGATCACAGTAAAGTCTCATGTTGTAGTACCTGAAACATGTGAAAGAATCTGTCAACTACAAAATAGTTGGTGAGATACAAAGGTTTTGACACAGTTTAACAAGTATTTGAAAAGAATTACAATTCACTATGATATATGCATTCTTTAATGTAAGTATGAGAACAAGTATCTTAAACATTGTGCACATCAACCCTCCAACCAAGTTTAGGCATAACCCGCAGGTTACCCTTATAAGTCTCAAGTTTAAAGTTTAATGTAGTAACAAACACCAAGGGCTCCCCCCCGAAGGGGTCAATCAATCAAGGTGGATTGGTCAAATGCAATAGATCTATCATTGTTACTATCGGCTTGATCAAAGCTAATGAATGTGCTAGTTTTAAGTTTAATCTAAGCATACAAGTCTCAAGTTTAACATAAGAATAAACACGTAGTCATAGTCGTACAAGAATTGTATAAGTTTAAGAATTGTGAACATGTTTCACCCCAACAGCATAAAAGGAAAAAGGGGCTAAGTATACTCACTTGGATTGGATCCGACAGAGATTGAGTGTAGCAAGAATTTGAGGGAGAATATCCTCACAACAAGCCTAAGAATATAAGTCTAAAGTTTTAAGTAAAAGTCTAAGACAAGGATCTAGAATCTGGGATTGACTAGGGTTCCAAATGGGAGACGGATATGATTTGTGTTTATGAAATTTAAATCAAGTTTATAATAAAGGTTTTGATACAAGGCTTGTATGTCAAAGTTTAATAGTTTTATAGATTAGAATAATTATTAATTTAAAATAATTATTAAAAAGGTTCACTACTTATTAATTATATAAGTTAGGTAAGAATAATCTAAGTATTTAGAATTAAATAATTTACAAGAATAATCAACATGGATCATTTGAGATTTGGCTAAGTTTCTAAGTATTAAGTATTTATAATACAAGTAGATTCGTAATATAAATACGTTTAAGTAGATAATAACACTTATAAGTTTATAAGATATTAAATAGAATATGGTTATATCTTAATTATAAGTTTATAAGTATTTTCAAAGTCTAAAAGAAAACCATAAGTTTAATAGGTTTTAGATAGAGTTTCTATTAATTTATAAGTTTATAAGTGGTCAAATAAAGTTGTACAAGTTCATAAACATTTAAAGTTTTTATTTAGTTTTTATAAAGTTTATAACTTTATAATTATCTAAGAAATAAATAAAGTATCTTTATTTCTCTTTTTAAAATTTATATAAACAAATTGATTTATGTTTATAGATTTTTTTACAAAAGAGTGTAAGTTTAACATTTATTAAAGTTTCTCTATTATATTATTTATAAGTTTATAAATAATAAAATAAAGCATAATTAGCTTTCTTTTTAAATTAAATAGAAGATTAAAGGTTTAAAAGAATTCCTTTAGTTTTAGAAATACAAATAATAAATCAAGTTTTCTGTTTTGAATAAATAGTTCTTATGAATTTATAAGTTTTATAAAGTTTTATAAATATTTCTATAGTTTTAAGTGTTTAAAACTATTTTTAAAGATTTATTTATTCCAAGTTTCAATTAATTAACTTAGTTTTAGAATCCAAAAGTATAGGAAAAAACCGTTTTTAGATTTATAAAAGTATGACAGATTTTATAAAAATAAATATAAAAATCAAAAGCTTGATTAAAAGGCTAAAAAAAATTAAAGTGGCAAAACTGGGTCACCCGGATTCGAACCCGGGTCGCCCGGTTCCCACACAAGCGTCTTAACCAACCCGGCTACGGGCCTTGCTGGTAACATAACCAAACTAGAAATTCTTAAACAACAGTTCCGGTTATCCCTCAAACCCATATGAACCCTAGAAACTTAATCCATCAAATACACTACGATTAGCCCTCTGTTAACGGAATTAAACAGAGGGCTTTTAATCATCAGGAAATTTCGAGTTGATTGAGCATAAGTTTTACCTGAATTGATGCGAAAACGAGGGAGATTGGCCTCACCGAGCTCGTCGACGGTCGCCGATTCAAACCGAGGAATTTCGAACCCAATGCGTGGAATTGAAGAGTGAAGGAGTGTTGGGATGATGTTGATGAGCTACTGGGATCGGTATTTATAGGAAATTCGGTCTTTAATGCTCAGTTGGTTGGGGAGATGGGATTGAAGCCGACGGCTTCAAATCCGGACCCATGCGCGGCCGTAGTGGCAAGTAGAGCATTGATGGTTGTTGGTTTCGAGTCGCATGCGAGCTAGGATGCCCGAGGTTCAGTGAATGTGGCCGGGATTCGATATTTCGAGTAAAAGGGGTGAAAATTCGGGGTTTGCGGGACTCGAACCCATGACTGATTTCTGGTTTCGGGTGTTTGGGTTTAATACGGAACAGGTCCCTGAAGTTTGAGGCTATTTTCACTTTATGTTAAACCATGTGTTTTAGTTTAAAGTAAGTTTGATAAATGACAGTTTTAGCCCCTGAGTTTTTATATAAAAATAAATGTGTTTTATTTTTATAAAAGCTAACTAAGTTTTGTGATTTTATGACCTTATAAAATAATTTATAAAGTTTATCTTATAATTAACTAACAAGATTTTAAGAAATCTATTATTCATATAATAAAATCATATGTTTTTATAAAGAATGTATATATATATATATATATATACTTTCAAATAAGTTATATATATATATATATATGAATATATATATATATATATATATATATATATATATATGTTTCAAGTACAACGTACTAAGGGTTTAAGTTTTTAAACAATAATTCACGAAATGATACGTTCGGAAAACCCTGGATATTACACTGATGGCTTGGCTAATTCTTTTCTTACATGTTTCAGAGTTCAGACTCTTCTATTTGTTTGGGTTCGATCCATACCAAACCAAACCAAACCAAACCAAACGTACCCAGTATAATCCCACACATAGCTAACGCTATTAGTAGAGTCTGGGGAGGGTGTGATGAGGGTAAACCTTACCCCTATCCCAAGGGATAGAGAGGCTGCTCCCGTTTAGACCCCCAGCTCCATGGGAAAGAAAAAGATAAAAATATAAATAAAATTAATGAGTAATAAAGTAAAATAAATCTAACAGTAATCTAACAATTAGCAGTGTATGACTAAAGTATATTTCTATAATTTCTTTTTCCTTTTTTCTCCCTTTGTTGCTTCTGTACTCTTTTTATACACATGTTACATGTCTTTTTCTTTAGTTAATTTTTCACGATTGCCACGTTGTTTACTACGTGTGATATGTTTTGGGTATAACATCGATTTTCACGCTTGTCTTTTTCTTTAGAAAATCACTACGCCATACTTTTTTTTGTTTTATTTGATTTTGTTATTTTTTATCCAGTTTCTTTTAGTTCGTTTTTTAGTAATATTTTGTTTCGAAGCCTCGACCCGTCACGGGTTTTTTTTTTTTAATTTAGTTACCTTGGATTTTTTGTTTGTATAAAGAATTAAATGAAGTATCTTAAACAAAAAAGTTCTCCTACCCTACTACCCTAGATGCAAGGCCATACTCCCCACTCACCTAAGCTCAAACCTTGGGAATGGCCTTTTTTTTTCTTAAAAAATTATTTTTTTAATCCAACTTTTTTTTACTCATCTTTTTTGGATGTTTCTTAAAAAAATATTATTTTGTTTCGAGCCCTGCACCCGACCGCGTAGCGCAGGAAGTAATCACTAGTTCTAATACAAAGAATGAGACTTGAATGTGTAAAGTAAAGATATAAAAGATTAAAAGTGTTAATATACATATTTCATAAAGGTGTAAATGAAACTTTTATACAACCTAATATCAACACGGAGCTTTAGCCGTCGATCATCATCTATGTTCCTCAACATTTTTGCTCACCACCATCAATCATCTACATGTCTTCGACAACAACTATCCAACATCCGGTGACTATCCAAAACTGCTTCTAGCATTCGAGACAATTGTCCAAATCCGACCATTTCTTTTCACCCTTCCCTCGGCGACTCTCTGGATCCGACCAGCTCTGCCATTCTCTTTCAAATCTACATCGGCCCAACCTCCTGCACCGGCCAACTGACTCGACCACTAGCCGGCCATTCGAGAACGGCTCCACCACCCCTAACCGGAACGTCTTAAACCGGTCCGATCCGGGTTTCAAAACATTGACTAATATACAAGTTGCCGAAACCAAACCTTATAAATTTTAAGGCTTATCTAACAGCCGTGGGAGAACAACAGTATTATTATCATTTAAATTCATATAAAAAAAGTGAAAAACAATTAAAACTTCCATTTTTCATTTACCTTTCTTTATTTACATTCAAAATTAACAAAATTCACTTCCATTCACCACATCTCAGGCCGCTTGTTCACATCATAACCCCCACGCCCTAGGCCGCCGCCGCGAGATCGCCGAAATAAATCTACTTCCACCGTTTATCCCCTCATCGGAACTAGAACTCGAACTAGACGACAAACCCCTCCTCCTCCTCCCTCCACCACCACCACCACCACCACCAAAACAAGAAAACACACCAAACAACACCCGCCGCCACCCACCACCACCACTTCCTCCCCACGAACCCCTCGCCGGACCTCCACTAACATCAAATCCACCACCCATCACCGGAAAAACCGGAACCTCTCTCTCCCTCCCTCTCCTCCCCACCGCAAAACTCCCACCGGGCAGCCTCCATATCATCAACCCCACCGCCTCTCCGTTACCATAACCGGAATCTTGATATTCCGGCGGAATCTCGTGGCGGCACACCGGGCAAGAGTTACGTAAATTCAGCCACGGGAGAATACAATCGGAATGGTATAAGTGCTTACATGGCATTTCTCTAGCTTCTGTTTCCAATTCGAACGGCTCTTTGCAAACGGCACAATAAGATTCCGTTAAAATATGAACATCTTGAATTCGAATAGTCGGAAGTGCTTCAACGGCGTCTTTTGACGCCGGTAGATTTTGACTTACTCCCCCTAACCCATTTACTTCAATTTGAGTCAACTGATCCAACAACCGATTAAAACCCGGACCCACCAAAAAGTCCGACGCACTTACCGGTAGTGGCCGTAAACCCGACCCGACTCCATCTTCGTAATGCATCTCAAACCCTCCACCGTTGACCGAGTCAACGGTGTGTCCACGGATGACGATGACGGGGTTAAACGGGATGGGACTGTGGTGAGAGTCCGGTAGATTGGATTCGGGTAATCGGGTCGGGCTGTGGATTTCTTCTATGAAGCCACCGTCGCAGTCCGGGCAAAACAAAGATGAGTCTTGCCGGTGAACCGGAGGTATGATGAACCGGCTGCATCTGTAGCACCAGTATGATGATGAAGAACCGGTTACTGACATCTGTAAAGAGATTTGAAGAAGGTAATTCTTTCAGAAGCGGATTTGTTGAGAAAGAACAGGTTATTGGGTTTAATATTTGAAGGGTGGGATTGGTGAGTCATCAAGGCTTGTGAGAAACGGACACGTGGAACTAATTTAGAGCCGTGAGTCAACTCGGAACGTTGGTGGACATTTTTTTTCAATTTTATGTCATTTTACACCATGTGTTATGATTAAATCATCTCGAAAAAAGCTGCAAAACATATGTTGTTTTTGGATTGTCAAATTCTATAGTATATTAGTGGGTTCATCCGTGTAAAGTGTAAAGTGACGGGTGTAATCGACTTTTTTTTTAGAAAATAATCTAATCTGTCATTTCTTAAACACTAATTATATTTAGGTATTATTATTATGTTTATTATTATTATAACGAATTACAAATTAAGTCTTTTAAGTTTTAACCAAATTTTACTACACGTTCTTTAACTAAATAAATTATAGAAAACGTCGTTTATGTTTAAAAGATTTTGCACATTACGTCCTTTAGACTAACGTGTAACACCTGTCACAAAAAATGTCCAAGATTTGACAAAATATAAACCCTGCGGACCATAAGTGTAAATACACCAAAGTCTAGGGTTGAAAATAAAGGAAACTTATGAAATTAAGTTGATATCGGATCGACATCGCACTTCATATCAGTCCGAAGTGAACTAAGTTATGGTATCGGACCGAGAATAAACTAAGTCCGATAGCGGACCGACATCTAAGTTCATATCGGTCTGAACTAAGTGGTTAGGTCAGTTAGCGGACCGACATCGATCCATAGTGGTCCGACAACCTCCTCTCAGCCACAATTTGTGGTGGTGACACGTGTCCAATGACTCAGCTCTAATGATGCGACAGGGGTCAGGATATCGGACCGACATGGTCCACATATCGGTCCGATATGCCGCCAAATATGTTCGGTCCAATCAGATTAAGACATCTAGGGCTGACGTGGTCTAAGTCGGATGTCGGACCGACATCCTCAGCCATATCGGTCCGACATGGACCCAAATGGCAGCCTATAAATTGTTAGACGATCTCATTCGGTTTTTCTCATCCCAAACCGTTTCCAACTTCTAAGTCTCGTTCCTAGTAATCCCTAGCCCACTCACGACGATCCCGGTCCAACTCCCGCTTGTTGTAGTGCTCGGTTTAAGAAGAAACGCTCTTAGAAGGACAAAACGCTAGAGAAGCAAGGATAAGGAACTAGCTTATAGGCTTTCAACTTTAGAGGCTCGTCCCTACAAAAAGGTGAATACTTTATCTCTTTTAAAACTTGTGTCAAACATTTTATTTGCAAAAATGGTCAAATAAAGGTTAACGAAGTAATGCTCAACGTTCTTCTACGAACAAGCATTCAGCCCATAGGTATACGTAAAACTTGCAAGGGATACACGGGTCTCGGGTGAAATTCCTGGATTACGGCTGGTACTTCCCTTTATAACAAATGAGGGACATGGAGTTTCCGTTGTTATAAAGACATACTACCGGTGTATACTGTGGTGCGATTGAACATGACGGGCCTGCTGAGTGTGTAGATTGAACATGAAGTTGTGATTATGAAATTAATACTTGTTTATGCCAAATGATTTTATGTCAAGATATTGTATTCACCAGCGTTCGAACTGACGTTTTATTTTCAAAATGTTTTCCACGTAATGATTAAAATATTATGAGATGGGAGTATGGGCAGACATGAGATCTGAACCAGGAAAAAGGATGGAATGCACGTAGGATTCTCAGACCTCGTGTAAAGGGAAATCCTAAAGGAAGGAGATAGGACTAGGAAACTGATCAACCCTGTGTTGTACTATTTCCAGTGGCTTATTATGTATTTGATTTCAAACAACGTTTTGTAATCAAATGAGAAGGGTATTAAAACCCTATGTTTATAAAGTAAATACAAGGCCTTTGTTTTCCAACTGAATTTTGGTATTTACAATTACAACCCTTGAGGTTGAAAGAATGATGAAACGATCATTTGAAAAGACTTCCGCTGTGTTTTATAAAAACTCTGAAATCAAGTAACCAGATATACCAATTGGGCTCGCACACGTCCAGGGGGTGCCTGAGGCGGGGTGTGACATAACGTGAGTTAAGTTTCACTGTTGTGAGGGCAAAAATGTCCTTTTACTCATCCCTCTTTATTTTCCTTCCTTCTTTTACCCCTGAGTTCTAATTGAGCCATGTATGCAGACATATAGGTGTTGGTATTCTATTTGTGATGTGCCTGGTAAAGTAAGGTTTGAAACATCAAACCCAAAACCAATTGGAATCACTCTATTTTGTCCATCTTCAAATCTCCTCAATGATTTCTAGAGAGAGAAACACACAAAATCAATGGTGGAGAAGGATGATGTTTTAGGTTTAGGCTGCTGGTTTAAAGCGTTTTCCCTTGAATCTGTTGCCTCTCCGCCTCTAACATTTGTTCAACGGCATCAGGTTCTGAATCATCAGACTGTTAGAAATCGGGCCCAAGAACACGAACACAGAATTTGATCTCAACTAAGATCGACTCTTTTATTAATACTGAAAATCCAAAACCACACTTTACAATGACCCCTAAACCCTCTATTTATACTAAAAGTAAACTAATCCTAACCCAAATCAATAACTATTAAATAATCAAATAAATAAACAAACTCAGTTCTAGTCTAATACGAACTCAACCAAACAATTAATAAATTAATATTAATAATTATATTTAAACAAGATTAATCCTTCATTAACACTTCCATTTATGATCAGTCATGCTATTCAATAGAACCATAATTTTGGTTAGAGAAGACAACATTTTTGCTGGTCCGAAATAGCAAACCAAAAACCAATTGGAATCACTCTGTTTTGTCCCTCTGTCAAATCTCCTCCACGATATCTAGAGAGGAAAACAGGTTCTAGAGAGAGAAACACATAAAATCAACGGCGGAGAAGGATGACATATTAGGTTTCATCTTGAGTGAGTTTGTTGAAATGCTCGGAGAACTATCCTCCATCACCACCACCGGCAGTTGCAGGTTCAACACACTTTCATTCATGATCAGTCATGTTATTTGATGGAACCCTAATTTTGGTTGGAGAAGACGATATGGGTTATAAACGAGTCAGGGGAGTAAAATCAGGGGAGTAAAATCAGGGGAAAATGAGGGTAAAAGGACATTTTTGCCCTCACGTGCTTGGCACGTGACCAGTTTTAACAGTGAAATTTAGCGCTTGTTTGTCTAAAGGACGTAACTTGCAATGGTTTTTAAACATAAAGGATGTATACTGTAATTTGGGTAGTAATTAAAGAACGTAGTTTGTAATTTATTATTATTATTATTATTAGAAGCTTCAAACCTAGCTCACAAGCTCACGAGCTGAGCCAAGCCTAGCTCGGGCTTAGCTTGTTTTACAAACTAAGCCAATCCAAGTTAGCAAATTTACAACCAAAACGATTTCAAGCCGAGCTTTTTTCAAGCAAGCTTCGAACCTCTAAATTTTTGCACTAAAAATATCATTGTTTATAGAACCTAACAAAAAAGGGTATGAAACAAATGGTTTAATTTTTTAAAGTAAGCAGGCATCTCTATTTATAGTGGTTTGCACTATAATTAATTTAGGTAAATCAACAATGTGAGACAAGCTGAAAAGTAAAAAAAAAACATTTGGTTTAGCTTTAAAGAATTAGACTTTGATGTACTTGTATATTGTATTTAATAAGTGGTATTTAATATAGTGTCTTAAAATTGGGTAAAATTACCTTTTTGCCTACCTAATATGCATTATAAGGTAGTATAGATTAAAAAGCAGGGAAGCTCGCGCTTCGCGGCAGGTGTGAAATACCACCACGTTACTCTTGGGTTTAGTATTTTACAGTCTTACAATCTCACGAAAATCAATATGATTCAGTTGATATAAAGTTGTCGGATTGACCCGACCATCTTTAATCTGGGATTCAAAACTTTAAAGCTTTAGCTAGGTTTGGTTGGCTAACCATTAAACCCACGATGATAAATTTAGCTTGGGCCTCCCTTTTATAAGACAAGGGACACTCGAAGTTTTGTTTAACTTGGTGATGTGGGATAGATCCCAACCATCACAAGAGCACTTTGGATCATGCATTGAGTATGCTCAGGTAAGCATACAATCCATTTATATAACTCATCATTTCTTTCATTTTCTACTCTCCACCAATGTGGGATAAGTACATATGTTATGTGCTTTGTGTTATTATACTGGCCATTGGGCCGATTAAGCAACAAAAATAAGTTAACCGAAAGTCATATGGGTATTCTCCTTTTATAATCACATTTCCTTTACAAATTTTCTTAACCAGACGATGTGGGATAGAAAAATAATAGGTTTATGAACTTTCTTAGAGTTTAAACTTGGTCAACCTTGTTCAACTAGGCCTACTCGGCAATCCGGTCTCGTAGCTTTCTCCGTCAATTGACGAAAAAAAAGCAAAACTTTGCGTTACTATACGGGCCAATGAGTCGATTAGAAAAGTTTATGTATGAAACTGGCAAAAAGGTTATGGATTTAGTATCATGGATGATGAAAAAACGTTTTGGACGTATAAAGTTCCAAAGTTTACGTCCAAAATCATCCGGATCTGAATCCATGCAAAAACAAAGTTCTCGGAAATAGTTCCCGCCAATGTTCTTATCTAGGTTCTCGGGGGAGCCTATGTCGAGAAAATGGGGTTCTCGGCCCTTAGGATCCTGGGCATAAGATGTTGATCTAATCGAGAACTAGGCAGTAACCCTAAGAACTCCTTATTTAACCGATAAACTTGTAGTTCCCGAAAAACTACCCGAGAACTCCCCAACTAAGCGTGAACTTCATAGTTTATGGGATAACATGGCGAGTACTTTATCAAGTTCTCGCTTATTAAACAACAAATACTTAGAATACAAAACTAAGTCCTTGGAATGTATATGTACAAGTTAAAGGATCTGTAGTGACTCCCAATCGTGCTTAGGCCTATTATATCTTATCACATGTGAGTTTTAATTATTGCCCTTTTTCCTATGGTTTTGGGCTAGCATTCATACCGACAGATTGTATTTTGAAATTTAAAGTATTGCTTTTATAAAAATTATATTTTTATAAAAAGAAAGAGAAATAGTTAATGGGTATAGTACTATCTTTGAAATAAATCTTTTAAATATGTAAATAACGAAAGTAAAGAAAGGTAAAAGAGTTGCACTTTGGTGTAACTTAATAGTGACAGTGACATAGGCCATATTATATTCTTATGTGTTAATATGTGTTATTTGTGTATGTGATATGTGTTTAATGACATTATATTATGTGTTGTAAGTATAATTGCATAGTAGTGTACAGTGGAAAGCCTTACATGTAAGCAAAGTAATAGTCTCACGCCGAGGTGTAAGCATGTAAAGTAAAACTCTCACCCTGAGGTGTGAGTACTGAAGTGTAAGTGAGAAAGTCATGCCATGAGGTGTGGGCACAACAAAGTAAAAGTCTTACCATGAGGTGTAAGCGAGAATAGGGATCTTGTCCTTTGACATTGATCCATATGTGATATTTAAAGTATGTGATAGTCACTTGTCTTGTGCGAGTGAAAAGTAAAGTTTGAAAGAGTAAATGTGGACACCTTAACTAGTTTCCTCAAAAGCAAAGTTTTAATGAAAGAAAGAAACAAAATGATTTTATAAATTGTAACGTTATAAAGTTTTAAAATAAAGGCAAAGACAAAGTTGTTTTAAAGAAAAGAAAGAAAGCTTATTTTATTTTTATATAGCTAAGCTACCTAAAAGAAATTTTACCGTTTAAAGAAAAGATAGAACTCACCAGCGTTAGCTGACTTTTAGTATGCATGACAGATAGTAAAGGTAAAGGGTAAAATGAGTAAAGGAGTCGTGAGAGCTGGATAACATGGACTGTCGGGCTGCATTACTGAAGACTGACATTTCTTTACCGACAGTTTATAACAATGTTTATTTATTGTTTATGATTTTGAATGTTTGGGACAAGACTTCCACTGCAATATATTTTGATTTCTAGTTTAAAAACTATGTTGTTATGTTTTGTGCCAACTATAAGATGTTCCCGGTTTGGGGGCGTTTCAAGTTGGTATCAGATGTATAGTTTGAGAGATTCGAACATTTGCGATAATGTCTGAACTAAAACTGAGAATGGGACAAAGAAAATGAAAGAAATATTAGTTAGAGCGACCCAGCTCCGTTTTTATTTTTTTTACCAGGACGTCAAGAATAAATAAAAACAAACAAATGCGAAAGTTATTAAAGAAAATCAGATTATATAAACTACATAGGGTAATTTGAAACTTTAGAAGTCAAACCGAAAGTTTGGGGTGAGTTTTGACAATTAAGCAAAGTTGGAAGGGAGAAGTGGTCGGTGACAAAGGCACCGACACTTCTCTTTAAGATTATTGACAATTTTCGTAGTTTTGACGAATTCAAAATACACAACTTTAAACATTGATATCTCATTTATCTCAACTTCAATTTGGACATGATTTTTTTTCATTGTAAAGCTCTCGTATAATATAACAAAATCGCATAAAGAAATAAACATACTAACTATTGTTACATATATTTATTTGAGTTTAAAGCTGACAAAAAAAAATATTTTTATAACTTGATATAAAATGTATTTTTCACCCAAAATTTCATTGAGTTTTTTTTACGTAAATCAGAATAACCTATAAATTAATTTAAAAATAAATATTTAGATGTGGTTCACACACATGAAAATATGCGGAGTAGTTTATTTTAGGATATAATAATGTCATAACTTTTTGCTTTTTTATATTACTACACGGGGTTAAAAAAATTAAAAATATGAAATGAAAAACGACTGTGTACACAAATGTAGAATCTTGAAAGATATTGATGAAGACGAAGGTGACATTGATGAAAAGATGTCAACCAGTATGCAAATTAGAAGTTCCTAATTAGCATAACATATCCAATATCCAAAGTTCCAAAACTAAAGTTAGGTGGATGACACTTCTTTAAAACAAAGTTATGCTTACAAAAAAAAAATACATAATTAGAACCTAATACTAATTCATCATAAAACATAAAAACTGAATAAAAGATGATATGGCTGTTGAAATTTCCTCAAAAGCATACAAAAACAGTGTAGTGGTTCTTAGTCAGAAGCCCCAAAGACAATTTATTAAGAATATTAAAAATGTTGCAAATAATACTATGCTAACAAAGACATGTCCTTTCTAACCTATTACAGTGGCAACATCTTGACCAGTTTATGCTGTTTAGTTTACTCTGGTATGCAAAATTAGAATTTTTATTGGTGCAACACGTTTTAAGGTTTTTAATAAAGTAATAGAATGTATGATACGACCGACGATTCAAGATTAGAATCACATCAAAGACTAAATTTCATCAATCCTATTATAAATGATAGTATTGACTTATCTACATAACTGCATACCACACCAGCAAATTATTGTCTTCAAGAAAATTCAACATCAAACTTTGCTAAAAAGAAAATTCTAATATTTGCATACCACACCCTATAGATTATTTGTCGGCTTATAACGCATGAAAAAAATGAATTATGCTATCAGGTGAATTCAAATAGGGAAAATTGCATAAAAAATATTTAAAGCCAACTTTAAATTAGGAGCAAAATAGAAACAAAATTTCACCATGGTGATGTAAAAAACAAAAAATACCTTAAAACAGGTTTCAGATTGATCGACGCATTCATTATCGTAACAGGAAACACAGAACCAGGATCATAATCGCCCGACTCAAACAATTAAATTTGGTGAAATGAAATAACAATGTAGACAAATCAAATAAGCATGGATGTGTAGGTAACCCTAATTAAATTGAGAACAAAATTGAAAATACAAAGATATTACCTGAGAAATTGTTGAAAGAATTTGAGAATAGAGAATGCGAGAGGAATCGATGAGTCTAAGGAGAGAAATATAGGGTTAGCAGTTTTTAGAATTTTGAATGGTGGCAAACGAGAGAGGAAACGATGGGTTTGAGGAGGAATGAGGTTGGAATTAGGGTTTCAGCAAATAAGCGTTCGGGTAAAATAAGCGGGTCAAAAGATCCGCGTGCTAATGTTAAATGGGCTAATGTACTTGGGCGGGAAAACTTTTGTTAGGTGAAATCTGGTGATGACAAGTGTCCAGAGTTATTTTTATTTATTAGTAGTAGTAGATAAAGGTTATGAGTTAGAAAAAACTTATTTTTTAGTTAAATTAGCAAATTCAATTAGTAAAACTTAAAAGGCAAAATGTAAATCGTTAAAGTTTTACGTACATGTATTTTATGTATAACTTTTAAAATATGATGTTTTATAACATTCTAAATGCATCGTTGCGACGTGCATATTTTATCTACGTTTCAATGTAAATTTCATTCAAAATGGAGTTGTGCGTAATAAAGTACAAGTTATCAAAACACAAACGTATGAGTCGTCAAAGCTGTTCCAAGGTTTTTACTTTTTTCATAGTTTTTTTTGTTTTCCTCTTACAAGTTTTAAAATATGATATTTTATAAAATTTCGAGTTTGACGTTGCGACGTGCCTATTTTTATTTACGCCTCGACGTGAATTTTCGTAACGTCATTTTTAAGTTGACCGATTGTTTTAAACGTTTCTTTAAACCGTTCAGCTTTTTAAACCGTTTACGCTCCCTTCGTAACATGGTGTTTCATCTTTTTATATAAAGTTTTGAATGTTATCAACAACGTCCAGGTTTCGCTTTTCTTATGTAAAGTTACACATGTTATCAACGTCTCCTGCAATGCTTCGCGGCAACGTCTCGACGTTAATTTTTTTCACGGCTATACACCTCGCCGCCACGGGGGTCATAACACTAGTTATATAATAAATCAAAAGTTATCTTCAAAAGTCATAAAAAATTAACAATTTAATTAAAATAATAAAGTGGTGGACTGTGGATTATTATTGGCCGACCACACATTTGTATGGTAGGAGCGACATTATTATTACCAGCAGCGTTGTCGTATTTCATTTGTAGTGTTGAATGAAAACACATGATCTTGTATATTTATAAGATTTTAATTGTATAACATTATATATTTATTAATTAATAATTATATCAAAATCAGAACAATAATGATAATTAAATAACTTAAGTGCAGCCTAATGATTTCTACTCTTGGATAATATTTAATTTTGCCAACTCTGCCCTTTTCCCTTTTAATTATTGATAAAACAAGATCCGTTATCAGCTTATATCAACTATTAAAATTTAGGAATTAGATTCAAATATAACTTTAATTAAATTGGGGAGGTCTTGGGTTGAAGTATTAAAAAAGAGGTTTCAGGTTGGGTCAGAGGGTTTTTCTCATCTAAGGTGGGTTTCCTCTTGAGGGTGGTCTCGGGTTTGGGATTGATGGGGACGGACTGATGCACGAGCTTCCCTTCGGGGACGTGCAAGCCTAGAGCCCTAAGGTTCCGTACTCGATTAATCGAGATGATCGGGTGCGCAGTGGCCCGTCAGTTAAAAACATAGAACTTTAGTTAAGGGATTAAGTTACAAACTTTATATGTTTAGATCATAATCAAATTTGTATAAATTGGGTCTTGTATCTCTTGTTAAAGACATAATAGAACTCTGAATCTGTTCTTAAATCAATTTGCTCTACAAGTAAAGCACTAAATTTAGCCTCATGTGATTGTATGCTATACTTTGTGCAATATAGTAAAGGGATCCGAATTTTACATGTGCCAAAACATGATACTTTGTTTCGGTTCATTTCGGCTTTTAAACAATTCAAATAATGATCTTTTTTTAATCAAAAACCAAGTAATTTTAGTATAATTGACAATATCTAAACCGGTCCAACTAATCAAGCAACACATATACTCATGCTAACGGGAATAAACAAACGCTATGGTGCCTTTTGCATTTGAGACACAAGTGTTGGAGGAGCCCGTTTGTTGGATTTTGTTTGGGTGTGTGCATATATATTTTAAATAAAACGATTTTTGAAAAAAACGTATAACATTGGAGGAAAAGTGGGTGTTTACGAAAGATGAGGAGCAAATCTAATGTGACAACTGACATGACGTCTTTGCGAGCCTTTGGAAATGTGCATGGGAGATTATTTGTATTCTAGTTTTTTTAGTTGTGTGATAATAAATATAGATGTTAATTTGTAACAATCAAATATTTTATATGTAAAAAATAATATTTGCAAAAAAAATATTCAGATACAATAAGCAAGAAATGAAAAAATAATTATTATATGCAAAAAAACAAACAAACAATTATAATATTAACTACCATCAATTAGTTAAAACAACCGGTTTAAATGTACCCACCACCTTCCTCACGGTTTTCCCCATCTTTTGAATCCGGTCCATCACCGTCGTGTATGACACTGTTCCGTCATTTCCGGCCAACACTTTGTACTTGTCTTTCCTCGTAAAATTTGTACACTCAAACCCTAGTGTGGCCGCCAAGATTCTTTGCACATAATTCGCCACATCGTACGGGCTTTTACCCGACGAGCATGTAGCCTCCGCCGGCAACTGGTTCAAGAACGTAACCTCATAAACCGGTCTAGGGTTCATGAAGAAGAATATCGGGTCTAACCCTTTCCAGCCCCTTGCTGTCGTTGCATGAAAGAACCCAACCCGGTAGTTCATTGCTACCGGCACGATCCGATCTGTTAGCTCGGCGAAAAGTGCACTGAACCGGAGCAAAAAGGGTTCTCTACAAGTCGTACCTGTAAATTTAACAAATAATATTAATTAATCTATTATAGAGATAAGATAAGCATGCATATTTTGTCAATTTTTTTATTTTTCTTAAAATGTACATATTATGACTTATTTTTTTTCGAAAAAATATACTTTTAGACACACGGAAATAAGTATATCTAAAAATCAACCAATGAGAATATAACGCGTAAGTTAACCAGGCTAAAAATACTAAATTTTAACTAGTACTGAAAATGAGAAAAATCACATAGGATCCACAAAACAAACCAATTAAAAGTAGTCACGTGTGCCGGATGTTTCCCAACTGGTTAAAATTCAGCACGCAAGGTTAGAGGATTTGTCGGTTGAGTTTAGCCGATTGGAAAGTAACCAGCTAGATTTTAGCCGTGTTCATGTGACGTTTTATAATTGATTGATTTTGTGAATTGAATGTGCTTTTCTCTTTTTCTGTGACGACCTAAGTCTAATCTTTTTAACAGTCTAATCTTTTTAACAGGTTAGCTTACGTAACATTTTCTGATCGGTTAGTTTTAAATATATTTATTTTTTAGTCTAGTAGTAAAGTTTTCCAAAGCGTAAGCTTCTGTCAGTACCTTCTGGGCAAACCACCAAATCACCTTTGGATAGTTCCTTCTTGATTTTCTCGGCGTCCACGTGGCGGATTCGAGTCAAACGGACGGTGGGAATTGGAGATAAGATCTCAGATAATCTTGATACAGAGTAGGTGACTGCCGGGATACTCCGTTGGAGGACGGTTGATAGCACGACGGGGTCCATTAAAGTCCGGTGAGTGCAGACAAAGAGTACGCCGCCGTTCGACCCTGTCGGCGGTGGTGGCGGGACTCCTTTCACTATGACCTTAGCGCCGAATATGCAGGCCATATAAGGAATAGCCCACATTGGCAACAAAGCGCCGATAATTATACGGATAATTGCGAGGACGACACCGATCGGGGTCCAGATTAGGATGAGAAGGGCGGTGGAAGGAGTTGGCCGCTTCACGAGGCGACCGTCGTGAAAGATGACAGGCACCGGCCGGGTTTCCTGGAGGGGTTTGTGCTTCTGGTCTTTGATTGTGTATGGTGCATTTAGTTGTTCCTGCAATGCAGTAAGATATCATAATTTGCATGTTAGGTTTTGTAAACTCTTTCATGGATATGTTTGATAATCTTAGACCATCATGAATAATGATAGTTCTTTTAAATATAATAAATTTTATAGTGAAAAAACACCAATTTTTGCTAAAATATACATTGTGAAATTAAACCTATCTAAAATCAACAAATCAGATAATGTCATCTTAGTTAAACCGGCCTAAAGGGAGTATGAATTTAACCGACACAAATAATTTGGGAAAGCACAATGGGTCTACCAAAAGATCAATCAAAACCAGTAATAAAACTTAGTATGCACGATAGATGCTGGTTTTTGTTGGTTTTTGATGGACCTTATTATACTTTTCTAAGCTGCTATTTATACATGTTAAAATCTAAGCAACTAACTTTATTTGACGTTTTTGATTGGTTGTTTTTTGATACTTTATTTTTTTGTGATGGTTGTAGATGTATATTTTGGTGAAAATATAACTTTTGTGATTTTCCTAATTTTATAACCTTATTTTTTTCTAAAAATTGTCTACCTTTTATGTTGTTTATAGTTGTGATATATATATTTGAGGGGGTTTCAAATAAGAACTACTTTTTCGCTAACAAATCTAATAAATGATAAAAACGCTAAGAAACGATATCAAACGAACTCTGATTGAGCTCATTTCAGCGGCGTTGAAACTGTCTGCTCGAACTCTACCATCTTAGCTTTTAGGGTTTAGAATTTACGTTTGAATTTTAAGGTTTTAGCCTTAGGATTTAGCTTTTAGGGTTTAGATTTTATGGTTTAGGTTTTATTTTTGGAGGATGTGGGTGGGGGTTTAGGTTTTTGGGGGTGAGTTTAGGTTTTTTTTTTTTGGTGGAGGTGGGGGGGTTTAGGTTTTTGGGGGGGGGGGAGGGGTGGTGGTTTTAGGCTTTTCGGGGTGGGATTGAAGGGAGGTTTAGGGGTTTGGGGGTGCGGGTGGCGGGGAGTTTAGGTTTTTGACTCCAGTTTAGGGTTCGATGAGATGGTTCCAACGCCGCTGGAATGAGCTCAATTGGAGTTCGTTTGTCCCACTTCTTAGCGTTTATTAGCGATAAACCACTTATTAGTGGAACCTTCCCCTATATATTTGAACTATACATCAAGTTATACGTTGTTTACCTTGCACATAGACAAGAACTGAGAATCAGAATGGCATCTTGCAAGCCCTAGGCTTGGCTGTCGACCTTTAAACATAGCTCCAACACGATCAACCACCGACGACTTGAACCCACCACCCTGAACCAAGCCCATGGCGTACCCAAACCGACTAACCACAAGCTCAATCCCAATAACATCATCAACCCCTAAATGCTCTTTCGCGAACCACTCAACCATAACCGTAGGCATTTTGGTCACAACCACCTTTTTATCACACAAGTTGAAAACCTTCCAAGCTTCCAAATCAATATCATCAAAGTAAAATTTGGGCAATACCGCCCTTGCAACCGATTCTATCTCCGCCATGGGAACTCCGGTCATGGCAAGAAATATGGTCAATTTCAAGCCCATGTCCGGCCTCCCGCATGCATCGAGTAGCTTGATAACCGGCCAGAATGATAACAATATTGCGAATCGGATTAAGCCCGATGCTTCAAAAGCTACTAGCATGAAGTAGGAGAAAGGGTCTTTGTTCTTTAAAAGAGTTCCTTCTAGCAATGAAACAACAGACTCCATAGTTGTATACTCAGGGTGCGTTTGGTTCGAAGAATTCAGTAAGTTAGTTTTTGATAAAAAAAATTTTGGTTTGAATGAAGATGAAGAGATGAGTTTGTGTTGAATTTATGGATGGAGGTTGAAGGTAGATGGACTATTTGTAGCACAAGAATGTGGCCGTTTATCGGTTTATACCTACTTTCCATGGGGGCAAATGGGACCAATTTATATTTAAATTTCGTCTTTTAATATTTTTATTGATTTTATTTCTATGTGTGTGAAAATAGTAGGGATGACACGTTGGCACCAATCCATATAATTTTGAATGTAGGTTACTTACCAAGAAAGAATATACGAACACGTTTGTGCGTGACATTTTCTTGGCATTTTATGGCAAGCTAGATACACCATACAAGTGTAGAAAATATAGTCAAATTTTACAAGAATTTTTATTTAAAAAATACAAGTGTCATGATTAACTAATACACATAAGCGTGAATTATAAAGAAAACGAATTGAATCTCACTTTTTAAGGGGAAATACTCACACTTACATTTAACTTATTAATATTTAAAAAACCTAGTATTTTAACAAATATTGTTTTATAAAATAGAGTAGATCTACTTGATTATTTTTAATAACTCTTGAAATCAGTTTAACATTCAAACTAAAACATTAGTCAATTTGGCTGGTTTGATATCCAAAAGGTCCAGTTCACGTACGGTTGGCTTTTTCGGTTTAACCAATTAACAGTTTGATTCAGTTTAAAACTTGGAATCAATTGTGTAAATCGAACCATCACTTTACACTACTAAACTAATGCGTGTCACTTATGGCGACAAACTCCTGTCGGTAACGTTTGTCGAAGAAATGAGCGTGGATAATCCAATCAGCAGCACATTATATATGAAGTTTACAAAGGTAACACCGACAGATCACTGGCAAGTTATGTTAAGTTGTTCAACGTGACAGTTACCGATGAAGTTTATGAATCCGTCATTGGAAAAAAAAAAGTATGCACTTATGATAAAAAAAATTCATAGACAGATACATGAGTCATCTAGAATATATATTTATCTCCAATGACATAAGTTGGGATAAATGTCAAACTTTATCCTCTAAAACGTGTTTTTTAGCTTCAAGTTAAACTCAAAATTATCGATCACTTTAATACTAAAAAAAAACTTGAAATTATATATTATATCGAATACTTGTTTTCGTGTTACTCACGTAAAAAGTGATAAGTTAAAGAATTAACAATATATGGTATCATAATGTTTGACCCTTGGAAACGTGTCATTATGTTAAAAGCAGGTAGGAAACTATAAACTTTTGTAAATGTAGGTGAGAAAAACTAATCTTAGCCTACATGTTGAATGTAACGTATATATAATTGATATACTAACGACATGGATTTGATATAAAGCATTATTTTATTAAATAATGTATCACAACCGTTAGGTGTCAACAAGAGAATAACGAAGAAAATAATGACACAAACACAAAATAAAGATAGTTTTTATCTAATTGAAACGATTGGTGTAATTGACCTAGATTGTGAACAAGCAGATTTTTTTTATATATGGTGGTGTAACAAATTCTAGTTCTAAACAGTTATAACGTAAGATCTGGTTATAATTTGACTGGATCATTCACATAATATAGAGTAAATTTCGGTTTTAATTTATATGATTCATTCAAAATAACGTTTTAAGTCCAATAGTTTTAACTTCACTTTCTGAGTCCTTGTGGTTTGTAATTTTCAATAATACGACACCTTTCGAAGGAGGAAATATGTAATTAAATTTTAGGGTTAGGTAAATTTGTAATAAAGGAACTTAGAAAGTGTAAATGCCCCAATCTTAAACCGAATTATGACCATATGAAGGTCTTTGGTTGTCTAGCATACTACTGCAGTACTGAAACGGCTGGAGACAAGTTTGAGGAAAGGGGGAAGCCGGGAATATTCGTGGGTTATCTATCGGGGACAAACGGTTTCAAGATTTTTGATACTTACAAAAACAAAATTATCATCTCAAGGGATGTAAATTTTTTTTAAAAAGTATCCTTCCTTACTGGTCAAAAGATTTTTCTAAAACTGATGAAGAACAAGAGATTTTCAAGTTCCTATCTTGGTACTATGAAAATGATACCAATCAAGGTGACCTCTCCTGATGAAAACAAGGAATCTGTGGAAGCTCATGAAAATGAGAATGTGCATGATATAGGGAAGCCGATCCCATGCAAGGGCCCACAAATCTTGAGGAACTCAAATCAAGAAAATGCCAACACCCAAGCCGAGAGGCCTGTTAGAGAACAAAGGGAAAGGGTCCGATCCAAACATCCCCACCATCCATCGATCATGCATTACCAAACTCTCAGTGGCGGAGCTTGAAAAACTAAGTAGCGGGGGCCGAAAGTCATGAGACCAAATTTTTTTTCCTATCGCTATGTTTCGGGTTATATGTTCGGGTCGGGCCAAACAAATCAATAATAAATAACTTTAAATATAAAATAATCTATTATAATGAGAGAGAAAAATTGTAAGTACCAAGAAGAAAATTACAACTCAGCCCGACGACCTTTAATATTTTTGAATTCATCGATTATGGATTCCGAATCAAACTTACTTTCATCCCCCCCCCTAAACTTACCCTTTTATTTTTTAAATGAACAATCTATTTTTTTATTTTTTTATTTCGTACCCATAACTTATCGAATCAATCTGAACAGAGCATTGAACTAAAAATTTTAAGGATAAAAAATAAGAGGGGGCCAAGAATTCTTTACGGAAAAAAATGAGCGGGGCCCGGCTCTATACGTAAAAAAATTCGGACGAAAAAAGAAAAATTTACACTACTAACGGAAAAAACGGCGGGAGCCGGGGCCGCCCCTGGCCCCTTCATACCTTCACCCCTGCAAACTCCGATTAAGGCTCTTCCACGGTACACCCCATGACAAACTATATTTCTTACAATAAGTTGACTTCAACATTGCTTTAAAGTTGGTTTTAGACGATCCAAAGCTGATCACTCCTTTTTCATCTTTAGAGACAAAGAACTATTCATTGTAGCACTCATATATGTGGATGATGTCATTTTGGTAGGGAATGATGCCGCCAAAATTAAAGAAACAAAAGCTTTTTTAAACGAAAGATTTTGTATAAAGGATCTAGGACCTCTTAAATATTTATTGGGCATTGAAATAACAAGAACCCAAGAAAGTTTAGTCCCTAGTCAAAGAAAATATATCCTTGATATTATCAAGGATATCAGAATGCTTGGTTGTCGTCCTAGTACTTTCCCAATGGAGCAAAACATAAAACTTGGCAAAGGAGATGAAAAAGAATGTGTGGATGCTAGCCAATAGCGTCGATTGATAGGTAGACCTCTCTACCTTCAAGCAACCCGACCCGACATCACATACTCTGTCAATGTCCACCACGGTGAGCGAGATCCTACGTATGAGATGGCTTTTGCGTGACCTAGGTATAGACCAAGAAGGTCCAACAACTCTTTTCTGTGATAATATAGCGGTGAAACATATAGCATACAACCCGGTTTTCCATGAGAGAACGAAACACGTAGAGATGGATTGTTACTTTGTCGTGAACGAGTCGAGTCTACAAAAATAGAACCATTATACATTGATACCAAACTGCAAGTAGCGGACCTATTAACAAAGGCATTGGGCTCAAGGCAATTACAAACTCTACTTGTCAAGCTGGACGTTTGTGACCTTCACGCTCCATCTTATAGGGGAATAAAGAAGGAAACGAGTTTTCCATTATTTCATGAAATATCTTTATTATCGATATCAGAGCCGGTCCCGAGGATTCGAATGCCCTATACGAGCCGAAAAAAGGCCCATAACAAAATATATAATTTTATAAATTAATTTTTTTAACAAATTTTTTTTATTCGCCTATTTTTTAAGCCTAATACAAAATTATAAAGTGTTGCGTTGGATTGGATTCATGGGCCTAAACATTTAAGCCTAACATACTTTTAAAAAGGCCCAATTTAAAAGATTATTGGATTTTAATAATCTCACCTTTTATCAATTGACCAATAATAATTTCAACTTAAAATATTCTTACCACCGGTCCCTACTTTCAAACTATTTTCTTACATTGGACTCCCCGTTAAAAAACTTAACGCCGTTAGATTTTATATAACGTGGACATCTGCAAACCGCCAGAAAGTCGAGCCAAGCTAGCAGTGGTCTCGTGGTGGGTTTTGAAATTGAATCTGGTGGTGTTAAACTGGTCTCATACTTCCGGCAAGTCCAAACAGAGACAACGGTGGTGTTTAACGAGACCAATTAAACACCACCAGAACCAATTTCAAAACCCACCATGAGACTACTGCTAGCTTAGCTCGACTTTCCAGCGGTTTGTAGATGTCTACGTCATATAAAAGCTAACGGCGTTAAGTTTTTTTAACCGGGGGTCCAATGAAAGAAAATAGTTTGAAAGTAGGGACCGGTGGTAAGAATATTCCCAGTTGGTATTATTATTGGCCAACTAGTAAAAGTTTAGATTATTAAAATATAATAATCCATTGTTTTATCATTAGTAAAAGGAGTAGAAAATAAACAAATATGGTTAGAATACTTTGAACCTTTGAAAATCTGTCGTGTATTAGTATGTCTAAATTCGAGAATGTTAATATGTATTTATAAGGAGTTAGAATATTATAATTAGAGAAATGGTTGTTTCAGGAAAATAGTAATTAATGTGTCCAAATTAGTGACGAATATCTAAGATTTTAGGAAAGTGATTAAAATATTGAATACAAATATGGAAACATAAGAACAATTAAGCGATACTTTTTGAACAAAAAATATATGGAATCAAACTATAATTGTATTCCGACACCAAAGCAAGAAATAGATTTTTAATTTTTTTTTGAGCCCCTTTGAAATCATGTTATTAGATTGGGAAAGATGTCAAAGAGACTGTGGTGTAGTGGTTGAGATGCGTCCTGAAGTTTCAAGGGACCCGGGTTCAAATTCTGTCACCACCATTAATTTCTGAGTCATGCAAATGAGGTCTAGTTCTTAGGCTGATGCACCAGTGTTTTACCCACGTCGATCCAGGGTTCGAGCCTCGGCTCTCCCTCAAGCCCGGAATGGGCCGTATTGGGTGAGATTTTTCCTTGGATGCTCTCCAACTCTGACGCCAAGTGGGCCCGGTTAAGATAACATATTGGCCGGAGTTGGACGAGGCTCTCCCATATGATAGGGGGTGCGACGTCACAACATTCAATGTTTGCCGCTAAAAAAAAAAATTAGACTGGGAAAGATACTGTTCTCTTCCTGAAAATGGTGCTTCTGAGAAGCTGCTATCTTTCTGGTTCAACATTCTACATTAGCAGGAGATCTTGAATATTGTTACATGATGAAATCAGTGAATATGGATGGAATCTACAATCGATGGTGTATGGTGGAGTTGGATTTGTCAAAATATGTAAAACGTCAACGATGTTCAACTGCAAGAATTGGATTATGGGGTTTAGTGCTTGATAATAGGAACATAAAAGTTGATTTTTATTGGAATGAGTGGCTTAAAAACACTTTCTCCTTCCGGTTCTCTTAAACAGGTTTTGTTAATTTTATATATTCGCCACTGTTAAAAAAAAGTCATCAAAAAATATATTTTATTTATTTAATTAGTTATTAGTCTTTCTCAACCTTTGTAGTAATCAAATCTTTACGATTATATGTAATAAAATAAAGAGTAAATTACTATTTGATTTCATGACGTTTGTCCATTTTAACTAGTTGAGTTCCTTATGTTTCAAAACCTCGGTATAAACTATGACTTTTCATTTTTGACTTCATTTGAGTCCAGACGGCTAACGTCGACAATTAATTATTGTTTAAATAACCAAAATATCTCCAGACACTCAAATGGTTAAAAAAACGTTATATATTTTGCCCTCTCTTCTCACCACCATCACCACCACGTTATGTAACTTTTTTTTGGCGATGGTGGTCGTGGGAGAAGAGAGAGAGTAAAATATATAACGTTTTTCAAGCATTTTAGTCCCTAGGGTATTTTGGTCATTTACAAAAAAATAATTGTAAAATCTAACGACGTTAGCTATCTGTACTCAGATAGAGTCAAAAATGAAAAGTCATGGTTCAGACCGATATTTTGCAACATAATGAACTCAACTAATTAAAATGGGTAAACTTCATCTACTCAAATAGTAATTTATTCCAAAATAAAAGTTAATGAAAAATATTTATATATGAATTAAAATTAGCATTTAAAAAAAATATTCTCCGTTACATTATTTCTAAAATAAAAACATAATAATCTTTTTTTAGAACGGCATATCGGTTAAGATATCGCTAACCCCTCCTAGTCTAGAGTTCAAATCCTGTCACAAAAGGTGTTTCTGAAATTATTATATTAAAAACATAATAATCAATTTATGACGAATCATAAACCACAAAAACGAGTCAGGTGACGTCACTGTGTCTTGACCAAATAATTAGCCTAAAAAACGTTACTCACTCTCTTCAATCGTCATTTGTTTCCGTTCCCATCTCAATATCCTTTCAAACCCTCCCATCGCACCCCACCCCACCACCCACCCCCCCTCTCCTTCCGCCGGCCGCCTCCGCCAAACCGTCGGCGCATCACAAATTCACACTAATCCAACCCCTTACCCCATAACAATTTCAACAAAATCCTCAATTCCTAACAGATTCTTATGCTAGGGTTTTAAAATGCTCGCCACTAATTTCGATCACGGGATCCAATCCGGTTCAAAATCAATAAACGAGTCGGTGAACGGCTCTCATGATTTCACAATTAGAGGCTACTCCCTCGCGAAAGGAATGGGCGCTGGTAAGTACATATCGAGCGACACGTTCACTGTGGGCGGATACGATTGGGCGATTTACTTCTATCCGGATGGGAAGAATTTGGAGGATAATTCTATGTATGTTTCGGTGTTTATAGCCTTAGCAAGTGATGGTTCGGATGTGAGGGCGTTGTTTGAGCTTACTTTGTTGGATCAGAGTGGCAAAGGGAAGCATAAAGTTCATAGTCACTTCGATCGTGCGTTGGAGAGCGGACCGTATACTTTGAAGTACAGAGGAAGCATGTGGTATGTGTGATTACAAATTTACAAATTCTTGTTTTATGATATAAAATTTGCCATGTTGTTGAAGTTGTTAGTATATCAACGGAAATAGGTATGTGTTAATTTATGATGTTATTACTCATTAGTTGTGTTTTACTTCGTTTAGACCGATTTAGGGGAGTGTATAGTAACTTGCTAGGGGTTAGTGCTTCTTTTCCGGTCAATTATAGTTTACTCATCACTGTATGTTAGCAGTAGATTACAATTTTCATCATTTGTACGCTTGTTTGCTCTGATTCTCTTAGCTATAGTTTATGCTATTTGGATTACTATACTATAATATACCATACCATATTGTAATAAATAAATAAATAAAAAGATGAGCTTTTTGGAGCCGGGGGTCTCAGCTGGAGCAGCCTCTCTATCCCTGGATAGAGGTGTTGGGCGGTGTGGAGGCTTGCGGCCTAGAGGGCAGCCGGTTCATAATTTATCTAGTTAACTCAATCTATTAGCATAAATCCTTTAATATCCAATTTTTTAATTTTTTTTTTTGTGAAGTAGTTTTGAAAAATTGTATATTTAGATAGACTATTGCCTAACTAGATCTAATCTAGCAAATCAACCTAAAACTTGGAAGTGTAATCTCCTAGTTGTGTTATGAGTTATGACCAAGGTGATTGTTCTAGTTTGGAAAACATTGTAGGGTAGTTTCTTTTGGATTATGAAGTATGAACTTTCAGATAATGTTATTTCTTTTTTGAATTTTTTTGGAAAAGAACATGTGTAGAATGTAGATTATGGGATTACATTGATAATGTTTGTTGATAGGGATGACACAATGGTTAAGGGTATTGTTGTTGCATTGATAATGTTTGTTGATATCTGTGGAATTATGACCGTTGTCACTTGTGGTGCTTGGTTTTTGTTCTTGGTTTGTGATTAGTTGGCACACTATTCATGTAACAAACAAGTATATGGTGAAAATCGTGAAATTATCAAGAATCTACAATGGGTTATGGTACCTACAAAGCAGCAAAAAATAAATTACATCAAACAACAAAAAAAACATCAACAAGCTTACTACATAACAGTAACAACATTATCAAAAATCATCAAACAACAACAAAAACCAACTGGACAGCATCCAACAGAAGCTATATATAAGGGTACAAGGGGCGTCACTCGGGTATGGGGATCGGTTAGTTCAGTTATTGCGGGTACACCTCCGCAAGGGCGTCAGGTAGTAGGCACGGGTACACTGATCAGGTATATGTATCCGTATGACCGTATGAGAGAGTTTTGAAGCCGTGGAAATGGAGACTTGCAGAGGGTTTCTTTTTGTCGAGTATTACAGATTTGACCCTTCTACTTTTCTTCTTTTTATTTTATTTCTTTTTTACGTTTTTTTTTGTTTATGTTTATTTCATGTATTAAGTTTCCATTAATTCACAATCTTGATCAAACAAGAAGTGGGTACCCCTTTTTTAGTTTTAAATATATAATTAGTTATAATTTTAAAAATGAAAAAAAAGTGATAGGGTACTTAGGGTTGTGCCCCTACCACTAGGGTACTTTGGGTTGGATTTGGGTAAAAATGAGGTGGCTGTCACTCATTGGTTGGAGCAATTAGGGTACTTTGGGTACTTAGGGTTGTGCCCCTTGTACCCTAAGCATCAAACAATAGCAACACATTAGCCAAAGTGCAAATCAGCAGCAAATTGTGTGTATTCATTTGTGTTTCTTTTCAACAATGGTCATGCATGTATTCGGCATGCTTGCTTAATTAAGCTTAAAATCAAAGTTCTTAGAAAACTCTTTGTAAAATTTAAGATATGTCATTATGTTCTTATGGAAGAAGAATAAAAGCACATGACCATAGATTTGAAGCACACTTCTTTACAATCGGTAAATAAAAAGATCACAGAATCACTGATTCTGCTTTTGAAGGACATATTGATGCATATGCTGAAACAAACAAGCGATATGCAAAATTCATGCATGGAAACAATCAAGCAATTAAAACTCTTAACTATAAACATCATACATAGATTGATTAAGAAAAACTAAAATTAACAATTTAGTGGGGAAAGTAGCCATGTGAAAATTGACAGGTTGAATTCTAAGTTTAATGTTTCCCGAGGTATTGTAGATGAATAGAAATGCATTCTTTATTCATAGGAGAAACCCTTTTATATGATCTTAGGCGAGGACGGGAAGAAAACATTTGAGGATCTATCATGGAGGAGGAAGAAAGTAGGAATGTAGAGGGGATTGAAGAGCACAAATGATTTTCAATTTCCCCTAATTTTGACGGTAATGGCACACAATCCAGAACTTAGTAATGGGTCATTCCTTTATGCATTATAACCAACTTCAATAACTTTCATTTCGATTCCCATTCCCTATATCCGGTAAACCTCAACCAAACACCCGTAAGTATTTGTTTTTGAATGATGTTCATCATTACAAGTAAGAATCTCATTCTAGTTGTAGCACAATATATTAGGTATATATTTCTATGAGTGGTGATCATGATGCATGTAAAATATACTTTTAAGGTAGCGTTAGGGGAAATTTGAATTTTGTCAATTATTAGGACATAAACTATATCTTTCACCATGCTACACACGCCTCTAGTAAAGTTACTTTGCATAGTTGATCGTACGAAAGAAAAAGTACAATCACATGTGATTTAGTCAGTTACTCCATTATTTGCTTTGTTGCTCTGGCTCCTCATCCAAGTATCCTCTATTAATTTCAGGGGTTACAAACGTTTCTTCAGAAGGGTGAGTTTGGAAACATCCGACTATCTGAAGGATGATTGCCTTTCAATGCATTGCACTGTTGGCGTTGTCAGAAACCGCGTTGAGGGACCCAAACATTTCACCATTTCTATACCTCCATCTGACATGGGCCAAAATCTCAAGTACTTGTTAGAAACTGAAACAGGTTGCGATATACTTTTCCGTGTTGGTGACGAAACTTTTAAGGCCCACAAATTGATACTCGCTGCTCGCTCACCTGTATTTAGAGCCCAATTTTTCGGGCTTGTTGGAAACACTAATATGGATGAAGTAGAATTGAAGGACGTTGAACCCTCCATATTTAAGGTAATAGTTAATTAGACATGGAATACACTAACTTTCTCCTTTATTATGATTCATCAGGTGGTTATATAAACGGGCATTTTTTGTAGGCTATGCTTGATTTTATTTACTCAGATACCCTTCCTGATTCACAACAACTTACGGGCTCGATGTCAAAATCCACATCCACAAACATAATTCAACATCTATTGGCTGCTGCTGATCGGTTTGGTCTAGATCGCTTGAAACAGTTATGTGAAGCAAAATTATGTGAAGAAGTTAATGTCGATACAGTTGCAACAACTCTTTCTCTTGCTGATCAACACCGTTGTTCTCAACTTAAGGCCATCTGTCTGAAATTTGCTTCCGCGAACTTGGGAGGTGCGTGTTGACTGTACAATCTGAGCGGTGCAATGTTCAGGTTATATCAATTTCAATTTTTTCACTGTTAATTAAGCAGACATTTGTTCTTGTGCATGCATGTCTAGCACATCAAACAAATCGAAAAAAAGTTATGTTTTGGTAATCTTGAGGGATCTTATGAAGAAATATTTCTCATGAGAAGTGTGTAAGTCTACATTATTTAGATATGCATGTCTAGCACACTATATCTTAAGTATTAGCATGGTTGTAAAAATCGCTAGGCGCTAGCCGGGCGGTGAGGTAGAGCCTAGGCCTAGGCGGGATTAATCGGGGCCTAAGCGGGATTAATCGGATTGGAATTTTTATATGTAATTTTCAGTTTTTTATATATATACACACATTTTTATAAAAATGTTCATTTTTAAACCACACCAAAGGTTTTCGCCGGAATTTGGCCGGATATTTCAGGTTTTTGCCGGAAATTTCAGGTTTTCGCCGGAATGTTCGCCGGAATCTGGCCGCCTAGGACCGCCTAGGCGCGATTTGGACCGCCTAGCGACTTTTGGACCGACTAGGCCAAAATTAGTCGTTAACGAGCCGCCTAGCGACTAATCAGCGCCTAGGCGCGATTTTTACGACACTGAGTATTAGCCTACAGTTTATGCCGGATTGTCGGTTTCTTTGCGAGTCATGATAACCGTTTCATATAAATTTGGTACATTGATGTGCATCCAACCTTTGTTCAGAGCTTCTAGTGGTTTTTAGTTATTCATTTCAGAAATAATTGATCATGGGAGGGTCAAATGTTTCATGTAATATTTGCATAGTTTTTTGATGGATTTTAATGTTATGTACTTGTAGCGGTGATGCAAACAGAAGGGTTCAGATATGTAGAAGAAACATGCCCTTTGTTGCTATCAGAGCTTCTAGAAACAGTTGCATCAGCGTCGGTGGATGAGAGATCAGGTGAAGGGGGGTTAACTAGGAAGAGAAGTGGCAGCAGCAGCATCAATGGTTTAGATTTAGCAGCAGTAGCCACACACATGGTGGTTGAGGCTGATCCTAATGTCAGGCGCGTGCGTAGACGGCTGTAATCTATAACTGCTTACTTACTTATAGTTACAATATTATTATTATTTTCCGAATTTCATAATGTAATGGAAATTGAATTAAGTTTCGGCTTTTAGTGATCTAAAACTGCTAAGCTTTGCATAACATGCTCACAGTTAATGTGCACCTGTGTTCTTGCTGTCGTTTATGGTCTTTGTACTATGGTTGGTTAGTTGTCTCTAGTCTGGTATTTGAGATGTAAAACACTGATTTATGGCATTGGAATATCGTGGGGGTGAAACTGAGGTCATGGGCTCATGGCAAAGATGGTTAAAATGTAAGATGGGTTCATTTCCCTTCCCTTATTTGGACTGCCAATTGGTGTAGTTTGAGTGGAGTTGGTGACCTGGTATGATAGACCTGCTTAGGCTCGTGGTGAGTCTAGTCATGTTGACCTGTTTAGGCTTGTGAATCTAATCAAGCTCGGGGTGTAAAGCTTGAGTCGAGCTTTAATTTAAAATTGGATATGCTCATCTACATCTTGCTCACATGGTGCTAGGTGCATGGGATTTTCTTAAAGTAAGTTATAAAAATGACCTTGGCATGTTTCGGTTTTGTACCTAAATCTTTTCTTTATCGTAAATTGCGCAAAGGTCAGGTTTACGAGATTTGTTTTTTATAAAATTTCAAGGGTGGCACCCACGTACACGCCAAGGGCGCTAAACACCATTACACCAAGGGGTGCCAACGAGGGCGCCAAGAGCGAGGGCATCGTGACTTTAACGGGCATGAACGATTTAGGGTTGAAGTGGTTTTGTCCAGTTGAGGTGGCCCAATTAGGCAACGAAGGTGGGAGCGTTGTCACACTACACTCAGGTAGTGTTTGGTATGCATGAATGGATTGTGGAATGAAATAAATCATTACATTGGAATGAAATAAAACATGTTTGGTATCACATAGGAATGGAATGGACCGTCACATCAGGAATGTGATTATTCCCCATTCTAAATGATTTTCATTCCTTAAGGGATGAAATTATTTTGTTTTATTAATATCCGAACCATGACCCGACCCATGACTAGAACCATGATCCTACCCATGGACCAACCATGACCTGAACCATGACTTGACCAGTGATTGACCATGACCCGACCCATGACCGGATCCATGACCCGTCTCATCGCCCGAACCATGCCTCGACCCATCACCCATGTCGTGACCCGACCCATGACCCATGACCCAACCTATCACGACCTGTCCCACGACCTGTCCCATGACCCGACCTATAATATAAATTTATTAATTACAAATATTTTATTCTTGTAAAATATTTTAATGACTACAAACAGGACGAAGTAATGATATATTTCATTCCCACAGAGTAACCAAACATGACAAGGGAATGGTAATGACCTATTTCTTTCCCTTGTCCATTCCATTCTTTTGTTCATTTCATTATCTTATACCAAATAGTCCCTCAGTTTTAGAATAAGAATAATCTTTTAGGTTTATTTGTTTTATGGATTTTTCTTGTCTTATGAATTCATCAGAACATGAATTATCTCAAAAAGTTTAAAATAGTTTTCTTTCCACTTTACAAATAGTATTATTTTTTATGACTTTAACTATACTATATATGTTTGCAAATTTACTTTTATTAATTTGTTTGTCATTCTATGTTCACTGTGCAATTATAAAATAAGAAAGTCAACAACATAAATTTCGTATGTAATATTTTAAAATTATTATTATTCATATTAATGCAAAGGAATTTCCACTTATTTTGATATTGAAATGAATTAAAGAAATTCTCGTCAAATACATGACTAGAAATTGTGTTCCCATTTGCAGTAAACTAGATATATGAAAGTTCACATCATCAAAATATTGTTTTGAGTTTTGAAACTGATTTGCCAGTGTCATATACAAGTGCAAAAGGCCAAACATTATGTATGTATGTAAATCATCAAGTCTGGTAGTTGACACTGACCAGAAAAAGTCAAACAATCGAATTATCGACATTTTGATTTCATAGTAACTAACCCTTCAACGTAAAAAGAACGAAAAAAGTATAAAAAAAGATAAAAACCGGACCCAAGAAAAGAGAGTTCAACGTTACAAAAACGCAATATTTGCAGCCAATGAAATTCAAGAAAGCGAGGCCAACAACCAAAGAACCGTGTGAGAAGAGATAACAAGCAGAAACCACGCGAAGAAAGCGAACGCTATGGAAATCTGGAACAAATGACAAGAAAGCGTAGGTTCTAACTTGCATATATCCGAGTCTCTTACAAACAGAACCACCACTCCAGCTGATGAGGATGCAGCTGCAAGTGCTAGAATAGCAGTCACCTGAAAAAAAAAACAAGATTATGCAAATCTTGAAAATCAGACACAAAATTAGAAGCAATTGCACATAAATCTGCAATTTGAATTAGGGTTTCCAACTCTATTCTGTAATTTTCATCAAAGGGTAGTTTGGACATTTCACATTTGATTATAAATCTTGAAAAGTAAGAGTGCGTACCCAGTCACCGATGACAACAAGGCTTAATAAGATTTGACTCTGAAGATCTTTCTTCACTCTTAGAGCATGAATATCAAGACACGCAAGTCCAAAACTCCATAAAACTTGTAGTCCCATAGCTGAAATTAGAAAGCTAACATCAAACATACACAACATATTAGAACATGCTAAATGGTACCGAATCAATATTTAGTTTCTTAGATAGAGACATGATTTGCGTACTTTTTGATTTCACGCGATATGCATTTAAAATGAAATAAAGACAAAACAAGAACCCAAAATTCTAAAAGAAAAAGAAATTTCTAAATTCGCGCGCATTTCTCATGTTCCCAGCGATCCATAGATGAATGGATGAGATGGTTATTTGTTCCTCGATATGATAGATTCTATTTGTTTACACCATTTAACATTTTCATTTTGTGGGTCTTATGTACATGGTGAAACTAGAAATGAAGATTGTACATATAAATGAAGAACAGAGAGTTAAACTTTCTAATTTGATTTTGGTAACACCAACCTTTTGATTCTCAAAATCATAAGACACTTCCATGCTACTATCATCATGCTTTTTAGTATGCTGAAGAATGTATAAAAATCTCAATTATACTTGTAGACCATATGCTATTATAGGCCGGTCCAGTGGGCTTCGACCCATCCTTGATCGGGTTGGGATTAACCCAATCTTCCCCTATAAAAGGGAGGCTTAACACCCATTTCTAATGGATGTGCTCCCTTCCTCCCACTTCCCACCAGATCTCTCTCTATACATGATCATGCTCATCTCATACTTATGACTTAAATAATTCTGATTCGTATACTGATTTGACTGTCAGAGTGTTGTCCTATGGCTTCAATCAAACGGTTGCTCATGGTGTTTACAACCCTATTTCAGGCTCGAGAAGACATAGGACGACACAAGATAACCACCGAGATCACTCAAACTAGAAGGTTTCGCCTCCGCTATGCTACTTGGCTCTCATACCCACTATGAACCGAGGCGTAAGCCCGAGGCGGAATTAAAAAAATAATATAAAAATTATACATCTTATAAATATAGAACTTTCCTAACTAATTTCATTATCAGATTCAATAGTTATATAGAACTTTCCTAACTAATTTCATCATCAGATTCAATAGTTATATAGAATCTTCCTAAATATAGAAATTTCCAAACCGAGGCGCGCCTCGAGGCGTACACCTTTACCTTTTTTTGAACGCCTCGACACTAAGAGGCGTACGCACACAAATACCCCCTAAGGCGTCGCCTCTACCGTTTTTTTAAACCATGGCCCAAACACGTCACTCCCGTTCATTATACTTGCGAACTTTTCATTTGTTTCCAACACTCAAGATTTTGGTAGCAAAGTGTATTAAAAATTTAAGCGATTCCTCACCTTCATCTTTCTTAGTTGGCATATTCTAGCCAAAAAGCGTACTCATTCGCATACAAATACAGTTGTTTAACAACAATTTGAGCCTACACAAATTAAACATGAAGAACACAAAACAGCAAAAAGGCATTTTGATTGGGAGAAATATCTGTTTATAAACCATAAATGAACGTGAAACATAAAAAAATCCAAAAATTTAACCTACAAATAAAGAAATCCCCAATCATGACCTAAATGTTGCAATAGATCAACCAAAAACCCTAAAATAACAACAAATTCTACGAAAATCAAAATCACCAAACAAAATACTTAATCAAATTAAAGTCTGCGAGACACACACACACACACACACAGTGAGATACCAGAACGAAGTGGCGGTGGCGAAACCGGTAGAAGAAGCCATGGCGGCGATGGAAGCAGCAGCCGATAAACACTGTAAAATCCTCAATAAAAGGCCGCTGGTCATCCCTGGGGTTCCAAACCATGGCTTCATAGCTCTAATCACTTCAACTGTTTTTGATGCGTGAAATAAACAATAAGTAGTTTGCTACATGGATGATTCGGTGATTGTGAATTGAGGATCAAATGTAAGGCAGGAATTAGGTTTTGAAATGCCCTAATAGACGCACATCAATTGATTCTACTTTTTTCCGGTGATGAGAGTTAAAGGTTTCTTTGGATTTATGCGTATAAACGAACAAACAATTTGGGGGTATTCCAGTTCCATACGGAAACCACATTACACCAAACATCCTCGAATTTGGAAAAAAGTCAAAATTGATTTTAATTTTTATACCAAACATGTTTAGTAACATTAATGGTTAGTGATTCTGAGTCAAAAATAATTGATGTATAGACGTCACTTCACTCGCCCCACTCACTCACTAGTGAGGGGTGTGATTAGCAAGTGAGTGATTTATTTATTTATTTTTTTAAATAATTTGTTATTTAATTTTCCAACAAATAATTTTAAAAATCTATACTATATAATAAATAAAGATTTTAGTTGTATGTTTTTACGGCTCTCTCTTCTATTTAATGATGATATTAAACTAATACATTTTTTAAATATTTAATATAAATATATTTAAGGTTACTTATTAACCAAATTAAGTTAATATAAATTAATATTTATCAATTACATAAAAAAGATTAATACACAGTTGAAAAAAATGTTTTGTAAATTAATTTAACGTAATTTATAATTGTCACGTCAAACTACATTTTTTAAAAACATATTTTAGGGAGTGTATGTGTTAACATATTACATTTTATTCAACACACATAATAAACGAGTTTATTCAGCCCGTGTAATAACAAGTTTTAAAGAAATACAATTTTTATTTCTAAGTATATAACATTATATTAAAATTACTCATGTATTACACGGGATTATAACCTAGTAACACATAAATAAACATTACATTACTACTATTAATAATCACATGTCGGTTACTACAGTAACCGAATGTGATTGGTTAGTACATGTTCAATTGCACAAAATACAATCGTTTAATGCACACCTTTTTTTTATTCGATGTAGTTTCTCTTTAAATAATTTAAGCTTCAAACTAATTACGATAAAGATACTTGCTGGGAATGGTCGAAGCTAACCCACTCTCACCAAGTTCAAACTTTTGCAACAACAAAAATTATTTTCTTCTCCACAGATTTTTTCTTTTCCCCAATCTTTTTAATGTTTAAAACTCAAATTATAAATTAGTTTAAATTACAACCATGTTCAAGAGTAACTTTACCACTAAAATTGTGCCACATCGTCCATTTGTTTTTTTTATTTTTTTATCTCTCATATACACTTTTAACCCGTTTAATTTTCTAATTATCTTCCTTTTACTTTAATGACTTTTGTTCGTTAGCTTTTGTTTTTAAAACGGAGTGTGGGGCTGTTCGTTAGCGAGCGTACCTTTGACCGTGCTCGGTTCGTTTACAAACTGAACCGATTCGATCAGCACATTTACAAACCGAGCAGAATCCAAACGAGCATATTTCCGAGCATTTTTCGAATGAGTTCGAGCGAGTTTCGAGCGTCGA
The DNA here is from genome assembly GCA_023525975.1 of Smallanthus sonchifolius. Taxonomy (NCBI): domain Eukaryota; kingdom Viridiplantae; phylum Streptophyta; class Magnoliopsida; order Asterales; family Asteraceae; genus Smallanthus; species Smallanthus sonchifolius. The sequence goes on along the minus strand of CM042043.1, from coordinate 54,396,282 downwards.
ACATTTTGGACAGCCCTAAGTACTGTTACCATTGTTATACCATGATGAGCTGAACCTATTATGAGCGAATAACATCATTGCTGGTTTTTTTATTATTTAGTTTTATGCTTTTTTTATTAACTTATTTTCACCGTTAAGCATACGTTTTCATTTAAACTTTATTGACTATCGGTCTGACAACCGCCGCGGAGTGCGGGAACCAACTAGTTACTACGATTAATAGAGAAAGGTCGGTTTGTACAGTAATTTTAATACTAAAAAATTACAATTTCTTTATGGGTTAAATAAATTAACAAGCAAATTTACTCATCCTTAAATTGCATTGTCGGTCACCAATCATGTCAAATAGGGATGAGATTTTTTTCCCGAATACCGATACCATACAGTTACCGTCCTGATACCGTACCGACCGAGCCAATTCGGTACTGGTACTAGTTTTTTGTCGATTTCGGTATCTGTAAAAGTCGGTTTCGGTACCCATTTTTTTTCGGTTTTCCCGAATTTTTAGCCATTTTTTTAAAAGTTGATTTACCATGGAATATGAATCGTTTTTATTTTTTTACTTTCCATACTTAATACTTTTTTTTTGAACGACATCTTTCCATACTAATTGGCCTATCAAATAGGTAATCAAATCTCCATTTCCTACTAATTGTCATTCCAAGATTAGTTCTTATTTGCTGCAAAATAAAGAATACAATATACAATCGGAGATTAGTTCTTATTTGCTGCAAAATTGTGAGTTCTTAATTAGTTCTTATTTGTTTATTCCAATCTCATTTCATTCCGATACTGATTCCATGTTCATCTTATTATTATTATTATTATTATTATTATTATTATTTCTTTAGTTATTTGTTTATTTGTTGGTTCTAACTTACAGTGGCTTTGTAAAACAATAGCAGTAACTGGGCATCTCACATGTTTATGACAACTTCATCATCAAAATTAAGTTTTTTTTATATGTTTTCTTCATATTTTTTATATGTTTTGATTATAATTTTTCAGTTTATCTATTCTAAAATTAAGTTTCTTAGCATCTTTGTATTTGTTTATGTAGGGAGACGATACATTTATTGATGAGACCCCTTTTGTCCAACTCGATAATGACTCGGATTCGGGTAATGTGAAACAAATATTGAAGAAAGGAGGATTCGAGAATTGCAAGTTTATTAGGGATATTGCAACTATTAGGGTATGTTTTTCTTTGCTAAAACGTACATAATTTTTTACATTATTAGTGTTGTTGTGCTTGATTAGAAAATTATGTATTCAAATTTAGATGTGATTTTCACAAATTATGCCTCCTAAAAGGCTATCATGTAGTAAAAAAAACGTAAAAAAATTAGATGAATAAATGAGAAAGTCTCAAGCAGGAGCTCTAGATAACTTCTAATCTAATTCTATTAATACGTGATTACTCAATCTTACTTGTGTTTTTTGCTTAGGTATGTGAAGTTCTCATCTAATTATGTTACTGTTGAAAAGTCCTTTTTAGGGTTTTTGAATGTTGATGCTACCACCACAAAATGACTTTTTGATGTTACATTCGAGGAGTTGAAGTCTGTTGGTCTTGAAATTGATGTGATTAAGGATATGACGATGGATCAAACATGAAAAGAAAACACATTGGAGCGCAAAAGATATTTTTGAATGAAAATCCTAGAGCAATTCACACTCCATGTAGTTACTATAGTCTTAATCTTACATTATGTGTTATGGCTAACACATGTGGTAAAGCTAGAGACTTTTTTGGAGTCATCCAACGCACTTATACTATCTTTACAAATTGTACTAAGAGGTGGCAAATTTTGCAAGATAATGTTAAAACTTTGAGTCTTAAGTCATCTTCCGTCACTCGTTGGGAAAGTCGTGTTGATAGTGTTAATGCTATTAAAGATCAACTTGCCAATGTAAGAGAAGCTTTACTTGAAGTTGGAGAAAAAGATAATGTGTGACACCTGCAAATTTCATAATCTAGAAAACTAAATGTTGGGCTAAGTCCGAGTAGGCCCAATAGAAATTCAAGCCCATTTAAGGCCCAATAAGGACCCAAGCCCATTAGAGCTTCAAATTCACACAATCCGAACATCATACTAGCCACCTGATTTCATTTAATAAATTGTTACACAAATCTAAGAATTTACGAAACAATAGAAGCACATGTGTGGTTCAACATTTTAAACGTTAAACACCTCAGACAACGGTTAATACCGGATACTTGGAATACACGCGTCGTACGTTTATGCGAACGTTAAACTGCGTTAGATGCTTCTAAGCTTAACGATAAGCCGTGCGGTTATTACTGATACGTATTTTGAAACGAAAAATATTATAAATATTTATTTTAATATTATTAGTAAATAATAAACCCTAAACTCGGAGCGTGAAACATTCAAAAGAACGAAAGCGATATAAATGCGGTACCGACGTGTACCGGTTCGCATATCAATTGAAATGGATATTTCACAATTTAAAATACTTAAATAGTATCATTATTAACTTTTCATAATTCTAAGTATTCTAAAATAATTATTCGGGAACACGAGACGAACTAACACAGGAACAAGATGAGAACGATTTAGTTACGTGACGTAAATACATTAAAAACTCGCCTATATATAGTGGAAAACCCCCCAAATCTCCTCATTTTTTCCAAAAACTAACACACACATAAAGGTGCGTTTGAGAGAAAAGAGGGTGAGGAAGACTCACCGGGGCCGGCGAGCTCACGACGGAACGGCGGTGCCGCCGACGGCGACGGCGAGTGGTCTATACCTTCCGATAGATCTCGTCGTCCCGAACCCGATTATGGTGGTCGTTTACACTAGTTCTAGGCCGAGGGGGGTGTAGTCTCGACACAAAGGAGGCGGCGGCTAGGGTTCCGCCATCGCAGACGCGTTTCCGACAGGGCTTCGACGACAGTGACGACGACAGTGGTGCTTGCGTGAAGCAGGAGTGGCATCGGTGAAGGCCCGGCGAGGTATGAGGGCCGAACACGCTTTTCCGGCGAGTTTTGGGGGGTGTTTCACCTCCAAACGACGGCTACGGTGAGTCCTTTTCACGTTTCTTGTTGTTTAAGACCAAATCTACATGCTTTAACAATTGATTTTCTGTTTTGATGCTCCGGTGAATCTCCGGGGAGTCGGACGAACGGATCTGGCTTGTTTGAGGTTCTCCTGTCCCGATCTAAAAGGTTTGCGCTCAGTTTTGTTTACTAAGTGGATTTTGATGACGAGATTATATTTCTGTCTAGATCCGAGTTACACGTTATATTTAGAAATTTTGGTTGTCGGGTTTCATTTCCGAGTATAAATCATGAGTTTTTGGACAGGAACGACACTCGGACCTCGGTTAAACTTGGTCAACGCTGGTCAACGAAAGTCAAACCCAACATATCTTGTCAACGTGAGTGAAACGAGTCCGCATATACGAACCGAGTGAGCGTAAAGGTATAAACGAATGCTAAAACGATTGTATTTATATATTACAAAGGTTAAATGCGTGTGTAAGGTTAAACACGTTTAGCTCTAAACGGTTCGATTAACGAAAAATAAATATTAATTTAACTATAAATAATAACAAGTTGTATTCGATTAACGAAAAATAAATATTAATTTAACTATAAATAATAACAAGTTGTATTAACGTGATTCCAGCGAGAGAACTTCGTGTGAACAGATATCCATATATATTGATATTAATTAGGCGATAACTATAAACACGACCGCGTAATTGGTAAAACGAGAATTTTAAATACGATTGAGATGGCTTTAAACTCTAAGAGTTTGGTAGAAACGTGTAGATATATATATATATATATATATATATATATAAATATATATATATATATAAATATATATATATATAGGGGAAGGTTCCACTAAGAAGTTCGACGAGATGGTTCCAACGCCGCTGAAATGAGCTCAATCGGGGTTCGTTTGATATCGTTTCTAAGCGTTTTGGTTATTTCATAGATTTTTTAGCGAAAACCTACTTATTATTTGATCATCCCCCTATATATATGTATATATGTATGTATATATGTATATTCAATTGATGTGTCGTTAATTAGTATGAAGATATATAACCGGATCGACTACACGAAGGTTTTGACAAATGGCAATAATCCGCAAAGATATATTTTTGTATACGAATAAAAACCTATTGGTATAAAGATATGTAATTATAAAACCTTCATACAATATACGAAACTAAACACTTATTTCATAAAACAATATTTATATCTGAACATGTGTGTATATATATATATATAGTATTTTCATTATAAAACCAAATGAATATTTTATAATATGATACTTAGGCCTGAAAACGTATATACATTCAAAATAAATACGTACATTTTCATTACACAAAAAATTGGATATTTAAATGTTGACTATATTGTTCAATTACGGAGTTAGATAGACGTATGACTTCAAAGTTTTGAGTATATATATATATATATATATATATATATATATATATATATATATATATATATATATATATATACACACACACACACACACACACGTGTATATGGATTAGATATATAAACATATGTTTTGTGGGAAATAAAAGAGACGATTATCTTCAACAAGAATGATTATATATATATATATATATATATATATATATATTTATGTCTTACGGTTAAAGGTTTAAATGAACAAGATGTGTTAACTAAATGTACTAAAGTAAGTATATTTATGCGTATATGTTACGTAAAGACAAACAAATACTATCAAGCAACGTGAAATATTGTTATTAAATATACGCGCATCTAACTATGTACGTTAGTGCACACAACAAAGTGAAATCTTTGTATTTAACTACTGAAACATATTTGAGTCAAGAATCCTAACTCGGATTAAGCAACTAATATCGTCGAACGCTAAACCAACATCGTATACTGAATCAGTAATGTCGTTAAGAATCAATCAAGCTCAACCGCACACGTAACAACTCAACACGAGTTTAGACTTGCTTCATAATATTAGGATTATCCCATAAAGCTCTTTAAGTACCTACCGGTATCGTAGGACTAGAATAGGACGTAAACCTGTGACTGTTACACTGACATTGGTTTCCATTGCTAACAGAAGGACATTAGTGTTCCTGACACGTCACCAGGTGAGTTCACTGCCCCCTTTTTACTTTTAAATGTTTTAGAAACATCGGGGGAGAAACATACTTGCTTAACACGTTTGGAAAACATGAAACATCATCGTGTGATACATTTTAAAACATCATTGTTTGATACATTTGAGAAACATCATTACGTGAAACATTTGAGAAAACATAAAACATGTTTGCTTTATACATAGAAACAAGGAATCTTGACCGACCATTTATGTTTACATGAGACAATCGTGGAAGAGCTCGTAAAGTCCCCTACGTGAACAGTTTATTAACCTTTAACTCGTATAGCCACGATATTATGAATAGTACTATTGGGATTGACACTCCAAGTCATGGTTAGTCGCGCTAACCAAGGGTCCGTATGGCCCGATGACTGCACATTGTCTTAACTCTTGAGCCCGTGGGGAATGGGAGAGGGGCGAAACACCTGTGTTTGGTTTAGTTAACACTCATGTAAAGTAAACTTCGTATGCCTAGCTAGCTATGATGGGTCAACTTGAAAAGGTAACTTAGTTTCGTTTAACGTATACTTGAAATCGATTTGTGCACATGCATATACTTGATACTTGAAAACGTTTTTGTGCACAAGAAAACTTGAATACTTGAAACTTGGATACTTGAAACTTAAATAATTGAAACTTGTATACTTGAAACTTGAATACTTGAAACTTGAGATCATTTTTACGCAAATTGGTTTTGCCTATCGTTTACATATAAACGGTTTTGCCATTTATTCATGAGCAAATGCTTTAGTCAATATTATCAAGAAAAAAACGTTTCATATTATGGCCGTGTACGCATTTTAAATGTTTTCGAGGAAAAACGTTTCATATCATGACCGCATGCACTTTATCAATGTTTTCAAGGAAAATTATTTTACACTGAGACAATTAAACCTATGAACTCATCAACTTTTGTGTTGACATTTTTAAGTATGTTTTTCAGGTAAAATATAACTATGGCATGGTTGGAATATGTTAGCCATTTGGATTAAACCGCAGTAGTCGAAGAAGCATGAACGCCAAACCTCAAGACGGTTTCGGCCTATATGGTTCTAGGATAATGTACTAGCTTATTTTAGTATTTGTAATGATGTTCGTCATATAAAAGTCTTTACTTTAGATTCCGCTGTTGTGTAATGTTACCAATCGTTAAGACCTTTATTTATTTTATTAATTAACTAAATTTGGGGGTGTGACATAATGATTCTAAAATTCAAAGTGAAGCAAAATCACTAGCAAAGAATAAACTTGATGATTTTGAATTTTTGGTATCAGTTGTTATCTGGTATCAAGTATTAAACATGGTGAATATGGTGAGCAAAACATTACAATCAAAGTATATGGTTCTCGATACTGCTATGAAAAAAATAAACAAGTTGATTGAATACTTCAAGAGATATAGAGAAACTGGGTTTTCAGATGCGATTGGTGAAGCTAAGGAGATAGCTATGGAAATGGGTATTGATCCAATAATTTCACAAAGGCGTCTGATGTGTTGCAAAGCACACAGGTATTTCTGCCATGTTTCGTGTTTTTTTTTATATAGTTTTAGAGTCGTTTTTAGTTAGTATTGATTCATACGTGGTTTTGTAGGTGATCGAGTTACTTTTGGGATTAAACGAACAAGAACCCGGAAAGAAACGAGCACGAGAACCCGGGATGAGAAACGGAAAAAGTCGAGAAAAAGTCAAATTTTAAAAGGGCCATATCCCGGGCTAGAAAATTAGTTACGAGACCCATTTTATATCGATTTGGGGTAGCTCGACGAGAAGAATCCAAAAATCCAGGTTTCCCTCGTGGTACGCATCCAAAAATCCAGGGTTCCCTCGCGGTACGCGAGGCATGGGTCCATTTGCACGCGGTACGCGAGGGACCAGAAATCCTGCGTGAATATTTTGTCTCCGGCGGTACGCGAGGGACTTGCCAGAACCCCCCGCGGTACGCGAGAGACCCCATATACGGGCCTTTTGGCTATTTTCAAAGTCTAAAAGGTTATGTTCGATCCTAGGGTTTATTATTCGATTCCAGGCGTAAAGTTGAGAGCTTTTTGGTGATTCTAAGTGGGAGAAAGCTTCTAGGATCAATTGGGAGTGTTAAATGAATTTGGAGATCGGAGATCGGGTCGATTACATCATCCGGTTCACATTTTCTTTCTTTGTTTTACTTTTCCAGAATTGAAACCATGTTATCCATGTTTGATTCTTCTGTTATGGACGTTTTGAGTATGATTCTTGGCTAGAACATTAAATACTGCCTAGGTTCATGATGAATGCTTGTTAAAGTTTAAGTTTTTATCGGTTTTTGGATTCGTATGATGATTTGATGATTTTGTAAAGATCTTGAGTTAATAATTCTGATGATATATGCATGTTTACTTCTGATTCGTGTTTGATTATTGATTCCATGCGTTGATTGTGGTTGTCTGCCAATTCAATTATCGTATCTAGGTCATAGATCTTAGGGTTTGTGATTTTGGTGGTTTGCTAGATGTAGTGACCATACGAGTTGTCTTTGATTGCTGATTAGAAGTGAATGTGTGTCCTAGTTCAATACCCGAGAGGTGAGAATTCGTTGTCTAGTCTTCGTTATTAGGAATCCAAGTGTTAACACTCTGAGAGGACGTTAGTATTAGGTGTCCAGTGATCGTTGCTAGGTCAAGTCATAGTTGTTATCTTAGGATTACCCCGTGCATTCCTTGAATGTATGGTGGATAGTGAGACTGAAAGGTAATCTGTCCATTAAGGTACTTTATCATAGTTGGAAATACATGAGAAGTGATCCAACAATCTGGTGAGTTTAGTACACTTTAGGTAGCTTAGTTGGTGACACCCTGAGAGTGATTAGGGATCCACTAGGTTGTCTTTAGCAGTTATCATTTGAAACCCAGATCCATCATAGTTCCAGAACCGGTAGAAATTGTTCTTTATAAGTAGGATTCCGACCTAGGTAGTGTTCCTCCTATTCCTTATATCCATCTTTGTCCTTTCTCTTGATAGTTGAGTCGATATTAGTTTTTTACATTTAGTAGTTAATTCAGTAGTGTAGTAAACCCCCCATCAATCAAATCTTTAGTCCGATTCAGAGTCCGTTTTGTTACTCATAGTGTCTCTAGGGTTCGATAATCCGGTTTACAATTAGCTGTGCTACACTCGATAGGTCCACTTGCCTGTCAGTGCGGTTTAGTTCATAGGTACTCCATTTATTACTTAGGAGTCTAGGTTAGGTTTTATAGATATTTTTATAGACCGTCAGGACGACATCAAGTTTTTGGCGCCGTTGTCAGGGACACTTGGCAATAGCAATATTAGCTTTGACTAGTTCTTTGTTTGATTCTTGGTTTATTTGTTTTTCTTTGAGTCAGTTCTGTGTGCTTACGTGCTTGTCTTCTTTGTCTATCTGTGTGTCTAACTTAGAATCGAGTCTTTCTGTTCTTGAGTCTCTGTTCCCTTTTTCTATTGAGTCTTTCTGTTTATGCACAACACTCGCTCACATGGATCACCATCATATTCTGCTTTCTTAGAGCCCGAGCAAGAGCTACACGAGCGCACTAGAGACTTTCAGGAGCGTTTGAAACAATTGTGGGAAAACCATGTACGTCCTATTAGCCCTATTCCATTTCCTACTATGGGCGACACTGATCCACCAGCGAGGCGTATAGTACACCAGAGGGCCAGTGATGGGGTCACGGGTGCGAGATCTCCGATCACCCGCCCCGCCATTCCAAATGCCAATTCCTGGCAGATCCCATCACATGTCATGAGTACTATAACTCATGCTACTCAGTTCCATGGCCTCGAGGATGGGGATGCACCTGGACACCTGTCCCGCTTTGTTCGTATATGTGTTACCTTTAATATTACGGGTGTATCTGAAGACCCTATCTACTTGCGTTTATTCCCATTCTCGCTCTGGGCGTGCATCTGCTTGGCTTGGCAACCGTCCACACAACTCTATTACCACATGGGAGGATCTTCAAGCCAAGTTTTACAAGAAGTACTATCCACCTTCCAAGGCAGCTCGCCTCAGGGATCCAATCCATTCGTTCCAGATGGATCCCGACGAGCCTTATCATTTGGCCTGAGAGCGGTTCAACACGCTGTTGAGCCGATGCCCCTAGCATGGTGTATCAGACTGGGCGATAATGGAGAAGTTCTATAATGGCCTTACCTTTGAGAAGCAGCAGATATTCAACACAGCCGCGGGAGGCCATATCATGGAGAAACTCGAGCCTGCAGAGTGTGAGGAGATGTTCGAGAGCTTCGCTCAAGCCGAACAGCAGTATCCATCCACTAGGACTTCCATTCCTAGTGCTAGGCACCCACCTCGTCTTCTAGAGGTGTGCATCAGGTCACTCCTGATTCTAGCGTGGCTGCTACCCTCGCCTCTATGGCCAACGAGATAAAGGAGCTGAAGCTCAGTGCTCAGCGGTGTCAAGTGTGCAGGGGAGGCCACGACATCAGCGTCTGATTCGAAGGAAAAAAACAATTTGATGAAGCGTTGGTACCAAGCGTGGGGTGCCTGTTTTAGGCCATACATGGATTTCTTTATACGACAAACATGTTGAGGAGAGGAGGGATCCCGAAATCCCGGGGGCTAATGCATGAAAACTGTCTCGAAAAGATGTTGTGAAGAAAGTCATTTTAACATCAAGTTGATTAATCTCCCACTTCTGAAATAAAGTAGTACTTAGAATTGTCCGAATTGTAGACGGTTCGACCACGGGACTGAAAGTTTCATGGCAATCGATCCACATACAATTTTGTTTTATGTTTAAAAATCAAATTTTGTTTTATGTTTAAAAATCCACATACACCATATGATGTTAATGTCCGATTGATGAGGTACAAGCTCTCAAGTATTATTATCGATAAGAGCATTAAACTCATCAGTCATGGCTTGTTTCCAAACCAGTTTCGTTAAGACATCGATAGGGTTACGGGGAATGGGTTCAATGGTAGAAGTATGAAGGTTTAAAGGTTGGTTTAGTTTAGAGTGGCCAGTCATACTACGGGCGTGCATGGTGCGTAGTGGTGGAGGTGGTGGTCTAGGTGGAACAACGATGGGTAGTGGTTGTTGCAGTGAGGTAGGTGGTCGCTGTTTAGGGCGGTGGCTGTAGATTTTTTGGTTGGAAGGTGGATCTCGGCCGAAGGGGGAGGTCGGATGAGGTGTGGTGGGTTCGTTGGAGATAATGGGAGGGAGTATAGGCTGCTTGGGTGGTGTGTCTTTGGGCCACGTCATTTTATTTTTCTTTTTTAGGGAAATGGTTCCACATCTCCAGCCACGCCATTTTATTTAGGGTTCAACAAATTAACTTGAGTTTTTCTATAAAATGCTACAAACCCAGCTCCATCACCGATATTTAGGGTTCAACAAATAGCCCCCCCACCTCTTTATCATAATCTTTCCTCAATCACCATGAGAGCCAAGACAAGTTTTCTAATCTCTCTATCTTTCTCCCCCAGATCCATCACTGATATTTAGATTCACAACTGGTATTTTTGTGGGGAAGAAGAAGTCAAGGGAGGTGGCCCACCCACAAATGGTCACATTCTCTCTTTCCCGCCGTGGAGATTTGCACGCGAAGCTTCCACGCTCGTGGACCACGCCAAGGGGGCGGCATGGTGTTATCCGCCGGCCACAATGCCACCTCACCTCCACACCAAGTTTCACGGAGGTACTCCACATAGCCTCAAAGAGCTAGAGTACTCTGATACCATAAAAGAATGTCGTAAAAACTCCCTTGAGTTGCTTCTCATTTATGCAGGATATTAATAGATAATAGTTACAATTTACTACCTCAAGCCATACATACACAGAGAAAACGATCACGTCTTAACTACTCACATCTCGTTACATAACTCTTATAATAATCATGCAAATATTGAATTATCGTGTTAAAAATCCTTGGAAATTGTTTGGAACTTGAATACTTGATGATGAAGAACAAACTTGCATCAAAGGTCTTAAATCCAATTTGATACGTCTTTTAAGTTTTAATCCTTTATGTTGTGCATTTTAGCTTGCAATGCATATAGAAATATATTAAAATCTTAATACATTTATCAACTTGCATAAACCATTTGGATAATTTGAACTTTAAACAATTTCTTGTCTCAATTGCTCAAAGTAAAAGTTTCATCCCGTAGAACCAAAACGTTGCATTCAATAACCATTCAATTAAGATTGGGGTACAAATCACATATTCACATACATGTAAACGAATCGAACAAACATGAACATGGTTTGTCTATTCGTTTAACTTTAGCGAACAAACAAACATTAACACTAACACTTAAAAGAAAGATAATTACAATAAAGTGGCAGGTAAACGAAAAACAAGCTGCGTCACAACCCCCTTTTGAATAGCAAATCCAATCCTACTATAAACAAAGTTTTGGGTTTCAGGGCCCGAAAATTTACCATTTATGACCCGCTGGACCCTGTTCAGTAATTCCACAGCCTCCGGAGCTAAGAAACCAAATGTATCAAAAGCAAAAGGAATAAACAAGTGTTGATTCTCTAAACAAGTTTTCTCGTGTTTACCAACTTTGCCTGCTTCCGCCTTCAACGCTTCATGGCTCGCAACAAACCCATTGTTCCTAAGTCCCACGAGAGGAGACACTCCTGTAAGGTCCACACAAGCGTGTTTCCCCCCAGCCTACCCAAACAAAAGAATATCAGCTGGCCGTAGAGTAGACCTCCCTTTAAGCGGATCTGTCAGGAAATTCACGAGGACCTCCTTTTTAGCATAAATTCATACCCGCTTAAGAATATCACATAGAACATCCCTAACCAAATTGTGCCTGTATTTAAACCCAGACATCTCTTTGCAATGGACTGCATACTCACCAAAAGAATCCAAACAAACCTTGCGGCAAACTGGGCATGGCTCATCAGTCGAAAACAAGGGCATCATTAGTCGGTACTTAAATAAATGGATCTTGTTTGTGTTCGTTAAGAAAATGAAGGTTTTAGTGTTGGTTTATAAACAAACACAAATGAACATAAACACACCATCATCCTTACATCCAACATTTCAAAAGTAAACAAAGCTATCAATTTGATTTTAAACAAGACTTAAGGGTTTTAAAATATGAAACGACTCAATCTAAGAATACAATCTTTCCAACCGAACGAAAGTACCATGATTTGATAAACATAGCCAGAGCAAACTGAAAGACACACACAGCAACCAACACGACGGCCAGTACACGACACTTGAGGTTCAAACCAACAAAAGCAGCCGACGCAATACCTGATATTAGCGTGACAGTCCATCGCAGAATACCCACCGGGATAACCAATAAAAGCTGAAAATCCACAAGTAGAAAACAACTTGTCACAAAATAGATTTGTACTATAAGAAAATGTCAGTTTGAATCATACATACATTATCCCTTAGGTTCTTAAATAATCAGATGATCATTACAACTTCAAATAGTACAAACATATAGCGAGGATCACACACGCACATAAACAAGATGGATACTTACAGTGCTGGGGACGAAAATGAAGTGCGAGTATCCCCACGCGCACCAAAAGTGGATAAGACCAACCTTTGAACCAAAATTCTTAAGCAACAAGTAAAATCCAAGTGGAACCAAAACATAACCAGCCATTGCCATATGTAAAGCTTGGAAGCATCTCAAATCATAGATCCAAGAATCGCCTTTTTTACTCACCGGGATAACTGTCATCAACTGAAAATCCACGGTAGAAATAACTTGTCAGATTCTAGATTTGTAATATAAATAACCACAATGACTAAACACTCCAACAACTGATTATAAAACTTCGCTTATAGTGAAGATCATGCAAGCGCGTGATGTGAAGTTTTGATGGATACTTACAGAGCTGGGGATGGCAATGAAGAGAGAGTATCTACACATGTCCCAAAAGACGAGAAGTCTAATCCTATGCAACAAGTCATATCCGAGTGCGAATATAATGAGAATACCATATGTTCCCATTACTAAAGCTAGGAAGTAACTCAAATCAAGGCTCCAAGAAATGGTCTTTTCGCCCATTAGATATGTGGCACAGTTACAAAGCGAAGCTATCACAAAGACCAATGTGGTGGAGATCCAGATAAGCCCGTATCTAATTATAAAAGATAGAATCAAAACCCTAAATATAACACAAAGAAGTTAAAAAAGATAAGGTAGAGTGATAAAAGAAAACAGACAACTTACAGATTAGGGTTCGAATATTGAGTGTAGGATGCGAAGCAGAATGCTCCATTGCAGTCGTTGCCGTATTCTTTTCCAACTAAATCTGAGGATATAGAACTACATGAAATTAGCTTCTAACTGTTATTTCATTTCAAGAAAGTGAAACTGTTCTCTGGAATGTCATGCAACCAACTAACTTTCCCAGATGGTTCAATCAACTGTTTTCCCATGGCAATCTAAAAGAGTATGATGTAACATACCATGTGGCCTGGCGACAGTCTGGTGTCCCCGCCCGCCACCATCACAACCGTTGTTAGGAGGAAAGATTTGCAGATTTGCTGCAGAACATTCAAACAACAGGTAAATATGTTACATGATTTTGAGTTCAATTATTGTTGTAAAGAGACTCCTATACCCTCCTGTAGAGCTAAAGCCTCTTCTTCGGTGATGACAGCCTGAAAATAACCACAAAATATATGTTTACTTTCTAATTAACCACAAATAACACTTTTTCATGTGTTTACATCAAGCCTGTAAATTTTCATAAGGCGGCCAAAAACAGACCTTTTTCAAACAATTGTTAGTTACGATCTGTACTACTAGAGGAGTTGTTTCCTCATAGTTAGGGGGTCATAGTGTAAATGTTAAATAACTGTTAGCTGACGCTAAAAATAACATGATTACTTTCTAAGTTCTAACTAATCATAAATAACACTTTTACATGTGTTTACATCAAGCGCGTAAATTTTCACAAGGCAGCTAGTGAAAGCATACATATATATTGAAAGTATAAAAAAAATATTATGTTTAAGAGGTCTTTGTGTGTGTCTTTACTAGAAAGTCATGTTTTAGAGTCATATTTGTAATTTTGTATTTATACGAAGTTAAGGGGTCCATATGTAATTATGTTGAACTTAAATGGTTGTATAGGAGGGAACTTAAACGGTTATATATCCCCCCTAAAACCCGTACGTATGTGTTGATCTAGACTATGTATGTATGAACAAATTCTCAAGAGATCAATAGCAAGATTATCAAATCTTTGTGTTCTTCATCCATTTTTGCACTCTTGATTACCAACAGTAGTATCAGAGCCAGGTTACAAATCTGGGAGGAAGAAGAAATTGATTGAATCAGAGGAAGAAGGCGTCCGGTTAATAAAGAAGAAAAAGAAGAAGGCAACGGGTGTTTTGAATCAGAAATGCTAATAGAAAAAAATAGTGACGATTTGCCTTTATGCAATTGTCGATCAAAAGGAGGCTTCTGCTGTGGAATCAATCGATCAATTAAAATAAGGCGTGAATCAGAGTTGTTCAATATCAAAATCGGTGAAGTCTGTGGCAAGTTTGTTCAATTCTGAATTAAAAGCAGACTTCAATTCTTGAAAAAAGGTACGTTTGTTTTGGTTCTGAACGTCGTCCAAAAAAGGGAATTTCATTTGGAGTTCTTTGTGGCGGTAAAAGTTGGGTTGAAGATTAGTGGATCTTTGAAAAGTGGCAATCAGAAATATAATTGGAAGGAAAAATCAATACAACTAAGTATATCCTTTAATTTTCTTTGCATAATTTCTGATTTAAAGTTAGTAAGTTAGAATTCCCTTGATCGATCAAAAGGAGTTGGCATTTTGTATGTTTTCTATTGAGAAAGAAAGAAAGCACATGCCTTAGAAAATTACAAAACAAACAAAAAATAGCAAGAAGCAAAGCAAGAAAAAACACGTGTGGAAAAGCGAGAAAGACTTGTGTGGCATCAAGACCTGTGTGGCAACCAAGACCTGTGTGGGAAGCAAGGAGAAAACATGTGAGGTACAAACAAGAAGCAATAAGAAGACCTATGTGGTATGATCAAAAGAAAGTAGTCAAAGCAAAGCAAGGAAAAGGGAAGGACAACATGACAGGCAAGGAAGATAAGAAAGTACAAAGCACATCCGGTCCGGTCCGGTCCAGTCCATGAGCAACGAAACGTATCCCATCAATGCCCAAAACTGACTGAAACTAACTACATTATGTGGGCAGTGTTGATGGAAACAATATTGAAGGCCTATGGCCTTTGGAAGACAATTGGTGCTAAGGAAGAAGCAAATGAAAAGAAGACCAATACAACAAAAGCAATGAAACATTGCCAAAAGATGTTCTAATACAAGTTGCACAATACTCGAGTGCAAAGGAAGTGTGGGAAACAATTAAAGTTCGATACCTTGGAGCAGGCCTCGTTCAGAAGGCACGTCTACATGCTTCGAGGAGCAAGTTAAAGGCCTTGAAGATGAAAGAAAACGAAATCGTGAGTGACTTCTCAGGAAAGTTAGGCAGTATAAGGGCTAAGTTTAAAAGGCTTGGTGAAATTCTTAAAGACGAAAAAATTGTGAGAAAGCTACTTAATTCGTTTCAAAAGAAATTTTTACCAATCATGGTAACTATTGAGCGGTATTCAGAAGTTGATAAAATGCCATTTGAAGAAGCAATAGGAAGGATAATAGCCTTTTAAGAACGCCCCAAAAGCCAAGACGAACCGGAGGATAATTAAGGAAAGCTCCTGATGGCAAATGCAAGTAATTCTGAAAGTTGGCATCACGGGAAAGGATACGGTACACAAAGCCATGGTAGAGGACGTGGAAAAGGTTCTATCAGAGGAGGAATAGGACGTGGAACAAGTATAGAATTACGAATCAAGGAAACAAAGACAAGAGCGATGTTAGGCGTTATGAATGTGGTAACTACGGTCACTATGCAAAAGAATGCAATCAAGAGGTTCATCTCGTGTGTGATGAAGAACCAACATTGTTGTAAAGACAACTCAAGCAAGTGGAAGACCTTTAAACTATATTTAGTTTAAGGGGAGCATTGAAAGTATAAACTAAATATTAAGTTTAGGGGTGTTTTTGTCAACTAGAAAGTCATGTTTTAGAGTCATATTTGTATTTATACGAAGTTAAGGGGTCCATATTATGTTGGTTATATATCCCCCCTAATAGCAAGATTATCAAATCCTTATGTTCTTCATCCATTTTTGCACCCTTGATTACCAACAACATATCAATCAACACAGTAAAAACAGTAAAAGACTTTGATCCTCCATAGAAACAGACTTTTTCAAACAGTTGTCAATTACAGTCTATTCAATTAGAGGGGCTGTTCCTGTAATTCTTCATAGTTAGGGGATCATAGTGCAAATGTGTTAACAAACTAACTAACTAACTAACTTAGTTAGCTAATTCCCTTGTATAAATAACACCTAATCAGGAATAACATGCATGAGCTTCTTATCAACAATTAATCATATAAAATTTTGTATCCTAACTTCTATGAAATAAACAAATTCCAAATAAAAACAGAAGAATCAGTAGCAAATTAGGGCAAATTTATAGTAAAATAAAATCAAAATTGAGCGGCTACATACAGGATCCGAACCAGGAAAATGACCAGTAGGAACCGCCATCAAACTGCGTTTGTGGTGAAAGAAGACGAAATGAAGTGGAACTCGACGGACGGAAGTTTTAGACAGTCCTTGGAGACGTACGGCTACGGACGTTCATGTTTTGGCCACTTTAATTTCTTCAAAAAAAAAACCCTAAAATTTAGCATATAAAGAGATTCTTTACCAGAGAAGGAGGTCTTGCCTCTGGGGGAAAGAGTTTTGTTGGACAGATTTTACTTTGTTTGTGAAACAAATGCTTCTCCTTGATTGGTGAGAATGAATTCACATGGATAGCTAATTGTTTTGTGTTTCTTGATAATCCAATCCAAGTACATTTGTGTTTCTTTTCACTTGCTTGGTTGTTGTATGTCTAAGATGTTTCCAAATGAGTTTGTGTTTTGGTTTATGTTTTTAATTAAATATGTCGAGTTTAAGTTGACTTGTAAGTTTGTTTAATATACTGGTTGACTTGTTAACCGGTTTAATTACACACTTTGACTTGTTTACCCGTTTATGATCTGTTTAATTAGCCAATTAGACACCTAGATTATATATTCATAATGTAAAGGACCCCACTTAATGGAAAAAATTAACGGTTGTTAGTGTAAATGACGTAACGTGCAATCTTTTTTTAAACATAAAGGACATATGCTGTAAATTCCTTAGTTAAACGACGTATACTGAAATATTGGTAATACTTAAAAGACGTAATTTGTAATTTACTTATTTACGGTATAAATTCACAATATAAACTTTGTGTCATAAACATAAAAACAAACAGAAACGATAAGATTATGCATAAGAGGATTCACAGAATACACACTATAAGCAAAATGAGCACATGTAATCGTATCTTTATTTGGAGGATGCATTAGCCATATAAAACATGAAGCTGGATCATACAAAATAGCATGTGAAAAGGTTTAAGTAAATTACTTGATCCAACCGATGTGTATTAGCTAATGAAGCATGATCATAGCTAAGGGTATTCATGATCATATTTGATGGTTTTTAAGTCAAACCGTTAGTAACGGTTTTTTATCACCGAAAACCAAAACCGAACCGTTACTAATGGTTTGGTTCGAGTTTGGTTTCACGGTTTATGCTTCGATGATTATTGAATTTAAAATAAGAACTAATGACTTGGCTATACCTCTTATTGCTCCTTATACAACTATACCTATAATAATCTATACTATATAATAAATAAAAGTTTCTCAATGACACGTGTCGTCTCCATATTCATCCTCATAAAAAAATTTCCCTCTCTCTCTCATAATAAATGTATTTTTATAATTTCAATAATAATATTTTTAAACAAATTATTAATCTTATCTTACTACTCTAATAAATGAAAATATATTCAGGACACGTGTCATTCTCTGGTTACTCATCATCTTTATTTTTCTCGTCTCTCTATCTTATTAAATATTAGATTTTCTATTTCTCTCTCTTATTAAATAATAATTTTTATATTAATAAATCTAATTACGAATAGTTATTATTTAATTATAAATAGTTATTATATCATCAATCAAATGAACTTAATATGAACTAACATTTATCAATTAAATTAAAAAATTAATACATAGTTAAAAAATGTTTTAAAAACTAACTTAACAGACCTTATAACTGCCACGACAAATTACATATTTTGACAAATGTATTTGTTAACAAATTACATTTTATTTTATTCAACCGATGTAATATACTGGTTTATTCAACACGTGTATTACACGGGTTTTAAAAAATATAAAATTTTTATTACTAAATATATAACATTTTATTTATTTAACCCGTGTAATACATGGGAATTTAACGTAGTCTATCAATATATACATGCTTTTGTATGTATGCGTGGACCTAAGAATTAATCTTGATTAAAGATAATTATTTATATTATTTTATTAATTGTTTGGTTGAGTTCGTATTAGACTAGGAGTGAGTTTGTTAATTTATTTGATTACTTAATTGAGTTTGAATTGGATTAGGATTATTATAAGGTTTATTATAAATAGATGGTTATTGTAAAATGTGAGTTGAGTTTTATCAATAAAGAGTCGATTTTTGAAATCAAAATTCGTGTTTTAGGCCTGGTTTCCAACAATTGGTATCAGAACTTGATGTCTACGGTTTTGAGAGTCGTGTTTTTGAAGACGGAGCAAGTAAGTAGGTCACGAGAAGGTGACGACTGTTGCTTGGAAAGTAAGGGTCGAAAGAAAAATAAAAGGGAGCAATTGTGATTATTATTGAAGTAGCAGGTAAGAAAGGACCTCAAAATTAATTATAGCGAAGAAAATAATTAGCAAAAGTTACCAAACTGGTGAATTATTTATTGAAGCAAACAAGTACATTGATGAATTAAATCACACCATCAATGATCGAAGCAAGCAAGCAGACGAGGTGGTTATTAATTCAAGCAAGCTAGTAGGTAGATTGTTTTTTTTAAGAAGTGAATGAAAAACAGCAGCAATCAACAGTGGTGTTAGTTGTCTCTACAGTGGTGGTGACGGCGACTAGTAGTGGTGAGTAGATGATGTGACAGCCAACCAACGATGGGTTGTGCAATTCAACCAAGGAAGATATCGATCTGAGCTATTCAGATTGAGTGAAGGATCAATTGTCTGCAAATGGTGTAGAGATCTGCAAAATGTTTACATGTACGATTGAAGGTGGTACAGTGTGATACCAGTAAAAGAGTATTAGAACCTGTGAGCCGTTAGAACGAAGTGAAGAATACATCCAATTTGTGATAGATTGTTCAAAACATTGTAAGAGTTGCGTGAAAAAAGATACATCCTTGCGATTTAGGGTTTTACTCCCGTATTTGAGATTTAGCCTGACCCAGTTCGACCGCCGGTTCTCCAGTCCAACCGCCGGTTCTTGGTCCGACCGGCCGGATCTCTGCAGGACCGTTTAAACACATTGAACCGGACCGTTCTGGTCACCGGGTTCCAGTCCGCCCGGTCCGGTCCGGGTTTGAAAATATTGATCACAACCAATCATATGAAGTCACTGTTCACTCCATTTTGAAATGTATAGGATATAGAATTATTACTCCAACATATTTTTTTTACAATAACACGTAACATTATATTTTCATAAAAATCTAGGACAAAAAATTGTTGCTAGTTGATCTGATTGACTCCTTTCATACCCCACTATTTTGACATGTTTACCCCCCCCTACACCAATCTGTAGGTCCAGATTTCTCTTGAAATCACTGATTTGATCGATTACACACACACAGGTGGAAACTGTGTGTATGGTGGTGAAACAGATAATAGAAACAGTGTTGGTGAAGATAACAGGCTGACCACAGTTTGAATCAATACGCAAATGTTATGAAAGTGTAAGAACACAGTGAATAAACAACTGCAAATTGTATTGATTCAGGAAAAATGTGAAAGAGAAGGTTCAGGGTTACAGCCGCTACTCACACCCTAAACATTCTCAAACTAGGCTATTTATAGTAGTGACAGTATCAAAACTATGTTCAATCGAAACTACTAGTTTCGATTGACCATTTACAAGTGACACAAAACTGTCGAAACTACCATCTATCGAAACTACTAGTTTCGATTGAACAGACTCAATCGAAACTAAGTAGTTTCGATGGCCCAGACTTAGAAATAAAAACAGTAAATTACATAAAACTGAAATTACATTTAATGAAATGACAGAAAGTAAACTAGTCTAAAACTGTTTAAACAAACAATAAATGACAACAACTTATATATCAGATATGACTCTACAATCTCCCCCTAAGCTGTTGCATTACCGTCTTCAGCTCTTCATCAAGCAGCTGGTCCTTCAGTTGTCCTCGGTCTAAAAGGTTTAACATGGAGAGATACAACCCGTTGGTAGGCTTTAGCATCAGCTTCATCTTCATCACTGTATGCTTGAATGTGATTCTGAAAAAGGATTTCCAGATCTTCAGGCTGAAACTTCAACAGCTCCATGGGCTCAAAGATGGTGATGTCTTCCTTGCCCTCACACTCGATCACTACACTGCCAATAATTGGGTCGTAGTACCATTTTCTGAAAGTATGTAGCTGGACAGGTACACATTTTGGAATGGTGATGGTCTTGTGTGTTTGGGCAGGCTTGTATCTTAGGAACACATATGGCTTTTTAGTTTTAGGATGAAACCTAGTCTTAGAGATCTTCTTCTGAGTTTTCCTAGGCTTCATTCCTTTGAAATCATTATTGACTTGAGAATGCAGAAATTTCTCAAAGTCATAAGCCATCATGACCTTCCCAGGGTTTTGAAGTGGAAGTTTGGCTAAATCCCTGAGGTCATAGAAAGGAAGGGTTTGGAAGTCAGTCATATTTTTAAAGTGCTGAACTCCTCCTCTATATCTTCTTATGATAAAGAGCTTCCTTTCAGCATCATACTTCCAGCCAATTGGAGGTCTTTTTAGTTCTTGATGCTCTGCTATCCATTCATATGTCTTAGGGGTTTCCTCCTGAATTATTTTCTTAAACCAAGACTTTCTTGAAATTGGAGGTTCAGGAGCAACCGAGGGTGAATCTTGTGCTGGACCGGATTCGAAGACTGTAGTGGTTGGTTCAGGAGTGACTGTTTTGATAAGATTAATCTGAACATCATCTTCACCCTTTTCTTCGTCAGATAAAGTTTGAATTTCATCTCCGTCTTCCGTAAAGTATCTAGTTCGCTCAGTCTCCTTTTCTTCAGTGGTCAGGATTTCTGGATAAAGATCATTATACCCAAAGTTTTCGATGTCTTCTAAAAGGGCATTCAGCTCATCATCAGATGGGATGTCTTCTTCATCAAGAATCACGGTATCTATTTCAGTGGAAGTCCCTTTCCCTCTCTTCCTTGCTTCTCTTCTCTCACTAGCTGAGGGAAGGTTTAGTTCTATACCTTTAACTTTGACTTCAACCGTCTCTTTTGTCTTTTCAATATGCCCAGCAAATATAGTTAGTGCAGATTCTGGATTAGTTACAAGGTCAGGAGATGAGGGTTCAACCATAGTTGTGGTTTCCATCTGAGCTGTTGAAGTAGTTGGTTGTTTTTGCACAGGTTTAACCATTGAGGCTTTGAGCTGTTCCACTGCTTCAGCCAAAGCCTTGAATTCTTCATTTTGCTTTGATATTAGTTTCTGCTGTGTTTCAAGTTGAGTTTGTTGGACCTCAATTTGGGTATGTAAACCCCCAACTTCTAGCTTCAGGTCTTTAACCTCTTCCTGGACATTATGCAAATTATTTTTTAAGCCTTCAATTTCTTCATCTTTCTTTTGAATCATATCCTGCATTTTCTTCAGTTCAAGGCTTAGAGTCTTAACTCTTGGTACAGGAGAGACTGAATCATGAGTTGGTGATGTGGGAGTAGTATGGATGGGTGATTGTTGTGGAGATGGTTGTGGAGTGGGTTGTGGAGTAGGTTGTGGAGATGGTTGTGGAGATGGTTGTGGAGTGGCTAATAGAGAATCTGATGAGGATGACAAGTCTTCAAATCCTGTTTTGATTTTCTTTGCCTTAGGCTCTTCTTCCTCAAAATCAGAACCTGACTCAACCTGTCGTTTAGAGGAAGATGCAGGATGCATTGATCTATCATCTGAATCAGACTTGTAGTAGTCAGATCCATAAATCCCTGCATCCAGAGTTCCACTTGATTCTGCGACTTCCTCCTCAACTCCATGCATGCCAGCTTCAACATTAACTGCTGGCTCTTGAACTATCTGAATTTGTTCAACAAAAGGAGCCTCTATCACAGGCTCAATGATGGGTTGTTCTTGTTCTTGAACTTCAGGGATGTTTATCTCAATCTGAGCTTCATCAATAGGTGCATTACCTTGATCTTGCTCAACTTCCATTTCTTCTTCTTCTTCAGATGATGAGTTCTCTTCTTCAAGATCAGGGTCAATGTCAGGGATAAATTCTTCTTCTTCACCAATAATATGACCAAACAGGGGAACGTCAGCTATAGCCCTGTTGGTTCTCTTGTTAGTACTTCTCATATAGCTGAGAGTCTTGGCAATCATGTGATCGAACACAAAGGTGTTCCCACCTTGTTGCAGCTCAGGATGAATATGATTGATGATAATTTGTAGAAATCTAGGATATGCCAAGAATTTCTCCTTTACGGCTCTAGTTAGATTGTCTTTTAACTGTCTGAATATGAAGCCAGAAAAGTTGTAATCTCTTCCCTTGATTATCCCCAAAATAGCTGAGCCCAGAGTGCTGTTTGCTGAATCAAACCCTCCTTTTCTGATTGATAGGCAGAGAATAAACACGTGCACTATATATCTCTAGTGGCTTGGTAAGGAGTTCTTGATTATCTGGCCACTCTTGAATTCATCTGGATGACCCAACCTTCTGAAGCATTCTTTAACATAGAAAATTGGGAATTCAATAGGTGCATCTGGATTATCATTAAACTGAAGCACCTCTCTAATTGTAGCTTCAGAAAGTAAGAATTCTTGGCCACGCACAGTTGCTCTAATGTGCTCTATATTCTCAACTGTGATGATTTCTGCAGTCTCCCAGAATTCTCTTATAGTTGTCTCAAACACCGGCAGATTATTGCTGATGGCAAAGCTAATGTTGGAGTTTGCCAGGAAGTTTAGTACATGAATGAACTCTGCAGCCTTAGGATCATTGGCATTGAGGAATGCACAGACATTGTGTCTTTTTACAAATAAGAGATCCATACCTGTAAAGTTTATCAATTTTGCACAATAAGTAAGATTTCTGAAAATACTGAATCGAAACAAGATATATCAACACTTAGAAAAAATTTGAAGTCCTAACTGTCGAAACAACTAGTTTCGATTGAGATCAACACAGTCGAAACAACTAGTTTCGATGGAGATCAACAGTGTCGAAACAACTAGTTTCGATGGAGATCAATCACTGTCGAAACAACTAGTTTCGATGGAGATCAAAACTGTCGAAACAACTAGTTTCGATGGAGATGAATTTAGCGAAACTATCAGAGATACTAAGGCAAGTTTGGGTGTCGAAACTAGTAGTTTCGATTGAAAACTTTTAAGATAATTTTGAAAGTGTTGAACCCCTTTATCGAAACTACTTGGTTTTGAAACCCAAACCCCTCTGATTCGTTATACTCAGACTTAATATAAATAATTTTAAAAGAAAGGTTTAGAGTAGCCTGTAAGTGACGGAACTTCATCTTACCGAATGTGAGACGTTATCTGCAGGAATACACAATAATCGTGAGTTCTAAGATGATTAAATGTATGCAAACACAAAGAAGCACACAAACGACTGTTATTATGAAGATTTAGTCGAACACATTTTAATTTTGAAACCCTGGGTCTGCCGTTTTGCAAAAATCATCAAAAAGAGGTAGTGAGACGTTACCTGATGATGGAGATGATAGAGACAACAGGGAAAATCAGTTGATATCTTGCAACCCAGACTGACGATTTGAGAGATTGTGTGAATGACAGAGAAGGCGAAAAGGTTTTGAAAAAATACGAGTAAGAATCAGTATGACGGGAGGGATTGCTTATGAAGGCTTTTAATTCTCGTGAGACAAAAGACAAAATTGCCCCTGTCGAAACAACTAGTTTCGATAGGACAAACTAGTTTCGATATGTACAAAGTAGTTTCGATAGGTTAAAGTAGTTTCGATAGGTCAAGGTAGTTTCGATATGCACAAAGTAGTTTCGATAGTTCAAATTAGTTTTGATATGTACAACCCACAAGTTTTTGCGTATGTCTTGTTTCTTGTAGGTGTGTTGTGTTTCTTGTGACTAATATACTCTAGTCATACACTGCTAATTGTTAGATTACTGTTAGATTTATTTTACTTTATTACTCATTAATTTTATTTATATTTTTATCTTTTTCTTTCCCATGGAGCCGGGGGTCTAAACGAGAGCAGCCTCTCTATCCCTTGGGATAGGGGTAAGGTTTGCTCTCATCACACCCTCCCTAGACCCTACTAATAGCGTTAGCTATGTGTGGGATTATACTGGGTACGTTTGGTTTGGTTTGGTTCTTGAAAAAGATCCAACATGAGATCAGATCTGGTCAGTCTCTTGAAACACTTCCTTTTGCAATTCA
The DNA here is from genome assembly GCA_023525975.1 of Smallanthus sonchifolius. Classification (NCBI taxonomy): domain Eukaryota; kingdom Viridiplantae; phylum Streptophyta; class Magnoliopsida; order Asterales; family Asteraceae; genus Smallanthus; species Smallanthus sonchifolius. Next base: position 54,371,492 of record CM042043.1, on the reverse strand, counting down.
CTACTGTGAATCCCTGAAGATAGCTGATATTTGTGCAAAGTAAACCCGAACATTTGTTTGTACAAAGATTTCATGTGATTAGAAGGTACCATTTAAGCAACATACAAGGTGTACCCCACATATTAAAATAAAAAGATTTTGAAAAACCTATCAATCCTCAAGAAGTACCCATCTTCATCCTATCATCTCTTTCTGATTAACCAAGGTACCGTCTTAGTAATGTCAAAGTACCACCAAAATAAAATAATATATCCAAGTGGATTTAGAAAAATTAAAATAAAAAATATCCAAGTAGATATTAAAAAGGTACGAGCATTCTAGATCTTTGCGTAAGCAAAACAGAAGAAGTCGTAAAATTATCCAAGCGGATAGAAAAATGTTGAACACCCGAGATCTTTGCGTAAGCAAAACAGACGGGGTCAAATCATCCAAGTGGATGGGAAAAGGATGAGCACCCGAGATCTTTGCGTAAGCAAAACATACGGGGTCATCGGTGGTAAATATCGTTATATTGACGGTCACTTGGCGTATGAATAGGAATCCAATACGTAAGCCTGTATCTGATTGAATCGGTTTTCTTAGATATAAAAATGGGTTAGATGTTTTAATAATGGATTCAAACACACAAGTATGAGATATATATTAGGTTTTCACACTACTTACAAGTTTTAACCATATGTCGGGCCTACCAGCTATACCTCAGTAAACACCATCGCTGTTGGTCTATTCCATGTCCAAGAGATGAGATCAGACACTATCATTTCTCAAAGGTCATATTCAATTTTTCCTGCAACTTGTAAGATTATATACACAGCAATTCTTTTCAATATTAAAATATTATATTTCTCCCCCAAAAGATTTGCATGGATATTGTTCATAAAAAAAATAAAATCTTTTTGGAATTTTCTTAGACAGTTTAAACAGAATTAATAATAAAAAATAAAAAATAAAAATAGAAAAAAAATTATTTACACAATTTACTGAAAGTTGATCATTCCAAGCATTTCCACCAGTTGGGCAAATCTGGTAGAGTCAAAAGCCTTTGTGAAGATGTCTGCGGTTTGTTTATTAGTTTTGACTTCAACAATTTGAATATGCTTCTTTTCAACACAGTCACGAATAAAATGATGTTTAATTTCAATGTGTTTGGTTTTGGAATGCTGAACGGGGTTTTTGGTGATATGGGGAACGGTAGTGTTGTCACACAGAATGGGTGTCTCATGGAATGTGATCCCATAGTCAAGCATCTGATGGTGTATCCATCTGACTTGGGAACAACAGAGGGCTGCGGCAATGTATTCGGCTTCGGCGGTGGATTGGGAAACGGTGGATTGTTTCTTACATTGCCATGAGACAAGGCGGTTGCCAAGGAATTGACAACCTCCAGAAGTGGATTTTCGGTCTAAGTTGCAACCCCCGTAGTCTGAATCTGAATAAGCCACAAGATCAAACAAGTCAGTTTTAGAATACCACAGACCCAATTTTGGCTTATACCTTAAGTATCTTAAAATACGTTTAACAGTAGATAAATGAGAGAGTTTATGATTAGCCTGAAAACGTGCACACAAGCACACTGCAAACATGATGTCGGGTCTGCTGGCCGTGAGATACATGAGAGATCCTATCATGGAGCGATATAGATGCGGATCAACGCTTTCCCCATCCATATCAGGAGTCAAACAATGTCGAACTTCCACAGGAGTTTGTACTGGATGGGAATCAGCCATTTTGAACTTGGTCAAGATTTCTTTGACGTATTTTTCTTGATGGATAAGGATTCCTGACTCAGACTGATCAACTTTTAGTCCCAAAAAGAACTTCATTTCCCCCATGGAGCTCATCTCAAACTTAGATCGCATCACTTCTTCAAATTCTTTGCAGAGACGGGGATTTGACATATACTTCTTCTTGAACTTTTCTATACAAAAATGCGCTTTTGACATCCATTTGATGGACGGTGAAGTCCATGTAGGCTGCATAGGTGAGAAACATTCTGATGGCTTCCAAACGAGCCACTGGTGCAAAGACTTCCTCATAGTCAATCCCTTCTTCTTGATAGAAACCTTGAACCACCAGACGAGCTTTATTTCGAATCACAGTGCCGCCTTCATCCTTTTTGTTGCGAAAGACCCAACGAGTACCGATTGGAACTTTGTTCTTGGGTAGATCTACCAAATTCCACACATGTAGCTTTGAGAATTGCTGTAGCTCTTCCTGTATTGCTTCCACCCAGCTATTTTCTAGTAGAGCTGCTTTAATGTTCTTTGGTTCAGTTTGAGAGATGAAGCAAGAAAACATGCTGTTTTCAAATGCTTCACAGGCACTTCGGGTACTAACACCCACATTGAGTGGTCCAATGATGTTATTGGTGGGATGAATCTTGTGAATTCGCAGTTGAGGAATTTCATCTTCTTCCACGACTTCTTCCAAATTGGTAAGATTTTCAGGAGGAGGATCGGCAATATCATTAATAGGATCTTTAGCAGGTGATTGTGGTGCAACATCTACTATTGGAATGGAGTTGTCTTCAACAGTTTCACTTGTTGCACCAGAACCGGAAGACTCCATATTAGATTCAGCATTAGCAACCACAGGAAATTCAACCTGAGCAGATGAAGAAGAGCCTTGATCATTTATGTTCCCTAGATTGTTCACAGAGAAGTAAGGATTAGCATGAGTTGATTCAATAGAGAAATCAGGAAGATTAAATGACTTAAAAACTGAATCGACGTCAAAGAGCCAATTGGGACCGTCTCCTGCGTCCGTATGATTGTTTTCATGCCAACTGATATCAATGGACTCCATAACTATCCTTTTCTTCTTATGGTAGACACGAAAAGCACGTTGATTGGATGAGTAACCAACAAAATAGCATTCATCAGCTTTGGCTTCAAACTTGTTGAGCTGATCTGAAGTGTTCAGCATTGTGCATACACACCCAAATTTTCTAAAGAAATCAATAACTGGCTTGCGCTTGTACATGATCTCATAAGGTGTCTTGTTGCAAATTTTAGTGATAAGAACCCGATTTTGCACAAAACATGCAGTGTTGACCGCCTCAGCCCAGAAAGTCACGGGAAGCTTAGAGTCAACAATCATAGTTCGTGCAGCTTCAATTAAAGTGCGGTTTCTTCTTTCAGCTACACCGTTTTGTTGAGGAGTACGAGGTGCACTGAATTTGTAGGTCCAGATTTAATCGAAAGTCACTGATATGATCGATTCAACACATACACAGGCGGAAACTGTGTATATGGAGGTGAAACTGATAAACGAAACAGTGATGGTGAAGATAACCAGCTAACCACAGATGAATCAACAATCAAAGGGTATGAAAATGTAAGAACACAGTGAATAAACAACTGCAGATTGTATTGATTCAAGCAAAATGTGAAAGAGAAAGTTCAGGGTTACAGCCGCTACACACACCCTAAACAATCTCAAACTAGGCTATTTATAGTAGTGACAGGTATCGAAACTATGGTCAATCGAAACTACTAGTTTCGATTGACCATTTACAAATGATACTTAGACCTGTCGAAACTACCATCTATCGAAACTACTAGTTTCGATTGAACAGACTCAATCGAAACTAAGTAGTTTTGATGGCCCAGACTTAACTAATTACAGAAAACTGAAATTACAATAATGAAATGACAGAAAGTAAACTAGTATAAAATTGTTTAAACATACAATAAATGACAACAGCTTATACGAAATATATGACTCTACAATCTCCCCCTAAGCTGTTGCATTACTGTCTTCAGCTCTTCATCAAGCAGCTGGTCTTTCAGATGTCTTTGGAATGAAAGGTTTGACATGGATAGAGACAATCCTTTGATAGGCCTTCGCATCAGCTTCATCTTCATCGCTGTAAGCCTGAATGTGATTCTGGAAAAGTACTTCCAGATCTTCCGGTTGAAATTTTAACAGCTCCATTGGATCAAAGATGGTGATGTCTTCCTTGCCCTCACATTCAATAACTGCATTGCCAATTACTAGGTTATAGAACCACTTTCTGAAAGTTTGTAGCTGGACAGGTACACATTTTGGAATAGTGATAGTCTTGTGTGTTTGGGCAGGCTTGTATCTTAGGAACACATATGGCTTTTTAGTTTTAGGATGAAACCTAGTCTTAGAGATCTTCTTCTGAGTTTTCCTAAGCTTCATTCCTTTGAAATCATTGTTGACTTGAGAATGTAGAAACTTCTCAAAGTCATAAGCCATCATGACCTTCCCAGGGTTTTGAAGTGGAAGTTTTGCTAAATCCCTGAGGTCATAGAAAGGAAGGGTTTGGAAGTCAGTCATATTTTTGAAGTGCTGAACTCCCCCTCTAAATCTTCTGATGATAAAGAGCTTCCTTTCAGCATCATATTTCCAGCCAATTGGAGGCCTTTTTAGTTCTTGATGCTCTGCTATCCACTCATATGTCTTAGGAGTTTCCTCCTGAATTATTTTCTTAAACCAAGACTTTCTTGAGATTGGAGGTTCAGGTGCAGTTGAAGGTTGATCTTATGCTGGAGTTGTTTCAGATACTGGAATGGTTGGTTCAGGAATGATATCTTTGATGAGGTTAATCTGTACATCTTCTTCATTTGATAGTGTTTGAATCTCATCACCTTCTTTAGTAAAATATCTTGTTCGTTCAGTCGCCTTTTCTTCAGTGGTTAGAATTTCTGGATGAAGGTCATTATAGCCAAAGTTTTCAATGTCATCTAGAAGAGCATTCAGCTCATCATCAGATGGTATATCTTCTTCATCCAGAATGACAATTTCAATATCAGGTATAGCTCCCTTCCCTCTTCTCCTTGCTTCTCTTCTTTCACTAGCTGAGGGAAGGTCAGACTCTATCTCCTCAACTGTCACACCCTGAAATTCCACAGCGGGTTACCCGCGGGTTGTGACTGTCAAGGATCATCAGTCCCGGTCATTTCGAACGACCTCTAAATGGTTTTCGAAAAGACATCCCGTTTGAACATCATACACAAAAATTAAGTAATACAGAGTTTGAAAATGCGGAATGTAAAGTGCGGAAGCAATAATAATGTAGCAAAATACAGAAGCATAACAAATTAGGTTCCCATAAACCTAGCTTCTAATGAAAACATGATATGCGACTCCAGACATGCAGTCCTAGTCCGTGCGTGAATGCTTAGCGACCTGAGATAAACATGCTTAAAGTGTCAACACAAGGTTGGTGAGTTCACAGGTTTAAGTAACAGAAACAGAAATGAAAACAGTGTAACAGTACGCATGTATACTATTGATTCGATTGTTGATCAGACAATAAACATTAACTATATAAGCAACACCGAAACCGAAGCTCAACGAAGGAATGCAGAAACTAGCATTTTGCCTCTTACGTGCCCAGCACGCAATGGATTAGGTCAATTATGCACCCGTTTGACTCCCAGTCAGAGTTAGCGCGACTAACCCGGGTGGGGGTTGTTAAACCCAATAGTACTATTCATGAATCACCTCGCTTTGTGTAATAATTAACGGTTCGAATATGAGAGGACTTTATGTGCGGGAAATGCACCCACTTATATAAATTAAAGCGAAATCAAAGTAATTGTCATACGACTAAGTAAGAAAATGGTTTAGCATGTATCTCCCCCAAATGGAAAAGTAAGTAAAATGGGGCCGTGAAAACTCACCTGGAAATGCGGTGAATGAGAAATGAAAGCAACAAGAGAAATCGAGTAACTCCGGGTAACCGACCTAACCGAGCCCTAAGAATTAATAAGGCTATAAGGTCTATGAAAGTAAACATGGTTTATGTAACCACATTCATCCAAACGACTCAACGTTGAAAGGTTACATTGACGTTTTGAAAAAGGTTTGACCAAAGTTGACCGAGGGTTGACCAAGGTTTGACCAAAGTTGACCGAGGTTTGACCAAGGTTTGACCAAGGTTTGACCAACTTTGACCAAGTTTGACTAATGTTGACCAATGTTGACTAATGTTGACCAATGTTGACCAATGTTGACTAATGTTGACCAATGTTGACTAATGTTGACCAATGTTGACTAATGTTGACTCATGTTGAAGTCATGCATAAACAACACACAAGTAACATATAAGTTGTAAACATGTAACACATAAGCATCATACAAGTTGTACATGTGTAACACCTAAGTAGCACATAAGTTATACATGTGTGACACATAGGGAACATACAAGTTGTACCTAAGTAATGTAAGTAATACCTTGTGACATAACATGCTTGTTTCAACTAGTTGCATAAGAAATTAACATGTGACAAGTAACATAACATTTGCACATCTTTATGGCACATTTCATGTATGTCAACTATTCCTACACCTAACTCATGTCATCATATTAATAACCTATTAGTATCATTTCAACACTTTTAAACAAGTAGCATAACATGTCATAGAAATCCCACAACTCTTATCATAACAAAGTTTCCATTTTTGACAATTAGGGTTTTAGTGTACTTTAAGTGTCATGGCTCAACTAAATAAGTTACACATGAAGTTATACTAGTGACATACCATAAACATGATTCTACACACAAACTTTCTATTCTAAGCAAAGTTGAAGTTCACAAATTAATAAAGTTTCCTTATTTAGCAAGGTTCACCAAAACATGTCATAACACAACTCCAAATTACATATTCATGCATAAGTCATCTATTCATATGATAATGAAGCTATATAATCCATTTTAAACATTTATAACCTACACATACAAAATATGAACAAATAAAGTTTCCTTTTTAGGAAAGTGGTCCAAACGACCCTATTGCATATGTGTAACCTCAAATAACTCTTTTTACTACTTTAATATACATTATAGAACAATAATATCAAGTTTTTATCCATGAGCAACTCATAACACAAAATATGCAAAATTAAAGTTTCCTTATATAGTAAGTGGTCCATAACCGAGTGAAAAACGACATTTCAACCAAAAAAATTATATTTCCTATCTATTCTACTATTATGTGTACCATTTAAACCAACAAACATATCATACATCAAGTTTTGCAAAAATGCATCCAACAAAGTTTCTATAAATAGAAACGAGCAAATATCAACCTAAACAAGTATTTCAAAACATAAAATGTGCATATGTGCATCAACAACATCATTTTATGAAATCTTTTGATGAAAACAAGTATTATAACACTTTTGAACATCAAAAATCGTTTGGATGATGGTTTTCCCATTTTGGCCGAAAATAATAAGAAGTATATGGAGGGATGGTTACCTAATTCAAGTATGATGATGAAATGGAGGTGTTGATGCTTTGAATCACCTTGAATCCACTTGAAATCACCTTGGAATGGCTTGGATTGCTTGGATGATTTTTGAAGATGGTGGTGGCTAGGGGAGAGGGTGCGGCCGAGAGAAAGAGAGGGGAGGGGAGGAGTGGTTTAGGGTTAGGGTTGTGTAAAATGAGCTTAAGGGAATTAAGGGTGGGTTAAGTACATGGGTCTTGGGCTTTTTCTACAAAATGAGGCTTTTTAACTAGGGAATGGGCTCCACTATGGATTAATAAGTTAAAATGTTGAATTAGTAAGCCCAAAGTTTAAAACAAATCCTTTTTATAAAATCCAATTTAGGGTTGTTGGCACATATCGCGTATCTGCTTAAAAAGCGTTAAAATAAAAGTTGTTCTAAAAATTCCGGAAAAATTCACATAAGCATGAAATATTAAATCACAGTATTACATATAATTTTTACACACCAAATATATGTCTAAATATTATTTCTAATATTTGTTAACGTTCGTGTGACAGGACGCGTGTGTGACCCGGTAATCCGCCCGATTACCGATGCATGAAATGAAATGAACCGAATGGACTTGCTGTATGAAATATGTACTTAATTACTCTATAATTAAGTATGATGCAAGTGAAATCATGTGAATTCAAGTAATAGTCGGGTATGGATATTAACCTGAATTTGCCGGGTGTCACATACTCCCCCTGTTAAAAGGAATTTCGTCCCGAAATTCAGTTCGCGTCACTGATAGACGGTGTAGTTTTGAACAAGTGAGGGTATTTACGCTTGAATTGATCCTCGCGCTCCCAAGTGAACTCTGGTCCACGTCTAGAATTCCAACGAACCTTAACTATGGGAATGCGGCTTTGTTTTAACTGCTTGACCTCGCGGTCCATGATCTCGACTGGTTCTTCGACGAAGTGAAGCTGATCGTCTATTTGAATTTCCTCCAATGGTATGACTAGTGTCTCGTCTGACAAGCACTTCTTCAGATTTGACACGTGAAACACGTCATGAACGCCACTGAGGGTTTCCGGTAGGTTGAGTTTGTAGGCAACAGGACCGATCCTTTTCAGAATTTCGAAAGGTCCAATGTAACGAGGGTTAAGCTTTCCACGCTTGCCGAAACGTATCACTCCTTTCCATGGCGAGACTTTCAGTAGTACCTTGTCTCCCACTTGAAATTCTAACGGTTTGCGTCTCACGTCAGCATAACTCTTTTGACGATCACGCGCGGCCTTGATACGTTCGCGTATCTGTACAATCTTCTCTGTAGTTTCATGAATAATTTCTGGACCTGTGAGTTGGCTATCTCCCACTTCTGTCCAGCAAATCGGCGATCTACACTTTCGTCCATAAAGTGCTTCGAATGGTGCAGCCTTAATGCTAGTGTGGTAGCTGTTGTTGTATGAAAATTCGACCAACGGTAGATGGGCATCCCATCCGTTCCCAAAGTCAACTACACAAGCTCTGAGCATGTCCTCCAGGGTCTGGATGGTCCTTTCACTTTGACCGTCCGTCTGGGGATGGTATGCAGTACTCATATCTAGTCGAGTACCCAAGGCTTTCTGTAAGGATTGCCAGAATCGGGATGTGAATCGACTATCCCTATCTGAAATGATGGAGATTGGCACTCCATGTCTTGTGACTACTTCCTTCAAGTAAGTTCTGGTTAGTTTCTCCATCTTGTCCGTTTCTTTAATGGGAAGGAAGTGCGCAGATTTGGTTAGTCTGTCGACAATTACCCAGATTGTGTCACAGCCATTAGAGGCCTTGGGCAATTTCGTGATGAAGTCCATTGAAATCTGTTCCCACTTCCACTGTGGGATCTCTGGTTGTTGGAGTAATCCTGATGGTTTCTGATACTCCACTTTGACCTTAGCACAGGTCAAGCATTTACTGACGTAGGTAGCAATTTCGGCTTTCATGTTTGGCCACCAATAATGTTCCTTGAGGTCATGGTACATCTTGTCAGCACCGGGGTGGATCGAGTACCTGGACTTGTGTGCCTCATCCATCACTAGATCCCTTAGATCCCCAAAACTTGGTACCCAAATCCGATCCATGAAATAACAGATGTCATCGGATTTGACCTCAAATTGCTTGTCCATACCACGTAGGGACTCATGGCATAGGTTTACCTCCTTGATTGCTTCGAGTTGGGCGTCGCGGATTTGCATGGGTAAGTTCGTGTGGATGGTCAACTGTAACGCCCGCACTCGTCGCGGTTTGGGTTGATCCTTCCTGCTCAAGGCATCAGCCACGACGTTTGCCTTTCCAGGATGGTAACGGATAGCGCAGTCGTAGTCGTTTAGCAATTCGACCCATCGACGTTGCCTCATGTTAAGTTCCTTCTGATCGAAGATGTGTTGAAGGCTCTTATGATCGGTGAAAATTGTGCACTTCGTGCCATACAAGTAGTGCCTCCAGATTTTGAGAGCGAATACTACCGCTCCCAGCTCCAAATCATGGGTAGTGTAGTTTTTCTCGTGCACTTTCAGTTGTCGAGAAGCATAAGCTATGACCTTCTCTCTTTGCATTAACACGCATCCGAGCCCTTGATGTGACGCATCGCAGTACACCACGAAATCGTCTGTTCCTTCTGGTAACGATAGGATCGGCGCGCTGCAAAGTTTCTGTTTGAGTAATTGAAAAGCGGTTTCTGCCTTGTCATTCCATTCGTATTTCTTATCCTTGTGTGTCAGTGTGGTGAGAGGTTGGGCTATCTTAGAGAAATTTTCGATGAATCGTCGATAGTAGCCCGCAAGACCTAAGAACTGTCGCACCTCAGTCGGAGTCTTAGGTGCTTCCCAATTCTTAATCGCCTCGATTTTGGATGGGTCAACATGTATGCCTTTCTCGTTGACCACGTGTCCAAGGAACTGTACTTCGCGAATCCAGAAGTCGCATTTCGAGAACTTGGCGTACAGTTTCTCGGCTTTCAGCAACTCCATAATTAACTTCAAATGCTCGGCATGCTCCTCTTTGTTCTGTGAGTATATCAGGATATCATCTATGAACACAATCACAAACTTGTCCAAGTAGGGCTTGCACACTCGGTTCATGAGGTCCATGAATACCGCTGGTGCATTGGTTAACCCAAATGGCATGACCATGAACTCGTAGTGACCGTAACGAGTTCGGAAGGCGGTCTTTGGAATATCGTCTTCCTGAATCCTTAGCTGGTGGTATCCCGACCGTAGATCGATCTTTGAGTAATAGCTCGACCCTTGCAATTGATCGAACAGGTCATCGATCCTTGGTAGTGGATATCGGTTCTTGATCGTTACCTTGTTCAGTTCTCTGTAATCGATACACATACGGAATGATCCGTCCTTCTTCTTAACGAACAAGACTGGTGCTCCCCAAGGCGAGAAGCTTGGTCTGATGAAGCCTTTGTCTAACAGTTCCTGTAATTGGTTAGACAACTCCTGCATTTCCGATGGCGCCAGTCGGTAAGGTGACCTCGCTATCGGAGCAGCTCCGGGTGTGAGATCAATCCGGAACTCGACTTGTCGCTGCGGTGGAAGTCCGGGCAAGTCGTCAGGAAATACTTCCGGATAGTCTCGGACGATCGGTATGTCTTTAATCTTCCTTTCTCCTTCTTTCTTCTCCGTCACGTGCGCTAGGATCGCGTGATAGCCCTTCCGCAAGTACTTTCGGGCTTTCATGCAGGTAATGATCCTTAACGTAGCACCACTCCGTTCTCCTTGAATGGTCAGTGTTTCTCCGTCCGACAGTGGAATGCGGACTATCTTCTCGTGACAGACGATTTCGGCTCGGTTCTTGGACAACCAGTCCATACCGACTACTATGTCGAAGCTTCCCAATGTTACTGGCAATAGGTCTATAGTGAAAGGGTGATCGGCTAGAGTTAAGACACAATCGGGAATTATTTGTTCTGTTTCTATCAGCTTACCGTCTGCTAGTTCTACCGTGTATAAGTAATCTAAGGCGATGGGAGTAACACCAAGTAATGAGCTAAACTCAGTGGATACAAAACTCTTATCGGCACCCGTGTCAAATAAGATAGAAGCATAGCAGTTGTTTACGAGAAACGTACCAGTAACAATGTTGGGGTCTTGCCTAGCCTCGCCGGCTCCAATCACGAATGCTCTGCCCCGGGCATTTGTATTTCCAGGCTTCCGATTCTTTGGGCAGTCTTTGCGGAAATGTCCGGGATCACCGCACCCGAAACATCCGCGGTTTCCCCCGCCAGCCGGGGTTTGTTCGACTGATCGGCAGCTCTGGGCAGTGTGGCCAAAACGTTTACACTTCTGGCATCGAGAATCTTCACAAGTACCATTGTGGTGAAACTGGCACTTGTTGCACTTAGGTAGGGTTCCAGTGTATGTCCCTCTTGGCCTTTTATCCGGTTGGTTAGCCACAAACACCCTGGCCGGTTCCTGCTTCTTTTGGTTATTAGGCACATAAGGTTTAGCAGGAGCATTTTCCCACTTCCTCTTGTTGTCGAAGGTTTTCACAAAACTTTCTTTCTTGTTGAACAGTCCCTGGCGAACTGCCTGATCCGTGAGATTGTGAGCCAGTCTCACTGTGTTGTGGATAATTGTGGGCTCTGCAGAAGTAACCATGCTTTGTATTTGCGGTGCCAAACCCCAAATGTACCGCTCAATTCGTTTGTATTCCGGTGTAACCATATGCGGTAGTAGTCTTGCTAAGTCGTGGAACCTGGCGGTGTATCCCGCGATGTCAGCACCCTCCATTCTTATGTTCCAAAACTCCTGTTCCAACTTTTGGAGTTCGTTACGAGGACAGTACTCCTCTTTCAACATTTCCTTGAATTCCTCCCAAGGAATGGCGTTCGCATTATCCAGACCCAGAGTCTGGATGTATGAGTTCCACCAGGAGAGGGCTTGGCCCTCGAGAGTTCCAGCTCCGTACATGACCCTGTTCTCCATCGAGCATTGGCTCATGCTGAAGACCGATTCGATCTTCTCTATCCATCGTAGTAGTCCCACTGCTCCTTCCGTCCCGGTAAATGTATGCGGCTTGCAATCCATAAAGGATTTGTAGGTGCAAGCCTTTGTTCCATGCCCAGTTCCTGTGTCAATGATAGAGCGTAATTAGGTTAAATTTTCCCGAGGTAAGGCTATGTTACTTGCAGTATATACTATTTTCGGTTTGTACTATACCTCTGCTCTCGCCTTGGCCTCCCGACCCTCCGCTGGATCGATTGGCTTCGTGGTTAGCGAGTGCATCTGCCACGCGTTGGGCGATAAGGGCTTCAATTTGGGCGGTGGTCATGGAACTGGTGCCTTCTCCTGGGTTGCGGGGTGTCCTCCTTGGCGGCATGTTTCTTTATAATCATAATGATAATAAAGGTTAGATATTGCGTAATAAATAACAATCAACACACGTGCATAAGATAACACACAACAATCAACAATAAATCAACCATGCAATATAATCAAAAGACAACCACTTGATAAATAAGTTGTACCAAATACAATGTATTTTCAGGAGTAAACACTCCTCCAAAACAAGTAATATTTCAAAAATATTGCGTGAGCACAGCCCGCTCACGATAGGCTAATCAATTGGGTGGTGTAACAGTACCACTCTGCAAGAAGGTAAAAAGTAACAAGGCACAGAGAATCATCAGAACCCTGGCGGGTTCCAACTCCTCTCTGACCGTGTTAGCCGTAAGCTCTGCCGCTAAGGCTGTAGAGTCAGCAAGTGAGGCTCGATGCTCGGCTACTGCTGCTCGCTGGTGTGCCATCCCCAACTGCTCCTCGGTCTGCTGGAGGCGGCTGGATAGTGCAGTGATCCTATCCGTCTCTCTCCGGCGATCCTCAAGTAGTCCTGCTACCTGCTCCTGTAATGCCTGTAGTGCAGTCTCAGTAGCTGTGGCCCTCTGTTCTGCCTCCCGAGCCTTTTCTTCCGCGGCCTCGATCCGGTCTCGTACTATCAGTAGTGCCTGGTCTGTCAGTGCCAACTCATCCTGGAGAGATGATATGTCAGCGTCATGTAACCTGCTGCGCGTCGCAAGTATCGGTAGTACCTCCCGGGTAGGCCGGAGCCAATAGGGTGGTGGGTAGGATGGTCCAGATGACTCTCCTGTAGATGAGGTGTCTGATGATGCAATCCGAGCCCTTTTGGACGATGGTCCAGCAATGTCAGGGGAGTGGGCTGGTCGTTTTCCTCTACGAATGTTCTTCTTCCGAGCTGTGAGTTTGGTCTTCGCTCCCACCGGTGCAAGTAATGGTGATGGCGGCGTCGGGTCCGCCAGACGAGGTGGTGAAGGTAGTATGGAGCCGTCGTCGGACGATGAGTCCCCGTGTAGTACGGAGTAGGGCACCGTCTCGCCCGAGTCGCTCCCCTCGCCGGCGTCTCCGTCACCTCCGGGGGCTGGTGCGTCATCTTCCTCCTCCTCTAGATCCTCCTCAGGATCCTCCTCCGGGTCCTCCTCAGGATCCTCCTCAGGATCCTCCTCAGGATCCTCCTCCGGGTCCTCCTCAGGATCCTCCTCAGGATCCTCTTCAGAATCCAACTCTACAAGATCCACTGAATCATGTGTCTGTTCCTCATCCGTGGATGAGTGGGGTGATGAGGGTGGAGTGAGTGGCTCCACTGATGATGATGGGGTAGCTGGTGTGTACTCCTCAGAGTCCGAGATCACAATGGGGTCCGATGAGGTCGACATCCTGTAACAAGTCAATATCCAGTAATCCATTGTATTCATGTATGACAATGCATGTATGATGTGATGTGAACTATGTGAGCCTACAGTTATAGTCTAAGTATACTAAATGCAACTTAGTTCTCTATAACCAGGGCTCTGATACCAATCTGTCACACCCTGAAATTCCACAGCGGGTTACCCACGGGTTGTGACTGTCAAGGATCATCAGTCCCGGTCATTTCGAACGACCTCTAAATGGTTTTCGAAAAGACATCCCGTTTGAACATCATACACAAAAATTAAGTAATACAGAGTTTGAAAATGCGGAATGTAAAGTGCGGAAGCAATAATAATGTAGCAAAATACAGAAGCATAACAAATTAGGTTCCCATAAACCTAGCTTCTAATGAAAACATGATATGCGACTCCAGACATGCAGTCCTAGTCCGTGCGTGAATGCTTAGCGACCTGAGATAAACATGCTTAAAGTGTCAACACAAGGTTGGTGAGTTCACAGGTTTAAGTAACAGAAACAGAAATGAAAACAGTGTAACAGTACGCATGTATACTATTGATTCGATTGTTGATCAGACAATAAACATTAACTATATAAGCAACACCGAAACCGAAGCTCAACGAAGGAATGCAGAAACTAGCATTTTGCCTCTTACGTGCCCAGCACGCAATGGATTAGGTCAATTATGCACCCGTTTGACTCCCAGTCAGAGTTAGCGCGACTAACCCGGGTGGGGGTTGTTAAACCCAATAGTACTATTCATGAATCACCTCGCTTTGTGTAATAATTAACGGTTCGAATATGAGAGGACTTTATGTGCGGGAAATGCACCCACTTATATAAATTAAAGCGAAATCAAAGTAATTGTCATACGACTAAGTAAGAAAATGGTTTAGCATGTATCTCCCCCAAATGGAAAAGTAAGTAAAATGGGGCCGTGAAAACTCACCTGGAAATGCGGTGAATGAGAAATGAAAGCAACAAGAGAAATCGAGTAACTCCGGGTAACCGACCTAACCGAGCCCTAAGAATTAATAAGGCTATAAGGTCTATGAAAGTAAACATGGTTTATGTAACCACATTCATCCAAACGACTCAACGTTGAAAGGTTACATTGACGTTTTGAAAAAGGTTTGACCAAAGTTGACCGAGGGTTGACCAAGGTTTGACCAAAGTTGACCGAGGTTTGACCAAGGTTTGACCAACTTTGACCAAGGTTTGACCAACTTTGACCAAGTTTGACTAATGTTGACCAATGTTGACTAATGTTGACCAATGTTGACCAATGTTGACTAATGTTGACCAATGTTGACTAATGTTGACTCATGTTGAAGTCATGCATAAACAACACACAAGTAACATATAAGTTGTAAACATGTAACACATAAGCATCATACAAGTTGTACATGTGTAACACCTAAGTAGCACATAAGTTATACATGTGTGACACATAGGGAACATACAAGTTGTACCTAAGTAATGTAAGTAATACCTTGTGACATAACATGCTTGTTTCAACTAGTTGCATAAGAAATTAACATGTGACAAGTAACATAACATTTGCACATCTTTATGGCACATTTCATGTATGTCAACTATTCCTACACCTAACTCATGTCATCATATTAATAACCTATTAGTATCATTTCAACACTTTTAAACAAGTAGCATAACATGTCATAGAAATCCCACAACTCTTATCATAACAAAGTTTCCATTTTTGACAATTAGGGTTTTAGTGTACTTTAAGTGTCATGGCTCAACTAAATAAGTTACACATGAAGTTATACTAGTGACATACCATAAACATGATTCTACACACAAACTTTCTATTCTAAGCAAAGTTGAAGTTCACAAATTAATAAAGTTTCCTTATTTAGCAAGGTTCACCAAAACATGTCATAACACAACTCCAAATTACATATTCATGCATAAGTCATCTATTCATATGATAATGAAGCTATATAATCCATTTTAAACATTTATAACCTACACATACAAAATATGAACAAATAAAGTTTCCTTTTTAGGAAAGTGGTCCAAACGACCCTATTGCATATGTGTAACCTCAAATAACTCTTTTTACTACTTTAATATACATTATAGAACAATAATATCAAGTTTTTATCCATGAGCAACTCATAACACAAAATATGCAAAATTAAAGTTTCCTTATATAGTAAGTGGTCCATAACCGAGTGAAAAACGACATTTCAACCAAAAAAATTATATTTCCTATCTATTCTACTATTATGTGTACCATTTAAACCAACAAACATATCATACATCAAGTTTTGCAAAAATGCATCCAACAAAGTTTCTATAAATAGAAACGAGCAAATATCAACCTAAACAAGTATTTCAAAACATAAAATGTGCATATGTGCATCAACAACATCATTTTATGAAATCTTTTGATGAAAACAAGTATTATAACACTTTTGAACATCAAAAATCGTTTGGATGATGGTTTTCCCATTTTGGCCGAAAATAATAAGAAGTATATGGAGGGATGGTTACCTAATTCAAGTATGATGATGAAATGGAGGTGTTGATGCTTTGAATCACCTTGAATCCACTTGAAATCACCTTGGAATGGCTTGGATTGCTTGGATGATTTTTGAAGATGGTGGTGGCTAGGGGAGAGGGTGCGGCCGAGAGAAAGAGAGGGGAGGGGAGGAGTGGTTTAGGGTTAGGGTTGTGTAAAATGAGCTTAAGGGAATTAAGGGTGGGTTAAGTACATGGGTCTTGGGCTTTTTCTACAAAATGAGGCTTTTTAACTAGGGAATGGGCTCCACTATGGATTAATAAGTTAAAATGTTGAATTAGTAAGCCCAAAGTTTAAAACAAATCCTTTTTATAAAATCCAATTTAGGGTTGTTGGCACATATCGCGTATCTGCTTAAAAAGCGTTAAAATAAAAGTTGTTCTAAAAATTCCGGAAAAATTCACATAAGCATGAAATATTAAATCACAGTATTACATATAATTTTTACACACCAAATATATGTCTAAATATTATTTCTAATATTTGTTAACGTTCGTGTGACAGGACGCGTGTGTGACCCGGTAATCCGCCCGATTACCGATGCATGAAATGAAATGAACCGAATGGACTTGCTGTATGAAATATGTACTTAATTACTCTATAATTAAGTATGATGCAAGTGAAATCATGTGAATTCAAGTAATAGTCGGGTATGGATATTAACCTGAATTTGCCGGGTGTCACATCAACCTTTACTTCAACAGACTCCTTTGTCTTGATACCGTGACCGGTATAC
The DNA here is from genome assembly GCA_023525975.1 of Smallanthus sonchifolius. Taxonomy (NCBI): domain Eukaryota; kingdom Viridiplantae; phylum Streptophyta; class Magnoliopsida; order Asterales; family Asteraceae; genus Smallanthus; species Smallanthus sonchifolius. The sequence goes on along the minus strand of CM042043.1, from coordinate 54,354,297 downwards.
ATAATTAATGCAGATTCAGGATTAGTGACAAAGGCAGGAGATGATGGTTCAACTTCTGATGTAGTCTCCCCCTGTCCTGTTGAGGTGGTTGGCTGTTGAGGTGTAGGTTTGAGTATTGAGTCTTTGAGCTGCTTAACTGTTTCAGCTAGGGCTTTGAAATCTTCTTGTTGCTTTGTTATCATCCTTTGTTGAGTTTTCAGCTGAGTCTGCTGACTATCTATTTGAGTATGTAAGCCTCCAACCTCCAGCTTTAAGTCTTTGACTTCCTCCTTAACTTCATTCAATTTGGACGTCAATCCTTCAATCTCTGTATCTTTCTTTTGAAGATCATCTTGAAGTCTTTTCATTTCAAGACTTAGAGTCTTGACTCTTGGTAAAGGAGAGGTTGAACCATGAAGTGGTGAGGTGGGAGGAGTATGGATAGGTGATTGTTGTGGAGAGGTAGGAGGTGTATGGATGGGTGATTGTTGTGGAGATGTAGGAGGTGTAGGGATAGGTGATTGTTGTGGAGATGTAGGAGGTGTAGGGATAGGTGCCTGTTGTGGAGAGGTAGGTGGAGTTGGATGTGGGGATGGTTCTGGAGTAGTGAATGATGAATCTGACGAGGATGACAAATCCTCCAATCCAGTCTTTATCCTTTTAGCTCTAGAGTCCTCATCTTCAAAATCAGACCCTGATTCAATTTGCCTTTTAGAGGAAGATGCAAGTTGCTCCTTTTTATCATCTGAATCAGACTTGTAATAGTCTGATCCATAGATCCCTGCATCAAGAGTCCCACTTGACTCTGCAGCTTCTACTTCAACCTCCTGTACATCAGCTTCAGCAATGACTGCTGGCTCTTGAACTACTTGTATTTCTTCAACAAAGGGGGCCTCTATCACAGGCTCAAGAATTTGCTGTTCTTCTTCTTGTACAACAGGAATGTCTATTTCAATTTCAGCTTCCAGCTCTTCATATGATGATAAGTTTTCTTCTTCAAGGTCAGGATCAATGTCAGGAATGAACTCTTCTTCTTCCCCAATGACATGACCAAACAAGGGAATGTCAGCTATCGCCCTGTTGGTCCTTTTGCTGGTGCTTTTCATGTAGCTGAGAGTTTTGGCTATCATGTTATCAAAAACAAAAGTGTTTCCACCTTGTTGAATCTCTGGAAGAAGATGATTGATGATAATTTGTAGAAATCTAGGATATGCTAGAAATTTCTCCTTTACTGCTCCTGTTAAGTTATACTTCAGCTGAGTGAATATGAAACCAGAAAAGTTGTAGTCTCTTCCCTTTGTTAATCCCAAAATAGCTGATCCCAGAGTACTGTTAGCTGAATCAAAACCCCCTTTCCTTATTGATAGGCAGTGAATAAACACATGCACTATATATCTCCAATGGCTAGGTAAAGAGTTCTTGATTATTTGACCATTCTTAAACTCATCAGGATGACCCATTCTTCTAAAGCATTCTTTCACATAGAAGATTGGGAACTCAACGGGTGCTTCTGGATTGTCATTTAATTGCAGTGCTTCTCTAACTGTGTTTTCAGAAAATAATACTTCTTGGCCATGTACGGTTGCCCTAATGTGCTGCACATCATCAATTGTTATTATCTCAGCAGTTTCCCAGAATTGTCTTATAGTTGCTTCAAAAACCGGCAGGTTGTGGCTGATGGCAAAACTTATGTTGGAGTTTGCCAGAAAATTTAAGACATGAATAAATTCAGCAGCTTTCGGATCATTGCTATTAAGGAATGCACAGACATTGTGCCTCTTCACGAATACTAGATCCATACCTGTAAAATTCATCAATGAATAAAGGTTTTGAATATCGAAACTAAGTATTCCAACACTTAGAAAAAATCAGAAATCCTTACTGTCGAAACTAAGTAGTTTCGATAGAGAAGGACGTATCGAAACTAACTAGTTTCGATAGAGGCAACAAGCCTTGATCAACACTTATAGAAACTCTGAAATCAACACTGTCGAAACTAAGTAGTTTCGATAGAGATGAATTTATCGAAACTAACTAGTTTCGATAGGGTCAATGAACTTTGATCAACACTTGTAAAAATTCTGAAATCAACAATGTCGAAACTAAGTAGTTTCGATAGAGATGAATTTATCGAAACTGTAGTTTCGATAGAGAGATTAGGTCAAATTTGGGTGTCGAAACCAGTAGTTTCGATTAAAAACCTTTTGAAAACTTTTTGAAGGAGTTGAACTCCTTTATCGAAACTAACTAGTTTTGAAACCCAAACCCCCTATCGATTCATTATACTCAGACAATATAAACAATTAAATGAAAGGTTTTAGAGTGGCCTGTGAATGACGGATATTCGTCTTACCGAAAGCGAGTATGATTTCTGCAAGAATACACATAAAAAGTGAGTTCTCAGATGATAAAGATGTATGCAAACACGGATACGACTGAGATTATGAAGATTCAGTCGAACTGATTTTGAAATTTTGAAATTCTAGGTCTGTTGATTCGCAAGAATCATTCAAATGAAATAGTGACTTTACCTGATGATGGAGACGCTGGTGACTACGGGAAAATCAGGTGAATAATCACTGATATCTTGCAACTCAGACCAAGGCTTGATAGGTTTGTGAGAGACGGAGAAGATGAATAGGGTTTGCGAAAAAAAGAAAAAAAAAAGACGAGTGAATAAGAAGTGAAGAGAGGGATTCATTTATGCAGGCGTTTAAATTGCGAGGAACAAAAGACAAAAATACCCCTGTCGAAACAACTAGTTTCGATAGGGCAAACTAGTTTCGATATTTACAGAGTAGTTTCGATAGGGCAAACTAGTTTCGATATTTACTGAGTAGTTTCGATAGAGCAAACTAGTTTCGATATTTACATAGTAGTTTCGATAGGGCAAACTAGTTTCGATATTTACAAAGTAGTTTCGATAGAGCAAACTAGTTTCGATATTTACATAGTAGTTTCGATAGGGCAAACTAGTTTCGATATTTACAAAGTAGTTTCGATAGGGCAAACTAGTTTCGATATTTACAAAGTAACAGAAATAAGACTAACATATATACACATGATATTTACACTTTTTCTTCTTGAAAAAAAAATCCAACATGAGATCAGATCTGGTCAGTCTCTTGAAACACTTCCTTTTGCAATTAACTACTGTGAGTCCCTGAAGATAGCTGATATTTGTGCAAAGTAAACCCGAACATTTGTTTGTATTTTGATTTCATGTGATTAAAAGGTACCATTTAAGCACTATACAAGGTGTACCCCACATATTAAAATAAAATGATTTTGAAAACCTATCAATCCTCAAGAAGTACCCACCTTCATCCTATCATCTCTTTCTGATTAACCAAGGTACCGTCTTAGTAATGTCAAAGTACCACCAAAAATAAAATAATATATCCAAGTGGATTTAGAAAATTAAAATAAAAAATATCCAAGTAGATATTAAAAGGTACGAGCATTCTAGATCTTTGCGTAAGCAAAACAGAAGAAGTCGTAAAATTATCCAAGTGGATAGAAAAATGTTGAACACCCGAGATCTTTGCGTAAGCAAAACAGACGGGGTCAAATCATCCAAGTGGATGGGAAAAGGATGAGCACCCGAGATCTTTGCGTAAGCAAAACATACGGGGTCATCGGTGGTAAATATCGTTATATTGACGGTCACTTGGCGTATGAATAGGAATCCAATACGTAAGCCTGTATCTGATTGAATTGGTTTTCTTAGATATAAAAATGGGTTAGATGTTTCAATAATGGGTTCAAACACACAAGTATGAGATATGTATTAGAGTTTTCACACTACTTACAAGTTTTAACCATATGTCGGGCCTACCAGCTATACCTCAGTAAACACCATCGCTTTTGGTCCATTCCATGTCCAAGAGATGAGATCAGACACTATCATTTCTCAAAGGTCAGATACAATTCTTCCTGCAACTCAAAACCACTTGTAAGATTTTATACACAGCAATTCTTTTCAATATAATATTTCTCCCCCAAAAGATTTGCGTAAAAACTGTTCATAAAAATAAAATCTTTTTGGAATTTTCTTTGACAAGTAAACAGAATAAAAATAAAATAAAAATAAAAAATACTATTCACAATTTACTGAAAGTTGATAATTCCAAGCATCTCCACCAGTTGGGCGAATCTGGTAGAGTCAAAAGCCTTTGTGAAGATGTCTGCGGTTTGTTTGTGAGTTTTGACTTCAACAATTTGAATATGCTTCTTTTCAACACAGTCACGGATAAAGTGATGTTTGATTTCAATGTGTTTGGTTTTGGAATGCTGAACGGGGTTTTTGGTGATATGAGGAACGGCGGTGTTGTCACACAGAATTGGTGTCTCATGGAATGTGATCCCATAGTCAAGCATCTGATGGTGTATCCATCTGAATTGGGAACAACAGAGGGCTGCGGCAATGTATTCGGCTTCGGCGGTGGATTGGGAAACGGTGGACTGTTTCTTACATTGCCATGAGACAAGGCGGTTGCCAAGGAATTGGCAACCTCCAGAAGTGGATTTTCGGTCTAAGTTGCAACCCCCGTAGTCTGAGTCTGAATAAGCCACAAGATCAAACAAGTCAGTTTTAGGATACCACAGACCCAATTTTGGCTTATATTTTAAATATCTCAAAATACGTTTTACAGCAGATAAATGAGAGAGTTTAGGATTAGCCTGAAAACGTGCACATAAGCACACTGCAAACATGATGTCTGGTCTGCTGGCCGTGAGATACATGAGCGATCCTATCATGGAGCGATATAGATGCGGATCAACGCTTTCACCATCCACATCAGGAGTCAAACAATGACGAACTTCCACAGGAGTTTTTACAGGGTGGGAATCAGCCATTTTGAACTTGGTCAAGATTTCTTTGACGTATTTATCTTGATGGATAAGGATTCCCGACTCAGACTGATCAACTTGTAGTCCCAAAAAGAACTTCATTTCCCCCACGGAGCTCATCTCAAACTTAGATCGCATCACTTCTTCAAATTCTTTGCAGAGACGGGGATTTGTAGAGCCAAAAATGATATCATCCACATAAATTTGCACCATGATTGTATCCTTTTCCTCCTTCCGTTTGAACAATGTTTGGTCAATTGCTCCTCGTGTGAAACCATTCTCAAGCAGATGCTTTGATAAAGTTTCATACCACGCACGAGGTGCTTGGTGAAGACGGTACAATGCTTTGTCTAACTTGTAAACACGGTCTGGAAAATTAGGATCAATGAAACCCGGCGGCTGCTTGACATATACTTCTTCTTGAACTTTGCCATACAAAAATGCGCTTTTGACATCCATTTGATGGACGGTGAAGTCCATGTAGGCTGCATAGGCGAGAAACATTCGGATGGCTTCCAAGCGAGCCACTGGTGCAAAGACTTCCTCGTAGTCAATCCCTTCATCTTGATAGAAACCTTGAACCACCATACGTGCTTTGTTACGAATCACAGTGCCGCCTTCATCCTTTTTGTTGCGAAAGACCCAACGAGTACCGATTGGAACTTTGTTCTTGGGTAGATCCACCAAATTCCACACATGTAACTTAGAGAATTGTTGTAGCTCTTCTTGCATTGCTTCCACCCAGCTGTTTTCTAGTAGTGCTGCTTTAATGTTCTTTGGTTCAGTTTGAGAGATGAAGCAGGAAAACTTGCTGTTTTCAAATGCTTCACAGGCACTTCGGGTACTAACACCCACATTGAGTGGTCCAATGATGTTATTGGTGGGATGAATCTTGTGAATTTGCAGTTAAGGAATTGCATCTTCTTCCACGACTTCCTCCAAATTGGTAAGATTTTCAGCAGGAGGATCGGCAATGTCATTAATAGGATCTTCAGCAGATGATTGTGGTGCAACATCTACTGTTGGAATGGAGTTGTCTTCAACAGTTTCACTTGTTGCACCAGAACCGGAAGACTCCATATTAGATTCAGCATTTGCAACCACAGGAATTTCAACCTGAGCAGATGAGGAAGAACCTAGATCATTTAAGTTCCCTAAATTGTTCACAGAAAAATAAGGATTAGCATGAGTTGAGTCAATTGAGAAATCAGGAAGATTAAATGATTTAAAAACTGAATCAACGTCAAATAGCCAATTGGGACCGTCTCCTGCGTCCGTGTGATTATTTTCATGCCAATTGATATCAATGGACTCCAGCACTATTCTTTTCTGCTTATGATAGACACGAAAAGCACGTTGATTGGAGGAATAACCAACAAAATAACATTCATCAGCTTTGGCTTCAAACTTGTTGAGCTGATCTGAAGTGTTCAGCATCGTGCACACACACCCAAATTTTCTGAAGAAATCAATAACTGGCTTGCGCTTGTACATGATCTCATATGGTGTCTTGTTGCAGCTTTTAGTGATAAGAACCCGATTTTGCACGAAGCATGCAGTGTTGACTGCCTCAGCCCAGAAAGTCACGGGAAGCTTAGAGTCAACAATCATAGTTCGTGCAGCTTCAATTAAAGTGCGGTTTCTCCGTTCAGCTACACCGTTTTGTTGAGGAGTACGAGGTGCACTAAATTGACGAGAAATTCCTTTGCTTTCACAGAAGGAATCAAGAGTTGCATTCTTAAATTCAGTTCCATGATCGCTGCGGATAGTCTTCACACTTAAACTGAAGAGGTTTTCAATTTGAAGCAGATAGGTCTTTAAAATCTCTGGCGTCTCATCCTTTTTAGCTAAGAAAAATACCCAAGTGAATCAAGAAAAATCATCTGTTACCACCAGACAGTATAACTTTCGTCCAAGACTCATGACACTCACTGGACCAAAAAGATCCATGTGAAGCAATTGGAGAGGAGAGTCAATGGAATTGGTGGTCTTAGGCTTATGTGAAGATTTGTGTTGTTTTCCCTTGGAACATGAAATACAGTGTTCCATAGGAGTGAAATCTTTGAGAGGTAATCCAGTGAATAGGTTGCCTCGAACCAGTCGGTTCATTGTTTTGAAGTTGACATGCCCCAACCTCTTATGCCACAGGAAAGATTCATCTTCGGAAGCCTTTGAGAGAAAACATGATTCAATTCCCGATGGGTTGTTCATATCCAAGCAGTATATGTTGTATCTTCTGGGAGCACGCATGAGAATGAGTTCTTCCGGAATCACCACTCCCGGCTTTAAGATAAGACATTCTTTTGAATTGAATAAAGCACAAAAGTCCTTGTCACAAATCTGTGAAACACTCATCAGATTGTACTTTAACTGAGGAACATAGTTGACAAATTCCAGACTATTTACTCCATTTTATACTGTTTCTTGTCCTTCAATCTTTCCTCCTCTTGGGTTTCCAGCAAAAGCAACATACTCTCCATCAATCTGATGATAATCTTGCAGCAAGTTAAAGTGCCCAGTCATATGCCTGGAACATCCACTATCTACATGCCAGATATTATCGCCGGTTCTTCTTGATTGACCCTATACACAACGAACCATTTATACGTTTTGACCAAAAATGTTTCAATCAAGAGATTTTAGTGTCAGGATATGACATCTCATTGGAATCAGAAGTGCAACCATCCTTTGATGAAGCACAGTCATCAAATAGAACATTATTTTTAATTTTCCAAGTTCGTTTTAAATAATTTTTAGCATTTTTAATTCTTTTACGCCTAGATTTCCTACTGTGAGAAGAGTTAGGCAGCACATATGAATTTAATGAACTTTGGGTAGGTGATTCTTCATTAAGATTTGCGGTTGTTAATTTACAACTTTTTGAAACATGATTTGAGGCACCACAACTAAAACAAACGTTTTTACAAGATATCTTAGCCTGATAATAATCATAACAAGATGAAGATGATTGTGATGTTGAGGAATCTGAACATGAGACGGTTCTTTCATCAATAACTTTGTCTTGAAGATGATGTGCTTCCTTTAATCTGAAAAATTCCATGTTGCTCATGGTTTCACGTGGTACATCATTCACAATAATTCCTGCACTTTTAAATTTTGTAACACATGGCATAACATTCAAAGATTTAGGAACAAACGGCAAGGCATTTTGAAATTTAGAAACATCACATCCCAAACCCGTATGCTCAGCAGGCATAGAATCAAAATACAAATTTTTAACGTGTTCACAAATATTTGGTTTTGATACGGACATATTATTACATTCATCCGACTCAAGTTCTTTTAAAATAGTTCTATCATTAGCACTCTTATCACAATCATCTTCGGACTTTACACAATTTGACTCTGCACAAGAAGCAAAACTGTCAGAATCAGAGGATGTAATATAATCATCAGGAGATAATGTGCAAACAAAAGGTGTGAAAACATGTGGAGTAGGCATATCAGCAAATGTCCCTGATTTAGAATAAGGAGGTGGATGAGAGTTATACCCAAGACCTTCTGTGCCTTTTCTATTAAATTGTTTGTCAATTATTCCAAACAGAATTTTCTGATCCATATCCATGTGATCAACCTGTAATTTGGCTTTTTCTGCCTTTTGGACTCTTTCTGTTAAAATTGTATTATTAATGGTTTGAGTATTGAGTTGCACAATTAAAGAACGATTTTCACCAGAAATATCACGAATTTTCTTTAGGTAAAGTTTCTCATTTTTGGCCACAGAGTCATACATCACCTTAATGTGATTTCGTTCATCAATCAAGGCTTGATTGATGAATCTGTATTTTTGAATTTCATTTAAGCAAGATCTAGAATCACAAAGTTTAGAAGTAACCTCAGCAGGCACAGCAGTGAGATCCTCAGCTTGTTCAATCATGACACACTTGCCATTTTCTTCCACATCAGCCATCAAGGCTTTATCAGCAGCTTCCTCAGCTTGTTCTCCCCAATGATAATGTCCATCAGCTTGGCACACAAGAGCTGTGGAACTGGAAGTTGTGTTTGTCTTTGGAGGATTGGCAGCTTGTTTACCAGAGGAAATCTTCTTATCTTGTTGATCTTTGGAGGACGGCTCCTTGCAGTTTCTGGCAAAGTGACCCAGCTGATCACAATTGTAGCATCTCACCTTCTTGATGTCAAACCCAAGCGTCTTTCCTTGCTTGAACCTGTCTATACCAGTCCTTTTGATAAATCTCTTGGCTCTTAAGGTCAACATGGCCATGCACCAATCAATGTCCATTTTCTCCAAATCATCAGGATTAATCTGCTCCAAGTCATCAGGTTGAAAGCTAACCGGTGTTAGATTTCCAGAGATCAGTGCATCATAGCACGACATGAAAGCAGTCATGATTGGGACATATTCATCAGGAATCATGGTGATAGTCTTTTGAGGAGCAGAGGAGCTGGTAGACTTAATTGCAGCAGCTGAAGGAGGAACATCAGTCTGAAAGTATGGGCTACCGGATGAGCTTGATCCAGCAATGAGAGCTGTGTTTCTAGACTGATTGGATGGGGTGACTGCTCCCTTCTTAATCTCAATTTCATAAGATTCAAGAATGCTATAGACTTCCTGTTGAGACAGAGCACTCAGATTCTTAGTCTTTTTGATCATGATTCGATACATATTCCATTCCCCAGGAAGAGAATCTAGGAGTTTCTTGTTCAGATCAAGAGTGGGGTACTCAACTCCCATAACCTTCAACCTTGAGACAATGCATGGGAAACGGTTGATCAAATCAGATATTGATTCTCCCCTTACACTGTTGAACATAGCATATTGTTTCTTGATCAGATCTCTTTTGCTTTCTCTGACATCCTCACTTCCTTCATATCTTGTACACAGTGCAGCCCATAAGTCTTTGGCAGTTGTGTACTCAGCAAAGATGTTAAAAATATCCATAGGAAGAGCCATAGCAATAGTCCCATAGGCCTTGTTGTCTCTGGCAATCAAGGCAAGATCTTTCTCATCATACTCAGAAACTAACTTAGGACGTTGAACATCAGCAGTGGTAGTTACGGGCTTGTGGGGACCATCGATGATAGAATTTAACAGTGTATAATCGTGAAATTGAAAGAAAAGCTTCATTTTTTTTGTCCAGTCATCAAAATCTCTTGTGGACACAAGAACAGGTGGTCTATTTCCCCCAGAATGTTCTGTTGAGCTTGAAGTGGCCATAATGTTTTGAATCGAAACTAAAACAGTAACTAGTTTCGATAGGGCAAACTTCTATCGAAACAACTAGTTTCGATAGGACTAGTTTCAATAGACCAACTATTATCGAAACAACTAGTTTCGATAGGACTAGTTTCGATAGACCAACTATTATCGAAACAACTAGTTTCGATAACCACAGTTTCTATAAGAGACAAAAATCTAGTTTCGACAGTACCTTCTCCCGACAAAACGTAGACAAGAAGTTTCGATGATCAACAGAAATCAGAAATTGTTCCCCGTAGTTTCGATGCCTTCTTCTCCAAAACAGAAATACTCCATTGATGAAATGCTCCAGAAATGAAAGATGCAGAAATATGAAGAAATAACAAACTAATCCAGTGAAAACCTTCGTCTAACTATCCTGATCACGAATCCAACCTCCGATTCCGAAAATACGAGCAAAAACCTTTGAAAAAAGATGAAACAGTACCTTGAGAATAAATGTGCAAAAACCCAAAATAAGCAACGAAAAACCTCGGTAATCACCTAGAATCGATCAATAACCTGATAACACTCAAAAACACTAGAGCATAAAGCTCTGATACCAATTGTAGGTCCAGATTTAATCGAAAGTCACTGATATGATCGATTCAACACATACACAGGCGGAAACTGTGTATATGGAGGTGAAACTGATAAACGAAACAGTGATGGTGAAGATAATCAGCTAACCACAGATGAATCAACAATCAAAGGGTATGAAAATGTAAGAACACAGTGAATAAACAACTGCAGATTGTATTGATTCAAGCAAAATGTGAAAGAGAAAGTTCAGGGTTACAGCCGCTACACACACCCTAAACAATCTCAAACTAGGCTATTTATAGTAGTGACAGGTATCGAAACTATGGTCAATCGAAACTACTAGTTTCGATTGACCATTTACAAATGATACTTAGACCTGTCGAAACTACCATCTATCGAAACTACTAGTTTCGATTGAACAGACTCAATCGAAACTAAGTAGTTTCGATGGCCCAGACTTAATTAATTACAGAAAACTGAAATTACAATAATGAAATGACAGAAAGTAAACTAGTCTAAAATTGTTTAAACATACAATAAATGACAACAGCTTATACGAAATATATGACTCTACAGAATTGTTGAGAAATTCCTTTGCTTTCACAGAAGGAATCAAGAGTTGCATTTTTGAATTATGTTCCATGATCGCTGCGGATAGTCTTCACACTTAGATTGAAGAGGTTCTCAATTTGAAGCAGATAGGTTTTTAAAATCTCTGGCGTCTCATCTTTTGTGGATAAGAAAAACACCCAAGTGAATCGAGAAAAATCATCTGTTACCAACAGACAGTATGACTTTCGTCCAAGACTCATGACACTCACTGGACCAAAAAGATCCATGTGAAGCAATTGGAGAGGAGAGTCAATGGAATTGGTGGTTTTAGGCTTATGTGAAGATTTGTGCTGTTTTTCTTTGGAACATGAGATACAGTGTTCCATAGGAGTGAAATCTTTGAGAGGTAATCCAGTGACTAGGTTGCCTCGAACCAGTCGATTCATTGTTTTGAAATTTACATGTCCCAACCTCTTATGCCACAGGAAAGATTCATCTTCGGAAGCTTTTGAGAGAAAACACGATTCAATGCCCGATGGGTTGTTCATATCCAAGCTATATGTGTTGTATCTTCTGGGAGCACGCATGAGAATAAGTTCTTCTGGAATCACCACTCCTGGTTTCAAGATAAGACATTCCTTTGAATTGAATAAGGCACAAAAGTCCTTGTCACAAATCTGTGAAACACTCATCAGATTGTATTTCAACTAAGGAACAAAGTTGACAAATTCCAGACTATTTACTCCATTTGATACTGTTCCTTGTCTTTCAATCTTTCCTCCTCTTGGGTTTCCAGCAAAAGCAACATACTCTCCATCAATTTGATGATAATCTTGCAGCAAGTTAAAGTGCCCAGTCATATGTCTTGAACATCCACTATCTACATGCCAGATGTTATCACCGGTTCTTCTTGATCGACCCTATACACAACGAACCATTTATACGTTTTGACCAACATTATTTCAATCAAGAGATCTTAGTGTCAGGATATGACATCTCATTGGAATCAAAATTACAACCATCATTTGATGAAACACGGTCATCAAATAGAACATTATTTTTAATTTTCCACGTTCGTTTTAAATGATTTTTAGCATTTTTAATTCTTTTACGCCTAGATTTTCTACTGTGAAAAGACTTAGGCAACATGTATGAATTTAATGAACTTTCGGAAGGCGATTTTTTATTAGAATTTGTGGTTGTCAATTTACAACTTTTTGAAACATGATTTGAGGCACCACAACTAAAACAAACGTTTTCACAAGATATCTTAGCCTGATAATATTCATCACAAGATGAAGATGATTGTGATGTTGAGGAATCTGAACATGAGACGGTTCTCTCATCAATAACTTTGTCATGAAGACGATGTACTTCCTTTAATCTGAAAAATTTCATGTTGCTCATGGTTTCACGTGGTACATCATTCACAATAATTCCTGCACTTTTAAATTTTGTAACACATGGCATAACATTCAAAGATTTAGGAACAAAAGGCAAGACATTTTTAAATTTAGAAACATCACAATCCAAACCCGTATGCTCAGCAGGCATAGAATCAAAATACAGGTTTTTAACGTGTTCACAAATATTTGGTTTTGACACGGACATATTATTACATTCATCCGACTCAAGTTCTTTTAAAATAGTTCTATCATTAGCACTCTTATCACAATCATCTACGGAATTTACACAATTTGACTCTACACAAGAAGCAAAACTGTCAGAATCAGAGGATGTAATATAATCATCAGGAGATAATGTGCAAACAAAAGGTGTGGAAACATGTGGAGTAGGCATATCAGCAAATCTCTCTGATTTAGAATAAGGAGGTGGATGAGAGTTATACCCAAGACCTTCTGTGCCTTTTCTATTAAATTGTTTATCAATTATTCCAAACATAATTTTCTGATCCATATCCATGTGATCAACCTGTAATTTGGCTTTTTCTGCCTTTTGGACTCTTTCTGTTAAAATTGTATTATTAATGGTTTGAGTATTGAGTTGCACAATTAAAGAACGATTTTCACCAGAAATATCACGAATTTTCTTTAAGTAAAGTTTCTCATTTTTGGCCACAGAGTCATACATTACCTTAATGTGATTTCGTTCATCAATCAAGGCTTGATTGATGAATCTGTATTTTTGAATTTCATTCAAGCAAGATCTAGAATTACACAGTTTAGAAATAACCTCAGCAGGCACAGCAGTGAGATCCTCAGCAGGTTCAATCATGACACACTTGCCCATGTCCTCCACATCAGCCATCAAGGCTTTATCAACAGCTTCCTCAGCTTGATCTCCCCAATGATAATGTCCATCAGCCTGACACACAAGAGCTGTGGAGCATGAAGATGTGTTTGTCTTTGGAGGATTGACAGCTTGTTTCCCAGAGGAGATCTTCTTCTCTTGCTGATCCTTGGAGGACGGTTCCTTGCAGTTTCTGGCAAAGTGACCTAGCTGATCACAATTGTAGCATCTCACCTTCTTGATATCAAACCCAAGTGTCTTTTCCTGCTTGAATCTGTCTATGCCAGTTCTTTTGATGAATCTTTTGGCTCTTAAGGTCAACATGGCCATGCACCAGTCAATGTCCATTTTCTCCAAATCATCAGGATTAATCTGCTCCAAGTCATCAGGTTGAAAGCTAACCGGTGTTAGATTTCCAGAGATCAGTGCATCATAGCATGACATGAAAGCAGTCATGATTGGGACATATTCATCAGGAATCATGGTGATAGTCTTTTGAGGGGTAGAGGAGCTGGTAGAATTAATTGCAGCAGCTGAAGGAGGGACATCAGTCTGAAAGTATGGGCTACCGGATGAGCTTGATCCAGCAATGAGAGCTGTGTTTCCAGACTGATTTGATGGGGTGACTGCTCCCTTCTTAATTTCAATTTCATAAGATTCAAGAATGCTATAGACTTCCTGTTGAGACAGAGCACTCAGATTCTCAGTCTTTTTTATCATGATTCGATACATATTCCATTCCCCAGGAAGAGAATCTAGGAGTTTCTTGTTTAGATCAAGAGTAGGGTACTCAACTCCCATTACCTTCAACCTTGATACAATGCTTGAGAAACGGTTGATCAAATCAGATATTGATTCTCCCCTTACACTGCTGAACATCGCATATTGTTTTTTGATCAGATCTCTTTTGCTTTCCCTGACATCCTCACTTCCCTCATATCTTGTGCACAGTGCAGCCCATAAGTCTTTGGCAGTTGTGTACTCAGCAAAGATGTTGAAAATATCCATAGGAAGAGCCATGGCAATAGTCCCGTAGGCCTTGTTGTCTCGGGCAATCAAGGCAAGATCTTTCTCATCATACTCAGATACTAACTTAGGACGTTGAACATCAGCAGTGGTAGTTACGGGCTTGTGGGGATCATCGGTGATAGAACTTAACAGTGTATAATCGTGAAATTGAAAGAAAAGCTTCATCTTTTTAGTCCAGTCATCAAAATCTCTTGTGGACACAAGAACAGGTGGTCTATTTCCCCCAAAATGTTCTGTTGAACTTGAAGTGGCCATAATATTTTGAATCGAAACTAAAACAGTAACTAGTTTCGATAGGTCAGCTTCTATTGAAACAACTAGTTTCGATAGAACAACTTTTATCGAAACAACTAGTTTCGATAGGACAGCTTTTATCGAAACAACTAGTTTCGATACTGAAAATTTTCGAGGCAAGTTTCGATAACCACAGTTTCGATAGAGATAAGACAAAATATAGTTTCGATAGTACCTTCTCCCGACAAAATGTAGACAAGAAGTTTCGATGATCAACGGAAATCAGAAACTGTCCCCAGTAGTTTCGATGCCTTCTTCTCCAAGCTCAGAAATACTCCATTGATGATAAGCTCCAGAAATCAATAGTGCAGAAATGACAAACCAATCCGGCGAAAACCTTCGACTAACCCTCCTGATCACTAATCCAACTTTCGATTCTGAAAATACGAGCAAAAACCCTTGGAAATCGATGAAACAGTACTTCCGAGAATAGATGTGCAAAATCCTGAAATAAGCTCAAAATACCTCACAAATCACCTAGAATCGATCACAAAACCTGATAACACTCAAAAACACTAGAGCATAAAGCTCTGATACCAATTTTAGGTCCAGATTTCTCTTGAAATCACTGATTTGATCGATTACACACACACAGGCGGAAACTGTGTGTATGATGGTGAAACAGATAATAGAAACAGTGTTGGTGAAGATAACAGGCTAACCACAGTTTGAATCAATACGCAAATGGTATGAAAGTGTAAGAACACAGTGAATAAACAACTGCAAATTGTATTGATTCAGGAAAAATGTGAAAGAGAAGGTTCAGGGTTACAGCCGCTACTCACACCCTAAACATTCTCAAACTAGGCTATTTATAGTAGTGACAGTATCAAAACTATGTTCAATCGAAACTACTAGTTTCGATTGACCATTTACAAGTGACACAAAACTGTCGAAACTACCATCTATCGAAACTACTAGTTTCGATTGAACAGACTCAATCGAAACTAAGTAGTTTCGATGGCCCAGACTTAGAAATAAAAACAGTAAATTACATAAAACTGAAATTACATTTAATGAAATGACAGAAAGTAAACTAGTCTAAAACTGTTTAAACAAACAATAAATGACAACAGCTTATATCTCAGATATGACTCTACACAATCGTCTTCATGCGAGCCAACCATATAAGGGTATCCGGTATACCTCATGTGAGTGGACGTGAAGGGGGATGAGAGGAGTGAAACACCGCCCCCGTGGCGGCGTAAAAGGGGCGTGAAGCCCTTGGCGAGAGAATTCTCACGGGCTTGAATCTCTCTCTCTCTCTCACACACACACACAAACACACTACACTCACACCACTCAATTAAATTTTATAAAAATAACTAGTTTTCATACCACACACGCTTACACAAGTATACCCTTCCCATGTGAAAATTGTTAGTGCTTAGTTGGCGCCCACGTTGAGCGCATTTTTTTGGGATCTTTGAATCTCACATGTTGGTAAATAAAATATGAGGTATAAAGATGGTTTGGTATTATGTGTGTACACTTGTTTGTATGTTTAAGGTTGGTATTTGAATTCTAAGAACCTCACACGTGGTAATTGAGGTTATGAACTTAATTAGTATTGTTGTTGCTTGAAGTCTTGAACTTCACTATGGTCGTGGTGATTTAAGGTCTTTGAACCTCACATGGGAGTTAATATGATATCATATAGAGGAGTTTGAAGTCTAAGAACCTCACAAGGTAGTTATTTGAGGTCATGAACTTCACAAGTCGTTATGTGGTATTTTGAAGTCTAAGAACCTCACAGGAAAATTGATTGAGGTCATGAACTTCACAGTCATTTGTGGTGCCTTGAGGTCTTTAGAACCTCACAAAGAAGTATGGTAGGGTTATAAGGTGTTTAAAACATTCACAAATGGTTGTGGTGGTTTAAATGGGGTCGGGTCGGGAGGGTCGAAAATGCCAAAACCACAAATTGGGTGTGCTGGTGCAGGTCTAGGACGCCGGTCTGGGCTGTCTGATGCGGGGCAGACACCAATTTGCTGAATTTTTGAGTTTTATTCCTAAGAAACTTGAGAGTACTTGAGACTTGTCGCATCATTACTAATGGTTATTTTCTAGTGTTTCCTTGTAGGTAAAGCTCCGTATGATGTCTCGGGTCAAGTTTCGCATTGGTTAGATTCTCAACTTTTTGAATGGTTGTTATGTTTGGAGTTATGACTCATTGTCGGGAGTCACCTAACTTGTTTTGAACTATCTCTTGGATGTTAAAACTTGTTGTTATTTTGAGATGTCGGTCGATGTTTTTAAATAAAACCATGTCCTTGTCGTAATTAACATGTGTCGTTTTTCAAGGGAGTTTTATGGGACATAAATTCCGCGTATTTTGGAAGTTAAATTTAGTTGAAAATTTTGGGTGTTACAATAACACATCACAATCAGTTGGAAAAGTGGCCCTACTGACAAACATGTGGTGTGTATCTTATTAGGAATCCATTTTGAAGGTATTTCGATCAATTTCGTACAGACTATCCGTTAGAAACATCTCCCTAGACAAAACGAGTCGGAATCTTTCTTAAAAAGCTCTGTTGCGTAACTATTGATCAGCGAGTTACTGACAGGACAGGAATCCATCGGTAACTATTGACCAAAATCCAAGAAAATGTGGAATTAAACGAATTATATCGGTGATTTTACGACGGATTTGTCCGTCGGTAATATTTGGTCGGTGAAGGCCATGTTTTCTAGTAGTTTTATGATGTATCCATATCTCTAACATTCTTGATAAACTGGGAGTGTCCAAATGGAGGTGTGATAGTGAGGTGACAAGGGTGTCCTCAATGAGGTATGTTTCAACTTATTTTCCTTTTCTTTCATTATTTTTTGATAAATCTCAACCAAGTGCTGGGTGCGATATGTGCGGGACCAATGGTTGGTCATTCCGCATTTTGTAGCAGATGTTCAAGTATTTTTTATAACACGCTCATGCTTTTTGTTGTCGAGGAACAAAGGCAGCCACTTCACTTCTTGTTGCGGTGGAGGAGGCCAAACACGTGGTTGATGTGGGCTGTGTTGCTCTGCAGGAGTGCGTACTTGTCTTCATCGTGTTGAACACATGAACATAGAAATCAATTGGCAACGAGTTTGTGTTGAACACATGAACATAGAAATCAATTGACAACGAGTTGCGAGAAACTTTCGTACCGGTAACATATTAAGAAAAATGCAAAAATAGTAAACATTTGTAAGTATTTTCTTACACAAATTGTCATCTATTGTGGTTACATTATATAACAGTACAATCAAAATGAAAACAAACTTATAATAAATATGAGGATCAATTCTCTTGTAATTGAATAATAAAAACTTCACCTTTTCCTTTCCACTTTTCATCAACTCAAACATATGACTTGACAAAAAAAAAACATTACCTTTATACATGTACATCCTTCGGTTTTCATGAATCAACAAACGTACACATAATAATTTCTTTTCACCCTTTTCTCTTGTTTAACCAGAACAACATTTCCTTGACTTATTATCATAATCACCAACTTGTATGGCAGTTGTATGGCTAGGAAGAGGAGTAGAAGAAGAGGCTGCTTCTTGAGCAGCCAAGGCTTTCTTACTTACTATCTTATATATATCAAACAACATCAACTGAAAAGCCTTTTCGACATTATATGCTTCAAGTGCAGAAGTCTCCAGGAACACGAGCCCTTCTTGCTCGGCTAACTTCTGACCATCGGTTTCTTGAACCGCTCTATGATGGCTCAAATCGGCCTTGTTTCCAGCCAACATGATGACAATGTTGGAGTCTGCATGGTCCTTGAGTTCCCTTAGCCAACGTGTCACGTTTTCAAATGATTGGGCCTTTGTTATGTCATAGATCAAAAGCGCGCCTACTGCTCCTCGGTAGTAAGCACTTGTGATTGCGCGGTACCTTTCTTGACCGGCTGTGTCCCATATTTGCGCCTTTACGATCTTACCCTCCACCTGCATTGTGATGTTTTTGAAGTTAATTGTTCTTGTTTTTATGTGTGTTTTGAAGTTTATCAAATAATTATTTATTTTTCTGAAATAGAAGGCAAACGGCCAACAAGCTGCGATGCTAGCCGTTTTTTAAATTCCAACCCTAGAACCTGTTTTCTTTTAAAACCGGGTTATATTTTTATGTTTAAATAAAGGTATGAACACAATTTATTTTTACTTCTTACATTATAATTTGCAATAGTTTTTGTGAACATATCATTTTCTGTAGATAGGTTTTCTACAATTTTATTTCAGTCGCTAATCTGGTCATCATGTTTGCAACAGTTTCTGCGACCGAGTTAATTTTTCACTTTTATCTTTTATCTTTTTTTCTAAATCAGAGATTGTTTTTTAGACGGGTTTTGTTTCGGTGGCTGATTTGCGACCATTTAGTTTCAGTTGTGAATCCGGTCGCTAATGTTTCGACCTTGTTGGTTACAGATTTCGATAGCTTTTACCCATTTTCATAGTAGTTTAATCAAATGTCATAAACGTAATTACAAGGAACACGCATTTAATATGATCTAGAAGATTTTTGTTTTTGTCAAAAAGTTTGTTGGTTGATTTCGGAACAAATTTGGTTTACGAGGAGTTCGTTCCCTAACTAACAGACTCAACAATTTTTCATCAAAACCATGATGTTTTATTAATCTAGTCATAATGTTATCTTTGCTAGAGTCCGCTTGCCAGATGCGTGGATCCATTGATCCATGGCAGAAATTAGCGGACTCCCATAAACCAAATTTGTTCCAGAATCAACCAACAAATCAAATTCATATATCTAAATATACAGCTTGGAAACCAACGAACCTGAAGAGTCCTTGTAGCGAATTCGACACCAATGGTGGATTTAGATTCGAGACAGAATTCATTCCGGGTAAACCTAGAAAGAATGTTCGATTTTCCAACACCGGAATCACCAATCAACACTATCTTAAACAAGTAATCATACCCGTGATCCACCTTATACGCCATTCCGTCTTTCTACAATTTCCACAAACCTACAAACATTTGTAAAAGATTAAAACACCGAAAAGACGAAGAACGATCAATTTACGATTATAGATTGATTGAAGATTGAAATAACGTTCTCACCATGCATGCAGAAATGGGGTGATGAAGAAAAAGACGGAAAGATGACGGCAGGAGGAATTTTAGAGAAAGAAGGGAGAGAAGACCAAGAAACTCCGAACAAACGGCAAATTTAACGGGGAATTTAGAAGGCAACGAAAATCATACAATTGTTTCAAACTGATAAGTTTCACTGTCACCCTCTTATTTTATTACAAAGACTGTAAATACCCCTTTACTTTGGGCCTTTGGCTAACATGGAATCCTACATCCTAAATGTAATGGCCGTTGAAATCCAATAATCAATTAATGGGTGTTTGTTTGGTTTGGTTTAAATAGAAATATGTATGATTATTATTAAATATTGTTGATGGTTATGGGTTTTTGTTGGGGAAGTTTTAAGGAGTTATAATACAAAACTTAGAAAAGCTATGTGACTTTCTACCGAAAGTTAGTTCTTACCAAAGAAGAGATCCTACTTAAGCATGTTACTACTTATGGATTACAACGAAAGGGGCTTTGTTATGTCGGTAGGTCGGTGACTTTCAAATGGAAGGTCGTCGGTTCGAATCCGGCTCACAACAAAAAAGGGGTATGTGACCAGGTTAGGAGGTTAACTCAGTTGGAGGTTCCTCCTAGGGTGGATTGTCCTTAATGTTTTAGGTGTTGCCCTGAGTAAATCCAACTATCCTAAAATATCTAGTTGTTGCCGTTAAAAAAAACTACTTATGAATTACAAGGGTTGATCCTTAATAGAAGTTACTGAAGACATAAAAAGGATGAAAACAGTGTCTATGATTATGTCATTATCTTTTTAGTATAGTATTGAATGCATTGTGGTTCCTAGTTCTTATTGATCAAAGTTGATATTTAATTGTGTTGAATACTTACATTGCAAGTTAACAAATATCATAATCAAAGAGCAAGTGTGTAATCTATCAAGAAGTAGTATTAGAACTTCGTTCTTAAAATAATCGTCCTATCTATTGATTATTGTTTCAAAACCCGCATTTTACACTTGATTAGGTTATTACACACGCAATTCTCATCAATTCTTTAGAGATGGATACCTCTAATATCAAGGGCGGATTTACATAGGGGCGGGGGGTTCACCGCAACTCGCCGAGTTTTGAAATTGTAGTAGAAAACTAATATGGGTCTATTAATAAGCCACCAAGATTGATACAAACATATTTTTTGATGTGAAAAAGAAGAATGATGCACTTTCTCAACATCTATGATTTTTTTAGTTATAAAGTTCATTTTGAACGAACCTCATATACCAACTGTCCAATCTTAGGATCCAAATTAGAGGGGTGGTATGCTTCTAAATTTACAACTCCAAAGGTTGAACATCCTAAAATTAGTGAAACTATAAAGACTTTGAAGTAAACCAGAAGTCAAAATTAATTCAAAAACTTCTTTGAAACCTATAGCTTTTGTTAAAGGAAACACAAAACATGGTTCAGCCTCTAGATCAAAGTATATTGGTGACATTAAAACATCCATATTGAAACAGGATGGTAAGTCAAAATTGGCTAAATAAAATAGAAGATCATTAATGGATATCAATTGGATCATTGTAATGCGGTCAGAGTTGTTGCAGTTTGATAGACAGAAGGTTTGGATATCAAGTGAGATTCCACGTGTAAGTATTATATTGGTACTAGATGTGTTTATAGAAATAAGATAGATGAGGATCATTGTCAATTTGTCATAGCACAAGACTATATTTATAGCTATATTTATATATGTTATATAATGAAATATTTTTAGGTTCATGTTCTACTATGTAACATCGCAAGGAATCAAACCGTCTTCAAAATGAAGTTAAGATGAATGACATATCAATGCATAAAGTTGGGTGTTTAAAAACACCAAAGCTGTGAAAAATATGAGTTGTGGATTTTCTTCTCTCACGTAGATGGGGGACAAACCTTGAAATGGTTAATAAGGATGAGCACTCCTTAGTAATTGTTTTCCTTAAAGGAAAATACAAGTGGACTAGTGGAGACCCTATAAGATACGCACCCTAACTCGCACTTCGCACGCGGGCGCGTGTAATGTGGCGTTGAGACTTTTAGAATTAGTTTATTGTTATAAACCATATGTTTTAAAATGATTTTTAATCTTTTTTTTTCCTAACGAGCATGATAGAATTGGTTTATTTTATAAATCATAATTGTATTTTCTAACGAGCGTGTTAAACCATATGATCTAAAACGATTTTAGTTCTTTATTTTTCTAGTGGACATGTTAGATTTAGTTTATATTACAAATCATAATCGGTTATTTTCTAACGAAAATGTTAGAATTGGTTTGTTTTTATAAACCATATGTTTAAAACGATTGTAATCGTTTATTTTCTATTGAGCGTGTTAAAATTGGTTTATATTTTATAAACCATATGTTTAGAACAATTATAATCGTTTATTTTCTAACGAGCATGTTAGAATCAGTGTATTTTATAAAACCATATAATTTAAAACATTTTGTAATCGTTTCTTTTCTAACGAGCGTGTTAGAATCAATTTATTTTATAAACCATATATTTTCGAACAATTTGTAATCGTTTATTTTCTAACGAGCGTGTTTGACATAGTTTATTTTTATAAACCATACGTTTTAAAACGTTTCCTGTTAACATTTAGTTTTCTAATAAGTGTGTATTAAAAACGATGTATGTTAGAAAAACTGAAACGTTTAAAATGTTTGGTGAACGTTTAGTGCTTCTAATGAGCGTATTAGTAGCGGTTTATTATATACAGGGCCGGTCCTGAGGATTTAAATGCCCCGGCCGAGCCGGAAAAATAAGGCCCCTACGAACAAAATATATAAACTATATTTTTTAAACGACGATTAACGTTTTAGCAATAAACATAGAAAAAATATAGGGCCCAACCAATCAACCATTACATATTTCTTTATAAAGATTAGGGCCCAACCATTACATATTTACATTATAAATATTAAATGGATTACTGGATTATGGCCCAATCAATCAACCATTACATATTTACATTATAAAGATTAAAGCCCAACCATTACATTATAAAGATTCAATGGATTCCTGGATTAGGGCCCAACTAATCAACCATTACATATTTACATTATAAAGATTAAACGGATTATGGCTCAATCATTACATTATAAAGATTCAATGGATTACTAGATTAGGGCCCAACTAATCAACTATTACATATTTACATTATAAAGATTAAACGGATTAGAGCCCAACCATTTCATTATAAATATTAAAAAGGGCCCAATATATTTTTAAGTTTTTATAAAAATGTCTCAACATATAAAACCGGTACGTAAAATTTAAAAAAAGGGCCCTGGCCGGAAACCCGGCTCGACCTATCCCAGGGCCGGCCATGATTATATAAATACCAAATGTTTTAAAATGTTGATTAACGGTTTATTGTTATAAATCATAACCTTTAAAAACATTTGGTAAACATTTATTTTCTAACGAGCGTATTAGATACAGTTTTATTTAATTAAAGCTAGAGTTTATGGGTCTTGATTTTTTATAATCAAAACATAAAAGAAAATTTGGTTACTTTAAAACCGTTTTATAATGTTTTGCAAAACTAAGAAATATTTTGAATGGAAATAAGTGTTTTGCGTGTTTTGCTGCTTGTAGTAAAAGTAGCATGTCTTGAACCAAATAATAGTCATGAAGAGACTATTTGATGAAAAACAACTTGATGTTGTGAACATAATTAATTGCTCAAATGTAACTACTTGCGAGTACTTTATCATATAAACAAATTGTTTTTTTTATTCAAATTTGTGACTGTTCAAGTTTAGCGTTTCAAGATGAAACGTGCAACTTGGTATGTGTGCATGGAGTTATATTGAATGAGTACCTCAAGACATGCCACAAAACGATATTTATAAATCATCGTTGTATCCGTTTAAGTTATTATTCATAAAAATGTTTTGCATTTTATTGATTTTATTTCAAAACTTTCTTTTGTGTTTAATATCTTCGGAGAACACATGTAACTTTCACAAAGAAATAAATCAATAATGATTGTGACGTACACAAAATATATATTTTATGGAAAATAATGTTAAACCTTTTATATGGATATGTTGTAACAGATAGTGTAAGAAAAGATTTGCACAACTACAACTTGAGAGTTGTTACCTTGACTATGAGATTAGTCACAAATGACACATCACATATGCAAATGTATTAAGATAAATACGTACATATGAAATATATCACATACTTAATCATGAAATTCACAAGTATGAATTCTAACATATGAAAGAAATATATGTTAATGTACGTCTTTAATGAATCGTGTGGGATTTGTTACGAGAGATGTACATGTAGATGCATCTAACACCTTAACGCTGTTAGAACAATGTGGAGGATTTAACCTACAACTTGTGAGATTATCCTAAATATATATAGCTTCAAGGGAAAAAAAGGCAGGTGTGCAAATCAATTAAGGCTAACTTGATGAATGCCATGTTGTTGTATCAATCTAATTGACTTCATCTCAATGTAAAAGTGATTGTAAACTAGTACAATTCATCATTTGGCGATGAATGTGTCCACCAAAGTTAGTTGGACTAAGACGTATGTTTAAGTCCTTATGAGTCAATGGTGTTGCCTTGGAGATCAAAAGCAAACAATTTATGTTCTTAAACTGAATGATGAATGTAGAAATTGTAACATTTCAAAAATAAAACGACAGTTAAAAGGACGAAATAAACGAACGAGGCATGTCGGGTCGCGTCGGACGGGCCGGCGGGCCGGAAGGGGACTCTCTCCTATAAATAGCTTAGACCTCCACCATTTCTCTCATTTGCAAGTTCTAGAGAGAGAAATCGTAGAGAGAGAAAGTTGGCAGATCGACCCGAGATTTCAGCAAAGTGTTACTCCACAACTCGTGAGAAGAACCTCCGGATCGGAAACTCGATTCAGGTAACGATCCGACCTAAATCTGAGTTTTAGTTCATTTTTAGGTTTTCGGGTTTTGGGTGAAAATGTAAAATTTTAACGAATGAAACTGAAGGATAAACATAGATTTGAGTTCCTTAATGGAAAAAGAACGTTTTGAATGTAAACAGGTTCGGGATCTTGACGTGATCAGACCCGAATGAGAAAGTTAGGGATTTTGCGAAGAACAGGTCGTGCGCACTTATCAAGTACGCACGGAGCAGGTCCTGCGTACTTATCAAGTACACAGGAAGAGAGCACTGCGTACTTATCAAGTACGCATGAAGAGGGTCATGCGTACTTATCAAGTACGCATGAAGAAGGTACTGCGTATTTATCAAGTACGCATGAAGCAAAGTCTGCGCACTTATTAAGTACGCAAGAACAAGCCCCTGCGCACTTGCTAAGTGCGCATGCATCAGGCGGGTTAAGTAAAGTTAGTATGTTTAGAATGGTTAAACCGTTAGAGTCGGTATGGGTCTGATGTGTATTTAACTAATCAATTCATATCGGAAGTGACGTTGTTGGACCTTGTTTAGGACAACCCAAATTAGCTTATCAGGTGAGTTCTAGAAGCCCTCTTTTAAGTGTTTTAATAATGTTTTTGGGCTGGTGTGCATACGTAACGATGTGACTATTTTATAAAACGATGTTTATGAATGTTGTATGTGAAGTTTTATAAAATGATGTTTATGAACGATGTTTTGGAAGGAAGGGTTATGAAAGAAGTGTTTATGAAATATTTTGCCAAAAGAAGTTTATGAAGTTTATGAAGTGTTTATGAATGAATGAATGTTTTTAATAAAACGTACGAATGCTTTAACTGAAGTTTTGAAGTAAAAGAAGTGAAGGTTTACGAAAGTCACAAACGAACGAATCTGCCAATATTCCTTAGGGAATGAAGGTTAAGGGTATGGGAAGTATGTTATGGGCCTTTACCTTTTAGGGGCCTTTGTGGCTGGCCAACTGTTGTACAACTGGGGCGATGACGGTCGCCAAGGGGATTATCGTGATCCTTGAAGTTTGGTACGATTTACCTTACGGGGTAGTCGTGCTTGAAGTTTGGTACTTGCGCCTTACGGGTCGCAGTGCTTGAAGTTTGGTACGTGTCATCCTTGTGATGCCGTGCTTGAAGTAGTGTTGAATAACCTAAGTATCGGGCCCTAGGAGTTCTTCACCCGAAGGACAGTACGGTGATTGATGGGCCTAGTGGTGGTGATCTTTAGGTTATTCAGCCAGTATGTGACGTTTGGATTTGACGGTTACGAGAAGGCGCAGATTCGATATGTTCGTTGACTTATGTTTATGAAGTGTTATGTTTTGTTATTGCATTATTTTACGTACGCTTTTTATTAAATGAAGTGTGAAGTTATGTTTTTGGCAAATTATTTGAAGCTAAAGTTTTATGTTAAAACTAGAACTCACCAGCGTAGCTGACTTTTTAGTATGCACATTCAGGTTAAGGCAGGTTACGATGATGGAAGGTGATGCTGGGCGGCTTGATGAGTTACCCGGATGACATGAAGACTGGCATCCCGTTATGATTAGTTTACGTTATGTTTATGTATTAGGCTATGTTGCGCTTCCGCATGTTGAACAATGTAATGGTTATATTTTAATGAAGTATTTTCCGCTGCGTTATTTTAATATTCAAGTTTAAGAACTGTTAGTAAATGAGTAAATCCAATAAGTGAGGCCTCCCGGGTTTGGGGCCTTACAGAAATAGAGACTGATGGCTACAAAATTCTCTAAGTACAAATGTTGCTTACCTCAGAGATTGCTGCTGACCAACAAACTGCTGCGGATAAGCTTATCTGCAGCGGATACTTGTTCTTCTGCTGAAGAACAAATCTGCTGCGGATAGGCCTTATCTGCTAAAGACCAAATTTGCAGCTGCGGATGGGTTAAGCCGGGAAAGGGAAAGGCCCGGAGAAGACAGAAGAGAGACCCCGAGCAAAGACTCTCGCCTATGTGCTGACGCAGGAACAGGCCAGAGCGGACCCCGACGTGGCATCAGGTACGTTCGTCCTTGACAACACTTTTGTTTCTGTGTTATTTGATTCGGGTGCAAGTAAGAGTTTTATATCTGCGACTTTTTGTAAACGAGTGAAGTACACTGTCAGTAAACTAGAAAGGGCCTTTAGCGTAGAAACCGCTGAGGGTAGAACTGCGAGGGTGACTGATGTAGTTGACAATTCCACGATAAAAATAGAAGGCCATAGATTTCTCGTCAGATTGTTTGTTATGGTTTTGGGAGGGTTTGATGTCATGTTAGGAATGGATTGGCTAACTGCCAATGAAGCACAAATTATATGTAAACGAAAGATAATCCGACTCAAGACTCCGGACGGTAGCAAAGTCGAGGTTCTTGGGGATCGTGACGCCCCGATGCCAAATGTCATCTCGATGATTAAGGCAGCAGATTACTTAAGGCGCGGATGCGAGGCTTATTTGGTGTACGTAATTGACGAGTGTAAGGAAGTGAGGGAGCTAGACGATGTACCCGTGGTACGCGAGTACCCGGAGGTGTTTCCAGAGGATTTGCCTGGGATACCACCCGACAGAGAGATTGAATTTTGAATCGACTTAGTACCAGATGCCCAGCCCGTGGCTAAGGCTCCATATCGACTAGCACCAGTGGAGATGAAAGAGTTAATGGCACAACTAGACGAGTTACTTGAGAAAGGATTTATCCAACCGAGCATCTCGCCGTGGGGTGCTCCGGTGTTGTTTGTGAAGAAGAAGGATGGTTCGATGAGAATGTGTATTGATTATCGCGAGTTGAACAAACGTACGGTGAAGAACATGTACCCTTTACCAAGGATCGACGACCTGTTCGATCAATTACAGGGCGCAAGTTGGTTCTCAAAAATCGACCTTCGATCCGGGTACCATCAGTTGAAGGTGAGGGAAGAAGACATACCGAAAACCGCATTTCGCATGCGTTATGGACATTTCGAGTTCCGCGTGATGTCTTTTGGATTGACGAACGCCCCCGCAGCGTTCATGGATTTGATGAATAGAGTTTGTCAACCGATGCTGGATCGATCGGTAATCGTGTTCATCGATGATATCCTCATCTAGAGGGTGGTCACGCGTGTCACTTGAAAGAAGTATTGGAAGCTCTGAAGAAGGAAAAGTTGTATGCTAAGTTCTCCAAATGCGCGTTCTGGCTTAGGGAAGTCCAATTCCTAGGCCACGTCATTAACCCGACCGACATTATGGTTGACCCAGCAAAGATAGTGACGGTAAAGGAATGGAATATTCCTAAGACGCCAACTGAAATCCGCAGTTTCTTGGGATTGGCAGGCTACTATCGGAGATTCATCCAGGATTTCTCGAAAATAGCTTTGCCGTTGACAAAGTTGACTCGGAAAGAGGTTAAGTATGAATGGGGTTCGACCCAAGATGAGGCGTTTAAGGAATTGAAGAAGAGGTTAACCCAAGCTCCAGTCTTGGCCCTTCCCGAGGGCAATGAAGACTTAATGGTATACTCTGACGCTTCGGGTCAGAGACTGGGATGCGTGTTGATGCAACGCGGAAGAGTGATCGCGTATGCGTCAATGCAGTTGAAGGTTCACGAAGCTAATTATCCGACTCACGATTTGGAACTTGCTGCTGTCGTATTCGCATTAAAAATCTGGAGGCACTACCTTTACGGGGTGAAGTTTACTATTTACTCCGACCACAAAAGTTTGAAGTACTTCTTTGAACAAAAAGAACTTAATATGAGGCAGAGGCGATGGTTGGAACTGTTGAAAGACTATGACTGTGAAATGATGTACCACCCTGGAAAGGCAAACGTGGTGGCTGACGCTTTAAGCCGAAAGGATATGCCTGATCCTATTAGAGTGAAAGCTTGCCAGTTAGTGGTAACATCAGATGTGATGAGAGAAATCGAAAAGGCTCAAGATGAGGCACTTAAAGAAGAAAACATAAAGAAGGAAAGGATGGTTGGCCAACATGATAAGTTGGAATATAACACCCTTGGTATTAGGACACGTTTTGGATGGGTATGGATACCTATGGGTGGCGAGCTTAGAACCAAAATCTTGGATGAGGCTCATAAGTCTCGGTACTCTATCCATCCTGGTACCAATAAAATGTACCAAGATCTAAGGAAGGAATACTGGTGGCAGGGAATGAAGCATGAAGTGACGAAGTACGTAAGCAAGTGCTTGACTTGCTCACAAGTAAAGGCCGAACACCAGAAACCGTATGGAAAGATTCAATCACTTGATATACCGGAATGGAAGTGGGAACACATTACCATGGACTTCATAACCAAGCTACCTCGCACGGCTAAAGGTCATGACACCATTTGGGTAATTGTGGACCGTTTAACGAAGAGTGCTCATTTCCTACCTATTCGCGAGACGTTCTCTTCGGAAAGGTTAGCAGAAGTATTTATTAACGAAGTAGTAGCACGGCATGGGATGCCTTTGACGATCGTATCTGACCGGGACACATGATTCACATCGAGGTTCTGGAAAAGATTTCACGAGACGATGGGCACGAGGCTTAATATCAGCACGGCGTACCACCCGCAAACGGATGGTCAGTCCGAAAGGACCATTCAGACATTGGAAGATATGCTCCGTGCTTGTATTATCGACTTCGGTGGCAGTTGGGACAGTCATCTACCGTTAGCCGAATTTTCATACAACAATAGTCATCACACGACTATAGGCATGCCGCCTTACGAAATGTTGTATGGGAGGAGATGCAGGACCCCGATTTGTTGGGGTGAGATTGGACAAAAGGAATTAGGGAGTCTTGAAGTAGTAAGGGAAACGTCATAAAGGTTTGATCAAATCAAAGCACGAATGAAGGTCGCACAAGATCGTCAGAAATCCTATGCGGACAAACAACGAAGGCCTATTGAGTTTGATGTTGGGGACAGAGTAATGTTGAAAGTGTCACCCTGGAAGGGAATAATACGATTCAGGAAGAGAGGAAAGTTAAGTCCAAGGTTCGTCGGACCATTCAGGATAATGGCACGGGTTGGTGAAGTCGCTTATCGGTTAGAGTTGCCTGATGAGCTAAGTGGGATTCATCCTACCTTCCATGTATCACACTTGCGAAAGTGTTTGGCGGATGAATCAGCTCACGTACCACTTACTGACATCGAGGTCGACAACAGCCTTAATTACATCGAAGAACCCGTGGCCATAATAGACAAGAAGGAGAAGCGTTTGCGTAATAAGATTATCCAATTGGTTAAAGTCCAATGGAAACACCGAAAGGGATCGGAAGCCACTTGGGAAACGGAGAAGGAAATGAGGGAGTCGTACCCTCATCTATTTGACTTATGAAAGGTTTCGGGGACGAAACCTATTGTAAGGGGGGTAGACTTGTAACATCCCAAAAATAAAACGACAGTTAAAAGGACGAAATAAACGAACGAGGCATGTCGGGTCGGGTAGGATGGGCCGGCGGGCTGGAAGGGGACTCTCCCCTATAAATAGCTTAGACCTCCACCATTTCTCTCATTTGCAAGTTCTAGAGAGAGAAACTGTAGAGAGAGAAAGTTGGCGGATCGACCCGAGATTTCAGCAAAGTGTTACTCCACAACTCGTGAGAAGAACCTCCGGATCGGAAACTCGATTCAGGTAACGATCCGACCTAAATCTGAGTTTTAGTTCGTTTTTGGGTTTTTCGGGTTTTGGGTGAAAATGTAACATTTTAACGGATGAAACTGAATGATAAACATAGATTTGAGTTCCTTAATGGAAAACGAACGTTATAAATGTAAACAGGTTCGGGATCTTGACGTGATCAGACCCGAATGAGAAAGTTAGGGTTTTTGCGAAGAACAGGTCGTGCGCACTTATCAAGTACGCACGGAGCAGGTCCTGCGTACTTATCAAGTACGCAGGAAGAGAGCACTGCGTACTTATCAAGTACGCATGAAGAGGGTCATGCGTACTTATCAAGTACGCATGAAGAAGGTACTGCGTATTTATCAAGTACGCATGAAGCAAAGTCTGCGCACTTATTAAGTACGTAAGAACAAGCCCCTGCGCACTTGCTAAGTGCGCAGGCATCAGACGGGTTAAGTAAAGTTAGTATGTTTAGAATGGTTAAACCGTTAGAGTCGGTATGGGTCTGATGTGTATTTAACTAATCAATTCATATCGGAAGTGACGTTGTTGGACCTTGTTTAGGACAACCCAAATTAGCTTATCAGGTGAGTTCTAGAAGCCTTCTTTTAAGTGTTTTAATAATGTTTTTGGGATGGTGTGCATACGTAACGATGTGACTATTTTATAAAACGATGTTTATGAATGTTGTATGTGACGTTTTATAAAATGATGTTTATGAACGATGTTTTGGAAGGAAGGGTTATGAAAGAAGTGTTTATGAAATATTTTGCCAAAAGAAGTTTATGAAGTTTATGAAGTGTTTATGAATGAATGAATGTTTTTAATAAAACGTACGAATGCTTTAACTGAAGTTTTGAAGTAAAAGAAGTGAAGGTTTACGAAAGTCACAAACGAACGAATCTGCCAATATTCCTTAGGGAATGAAGGTTAAGGGTATGGGAAGTATGTTATGGGCCTTTACCTTTTAGGGGCCTTTGTGGCTGGCCAACTGTTGTACAACTGGGGCGATGACGGTCGCCAAGGGGATTATCGTGATCCTTGAAGTTTGTTACAATTTACCTTACGGGGTAGTCGTGCTTGAAGTTTGGTACTTGCGCCTTACGGGTCGCAGTGCTTGAAGTTTGGTACGTGTCATCCTTGTGATGCCGTGCTTGAAGTAGTGTTGAATAACCTAAGTATCGGGCCCTAGGAGTTCTTCACCCGAAGGACAGTACGGTGATTAATGGGCCTAGTGGTGGTGATCTTTAGGTTATTCAGCCAGTATGTGACGTTTGGATTTGACGGTTACGAGAAGGCGCAGATTCGATATGTTCGTTGACTTATGTTTATGAAGTGTTATGTTTTGTTATTGCATTATTTTACGTACGCTTTTTATTAAATGAAGTGTGAAGTTATGTTTTTGGCAAATTATTTGAAGCTAAAGTTTTATGTTAAAACTAGAACTCACCAGCGTAGCTGACTTTTTAGTATGCACATTCAGGTTAAGGCAGGTTATGATGATGGAAGGTGATGCTGGGCGGCTTGATGCGTTACCCGGATGACATGAGGACTGGCATCCCGTTATGATTAGTTTACGTTATGTTTATGTATCAGGCTATGTTGCGCTTCCGCATGTTGAACAATGTAATGGTTATGTTTTAATGAAGTATTTTCCGCTGCGTTATTTTGATATTCAAGTTTAAGAACTGTTAGTAAATGAGTAAATCCAACAAGTGAGGCCTCCTGGGTTTGGGGCCTTACAGAAATAGAGACTGATGGCTACAAAATTCTCTATGTACAAATGCTGCTTACCTCAGAGATTGCTGCTGACCAACAAACTGCTGCGGATAAGCTTATCTGCAGCGGATACTTGTTCTTCTGCTGAAGAACAAATCTGCTGCAGATAGGCCTTATCTGCTGTAGACCAAAGTTGCAGGTGATGGGCATATGCCGCTGAAGACCAAAGTTGCAGCTGATAGGCATATGCTGCTGATCTCCAAAGCTGCAGCTGATAGCAATCTCCACTGAAGATCAAACATTGCAGCTGACTGTTCTTGATAAAGCAACCATTACCACTGACAACTCTCTGCTGCTACTCTGACACACTCCATGCAGAAAGAATGTCATTGGTACAAGAAAATAAAAGACAACAACGCTCTTCTCCCAGCATGCAAACAATGATGCCTTAGAAGACGTTTGAACAAAGTTAACTAGCATAGTTATTATTATTGTCTGTACATGTAGAATAGCTTTAATACAAGATCAACGGTCTGTGTTAGATCTGATCCTTAGAATCAAGGGTTTGTCTTGATTTTAAGTTACTATATAAGTAGTACTTAGAGTCATTGTATCTGTGTGCTCACTTAGAGATTTCTCAGTAATCTTGTAACCATTGAAACTTAATACAAATTACATTTATCAGTACTTCTTGTGTTTACTTGTTACTTTGATTAAGTTGTGATTGTTTCCACCAATCTCAACTGGAATAGAACCATCTTGTATTTACCGATCCTACAATGAAGTTCTATATGTGTAACATATAATAACTTATGAGACTTCCTTAAATATTGAGGTTTTGGGATGGTGAATAAGTCTTATGACCTTGTCTAAACTAAGGAATGAATTGTAAATGGATAGTGTGATATCCCTTAAGGTTTTGAAGAATCAGAATGATGCATCTTTTGCTCACATGTTAAAGTATTGTAGTCTAATACATGCTAGACTAGTACTTGTTAACTATTGATCTCTACAAAGACTAATTAACTCAAAACATTCAAAATGTATATACACACAAGAATGAAATTGTGTTTAGTCAAAGTTGAAATAGGACATTCATTCGGTCTAAGGAGACTGGTATAACATATGGAAAACTTGACTAAATAGATCATGGAAATGATGTTATCTAGTTTCTAAAGTTTAATGTGGATAAGTCATTCTCTAGGTTTATCCTAGATAGTAACTTAGAATCATTCTAAGTACGTGATGGTTTGATAACAAACTTATGACAAGGTTAGGTAAAACATTGGTAAGAATTTGAAGCTTAAATTAAGGCGTGTTTTGCTTTGGTTAACTCAAAAGGTATTGTGAGCTAATGTAGTATGAGTTCAGACAATGATGAACTCATTGAAACAAAGATGCATACCTTTGTCATTGGTTTCTAAATGTCGTCATAGATGAAGATTGATCAAATTGCTAGAAATGTGGGAGAGAAGCCATTTAAAAAAAATCCTTTCAGGTATGTATAAATGGTTGTGTCATAATTTTTCTCAAACCCGTTACCCTGTGTGGATGTTATCCAATAATACTTAAATGTGGGGATGACTTGCATTTGAATCTAGAAAGTTTGGCAATAAAGATCTTGGTAATCTGGATATTGCAAACATGTGACCAAGTGGAGTACACAACAATCATAAGGAGTCTATCTAGTGTATCTAGTTGCAAGTCTCGCATGCAAAGTGGTTACATTTAGAATCTTTCTATATGTTTGTTATAAATACCAAAGGCATAATGTAGGTGCGTTCTCCTTGAAATGAGAACTATATTCTTCAAAGACAACCATTATAACAAGATTCAGGTTGTGACCTAAGGAAATATTAACTTACGAGTTACGAACACATCATAACAACTCATCTCAATTGCAATTATCTACAATGACTTGACAAAGTTGTAGATAATGGTTTTGATCCAATAACCCGAAGGTTGATGAGAGATTGAGTTTTATAATGAGACTAAAGCCTATGAAAAAGAGTATATGAAGGAAAACTAACCTAGTTGACTGAGGTCCCAAGATTTAGGTTCAATAGGGCAACCTACTCATATATCTAAGGGTGGTTATTGTATGGGCATAGCTAATGTATAGGTTGATATATAAGCTATTATATATGCTTATATATATCCCCTAAATTGTATAGGGAGTTTAAATACTTCCAAGTCCATTCCTATAAGAACGAGTGATATTGTTGTGAGGCTAAAGATAATGTGTGGTTAACTATTTGTGTAAATCATGGTAACCTTAAGCATAACAAGGTTAAGTACACATGGGGTCGGCTTGGTCCGGACTTTTGGAACTCCAGACGACTAACCAGTCAGGTGCGCACTGCTGGACTGTTTCAACTTTTGTCATGAATGAAAAATGACAAGTTTGATCTTGTGTATTATGATATTATTTTTGTGGTTTCTGTTTTTGTTTTTATGAGCATAAATATGGACGTTTGGGTTCATTTTGTGATCATTCAAAATCCTTGCTACAACACACGCACGTCATAAATCTTTTGGAAAAAATAGAGAGGAGTACACTTTAATTGTTTCCGCTTTCACAACTTCTTCTCTTCATCTTTTTTCCATAATTCGAAACACCATTTTCTCCATGTGCAGCCTCGGGTGCGTGGACATCTCTGGTAGTACGCATACTATCCGGTTGTTGTACCATAGGAGACAGACACGTTTGTCTTAGAGATGCATGAAATCTGGTTTAAAGGATTTGTGTTGAACATGAATCATCAACCACGGCTAAAGATTAGTTCGTTCGTTTGCAGCCGAAAACTCGAACTCGGTGAAGACTTTTGTTAGAATGTTGTTTGTTGTATAAATTTTTATTTTTTTTCCTTTCTTTTTTTCATTCAGCTTATATACGATTTAGTATTTGTGTATTTCTCACGTATAACGAAAGTATCTTTATTATTATTTTAATAAATAGTGACACACTTTCCATACATATCATTAATAAAAAAAATTAAATAGTTTAGAACATGGTATATTTCATTTCATTGCAAAAAAAATTTAAAAAAATCCCCACACTCCTAACAAATATTTCGTGAGCAGACAGTTTTATTGAATTGATGAATGATTTTGTCAAATTGATGCATATTATCACCCATAAATATAATTTACATTTTGCTAGTAGATTTTGTTTGGGTGTCTATCAGTTTAAAAAGGTGATGTATTCTTTGATAAAAATACATCCATACACTTCTTTTTTACGGTTAATTCTTTTTATATATAGACAAAGTTAATGTTAGAACCATTCAAACTCTTTTGAAGGAAGAGAACATGGGTTGATGAAGGCGAGGCATGTGCAACCATTCCTAGTCGTCTTTGTTTTGAGGCAACAACGTCAAATAATTAACTATTAACTAATGCATAATAATTTTTTTATGTTTCGTTCATAAATATTAAATGTACTCATTTATTATTTATCGTATTTATTTATTAGTTCCTCTACATCTTTTTAAAGTTTAATTTAGATATTTTAGGGTAAAGTGTCATTTTTATCTATTTGTTAGGTTAGTTTCATCACTTAAAAACTTTTTCTCGTATTGCCATCCTCGTGCTTTACAAATCTTTTCATTTTCATCTACTTTGCTAACTTTATCCATTTTTTAACATTATATGAGGAGAATTTGTCTTTTTATACATTTTTATTAAAAGCTTATTAAATGGGGCCCACCATCACAACCATTTTCTTCAACTTTTTTTAAAGGCGAAAATCCAATAGAATCAGCTAGTCAGAAACTAACAAAACAGTATAGAAAAAGAAAATAAAATACAAACGTAAAAGCAAATTACCGAATAAGAGGGATAGAATGAGAACCGCCCAAACAACCTAACGACTAAAAATTGAGGGAAAAAAAACATCAATTATCTCAGTCCAGTGTGGCCAACTTAAGCCTATTTTTTAACAAAAGAAACCCCACCGTTTTTATTTCTTCAATGATTTTTGAGATGTGAATCGGTTTGGTATTCGGAGATAAATTTATTCCTAGCTTTCCAAAGAGACCAACAAGCCAGTATCGTAAGCAAGTGAACCAACTCTTGCTTCATAGCATGCCTCCGCCCACATGTTTTAGCATGGAACAAATCATTCACCATGAAAGCGAAGATCGGTGGAAGCCTACACCAAGAAGAATTTTTTTGCCAAATGATCGACGCAACATAGCAAGCAGTTAAGACATGATATACCGACTCCTCCACCTCTCCGCAAAGAACACAAACCCGTGATGGAATATGAATACTCCTCCTTTGGAGCATCATTCTTGTCGGGATCCTATATGCGAGCATCTTCCATCCAAATATACTTATCTCGAGTGGTAACCAAGCATCCCATGAAAAATTCGGTCTCGGTTCCAGCACTCTTTGAATGGAAAATGAGGTCTTGATTGACTTGACATAAAACGATTCATCTGGATTACCTAACCACGACCACTTGTCCCTCTAATCACACAATTGAACCTGATTTAGCTCCAAGCTACAGACATCCAACTCCCGCAATTCACATTGAAGCAAAATATCTCTAATCCAAGACCAAGTAAGAGTTAGAGAAGTATCCGACATACGAAAGCAGTCTCGGACAGGGCAAGATTTGTTTGCTTCAATTCTGAAAAAAGGCCGAAAAGGAAACCAACAGAGGAGCCAAACCAATCCAGTAATCTACCCAAAACCTTATGCTTTCCCCATTACCCATTGACCCCACTATCGAGTATGGCAAGATGATATTTGATTTTGTGAGGTACTTAAGGTTAGCAGTATTATTCCACACCCCCGGAAAGACTTTGTTACATGGAACCAAACACCACCACCACCATCAACAGAACTCGTTGCCACCACCACCACCACCATCACCTGATGGCCCACAACCTAGGCCACCATCACTGTCACTTGAACCCCTCGTTTTTGCGACACCATCACCACTAGAAGATCATTTTTTTATGGCCACACAACAGACCTCCACCATTTTCATCATAACTCCACCGTCATCACTCAGCCCCATGTTTTTTGAACCAACTTGAACGATGGCTTGAACACATATCTGAGATCGACACCATCCGACCATGGCTTAAACGATGGTGAAGCTTGGACGACCTTTCTTCTGATTCGGTGGGCCAGTGATTTAATATATTATTCAATTTAACCCCTCCCCCCAAATCGAGCCCAAGCCGAGCTTTGACTTGTTTAAGGCTTTCTATAAACGAGTTATATCCGAGCTTTTGCTCGTTTAAGTCTTCTTATAAACGAGTTCTATTCGAGCTTTTGCTCGTTTAATCGTATTGAACAAAATCAAGCCTTGTTGAGCTGATCACGAGCTTTATTTTTACTCCACGAGTCGAGCTCGATCCAAAAATTATAGGCTAAAACCGAGTCAAGCTCGAGCTCGAGCTTCAGGATAATCCAACAAGCTGAGCTCGATTAGTGTCAGACTCGGACTCGGCTCGTTTACACCCCTAGTTTCAGGCGATGGTGGTGGCCATTAGGGTTTATGTTTAGGGAAGTGTCATCGGGTAGACCCCTAATTGTGTCATTATCGTTGGATTAAAATCTGTCAAATATTTATTAGTTAATGTTTTTACGCACAAAAAATACACTTTTTTACTTATTTATTAACTAAATTCCAATGATTTAACTTATAAGGGTGGAAGGGGTGGGTTTCGATTCCTTCTTTCGGTTCATTAGGGTTTACGGGTACACCGCCACCGCCACCGCCATTTAGGGTAGTGTCATCGGGTAGAGATTTCAGGTAGACCATCGTCCCCTCCCTTTGGAGGGTATTGTAGAGTAGTTTTAAATAAAAATGACATGTTATATTTTAATTAGATAATCACTAAGTTAGTTTTTGGTTCAAAGAATTCCATCCTTCCGCAATAAAAGAAGAATATTGATACGTAATATTTAAATTTTGTTATAACAATTTATCTCTTAAAAGAGTTAGTATTTCATTAAAAAATATATATATTTTTTGAAAGGCAAAAAAAATATTAATATAATAACATGTAATGAGTTTTCTAAATATAAAATCTATAAATTTGGTGCAACGTTTCCATCAATTTTCTAAATAAATCCAAAGAACATGCGGAAACCCATAAACTTTGTTTTATGCTATAAATATTATCAATTTAAGAGAACGAGAAAAAAAATGTATTTTAATATTTCTTAGCATTAAATATATTTTGTAAACTACAATTATTTTTGTTACTTGATATAAAAACTCGTGTTTTACACGGGTTGAATAAACCCGTGAAATACAATATAATTTGTTAATATATGACAACAGATTAATTAATATAAATATTAGTATTTTCTTTAAAAACAAAATATTATTAAAAGATAAATGTTATTTAATAAGATAGAGGCGAGAAAAAAATGATAAGAATTAATATGGAGGTGACCCGTGGTATGAAAAACTTTTATTTATTCTATAGTATATATATTTTTAATTAATCTAATAACTTTTTATAAACACCATTAGCTTTTCTTAAACATTTTTAACACCATTCGCTTTTAAACGTTTTATCTAATCTACGTTGTTTAACTATTTTTTATGACCGCTCGTTTTTCTAAGTATCACTCGATTTTTTTAAACGTCTTTTTTAAAATCGTTTGTTTTTAAACGTCTATTTTAAAACCGTTTTTTTCAATATATTTATTGACAACCATTCGCTTTTCAAATATCTTTTTATACATGTTCATTTTTAACGTTTTTTTTTTCAAAACGTTCATTTTCAATATATTTTTTCTAAAACTGTCATTTTAAGAAAGGGACGGTTTTAAAAAGATGTTTAGAAAAAAATGAACGCTTTGAAAAAATACGTTTAGACAAAACGAACGGTTTCAAAAAAGACGTTTTCTTAAATATAATTTTTTACTACATATACAAATTTTTTTGAGATAAAAAAGAAATTAACGTCTTTTTAAACATTACTACAGATACAAAACTTAATGCAATTAACTTATCTTAAATATAATCCTTACCAACACTACTATCTTTAAAAACCTTTTTTTATAGAAAAACACAAGTTAAATCTTTTTACAAACAAATATATCATTAAGAAAACAATAATTACATGAATTAAAGCTAGCCAATGAGATTATGAGTGTGAAAACAAAAAAATCTTACATTTATTACTAAACACCCATTTTGATAAATATTTTTTAAATTACACCTATTTGGTAAATAAGTTTTTTAAGTACACCATTTTAGAAAAAAAAAACTCGCTTTTTACACCTTATATTCATATATTTCTAAATTGACATTTTAATATTTGTTATATATCGAGATGACCGTCACAATTACAAACTAATGGCAGGTAGACGGGCAACAAGCTGCGCCGCTACCCCCTTCTGAATAGCAAATCCTACTCTACTAAACACAAAGTTCCCCCCATAAATATATGCGGTGTTACTGCTGACCACCCGCTGAACCCGCTTAAGGAACCGCACCGCATCAGGGGCGAGAGCGCCAAAGGTGTCAAAGGCAAACGGTACGAACACGTGCTGATTCACGAGGCAAGCTTTTTCGTGCTTAGCTACTTTACCCGCCTCTGCCTTGTTTATCGCCTGACCCGCCTTAAACCCATGGTCCCTTATCCCAACTAGGGGGGACACACCTATCAAATCAACACATGCGTGTTTCCCTCCTTCCCATCCAAAAACAAGAATGTCAGCAATCGTATTAACATGAGGTTTTTACATGCAATCACATTTTTTTCTCTTTAAAGTAGTTATTTTAAATGGTTAAATGATAAATAGGGTATTCTATTTCGATTCTAATTGTTAGTGATTATCTAAGATAAAGACTTATGTCGTGCACTTCACAAAGCTAAATGTATTATGTTTGTGTTCTAGATTTTTGTAGCTTAATAGTTTTGGCGAGGTTGATACATAAAATAACTCATTAAAAAAACTAAATCTCACAAGTATTAATTAGGTTTCCGAATGTTTTTTATGACATGTTGACTGGGAACTCAGAGCAAAGGGTATACCCAAATGATCATAAGGTCTTAAGTGACTGATAAGTGCACGTCACGTCATTTCCTTCAATTATCATACCATCTGTCACTTGGCAATGGAAATACACAAGTGATTGAGATGGTGTGATTACTTGGCAAGAGAAATACCCAAGTTAATTATTTATTTTAATTTTTTTTCTCAACGGTGACAAAGATATAGTCATTCAACGAGCACGCGTAAAAAAAGCACATCCCATTATCACGCCATGATTAATTGTTTGAGGGGGTGATGTTCCAAAATAATCACTACGTGATTTTTGTTTTCACATCAGATCACGGGTGATTTCACGCAAGTATACCGGATGATCTTAGTTTCATCGGATAATTTAATAATCCGGCTGCATCGTCCACCGACGATTCAAATCAATTTCGCCAGATATCTAAATTCCAGTAGATGGCTAAGGTTTCTCTTCTTGTCGTATTTATTTTCTCTCGAATAAATTTTCTTCCACAGATTATTTCAATTCCAATCCATCAACTCTAACACACAATTTAATCATAGAACTATTAAAATTAATAAATTCTTTTAATAAAAATATAATTAAAGAATAAAATCTAAAGATCCTTCCTGTTTCTATTTTAAAATAACTAGAATGAGGGGGCGGTTTCTGAGCGATGATGTTAGCTTTTACACAAGCGCGTTGCGGCGTCTTAAACCGTAGAAAAAATTAACGTTCTCCAAAGCTTATAAAATATAGCAAATACCTTTAGGTAAACACACTCTACGCGAGAAGCGCGAATAAAATTTATGGATATAAATTAAAACGTATGAAAGACATTTGGCATGAAAACCTTTAGAACCGGCCAAAGGCCACGACTACGGGTTTTGAACCCGAGTCGCCTAATTAAGCGTAAACCACGGAGATCACTGCGCCAATTGTTTTACATTTCCCGCAACTTTTTAAACCAAAGCAGAATATGAGAAAATGAAAAAAACACAAAAACCTTTAAAATAATTAAGAAAATAAGAAATTGATTTTATATAAAACAAAAGATGTGAATATGAGAAAATAAAAAAATAAAAAAAGTATGCATCAAATGGCTTATACATTAGGCTTAGACATTTGTAAATTTTGAATAGTGAATATGAGAAAATTAAAAAAAGTATGCATCAGGCCCTTGTAAATTTTTAATAGTGAACTAGTAACTTTACCTGCCGCGTGTTGCGGCGGTGTTGAAACGTAGCCTAACTCGAATTCCCGCGATCTGCAGTGTGAAGCGGATCTGAAACAGTTGCGACGGTTAAAAAGGAAACATAGTTACGTAAATAAAAAAATATAAGATTATGGCTACTCGTTTAAAGTTGAAAGAAAATGTAAAAAAAAACAAAAAGAAAAAAAAACCAAAATAAAAAAATATTTTGGCGTTAACACTAACGTACGTAAGTACAAAAAAATAACGTACGAATTTGAGGTGGATCGGTTTTGAAAATCGAACCGTAGACAGTGGCGGAACTAGAAAGTTTTAACTGAAGGGTCGTAATAGAATTGTATCAAATTCGATAGTGTATATCAATTATTTTTATCAATCGATGTATCAATCGCTAACTGTAACTATCGAGAACTTATATCTTGAAACCATTGTAAAGTTACTTAATTTTGAGCACTTTTAGAAAAGTCCTTCCTGATAAAGACCCAATAAACGGTTTTTTGGGAAAATTTGACATTTCGGTTGACAAAACCATTTTATTGTACAGTCTTCTTACTTTCTTTTGAATATCTATACTATATAATAAATAAAGGTTTTTCCACGTCACATGTCGCCTCTACATTCATTCTTATCATTTTTTTCCCGCCTCTCTCTCTCTTATTAAATGCACTTCCATCTTTATACAAAAATATATATTTAAATAAATTACTAATTATACTAATAAAACACATTTATTTTAAATTATCCTTTATGAAACTTTCAAATCTAATTATATAACTTTTATTTTCAATTAAATAATAAATGAAAATCAAATTACATTAAATAGTACTTAATGTATTTTCGAAATCCAATTATATATTACTTTTTACATATTTTGAATTTTATTTTCTATCTTTATAATATGATATATTTTTACACTTGTATAAATTTAAAAATCTTATTTATTGATATTTTTCACCCGTATGTATACACGGGATCTAAACTAGTTAATTAATCAAACAATCATTAATTGGTCTATATGCAAGATTGAATCACCAACAATATGATGTTCTAATAATTTAACTGCTTTTTTCAACTTTTTTTATTATTAGTTTCATTAATATTTAACTTTTTTTGGTGTAGTCTTTGGATGCTTGATTTGAGATTTTTACAAAGTATGTTTTCAAAGAGACATTTTATATGTGAAAGTTTTATGAAATTTTTTGATAAATAATTATGTAAAATAATAAATCGTAAGTTAAATCATAAATAAGCTCAGTAACATATAATAAGTTATTTAAAACTTAAATAATATACAATAACATTAAAACTAAAACTCGTATACAATTATTTAAAATAATAATCAACATAAAACAACAAAATCAAAATAAAGAAAACACTGCTATGATGAAACTGTAAAAGGGAAAAGAAACAAAATATTAATTTTGATACTTTATGTTCCATTTTTATGAAAGGGGACTATTAATGGTATACGGGAATTGCTATGTGGACTTGGCCATATACGCGTCGTATAGGGCAATACGATGCGTATAGCCCTTCACAATTTTCCATGCCCGACATCCTCGTACAACCTGGTCATTCCAACACTATACGCATCGTATAGTTCAATACGATGCGTATAGCGTACGAGGTACTTTCTACAACTAGTCAACCATCACATCGCTATACGCCCCGTATAGATCTATATGTGGCGTATAGCAATGTAATGGTTGACTAGTTGCAGAAAGTACCTCGTACGATATACGCATCGTATTGAACTATACGCATCGTATTGAACTATACGCATCGTATTAAACTATACGATGCATATACGAGGTTTGACCAGGTTTGACCCGAATCCTATACGCACCGTATTGCCCTATACGATGCGTATAGGGCCCAAATTTTGTGTATTTAACCATGCAAAATTCTCATTCGAACGTATCGTTCAAAAAATTTTCAAACAATCTCTAAAAAATTATAAACATGTCTTGGTGGTGGGATGGTAACTACGATTTTCAGGTATATTCTAACGAGTCACTGGAAAACAACCCGCAAAGTTCTGGCGTTCAAGAGGTGAACTGGGAGGAGGTCTCGTCCGACGTTTATTCTAATCAACGGGTAAGGCTTCCAGATTTGAACGAGCCACTGAGCAATCCCGAGTTCGTATACGGCGAACCGTCTTACCTTACACAACCCACGAACGACTACGTATACGGTGAAGTCTCCTCCCCGACACAACAAACTAACAACTTCGTGTGCGGTGAAGTCTCTTACCCGACACAACAAACCGACGACTCCAAAGACGAAGAACAAAACCATCAAAATGTGTCGTATAAAACTGACCAGAATTTTTAGTCTCATGAACAGTTGGTGGATTGGGCTATCTGGAGAGGACGTGAGGATGGTTACGTCCTTGTCACCCGACGATCGAGGAGAAAAGGCGACGATCCGACGGAACCGTTTATCAAGGTGTGGCTTGTGTGTGACCGTCACGGCGAACGTGCGTCTACTGCCACGGTTAGACGTGCCGGTAGCAAGAAAATAGGTTGTCCCTTTAAATTGGAAGGAGAGTACCAAGAAAATACTGGTGATTGGAAATTAACGGTGAAGGATGATAGTCATAACCACGATCCTAGTCAACATCTTGAGGCGCACTCATTTGCGAGGAGACTGTCTCAGTCAGAACAACTTTTGGTGGGGAAGTTGTATTCGCAAAACATGTTGCCACGAAACATTCTGGCATCTATAAGAGAACAAAACTCAGAGAGTAGTTGCATTAAAAAGAACATTTATAATGCGATACAAAAGATAAAAAACGAAACGAGAGTCAGTGAAACTCCAATGCAGATTCTGGAAAACATGCTTTCTTCTAAAAAATACGTCTACTATACTCGGGAATATCCTGCCACAAATATTGTGGAGGAGATATTCTTTGTTCATCCAAAATCGTACGAGATGTGGCGTGCATTCCCGCACGTGTTAATGATCGACGCGACGTACAAAACAAACATGTATAAACTTCCATTTGTCCAAGTGGTCGGTGTGACCTCCACACACTAGTCGTTTTGCGTCGCTCATGCATTTATATCAAAAGAACGGGAGGAAAACTTCGCCTGGGTGCTACTGCAAATAAAAAGCAATGTTGCAAAAGTGTATGGAGCCGCGTGTGAAAGTAACAGACAGGGACAA
Source organism: Smallanthus sonchifolius (assembly GCA_023525975.1). Classification (NCBI taxonomy): domain Eukaryota; kingdom Viridiplantae; phylum Streptophyta; class Magnoliopsida; order Asterales; family Asteraceae; genus Smallanthus; species Smallanthus sonchifolius. The sequence continues at coordinate 54,309,879 of CM042043.1, read as the reverse complement.
AGCTCTTATGAACGCGTGTAATAAAATATTTCCGGTCTGTTCCAAGAACCTATGTCGGTGGCACATACATGAGAATATCGCAAAACATTGCAGGGCATCATTTACAGACGAAGACTGGACAAATTTCAAGTATTCATGGTCGGTATTATGTGAGTCTCCCACGCCAGATATATACCAGTACAACTTCAACCGGCTTTACGAACGACTGTATGCAGCCAAACGAGGAAGTAAGTTTTGAATATTTAATATTTTCAGTATTGAATATTTATTATATATTTAAATATTTATTCAATATTTAATATTTTTTCGGGAGTTATAGATTATGTGACTAAAAATTGGCTGGACCCGTATAAAGAAAAGTTTGTATCCGCGTGGTCCAACAGAAACCTCAATTTTGGTCAACATACAACGAACCGAGTCGAGAGCCAGCATTCGCTCTTAAAGAGCTATATTAGAAATGCTAACAGCTCGCTAGATAGACTTGTTGGGTTTGTTGATGAAATTGTATCAGATCAGTATTATCAGTTACAGTTTGGGTTTGGAACAAGACTCGTAAGGAAAATAGACAGCCACATAGCTATTGAATTGTTTGATAACCTGCACGGTAAAGTTTCACATAAAGCTCCAGATTTGTTAGAAAACGAGTGGTACAAGTTATCACATATACGGAAACAAAATGCAACGTGTGGTGCCAACTTTTCAGTAGTTGTGGGTAGGGCTGTTCAAAAAGCCCGTGGCTCGTGGCTCGCTCGAAGTTCGCTCGAAAAAAGCTCGGAAAAAGCTCGGCTCGGGAAAAGCTCGGTTTTAAACGAGCCGAGCCGAGCTGGCTCGAATTCTAAACGAGCCGAGCTCGAGCTAGGGTTGGCTCGGCTCGGGCTCGGCTCGTGGCTCGGCTCGTGGGCTCGGCTCGTCTAAATAACTAATATATATATATATATATATATGTTATATATGTGTTATATTTGAAATATGATGTTTTGATTTTTTAAGTTAATTTGTTTTCAAGAACTCTGAGTTTTGAACTAAAATTTTACTTTATCTACAATTGTATTTACTCTCTACTTTGTAAGTTTTGGGTTATCTATGTTTTTTTTTGTATTTTATATATTGTCCCTTCCATCTATTTAGTTTTTTTGAAGACAATCAACTTCAAACCGAGAATAAAATATTTTTTTTGTTGTTTATATATATATTAATATGTAAAAAAAATTTTTTAAAAAAAAAAAAAAACGAGCTAGCTCGACGAGCCACGAGCTGGCTCGAGCTTTTTACGAGCCGAGCTCGAGCTCAACTTTTCAGCTCGGAAAAAAAATCGAGCCGAGCCGAGCTGGCTCGTTTAATTTCGAGCTCGAGCTCGAGCCAAGCCTGGCTCGGCTCGGCTCGGCTCGTTTACAGCCCTAGTTGTGGGTTGCCGTGTGCTTTTCGTCTGGCAAATATCGAAGCTACAGGTAAACTGTTCTGACTATTCAGTAGTTGTGGGTTGACGTGTGCTTTTCAAAATGTTCAAACTATTTCGTTTAAAATACAGGTGGCATAATCCCTCTAGATGCGGTGGACGTCTTCCGGTGGAAACTTGATTTAAAACCGTCGTTTGTCGATGATGAAAATGTAGACGTGGATAAAGTACTTGGTCAAGTGAGAAACAAAATTATGTCACAACCCGATTAGGTCAAAAGAAGTATGTTGTCGAGAATCGCAGGGGTGGTCTTTCCGAGCAAAAGTAACAAGAAAGCGCCTGTAGTACAAGAAGATACTCGCGGTCGTCCAACTTTGAAAAGGCAACAACAAAGGAAACAAGATGTCGCGAGAAACAGCTCATTCACAGGATCCCAACAAAGCAAATGTGACCCTGCGAGACACAGCTCGTATATTGCGTCACAAGAGTCTATACAAGCGAGTTCGGTCATTCAACACCGTCGTTCAATGAAAGGTAAAGGAAAACAACCACAAGATGATAACGCCCATCTTGGGTTTCTATTGATTATGGGGAATGAAACATACCACTTTTAAAAAAAACAAAACTTTAACGCAGGGAAGTCTAAATCCCAGAAATTTTTTTTTTTTACCTCTCGCGTCCCGCGAGAAACATAGGCCACCTCCCTCGCGCCCCGCGAGGGACCTGTTTTCACAGAAAGTTTCCAGTTTTTCTGCAGGTTTCATACTTAGCCAAATTTCCATCTTTTTCCAAAATACAAGACAACAAATTCACCCAACACATGGGTTTTTGACCAAAAACATCATGACAACATATGATTACACCAAAATATAACTTTTGTGCCAAATTACACCACTTTACATGGATTTTACGAAAATCCTTAAAATACCAAAAGTGCATACGAGAACTCTTCACGCCTTGGACTACTTCGGAGCCTTTCCTACAACCATATAAACATATCACCATTAGTAATGAGATAAACATAACCAACAAGTATTTACAACTTGTTTTCACTCTTTTCACCCATTTGACCCGTTTGCATCTATTTGGTCTATTAGAGTTCCATACTTTAGCATTTCATCAACATATTACCATTGTAATGTGTTAAACATAACAAACAAGTGATTACAACTTGTTTTCACACCTTTCACCCATTTGACCCGTTAACACCCATTTGACCCGTTAACACCCATTTGGTCAATTAAGGATTTCATACACTTGTATATCACCTACAAGTTACTTTCCTCATTTCATTATCACTTTTCCATTTCCATTATGGCACGTAGGCCATAACTTCATATCCCATAGGATACGAGATCATAACTCCAATACTAATCTATCCATTATGGTACTTAGACCATAACTCCATATCCATTCTATCCATTATGGTTCATAGACCATAACTCCATATCCATTCTATCCATTATGGTTCATAGACCATAAATCCATATCCATTCTATCCATTATGGTTCATAGACCATAACTCCATATCCATTCTATGCATTATGGTTCATAGACCATAACTCCATATCAACATATCCATTATAGTATAAATACTATAACTACATTCATTCAATTATGCATACAATTTCATGCTCATTCATACCACATAACAAATTATGCAACTTTACATATTATACATACAACCTTGCATAAAACTCATTTATCCCCGTTTCATTTATGATCAACACATGATCCATTTCCATTATAGCTTAACACTATAACTACATTCATTCATTGTACATACTAAATCATTCACAATTTATCATATCACAAGTATGTACACAATCACATAACACATAATTCACAAAATTCACCATTTATCATCAATACTAAGTAAGTGCATAGGCACTTACCTTTCGGGTTAGAAGATCCCGCACCGCTCTCAAGCTTTGCAATTTGATTACCTAAACACATTCGCCTAGTTTAGTAATCTAACATATACCAAAATTTCATTACAATTGAGTTCACAACTCAATTTCCCAATTTCAACCCAAATTGACCCGTTTAGGTTATCCTCATAACCAAACACCCTTTTTCACCACAAACTCACCTACTTGAGTTTCATTAACTTAATCTTAACACTAATTCTTCTTTCAAAAATTATTATTAAGTTAATTTGGTGTTTGTTCAAGTGTCTAACATCTTAAAAACACTTAATCTTCATTAATTCAACATTCTAGCATTATGATCCAAACACCCCCAATTTTCACCATATGAACCCTAACTTCTCATAATCAAAATCAAAGGGTTCTAAGATGTTAATCATCATTCTTTAACTTTAGTTTAGCTAGATTATTAATAATCTAACACTATTTCACCACATGCATACATAAATTCGAGTTTCTATCAAAACCCACCAAGAACACCTCAAGAATGAGAGGAAAGGGATGATCAACACTTACTTGATGTTAGAGAGGTGATGTGTGAGCCAACACCTTCAAGTTTCAAGCTTCAAATGCACGATTTTGGCTTCAATCCCGTTTTCTCCCCTCTTCCTCTTGAACGACCAAACAACTCAAAATGAGTTCAATTTTGACTTCTATAGTCAAATATGGCAGATTTGTCATATTACATATTCAGTCCCTCAACTTTGCTTTTCTCCCCTTTTATTCCAAAACTAGCTAAAACTAGCGTAACCCCGATACTAACTTGAAACCCACTTGTTTCAACTTATTTCTAAATATTATTTCCACCATAATATTTAATTAGAAATATTTATTTATTTATAACGAGACCCGGATTTTGGTTCGTTACAAATCACCTCCCCTTATTTGGGTTTCGTCCCCGAAACCCGACTTCACACAAAAAGGTTCGGATAACATTTGAGCATTTCTTCCTCGCTTTTCCCAAGTCATTTCCGCTCCTTTCTTATGTTTCCACCTTGCCAAAACTCGGCTAATCTCTTTAATGCGTAAACGCATCAACTTTCTATCCAAGATTGCCACTGTTTCCCCAACATATATCAACTTATCATCCAATACAATATCATCCAATGGGACAAAAGTAGATTCATCCGTCAAAATTTTCGCAAATGAGACACATGAAACGTGCTATGAAGTCTACTTAGTCCCTCCGATAGCTCCAAACGATAAGCTACCGCACCCACCCTTACTATCACCTTAAACGGTCCGGCGAAACGTGGGCTTAACTTCCCCTATTTCCTAAACCGTATCACCCCTTTCCAAGGAGAGACTTTCAAAAGCACAAAGTCCCCCACTTGAAACTCAATCGCCCGCTTCCTATTATCCGCATAAGACTTTTGGCGATCTTGAGCCACCTTCAAGCGTGCTCTAATTTGGTCAATACTATCATTAGTTTCCTTGACCACTTCGACACTACCAAGCTCCCGTTGACCAATTTCACCCCAACACACGGGTGTTCGACACTTTCTCCCATACAATGCCTCAAAAGGCGGCATACCAATACTAGAATGGTAACTATTGTTGTAAGAGAATTCCGCCAACGGTAAATGGTCGTCCCAACTACCACCAAAATCCAAGGCACACGCTCGCAACATATCCTCGAGCGTTTGAATCGTTCGCTCGCTTTGACCATCCGTTTGTGGATGATAAGTGGTGCTAAGATTCAACCTAGTCCCCATATCCTCATGGATTTTCTTCCAAAAACGAGAAGTAAATCTCGTATCACGATCCGATATAATCGACACCGGCACCCCATGACGTGACACAATTTCCTTCACATACATTTCCGCCAATCTATCCGAAGAATACGTTTCCTTTATAGGAAGGAAATGTGCACTCTTCGTCAACCGATCCACTACTACCCATATCGCATCATAACCCTTTCGAGTCTTTAGTAGTTTAGTGATCAAATCCATGGTTATATTTTCCCATTTCCAAAGTGGTATTTCAAGCGGTTGAAGCTTTCCATACGGCTTTTGATGCTCCGCCTTAAACCTTAAGCATGTGAGACACCTCTCCACATACTTAACAATATCACGCCTCATACCCGGCCACCAAAAATGACACCTCAAATCATAAAACATCTTCGTGGCCCCCGTATGGATAGAATATTTGGATTTATGCGCCTCGTCAAGAATGGTTGTCAAGACACTTGACAACCTAGGTATCCAAATTCTATCAAAGCATGTCTTCAAACCCATGCTATTTTCACCAAGCTTATCAACATAAGAAATCATCCGTTCTTTCTTCAAGTCACCACCAAGTGCTAACACTTGGGCCTCCCGGATTTCATCAATAAGAGATGATGAAATTGTCATCTTAAATGACTTCACCTTGATAGGTGAATGACTTGGCTTCCTACTAAGCGCATCCGCCACAACATTCGCTTTACCCGGATGATAAAGTATCTCACAATCATAATCCTTAACCAATTCAAGCCACCGACTTTGCCTCATATTGAGGTCCTTTTGGTCAAAGAAATATTTGAGACTTTTGTGATCCGTGTAGATCATACACTTAGCACCATACAAATAATGCCTCCAAATCTTGAGCGCGAAAACCACGGCTACAAGCTCTAAATCATGGGTTGGGTAATTCTCCTCATGAGTCTTTAATTGCCTAGATGCATAGGCAATCACTTTCCCCCTTTGCATCAAAACACATCCCAACCCCGAATGCGAGGCATCCGAATAAACAACAAAATCTTCGGTCTCGTCTGACAAGGACAAAATAGGTGCCTTAGTCAACTTTTCTTTCGAAAGTTGAAAGGCAGATTCTTGCTCGGCATCCCAAACAAACTTAGTCTCCTTATGCGTTAATTTCGTCATCGGCATGGCAATTCTAGAGAAATTCTCAATAAATCGCCGATAATAACCCACCATGAAACTCAGCAATGGATGTTTCAAAATTACCTCACCAATCCACCCATTGAGACTCAAGTTCTCAAGTTCATACCGATTGGGATTCGAGGATCCCAACACCCATTGAAGCTCGAGTCTTCAATTCAACCCCTTCTTAACCAAGAAAGCATGAGACTTCCTCGAGTAAGGATACATCAATTTCCTTACTTGAATCCTCTTTTACAACACTGGAAGGAAGATCCCTATCCGTGACCCAAACATTCTAAGTATCTCCAATGACTTAATCATAAGTCATCCTTTGAGATTCAAGGATCTCAATCACCAAATCCGCCTTTGAAGTTCGAAGACTTCGTTATCAAACACCGTTTGTGAAGTACAAAAGACTTCCAACATCATTTATGAAGTTCCAAGACTTCATCCACCATCCATGTATATATTTCACCTATGTACATTTCACCCCTTTATATACATATTTCACTTATGTATATCACTATTTGCGTACAATGTACATTTTAACATTCACCCACTAACCATTCAATCTTTAACGGGTCCACAAGTATTTCTTCTGAATTCACCACCCCATCCAAAAATTGGATTTTCACCAAGGCCAAAACGGCATACCCAGCCGTTCCAAAGTAAAACCTCTTCCTTCTGGGACTTCTCAATAAGTTCACAACGAAATTGAGTATAAACAACATTAGCTCGGAGATATAAACGACTATCTTCGATTAATCTACCACCTGTGAGCAGTTTATGCTCTACACACCTCAACCATAAAGTCTACAAACCACGAGACCTCTGGTCAGTTTCATCCTACCCCTGACTGTCAGTGACAATACGCACTCTTCCATTTTCCTTTTCCACCGAAAAGTTTATGTGCTTTAGAACAAGGCACACAGGTTTAATGACCCTTATCAAATCCTCTTTCTCAACTGGAATACTAAGTATCCCTTTTATATCCCCGGTTGATGTCAATGGCACAAGCCATGTATATACACCAGTTCGTATACCTCGTGTTTCACTGTCTCTAATGAGAACAGATTAACACGTCACCAGATAGAATCGGGAAACCCGATTTATTTACATCTCTTCTACGTCCCGGAGTCTACTCATCGTGAGTAATACGCCATCTACCAATCACAATGGATTGCTTCAAAAGCCAAGACCATCATAGTGATTCATTGTTAATTAATCAGCTATTAACTCTCACCCTTTAACTCCTTTGGTTCGTACACCACGAACCCTCTTGTGAAAACAAGGTTTTCCTTCCACTTCGGTTCACCAACCGTAGTTCTTCCCGCTCTCTAGGCTTCACACTGTTCCTCCCAAGGATCACCTCAAAGAGCCCTATCTTCCTTGAAGGAAGATCGATACAACATGATAGAAAGCTCTAGCCATTCTCCGCTAGATTGATGCATTCTTTTTCTCCCAACCTATTCCATGTTCTTCACCACCCACGAGGTGATACACGACTAGACTCTAACATACTTGAGTCCTTAAGATGACTTTCATCCACCATTTCTTTTACTTACACAAGTGCCCCTTAGTCTCCCCGACCAATTTTTAACTAAGTTGTAGATGTTCTACCTACTTATAGGTCTTTAATCTACCCACTTGTTAAGGCACTATATCTTATCTATGTGTATATGTATTACCCCCATCTAATCATCCATATACATACATACATACATACATACATACACATATAACCACCTTCACCTACTCCTTGCTAATGTTCATTGTCATATGGTTATCATAAAAGCTCTTGCACATCTCGTCTTATTAATCATATTGGCCAGACATGTTTAATAATGCGTTATGCCCAATTACAATTATCATATTCATATAACAAATCACAAGACAAGTTTCGGCACACATAACACTTTACCAATCATTCATACATATACATAAACACCTTATCAGATCATGACTAACCTTTCATTTCCGTAAGCTCCGAGTCATAGTCAAGTCCTTCATGGATTCTCGTATCATTTTCCCCCATATCAAGAGCATCCGGTTTGAGTTTGGTGCCACCACACCAAATCCCTCAAACCATTGCTCTGATACCAAGTTGAAACATACCACTTTTAAAAAAAACAAAACTTTAACGCGCGGAAGTCTAAATCCCAGAATTTTTTTTTTTTACCTCTCGCGTCCCGCGAGAAACATAGGCCACCTCCCTCGCGCCCCGCGAGGGACCTGTTTTCACAGAAAGTTTCCAGTTTTTCTGCAGGTTTCATACTTAGCCAAATTTCCATCTTTTTCCAAAATACAAGACAACAAATTCACCCAACACATGGGTTTTTGACCAAAAACATCATGACAACATATGATTACACCAAAATATAACTTTTGTGCCAAATTACACCACTTTACATGGATTTTACGAAAATCCTTAAAATACCAAAAGTGCATACGAGAACTCTTCACGCCTTGGACTTGACTTGGACTACTTCGGAGCCTTTCCTACAACCATATAAACATATCACCATTAGTAATGAGATAAACATAACCAACAAGTATTTACAACTTGTTTTCACTCTTTTCACCCATTTGACCCGTTTGCATCTATTTGGTCTATTAGAGTTCCATACTTTAGCATTTCATCAACATATTACCATTGTAATGTGTTAAACATAACAAACAAGTGATTACAACTTGTTTTCACACCTTTCACCCATTTGACCTGTTAACACCCATTTGACCCGTTAACACCCATTTGGTCAATTAAGGATTTCATACACTTGTATATCACCTACAAGTTACTTTCCTCATTTCATTATCACTTTTCCATTTCCATTATGGCACGTAGGCCATAACTTCATATCCCATAGGATACGAGATCATAACTCCAATACTAATCTATCCATTATGGTACTTAGACCATAACTCCATATCCATTCTATCCATTATAGTTCATAGACCATAACTCCATATCCATTCTATCCATTATGGTTCATAGACCATAACTCCATATCCATTCTATCCATTATGGTTCATAGACCATAACTCCATATCCATTCTATGCATTATGGTTCATAGACCATAACTCCATATCAACATATCCATTATAGTATAAATACTATAACTACATTCATTCAATTATGCATACAATTTCATGCTCATTCATACCACATAACAAATTATGCAACTTTACATATTATACATACAACCTTGCATAAAACTCATTTATCCCCGTTTCATTTATGATCAACACATGATCCATTTCCATTATAGCTTAACACTATAACTACATTCATTCATTGTACATACTAAATCATTCACAATTTATCATATCACAAGTATGTACACAATCACATAACACATAATTCACAAAATTCACCATTTATCATCAATACTAAGTAAGTGCATAGGCACTTACCTTTCGGGTTAGAAGATCCTGCACCGCTCTCAAGCTTTGCAATTTGATTACCTAAACACATTCGCCTAGTTTAGTAATCTAACATATACCAAAATTTCATTACAATTGAGTTCACAACTCAATTTCCCAATTTCAACCCAAATTGACCCGTTTGGGTTATCCTCATAACCAAACACCCTTTTTCACCATAAACTCACCTACTTGAGTTTCATTAACTTAATCTTAACACTAATTCTTCTTTCAAAAATTATTATTAAGTTAATTTGGTGTTTGTTCAAGTGTCTAACATCTTAAAAACACTTAATCTTCATTAATTCAACATTCTAGCATTATGATCCAAACACCCCCAATTTTCACCATATGAACCCTAACTTCTCATAATCAAAATCAAAGGGTTCTAAGATGTTAATCATCATTCTTTAACTTTAGTTTAGCTAGATTATTAATAATCTAACACTATTTCACCACATGCATACATAAATTCGAGTTTCTATCAAAACCCACCAAGAACACCTCAAGAATGAGAGGAAAGGGATGATCAACACTTACTTGATGTTAGAGAGGTGATGTGTGAGCCAACACCTTCAAGTTTCAAGCTTCAAATGCACGATTTTGGCTTCAATCCCGTTTTCTCCCCTCTTCCTCTTGAACGACCAAACAACTCAAAATGAGTTCAATTTTGACTTCTATAGTCAAATATGGCAGATTTGTCATATTACATATTCAGTCCCTCAACTTTGCTTTTCTCCCCTTTTATTCCAAAACTAGCTAAAACTAGCGTAACCCCGATACTAACTTGAAACCCACTTGTTTCAACTTATTTCTAAATATTATTTCCACCATAATATTTAATTAGAAATATTTATTTATTTATAACGAGACCCGGATTTTGGTTCGTTACAGGGAAAGATGCGGTTAACAATATAAATTGTTTTAAGGATTCGATACCGTCTTTATTTTATCCATACATTTCACATATACATGATGTAAATCCCGACGGTAACTGTGGTTTTCGATCGGTAGCTTTAGGCTTAGGGTTAAATGAAAACCGGTGGCTTTTTATCCGACAACAACTTCTACATGAGATGGACAATATAGAGGAATGATGGAGAATTGTTTTTGACAGAGTCGCCTTTCAATAGTATGATAGGCTACGTCAAACGATAGATTGGCAGGATGTGAAAGCCGCACCAGTTAGTCGTTTGATGTCGATACCATACACAAGACTCCTAATTGCTCAAAGATTTGGGGTGATTGTTCATCTTTTAAGCATCAGCGGTAATCAAACATTTTTTCCATTGTGGTTTGGTCCTAACGTTCACGCTCAACATCAAATCGTATCGTTAGTTCACGTAAAAAATGCTCATTTCATCCACGTCAAGTTAGACGGAGATTTTTCGATTCCCACGCCGAATGCACTTTGGAATTTGCACCGAAATGATGATGCATCAAAATGGGAAAATATATACAGTGATCGTATTGAACGATTTAAGAAAATAATGGCTACTAATAGATCTAGATTTCCACAATACTTCACGAACTACAGATGGTGTTTGTTAGTTTTAATTAATTATTATTTAAATATAATTATTTTTATTTGTCATTTTAATTATTTTATATTAATTTTACTTAATTATAATTAATTTTTTATTAGTTTTAATTAATTATTAATTAAATAAAATTAATTTTAATAAAAAACAAAAGAACTATACGCCACGTATAGATCTATATGTGGCGTATAGACTTGAATAAGAGGGAATTCAAACTTTTCAAATCTGAGATATTTTAAAGGCTATCGTATAGGTCAATACGTGGCGTATAGAATACCAAAGGTTGGAGGCTATACGTCACGTATTGATCTATACGAGGCGTATAGCCATTTGATATACCAAGTAAACACATCGTACAGTGCCAAACGAACCAAAAAACCACACACAAAACCATACGCGACCCGGCAAGAAAACGCTCGTTCATTTGGATTGTCGTCTCAAAAAAACTTTGTAAAAGTACGTGTCTCAACCCGTGATCATTAATGTTAGGTTTATATTAAATATTAGCGGGTAAAACTGGGTATATTAGTGATTTTTAGGCTGAAACTTAAGAACTATACACCACGTATAGGGCCATACGTGGCGTATAGTTCGTCTGAGGAAGACGATGAAGCCATACGCCACGTATAGATTTATACGTTGCGTATGGCTCAGGTTCCCGGCAACTTGGCCCGCGTATGGCCTGGTTGCCCGCGTATGGCTTAGTTTGCCTGGTAACTAGCCTGCGTATGGGTTGGGGGCCCTACGTATGGCTTGGTTTACCCGGTAACAGCCTATACGCCACATATAAATCTATACGTGGCGTATAGGTTTTAAAAAAAACATTATTTTATAATTTAAAATAAAATATATTATTATTATTTATTATTTAAAATATAAAAAAATTAATTATTATTATTATTTATTATTATTTAAAATAAAAACAATATATTATTATTATTTATTTTTATTATTTAAAATAAATACAATATATTATTATTATTTATTTTTATTATTTAAAATAAAAACAATATATTAATAAAAAATTAAAAATAATTAATTATTATCAGATATGGCGGATCATGATGATGATATTCAGATGGACCAGCTAGAAGATCTTGCACACTACCATTTTCTGGATTTTCCGCCGATTCGGAGGCATATGCCCGGTGCCAGAAGCTGCGAGAGGTGCGGTTGGGCCCAGGGACGGCGGTGGATTGTGGGCTCCTCAAGGAGGTACAAGAAGCCGAGCGAGCTAGGGCCATCATCGGTCAGGACACGCCATGGTCGCGTCTTTTGATCTTTCGTTCGCGGAGACCTACCGAGAGGTGGTCGTCAAGTTTCTTTCGACGTTCATCTACTCAGAGGCTGGGCTGGAGCCTCTTCCAGGGGAGGCGCCAGATATGGATCCAGATCATATTTATTTTTCTATTTTTGGGGTCGTTTACCGTCAGACCCTCTGTCAGTGGGCCGTCACGACGGGCTTGTACTACGAACCTGAGACGGTCACGCCACTTTTCACCGAGGCGGTAACGGAGGTGGACAAGGAGGAACTCCTTGTTTTTTGGGGCTTGATTTCAGATAGTCCTTGGTTGGGTGCCAAGAGGAGGGTCTCGGGTATTAGAGACCCTTTGTATAAATATCTGCACCGGCTTATTTCGACATCGATCGCACCACGTCTGAAAAGCCGTGAGTGGTGCACTGATAGAGACCTTTTCTTTATTTATTGCCTGCTTACTGGGAGGCGGTGCGACCTATCCACGTGCACGTCACATTATTTTGCATCTGCCTATATGTGACAGAAGCGCGGGCTTTTGTATGGCGATGCTTTCATCACGCAGAACATGCGGTCGGTTACACCATTTGACGTGCATGAGCCTGCGATGCTACCGGCCATTCCCCCTGTCCGATTAGACCGTCGCACGGCGAGCGGCATGCGCATCACGCACCGATTCCCGCAGGGCCTTCAGTTCGTAGAGGCCGTCCAGGACCAGGTTTGGGTCCCGGTGCCGTTGCCGCAGATGCCTGGACAGGGGGACCCGCTTATGCCTCATCCGCTACATGGTGTGGCGATGTAGGACGGACCGCTGCACGTCGATCACATCCACGACCATCCGCCACAGCATCCCCGACATGTACGTCGATCTGTTAGGCTGGAGAGGGCTACCCAGGCATTGCTTGATGGCCTTGTTGCCGACTCACGGCGACAGGGTCGTCAACTCGATTGCATGGATGACCTGATGATGTGGGCGGTTGGACAGCTCGTGGATCTGTCACGAGCCGCCGGCATCGAGCCACGCCCACTACCACCGCCACGTCATTATCCGGATAACCTCGTTCAGGATGAGGGCGGAGCCGGTCAGGGTGACGGCGGAGCCGGTTAGGTTTAGTTCTCTTATTTGTATTTTGTTTCTTTCGTTGTTATGTATGTAAAACATTTGGATGTATATATTTTATTTTTTGATATAATGTATATAATGTTTAGTTTATTTGTTTGTTTGTAATGTTTAATATTTTGTTTGATTGTAATGTTTAATATTTTGTTTGGTTTGTAATGTTTAATATTTTGTTTGGTTATACTGTAAAAATATAATAAATGTTTAAAAAAAATATAAAATATATAAAATTTATAAATAGATAACAAACTTATATTAACAAAATTATATAAATTAAAATAAAAATAAACAAAATATAAATAAAATAAAAAAATATATAATTAAATAAAAAATACCTATACGTGGCGTATAGGTCAATAATGCCACGTATAGGATTCATAAACTCCAAATCTTCCAACTTTTGAAGCAAAAATATAACCCGTGCCTCATACGCTGCGTATAGATCAATACGCCACGTATTGAACCAGCCGCCAGACAGAAAATGACACGTGCCATTCTATTGTCAGTGACTGAACTCTATACGCCCTCGTATTGCCCTATACGAGGGCGTATAGTGTGGCGGCGGGTCCAATTAGCAATATTCCGTGTGTGGTTAGAATCACCCTTATGAAATAGAACGGGAAAAAATAATAAAATATTATTTTAAGTACTCTGAGTGACTGAGCCTATTAAGGAAGGCTGTTGTTCTAAACTATTACACATCATCATTTTATTTGTACTACTTCTTCTTTCCATTTAAAAAAAAACGCAGCACCTTCTTCCGCCTTCGCTCATGGCCGGAAAATTTTCAAACAACACCAGTCTTCTCTTTTAACTTAAAGAGTAAATTACACAGATTGTCCTTTATTTATACTACAAATTATACTCTGTGTTCTTTGACTTTAATAAGTACACCACAGGTCCTTTTATTACATACTTTTATACATCCTATGTCCTTTACACTAACCCCATCCATTTTCACCGTTAAATCCCATCATGTGCCCCTCACATGATGGGCAAAATAGTCATTTCATCCAAAAAAACATAATTTATGTAATTTAGTTAAAGAGGGCAGAGAGAGGAGTTAGGGTTTCAAAGCTTCTGTTGTGGTGGTCTACGATGGTTGCTAACCACACCCAGATGGTGGTCTTAGGCGGCTTCATCGGAGCAAGGCAACGACGGTAATGGTGACGGCACTGAGTGGTGACAGGTTCCAGGACCAAAGACGACAGTGATGGTGGTTAGAAGAAGACGACAGCGGCGTGAAGACCTAGCTACCAACTCCGACGATGGCGGCTAGGGTTCAGACGAACCACGCTTATCCGACAAGAAGGTGACGACGGAATGGTGCCAGGGTTCCGACGGTCTTGGTGGCCACGTGATGACGACATCTACCTCAGAACTCGATGACGGGGTGACGCGAGCAGACTCTGGTGGCCAAACCAAACTTCTCCGGTGAGAAATGCTAGGTTTCCGAATGCTCACGTTTTCCCGGCAAGGATTCCGCCACCGCCGGACTACTTCATCGGTACGACCTCCTTCCCTCTCCCGATCTCTCTCTCAGAACAGGTCGTTCAGCCCTAGACAGCCGCCACCATCCACTAGGTCTAACACCGCCACCACTGTTATCTGTGACAAGTTCTACCGCCACCGCCAGACCACTTCGTCGACCATCTGCCGTGGAGGAGCCGCCAGAAAGTGGTCGCCCACCTCCTTCCCTTTCCCGATTCTCTCTCATCTATACACTATGTGTGTGTGTGTGTTTTACACACAATCAATTATCTAAAAGAGTAAAATACAAATTTGTAGATGAAATGACTATTTTGCCCATCATGTGAGGGGCACATGATGTGATTTAACAGTGGAAATGGATAGGGGTTAGTGTAAAGGACATAAGATGTATAAAAGTATGTAATAAAAGGACATGTGGTATACTTATTGAAGTCAAAGGACACAAGTGTAATTTGTAGTATAAATAAAGGACAATATGTGTAATTTACTCTAACTTAAAATACTCTACAGAAGGTGATTTAGAGGGTCAAAATACAAAAAAAAAATTCATTGAATGCTCCGGTTAAGAGGAATTTTTGGCGGCCGGAGGGTCAACGAACCCCTAGGACCCTCCTGTAGTTCCGCCCCTGACCGTAGATATAAAAATGTATTATGTCTCTATCATTGTGTCTAATAATTAAAAAATAATAATAAAAGAAAAAGAACAAATTATTTGTTGTCTATAGGTTTCGAACCTGTGAACATTGACTAAAGAAAGAAAATGCAAATGACCAGAACCAGCATCATCATTTGCTTTATAGTTGAGCCAAGTAATATAAAAGAAGAAAAATGGTTGTGTTGGTGGCTAAATTTGATTGACCAATTATTTGGTGGCTTCACTCCATTGGTGTTCGACCTTACAATTTAAGGTATTCTTAAATATGAGAATTAAAAAATAAAAATAAAAATAAAAAAAGTATGCATCAAATGGCTTGTACAATAGGCTTAGGTACTTTTAATTTTTTAATAGTGAATATGAGAAAACTAAAAAATAAAAATTGAAAAAAATATGCATCAAATGACTTGTACATTAGGCTTTGGTACTTGTAAATTTTGAATAGTGATATTCACTCACATACAAATCTTGACTTTTAATATTTATTAATATTCGTTTTTTTAGTTTCTCTTTTATCATTTTCTTTTAAATACATACTTATATTTTTAATCGCATTTTCTCTAAGTTAACTTGTCAAACAACGGTATTGAATATTTCCCTTAAATTATGGCAAAACATTGGTGATCTGTGTTTAAAATAATTGGCGGATAAGTAAACCTGGGCTCGTAAACTTTTTATATAAAACCATACATCTTATTACAATTTTTTGATGTGACTAGAATTATTGCCACTAATTATGTTTTTAATCATGGTAATTAGCTTAAATGGTGGGAAATTGCCAAATTACTCTACATGATTGAAATTACTCTTATTCGCAATCAGCTACAATTCTAAAGGTAAATGCACAATAGATTAACTATAACTTATAAGCACTATAATTTATAAGGACTGTTGTAAAAATCGGTCTACGCGGCCGAGTACTTGTTGAGTACTCAGTAGTCGGTAAGGTCCTGATGCGATATTCTTCAACTCGGTCAAAATTACTCATAATCGGTGAAACTCGGAGCTAGTCGGTACAACTCGAACAATTCAGTTAAGGTCCTACGCGACCGATTCTTGTTGTCTTTTCGCTGCTTTTCACGGAGATACATTGGAAGACTATAATTAATTATTACCATGTATATAATATTAAAAGAAATAAATATTAATTTTTGAAATATACTTTAGTATTTGAACATTTATGTTTTTGATTTATTTTGTTATAAATGTTAGTAAACTTATGATATTTAACGTATATATAATTTTCCAAAAATTAATTTCTTTATAATTTATCATGTCTCAGTACTCGTAACTCCAAGTCGACCGACATGTGAGCGTCTAGCGACTTCTTTAACATTGGTTGTAAGTCAAGCTACTCGTATGCTCAAAAAAACTCGAATCATTATGTCATGTCTTGTCTCCTTTTCAATGTCCACCAAGGAAGCCGGAGGTGAAGATAGCGTGGATTCTCCACCGCTTTTAACCTTTCCAACGGTGCTGCTAGAAGGGAGCGGTGTTTCCTGGTGACAATTCCGGCTACATAGGCCCCTCCGTGGTATGGCGGTGACATCACCGGTTAGTCTAATGATCAGGGGCGGCCCTAAGGGGGGCGGAGAGGGCGACCGTCCGAGGCCCAGTCTCTTAAGAGGCCCGTAGTTTAAAAAATTTTATACTTAAGTTTAACCCTTTAGATTGTCTCAAACAGTTATATATTTCATGTTTTAGAATATAAAAAAAACTTGAGTTAGATGGGTTGGTTTTAAATTACCTGTTAATGCTCTTCCACTTAAGGAGTTTGCAGGTTCGATTCCGCAGCCTTCCTTTTTATTTTTCTTCTTTTTAAAATAGATCATTGATCCCCCTAACTTTAGTTAAATTACAAAAGTCACCCACAACTTTGTAATTATTAATCTGACACCCCTGACTTTACGAAAATGGAATAACTAACCTCTAACTTTATAAATTGGTAATTTGACATTTCTCCCCCCACTTTGGTAAAATGGCAAAACTCACCCATAGCTTTGTAAATTGTTAATTTTACCACCTCAAGTTTAACGAATTTATCGTTTCAATGTTAACTCCTATTCGCGCCACAATTTATCTATTTTTCGAACTCCATGACCGAGTCGTGGCAACTTCATACGTTTCTTTTATGTACTATTAACCCACTTAGAAATTAAAAAAATGTCAACTACTTGTATTATCCATTTATCTTATTAACTCACTTAGAAATTACAAAAAAACCACTAGATTTTCAAACTTATTAAAAATTAACAAAATAATCGTTATTCATTTGTTGTAGTTTTTTATTATGTCATTATGAGTTTATATTATGGGACCCGTTTTTTTTAAATGTCCCGGACCCAAAACATTTTAAGAAATCTCAGGACCGGCCCTGCTAATAATTATAATATTGACAAAGTATTGTGCCATGTAAGTAGGGTCATGATTGTAACTTTCTACAAAATGGTGGATGAAGTGTGCAATACAAGCTACACTTTCATTAAACAATCAATACGATAATTATTTACATAAACAGCTCTGTAATTTTAATCATATTTTAATCATTTATGTTTAAAGCAATGTTTTGAAACCCGGACCTGACCGGCCGGTCGGACCGGGAACCGGTGGTCTGACCGGTCCGGTTACATGTGTTGAACCGTTTCTGTAGCGAACCGGTGGTCGGACCGGAAACCGGGTGGTCGGACCGGTTGAACCGCTTGACTATATATTTTTTTTTATAATCTTTTTTAAGTCTCTTGGCTTCTTATTTCGTAGGTAATTGTTAGTTTAAAATTATTGGAATTGACTTGTTGGTGGTTTTTGAAAGGATTAAAAGCTATTTAGACTGATATATTTTTATAATATTTATGACGTCGTCCGGTTCTTAAATCCGATCCGACCGGTCGGACCGGTCCGACCAGTGGACCGGTAAGAAGACAGGTTCGTCGTCCGGTCCTGAAAACATTGGTTTAAAGCCAAAAATCATGGGATTACTTTTATAATTTATGTCTACTGTAGGTGTTAAAAGCACACATGTCTATGCCACGTGGCAGTTTAGGTTAGACACTTGTACAAATGTCTCCAATTGTCATGGCAATTTGCCATGTTGCTTGGAGTAAACCCCTCACCATCCTTTGAAACTTTTAAAATATTCTAATATAATTTATTTATATACATGTATACTAAAATTTGGTTTCTAGAATATATTAAATTCACTCTTCTTATTTTGATATACTTGTCTCATTATTTTATTATTTAAACAATTACGTAAATAACATAATTGTAATATTTTTTTTAAAGACAAATATTTTGAGTTTTTCGAGACTTGAACCCAGGAACTTGATGTTAAGTGAGCCATCACCTCAATGACAACACAATTGTAATATGATTGATCATTTTTTTTACCTTTCAGTAGCCGCATGGGAAGGTGCACGGCTGGCAAAACAGATAATTCGTGTCTAAACATGTCATAGGCGACGCGGATAACACAAGTATCAAATATAAATACGACTCGTTTAACTTCTTTATATCTAATGTCTATAAGACAGTTGTATCTTTTATATATCAAGAAGGAGAAATGATGGAGTCTAGCCTCTTAATTTTACTTATTTTTGAAAATGTATAAAATTACATAGTGTACTTTTTCTTAAACAGGTTTAATCGTGTCTTAAACAGGTAGGAATTGCCAGCCCTAGGTGAAAAGGTATAAAAGCGCATGTGAGTTATTTTCATGATTATTTTGTTATATTTATGTAATCCAGTCTTTAGATTGTATATAACGAGATAATATGATGTTAAAAGTTCATAGATTTAGGTTTTATTTTTTATAATGTTTGTACAAATTGCTATGTTAAACAATTAACATTTATTGTTTGTTGCACCATGATTAATTATAGAGTAAATTATTAATTATGTCCTTTAGTTTATAGTAATTTTTATGAAATGAGTCCTTTACAAAAATGATTTTCACAAATCGTCCTTGAATTATTCAAAACCTTTTAGATTGGGTCCTTTGCCCTAACACCATCCAATTGAGAAGTTAAGTCTCTGCACGTGAGGGCCATAAAACCTTTCAAATTCTTTTCCTTCTTCGTCATTTTCACACATTTACCCTAATCGTCCAACGAGATCAGGCGAAGAATGTCTAATAGATATTTCATTCGGGGAGAGTCTTGATGAACATGAAGTCAAAAGTTTTTACAATAAGTTCTTGTTTTGATGCTTTGATTTTCCTTAAAGGTTTAAATTTTACGCCCACGCGTCTGATAAGTTGAACTTCATTTGAAAATGCAGTTGGTTTCCCTCATCTAGAGATGCCGATAGTTATTGCTGATGAATTTGTTTCGACGGATATCTACTGGTGATAAATGTGTTTCTTTGGATAGCTACTCGCGATGAATAGAAATCGGCGAGTGAATAGGATGAGAGACTAGAAGAATTGTGAATCTGCAATAAATACCAGAATACAAAACGTGGCTACAATATTTTTAGGTGTATATAATATACTATGTTATATACACATGTATTACATGAGGTTGTTAGGATTGTAAAAATTTATATACTCTAAAATCATAAAACTTTATACGCTTATAAAATTTTATATTATGTTAATGTTTCCTTAATTATGTAATAATTATAATTCAAACTTTATATTATTTTTTCTGAAAAAATATTATTATAATTAGATTTCAAAATTCATATTTACTTAAAACAAGAAAAACTAGAAGATTTTGATGATAAAAAACATCGTGACATTTTTTAAAATAATTGATTAGAATAAAGATTTTAACTCAAACCCATATCAGTTTAACTTAAATCCAAACCTAAACCCGCTTAAATTCGTATCTTGTCCGGTCATGTAACACGCCGTGTGCTACTTCCATTATTATCGTTATAAAAATAGTTGTATAAATTTGTTTTTAACTAGAAATGTATATTGTAAGGCTGTGTTTGGGATTACTTATTTGAAACTCCTTATTACTTATTCAAAAAGGTAATAAGTCATAAGTCATAAGTCATAATTTGTAACTTCTCAAAAACTTTGGGATTTTCTTTGAAAACTACTTATTGACTTATGCTATAAGTTAATAAGTTATAAGTAATAAGTAAGGATGGACTTACTTCTTGAAAAATGGTATAAGTAGGCTAAATAAGTAGCTTTCCCAAACACCTTATTAACTTATATAAGTTAATAAGTTAATAAGTAGAGTAAATAAGTAATCCCAAACACCCCCTAAGTGAGTAAAAACAAAATACCGTCTATTCAACGTTCTCCCCCCTCACTTTAACCTCCGCTAGGTCCCCCTGTCACTCGCCTCTTTATTGCATCTTCTTCTTCTTCTTCCCCATAATCCATTTCGCTCTGTCATTTTCTTCCACTTTTAGCCCCCATCCACCTCATGGACAAAGAAAACCTCCACGATTTCCCCCATGAAATCGACGATGCAGTCGTAGCCGGATTAACTCGCCGCTTCTCTCGATCTGCTTCTCTGCAACAACCCCTTTTCAATTTCAAGGTTTTTAAGTTTCCATTTAGTTTAATCATTAATGTCGTATTACGTTAAATGATTGTTTTGTTTACTTTCTTCTGTTTTTGTTGGAGTTTAGGAGAAGCGGGTTTTCTCCGGGTCGCCGGAACCGGAACCAACTCTTGGCCGGTCGGGTCGCTTTCCGGCTGACGAAGATGCTTGGAATCTGATCTATGCTGCCGTCGGCCAAGTTTCTCGGATGAAGATGAGTATGAACAACAGAGGCGTAATCGGAGCACCGCATGGTTTTGAACATCAATGGGGGAGGGGTGACGGAGAAGAGTTACTCCGGCGGCAGCATTTTTGCCGGAGCAGATGTGTTGCTGCATGGCCTCCACCACAAGTTCAAGATCAACGTTACCAATAAATGCAGAGAAGTCTACAGAAACCAGTTGTTCTCGGTGGATCTGGTACGGCGGCGAAGAGGGAATGTGCCGGCACCGGTGTGTTTTTGCCCCGCGGATACTGTAACCCACCTGAATCTCGAAAACGACAAGGTATATTTGTCTTATTCGTCAGAAATTGCAGGGTCAAACCAACCGTATTTTCATAAATTTGTTCATCAACCGTGAACAATTTTTTTTTACCCATTTATCATTCTATATTTTTGTTCTTTTTCTCTTTGAAATGACTCATAAATTTATACATATAACTATTTCTCGGGTTTATTGCCCGGGTCATATTTTTTTTATAACCTTGAGAACCCGCTTACGCGGTAAGCCCTTGGCGTTGGGCCGACCAATACCCTACTAACCGGTCAGAACAAGGTAAATCGCGGTCTAAGCAGGGTAGATGGCCTTGTGGAGAGATTAGAACCCAAATGTGTTCCTCTAAGTAACCGCAGGGTTCTAAATTTCTAATCTAATATAATTGCGTGTGGATTTAGGACTAAGTTTTAACGGTGTTTGAGTTATCGTTTAAAAAAAGGTAAACTGAATTTTAATAATCCAGACAATTTGATCGTGACAATCCTAATTTCCACTTTCGTTGTGTCACAGTAGCATAATTATTATATATTTACACTCGATTTTGTTTGTGCATTTTTATTTATTTCGTCCATAATCATCATTGTGAGCAAAATCAAGCGTAAATCTATGATATTTATGCTACTGGGATTGCCGTGGTCAAATTGTGAGTATGAATTATTATTAATATTTCTTATTTACAGCTTGTTCGCCTGCTAATCTGGCTGCTAGAATGATTCAAGCTTCCAATAAAACCTTCGTCCCCATTACTACACCACCTTGCATCGATACTAGTTTCATCTCGCACTATGGTAACTCTATTTCTATTCTTCCAACATTGTATCAATCACTTCACATTTTTTTAAAAAGGAACCGTAAATCTGCAGAAATGTTAATGAGTCGTTGGAAAGCCCTGGCTGGTCAGCCGCCGCGGAGTAACATCCGCGGCGGCGTGCTAAACAACCGGGAGGCGCTTCTCCCTCAAGACTGGACTTACTGACTCCATTTTGGAAGGTAGAAGATGGTATTAGGTGGGAGAAGGAAATGATGAAATGAATATATAATATATGAAGCACAGAGATGAAATAAATGGAAAAAAGTATCCAACTTCTTTTTGTTGGAGAATTTGAAAATTATTTTTGTATCTTGTGCATCAAATAGTTTTACCTTATGTGCAAAAGGGCTAGGGTAGCATTTGTGTCTTGTGCATGAATAGTTGTACAATGGGGATGGGAATAGGAATGGGGGGTTTTGGTTTGATTGGTTTTATAATGTTTGGGTAAGTTTATCAAAGTTCTTTGAAAATATGTTTTAATGCTTGTACTTAATGTTGCATTGATTGTATTTCATGCTTAAAGAGTAAACGTTGTTGCTCCAAAGCATAGTGAAATTTATGTAAGATGTCAATGGAAGTTAGACTTAATATTATTTACCTTACTATGATTAAACTATGATATTTATGTTTAGTTTTTAAGGTATTATTTTCATCTTCTCTTTGTGTAAGGTTAGCAAACTCATCTGGATGGAACCATAAACTATCCTAATTTTTTTAAATAAAATTTAAATTATATATTTAAATAAATTAAACATTAAAATAAAATAAAACATAATTTTCATTAATTACAAAAATACATAAATAAAAACCACTAGCAAGAGAGATTGAGATCATGCCACGCAATCTTAAGGTGTTCACACTTCACCCAACGTTCAACAACCCGAACTCGGAACCGTGTGGGTTAGAGCGGTGTTACCGTCAACCCGCGCAATCCACTGGAACCCGTGTGGGTTACGAAGGTGTTACGCCAACCCACACAAACCCGTGACCGCTTCCACCCTAAACTTATAAACTAATAATAACTCATGGGTAATTTATTATTTCGACACGAGTTATCACTACAACAATATCACCATATCCCGACGATTTTTTTTGACCATATAGCGACGACTTGTCGTTGGTATAGGTTATACCGACGACATGTCGTCGGTATTGCCTCGTCCCAATAGGTCAAAGATGTCATCGGTATAGGTGTCGTCGGCATAGGTCGACCTATGCTGACGACATGTCGTCGCCATAGGGTTTAATTAAATAATTCAAAAAGAAATTCTATACCGACGACATGTCGTCGGTATAGGTTCGGGTCCTATCCAGACGACAAGTCGTCGGGACAGACCCAACCTATACCGACGACATGTCGTCGGTATAGGCTATTTCCAATTTTTTAATTAAATTTGAAAAATACCTATGCCGACGACATGTCGTCGGTATATGTTTTTCTGTATTTTTTTTTATTTTTATTAAATTTTCAAAATGTGACCATATATCGTGTTCAAATCCTGTCGACACGCATTACAACAACGTCTACACGGGCAAAACGCTCTACCTCGACCGTCGACATGGTTCTTGGCCGTCTCTATAAAGTTGCGAAGACCGCTTAAGAAAGCCGGAGAATTCCGATTTCCCAGTGTAACCCAACTTTTATCAATTACCATATCTAGTGTCATATCTATTGTGTTATAAGCATACACATATACTTGCATGTAATAAATGATATAAACGAATGTATGTGATTTGATCGGTACTCTAAGGCGGTGGATCTTAACCCACTTTTTGAATATTCTATCTCATATGTATACATTTTAACGAGTTGACTATTTAAGAAAAAATCAGCAACATTTCACCTTAACTCCCCAAGTATGCAGATAAACCGCAAACTCGAAAGAGTAAGGAGAAATATCTACCAATTTTTTCCTAAATGTCAACCCGTTAAAATATATACATATCCTAAATAAGATAGAATATTCAAAAAGTAGTCCCAAAGGGGACAATCCAAAATTTATCTCTATCAGATAAATTTTGGACGGGTATATTCTAAAGAGTTATCCTAAATAAAGATACTAGTGTACACAACATGAGACGTACATAAAGGTATAAAAGTCGGGATGCGTACCTTAAAAAAATTCAATGAAACACAAATAAGATGTTATTCACACCTCTCCAACCGCAATGAGTTCCGAACTTGCAACAAAATTAAATAAAGTTACATATACATACAAAGATATATACATACATTCACAATTACATAAATAATTACATAATCATACATACGAACATACATACATATTATATACAAACACACATAAATAAATGCCCAAATTCTAAAATTACATATACAAACACAATTACATACATAAAAATACATACATAGCCTTTACAAACATACATAAACAAAATACCCAAATTCCCAAATTACATACATAAACACAATTTCATACATAAACATAATACAAATACATACAAACACACATACATCTATATACATACATAGCCTTTACAAACATACATAAACAAATACCCAAATTCCCAAATTACATACATAAACACAATTCCATACATAAACATAATACAAATACATACAAACACACATACACATATATACATACATATTATATACAAACATACATATATAAATGCCCAAATTCCCAAATTTCATCTAAACCTAATTTCACATCTAAACCTAATTTCATCATAAAATTACATAAATATTTATAAAATCATACATCTAAACTATATATACATACATACAAATAAACGCAAACATATACATACAAACATACATCTAAACCTAATTTGTAGAAAAACATACATCTAAACCAAATTTGTAGAAAAATTACTAGCCAAGTTTGCAAATTAGCTTCCTCTAAGCTTGAAATCCTTCAAAAATGGTTAAATCTTCAAACACCTAACAAAAACCAAAGAAATTAAGCAAAAAACACCAAAATATTGATTTTCTTGTTAAGGTTGAACAATAGATGTTAACTCACCTCAAAACCGAAGAGATTGGTGAATATTGCTCCACAAAATACCAAAAAAAACGTAAAATCGCCGGAGAGAGAGAGAGAGAGATGGAGGCGTTTGGGGGTTTTTTTGGTCGAAATGGGAACCAGAAAGCTGTATCCTGTGTTAATTCGCGCTGAGACCTCTCGTCGGTATAGGCTATTATGTCGGCGTTGTAGGTTGTCTGTACCGACGACATGTCGTCGGTATAGGCTTCGTAGGGTTTTGACCAGTCAATAAAGTAAAAAAGCCTATACCGATGACATGTCGTCGGTATAGGCCATTTTATAATTTTTTTAATTTAACAAAATAATTTTTTTTGACCGACGAAAACATTATTATATTAAAAAAACAAAAGTAAAATCAAAATAACCCTATACCGACGACATGTCGTCGGTATAGGTTTTCCCCAATAATTCATTGGGCGCCATTTTTCCCCCCATCTGGCTCAACCCTGTATCGACGACATGTCGTCGGTATAGGGTGTCCCTGTCAAAATTTTGGTTTTGACCTATGTTGACCTATGCCGACGACAATTGTCGTCGGTATAGGCGACGTCGGCACAAGGTCTTTTTCTTGTTGGGTATGTAACTGTTTGTTTCAGGTTGAAGTTTCCGTTTTCGTCCTTGAAGTTATGACTGGTTTATTCTTAAAATTGCACAGTTATTGTCTCACTCCAACTGCACACTTTATTGTCTCACTCCAATTGCACACTTTGTCAGTTTGCCTCACATGGAGGTCTGTTTGTTTTTTTTTAACTTATAAATAAATAAAATACAATTTTACATTTTTTTTAAAACAATATTAAATATCCAACCCTAATAAGGGATCCGCTACTCACTCATCACTATCACTCATGTAAGAATTTTCACGCCCTTTCACACAAAAAGGGTTGGTGTTCTCACCATATGAAAAATTTCACGCCCCCTCTCAATCAATCATATGACATCTTTCTTAGCTCGAGCTTTTTCACGTGAGAATGCTCACGCCGGCCCGGCCCTTTCTCACAAGAAGGGGGTGGTGTTCCATGCCCCTCTAGGTATCCTGGATATGATTGTTACATAACAAAATAGTTTAGGGGTCTAGTTTGTAATTATTCTATAGTTAAAGGTCTCTTATGTAACACTTAGACTGAACGTAATGCACCCGTGAGAGGCCGGGCGTGGTGCCCGCTGACACACCACGGACGTGGAACACCGCGCCGGTGGGGGTGAGGGCGGGCGTGTTGAGGGGTGTTCACCGGCGTGAGAGTGGGGGAGTTATCTTCATCATCGGATTCATCAACCGACTCACCGGATGGTGAAGAGCTTTTCGTGAGTGCGGTTCAAGCGTCCTCTCCAAGAACCCGCTTTTCCCTTTTGGTTTAATCGCTATATTGATGAGAAAGATAGGGGTGAACTTGCGTTTGGTGGGGTTGATCCTAATCATTTCAAGGGTAAGCATACGTATGCCCTTATGACCCAAAAGGCAGTTGGCAGTTTGATATGGGTGACGTTCTTATTGGAGAAAAAACTACAGTGGTCGTTGTGCAACGATTGCTGACTCTGGAACCTCTTTGTTAGTAGGTCCAACGACCATTATCACTCATGTATCACAAGAAAACAACTTGTTGCACACAAGAAAACAAATATAATGTTTGATGATGTGGTGCCTTTATTGCCATCTTCTGTTCTTTCCAAAATGCCAACAAGCTCACCACGAACATGGATGTTGGATGGTTTCTTTATACACCACTTCCATATTCAGAATTCATAAGCATTGCCTTCTCATTCTGAGCTTTTACAGTTGTTTTTGCTAATGATGCTAGTCTTTGATTTGTTCGTTCATTAGCTATCTTAGTAGTTTTTCATTGTGTAGTTCTTGAGGTCAATAACTCTTGATGGAGGGAGTATTGTTACGTACCAAAATAGTTTAGGGGTCCAGTTTGTAATTCTTCAATAGCTAAAGGTCTATTCTGTAACACTTAAAATAGGATTGTACTTAAACAGATCTAGGTAATGAGAAGGGTTATGAATTGATTTGGGATTAAGTCAATTGGTTCATAACACAGATTGGGGGTTTTGATTGAGTATCACAGATAAAAGTGCAATTAGAGTAAACAATAGGGACTAAAAATTGTAATTTCTTATACCTAAGCACGTAATGTTATATTTCAACATAGAAATGGACAATTAGTGTAATTTACTAGGAAATAAAAAACATTAACTTAAAAAAAACATAAACTAGAAATCGACGCTTCATCCTCAACGCTCGGCAATCTCACGTTTACATTGAAGAATTGTTTCCAACAATGATCTGCTCAAACCATCACCCGGGTATTGTTGGTATGTTGTGAATTGAAATAGTTAGGTTGGAGTCGTTTGATTTTGGCTAGCACCAACTTTGGGTTTGGATTTTTGGGTGGATGAAATATTTTCTT
Source organism: Smallanthus sonchifolius (assembly GCA_023525975.1). Lineage (NCBI taxonomy): Eukaryota > Viridiplantae > Streptophyta > Magnoliopsida > Asterales > Asteraceae > Smallanthus > Smallanthus sonchifolius. The sequence continues at coordinate 54,281,977 of CM042043.1, read as the reverse complement.
TAGGAGCCATTTAGGAGAAAAATGGAGTGTAGAGAGATGTGCAAAAATTAGGGTGGAAAGGTGTTAATTTACAGAGGTAAATCCGATTTTTGTTTAAATTCCAACGGTCAAAATTGTAGTTGTTTGGTACGTTTACCCGGGGTAGCAATCGGGAAGTGCTTGCTCTCACGCTCGAGGACGGTTACAGGGATTATCAGGGCCGGAGCTGAGGATTTAGGGGCTCGGGGCGAGCTAGAAAATGGGCCCCAAACAATAAAAATATTTAATTACTTGGCGGGATCCTTATCCTCAATAACACCTACCACAATATTTTGGACGATATGTCCTTAACTCATATATAATATAGTTTACAATTAGATAGGGTTCAAACGGGTAGTTATGTATGGAACAAGTGATTTTAATAATATATGAATTTTTTGATAAATTGACCTAGGATTAAAAATGCACTTTGGGATGATACTTGTGCCCATTTGAACCGTTTTAGCTATACTTTTTGAGTTGTGGCCGGTTAGAACAGCTTTCATTTTTTAGCTCTAATGTAAAACATGCATCACTGCAATTATTTGCTTTAAATTATTTAGGTTTAGGTTTAGTGATATTATTGGTGCATAGTTTCAGTGGCAAAGCTCCCCCGATTTTTCGCTCATAAATGTTAACTTATACGTATTTGGCCAAAAATTTTATAGGTATTAAGTTCCGACCCCCTGATAGGAAAAAAAAATCGCGGCACCCCCTGCGTTTTTTTTTCAAGCCTCACCACTGCTTTGTTCAATTTTAGTTTATAGTAAATAAATTTATGATTCTTGTTTATTTGGTATCTTAAACAGGATACAAGTAGATAAGAAGGTTAATGACTTAATTTCTTATTACATAGTTCGCAGGTTGGTCGAAGAAATTGGTTTGATTGGGATTCTGCTCTTGTGCAGTTTTTCTTCACCAAAACGTTCCTCCTCCTTTACAATCCTGGTTTACGGTCACTTCGCTGGCCGCTGACCTTAATCTTTCATTATCACTAACATGTTTTGGTAGAGCTTTAGTGACACTTTTTTGGTTTTTTATAAATGGTAGCTATAATTTTTTTTTGAACGGCTGATTTCCAATCCTAGCAGGAAAAGGAGGGAAACGGTGCCGTAAGGTGTTGGGTTAAGTCCCTCAACGAGCCACGGCTCCTAAGTGATAAAAGAAAGAAGAAAGAAGAAAGGAGTTTGTGCCCCAATATCTGCCATAAAAGGGCCAAGCCATAACAAATGCGAAGCTATACGACTTAACTCCAACATAATGACATCTTATTGTACTCAACTCCAATCTAAATTTTCCCCATGTCTCAAGTGAGATTAGAACCAACACCACTTGTATGAAGAGGGATACACCTTTGACACTAGGATAAGCTAGTGGTTGTGGTAGCTATAGTATTAAAACCCTGTTATTTAGTAAATATCGAATTCTACTACATTTATTGATACAAATAGTTAAAGAAATAAAGTACAAAAATTGGACAAGTTGCAATCAAATGTTCACATAAGAATGTAAAATCCATCTCTCCATATTAAGATATTCGCTTACGTTGAACACCCATTTCTTTGATGTCTTCGATCAGACGATCCAAATTAATATAAGAAGATCCACCTTCACTCACAGACTCGATAGCTAATTTTGCCATACGATTGGCGGATTTTGTAAACTCCTCCTTCCTAACGTCCATTACTTCCTTTACAATCCTTTCTACTAAGGTTCTATCACATGTATCCTTCATGTCTAACCCTAGTTTCCACACGACTTCTACAAATCTACTATTTACTTGTTGATCCGCGTAAAATGACCAACTCACCATTGGGACTCCTGCAACAATGCTCTCCAAAGTTGAGTTCCACCCATTATGTGTCAGAAAGGCACCTACGGCTGGGTGGGCTAACACATCTTCTTGTGGAGCCCACCCAACCAGATACCCTCTTTCTTTAGTACCTTTCTCTAGCTCATTTGGTACCTTATTCTCATCATCTTTGCTCAAAACAAGATCCTCTCGAATGACCCACAAAAACGGTTTCTTGCTATTGACTAAACCATACCAAAACTCGATAAGTTGGTCCCTTGTTAATGTGGCTAAGCTTCCAAAACTAACATACAACACGGATTTTGGTGGTTGTTGATCAAGCCAACCTATGCATGTCTTATCTTCCTCGAGCAAACTATTTGAAGATTTGGATTTGGATAAGGATCGAGATTTTAGATGAGCATGAAGTGGTCCAATGGTGTAGATATTGGAGCAATGTTTTTGAATTTGTGAGATAATAGGCCCTTCAAGGTCATCAAAGGTGTTAAGAATGAGTGCATGAGCATCCGACGAACGACGTGTTATACTGCTGACCTGTCGGAGTGTATAGTTGTTTATATCGGAACGACAAAAGCTTGGAAGATCACGCTGACGAAGGAATCCTTCCATGCCTTTCAAATTCACTATTCGCTCATCCATGTTTGTACCTTCATTTTCATGACAGTTTATGATATTATTGAGCTTTCGACCTTCAGTTTCAATCTTTGTTCAATAATAGTATATTTTTAATAAGATCTAAGAGCATCTTGAACGACAAAACAAACGATTTCCGACGCTTAGGTGGTGAACATCAAATCCAAACGCCTCATTCGAGGACCCGTATGTTTGAGTGTTCGTTTGTGGGCGTCCGGAATCCAAATGCAACAAGATGCAATGGTAGTGGGCCCTCTCACACAACTAATACACACATATAGGAGGGGTCAAAGAAAATCACGAACATAGTTATCCGAAAATTAGAGAAAACCAATCAAACCTATAACATAATTTACAAATTATTTTTTCTTTAAGTTGTCAAAAAGGTATTTAAGTATCTATTACATCTATATTAAATATAAATACAAGAATGAACAATTTTAATTATATGTAACCCAATGTTTTACGTATACTTAACACAATGTTGAATGAGAAGTTGTTAAGTATACGTAGCACTATGAGTTATGTATATAAGTCTGTTACAATTTTCATTTAATCCACACCCTTATATATATAGTATTTAATTTATAAAAAAGTACGTTTATTAGTGGATGTAAAACTTGTGTTACATTGTAAAAACGTATGTTTATTAGTGGATGTCAACTTTAATTTATAGCACTGTGAGTTACGTATACAAGACTGTTACATTGTAATAAGCAATGTTTTGAAACTCGGACCGGACCGGCCGGTCGGACCGGGAACCGGTGGTCTGACCGGTCCGGTTACATGTGTTGAACCGTTTCTGCAGCGAACCGGTGGTCGGACCGGTTGAACCGGCGGTCGGACCGGAAACCGGGTGGTCGGACCGGTTGAACCGCTTGACTATTTTTTTTTTATTATTATTTTTTTAATCTTTTTTAAGTCTCTTGGCTTCTTATTTCGTAGGTAATTGTTAGTTTAAAATTATTGGAATTGACTTGATGGTGGTTTTTGAAAGGATTAAAAGCTATTTAAACTGATATATTTTTATAATATTTATGACGTCGTCCGGTTCTTAAATCCGGTCCGACCGGTCGTAATTAATCTAAGAACAACAAAATAGATGAATATCGTGGACAGAAACTGATTTATGAAATTTAATATTATATTGATAAAACTTGGGATTGTAATTAATCTAAGAACAACAAAATAGATGAATATCGTGGACAGAAACTGATTTATGCAAATAGATATATTACATGTGGCCTATAATAAATTGAAGCATATATACCTGAGAAAGGAAGTTCGCCGGAGTTTATGAGATCCTGGATGTTAAAGTAAGCCCAGAAAGCACACGCACTAATCGTCCGGAAAAAAATAACAGGAACTCCGGTACCCTCCACAGCATCAATTGAAAAACCCATAATCCCATCGGCGATCAAACATGTCACCGGAAAATCAAGAATCAAGTTTCTGAGCAACGGTGGGGTTATTTCAGCCAAGCAATCAAACATGACACTGAGCTTTTCAGCGGTGTCCATCGGGCCTTCGTAGAGGCCCTGGATGACGTGAAACCGGAAGCCCGGGTAGGAGTTAAGGCGGGAGTGGACACCGGAGAGGCTGCGGTGGTCTTTGGTGGATATTAAGAAGGTGGTGTTGATTCCGGCAGGGAGAAGAAGCTCGGTGAGCTTTAACATGGCGTTGATGTGGCCTTGTGCTGGAAGCGGAAAGATAAGAACATGTGGCGGAGACATAACTGGGCAGCTTGAAATGGGTGTTTAACTGTTTATTTCGTTTAAATAACCAAGACCGCTGTACCTGGGTCGGATTTAATTAATCGGTACGGGGCAGCATCTTCAGGGCTTGAAGATTCGGAAAGATTTTTATTTTATAAAAGAATATAGTGACTAAGAAATTACACAAAATAAAATGCGAAGAATATGAAGTTAAGGATATATCAGTAATTTTATAAAAAAAACTAATAGAAAAGTTAACGAATTAAAGAACTAGGGATGCAAAATGTTAAAACATCAAACGTCGGGATCAAATGTGTTATAGGTGAACGAAAACTGATATTTTGTTTAAACCTCAGGACGAAAAATACACTTTACTCTAATAGCTATTATTTATGTAATTCTTGATAGCCCCAAAACTTCCCATAGTGGAGTTATTTGGTTAGAATCATGGCGACATGAAAAAAAGGTGTCTATGGTCACGTCAGGTCAGGGGGTTTCCTCCTGACGTAGTGGGTTGCCCTAGATGTTCGGTGTTGCCCCGGGGAAACCCAATTATCCTATAATATCTAGGCATTGTCATTAAAAAAATGTAATTCTTGATTTTGTGGACCAAAGAATGAGGTGATAGCTACTAAATAAAAAGAAAGAAAGAAGTTGAGAAGAATATATATTACCACCTTCCACTAATTACCACCACCGATTACCGTCGCAACTTCCACTGATTACCGCCACCACCATAAATTACCATCTACTTGTAACAAACCAAAATCCGGGTTTCGTTTTCAAATAAATAAAATATTCTAATAAATATTATGGAAAAAATATTATTTTAGAAATAAGTTAAAACAAGTTGGTTTCAAGTTAGTAATGGTGTTATACTAGTTTTACCTAGTTTTGGAATGAAATGGGTAAAATGAAAGTTGAGGGACTAAAGTTGTAATATGACAAATCTGCAATATTTACTAAAAGAAGTCAAAACTGGTTTGTGTCTCATATGTTGAAATCGTTTTTGAGCAAGAGAGAAAAGGAGAAATCGGAGTTTGGAGCTAAATCGTGCATTTGAAGCTTGATTTGTGGGGTTTTTGGCTTGCACATCACTCTCCTAATATCAAGTAAGTGATTTCCTTCCCTTGATTTCATTTTGAATGTTATGTTTGGTGGGTTATGAAGAAATCCAAAAATTGAGTATGCATGTGGTGAATTTGTGTTAGATTGTAGATAATCTAGCTAATCTAAAGGTAAAGAGAGGTGATTAACATCCTAGAACCCTTGGATTTTGATTTTGAAAAGTTAGAGTTCATATGGTGAAAATTGGGGGTGTATGGATCATGATGCTAAAAAGATGAATTAGTGATGATTAAGTGTTTAAGTAGTATTAAACACTTGAATAAATACCAAATTAACCTAATAAAAGTTATTGAATGAGAAATTAGTGTCAAGTAATTGGAAGAAAACTCAAGTAGGTGAGTTTGTATTAAAAGAGGGTGTTTGGTTATGGGGATAACCCAAATGGGTCAATTTGGGTTGGAAATGGAAATTGAGTTGTGGACTTAATTGTAATGTGATTATGTATGTATGATAGATTACTAAAGTAGGTGTATATGTTTAGGTAATCAAATTGCAAAGCTAGAAGGTGATGCGGGATCTTCTAACTCAAAAGGTAAGTGCCCTTGTACTTATTTAGTAATGTTGATAAATGGGAGGTAAATGTGATATGTATGCAAACTATGTGATGAAATGAATGTGTATGATTATGCATCAACTAGTATGTGAAAAAGTATGAATGTAGTTATAGTGATAAAACTATAATGGATATGTGTAAATGAATGAATGTGGTTATTGTGGAAGTACCTTAATGGTTAGGTGAATGAATGTAGTTATAGTGTAAGACTATAATGGATATGTGTGAATGAGGTTATGATCTATGGATCATAGTGGATATGAGGTTATGATCTATGAATCATAATGGATATGGGGTTATGATTTATGAATCATAATGGATATGAGGTTATGGTTAAAATACCATAATGGATAAGAGGTTATGATCTAAGTATCATAATGGATATGAGGTTATGATCTAAGTATCATAATGGATATGAGGTTATGATCTAAGTATCATAATGGATATGAGGTTATGGCCTAAGAGCCATAATGGATACGAAATGATGTAAATGAATGTTAAACGAATGAAATGAAACTTGTAAGTGGAAATGCAAGTGTTACGAAACCTTAATTGACTTAATGGGTGCAAACGGGTCAAATGGGTGAAATCAAGTATTTAAATACTTGATTGTTATGTTTGTCTTCATTACTAATGGTGAAATGTTCATGTGGTCATGTAGGCAAAGCTCCGATGTAGGTTAATGTCAAGTCCGAGGCGTTGAAGGATTCTCATACGCGATTTGGTATTTTGGGGGTTTAAAAGAAAACCCCTAGTTTAATATGTAAATTTGTACAAAACTTGATGTTCTGGTGAGTTTTGATAATGTGAATATGATATCTAAGTAATGGTCAAAATGCCCAAGTGTTGGGAGTTTTTGGTGTTATGAGGTTTTGTGAAAAATGGGAAAAATTGGCTAAGTATGAAACTGGGCAAAATACCTTAACTTTCTGTTTACAGGGTGTCTTCGCGGTACGCGAAGGTGAGGAGGGGTTTTCTCGCGCCACGCGAGAGATCTTCATGCGGACAGACTAAAAGCTGGTCTTCGCGGTACGCGAAGAATGATGAGAGGTTCTTCGCAGTATGCGAAGAACCCTCCCTGCAGACAGTGTAAACCAGGGTCCCGCGCGGTACGCGAAAGGGATTCCCTGGGTCTTCGCGGTATGTGAAGGGGTAAAAAAAAATTCTGGGATAATAGCTTCCGTGCGTTTAAATGTTTTATTATTTGGTTTTCCAATTAAGGGTGTTACAACTTGGTATCAGAGCAATGGTTTGAGGGATTTGGTGTCGGTGGCACCAAACTCAAACCGGATGCTCTTGATATAGGGGAAATGATACGAGAATCCATGAAGGACTTGACTAAGACTCGGAGCTTGCGAAAATAAAAGGTTAGTAATGATTTGATAAGTGGTTATATATATATGGTGAATATGTATATGTATTATGGAATGACAAAGTGTTATGTGTGCCGAAACTTGTTTTGTGATTTGTTATATGGAGATGATAATTACAATTGGGCATGGTGTATTATTGAACATGTCTGGCCAATATGTTTAATAAGACGAAATGTGCAAGGGACTTTATGATAACCATATAACAATGAACATTTGCAAGGATTAGGTGAAGGTGGTTATATATGTACGTATGTATATAGGTAGGTATATATATACTTAATACATATAATAGTGAACGTGTAAATGGATACCTAGGGTATTGAAAGTAAAAAGGGAATAAGGTGTTTTTGGTTCATTTTCTCAGTTTAGAGATGGCGGAAGAAGCTAATAATGAACCATTGGATCCAAGAATCCAAGAAATGATTAAGGAAGAAGTGGCTAAGGCCTTCGAGCAAGCCACAATGTTGTTCATGGAAGAAATGAGAGGGGCTATTAAGCTCACTCTAGAGGATGTATTGAAGGAAAAAGAGAGGGTACCACAAGGGTGTACTCTTAAGAAGTTCACGGTGATCAAGCCCAAAGAATATGATGGGCAAGTGGACCCGATCCTTAGCCACGGGTGGGTGGTGGATATGGAGTCTAATTTTGAGACTACTAGGTGTAAGCCCGAGGATAGGGTGATGTTCAGTGTGCCACTGTTGACTGGAAAGGCAAAGGAATGGCTTTTGAATCTCTGAAAGGAGAGGGATGAATTGGGTGTGACCTCCATGACATGGGAGGAGTTTAAGACGACTTTTCTGAAATACCATTGCCCACAAGCCACAGTTGACAAGATGACTGAGGAGTTCCTCCTCAAGAGGCAAACGACTGAGTCGATTGATGAATTGGTAGGGGCCTTCTTTGATCGCGCCAGGTTCTGTCCGGACGTGGTGTCGACCGAAAAGGCAAAGATTGATAGCTTTTATGCTATGTTGACTGTGGAGTTCAGGGATAACATATCTCCATCCTCTTTTACCACACTTGTAGACTTGATAAACAGGTGTCAGGAAAGGGAGGTAGAGTTAAGGAGGCAAGAGGCTAGGGGAGAGAAAAGGAAAAGGGAGTTTGTGGAGCAAGTTGTGAAGAAAATAAAGGGCGGGAGCCCTAGTAAGAAGCCTTTTAGCAAGTTCTCTCCTCGAGGCTGTAAAGTTTGTGGAAAGGAGCATTTTGGGGAATGTAGGAAAGGGACACTAAATTGTTATAAATGTGGGAAGCCGGGGCATATGGCAAGTCAATGTACAATCCAAATTCGTATATACTATAACTGTTATAAGCCCGGGCATAATAGGGCGGATTTTTCGGATTTGAGCAAGGTGGAAGCGAGAAGAAGGTAGATATACCAAGGCCAAAAGGAAGAGCTTTCCACATCTCGGCTGAGGAAGCAAAGACAAACTCGGAGGTGCTGTCAGGTACATTCAAGATTAACTTTTTACGTGCACTAGTTCTTTTTTATTCGGGGGCTAGTCGTTCATTTGTGTCCTTAAAATTTGTTAAGCATTCTTCATTTCTAAGTAGCAAGTTAGATGAACCCTTAGAAATCGAAGCGGCAAATGATAAGAGTTTTCTAGTATTTGATGTTTATAGGAATTACAAGTTAAGGGCGGGGGGTGAAACGTTCCTTATTGACTTAATTCCAATGTCCATGGGAGACTTTGATGTGATAGTGGGAATAGATTGGTTGTCTAAGAACAAAGCGAATATTCTATGTGGACCTAAGGCGGTACAACTCGATTCCCCATCGGGTGAGTCCATTTACATAGAAGGTGAAAAGAAATGTAATGTAAATATGTGTTCTTATGTGAAGGCAACAAAGTACATGGTGTGTGGGTGTAAGGCATACATGGCTTGTGTTGCGGATGTGGTAGAAAGGGTGAAATATATTCGCGATGTTCCGGTTGTAAACCAATTTGTGGATGTGTTTCCGGATGAGTTACCGGGGGTACCACCGGAAAGGGAAGTGGGGTTTGGGATTGACTTGATCCCGGGTGCCAAGCCGGTAGCTAAAGCACCTTATAGGTTGGTACCGCCGGAAATGAAAGAGTTAATGGAGCAATTGCAAGAGCTTCTAAATAAAGGTTTTATACGCCCAAGTTTCTCGCCTTGGGGTGCGCCCGTTCTCTTCGTTAAAAAGGACGGAAGCATGAGGATGTGTATGGAATATCGGGAGTTGAATAAGTTGACGGTGAAGAATAGGTATTGTCATACCCCAACCGACGGCGGAATACGTCGGGGCGGGACATGTAGACTGTTCAAAAGCTCAAGGTTTACTAAAGTTTAAATATTTAAACAACCCATTTCATATCACAAATAAACATGAATCCAACAATACAAGAAAAATAGAAATACATAAATGGTCCCTTTAAATTAAATTCTAGGTCCTCGGTCCTAAGTGAAGCATCTTGTACTTATTCTCAAGCATTAGTACCTGAAACATGATGAAAACAAGGTCAACTAAAAAGTTGGTGAGCATACATAGGTTTTGACACACAACCAAGTTTAAAGTGTTTTATACAATTCATACGATACACGTGCATAAGGCATTTATGGAGAATCTATAGTTAAACTAAGTGTGTACAATCAAACCTTGTGACTGAGGCATAACACGCAGGTTACCCTAATGTAAAGTCGGTAACAGACACCCTAACCGGGTGGGTTTGTCAGACACAATAGATCTATCAATGTTAACCGTTGGCTTGTACTGAGTTAATGATTGTACTAATGTCATGTATATGTAGTCTTAACTCATAGCATTCAAGCATAAAGCACGAATAACACATATCATCATATTATTGAATTGTATATAAGTAAATGCAAAGAGTTTCAAAGAGTAATCATGTTTCACCCCAAAAGTGCAAAATATAAAAAAGGGCTATGTAAAACTCACCTGGTATAATTGTGTAGATAACACGAGCAATAGGTAGCACAAGTGAATTTGCAAGTCACAAACTTAACCTAGAGTGAAATTGTATGAGTTTGAATCAGTTGATGTGCACAGAGTCTAAACACAAGGTCTAGGGTTCAATGGGTCTTGATGTGTGGATTTGTACACAAAGTTTGTATTATTCCATGTGGAGGATGTGTGTAAATTGATGTTTGTATTTGGATAAAGGTTTGATATAAAATGTAAATTTAGAATACATAAGATTTCAAAAAGATAACTGACTTAGGGTTTAAATTAAATAAGTTAAATAAATAAGATCTTTTTATTTATTTATTTATTTATTATTATAATGTGCCAAAGATAAGCAGTGCAATTATACAAATCATAATTTAAACCCCAAATGAATTATTAGGGTATAAAAGTAATTAATTAAAATAAATAAATTTCTTTTTATATATTCATTTATTATTAAAGAAACCGATATGTCTCAGAAATATGTATTTTAAAAAAAAATGTATATATATACACACATATGATATAGTTTGTCGGGTTATGTTTAAATCTAACTTAGTAATTTTTACGGAAATATGTAAAATTCTATAAGTGTACAAAATGCTCGGATAAAATTTATAAAAGTTTTATCAAAATTTATAGTTCTAAAGAACAATTTACATACCTTATTTGTAGATAAAAAAAATGCAATTTAAGTGACTTTTATATTGGAAACAAAATTTTAAAACAATTCAAATTGAAATAAATAAAGTAATTGTTTCCGTTCAAGATTTATTAATTTATGTACTAAATCAGTTCTATAGGGGTAACTTTTATAAAAATAATTTTTTTTATAAATTATTTGGAGTGTTAAAAGGCCCTGCAAAAATAAATGAGGACCACCCGGTTCGAACCCGGGTGGATCCTGGGCGACAGAAACAATCCTACCACTGGACCCAAGTGCTAGTAGTGTTATAACCCGTTTTAACATTGATTAAATCCAAAGGCAGAGAGGTGGTCAGTTTTGGGTGTCCAAAGGAGGCAAAAAGAAGGGTACGGGCGTGGGTTTCGAACCCGCGACCAAACGTGTACGATTCAAACGGATTAACCACTGGTTGTAGATGCCTTGATAGAAATCAAGTTCGAAATAAAATAAAAAAAAGACTAAAACCATCAGTCCCTTCGTCCCTATTACGTACCCTGAAGCCCTAGCCGTGGAATCAAGTTAATTAACAAGGGATCGAAGCTCCGACCATGGGGCTTTCGATCACGTGGTCAAAACGATTACAAAGGTGTAAAAATTACCAGAAATGGTTGGGTGACAAAGGAGAACGACTATGCAAAAAAGACCGGAATTCGTTGAGTTTGACCGGATCTCTGACGTGTGCTCAGACTAGATTTTGAGTTCAGAGAGTTTGGGATAGGGTTTGCGAAGGTGTATGTGGGAGTTGAATGCTTTGATTTCACCCGGACGCGTCAATTTGATTTGGAATCGAAAGTGACAGTTGTAGAAACGAATTTCGCGTTGAATTGATTGATTCAGAATGAATTGGGACATGAATGGGGTCTGAATACATACACGAAGAGAGTAAGCGTGATTTTCGGGATTTAATGCGTCTCGATTTTGTGATTGAAGCTTGATTTGAACGCGGTTTGACTCTGCAAGGTCAAACTGCTCCGATTTGAAATTGACCGCTCAAATTAGATGAATTTAAGGGCTAAATGGGTCTGGATATAGTTGATACTCGGCTGTGCAAGTATGTATAGTCCATATCAATCGCGTTTAATCGTTTTCAGCTTCGATTTACAAGAAATTTGGAATCGTTTGACTTTATCGGTCAAAATCTATCAAAGTTGATGAGCGTGGGTCAAAATTAGGGTTAATGGTTCAAAGTCAAAGGTGGGGGTTCAAACTAATTTATTTAAATTGAAATTATATGTGTATATATATATGATTTGATTTTCGTTTGAAAACTATAACACTTATAAAACCAATTATATTATACATTTTAAAATGGTTTAAAAATGTTAAATAGGTATATTTTTGTATAAAACTAAACCAACATAATTACGTGGTTTAATACATAAATTTCAAATATATAAATGTATTTGCATACCTAATTTTATGAATAACTGTACATACATGTGTCTTAGGGAAAATATTTTGTGATGCAGGGTTTGAAAACGAATTAAATTGATATGTGTGTAAAATAATAAGAAATGTGACTTGGTGAGTTTGAACAAGTATGAGAATGTTTGTGTTAACTATTTTCTTACAAGAGAAATAAAAAAAATTATGGTCTGAAAAATCTTGGATGTTACAGGTATGCTTTACCTTGGATTGACGACCTATTTGAACAATTGCAAGGGGCGTCATGGTTCTCTAAGATTGATTTGAGGTCCGGGTACCATCAGTTGAAAGTGAAGGAAGAAGACGTCCATAAGATAGCTTTTCGTACTCGATGCGGTCACTATGAGTTCACGATTATGCCTTTCGGTTTGACCAACGCACCCGCGGTTTTCATGAATCTTATGAACCGGGTGTGTAAGCCATTCCTCGACCGTTCAGTGATCATATTCATCGATGATCTTCTCATCTATTCGCGGAGTGAAAGTGATCATGCCTTTCATCTTCGTGAAATTCTTGAAGTGTTATAAAGGGAAAAATTTTATGCAAAGTTTTCAAAGTGCACATTTTGGTTGCCTGAAATCCAGTTCTTGGGTCATGTGGTGAATGAGAAAGGAATCACAGTCGACCCATCCAATATAGTAGCTGTAGAAGATTGGTCATCACCGAAGACGACTTCGGAGATTAGAATTTTCTTAGGGTTGACAGGTTATTATCGGTGGTTTATTGAGAACTTCTCTCGGATTGCCTTGCCGATGACGAAGTTAACGCGTAAGGAGACCAAATTTGTATGGGGTTCCGAACAAGAATCTGCCTTTCAACTCTTAAAAGAAAAGTTGACTAATGCGCCTATCTTATCCTTACCGGACGAGACCAAAGATTTTGTGGTATATTCAGATGCCTCGCATTCGGGGTTGGGGTGTGTTTTAATGCAAAGTGGGAAGGTGATTGTCTATGCGTCTAGGCAATTAAAGACTCATACCCATGATTTAGATCTTGCGGCCATGGTTTTCAAGCTCAAGATTTGGAGGCATTATTTGTATGGGGCTAAGTGTACGATTTATACGGATCACAAAAGTTTCAAGTATTTCTTTGACCAAAAGGACCTTAATATGAGGCAATGGCGGTGGCTTGAATTGGTCAAAGATTATGATTGTGAAATACTCTACCATCCGGGTAAAGCAAATGTGGTGGCGGATGCGCTTAGTCAGAAAACGAGCCATACACCTATCAAGGTGAAGTCATTTAAGATGACAATTTCATCATCTCTTATTGATGAAATCCGGGAGGTTCAAGTATTAGCACTTGGTGGTGATTTGAAAAAGGAAAGGATGGTTTCTTATGTTGATAAGCTAGGGGAAAATAGCTCGGGGTTAAATACATGCTTTGATAGAATTTGGATTCCTAGGTTGTCAAGTGTGTTGGCAACTATTTTAGATGACGCGCATAAATCCAAATATTCTATCCATCCGGGGGCCACAAAGATGTTTTATGACTTGAGGTGTCATTTTTGGTGGCCGGGTATGAGGCGTGATATAATTAAGTATGTGGAGAGGTGTCTCACATGCTTAAGGGTAAAAGCGGAGCATCAAAAGTTGTATGGAAAGCTGCAACCGCTTGAAATACTGCTTTGGAAATGGGAGAATGTCACAATGGATTTGATCACTAAACTACCAAGGACTAGAAAGTAGAGGTGCTCAAAAGAACCAGATCCGGATCCGATCCGACGGATAATTCGAAACCGGATCCGGCTAGAACCGGTTTTTTTGGAACCGGTTCGGATTTTTTAAGAACCGGCGGATCCAGAACCGGTTTAGGTGTTTTTGACGGACCGAATAAAAATCGGACATTTTGGAACCGGTTTTTCGGACAAAATAGAACCGGTTCTAGCCGTTGGGTTAAAAAAAACGGCTATATAGCCGTTAATATGGGCGTTTTTTTGTTTTTTTTTTTTTGTTTTTGAGGCTTGAAACTTAGTATAAATAGGTATTGGGTGTATGGGTTAGTTCACCACAACATTCTAGCTCTCAAAACTCAAAAAGGCTAAAAAAATAAATTGTTAAATCATGTTTTTTGTAATTTTTTTGTATGAACAATTGTTAAATCACTTAAAAAAAAGCTAAAAAATAAATAAAACATGTATTTTATAGTGTATCTTTGTTAATTTAAAAAAAAAAATTTAAAAAAAATCTGGTGGAACCGGTTTTTTTTGTCCGGTCCGGTTCCATAAATCAGGTCCGGTCCCAATAGGTTCCAACTCTCCACTCCCTTAACCAGATCCGATCCGGAACCGGTTCCAATGGATCCGACCGTTGACCATCGTTGACCGAACCGGTCCGGATCCGAAAAAAACCGGTTTGTGCACCTCTACTAGAAAGGGTTATGATGCGATATGGGTAGTAGTGAATCGGTTGACAAAGAGTGCACATTTCCTTCCAATAAAAGAAACGTATTCTTCGGATAGATTGGCGGAAATCTATATGAAGGAAATTGTGTCACCTCATGGTGTGTCGGTGTCGATTATATCGGACCGCGATACGAGATTTACTTCTCGTTTTTGGAAGAAGTTCCATGAGGATATGGGGACTAGATTGAACCTTAGCACCGCTTATCATCCACAAACGGATGGTCAAAGCGAGCGGACGATACAAACGCTTGAGGATATGTTGCGGGCGTGTGCTTTGGATTTTAGTGGTAATTGGGACGACCATCTACCGTTGGCGGAATTTTCATACAATAATAGCTACCATTCTAGCATTGGTATGCCGCCTTTTGAGGTATTGTATGGGAGGAAATGTAGAACACCCATGTGTTGGGGTGAAATTGGTCAATGTGAGCTTGGTAGCAAAGAGGTGGTCACTGAAACTATTGGTAGTATTGACCAAATTAGAACTCTCTTGAAGGCGGCTCAAGATCGCCAAAAGTCCTATGCGGATAATAGGAAGCGGGCGATTGAGTTCCAAGTGGGGGACTTTGTGCTTTTGAAGATCTCACCTTGGAAAGGGTGATACGGTTTAGGAAACGGGGAAAGTTAAGTCCACGTTTCATCGGACCGTTTAAAGTGATGGAAAAAGTGGGTTCGGTAGCCTACCGTTTGGAGCTACCGGAGGGACTAAGTAGACTTCGTAACACATTTCATGTGTCTCATTTGCGAAAATGTTTAGCGGATGAATCTACTTTTCTCCCATTGGATGGTATAGAATTGGATGAAAGGTTGAATTATATTAAGGAACCAGTGACAATTTTGGATAGAAAGGTGAAGAAAGTGCGAAGTAAAGAGATTAGTAAAGTTTTGGTGAGGAGGAAACATAATAAGGGGGCGGATATGACTTGGAAAACCGAGGAAGAAAAACTCAAATATTATCCAAACATTTTTATATGAAGTCGGGTTTCGGGGACGAAACCCAAATAAGAGGAGGTGATTTGTAACGAACCAAAATCCGGGTTTCGTTTTCAAATAAATAAAATATTCTAATAAATATTATGGAGAAAATAATATTTTAGAAATAAGTTAAAACAAGTGGGTTTCAAGCTAGTAATGGTGTTATACTAGTTTTAACTAGTTTTGGAATGAAACGGGTAAAATGGAAGTTGAGGGACTAAAGTTGTAATATGGCAAATCTGCAATATTTACTAAAAGAAGTCAAAATTGGTTTGTGTCTCATATGTTGAAATCGTTTTTGAGCAAGAGAGAAAAGGAGAAATCGGAGTTTGGAGTTAAATCGTGCATTTGAAGCTTGATTTGTGTGGTTTTGGCTTGCACATCACTATCCTAACATCAAGTAAGTGATTTCCTTCCCTTGATTTCATTTTGAATGTGATGTTTGGTGGGTTATGAAGAAATTCGAAAATTGAGAATGCATGTGGTGAATTTGTGTTAGATTGTAGATAATCTAGCTAATCTAAAGGTAAAGAGAGGTGATTAACATCCTAGAACCCTTGGATTTTGATTTTGAAAAGTTAGAGTTCATATGGTGAAAATTGGGGGTGTATGGATCATGATGCTAAAAAGATGAATTAGTGATAATTAAGTGTTTAGGTGGTATTAGACACTTGAACAAACACCAAATTGACCTAATAAAAGTTACTGAATGAGAGATTAGTGTCAAGGTATTGGAAAGAAAACTCAAGTAGGTGAGTTTGTTTTAAAAGAGGGTGTTTGGTTATGGGGATAACTTAAACGGGTCAATTTGGGTTGGAAATGGAAATTGAGTTGTGGACTTAATTGTAATGTGATTATGTATGTATGATAGATTACTAAACTAGGTGTATATGTTTAGGTAATCAAATTGCAAAGCTAGAAGGTGGTGCGGGATCTTCTAACTCAAAAGGTAAGTGCCCTTGCACTTACTTAGTAATGTTGATAAATGGGAGGTAAATGTGATATGTATGCAAACTATGTGATGAAATGAATGTGTATGATTATGCATGAACTAGTATGTGAAAAAGTATGAATGTAGTTATTGTGATAAAACTATAATGGATATGTGTAAATGAATGAATGTGGTTATTGTTGAAGTACCTTAATGGTTAGGTGAATGAATGTAGTTATAGTGTAATACTATAATGGATATGTGTGAATGAGGTTATGATCTATGAATCATAATGAATATGAGGTTATGATCTATGAATCATAATGGATATGTGGTTATGATCTATGAATCATAATGGATATGGGGTTATGATTTATGAATCATAATGGATATGAGGTTATGGTTAAAATACCATAATGGATATGAGGTTATGATCTAAGTATCATAATGGATATGAGGTTATGGCCTAAGAGCCATAATGGATACGAAATGATGTAAATGAATGTTAAACAAATGAAATGAAACTTGTAAGTGGAAATGCAAGTGTTACGAAACCTTAATTGACCTAATGGGTGAAAACGGGTGAATGGGTGGAATCAAGTATTTAAATACTTGATTGTTATGTTTGTCTTCATTACTAATGGTGAAATGTTGATGTGGTCATGTAGGCAAAGCTCCGATGTAGGTCAATGTCAAGTCCGAGGCGTTGAAGGATTCTCGTATGCGATTTGGTATTTTGGGGGTTTAAAAGAAAACCCTTAGTTTAATATGTAAATTTGTACAAAACTTGATGTTCTTGTGAGTTTTGATAATGTGAATATGATGTCTAAGTAATGGTCAAAATGCCCAAGTGTTGGGAGTTTTTGGTGTTATGATGTTTTGGGAAAAATTGGCTAAGTATGGAACTGGGCAAAATACCTTAACTTTCTGTTTACAGGGTGTCTTCGCGGTACGCAAAAATGAGGAGGGGTTTTCTCGCGCCACACGAGAGAACTTCCTGCGGACAGACTAAAAGCTGGTCTTCGCGGTACGCGAAGAATGATGGGAGGTTCTTTGCGGTACGCGACACTTCATCGGTTTAAAGTTTAGGGATCTTTCATATAATTATTGTAAAGTTTAACTTTGAATCAATATGTAAAGTTCAGGGGTTAGAAGTGTCAAAACCAAAAGGTCAAAACCGTATGGGCAAAAGACGCGACACTTCATCGGTTTTATTCAAAGGGTTAAATAGGAACAGTGGTATCAGAGCCAGAGCTCTTAAAGATCGAAGTATGAAAGGAGAAACCACAGTGGTGTGGTGGTTAATCAGAGTGACCAATCACAAAGGAGTGATTAATTAATATTGCTTGGTGACAGCGTGTGTTAATTAATGAGTGAGTTTTGTGTGCTTGTGAAGCAGAAAAGTAAATGACAAAAAAATAAATGACGGTAAAGTAAATAACAAAAAATGCAAAATGTGCATGAAGTGTGTAATAGAATTGTAAACAACAGAATAGTAAATAACAGAAAAGTAAATAGCTCAAAAATAATCAGGTCACGACGAGTATTGCTTTGGGCTTCGAATCCGCTTGGTATATGATAATGATATGTTAACTAATCTGATGGTATGACTTATACAAATGTGTGAACGGTACACCGGTGGAACCTCATTCTCACAACATTTAGTTCACAAATTATGTTTTTATTAATAAAATATTAAGACTCCCGGTTAGGGACATCATTACCTTCAACTCTTCAATAGATTCGTACATTCATATGCTTATGATCCATTTCCGAGTTGGTTTAAGACATCGAACTTAAATATCTTTATTTTCAGGGCAAATGCCATAAAAACCAATATACTTTATGTTTTTTTCTTACAAAAGTCTCTCAACAAATTTTTTCACATAAAAACCCAACATACTCTCTCTTTTTTTTCTCACAAAAGTCCCTCAAAAAATCTTTGCTCATAAAAAACCAATATACCTTCTTGTTTTTCTCACAAAGGTCCATCAGTAAAAGCAAGACAAAGGAAATCGACCGACAGAAACAAGAGCAAAACAAGCGATTCGATTGCAAAATGATTCGATTGCTTATGTGCTTTCATGGATCTTGTAGGTATTTTTACAAAATGGGTTTAATTTGATTATAAATAACCTCCTTATAGAGTTAATTTGTCAATAGATTTTCTTTGTCTTGCTTATGCCGATTCATTCGAGTGATTTTTGTGAAAAAATAAAAAAGTATGTTGGTTTTTTATGTGCAAAAATTTGTTAAACGACTCTTGTGAGAAAAAAGAGAGAGTATATTGGTTTTTTATATGAAAAAAATTGTTGAGGGATTTTTGTGAGAAAAAACAGAAAGTGTGTTGGTTAAACTTTGTTCACCGGGATACGATTCAACAATGAGACCATGTATAAAGACGTATTGTTCCCAACGTGAGTTCACCAACTCTTGGTTTCATAACAAGTTCATATAAAGATGTACGGTCTTAAAATTCACGTGTATAAAGACATATATACAAGTTTCAAGAGACGTTTGATTAAAAAGGTTTTACAGTCTTACACTTTAAAATCAAGGACACTCACAAGTTTAAACACTAATTTAGATAATAATAAAAAGTCCATCATGAAGATCGTTTTAAGAGCAAATAATTAAAGAACAAATAATTAAAGAACATAAACATACCATTAGACTAATAAGTTAAACATTAACATACACCAAACTTCATCTTCACCCAAAACAGTACAAAGAGTTTAGCTACGAATGGTATACGAACTAGCATAATGCTGAGTTTCATAGGCTCCCTAATTGCGAACAAAGTGGAAGAGCCTCTATACTCTCTACTCTAAGCTACAACTATAAACTATATGAGTGTGTTTTTTTCTCAAGAATGGTGTGTGAAATGAGGAACCCTAGCCATCTATTTATAGGCTTCAAAATAGGTAATGCACGGCCGTGCATTGGGATGCATGGTCGTGCAAATGCCCTAGGGTACATATGGCATGCTACGGAGCATCTTTGGACGCACAACATGCAATGCACAACCGTGCATCCCCTTTTTCTCCACTGTTGTCTTTTGCTGAATTTTGACTTTTGTTGGACAATTTTGACTTTCTTGGGGGTCAAAGCTCGGGTGATTCTTCCCATCCTCCGAGAAAGCTTGATTTCTTGATGATTTTGACTTGTTTTCGCACTGTTTCTCTCGGTATGCGGTTTAACCTACAATTATAAAATATACGCTTTTTAGGTATCAGTCATAAGATCTTTATTAAATTAGTATCATAATATGAGGATTGTTATGCATGAAAAACACGTATAATTTAGGACACATCACTTGGTTAAATCTTTCGTAATTAACGGCTTGAAAAGCTTCATGCCTTACGAGGGGCGGTGAGATGTTGTTTGACGTCCACCACTATCTGTATTGATATAAGGTCGAGACTATGCAAGTGGGAGTCTATTGGACTAGTATGACCAAGTAACGATATATGACAATACTGTTATTAATGTATGATCCAAAGAGTTACATCTCGAGCAACAATCATAATATGTCTTATGAAAATATTTAGACACGAAAAGGTTGATGATAATAAATTGGTTATGAAATAATTTATGAACAAGTAATTATTAATTTATTTAGAACAAATTAATATAAAAGGTTGTTAATACCGTTACCATCTGATGCAATGGTAGCCCCAAGACCTCCCATAGTGGAGATCTTGGGTTCGAGTCTTATCTAGAGCAATTATTTGGCTTGAACCAGGGGATTTTCCTAGTTGTGGGTTTCCTCCTAGGTTGGGGGTTCGATCCGAATTGTTGTGGTAGTTGATAACATCTATCTGCCAAAAGGATCCCGATGTCTACTTTAAAAAACGGTTGTTAATTAAATACGAATGAATTAATTAATTTATCTAGTGAGTAGATAATTAATATTTAAATATTGAATTTCAAAATTTGAAATTCAAAGCCTAACTTGTTCTCGAAGGTTGAGAGATATATAAATAGGAGGTGAATTTGAAGAATCACATATACAAAAATTGAAAACCCTGATCACTTTCCTCTATCTTTCCCCCCTTGCGTCACCAACCGCTGCCGCCGGCACTCACACTGTTGCCGATTGCCGACCCTGTCGCCGCCTTCGTACTCGCTGACCACCGCCGCATCCACCGTCATCCTTTACGGGTTGTACGGGATTTTAATATTGCCGGATCTAGCGACTAGATTGTTAAGATCGAGGTGTTCCAACTTGGTTAGCTGTCAACTCGTAAGGTACGTTCATCTGATTTAATATCTTAAAAAAATGGCATTTAATTCTAACATGTATTTAACACTTGTTTACAATGGTGCATCCAAACATGTTACAATAGTGCGTCTAACATACATCTACCTATTACAACGATATGTCTAGTTGTGATCGGTTTTTAACAATGAGTTATCAATTTTTTATTAAACGATGTGTCCAAGGCTTGTGGACTCCAAGCCAATACTTTGACAGGTCCAACTTCCTAACCGCGGTTGGTTGTTGTAATGAGCTTTAGTTACTCAATACTTTGTCAGGTCCCGAAATATCAGGCATTTTATTTACAAATTTTGTAATGCTATAATTAAATTGCATCATTCTAGATATTTACGTAAACCGTCGGCTAGCGACATTTAACAATTATATGCGGCCCATGAAGCTAAACATGTCTTTGTCGGGATGCTCGGTAGCATCGATTGTACACATTGGGAGTGGAAAAACTGTCCCAATGCGTGCGAGATCAGTTTTCACGCTAGGATCATCCTCGTCCTAGTATTATGTTTGAATCTGTGGCTTCATACGACTTATGGATTTGGCGTTGCGGATTCCAACAATGACATTAACGTTCTTAATCAATCGCCTATATTTGACGATGTGATAAACGGAACCGCACCTGAAACGTCTTTTGAACTTAGAGGGACACTTTACCAACGTGGGTATTATCTTGGTGATGGAATATATCCCGAATATGCTACAATTGTCAATTCTCTTACGTGCCCCGAATGTATTAAATGTACAACTTACAAAAAAGCTCATGATGCGGCACAGAAAGATATCGAACGAGTGTTTGGTCTCTTGAAGAATAAGTGGCACATTATCGAACGACCGACTCGATCTTGGTCTCAAACGAGAATTAGAAACATAATGTATGCTTGTGTAATTTTGCACAATATGATTTTGGAGAACCAACGAGTGACAATTTGTCAATATAACTCTAATAAAGAGGAGCCAACCTACGAAGAAATTGACGAAGATCAAAAGCGAAAAAACCGTCAAGAAATATAACACCAGGATATTCATGATACAGTCAAAGCGGACTTGATCGGGCATATTTGTGAACGTTCTCTTGATTTTAATTAAATATTTGGTTTTTATGTTTTTTTTATGTTTTTTATGTTTTTTTTCTTAATGTAATTTTATTTATGGAGATTTTACACAATGTAGTTTTATTTATATAAATTAATATATAATTTTATTATAAAATTATAAAATGCATTTAATGCTCACACCACACTCACTCACTTGGGTATTTTCTTTGCCAAGTGAGTGTGGTGTGATAATGCATGAAAATGACGTGGCGCCACGAGTCAACCAGTTTTCTCCTCACTAATTCTCACTCACTTGGGTATACCACATGCTCTAAGAGTTACAGGATCTCCAACTTTGTATTTATTATAATGGATAACTTTATAGAATACTAACCAAGTTTTTAAATTGTTTCAGTTAAGTTACTCAAACTATTTTGTCTTAATTAAGTCACTTAATATTCAAATAATGTGCTAATACTAGGTTTTTTAGCTATTCAACAAGTTGCCATGTTTAAATAACATATTTTTTAAGTAAGCAATTACATGGATATTATCATTTTTCGAAATTTAAAATTAAAAAAACTTTGAGTTTAATTTTTGAATTTTTAAATTAAAAAAAATGTAAATTTTTGTAAAAGTTAAAAAAAAATATTTTTTATTTTAGTTTTCGAAATTTTAAAGTTTAAAAAATAAAGAAATGTTAATTTTCGAAAACAATTAAAAAGGTAATTTTAATTTATGAAAATTTAAATTTAAAATAATAATAAAAATGTTAATTTTTTAAAAACGTTAAAAAATTCATTTTAATTTTCAAACTTTTTCTTTTTTTTTTGAATTTTTAAATTTAAAAATGTTAATATCTGTGTAAGCATTTAAAAAAAATGTCATGTAAGCATTGTAACTTGTTAAACAGGTAAAAAACCTACGATTAACACATTACTTGAAACTTTAGTGACTTAATTAAGACAAAAGAAGTTTGAGTGACTTAATTGGAACAGTTCATAAACTCGGTTACTATTCTATTGTAACATCTCAAAACTCCTAAACATAAGATGGGACACGTGCCGGTTGAGAAACGTGGCCACAAAACCCAATCGGGTTCGAAACTGGAAGACTGTTCGCCCGAAAATAGCTTAAAACTTCACATAAGCATATCTCGGGCAAGAAAAAGAATTACGGGAGCCATAATATATGAAAAATGGGGTGTTTCGACGAGGAGAATATGAAAATAAGGTATGTCAGACCGATATCCTAAGCATAATGGTCCAACATGTGTTGCTGATACAATTCGAGAGGCTTTGACAGGTGTTTTGATGACTCAGTACCCACGTCGGACCGATATGGTTTACACGTCGGTCCAACATTTGGACGTCAGACCGATATGATTTACATGTCGGTCCGATATGGAGACGTCGAACCAATATGGGTTAGACGTCGGTTCGATATGTGCTGCAGAAGCAAAAAAAGAGGTTTTGACGCGTGTCACCGACTTCAGCCGAAGTCGGACCGACTTGGGATGACATGTCGGTCCGACATGGACCTCTAGACACCCTATAAATAGATGTTAGAATCGTTCAATTGATACAAACAACACACACAAACACCACAACACACAAACACACTCTTTGGGAAAGACTAGAAGACCCGACGCGACGCGTTTAAGTGCGAGAGCGGTACGCTAAGAGTGCGGTTCGGATCCGGAGAGACGTTTAAGCGAGGAACGAGTGTAAGAAACGGCCCGAGACTATCGTAAGTACACTGGAACCATACCTTAGATAAATGTTTATATGAATTATGTGATTATGTGTTATGTGTTATGTGCTACGTGTGGAACTAAGGTACGGGGTAATGACAAATTAGTCTAAACACTAAACGGGAATAATGGAGTAATCACGACGTATCCAAGGGGTGGTGGATATGCCGCTGGTGCTTCCTATATATAAACCTCTTGGTACTTCGTGGTGAAATCGTTATGAATGTTTAGAGGTATAGACTAAATAAAAATATAGTAAACGTACGGGAGAACTTCTGACCGGTATGTAGTTATCTGACAAACGGAATGTTTTATCTAAGGAAAGAGTGGTGTATAAATCTCTCCTAGACCCGTCACTCTTCGTGGGAACATCTCTGTTGGAGGTACTACTCTGGAATGATAATCACCCCAGTTTACAATATATAATAAATATGAATAAGGGAAGGCTTAATTCTAAATAAAGGAATATATGTGATGTGTTAAAGGGGTGGTGGATACGTCGCTGGTACTTCATATATATAAACCTCTTTAATACATCATAGAGACGCCTTTACGAGGAATTAGGACGGGAATGGGATAAAGACATGAGGAATTCATGTTATTAAATAAATGATGAGAAACGCTTAATCTTAAGCAAAGGAGTATTCATGAGATGTTAAAGGGGTGGTGGATACGCCGCTGGTACTTCCTATATATAAGCCTCTTTAACATAACATGACGAAACCTTTGTAAGGGATTAAAGCAAGAGTTAAGATAAAAGCATAAAGAGATCATGCTATTAAATGAGAATTAGATGGGAAAGCTTAATTCTAAGTAAAGGAGTATTCATGGGATGTTAAAGGGGTGGTGGATACGTTGATGGTACTTCCTATATATAAACCTATTTAATGTAACATGGAGAAACTTTTATAAGGAATTAGAGCATGAATGAATATGAAAGTATGACACGAGGACATGCTAGATGTGCGAATATGTAATGTATGTGAATATGTGAATGCATGAAAGATGATCATGCTATATGTGTAAATATGAATATGTGATGGGAACGAGTCTAAGTCTTAAAATGGAATAACGGAGTACTCATGAAGTGTTAAAGGGGGTGGTGGATACGCCGCTGATACTTCCTCTATATAAACCTCTTTAGTGCATTATGGAGAAACCGTTAGGAAGTTTTATGGTGAGGACTGGTTGGGAAAACACTGGGAGGCTGTGAGTCTATGATACTCAAGGTCCCAATAAAAATAGATGTCTAGCCTACGGGGTGGGTCTCAATAAGAAATGAATGAATGGAATGAGATGTCCAACATACGGGGCGGATCTCAATAAAGTATGGAAGATACGTACAGCCTACGGGGCGGGTCTCAGATAAAAACTCGGACCGGAGGTACGTCTGAAGATGGTCGCGAGGGGGTTAGCACACCCATAGAATATACAAATAACGTGATCGGAGGTCCCTCCGGAGATGGTCATGTGGGCGCCTAGAGCCCAAGAAAACTTGAACAATAATAAGAACCTAAAGGGTTTATAATAAAATGAATGATGCAATGTACTTACTTAGCGTAAGCTAATCGAAAAACGTTTTCCAAACACTGCAGGTCAAGAGCACGTGGAATGAGGATTCCTAAGGACATGGCTGATCAGAGTTGAAGAATCCCTATGTTACATAATGTAAGACCCCAACCCGGGTTTCCTAAAGTTGGATCTCATTTATTGCAATTCAAACTATAGCGGAAGTCTTTCAAAACTCATTTATTACTAGTTAATGTTATTCAGTTTACCTCACTAATGCATGCACACCAATCCGAGTAACGTCGCTTCCCAGCCAAGATACGTCAACCCTACGCTTACCTGCAAAACAATCTAACGTACACACAAAGTTAGCTACACTGAGTGAGTTCTAATAGTTTAAATTGAATAAAAACCATAACATTACATTCATTAGCTTAATCCACTCCGGACCCTTCGGTCCTTACAAAATAGTTTTATGATTTATTAACGAATAGTTAACCCCCCTGACATCCCACGGTATCCCTTAACCGTTCATCACCCGGGACTCAACCCGATCTACTAGTTATAATAATAATAATAGTAATAACATTATCATCTCTTTGACATAGACTTAACTTACTATACTAATAACTCACACCCAAGAACAAATACTAACTTGACACTTGATTAACACAATATACACTAGACACTAACACACCCGGCCTTAACCAAGGCTCTCACAATTAACTGATACGACAGTTATATACGCCACATCACAATCCTGACACAACGATCAATCTACTCTACATACCACAATAATATCATCTACACGTCACACACTTTACCACATTAATATCATCACATGCATAATAAATATAACCCTACGTTGTATGCAATTCAACACCACATAAATATACTCGTATCACATACCTCGTCACTGCACCCTCGTCAGGGCGTTCAACACACCCGAGCTCATCATTAACCTGTTAGTAAATGTCACCGTTGGTGACTTCCCGAAGGACCTCATCCTTCACAATCTCGTTTGCTGTGCCATAATGACAACGATGCAAACACGACACATAAATATAACACATATTATCACACATCATCTACGTAACTCATTAACTACGCTTATACCTCACGTATAACCCTAGAACAACATATCTCTCATAAGAATTCATAAGCATATAATATAAGACCCGACTCTTCCCGATCGGCCCTTCACAAGTCACGCCTTAACACCCCATACCCTTAGCCCACACATTCCCTTGAACCCACCATAAACTCTACGACCCCTTAGTAATTATTTTATATTCAAGACGCATCGGGTTATAACCCGAAACTCTTAACACTTAATACATTAAAAACTTTCGACTCTAGCTCACATAAGTCCCACAAACACCCCATATTTTAATACTTAAGTTTGTTAGCTCATCGGGTTACACCCCAAATATCGTTATACATTTAATGTTATAAACACGTCTCAAAAGTATGTACGATAGCCCCAAAAACGTTAAAAACATTTTAAAAGAGGGGATTAGAAACTCACAGGATATGTCGTGTCTGAGTCCTTACTCTGCAACTCGTTTGTTTACGCTCAGAACCCGTACCTGTCACACGTATGATCACATGATCAAAACACGTTTTAAACTCTACGTTGGGTAACGTATAACAATATAATAAACCCTCAACGTTTGCCAGTCGTCTTCCTCCCATGCATGCGCACTCATGCAAAACCCTAACCCGTAGCGTATGAACCCAAATCGGGTTACCCTCGCATGCATGCAAACAAGGTCGCACACCATCTCATTCGAGCAAGGCCGTACTCAACCATACTGCCATCCCCCGCCTCCACTTTGCGCACCATCAGGCCACCAGCTACCGTCGTGACGCCAACCAACCAACATCGTGTGTCACCACCTCCCTTGTCGAGCAAAACCCTAGCCAAGGCCATCTCCTTGCACCACTGCATCCCCACCACCGCTGCACTTCTCCGTCGCGGTCCCCGTCGTCCTCTCCGTCCTCCACCACCACTACCGCACCCCACCGAAACCACAGTGGTTGCCATAGTCGGTTGCACCCCATCGCGATAGCCATACATCATCTCTACACGGGTAGTTTTACGTGCCAGAACGACACCACCATCTTCCCCCGCCTTTCGCCGACGTAGCGCTACTCTAGTCGCTAGCCACCCTCTCTCTCTCGTCTCTTTCCGGAACCCGATCATCACACCCTTCGGCCATCGCCGTGACCCGCACCTCTAATCTTAGTTGAGTTCTTAACCGAACATGTAAAATAAAATGTATACAAGAATTAAGCGGAGATTACCTTAGCGTGTAGTGAAGTTTTGTGCTTCAAACCACCGTCACCAGCCTCCTGTCTCCTCTCCCTTACGGCTGTCGTCGCGCAACACCCCTAGCCGAATGGCTAGGGTTTGTAGTTTAGGTGTTATATAAACCCCCTTATATTTCCGATCGGGTCCTTCTAAAATTGTCTCGCACGTTTATAGTCCGAACTAGACGTTAAACGGTCAGCCGGTCCTTTTATCCTCATTAAATCAAATGTTACGTGGCAATCCCCACTTAACCAGGACATTAATTAAAGAGTCGGTTAGTCCACTAACCCGAACCATTAGGTTACGGATTTTCGGGATGTTACACATGATGTAATATTTTATGTAAAAATAATATTATAATAAAATATACCTTTGTCATTATATTGACAAGGTTTTGAAAAATCTGGGACCATTTTTCGCTATAAAACTCTGATAAATTAATGTAGTTAAAGTAGGGTGTTTCATCTATGAAGTTTCCTTATTATTATTGAAACTGTGTATTTAATCGACACATATACCCTTGCCCTGATATCCATACATGTACACGTGGCCAAAATAATTTTTATGATTTTTATGCTATTTAGTTTAACCCTTATATACGAACACACATGCAAAAGACTTTTGTAGAACCAAGGAGCACCTTGGCCTTAAACCAACACCAAGATATATAAATGTTATTGGTTGTTGATAATTAAACTAAATATATTAGTATAGGGGTCTTAGTGTTATTATTGTAAGGTATGTTTAGGGACCAAACTTGTAATGTTGTATTTATTAGGATTAAATTGTAGATTTGGTTAAGAACGGTTATCACCTTTTTTTTTTGAAGTGGCACGTCCCCTCATGACGCCGATTATGTTCTCATATATAGGATGTCAAAACAATGAAGTCAATGTCGAAGTCTATATACAAAATTCTCAGATTGGTTTATTCTAAATCTTGTAATATTATCCGATTGTTTGTGTTCTTCATTCTTGTTTCAATCTGTTTGTGTGATTGTGGTTTCTTTGATTTCAACAATTGGTATCAGAGCATTCGATCAAAGGAAAAAAACAAAGAATTGCAAATCAAAGTTGGTTCATATGCGATCCAATCAAGGAAACCACGTTCAAGAAAGAGGCGTTCAAGAAAAGGCATTAGGCAAACGATTGAAACTTTAGTCACCATCATCAGTTGAAGTGATCTGTTCACACAGGAGTTGCAACGGAAATAATTGATCGACGCCAACAACAACCAAGAAACCAATCAGGAAGCAATTCCAAAGATCAAAGGTTGCAATCAAGAAATTAAGCAATTCTGGGAGAATTACGATCAAAAGAAAGTAGAATACGATCTCAAATCAGGAAGCATTCCGGAGGCAATCGATTTTGGAAAACAAAGAAGCAACACCAATTATTTTTAATTGAAATCCGAAAGGATTTTTCAAACTGAACAAGAAAGACAAAGAAAAAACAAAAACGTAAAAGGAAAACTTCAAAATTGCAATCGGCAACAAGAAATTCAAGAACAAAGACCAGAACGATTCAGAATTTGGATTCAGAAGGTTTACACACAAATCAAGCTGCAAAAGAAAGTCGGGTTCAAATTTTCATTTAAATCCATAAGAAAGTGAAAGTAAGTATAAAGAAAGATGCAAGAAAGTACAAAAGAAAGAAAGTAAAACATGCTAGAAAGTAAGAAACTACGTACGTGCCAGAAAGTAAGAACACGCCAAAAAGTAAGAACGCGCGAGAATGAAAGAAAGCGAGAACACATAAGATAGTAAGAAAGTATGAGTGTGTTAAAAAGAAAGAAAGAAAGCATGCAGGCAAAGAAGACAAGAAAGAAGAAAGCACATCAGTACTGGTTCGCAAGCAAGGAAACATCTCTTTAATGCCCAAAGTTGACTGAATCAAACTATACCTCATGGGCAGTTTTGATGTAAACCATCTAGAAAGCTTATGGACTTTGGGAAACAATTAGTTGAACAGAAGGAATATAGGAAAATAAGTCTCATATTACAAAAGCAATGATCTTCCAAACATTGTCGAAAGATGTTTTGATGCAAGTTGCACAATATCCAAATGAAAAGGAAGTATGGGACTCGATTAAAATTCGATTCCTATAAGAAGATGTAGTACAGAAAGCACGTCTACAAACCTTGAGGGACGAATTAGAGACTTTGAAGGTGAAAGAAAATGAAGCCGTGAATTATTTTGCAAGCAAGTTGGGTAGTATTAGAGCTAAGTTTAAAAGTTTTGGTGCTAATCTTGAAGATAAGATAATCTTAAAGAATTTTCTTAACTCCGTTTCAAAGAAGTTCGTATCGATCGTTGCATCTATCGAGCAGTATTCAGAGGTTGACAAAATGCCATTTACAAAAGTAATGGGAAGAATAATAGCTTTTGAAGAACGCTTCAAAAGTCAAGAGGTACTAGTCGAGGAAACAGAGTTAAGAACGAGTTCAGGTGTTTTGAATATGGTGAATTTGATCACTTGTCATACGAGTGCACCAAGTGAAAAAATATGAAGAAACAAGATGATTATCTTGTTTAGGATGAAGGACCAACATTATTGTAAAGGCATACCTAGTCTTAAAGATCTTCCTTGGACTAATATTTAATTTACACGGGAGTATTGATAGTTAAAGTAAATATATTTAAATAGGGGTCTTATTGTTATTATTGTAAAGTATGTTTAGGGTCAAACTGGTAATATTGTATTTAGTACGGATTAAATTGTAGATTATGTCAAAAACCCGTTTTTTCTGAAACGCCACGTCCCCACGTGACGCCATTTCTGTTTGTATATATAGGATGTCAAAACAATAAAGTTTTTGTCGAAGTCTATATACAAAATTCCCATATTGGTTTATTCAAAATCAAGTATTATTATTAGATTGTTTCGTTTGAACTTAGTATATATTAGTGAAATGTTAAATTGTTAATTTAGATATAGAGTAAAGTGTATTGGACCAGTTCTAGTAGACATAGAATAGCTTGACATGTGAGTTCTTATTGTCCTTTTTCTTTAATGGTTTTGGGTTGGCATGCATACTAATAGAAAGATAGTTTTAAAAGTTAAAAGTATATTTTATAAGAATTATATATTTTCATAAAAGAAAGAGAAAGTGTTAAAGAGTATAGTACTATTTTTTAAACGAGTATTAAAGAAATTAATGAGTTAAAGTAAAGGAGTTGCACTTCGGTGTAGCTCGACAGTGACAGTGACAGTGATAGATGTCATGTTAGATGCTTATGTGTTAATATGTGCTATTTGTCTATGTGATTGACTTCTATTTTGTGTAGTAGTGTAATTGCATTGCATAGTAGTTACATAGTAAAAAGTCATGCATACATGCTAAAGTAGTAGTCTCACCCCGGGTTGTGAGCAAGCTAAAGTAAAAGTCTCACCCTGGAGTGTAATCGAGAAAGTCCCACGACACAGCTAAGTAAAGTATCACCCTGAGGTGTAAGCGAGAAAAGGGATCTCGTCCTCGGACAATAATCCATATGTGATAGCTACGGTACGTGATAGTCACTTGTATTGTACAAGTGAAGCGGTAGTTTGAAAGATTAAAGGGGTACACCTTAACGGGTTTCCTTAAAGCAATGTTTTAATGAAAGACAGTAACGAAACATTTTTATAATTGTAACGTTGTAAAGTGTTTAAAGGAAAAGTGTCTAGACTAAACCATCATTTCACTGAACCTTAGTCCCACACATAACACATAATCACATAAATCACATAATAATTTACTTAAGGTACGGGTCCAATGTACTAATGAAAATCTCGGGTTGTTTCCTAAGCTTGGTTTCTTGCTTAAACATGTCTCCGAAACTCGCTCGTAACTTTAACACAACGCACTCGTAACCGTCGTCCCACTGCTTCCTCGGTTTGCATGCTTATGTGTGTTTGTGTGTGTGGTGGTGTTTGTGTTATGTAAAAATGAACGACATATTGCATCTATTTATAGGCAGAAATGGCCACCCGTAGTGGACCATTAAGTGGGTTAGTAGCGGTCCGCTACCGCCCACTAACAAGATGTCATGCGTAACACCGAAATGGAGGACTGTTTGAGGCTTGGGTAGCGGTCCGTTTCCTAGATTGCGGCGTGGCGGACCGTTGGGGACTTCGTAGCGGTTCGCTTCCTAGATTGCGGCGTGGCGGACCGTTGGGGACTTCGTAGCGGTTCACCATAGGGCTGAGATGCATGTCTTGACAAGTGTCATTTTCTAATCATTTCCTTACTCTGCACGTAGTAGGCCGCCAGGGAGCACGTAGCGGGCCGCCAGGGAGCCCGGTAGCGGTTCGCTATCGGCTCAACTTTTAGATAATTGCACTTTTAGCCCCTAAACTTTGAGATAATTGCACTTTAACCCCTAAATTTTATTTTCATTTAAAATTACATAACAGTTAGGTTTTGTGAAAGAAATGAAGAGAGAGGAAGGTAGAGATGAGAGAGATGGCTTAGTTAGCTGGTGGACGAGACAAACCGGACGATCGAGAGAGATGCTTTTAGGCTTCAATGCACACAAATGAATTTTATTTCTTTCTGCGGTTCGTATCTTGCTTTGTGTTTTTCCTTGACGACGTCTTCATTTTATAATCATTATACCCACCTAAAAAGTAACTAAAAAATAATTAAATAAAGTTTCTATTAGAAAATAATAAGAAAACGTTTCATGTTCAATTTTTATAAGTTTTAAAATAACTTAAAAAATAATTCAAATAAAATAAAAAATACATTTTAAAAAAAAGTATGTTACATGGATGTATACAAAAGTATATGGCCGCGTACCTCCTTTTGTATACACCCGTATATAGATTGATTGTTGGGCGTCTGATGGGAGAGAGCGTTTTTCAGTTGCTTTAGCGTTACCTTAATCTATTATGACAACAATATATTATTACAACATCATCATAATTATTTAAATAATTATTATCGAGTGATAACATTATTATAAAAGCAGTGATGGCTTAACCATTTAGAGGTCCAAAAAACAGTAAAAATCTGGGTATCATGAAAGTTATTAGATTTATTTGCATTAAAAAGTGTTCACGTATTTCAAAATTGAAAAAATTGAACAAGGATCATTATTAATTATTAACTAAATTTAGAGTTGTAACACTAACCTTACCATAGAAATCTTGCCACACATTTTTTTTATATATCCTATATTTTCATTTTTAACCCTTATATTATATATACATTTTTAACCTGTTTCATGATCTATTAGTTTTGTTTTTCTTTAATAACTTTCGTTCGTTAATTTTTTTCAAAATACGGAATACGCAATTGTTTTTAGTTTTTTTTTCAACGTTCCGATATATATATTTTTTAAAACGGAGATGTGTTAAAAATCAAGTTTTTTATCGTTTATTCAAAACCGATTATTTTTTTGGGATCGTAGGCTATAACAAGTGTCGTTACCGTTATGATAATATGACCAGTATTGGTATTAGCGGAACCGGTTTCGATATTCGTTTTTATGATTTTCAGTGAGTCGAACCGATAACGACCAAACGCATGAAACGGGAGAATAACGACCAAACTCCCGACACAAAACAAGGATTAAAACAACTCGTTATAATAAAAGGTTATTATTAATAATACATATCACCACAACAAGTCACGCTCAACATAATATAAGTAATTGCATCAACACATGCAATATTATTATTGGTCTTAATCTGTATCAGTATCTTCTTCATGATCTTTCAACTCCCAAATTCCATCTTCATTTTGAACCATTCCCGTATTCTCCACAGTCCACCAAGAACCAGGCACCCCATATTTTTCCTCCAAAATATCACCAAACTTGTTTATTAGTGAAAGATCCCTATTAATTTCCATCTTAAACCCTCCCAAAAGACCGGTTTGCACCCCAGCAACTCCGTGCATATAACCCTCCATGTTATGCCAGATTACCGGGTTCCCGGGACCCTTCAAGTACGGCGACTTCAAAGTGTCGATCACGAGCTCGCTCCCCACATCCGAATATCCGAGTGCAGGGTATTTTGGAACCACGTCTGGGTTGTTGTTGATTCGTAGGTAGTAAAGATCTTTATAAGAGTTGAAAACCTTTTTGAAGCCCGAGTCTCCGACTTTGGGGCTGGCAAACCCGAAGACTGTCACGGGGCACGATTTGGGCGGGGTGACCGATTGCTTGTTCAGGCCGTGAAAGACTATGTCGAGAGCGTTTAATGCGGCAATTGCTGCACCCATACTGTGCCCGGTTAATGTTAAGCTGATATCCTCTGTCCTGTATTGGTTCACTAGCTTTTTCACCTCTTCCATTGCCTAAACATTTGTAACAAAAAGTGATACGAGACTCGAAATGTATCGTGTTAACTCGACTCGAAGGCAAATGGACTCGTGGTTAGGGTAAAGGGTCGACATGTTAATAGCACTGTTAAAAACGTGTCTAAACGAGTTCAACCCACTTAAGGTACGAGTTTTTTCTTAATATGATATATTTTTGAAAAACAAAGTGGTAACTGGTAGGGTTGACTAGAAAATTTGGTAAATGGTAATCACGGTTTCAGTTTAAAATGGTATTATCAAGAAACATGTCTGCAGTAAAGTTACTGGTTTTGTAATAAAGTAACTGAAACTGTTATTACGAATCACGGTTTCAGTTAAAATGGTAACACCGAAACCGTGATTGGTCAGGAATCACAGTTTCACTGCTCTTCTAAAATGCCTGACACCTAATGATTTGGTGTTTGTAAATACACTGAAACCGTGATTAGGAGGTGCGGTTTTACCATTTACCACATTTTCTAGTCAACCCATATCATTTATCACTTTGGTTTTCAAAATATACCATTTTAGGAAAAAAAAATCTTTAAGGTGCGCATAAAACGTTTAACTAATGGTGCATGTTTATGACCCGTTATTAAAAAGTAATTGTTTTATGGTTTTATGAATAATTAAATATCGATCGTAATTTTTGATAAATTTTATTTTATCTTATTAATTATGTCTTATTATTTCTTATATGTGCTAATAAATTGTGTCACATAACATGCTTATTAAACATGCATGTGTTAGTAATTAAGATAATGACACGTTAAGTTCAGTAGTCGTGTTAAATATGTCGTTCGAGCATGACACGTTATGCGAGAACCTAAACATATTTATACCACATGAGACTAAAATAGTGTTATTTGAAGACTAAATTTATACACACCTGGTCTCGAGCACTGGTTTTATTGTAACGCGTATTCAAATCATTAGTAGTGTAGATAGAGTACCAGCCTTCATGTATCTTGGGGTCATCTTTGTGTAGCGCCCCAAATATCTTAGGAGCCGAAACCAACTTCAACTCGGCGTCATAAACCATATCCGAGGGGTTGATCGTGCCTCTCCATGCAACAAGAATGTCTCTCCTCCCCAACACCTTTTTCCCTTCGTCCGAAGCCACCCCCACAAACCCTATCCAGTTCGACTTCTTGCTCCAAGCATGAGGGTCCGAAGAGGTCACGAATGCGCCAGGAAGTACGACAGCAGACGTAGCGTACAAGTATTTAGTGACTTTGTAGTGGTTCCATGGGCGACCTTTAAGAAGCCCTACACGGTTCAACAGATTCTTTCGTGCAAACTTGCAATTTCCAGCGTTCTTTGAGTGGGATGTCTTGATGTAAGCATCGTAAGTGGCTTCAGCCATTTCGCCATAGTGGTTGATGTACGTACGGAGATCGGGCGATGGAGGGTCCAATGAGTCCTTCCAGTGGTTCTCTCCGCTTAGCTTTTTCCAGTTTTTCGCGATGTTATCCATGTCGATCGATATCTTAATTTGTCATCGCGATTCTTTTTACATTTTTCTAGCGATATTTATAGATCAAAATCTTTGAACATAACCTATGAAACGTTTGGAAGTGGACAAAATATGTTTGCTTGTTCTTTCTTAATTTCCCTCTTTTGTATTTGGCATGGTAAGTAACCACATTTACGATGTATTCCGGTATTTATCTATCCTCTCGTAAGCTAATTAAGATCGGCTCGATAAAAGGTCATGGGTCAAGCTCGACATCTTTTTATTTTATTTTTTTACCTTTTTCAACACAAGAAGATAAATAAAATACTAACTTTTTTTCTATTCTATCTCAATCTTTTTATGTCGGGTCAAATCTATTCTTGAATCAAGGACAATTTGGTCATTTCAAAAATCATTTTTGAATGTCAAAGAGAGTAGAAGGCAGTTGAAAAGATCAAATTGTCTCTGATTTAATGGTAAAATGTAGACGGGGTTAGTCAGTTAAATGAAAATGTCTAGATTATAAAAAAGTTATGAATGAAAAAGCGTTTACGGGACATTATAAAAAATTAATTTAAAAACTTTTTTTTAAAATATATTAAATGTGAAAAAAGGAAAACTAGATAGTTAAAAAACATCCCACGTGCAATGCTAAAAATATCAGTTAGTTAGATGTCAAGGTTTATATGTGCAGGAAAAAAAACAATCTGTTCTGTCACGTTAAATATATGAAAATTTTGGAACTCTAGTATTTTAAATTATTCACATATTTTTCAATTTTATAAAAACTAATATCAAACGATTTGTTATGTTGAAATGCGTGAAGCTTTAAAATTTCTCAATGCTTGATTAAAATAGGGGTATTTATTCGAATCATACTTGAAGATAACGAACTTCAGATTGTGAATTTACATTCGGTTTTCGGTTGAAAAGAAAGGGCAATCCGAACTAAAATTCGGTATTCGAATCAACGTATATTAACAAATAAACATTCATATTTTTTAGATCAAAACACTGTTTTACCCCAAACCAATTTAAATAAAAATGAGAGGTTTTATGTTCGATTTTTACCACAAATGCAACAGTTCTTTGTGTATCTCTGCTTGAAATCGTTGGAGAAGAAGATTGGAGCAAACCTCTCCTCCAAATCGTCGAAGAAGATTGCTCGAAATCGTTAGAGAAGAAGATTTGTGCATCTCTGCTCCAAATCTGTGTATCTCTGCTCCAAATAGTTGACTAGGTCATATGGAGTTTTGAATTTGTTGAGGAGTTCTAGTCTAATATTAATTGTGATTGATCACTATTTTGTTAGAGTTATATTTGGTTTAGAGTATTTAATAAATAAATATTTATTTATTCTTATCATTTTTTTTCCTGTCTTTCTCTCTTACAAATATAATTTTTTTTATATTACTAAGTATATAAATTATATTTTATCAACCCGTATAATACATGTGATTTAATCTAGTTTGAGTATACATTAAAAAAATCAATTTAAAGAATCCAATTAAATTAACTAGAGAAACCATAAACGACTATATAAACACCCTTAAGGGTGAAGGGGGTACCTTACCCATTTACTCACCAAAACTGTCCAATAGAATTATGTCACCTCAAAACTACTCATTTTTCTCATTTACTCAGATTTTATTGGAAACACCCTACTCATTTAATCACCAACATTTAAAAAAAATAAACATTTAAATAAAAAAAGGCAATTTCATAAAATTAAATAAACATAATACAATTAAAAATAAAAAAACCTAGAAATAAAAATTTTTAAAACCTAGAAAATTAACAAAATATATAAAATCTAGCTAATAAAAATTAAAAATCTAAAAGGTGCATTGCCATCCATATTTTGCGGCAATTTCATGTTTACTTTGCAATACAATCGACAAGTACGGTTCTATGAGATAATCATGCGATTCGGTGAACGTTATGATGTCATGATCCGTTTGTTTTTTAATCATCAACTCAATCATCATTTGTTCTCTTTTTAATTTTGCTTCCGTCATCTTATCCCGAATACTTTCTTTTTTTTTCTATCTCCAACGCTTTCATATTCTTGTATTCCTTCGACTATGTCTACCAAATTTCCCTTGCTAGATGAACTTTCGACCGATTTCTTCCCCGGACGTTTTGGCCTTGTCGAGGTCGTGTCGTCTTGCGGTTCGACGTTCATGTTTATGTCGGGGAAAGAGGTTTGTAAAACCCTCCGGGTCACTTAGGGTTCTTGACTTGGAAGTGTTTTTTTTTTAGGATTGACTTCCTTCTAAATCCTCACCCATCAATGCAATGGGTTCTCATTTAACATTGTTGCGTACAACCTCCCAACATTTTAAGTGGGTGAATGTCTTTTTGTACACTTTCTTGTAATGGTTTAAAGCCGCTTCAACAAGGTCCAAATCACTTGTACCACTCGGCCTTCTTTGTTTCTATAAATATAATTTGAAACGTCAGTTTAGAAAATTAAATATATATATATATATATATATATATATATATATGCATATATATATATATAATCTGAAAATAACTCTTACCATTTGTTGGTAACACCCGTTGAAGGCGGACATTTTTTTTATTAAGATCCTTCCATTTCCAAGACACCTGGTCAACGGTTCGATCGTTTGGACCAAATAAAGAGGCAAAATGCGTTAAAACTTTCTTCCAAAACGAATCCCCTCTTTGTTGATTTCCTTTTCTTTTATTTTGGGTCTTATGAATATAAACTTTGACCACGGCAAGTTCTTCTTTTTCGGACCATTTCTTTGGTGGTAACCGACTTTTGTGTTGTCTTTTCGGCTTGGCGCCAACATCTTCGACGACAACTTCTTCAACTTCGACGGCAACTTCTTCTTCTTCTTGCTCATCAACATCCTCTTTTTCCGTTTCTTCTTCAACATCCTCGTCTTCTCCTTCGTCTTCGGATTCCGAACAAATGATCTCGTTTGGATCACGATACGGTTGGTTTTGGTATTGGTAAGAAAATTGAGATAAAAAATTTGGATTCATATCAAGCGAAAATTGAGATAAAAAATTTGGATCCATATCTTGAGATATTATATTTGGATCAGTTGAACTTTAGGGGTAGTAATATGGTGGTTGCAGGAAATAGTTTGGAATTGGTTGAGGAGGTGGTTGTGGTCGTTGAGGAGGTGGTTGTGGTCGTTGAAGTGGTGGTTGGGTCGGGGAGTAGCTTGGGTTCGTTCGGGTGGCGATTGATATTGAACTTTTGGCCTAAATTTTCAAGGCTTTGTTGTTTTTTTATGACCCTTCCATTTTTTAGAAGTGTAACTATATAGATGAGAGATATATAAATGAGATGAAAATTATGTTTGTAGAGTATGGGTATATATAGGAAATTTTTTTTTAAATAAAAACAGCTTCCAACGGCTCTCTCTCTCTCTCTCTCACCTCCAACGGCTCTCTCTCTCGCCAGCGACTATCTCTCTCTCTCCCTTATCCGAGTAATTTTACTCGACTAGCCAACTCGATTCACCCTACTCGGCCAACTCGGTTTGAAGGGGGTGGTGTACCCCGGCCTACTCGGCCAACTCCAATCTCACCCAGGTATCCCAACCCTTTCACCCTAATTCAAACATGCCTAGAAAAAATAGTTGCATTTATTGTTCTAGAAAATAAATAAACAAACCGAGTGAAATCACGAATTTTTTTTCTTAAAATGATGTAATTACAAAACTTATTTACGAAATAGGTATAGTTTAAAAAATATTTCTTAAAATAAGTGTTTTTATAGAACATGTTTTTCTCACTCCTAATATTATTGGATAAAACTATTGATTATTACTAAGCTTATATAAATGGAGTTGTATTCCATATAAGTTCTTTTTTCTAAAAGGACTTATCTTATTAAACGTAATTAATTTATGAATTGTCCATTGCATTAATTATTTTTCTTACAAATTTTTTTAAATGTTTTAAAAATGATTATTTGAAAAAAAAAGTAACTTTTTAAATCTTTATAAGACTTAATTTCTTGAAAAGTTTTTTTAAAATCTTTTTTTAGTTCTTTTGAAAAAAACGTTTCTATTTAAAAATCGTTTCTAATATTTGAAATTAACTTTTCTTAAATATAATTTTTAATTTTTATGCTACAGATACAATTTTTTTAAGATAAAAAAAGAAATTAGCATTTTTTAAACATTACTAAAGATACAAAACTTAATACAATTAACTAATCTTAAATATAGTCTTTACTAGCACTCCTATCTTTAAAAACCTTTTTTTTTTAAACACAAGTTAAATTTTTTTACAAACAAATATATCATTAAAAAAACAATAATTATATGAATTATAAAGCTAAACAATAATTATGAGTGAGAAAACAATTATTACTAAAACACTAATTTTAATAAATATTTTTTAAACTATACTTATTTGATAAATGAGTTTTTTAAATACACCATTTTAGGAGGAAAAAAACTCTTGAAATCACACACATTTTATAATTATCATCACATACATTTTGAAATGAGTTTTAGAGAGGCGTGAATAGTACTTCGTTTCGGTTGGTTAACAAGCGGCGGCGGCGGCTGTTGGTATTGGTGAATTTTTCTTCCTTTATTTTTGTACTTCTTATATTTCTTCCTTTTGATATTTATTATGATTATTATTTTGATTGAATCCTTGGGATTGTGATAATTACTTCCTGCCTTATTTTTTTTCATGACTCGGTTGCTTTTCATTTATCAAAACTTTTAACTTTTAATCAATAATAACATTACTCAAAACATTTATAATTTTTAAAATATAAAATTTTAAATAAAATAGTTTTTAAGTGTTTAACGTTATGTTAAAAAAAAATTCGTTATGCGGTTGGGTCGTTTTTTTTACTTGTCATTGGTTTTACTTGTGTATAAAGGAGGAGGTTAAACACAAAAAACCTCCATGTTCCAACGGCAAGGGCGTCCTGTCACCCCCTATCGACCAAGGTTCGATACTCGGAGGTGACATTTTTCTGTTTATTAATTTTTTTAATCCAGTTTTGTTAGTATTTTTTTAGGTTCTTTTTTTGTGTGTTTCCTAAGGTTTAACGATTTGTTTTAGTA
This sequence comes from Smallanthus sonchifolius, assembly GCA_023525975.1. NCBI lineage: Eukaryota > Viridiplantae > Streptophyta > Magnoliopsida > Asterales > Asteraceae > Smallanthus > Smallanthus sonchifolius. Next base: position 54,241,689 of record CM042043.1, on the reverse strand, counting down.
TCTAAGAACATTTTATTTTTCTCCTATTTTTATATTGCATATCAACGTTTCAAAATGTACAACCGTAACTTACAACTATAGTTTTGAATAAGTTACTAAATTAGCTTTTACAATGTATTGTGTGTTTTAATGTACCGCTTACGTGCGAGCTCACACACTGAATTTGTTTAAAGGTTTAGGTTTTTTTAAAGCTTCGAGGTTGATTGATGTCCTTTTTTTCTAGATTTTCATTGACTTTTATTTGTTTAACAGTAAAGTACAAGTCATTTAGTGTCTGTTGTTTAACGTGACATGATGTGCGACGGCCCGCAACGCACCCGGGTAGATTACTAGTTCACTCTTAATTACCAAAATTAAAATATAATATCGAAAATATAAAATAAAAACAATTAAAATGTTCATAGTCTCATTCCTAACTAACTCTATTGAAGATCTTCTCTCAAAATGTAATTGGTTATAATGAACGTAGAACATGTCATCTGCTTACGACGGGGTTGGTGAGTAGTTTGATGTCCATATCATGGGATTATTCCTTTTCACTTCAAATAAATGTTTAGATGTTCGGTTATAGAGGATCCTAAGAAGTAATTAAAATGAGTCCGGAGTTTGGGTAAGAAATGGATCGACCAAATAAATCGTATTATTACATAGATTATTGACACTTTTAGAGTTTACATTAGAAATTAAAATATTTAAATAAAGAAATAAATTAAAAGGGTGTTTGAGATTGAATATTAAAATAATTTTGTTGGAAAATAAGCCCAGACCTGAGCCTCCTTTCCGAGCCCATGGAGGGGACGGCTGGAAGCCTTCTTCCGAGCCCATGGAAGAGGCGGTACCCAACTGGGTTGGGCTAAAAGGGGTTTTAAGGAAACTTGGTTTTTTATTTTAATTAGGCTTTCAATTTGTGTTTGAATGTAACTCTAGTTATTAATCTTTTTCTCCAAGTTATGTAACTCTATATAAACCCGAGTTTGTGGGTTATAGAGTAATCCAGTTTTTCGAGTTAATGAAATTCTGATGATCGAGCTTATGATCAAATAATTCTGTTTACGTTTTCTGATTACCAAGTTTCAATTGGTATCAGAGCTTGGCTTTCAAGTTCTTGTTAAAACCTTGTTGTGCAAGCCATCGATCCAAGAAAGGGTTCGGAGGCTTCACACAGTAAACTTCTGGGTGATCGGAAGACCTGGAGCAATCCAATAGTGATCAACCATCCACGCCTCTTACCTATTCACGCAAGAAGAAAACAATGTCTGAAACACCACCTGCTACCCAGGTTATTCAGTATCAAGAGAAGACCTCCATCTCTCTTCAAGTTCCGATACTTAACAGCACCAACTACACCATATGGTCGGTCCAGATCAAAGCCGTGTTCCGGTTTCACGGCTTGTGGGATGTGGTTGAACCTGCATCCGGAGTGGAAGTCGATGAAAAGAAAAACGCAGCAGCTGTTGCGTATCTCTTCCAGGCGTTACCCGAGGATCAGATAATGCAGGTCGCTCAGTATGAGTCGGCAAAGGACATCTGGGAGTCCATTAAAACTCGTCACATAGGAGCAGATAGGGTGAGGGAAGCACGCCTTCAAACCCTAAGCACCGAGTTCGAATCCATGAAGATGAAAGATTCAGATTCAATTGATGATGTTGCCGGAAGAATTGCAAATCTGGTCACAAAGTTTGCAACTCTTGGGACAGTACTTGAAGAGAAAAGACTGGTGGGTAAGTTCCTAACTATGATGCCTAAACGATTCATAAATATCGTGGCATCTATAAAACAAACGGTGGATCTCAAAACCATCAAGTTTGAGGAGATAATAGGTCGTCTCAAGGCTTATGAGAATCGTGTAAAAGGTGTTGATGGTGAGAACGAGACTCAAAACAAGTTGATGTTGAATAGGGTTTATGGTTCCAAAAGTGATACACAGGGATCTAAAAGCAAGGCAGGATGGCATTCAAATTCTCGTGACCGAGGGCGTGGTCGCGGGAAAGGAAACCGGAAAACTCAGCAAGAAAATCCCAAGGAAAGTGATCACAGCCATGGACCAGAAAAGGGTAAGAAAGACCCATCCCGTGTTCAATGTTTTCGGTGTGATGCTTATGGGCACTATGCTTCAGTGTGCCCGGATAGGAAAGCTAAGAAGGAGGAAGCAAACTATGCCGATGCCACTGAGAAAAAAACTGAGATTTTAATGAAGATAGAGCGAGTATTCCTAAACGAAAAGAGTGTTCACCCAAAGAAGTACGAATCAGATTCTGTAAGGAATGAGGATTGGTACCTAGATAATGGGGCCAGCAATCACATGACTGGTCGAAAAACATTTTTTTCAAAATTGGATGAAGACGTGACTGGACAAGTTCGTTTCGGTGATGGATCTCAAGTGGAGATAAAGGGAAAAGGGTCTATCTTAGTTACATGTGAAGACGGGAAGGAAAGACTAATTTCAAATGTGTACTATATTCCGAACTTAAAGAGCAATATTTTAAGTTTGGGACAAGCCACAGAATCCGGTTGCAAAGTCTACATGGATGAAGACTACCTCTTGGTTTTCGATAAGAACAAAACTCTTATAATGAAAGTTTTCAGATCGAAGAATCGTCTCTACAAGGTGAAGTTAATGATTGGGGCAGCGGTGTGTCTTCTGGCAAATCTGGATGATCCAACATGGCTATGGCACGCTCGTCTTGGGCATTTAAACTTTGATGCAATGAGAACCCTCACAAAGATGGTACGTGGTGTTCCAACTATTTCTCTTAAAACTAACCCTTGTGACATCTGTTTAATAGGAAAACAAACAAGACAAGTGTTCCCGGAACAAGCAAATTTTCGAGCCTCAAAACCACTAATGTTGGTTCATGGAGACTTGTGCGGACCTATCTCACCTTGCACATCAACCGGGAAAAAGTATATTTTCTTACTTGTTGATGATTTCTCCCGGTTTATGTGGGCTTTCCTACTTGAAACCAAAGACGAAGCATTTGAAACTTTTAAAGTATTTAAAGGTTTTGTGGAAGGCGAAAGTGGATACAAGCTAGGTATTTTTCGCACCGACTGTGGAAAGGAATTCACCTCGAAAGAATTCTCAAGGTACTGTGCTCAAGTGGGAGTAACAAGACATCACTCCGCTCCATACACCCCGCTCCATACACCCCTCAACAAAACGGGGTAGTGGAACGGCGTAACAGGACACTTATTGGGATGGTTCGGAGCATTCTCAAAGGGAAAAACGTTCCAAGGATTCTGTGGGGAGAAGCCGCTCGACACTCCATTTACATCCTGAACCGTGTCTCAACAAAAGCATTATCTCACAAGACCCCTTATGAAGCACTCAAGGGGAGAAAGCCGAATTTAGCACATCTACGTGTCTTTGGATGTGTTGGATACGTGAAAACACCAGTCACAGCAGCCCTAAAGAAGCTGGAAGATCGAAGTGTTCCCATGGTATATCTTGGGTCAGAAGCAGGATCCAAAGACTACCGTATGTATGATCCAGTGAGGAACCGTATACATGTGAGTCGAGACGTTGTTTTTGATGAAAAGAAGAGTTGGGATTGGGAGAAACACTCTACTCCTGAAATAAACTAAGATAAATTTATGGAGCAATTCATAATACAATCTAATCCATCTGGTCTATCTATCCTAGAGAACTCAGCTGAGTCGGAGACCCAACCAGGAGCATCGGGGAGCCCAGTGGGGCAAGACTCAGACTCAGCAGCCTCCACTGGAGCTGGACCAGCCCAGACCAGCCCTATAATACCCTCCTCAGCAGCTCGCAGCAGCCCTCAGTCCTCTTGGGAAGAAGACTCTGAACCTGAAAGTGAATTGGGTCAGACCCGAAACCCTTCTCCAACTCCGGTATCCCTGAGACGCTCAGACCGAACCACCCACGTACCAAGAAAATTCGATGATTTTGTTTTGGGAAAAAACTTTCGGCATGGGGAAAATCCGGATGAAGATGAGATTGAGTTATTACTAACTCAAGAGGATGAACCAGGCTGCTACCGTGAGGCTTTTGGTTTGAAAGAATGGGAAAGTGCCATGATAGATGAGCTTGCCTCTATTGAAAAAAATGGTACTTGGGAACTTGTCGAGTTACCTGAAGGATAAAAGCCCATTGGTCTCAAGTGGGTTTACAAACTTAAGAGAGATGCTCAAGGAAAAATTGTTAAGCACAAGGCCCGTCTTGTGGCTAAAGGTTACGTACAAAAGTTTGGAATTGATTATAACGAAGTGTTCGCACCTGTAGCCCGGATAGAGACGGTAAGGTTGTTACTTGCGTTAGCCGCCCGAGAGGGGTGGGAAGTCCACCACCTTGACGTAAAATCAGCCTTTCTAAATGGTGAGCTTGAAGAGACCGTTTACGTATGTCAACCGGAAGGCTTTGTCAAGCCAAAGAGTGAGGGAAAAGTATACCGTTTGATAAAGGCCCTTTACGGACTGAAACAAGCCCCTCGAGCTTGGAACCATAAGCTTGACAATGTTCTAACAGATCTCGGTTTCTCAAAGTGCCAACATGAAACGGCAGTTTATAAAAAATTCATTCTCAATGATATTCTAATCATCGGAGTTTATGTGGATGATTTGGTGGTAACGGGTTCAAGTAATGAGGAGATCGCCAAATTCAAGAAACAAATGGAGGATAATTTTGAGATGAGTAATCTGGGACTTTTGTCGTTTTACCTCGGAATTGAAGTTACCCAAGGAAAAACCGGAATTGAGATTAAACAAGAAAGTTATGCTTTGAAAATCTTGAAAAAGGCCGGCTTACAAGATTGCAATCCAACAAAATGTCCACTCGAGCCAGGAATGAAACTTTCCAAAGAGGGTGATGGAAGACCGGTAGACCCAACTGTTTACCGAAGTTTGATCGGTTGCATGAGATACCTTTTAAATACGAGACCCGATCTAAGTTTTTCAATTGGCCTTGTAAGTCGCTACATGCAAGAGCCAAAGGAGTCACATATGCATGCATTGAAACATATCCTAAGGTATGTTAAAGGAACAGTCTCTTTTGGTTTAGTCTACTCGAAGGGTGGAAGCCGCCAACTATACGGGTTCTGTGATAGTAGTCATGCTGTAGACATAGATGATGGCAAAAGTACCACCGGGCACATATTCTATTTCAATGATTCACCAATTACATGGTGCACCCAAAAACAAGCAACGGTAGCCCTATCTTCATGTGAGGCCGAGTATATGGCCGCCACCGCCGCAGCCTGTCAAGGAGTATGGCTTCGTGGGCTGTTGAGTGAAATCACTGGATGGAAAGAACAAATTGTGTGCCTGTATGTTGATAATCAATCAGCCATTGCACTTGCTAAAAATCCGGTATTCCACGGGCGTAGCAAACATATCAACACAAGATATCATTTTATCCGAGAGAGCATTGAGAATGGTGAAATAAAGATGGAACACATACCCGGGACTGAACAACGAGCTGATCCTCTAACCAAAGCTTTAGCACGAGTAAGATTTTGTGAGATGCAAGCATTGCTCGGAGTGAAAGATTTGAAGCTCAAGTCGGAGCTTAGAGGGGTGACTGTTGGAAAATAAGCCCAGACCTGAGCCTCCTTTCCGAGCCCATGGAGGGGACGGCTGGAAGCCTTCTTCCGAGCCCATGGAAGAGGCGGTACCCAACTGGGTTGGGCTAAAAGGGGTTTTAAGGAAACTTGGTTTTTTATTTTAATTAGGCTTTCAATTTGTGTTTGAATGTAACTCTAGTTATTAATCTTTTTCTCCAAGTTATGTAACTCTATATAAACCCGAGTTTGTGGGTTATAGAGTAATCCAGTTTTTCGAGTTAATGAAATTCTGATGATCGAGCTTATGATCAAATAATTCTGTTTACGTTTTCTGATTACCAAGTTTCAAATTTACTGACATATTAGTTTTTTAAAAAGCTAATAAAAATGTTTGCCAACATAAAAGTTCTTTTGTTTTAGATTTTTGAAAGAGTTAGAAAATTAGTTTTTAAAAGTCATAAATCCTGAAATTTTAATTGACTTTTGACGTTTTAAATAAAAAATATTAATTTACTCTCACCCTTTACTTTACAATTACAATCGCTTCACCACCACCACCACCCATCGCCACCACCACTGCCCCCGCCGCCACCCATCACCGCCACCCAACGCCAACCACCATCACCACTCGCTGCCCGCCACCACTCACCAACACAATTGCTACCCACCGCCACCCACCACCGCCACCATCTTCACCAACAACTCAACACCAACCACCATCACCGCTCGCCGCCCACCACCGCTCGCCGCCCACCACCGCCACCGACACCACCCACCACCACAACCGCCACCCACAACCACCGCCACCACCGCCACCGTCACCTACCGCCACTAAGTTATATAATATTTTGTAATTTTTTTAAAACTATATTTTTTGTTCAAAAACATTGTTAAGTATATAGTATTATATGTAAACTAGTAAATATTTTTAAATATATAAGAATGTCCTTTTTGATCATTTTATATGAATAACTTAAACTAAACATTTTTTAAAAAATAACTTATTAACTTATTGTTTTTTTCCAACACAAAAGCTAATCCAAACACTTATTTAAAAACTTCTTTTAAAAAATTCATAAGTTAATAAATACTTTTGAAAAAAAAACACTTTTAAAATTAAGAGTAAACTTTGTTTTTGATCCCTGTGGTTTGGTTAAAATAACGGTTTTAGTCGAATAGTTTCAATTTGACTTTTTTTGCTCTTGTTGTTACCTAATTTTCTCAATTAGGCCCGGGCAATAACTCCGTTAGTTTATTACATTAAAGATAAGGTTATTTTAGTTTTTTTACTGATAAGGACTAATTATGTCATTTTCATAAGTTAAACATAGGGATCATTCGTGTAAATTAATAAAAAAAAGGTGAAACCCTTCATCATCATCTCTCATACATCATCGAGATAGAGAGAGAGAGAGCAGGAGAAGGGAGCCGCCACCACCTCCGGCGAGTTCCGGCAGAACCCGGTTTTCCGGCGGAGGTGTTTCCAACATGATCCAACGCATGTTTTAAACCCAATCCAGTCATGGTATCCATCTGTTTTGGTTTTAAAAGATGCTCAGGGGAGAAGGAACCAAAACCTGCAACTGATTTTCCAGTCTCCGTTGAAGACTCCAATGAGACTGAAACACTCGGGACACGCACCGGTGACCTGCTCTGCCTACCCCTACCACGCACCGGTGACCTGCTCCGCCTCCCCCTGCCACGCACCGATGACCTGCTCCGCCTCCCTTGGCAGCGACGACACTAGTGGATCTGCTGCTTTTCAGGCGACGATGATTATTTCCGACCAACCCCTTTCGGGCGGTGCAAAGAGGGGTTGCCGATGGGGATTGGCGGTGGGGGTAGGGTTTTTGATTGGTGGTGTTGTTTTAGGTTTGGTGTTAGAAGCTTGTTTTTGATTGGTGGTGTTGTTTTAGGTCATCGTCGTCTCCGGTCAATTTATCTTCTTCACCGGTCGCTTTCCACTTCGTCATCTCACGATGGACTCAGGTTCAAAGTTTGGTGGGTAAAAAGCCCCAAATTCAATTGGGGTTTTGTTATCTGGAAACCCCAAAACCTTTGATTGATTTGGGTGAAAATCAAAATAGTTTTGAATCTAAGGACATGACCACCTTGGCCTGCCGGACCATCTCTCTCCTTCTCAGGCAACATCTGTGGCGACTAACCGACTTCACGCAGAAGACGACCAAGGGTGTCGTGACTGACTGGTCGGACCCTCTCTTGTCGCCGGAAAAACCAAACTCGTGGGAGAAAGTGGATTAAAAAAAGGGTTAAAAGAATTTTTTTTGAAAAGACTAATTTGTCCCTGATTTAATGTTAAATTTTAACGAAGTTAGTCAGTTAGATGAAAATGGCTAAATTTTTAAACGTCAGGGACGAAAAAGCAAAAAAATAAAAGTTTTTGAATGAAAATAACTAAAATGATCAAACTACAGGGACTAAAATGACACTTTACTCTTACAAGAAAGTTAATTTAAAGAGTGTTATCTCTGTTAAAAAACTGACACGTTTTTTTATATATTTTTATTTTCATCATTATACTATATAATATATGTTTTAAACTTGTTTCATCTTCTATTATTTTTGTTTTTCTTTGATAACTTTATTCATCAACTTTGTGCAAAAAACGAACTGCACGGCTATTTTTGATTTTTTTTGTCAACATTCCGATATAATTTTCTTTGAAAACGAAGTTGTATTCAAAATTGAATTTTTTTTGTATCGTTGACTATTGCGGGTGTCGTTACCATTGTGGTACCGTCACGAGCCGAACCTATTATAAGAGAACAACATTATTGCCGTTATTGGAATTATCAAAACGAGTATCGGTATTCGCTTTTTTGTTTTTCGACGAACCGAACCAATAACGACTAAGCTCCTACCACTTATCCACCCATCACCCATCGCGGTGTACGCATGTTAATTTCATTTCTTTTAATAATTTTCGTTCATTAACTTTTTTCAAAAACAAATTGTGCATGCGGCTGTTTTTTTTTTTTTTCAACGTTCCGATATAAATTTATTTGAAAGCGTAGTTTTATTAAAAAGTGATTTTTTTATAGCATATATTGAGTGTCATTATCGTTGTGATATTGTGACGAACAAAGCTTATTATGAGAAAATTAGCTAGTGTGACATGACACCCGCCGTGAAAGATGAGTATTTAACTAGTTTTAATTTATTTAAGAAGAAATAAATTGCTCTATTGTGTAAAAATAAATAACGAATTTGTATAAACTTATTAAAGAGAAGATAAATCCGCAACAGAAAAAAAATTAATAATTACAAAACTAAAAAACAAAAGGGGAAAACACAAATGTAAAAGAGTAAATTCTGGTTTTAGTTAATATGATTTATACCAATTCTCTATTTTAATTCAATGGTGTAAATTTCTTTTTTTTAGTCACTGTGGTTTCATTTTTGTTCCGATTAAAGCCGGATGACTAACACTAATCGATTTTCTGTTAAGTTTTTTTTATGAAAAGATAAAAATACCCTTATGACCCACTTTCATCTTTTTAAAACCCTAAAATCAACATCACCTCCACCTCCACCTAAAGAAGGTTAAGATATGAACTTGAGAATAGCTGGCCTGGGAAATCCGATTGAAGAGTGGAAGCTTTCAACAAATTCGGAGATCTATACGCCGATGTACTCCAGCCCTTCAGACTCATCCGCACCTCCTCAACCGGCGATACAATCAACGCCGCATCCGCCTAGCCGTTCGATCGATATCAACGATATGATTCCCAGCGAGGATGAGGAGATTCTCTACGGTTCTAAGAGTTCGAGCAATTTAAAATCTGATCAGAATTTGAATTTGAATAAAAGAGATGGAGTTGCAGTGATGGCGGCGGATTCAGGAGGTAGGGTTTTTGAAGAAGACCTATTTTTTGCTGAGGATGTTAATAAAAGTGAATTTTCGCAGAATAAGGATTAGACGATGGAGGAAAATTTCGGAATTGAAGAGGCCGGAGAGGAGGTGGAGAAAGAAACGAATTATTGGGCGGTGATGCGGTAAAAGCTGAAGGTAGAGCCACGGTTGCACAGAAGATGGGGTACGACGGTCATGGGTAGCATCCCAAGGTCAGAACGAACTTATGGGTATCATCTGTTTTATTCACAGAAGATGGAGTACATCGAATCACGAGATATAAAACGAACTTATCAGAACACGATCGGGAAATCCGATTGAAGAGTCAAGTTGGAGGTGATTTATTATTTTAGGGTTTTATGAAAATAAAAGATAGTGGTGGTGGGTTATAAGGGTATTTTTGTTTTTTTATAAAAAAACTTAACAGAAAATCAAACGATGTTAGCCATCTGACTTTAATTGAAACAAAAATAAAATCACAATGGTTAAAAAAATAAATTTAAACTATTGGATTAAAATAGAGAATTGATACAATCCATAAGGACTAAAACCGGAGTTTAGCCAAAATAAAATAAAAAAAAGGAAGAGGAAACAAAAATATACACGATGACACATACATGTTCTCAGTTTCTTGCACGCAAGGCGGCATGCCATGCAAGTAGTCTCATCATTGTCTATCATCCTTTGCTAGTAGTTTAACGCGTACCGGAGGCGTCAAACATAATCTAATTTCGCCGATAGCTGGGTAAAAAATAAATATACTTAGGTAAATAAAAATGTAGGCGCAACGGTAAAACGAAATAATAAAAATCTAAAAGAAAAACATAAAACTGAATAATAAAAAAGAAAAAAAGTACCGGTTCGGATTGTTGAAAACCATAAAAGCGAATACCGATACGGGTTTCGATAAGACAAATATCAACTATGATGTTGTTCGCTCATAATAGGTTTGACTCGTAACGGTACAATAACTCACTAACGATAAAAAAAATCGATTTGGCTCGTAACGGTAAAAACAATGCATTAGCGATAAAAAAACTCGATTTTGAATTAAACTCCGTTTTAAAAAAAATGGAAGTAAAAAAAAAAACTAAAAACAGTCGCGTACTCCGTATTTTGAAAAAGGTTAACGAACGAAAGTTATTATAAGAAAACGAAATTAATAAAAAATGAAATGGGCTAAAAGCGTATAATATCCAAAAGAGATACATAAAACTAAATAATAAAAAAGAAAAAAAATACCGCTTCGGGTTCCGATAATAACAGTACCGATAATGATGTTGTTCCCTCATAATAGCTTCGGCTCGTAACGATACAACAACGCACTAACGATAAAAAACTTTTTATTTTTGGGATGGATTCTACATTCAATTTTATCACTTTTTTGAAAAAAAAAATAAAAAAACGCCAAACGGTTTTTTTTAAATCAGATGTTTTTTACATATGTAAATGCTGACGTTTTTCTTATGTAAGGAAGAGAAAACATGTTTTTTTTTAGTCGGCATTTTTTTTTACAAACCTACTTTTTTTATGTAAATAATCAATCCCAAATTTAAAAGAAAAAAATATAATTTTTTTCAAAGAATTTAGTTGGTTTTTCCAACTTGAGAGGCTTTTCATTTTACTCTTTCCCTGTATATATATATATAGCAGAATAGTACATAACAGAAAAATAAATATCTCGAGATTGATCAGGTCACGATGAGTATTGCTTTGTATTTCGAATCCGCTTGGTATGTGATAATGTTATGTTGACTAATTTAGTGGCATGAATAATACAAATATGTGAACGATACATCGTTAGAGCCTTATTCTCACATCATTTGGTTCACGAATTACATTTTTTAATAATAAAATGGTAGGACTCACAGCTAGGGACATCGTTACCCTCAACTGTTTAATACTATCTCCAAGTTGGTTTAAGACATTAAACTTAAATACTTTTTTTTTATTTTTATTAAGAAAGTGATTAGACTTTGTTCCGAGAGGCGGTGGAACAGTAGGAACATGTATAAAGATGTACCGTTCCAAACGTGAGTTCAAAAATTATTGGTCTCATAACAAGTTCGTATAAAGACGTACGACTTTATTAATATTAATAAAGCATTGGCTTATCAAAACATACTTGTATAAAGACATGGAAGTTTTAAGAGAAATTTAATTAAAAAGGTTTTACATTCTTATACTATAAAATCAAGAACACTCACAAGTTTAAAGACTAATTTAGATAATTAAAGATTGGTTTAGCTAAATTAATATGTTAAACATTAATTAAAAAGTCCATCTTGAAGATTGGTTTAAGAACAAAAAACTAAAGACATACACATACCACTAAATTAATATGTTAAACATTAACACACACCAAACTTCAATTTCGCCCTAGAAATACGAAGAGTTTAGCTACGAATGACCATATTAACTAGCATAATGCTTAGTTTCATAGGCTCCCCTATTGCGGACAAAGTAGAAGAGCCTCTTTACTCTCTACTTTAACTATGTAATTCTCTCTCTGAAGTAGTGTCTTTTGATGTATTCAAGCATGTGTAATGAAGAACCCAAGCCACCTATTTATAGGCTTCAGAATGCGCAATGCACGGTCGTGTAAAGGCCCTAGGGTATAAATGGCAGGTATGGAGCATCTTGGGACACACGTAAGTGTAAGGCCCCAAACCCGAGAACCCGACACGTTGACATACACGTAAGCACAGTAGTAAATGAGATCAAATTGTCTCAATAAATGCAGCGAAAAACAAATAGTCAATAGTGGTCAACGACCCAATTCTCAAACATAATCCAAACAAGTAATAATATCTAAATCATTCAACATCATAACGGAAAATTAAATGTCATCACAACGATCACGGTAACCATACGCCATCCAGAAGCCGCCAGCTTACGCTTTCTACTTACCTGAAATACATGCTAAAAGTCAGCTACGCTGAGTGAGTTTTGTAGTAATTCGTTCGGGGATATTAAGTCCCGAACCTTTATAAAAACGATTTACGTCACAAAGGTTTTCCCAATTCTTTTCCGATTAATCAATTATATATTTTATCGACATACACGAAATCACGTCGACCGGTCCAAAGACTCGTACGCTTATGACTCGTTGACTGATCATCGTCAGCCATAACAACCTACCGACCAACACCGACTTAATATCATGCTTAAGCAACCCATTTCATCTGACTAAGGTTAGACTCAATTCCCGTCGACTAGAGTCGACCCGATAACAATTAATCTCATGATATCAAAGCATCGCATTTAATAACTCGACACCAAATCCTACGCATACAACTATACTATCGTATCATAATACAAATATCAACTTCAAAACCCTTATCATTTCGTGCCCTTACTCTATGGCACGTTGCATGTATTCGAGCCCAAAACTTCAAAACATTTAAACGTGGGCGATAGAAATTCACCTTTGCTTGATACGCCTCGATCTCTAGAACCCACTAACGTCTCGTTCTCGTTCCTAACAATTACACAATACACGACTCAACGTTCGTCCTTTCACTCACTCACTCGACCCAACCCGGTACGTTATCACCCGCGCACGCACGTCGCCATGCATGGCTCGCATGCACGCGTACACACTTTAACGTACCCAACCCGTCCTCGCATCGTCACCTTCGGCTTCACACAATTTCCACCGTCGCTGCACCACTACTGCCGAAACATTGGGGCCACGACTTCGGTCACCCACAACCATTTCCGAGCCCGACGGCTTAGAAATTTAAGGGGCATTATCTGAAAATATAGATTTTTTAGAAATTTAAGGGGCATATATATTACAAGTGTAAGGGTTTAAAAATTTGAGCGATGTATTAGATATTTTAGAAAGTTTAAGTGGCATTGTCTGAAATTATAGAAAATTCGGTGGTGTATATGAAAAAAAAATAAAAAAATTCCTATTCGTTGTGGACATTCCCTTTTAAGGGAGAGTAAATTATAAACTCATTTAAAGAGGAACGTGAGTGAACAATAACTCTTTCAATTGGAGTGCCATGTGTTAAGGATAATTTTTTTTATATTTTTATTTTCAACCATTATAGTATATATAATATATGGTTTTAGTCTTTTTTATTTTCTATTAATTTCTTTTTTCTTTAATAACTGTCATTCGTTAATTTTTTTCAAAATAAGACGTGCACAGCTATTTGTAGTTTTTTTTTTTCAATGTTTCAGTATAATTTTTTTTCAAAACGGAGTTATATTCAAAATCAAGTTTTTTATCGTTGCCTATAGCGAGTTTCGTTATCGTTGTGGTACTATTACAAGCCGAACCCATTATGGGCTAACAACACCATTGTAGATATTGGCACTATCGGAATCCGTATCGGTATTCGACTTATGCTTTTCGAAGGCCCAAAGCGGTATTTTTTAATTTGTTTTTTCCCTTTTTTTATTATTTAGTTTTATGTTTCCTTTCTCTTATAATTATTTTTACCGTTGCGCCTACGTTTTCGTTTAAATTTTATTAACGATGGGTCCAACACCGTTTTCTATGATAACTATCGTTTGTTAAAATTTTTAAATAACAGAATACGTCGGTTTCTTAAATTTTTTTTGTTAACGTTCTAATTTAAATTTTATTCCTCATAAAAAGATGATTTATTCATTCCCTCATAATAATCAAATAAAATAATAAAATATAATATTCTATTTTATTATTTTATCTATTCTGTTACCTCGTTTATTGCATTATCTTATCCATTCTATTACTCACGTCAAACGGACCCTATTTTTTAACCATAAATTCTATCGGACGTTCGGGATTCAAAATTATTGTTTATACTATTTTACAAGACAATTGGCGTATGGCCTGTCACATCCAACATTTATGGCATTTCACATCATACATAGTATACCAATTTTAGGCACGTGGACCAGTGAAACAGTGAAAGATATTTTTTTTGTTAGACTGATGGTTGTGGGGTGTGGTTGGGGGCGCAAGGGGGTGGGCGCGAGCCACCTTGGCCGCGCACACCACAACATGGTCAGGCGATGGGGGGCGCGAGCGGTGGGCGTGGTGGGGCTAGCGAGCGCCGTTGGGGGATATTAGAGGATGAATTGAATAAATAATTAAACAAAAAATTAATTTGATAAAGCCCCCGCTCACCTGCACCACAACACCCTCAAGTGCTTCAGCAGGGGCTTTATCCACTGCTTAGTCAGCATCCAGTCAGCGCCACATGATGTGATATTAGAGGATGAATCCACTCTCAATAAAGCCTCACAACCATCAGTCTTATGTGAATGGAAAACTATTAATAAAATAAACAGTGAAAAGATATTTTTTCCTATTGAAGGCCTGGGTCAACGTATGTCAGCGGTGGAGTACCGGTCAATCCTTAAGTACCGTCTGATGATCCCCATGTTCCCGAATGATGAAATTAGTCTGCCGTAAAGCATGCCTGGATAAATACGGGGAGCATGCGTTACACTGTAGAGAGCTGTCGGGGTTTAAGTATCGCCATGATTTTGGTCGAGACGCGTTAATGGATATTCTCAGACGAGCAGGGATCTCGGCAAAGAAAGAGGCACCGGTTAATTTTCTTACGGACCCGACGGAAGGGAGGTCCACCCTACGCCCGGCGGACGTGCTAGTTTTTTGTTGGGAGGGCGGGAAACATGCTTGTGTCGATCTCACAGGTGTATCCCCCCTAGCTGGGTTGCGGGAAAATGGGTTTGTGGCGGCGCAAGCGGTTATGAAAGCAGAGTCAAAGAAGGTGGAAAAGCACGCGAAAGCTTGTGAGGATAATCAGCATGCCTTTGTCCCCCTGGCGTTTGACACGTTCGGCTCCTTGGCGCCGGAGGCGGTTCGGTTCTTGGCTAGAGTTCAGCGTGTGGTCCACAGCAACTTTACAACTCCTCAGGGGCGAGACTTTATTTTTAGTAGATTAGGGTTTTCCATTCAGAAGGGGATGACGGCGCAGTTTGTTGCCCGTCTACCTGCTATCCTTATGTAATTTGCCTTGATGATATATAATTAGATCACTTGATAAAAAAAAATAAATAAATAAATAAATATTATTTGATTTATAATGTAGATTCAAAATCACAAACACCTTCAATTGTTTGACTTACTATAAATATACAAAACATCCTCCACGATGAATGTCAAATTTATCTAAACAACATGGCAGTTTCCATTTTAGCCCTCCTTGTCTTCTTCTCCATCCAATCCTCTGCAGATCACATAACAGACACCTTCATCGAATGCCTAAACAACCAGTCAGAACCTACTTTTCCGGTCACCGGAACTGTCTACACTCCCAACAACCCTTCATTCTCTTCCGTCTACTATGCATACATCCGAAACCATGTTTTCTACAACTCCACCACAACGAAACCTTCCTTGATCATCACTCCGTTACACGTCTCACACATCCAAGCCGCCGTCATCTGCGCCCAAAAACATGGCCTGCAAATGAGAACCAGAAGCGGCGGTCATGACTTCGAGGGGCTTTCTTATCTTTCCTATAACTCCACCCCGTTTTTCATCCTCGACATGTTTAATTTACGTTTAATAGATGTTAACATCGAACAAGAAACTGCGTGGGTCCAAGCTGGTGCCACCCTTGGTGAAGTTTACTATCGAATTGCTGAGAAAAGCAACGTCCATGGTCTCCCTGGTGGAGTTTGCCCTACGGTGGCGATTGGTGGCCATTGCAGTGGAGGTGGTTATGGTAACATGATTCGAAAGTATGGTCTGGCTGTCGATCATATACTTGATGCTCAGTTAGTTGATGTGAATGGTGCGGTTTTAGATCGAGAGTCGATGGGGGAAGATTTGTTTTGGGCTATTACCGGAGGAGGTGGTGCAAGTTTTGGTGTTGTTCTTGCTTTTAGCTTCAAATTAGTTCGTGTCCCACCTCGAGTAACATTTTTCGATGTGAAAATAACATTAGAAAGAAACATCATAAACGTTGCTGATAAATGGTTTCAAATTGCCCATAAGTTAGACAATGATCTCTTCATTCGAATGAGCTTTGATGTCGTAACTGACAAGGGAATGAAGACTATTAGCGCTTCATTCCCTGGATTGTTTCTGGGAAACTCCACAAGGCTCTTGAGCCTTATGGATGATAATTTCCCAGAATTAGGGTTAAGGGAAATAGATTGTGTTGAAATGAGTTGGGCCGAGTCAGCACTGGTTTATGCAGGGTTCCCGATTGGAACACCAATCGAGACTCTACTTTCTCGAACCCTGCAAGTTGAAAGAGAGAGACCATTCAAGAGCAAATCAGACTACCTAAAAACCCCTATTTCAAAAAGAGGACTGAAATCAATATTCAAGAAGATGAAAGAACTCGAAAGCCAGATCATCACTTTCAGTCCTTTCGGTGGACGGATGGAGGAAATCTCAGAGTTTGCAAAACCGTACCCGCATCGAGCAGGAAATATTGCAATGATCGAGTATGATACGTACTGGAATGAGACAGGAGTCGTAGCCGCGAACAAATACCTTGAGATTTCAAGGAAGATGCATGAGCATATGACTCCATATGTGTCCAAGAACCCTAGAGAAGCATTTTACAATTACAGGGACTTGGACAATGGTGTGAACCAAAATGGGAAGAACAGTTATGAAGAAGGGATGGTTTACGGGGTGAGGTATTTCAAAGAGGTTAACTATAATAGGCTCGTAATGGTGAAGACCATGGTTGATCCTCATAATTTCTTTAGAAACGAGCAAGGCATCCCAACTTTGCAATCCTCATATGACATGTAATTGACGGGTGGTCCGTAGGACGACCCTTAAGTGCTATAAATGGTATTTTAATCCTACATTTACTCGAGTAATTGTCTAGAATTAGATGACTACCTCTGCTTGTGTTTCAGGTACATTCGGAGCTTAAAAGTGTGGAAATGAAGCTTCGAATAAACGCGGCTGGATTGGAGATTGAAAGACGAAGTATAGGTGAAAATTTTTTTTTTCTTGGAATTGAAGAATTAAGAAGATAACATGATAGAGGATGAAATTACGAGAACGTGGGCGCAAACGGCGAAGAAAACGGAGTTGAAACGAAAAAGTTATGAAGAAAACAAAATTGAATGCTGAAGCCTACCGTAGCTTACGGTATCTACCGTAAATTACGGTAGACCCCAACATTTTTCTTCCACCGTAAGGCAGTAGAGACCCACCGTAGCTTACGGTAGACCCTGACGCAAAAAGTGTAACTGCCAATAAAAGAGTTGTTTCAAGTGTCTTTTCAATATTCTCATGATTTGAGACGTTTTGCAGAGTTTTTTTTGGCGAAAATTGGAGACTTCTTGGGTTCCAAACATCTCAAAACAATTGGGTTTTGTGTTTTGATTCATATGAACATTAATCTTTGTGTGATGATGATGCACCAAGGCATGAGTGGCTAAACTTGTGGTGTTCATCCTAGGTTGAAGGTTTGTCTAAGATATTTGTGTTTTTATCCGTATTTCTAGAATAAAAGACTTGCAATGTTTGTTTGTTTATTATGGTGTGTGAATGTTTGTTTGTAAATTGTTGATTGATGTTTTGATCATAATCTAAATCGTACGTTCTTGGTGTCGTTGACAATCGAGATATCACAGGAGGGATTAGGGTTGGATATTGGTTAATTGGTCATCGGGTAACAACCTCGCATTTTCATAATCCGAGTACTTAGTTCCCTTTTATCACAAACAAGTGGTCACACATGAATCATGTCTATGTGATTCTTTCTAGTTGGATTTAAACACGGATGTCAATTGAAACCGGAAACCTAGGATGATCGCTTTTTCCTAAACTGTTTACAAAGCTAATTTTTGATTTGCAATTTATTTAGTTAATCTTAGTTGTTGAAACCAAACAATCAAAATCGTGAATTTACATTTCTTGCAATTTAGTTTAAGTTAGTTAAATCCAAAGCTACATAATAAACACATTTTCCACAAACTCTTCGTGTTCGATACCCACTTACCGCTAGCTATTTAGTTGTAATTGGTTTAAATTTGATTGAGACTACGACCTCACGTCAAATTTTGGCGCCGTTGCCGGGGAAGACCATGGTTGATCCTCATAATTTCTTTAGAAACGAGCAAGGCATCCCACCTTTGCAATCCTCATATGACATGTAATGTATGCATGTATGTATGTATGTGTTGATTGAGAGAAACGTAAAAGATTGAGTGAGAGAGAGAGTAATTAGGAGAATTTGTGATTTTGATTGTAACTTAAATAAAGGTAACAAGTTTGCTTATATAAATGAAAGAAAAACTAACTAACAAAACTAATAAAATTTTTTGGCCGAAAGTATCGTGGCAGGAACTTTCGTCCAACATCCCCCCCTCAAGTTGGAGGTATATACAACCCCAACTTGAAGTCAAATCTGAGTGTGGATGACCAACAAGACTCTTGGTGAAGAGATCCGCAAGTTGATCAAAAGTTCGAGTGAGAGAGAGCAAAGTCAAACCATCTTGAAACTTCTTACGCACAAAATAATAGTCCAATTCAATATGCTTGGTGACAGGATTCTTAGCAACGTGAATGACAGCCTGACTATCCTATTTGACAAGAACAAGAATGAGATAACGAACCTGAAATTCCACAATCATAGGAGTCAACCAAGCGAGTTCATGAACGATACTCAACCTCGGTAGAGCAAAGTGAAATGGTAGCCTTTATCTTGGACCTCCAAGAAACAAGACTCCCCACCCCCAAATGAAATATACACTAACAGATCGACGAGTATTAGGACACGAAGCCCAATCAAAGTCACAATAAATGGTTAAAGACATATAAGAGTTGTCATTAAAAAACAAGCATGTAGGGTATTATTAAGGCTGATGCTTACCAAAATAATCAAGATTCAGGCGAAAGTCAAAGGTGTGACGGAAAGAAAGTCATAGCCACGACCGCGAGACAATTATTCAATCGATAGATCAAGATTTGATCGAAGCAAGACAGCTCGACCAAAACTTTATGTCCAAATCAAGTTACCAAGTTTCGATGTTGCGGTTTGAACAAAGTTTACTCAATAGTATGTAGCACTTAGTATTGTACAAAATTTTGCTCAGTGAGAGTGCATACTTCCCTTGACATTTTTGTAATTTGTTTGAACCTAAGTCTAGAATTATAAATATAATAGTTTTTCTAGAGTTTAGGTGTGCGCACATCAGGGATTTTTTTAGAGATTATTGTTTGATCATCATCGTGAGCACACATTTAAGAAATATTTGAGCGTTTTCATTGTAATATCATTTGCAAATCATTGAATACAAGAAAGGTTTGATTTTTCATCTTTTGTTCTTCATTTATCTTCATTGAATCAAGAAATTTTGCTTCTTGATTATTGTTTTCGCCTCTTTTGAATATGTTTTTTGTAAAGATTGAAAGAATTTACCAAAATCGTGAAGAATTTCTAGAGAGGCAAAATTTTTAGAGAGAGACCGGATTTGAGTTTTAATCAACATATTATCATATTAAGGGACCGAACTACAAGGGGGTCAGGAGGGTCCGTTGACCTCCGGTCGGCCAAATTTCCCATTAATAGGGTTCACCGACCTGAAACTTTTCTTGAACTTTGACCCCCCAAATTATTGTTCTTAGAATGGTGGAAGTGAATGAAGTAGAGTAAAGATAACTTGATAAAAAAAAGTATGTCATTAACGGCGCCACGGGCGATGAAAGCGGAGCTGTTGAAGGTTTCTTTAGAAGGAGAAGATTGAAGAAAAAAGAAGACATGGATAGTGGGAAAGGTATGCCATATGTCAGGATGCCTATTTATTTTTTATTAAGTTATTATTTCATTTAGTTTAAGATTTATTCTTAGATTATTAGATTTTAATAATCCCATATTTTATCAATTTATCAATAATAATCTCAACTGAGAATATTCTTACCACCGGTCCCAACTTTCAAAATATTTTTTTACATTGGACCCCCCGTTAAAAATACTTAACGCCGTTAGAGTTTATATGACGTGGACATCTACAAACCGTCGGAATGTCGAGGCAAGCTAACAGTGGTCTTGTGTTGGCTTTTGAAATTGACTTTGATAGTGTTTTACTGGTCTCGTTAAACACCACCGTTATCTCTGTTTGGACTTTCCGGACTCACGAGACCAGTGAATGAAGTAGAGTAAAGATAACTTGATAAAAAAAAGTATGTCATTGACGCCGCCGCCGGCGATCAAAGCGGAGCTGTTGAAGGTTTCTTGAGGAGGAGAAGATTGAAGAAAGAAGAAGACATGGGGAGTGGGAACATAGTATGTCATATGTTAGGAAGCCTATTTATTTTTTATTAAGTTATTATTTTATTTAGTTTAAGATTTATTATTAGATTATTGGATTATGATAATCACATATTTTATCAATTGGTCAATAATAATCTCAACTGAGAATATTCTTATCACCGGTACCAACTTTCAAACTATTTTTTTACATTGGACCCCCGTTAAAAAAACTTAACAACGTTAAAGTTTATATGACGTGAACATCTGCAAACCACCGGAATGTCGATGCAAGCTAACAGTAGTCTCGTGTTGGCTTTTGAAATTGACTTTGGTGGTGTTTAACTAGTCTCGTTAAACACCACTGTTGTCTCTGTTTGGACTTTCCAGACCCACGAGACCAGTGAATGAAGTAGAGTAAAGATAAATTGTGAAAAAAAAGTATGTAATTGACGCCTCCGCCGGCGATCAAAGCGGAGCTGTTGAAGTTTTCTTGAGGAGGAGAAGATTGAAGAAAGAAGAAGACATGGGGAGTGGGAAAGGTATGTCATATGTTAGGAAGCCTATTTATTTTTTATTAAGTTATTATTTTATTTAGTTTAAGATTTATTATTAGATTATTGGATTATAATAATCTCATATTTTATCAATTGACCAATAATAATCTCAACTGAGAATATTCTTACCACCGGTCCCAACTTTCAAACTATTTTTTTACATTGGACCCCCCGTTAAAAAACTTAACGCCGTTAGAGTTTATATGACGATGACATTTGCAAACCGCCAGAATGTCGAGCCAAGCTAACAGTGGTCTCGTGTTGGCTTTTGAAATTGGCTTTGGTGGTGTTTAACTTGTCTCGTTAAACATCACCGTTGTCTCTGTTTGGACTTTCCGGACCCACGGGACAAGTTAAACACCACCAAAGCCATTTTCAAAAGCAAACATGAGACCACTGCTAGCTTGGCTCGTGTGACAACCGCGGTTTTTCAGGTTCTTACCGTTTCTCGATTTTCTTTTTATACGTTATATTTTTAAATATAATGATTTTATATATTTTTTTGTGTTTCTAGGAATTCTAGGAATACTACCTTAGACAAACACAAAGGTCCGAACTAGAAAACCCGGTTAAGTGCATACACTGCGTATACTGCGAACGCGTTAAATAAACGGTAAAAATTAAATTCTCGAAAATAATTTTTATATTTATATTTTAGTTAAGAATAATGTTTTATAATATTATATGTGCTAAATTTTATGATTCTTGATTAAACTAACGATCACAGGTGGTTCTTCCGTTAAAAACCCGGTATTTACCCGGTATAGCATTTTTGAAAAATTTTGAGTTTTTAGGTTTTAAAAATTTTCAAAATTCATTATTTTAGATACTAAATTTTTATGTTTGATAAAAATGATTATTTTTAGTGTTTAGGGGTGTAATTTTTATAAAAAGTGGGTATATTTTATAAAAATTTCTTTTAAATTGCAAGACTCCACTCCCCCCTATAAATACCCTTCTCCCCCACCCCATTTTCCTCTTCTTCTTCCAGCCCAAATTGTGAAACCCCCTTCTTCATCCAAACACCCCCATTTTTCATCATCTAGCTCAAGAACAATCCAATTCTAAGCTTGATTCTTGGTTCCAATAGATTCATAAGCTTGTTTTTAGTGTTTTAAAGGTATTTTAACATGATTTCATCTTTAAAATTTCTGTTTTGATTTTTGCAAGTGTTCTCAAGAACACCAAGAACACACACACTAGACACACTCACTTTGATTTTCAAGTTTTGTTATTTTTAAGAGTTTTTAGCTTGAATCTTGTGGTTTTAACAAGGATTTGTGGATAAAAACTAGTTTTAATCATCCACAATGAGTTATCTAGTGAAAGGCTTGCAAGATTTGATGATCAAAGTGTATGAACACTTGGGTGTTCATATTTGCATTTTCTTGAATTAAAAGAAAATTTTGTTGATTTTTGAGTCTTTGATCTTGGAATCGAACCACATTGTGATTGTAGGTTATAAATCAAGGAAAACTCAGTAGCTTAGCATCAAATTTCATCATCATTTGTTGATTTTGGAAGGTATAATCCTTGATCAAACTTGTAGTTTAGCTTAAATGATCAAGAACAAACATGTTTTTGGTGGATTTTTAAAAATGGTTGATTTAGCACCCAAAAATTTTTTTATTCAGTAGAATATGTTTTAAAATGAGGATCTGAAAAATTTGGTTATCTAAATCTTTATAGATTATTTATTAAAATTCACACAATTTTAATTCATGGAAATTTGGGAAAAATACTTCTGAGTATTGAAAAATTATGGAAATTGGTCAGTGATTTTTATATGATGAACTAAGACTCCTGTCCAAATTTTATTAAAATTGGAGTTGTTTAAGTATATGTTTAGTATTTATAAAGTTTAAACGGATGATTTAGGGTTTGTATACTTCTGGATAAAATCAGGACTTGAAACTTGGTACAGGATCTTATGTTGACTTAAAACTAATATGGTAAAAATTTGGGGAAGTTTTGATGTGTTTAACTATTTTTCCGAAATTTGTAAATTTTTAACAATATTAAATTTATATTAAATAATCTGAATAATGGAAAACTATGAAAATTGGTCAGAAATTTTTATTTATATACATGATAAATTGGTATAAATTTCAAACAGTAAATTTATGTCTAAGTATGATTTTGGAATTATGGTTCTTTTAAATTTTATAAAAAGTTATTAATTTTGGAAATTTTTATATAAAATTGATTTTATAAAAATTCTAGGGAATTTTGGACAGAAGTATAACCTCATTTAAAACATAAAATTTGACTTTTAAATTGGGTGCTAATATCACACTAAAACCCTAATTTCGGACGAATCTGATTTTCAAACCGTAAACCGGACTTTACGCGCGTAATCACGTTTTTGATCAAACGAAACCGTGACATGAGATTTTATCAAATGTGACTTTTTAACTACTGATGTTATTTATTAAAATCTTAAACTTAAAGTTTTAAGGTTATTAATTCATATAAAAGCCGGTTTTACAATTCTTAACGGTTCGTACGCACGCGCACGGGTTTTGGCTATACAATTGACTGCATAGCCAATTTTGACTTTTGTTGACTTAGCCACACATATTAGGTTTCCTAAATACATTTTGTGTCTACTTATTAGTAGGACTCGGTTAGGATACCACCGTTGGCTGTTTCACTGTTTTACTACACTTTTTCGCGTTTCACTCTCAGGTGAGTTTCGCGGCCCCACTTTTAAATGTTTACTGTTTTACGGGGGAAAATATGTTTCACTACATGTTGTTACGTGGGATTAGGGTTAACTGGGTTTACTTTTAGATGCATTAAGTCCCCACTTTAACGCAATCAATTAGCTTGAATAGCCGATGGGAATTATGAATAGTACTATTTGGGTCGACACCCCCGCCCAGGGTTGGTCGCGCCAACCAGACTTGTAGGGTCATTTGGGCGCATAATTAGCCATAGTAGGTGTTCGCATTTAACACCTGGATACAGGGGCAACAACTAGTCTGACGGTTTTGATTGTGGCTCAGGGTAACTAAAATCTTAACACATGTACTTTATCATCTGCGGATGGTTACTTTACATTTTGAAATTCATTTACTTATTTTATTGAGTCGTAAAACCTGCGTACTCGCCAACTATTTTTATAGTTAACCGTTTTTGAAACATGCTTTTCAGGTAAACAGAATTGAAGCAAATTACTAGTTTGGTGAATTGCTTTTGGGGACTTTCTTTTGGATTATGACTTGGTTGTTGGTTTTGTATTCTGCATTTGGGATGTTTGGTTTATGTAGACAACCTGAATTTGTATTTTGGTTTTCGTGGTTTGTATGGCACTCTACTTTCTTGGGTATGTTTGTAGTGGTTATTTGAAATTTGTAGTGTACCCATTAGCATTCTCTTGCGCCTAAGTGTTCGATGCACCGCTCTCGTCTCACCTCCGTGTTTCCACCTCCGGCGGGGTGTGACAGTCTTGGTATCAGAGCACTGGTTATAGAGAATTAGGTTTACCCCAGACTCGAACCTATACTATGACCTTAAGAAACATTGCAAAGAACCTTAGGAACTATCTGTGCATTGCATATCATTTCGCATTTCTTATTCTTACCAGCTTTACGTTCTCCGTCACAGCATGTCTTCGTCTTCAGCATCTTCATTTCAGCAGTACTTCTCCGATGATGAGGCGGACAGCCTCAACAACATCCCTTTTGTACCTGTCCCTACAGCATCAGGTGATTGGAGTGCGCCCGAGCCTAGTCATACGTCAGAGGAGGATCCGTCGGAGCACTATGTGCCCGGTGAGTCTAGCTACGCGACCAGCTCAGAGGATTTAGGGATCCATCTACCCTCACCTACTTCGGTCCTACCCCCTTCCAGGGTAGCACCGGTGACTGTTGTTCTACACCCTGCTACTCCCGATGTTGGATAGTCACTGTTTCCTGGATCGACCTTCGAAGTCAGAGGATCATCTACTAGGACTGCACCTGTTATTATAGAGTTATCATCAGATGAAGAAGAGGAGCCCGAGGACACCAGGACTAATAGGGAGGTACATATGGACGAGTTAGTGGAGGTTTACGCTGGACATGAGATGAGGCTGAATCATCATCATACTGTGTTGGAGGATGTTATAGAGAGGATACCGGAGCTATATCAGTATGTTACTACTCTTCAGGCGTCAGAGCTGAACAGGAACCAGCGCATGGATCGATTTGAGAAGAGGGTCTACTCCAGATTGGCTATTTTTATGGCTTTCTTTGTTTTACTGGTTGCTGTTGTGTTAGGTTTCTATTTCAGACACTGAGCGGGTTGTGCTCAGGTCCTTTTGAAGGGTTACAAAAACTTTGTTTCTTTTGGGGTATCTTGGCATAGTTCTAACTAATGCCTAATTTTGTAAAAAAAAAAATATTACTAACTCTTGTAAACCCTAGCTACTTTCTATGCTCGGTGAAGCACTTTTGTAAATTTTGGATGATGGAAATGAATTATATTTTGGATGAATCCTTGTATCTCATAAATTTCATTTTGTTATTATTTGTGTATTGTCATCATTCTTAATTGTTACCTTGTGTACATGGTTCAACCAAATGTTTATCATCATTTTCAAAAACATGTCTTTTATGTATAGATTGTTTGCTATTGAGTTATTTCTAATCAAGTACCATCATTTACTCAAACTCTTATCAAATTCCTATCTGTTTCTGTTTTTAGACAATGCCGCCGAGGAGAGAACCTCAGCATAATGAGACAGAGAATGCTCAACCAGATCTGACCCAGCTGATAAATCAAGGGATAGATGCGGCTATACCAAGAATAGTGGCACAGATCACCGCATGGTTAATCAGGAGTGCTGACGGCACTAGTGGTGGTGCTTCTGGTAGTGGTGGAGCAGGTGGTGGAGCCGGTGGTGGTGCTGGTGGTGACACAAATACTGGTAACACCAATCGCGGATGCATTTTTAAAGACTTCTCTGCGGGAAAACCCCTGGATTTTCATGGAATTGAAGGGGCAGTTGGGATTTTTCGTTGGATAGAAAAGATGGAGCCTGTCATAAAAATCAGTAACTGCTTGGAAAATCAGAAGGTTAAGTATGCTGCTTGCTCTCTACAGGGCGAAGCCCTAACATGGTGGAATTCTCAAGTTGATGCGTTAGGAGAACAGATTACTGATAACCTTACTTGGGATGAGTTTAAGAAAATGTTGATTGAGGAATACTGTCCTCGGAATGAATTGAAGAAAATTGAAGTTGAATTTTGGAATCTGGAAATGGATGGAGCAGAGATCTTGGATTACACGACTCGATTTCAAGAGTTGTCCCGTGTGGTGCCACATCTGGTGACACCAGAACCTAAGAGGATCGAAAGGTATATATGGGGATTAGTGTCCCAAATTCGGGGAATGGTTACTTCGGCTAAACCCACTACTATGCAAAGTGTGATTCAGTTGGCGGGTGAATTAACTGATGAAATGGTGAGAAATGGAATCTTGGTTAAGAAAGGAACAGTTGGAAAGAAATCGAAAGAGAAGGCTTTGAAGAAAACTACTGGTGGTCCAAGTAAGAAGCGCAAGTTTGTGAAGAATTATGGAGCGGTGACACAAGGAAAAAAGGTGTACATTGGGAACTTACCTATGTGTAATAGATGCAACCTTCACTATACAGGCCAATGCGCAGTTGTTACTTGTGAAAGGTGTAACAGGACCGGTCATCTTGCCAAAAACTGCAGGGTCAACTTGGAACCTCAGAGATCATGTTATGAATGTAAGGAGACTGGTCACTTCAGAGACAGATGTCCTAAACTAGGACGTAATAGTGGTAATACGAATCAAGCTAAGGGTAAAGCATTCGCACTTGGGGCTGGAGATGCTCGTCAGGACCCGAATGTGGTGACGGGTACGTTTCTCATCAATAATATCCATGCATCTATACTATTTGACACGGGGGCTGGTAGAAGTTTTATTTCTACTGAGTTTAGATCATTGATTAGTCTTGAGTCAAAAAAATTGCATGATGCCTACACTATAGAACTAGCAAACGGTAAATTGATTAAGGCTAGTGATATTGTCCGAGGTTGCACAATGAATTTAAATGATCATCCATTTAGTGTAGATCTTATTCCTATTGATCTTGGTAGCTTCGATGTTGTAATTGGCATGGATTGGTTGTCCAAACACCGTGCCGAGATTGTTTGTTCAGAAAAGATAGTTCGAATTCCGCTCTCAAACGGTGAAGTACTAGATGTACATGGTGATAAACCTAGAAGGAGCTTGAACATTATTTCATGTATGAAGGCTTGGAAATTTTTGAAGAAAGGGAGTTACGCATTTCTTGCTAACGTTGTCGAGAAGAGGTCGGAGGAGTTAAAAATTCAAGATATCCCAATCGTGCGCGATTATCCGGAAGTTTTTCCCGAGGATTTACCCGGATTACCCCCTTCACGGTAAGTTGAGTTTAGGATCGACTTGGTACCCGGCGCCGCACCTATTGCTAGATCCCCCTACCGTTTGGCACCGTCTGAATTGCAAGAGTTGTCGAATCAGTTGCAGGAACTTTTAGAGAAAGGATTTATTAGACCGAGTTTCTCACATTGGGGAGCTCAGGTCTTGTTCTTGAAAAAGAAGGATGGATCATTTCGGATGTGTATCGACTACCGGGAGTTGAATAAATTGACGATCAAGAACCGATATCCACTCCCGAGGATCGACGACTTGTTTGACCAATTGTAGGGATCGACTCATTTCTCTAAGATCGATCTCAGATCCGGTTATCATCAATTAAGGGTCCAGGAGGATGACATACCGAAGACGGCATTCAGGACTCGATATGGTCACTATGAGTTTTTGGTTATGCCTTTCGGGCTAACCAATGCTCTGGCAGTGTTTATGGATCTGATGAATAGGGTATGTAAGCCCTACTTAGACAAGTTTGTGATAGTATTTATCGACGACATCTTGATATATTCTCGGAGTAAGGAAGAGCACGAGCAACACCTGCGGTTAATTTTGGAGTTGCTTCGGAATGAGAAACTTTATGCCAAGTTCTCAAAGTGTGAATTTTGGCTAAAAGAAGTTCACTTTCTTGGCCACGTGATTAACGAGAAGGGCATACATGTGGATCCGGCCAAGATTGAGGCGATAAAGAAGTGGGAGACGCCTAAGACCCCAACCGAGATCCGTCAATTTCTTGGTTTGGCAGGCTACTATAGGCGATTCATTGAGAATTTCTCGAAGATAGCTCAGTCCTTAACTCTCTTAAATCAGAAAGACAGAAAATTTGTATGGGGTGACAAACAAGAAGAGGCATTTCAATTATTGAAACAGAAGTTATGTAACGCTCCGATTCTAACTCTTCCCAAAGGAACGGATGGTTTTGTCGTATATTGTGACGCTTCACACCAAGGTCTTGGTTGCGTGTTAATGCAAAAGGACAAGGTTATCGCGTATGCATCCCGACAATTGAAAGTGCACGAAAAGAATTACACAACTCACGATTTGGAATTGGGTGCCGTTGTTTTTGCGCTTAAGATTTAGAGGCACTATCTTTATGGCATCAAGTGCACTGTTTTTACCGACCACAAAAGCCTCCAGCATATATTTGATCAAAAGATGTTGAACATGAGACAAAGGAGATGGGTCGAACTACTCAACGACTATGACTATGAGATTCGATATCACCCTGGGAAAGCAAATGTGGTGGCAGATGCTTTGAGTAGGAAGGAAAGAATAAATCCTCATCGAGTGCGTGTTTTGGGGATGATAATTCAAACGAGCTTGAAAGCTCAGATTCTTGAGGCACAGAAAGAAGCACTAGAGAGAAATAATTTGAAAGACGAACTTTTATGTGGTGCTGAGAGGAAATTCGAACAGAAAAACGATGAGTTAATTTATTATCTGGATCGATTGTGGATTCCGGATTCCCATAACTTGAGACAATTGATTTTTAATGAAGCTCATAAGTCGAGATATTCCGTACATCCCGGAGCTGACAAGATGTACAAAGACTTGAAAGAATTTTATTGGTGGACCGGGATGAAGAAAGAAATTGCAAGTTATGTTGGGAAGTGCTTGACTTGTTCTAAAGTCAAGGCAGAATACCAGAAACCGTCGGGACTTTTGCAGCAACCCGACATCCCTCAGTGGAAATGGGAACAAATTGCTATGGATTTAGTCACTAAGTTACCACGAACTTCCAGCGGTTATGATTCAATTTGGGTCATTGTTGACTGGTTGACGAAATCTGCTCATTTTATTCCCATCTGAGAGGATTTTAAGATGGAAAAGTTAGCCCGTTTGTACATTGGTGAGATTGTTTCTAGGCACGGAGTGCCCGTTTCTATCATCTCGGATAGGGATAGTCGTTTTACATCCCGATTTTGGCAGACACTACAACGAGATTTGGGAACGCGCTTGGATATGAGCACAACTTACCATCCTCAGACTGACGGTCAAAGTGAACGAACGATTCAGACCATGGAGGATATGCTAAGGGCATGTGTGATAGACTTTGGCGGAAATTGGGATACCCATTTGCCGTTAATCGAATTCTCTTATAATAACAGTTATCACACTAGCCTCAAATGCGCGCCGTTTGAAGCTTTGTATGGGCGTAAGTGTCGATCACCACTTTGTTGGGCCGAAGTTGGTGACAATCGTTTAACTGGTCCCGAGATTATTCAAGAGACTACGGACAAAATTTTTAAGATTCGGGATAGACTAAAGGCCGCACGAGACAGACAGAAAAACTACGCCGACAATCGAAGGAAACCCTTGGAATTTCAAATTGGCGACAGGGTGCTTTTAAAAGTTTCACCTTGGAAGGGCGTTATTCGGTTCGGAAAGAGGAGTAAACTCAATCCAAGGTATATTGGACCGTATGAAATTATTGATAGAATTGGTCCCGTGGCGTATAAATTGAAATTGCCTCAAGAACTCGGCGGTATACACGATACTTTCCACGTATCAAACCTCAAAAAGTGTTTAGCTGATGAATCCTTGGTAATATCACATGATGAAGTTCGTGTCGACAAAAAGCTTCACTTTATCGAAGAACCGGTCGAGATTTTGGATCGCGAGATCAAGACGCTTAAACGTAGCCGTTTCCCTATCGTGAAGGTCCGATGGAACTCGAAGCATGGACCCAAATTCACATGGGAACGAGAGGACCAAATGAAGCAGAAATATCCTCAACTTTTTGTGAATGAAGCGGTCATTACCAACATCAGTTGAATTTCGGGACGGAATTCCTTTCAACTGGGGGATAATATGACAACCGCGGTTTTTCAAGTCCTTACCGTTTCTCGATTTTCTTTTTATACGTTATATTTTTAAATATTATGATTTTATATATTTTTAGTGTTGTAGGAATTCTAGGAATACTACCTTAGACAAACACTAAGGTCCGAACTAGAAAACCCGGTTAAGTGCATACACTGCGTATACTGCGAACGCGTTAAATAAACGGTAAAAATTAAATTCTCGAAAATAATTTTTATATTTATATTTTAGTTAAAAATAATGTTTTATAATATTATATGTGCTAAATTTTATGATTCTTGATTAAACTAACGATCACAGGTGGTTCTTCGGTTAAAAACCCGGTATTTACCCGGTATAACATTTTTGAAAAATTTCGAGTTTTTAGGTTTTAAAAATTTTCAAAATTCATTATTTTAGATACTAAATTTTTATGTTTGATAAAATGATTAATTTTAGTGTTTAGGGGTGTAATTTTTATAAAAAGTTGGTATATTTTATAAAAATTTCTTTTAAATTGCAAGACTCCACTCCCCCCTATAAATACCCTTCTCCCCCACCCCATTTTCCTCTTCTTCTTCCAGCCCAAATTGTGAAACCCCCTTCTTCATCCAAACACCCCCATTTTTCATCATCTAGCTCAAGAACAATTCAATTCTAAGTTTGATTCTTGGTTCCAATAGATTCATGAGCTTGTTTTTAGTGTTTTAAAGGTATTTTAACATTATTTCATCTTTAAAATTTCTGTTTTGATTTTTGCAAGTGTTCTCAAGAACACCAAGAACACACACACTAGACACACTCACTTTGATTTTCAAGTTTTGTTATTTTTAAGAGTTTTTAGCTTGAATCTTGTGGTTTTAACAAGGATTTGTGGATAAAAACTAGTTTTAATCATCCACAATGAGTTATCTAGTGAAAGGCTTGCAAGATTTGATGATCAAAGTGTATGAACACTTGGGTGTTCATATTTGCATTTTCTTGAATTAAAAGAAAATTTTGTTGATTTTTGAGTCTTTGATCTTGGAATCGAACCACATTGTGATTGTAGGTTATAAATCAAGGAAAACTCAGTAGCTTAGCATCAAATTTCATCATCATTTGTTGATTTTGGAAGGTATAATCCTTGATCAAACTTGTAGTTTAGCTTAAATGATCAAGAACAAACATGTTTTTGGTGGATTTTTAAAAATGGTTGATTTAGCACCCAAATTTTTTTTTATTCAGTAGAATATGTTTTAAAATGAGGATCTGAAAAATTTGGTTATCTAAATCTTTATAGATTATTTATTAAAATTCACACAATTTTAATTCATGGAAATTTGGGAAAAATACTTCTGAGTATTGAAAAATTATGGAAATTGGTCAGTGATTGTTATATGATGAACTAAGACTCCTGTCCAAATTTTATTAAAATTGGAGTTGTTTAAGTATATGTTTAGTATTTATAAAGTTTAAACGGATGATTTAGGGTTTGTATACTTCTGGATAAAATCAGGACTTGAAACTTGGTACGGGATCTTAAGTTGACTTAAAACTAATATGGTAAAAATTTGGGGAAGTTTTGATGTGTTTAACTATTTTTCCCAAATTTGTAAATTTTTAAAAATATTAAATTTATATTAAATAATCTGAATAATGGAAAACTATGAAAATTGGTCAGAAATTTTTATTTATATACATGATAAATTGGTATAAATTTCAAACAGTAAATTTATGTCTAAGTATGATTTTGGAATTATGGTTCTTTTAAATTTTATAAAAAGTTATTAATTTTGGAAATTTTTATATAAAATTGATTTTATAAAAATTCTAGGGAATTTTGGACAGAAGTATAACCTCATTTAAAACATAAAATTTGACTTTTAAATTGGGTGCTAATATCACACTAAAACCCTAATTTCGGACGAATCTGATTTTCAAACCGTAAACCGGACTTTACGCGCGTAATCACGTTTTTGATCAAACGAAACCGTGACATGAGATTTTATCAAATGTGACTTTTTAACTACTGATGTTATTTATTAAAATCTTAAACTTAAAGTTTTAAGGTTATTAATTCATATAAAAACCGGTTTTACAATTCTTAACGGTTCGTACGCACGCACACGGGTTTAGGCTATACAATTGACTGCATAGCCAATTTTGACTTTTGTTGACTTAGCCACACATATTAGGTTTCCTAAATACATTTTGTGTCTACTTATTAGTAGGACTCGGTTAGGATACCACCGTTGGCTGTTTCACTGTTTTACTACACTTTTTCGCGTTTCACTCTCAGGTGAGTTTCGCGGCCCCACTTTTAAATGTTTACTGTTTTACGGGGGAAAATATGTTTCACTACATGTTGTTACGTGGGATTAGGGTTAACTGGGTTTACTTTTAGATGCATTAAGTCCCCACTTTAACGCAATCAATTAGCTTGAATAGCCGATGGGAATTATGAATAGTACTATTTGGGTCGACACCCCCGCCCAGGGTTGGTCGCGCCAACCAGACTTGTAGGGTCATTTGGGCGCATAATTAGCCATAGTAGGTGTTCGCATTTAACACCTGGATACAGGGGCAACAACTAGTCTGACGGTTTTGATTGTGGCTCAGGGTAACTAAAATCTTAACACATGTACTTTATCATCTGCGGATGGTTACTTTACATTTTGAAATTCATTTACTTATTTTATTGAGTCGTAAAACCTGCGTACTCGCCAACTATTTTTATAGTTAACCGTTTTTGAAACATGCTTTTCAGGTAAACAGAATTGAAGCAAATTACTAGTTTGGTGAATTGCTTTTGGGGACTTTCTTTTGGATTATGACTTGGTTGTTGGTTTTGTATTCTGCATTTGGGATGTTTGGTTTATGTAGACAACCTGAATTTGTATTTTGGTTTTCGTGGTTTGTATGGCACTCTACTTTCTTGAGTATGTTTTGTAGTGGTTATTTGAAATTTGCAGTGTACCCATTAGCATTCTCTTGCGCCTAAGTGTTCGATGCACCGCTCTCGTCTCACCTCCGTGTTTCCGCCTTTGGCGGGGTGTGACAGCTCGACTTTCCGGCGCTTTGTAGATGTCCACGTCATATAAACTCTAACGGCGTTAAGTTTTTTTAACGGGGAGTTCAATGTAAAATAATAGTTTGAAAATAGGAACGGTAGTAAGAATATTCTCAGTTGGGGTTATTATTAACCAATTGGTAAAAATGTGAGATTATTAAAATATAATAATCCTTTTTTATTTGATTTATTTAAGGTTCTTTATTTTATTTAACATTTTGTTATAAGTTTTTTTTTATCATTTTAGAATATCTTTTTAGAACATGGTATTGGGATAATGTTTTCATATATATATATATATTATTAAAAGAGCCCAAATTATACATTTAGCCTACATAAAATCTTTTGAAAACTAATTAAAATAATCATAAAATGGATTGTAGTGTATTGATTCGGTTTAAAGAAACTGCTTTGATAACCGTTTTAAACTTATGGTACATAAATTGGTAAAATATATTAAGGTTTAATTGGTTATATATTACCTAGCGAGTATAAAGAAGTTATATTGCGACCCTCCAGTTAAAAATTTCTGGTTCCGTCACTTATTCATTTTCATACTTCATTGGCTTATCATCTACTATCTATTACAAAGGTTTACTACAAGATTCAGTCAAGAATCTACGTGTTCTTCAAGCCACCAAGAACTCACATTCAAGTGAGACCCATCGTAACCTCTGCTTAACTCATCATCATAACCACCATACATTCAAGTGAGACCCATCGTATCCAATCACTTTGCAATAATGTAATTAACTCCATCACCATGCATCTTGAAGGTTTGCTTTATATACTTTCCAAAATTCTTCTCCGCCAATTCAATTGTAATCATGGAAGTTTTGCACCACAATAATTTTTGGCAGATTCGTCGACCTTTGTCGACGACATGTCGTCGGTAATGATCACGTTGGCAAATGTTCGTCGAGAAAGCTTAGAA
This sequence comes from Smallanthus sonchifolius, assembly GCA_023525975.1. Lineage (NCBI taxonomy): Eukaryota > Viridiplantae > Streptophyta > Magnoliopsida > Asterales > Asteraceae > Smallanthus > Smallanthus sonchifolius. The sequence continues at coordinate 54,207,324 of CM042043.1, read as the reverse complement.
TGTCGTCGAGATACGTAACCCTTTTCTCGACGAGATGTCGTCGAAATTGGGTCGTCGGGAAAAGTTTTTTACTAATAAAAAAAATTACCCCTTTTGCGACGACATGTCGTCGAGAAAGGGGTAATTTTTATTTTATTTATCTTTGTTTTATTTCAAAAATTCATATTTGCTCACCCCTTTTACCGACGACATATCCTCAGTAAAAGTCTAAATCTAAAAATAAATTATAAATTTTAAAAAATTTCAGATTTTTCTAAATAATGATTCAAGTAATAAACTGCAAACCTATCATATACATTGTAGCCCGTTTGAATAATACATAAACATTCCACACACTACTAGAAAATGGGTGGGTTTGCTACGAAAATTTGCGACGCAAAATTTTGCGTCGCAATTTGTGACGCAATTATGACAAGTTTGCGACGAAAAGTAAAACCCTGATTTCTAATAAAACGTGTCGCAAATGTGTCAGAATTTGCGACGCATTTCGACGCAAACTTTTTATTTCGTATTTTATATTTGTTAATACATTAATAAAGATAATAATATAAGTTTCGTTGCAAATGTATCGGAAATTTGCGACACATTTTCAACGCAAACTTTTAATTTCGTATTTTATATTTGTTAATACATTAATAATATATAATAAAAATAGTTTTATACAAATAAAAAGTAGTTAGTTCTATGTAAAATGTAAAAATTATATATGTATGTATCTATGTATATGGTGAGGTTCAAATGCTAACCAATATTTATGTGATAACCATGATAACCACTCTCAAACATAGTGTTATGCATATGTGTCGATTATCATTATGTTAATGTTACATATATGCAAACACTATGTGTCACGTATATGTAACATTATTTGGTACGTATACGTAAGACCTATCATTTTCGTATTTACGTTCAAAATATTTATTCAAGATACTTAAATACTATATTAATAATTAAAAGAAAAAATAATTTTTAAATTATGTGACTGTTTTATAGTGGTTAGCACGATTATCACATAAACAGTTGGTTAACATTTGAACTCTTCCCTTTATGGATATGTGTATGTATTGTATGTATATGTGTATGTGTCTATGTCTATCCCAAATTATATGTGTATCTATCATGTAAGTGACCTTATTCGAAACAAAAATTTAGTTTCCTAAGAGTTTTGTAGATGAAATAATTAGGGAATAATATTAAGTCTCCAATGCTCAATACATATTTTACCATTTCGATGAATTATATTAGAGAATGAAATTCAGTCTAAACAATTTTTGTTAGAGATCGTATTAGGGATTAATAGTTAGTCTAGAATACATTTTTAATAGGAAATGATTACACACTGATTTTTAGTCTCTTATATGCCGTCGTCAATTCAACCATTATTGACTAAAGTATCAACGACTAATGTACAGTTTCGAATACATAGTATCCGGTACTAATTTATCAGTTACGGAAGGTATTGGGAACTTGTTCTTTTTTACTACTTATGTTAGTTACCTTTTTAGTCTCTCATAAGGAGGTAACATATTAGAGACTAAAAATCAGTTTTTAGTATTCATAAAATGGATCGAATTAGGGGTTGAGTCTTCGAAGTGTTTGTAGATGAAAGAATTAGGGATTGATTTTCAGTTTCCAATAATCGACACCTATTCTCCGATTTCGGGGAAATATATTAGAGACTATGATCATGTAAGGTCACTAATAGAAAATTAGGGTTGTTGATGGTTAGTTATGGTAAATGATAGTCAATTAAAGTGAATGATAGCCAATTAGGGTAATTGATTTTCAATTAGGGTACTATTGGTCGATGATGGTCAATTAGGATCTTTGATGGTCATTTATGATCATTATTGGTCAACAACAGTTAACTATGGCTAGTATTGGTAACTGATGGCCAATGACGACAAATGTTCTTAATTAGGGTCAATGATGGTAACTTAGGGTCCATGATGGTCAATTAGGGTCTGTGATAAGTCATTTAAGGTAATTGATGGTTAATTAGAGCCAATTAATCAATGATGGTCAGTTAGAGCCAATGTTAGTTAATTAGACCCATTGATTGTCAATTAGGATAATCTATATGGTCAATTAGGTTCATTTATGGTCAATTATGGTATCAAGGCCTAATATGATATATTAAATGCCATAATGAGCCATTAAGAGTTATCAAGACCCAATATGGTCCATTTAAGGGAAGTATGACCTCTTGTTGTGCATTGGGATGTAATATGACTAACTACAACCCGATACAACCGTTTAAGACCTAATATAACATATTAAAGGCCATAGTGGGTCATTAGTTGTCAAGGCTAGTATGGTCCATTAAGTCAAGTATGACCTCTTATTGTGCGTTGGGATTTAATATGACTCACTACAACCCGATACAGCCCTTTAAGACCTAATATGACATATAAAATGCCATAATTTACCATTAAGAGCTTTCAAGGCCCAATATGGTCCATTAATGCGAGTATGACCTGTTAGTTCCCGTTAAGTTCTAATATAACCCAATGCAACCCGATCTAATATGACTCAATAAAAGTAAATAATTGATCTAACTGGTCTAATTAGGATATGTGATGTTCATCTAGGATCATTGATGACCATACATGATTAATCATACTAATCGATAATCAATCAGGTTCATATGATGGTCAATTAGAGTTATTATATCAAATTTTCAATAAAATTTAAAATTCCCCCTTCCTCAATCCCCTCCCTAATTTCAACATTTCCCTCCCATAAATTGGTCATATTCCCGCTCTCTCCCCTAACCCTAGATCGACCTCACCTCCTTCTCCTACTTCCCTTTCGTCTATATACAGAGACCTCAGAGAGATGCAATTGAAAAAGTGGAGATTAAGATGAAGACAGAAACCGATTTGGATCATGCATTCAATAGCGAGAGGCCTCGCGGGACTACCGGTTTCAATTTGAGGATGGTGGCTAGGGTTCGGTTTAAGGTGTGCTTGATGGACTAGACGAAAGATTGTGATGATTTACTACCTAATTTCTCGGTCTTTGACCGATGGCTTCAAGCACTGCAAGATAGGTCCGCTGGACTACCGGTTTCAATTTGAGGATGGTGGCTAGGGTTCGGTTTTTGTAAATATCACAAGTGGATCTTTGACCGATGGATTCAAGCACTGCAAGATAGGTCCGCTATGGTAGCTCAAGAGTGTGTGTGGCTCGTTGATTTGTTGAAAAGTTTGAATCTGAAAGTGGATTACCCAGTCTATTTGTGGTGTGACAATATTTCAGCAATTAAGTTGGCTCAAATTTTAGTATTTCATGCTAGGAGGAAGCACATCGAGGTGCACTATCACTTCATTAGAGAGAAGGTGTTACAAGGCTAAATCGAATTGGAAGTAACTGATACAGAAGAGTAGGTGGCTGATGCACTAACAAAAAGCCTAGCTGCTCCAGAGTTACTGAAGCACAATACAAGTATGGGAATGACCGGGTTCGATGTTGAAAGGGGGTGTTGAAAGTCAATATCAAATCTTACGTGGCAAACTATTTTGACTAAGTTGTTTTTGTTTTTGTGACTTCCGGCTATTTCGGGTTAACCCCGTTAACTCGAATTCCGTTATCTCTTAACCATGTTAGCTAATTTCAAACCACAAGGACTAAACTTATCACTATTAAAACCCTAATACACACAATAGTTACAAGGACTAGTTATGTAATTACCCTAAACTCATGTCTAATGACTTTGAAAGTCAAAATTGAAGAGTTTTGCTCCTGTTGACTTTTTAAAGTCAAACCATAATGGTTCCTAATCAAAATTCGCATAACTCAGTTGAAATTCGTGGAACCAGTAACCGAAGTTCGCATTAAACACCTTAAACGACATCATTAGAGGCATTAACGAAGCAATTGATTCGAATTAAAACTCAATTATGTCCATTAAACCGTAACCGTCGACCTCTTGACAAAAATTCATCAATTAGACCATTTGGCCTAAAATCTTGCAAGTCTAGCACCCTGCGCACCTAAGTCGAGCCTCTCTGATCATTTTCCCCACGTCAATTTCGCCGGAATCGCAGTAGGAGACGCCGGGGACCAACTCGTCGGACTCGCGACTGGGTTCTAATCAAACTCTATCAATTCGAACTTAATTCAGGTAACCAAATGCATCCTCAGACTCGTTTCCATCTCTAGAACAAAAGCCCTAAACTAATTAAGGCTTATATCATCGAACTGATGATGAACCAATTCTAGGGTTCATACGAATTCGGGTTTAATCGAACCATATCCTCGACTCGGTCTAAATCCAATTAACTTGTATGGCTAGAATCGCAATCCTTCACTCTTCGAAAGCCCTATGGTTCCAACAAACAATATTATCAGAATAAGTCAAATTGATTTCGTGTTCTTGAACTAGGGCTTCAGGATTTAAATCGAGTAATTAACCCACCTAAACTTGTTAGTTTTGCAATTAAACTTAACCACGGGTTAGAAATTCATTGAGAAGCAAAACCCCTATGCTTTTAAGATCAATCGTGATTGAATTAGTTGGATTTGGGACTGGTGGTTGAGTTCGGTTCGTAAGGAGGGGGGGGGGGGAACACAGTCAGCTTCGGTGTCAAAACCATTTAAACGGGCTCCTTGTTGCGATTTCCCTAACGGGCAGGTTGGTTATGTCTTGGGGCTGTTGGGGAGGGGACCCGGGTTCGAGTCCCACAACCCCCATTTGTTTGTCTGAGCAGTTTTTATTATCATTTTAATTATAAAATCACTCCCTATATTATTATATTAGTATATTAACAGGTTTTGAACCCGGAAGCCACCCGTAGGCTCGGGTTTGGTTTTATAACCCATTGTTAATATTATTTCACACTTTTAAAATAATATATTTATATTATTTTCAAACTACGACTCCAAATAAAATAATATATTTATATTATTTTCGACCCATTACTCCTATTAAAAATAATATATTATTTATTATTTTCACCTCGTTTATAAACTTCGTGAAACGTTTCAAACTAAAAATAATATATGTATTTATATTATTATCCACGTGATTATGATCCGAATAAAAATGATAATTGTATTATTTGTGTCACACATTTTAAATAATCAGGTTACTCCTCTAAAAATAATATATTAGTTATATTATTTTCTTAGCCATTACTTTAACAGTGCAAACGTACGAATATATTTATTACATATTATTATTGTAATTAGAATCATTCGACACGAAACGTGTTTATCTTAATAAGTATATTAAGGAACCTTTATTCTCGTGGACACGTTCGTCTACTCCTTGATCATTAGAGCGTTTTTAGGACGTTTAATCTTCCGTGTCGTCGTCACAAATCCTATTGTATCTCTAATTGTTATGTGTATAATTCTAGGGCATTCGTAAGCCATTGCAGGCTAACACTTGTGGTTTCAATCTCATTCTTGTGTGAATCTACCTATTAGGGGAGAAACATGCATATACACAAACATCATTTTATTTGTTTTCCCGTTGGGGAGAAACATGCATACAAATAAACAATATTTTACTTGTTTCCCGTTGGAAAGAAACATGCATACGAACAGACATCCGTTTACTTGTCTTCCCGCCGAGGAGAGACATACATATGAAAGGACATGGATCACATAATATTTCATTACCAGTTGTTTACCTAAGTGCAAACATAACATGCAAAGTCCTTACACACTCGGACCGTTAATATATGGAGTATAGCGAGAAAATTTGAGTAGTACTACTGGGTTTGACAAACCCCACCCGGGTTAGTTGCGCTAATTTGATTGGAGGTCGAACGAGTGTAAATTGTCCTAAACACTTGCCATTGTTGATGTTAGCAATGGCGGAAGGCATTACAAACACAAACAGTAAGCTTCGGTTGCGAATGCTTAGAGTAACTTGTACATTGTCTAGCTAGCAATAGGTGTGACTTACGTATGTGGATCCTCCGAACACTCAAACAGTTTATTCACTTGTAAACCTGTGAACTGTCACACCCCGGCCGATGGCGGAATCATCGAGGCGGACAATAGAATGATTGTTCATAAGCACATGATCTACTAAGGTTGCATAATTCATTAATAAGATTTAAGTACCAAATATCCAAATACAATTCAAGTTACAACACCCTATACTAGAATATTACACATAATTATTTTACTAGGTCCAAAAGCCTTATGTGTAGCACCTTCAACACATAGTCACAAAATCACATATCTTCACCTGAAACGTAATCCAAAACAAGTGTCAACTACGAGAGTTGGTGAGTTTACATATGTTTAAATAAAGTAAAAGTTTAGTTAAAAACGTTTATACAATTCATAGTTTGACATGGTATGATATGGCATAATGTGGAGAATTCACTATATGTAAACCAATTGTAAGTATGTAATTATGTATATAAGCATAAAGGTTTAACGTGATAGGCATAGCATACCGCTACCCTAAAAGTGATAGGCATGGAATCAAGACTATGTGGGTTACACATAATTTAAACCATCCTAAAAGTATTCATAGCATACAAGTGATCAAGCACAAAAACACAATAATCTACACATGTAAACACAAGTTGAATTGTATGTAAGTAAGCACAGATTACGTTTCACCCCAAAATGTATAAAAATGTAAATAGGGGATATGTAACTCACCTTGTAAGCGGGTATTTGTCCACGCGTGTAGGTGATAAGTATGTTGATGTCTAAGCAAAATGAAACCCTATGTAGATAAATGAGTATTATTGTATGTTTATATATATGTGTGTATTCGTATTTAAATGAGTATAGGTTTTATAACAATAACCTTAATATTTATTTGTATAAAATGTGGTAGAAAATGAATACGGTTTTGTAAAACTTTGACTTATAAAATATTACATTTTTAAATAATTAATCATTATGTTTAATGTATTTAACCAATAATAATAAATAAAAAGATAAGTCTTTATTTGACCAATTATGTTGATATTTAAAATTTATTTAAATGAGTTTATTGAAAATATTGCTAGGTTTATATAAAAAGATGAGACATGTTATATATTAGATGTATTTTATTAAGTTTAAAAATGTTACAAGAGTTATAAAAATATAGGACATTTTATATATAAAAATGTATTTAAATAAGTTTATAAAAGTATTACAAGATTTATAAAAATATGAGATATTTTATATATAAAAATGTATTTAAATAATATTACAAGATTTATAAAAATATAAAATATTTTATATATAAAAATGTATTTAAATAATATTACAAGATTTATATAAAAAAAATGGAATAGTTTATGGATTAAAAGATTGTTTAATCGGTTTCAAAATAAACGAACGATCAAACCGACTCGTTTTAGTCTTTATTGTATAAAAATAATATTAAAATAAGTTAAGATAGTTAAATAAAATAAAAGAAATAAAAACAGAGCAAAAATGGGGTTGGGCCGGAGACCAGAGGACTCGAACCCGCGACCTGTGACACAAACACACACAGCATAACCAGCCGGGCTACTGCCATCGCTGGTTATGTGTGTGTCGTTTAATTGATATACACACAAGCGAAACTGGTCGCTGGTCCTCGGCAACCGGCAAACCGTGTCCGAGGACATTGGTTTGCCCGGCAATCGATGGATTTAAGCCGCGATTTGGATTAGAATAGTTTGTCAAAGGGTAACAGAAGGCAATTGAATGGATTTGAGGTACCTATTTGGCCGCGAAGGGTCTTGTCGGTAACTTTTTGGTCCGCAAATACAAAGATAGTGATTTCGAGTTCTAGAGGGAGTTAGGCCGTCAGTAGGGGTGGTATAGCTTCGCACAGAAGAGACGAAGACGATGGTGGTTTCAATTTGAAGTGAGAGTTGGTGGAAGGAGGTTAGCCAGTTCGTGCAGGGCCGACATTGGCCATTTATAGTCGGGCTTGATTCCTATGCTAAAACGTGCAATTGAGCACGTTCCGACATTATTCTGGACGAGACGACACTAACCAGACATTCCACAGGCGTGGAGGTGGCCTGTCGGGCACGAATTCGGACATGGGTATCTCGGCCACCAACAGGATCGGTCGATTCTTATGTCGGGGGAATAAATTTGTCGAGGGGTCTAGTTCTCGTGGGAGATACGAAGCCAGAGAAGGCTTTATCGGTTGTCGAGGTGCAGAGAAACTGCCTGGTCGGGCGTCGCCGGAAAAGCTTTTACCCGCCAGACCTTTGGAAAGGGTGACCGGATAAGCGAATTGTGTTTTGACAGTTTTAGTCCCTGGTGTTTGGTTTAATTCAAAATAACCCTTAAAATAATTACGGATGGGTCCTTGTGGTTTGATTTGTACACCTTTAGTCCCTTAACTGAATTCTGTTTTAAACCTTGTAGTTGGATTAAATACAAAACGACCCCTAAACTTTTATTAAATAAATTAATTTAATTTCTTTTAAACTTTAATTAATTTAATATTATATTTTAAATGTTTTTATAAACTTATTTTATTAAAATAAATTATTTTATATAAAACAACTTATTTTTTTTTATCAAATCACTTTATTTGTTTACAAAGCCATTTATTTTTATAAAATTTAAATAAATTTATATAATTCTGTAAAATTCAAATATTTTTAATATTTAAATTAAAAATACATAATTGACACATTAATTTGAACAAATGCACTTGTATATTTTTGAATCTAAATTGTTTACAAATACAGGATAAATTTATACCATCATTTTAAATGTTTAATTTATTTAAAAATAATTGATATATTTTTTCATATATTTTTAAGACTTTAATTTAAAAATACATAAGTTGAAATTTGTAAACACACCCTTTTGTATAAACTTGGTTAGATACACGTGTGCATATTTGAATAAAATGTTGAAACTTTTACGTGTTAATATATTATAACTGAAATTTTGAAATGTCACATGAACTCACCAACCTCGTGTTGACACTTTTTCTTACATGTTTCTCAGGTCGCTAAGGCACAGGTTGCACACTTAGGACATGCATGGAGTCCTACTATCATTTAATCCTTATGCAAACATTTAAAACAATTTACTTGTTTTATTAAACTAAACTTGGGCGCACTTGTTTTGCGCATTTATTTTCTTATTTAAATCTTCCGCATTAACTCTGAACTTTTAAGATATTTCATTTATGTCCCATATAGTGTCGTATGATGTAACTAATGACTGAGATCCTGGTATTGTCACACACAACAAAACGGTAAAACTCTGTTAGTGGAATTTGGGGGTGTGACAGTTTTGTTTATGTTATGTAGGCTGAATAAGTCACGAGTAGTGGGTCATGAGTTTCAGGTTTGTTAGATAATATCAAGTGTTGTGAGGGTGAAGGGCACCCTCGGGTAGTGATCACGGGTACGCTCGGGTACGCAGGTACACCGCCAGCGTTAACTCGGGTAGGCATGCGGGTTCAGTTTCATGGGTACATGTGACACATATGAAATTTCCGAAATCTAAAACATAGTGGTTGGGCTAAACCTAACTAGCCCCAATAAGGCCCAATAGAAATCCAAGCCTATTTGAGGCCAAATAAGGATCCAAGCCCGTTAGAGTTTCAAATTTGCATAATCCGAACATCAAACTAGCCATTCGGTGTCACCTAATGACTCGTTACGCGATCATGAGAATTTAAGAAAGAATAGATGTATGTGCTCGATTATGTATATTTAAACGTTTAACGCGCTAGACGTCGGCTTATAAACGGATATGGTGCAGTACGAATACTTAAGATAACAAACTATTAATATTAATTATTAATAGTTGTCTAAGAAGTCCGTTAGGATAATTTCACTTGAAATACGCATACGGATACGCAAAACCGCGTTAGACGCGCAAACGGGCAACCTTAATAGTATAAATACTATCAACCGGTAAATTGTTACGGAAAGTATTAAGACATACTTATTACAAAAAAAAAATTTAGAAAGATAATATTAATAATCATAGTACGAGACGTTAAAATATGATAGATAGATTCAAAAACGCGTTGTTCACCTATAACGACTCGGATATCCCCTCCTTAAATTATAACAAAATAATTATTTTAGATAATTATTTCGTTGTTATTAGTTATTAATTACGAGAAGTAATTAAACCAGAACGATTTTACGCGACGTTACACTATTAACTTACGGGTTGATACGCGATACTGGTAGGTTGTTTACCCATTTAAAAGCCTAGGTATAAAAAGAAAAGGATTTCCTTATCCCTTCATTTGCACAACCTAACACACACACATATGTGTGTGAATGAGAGAGATACAGGAGAGTGAAGGGGGATCCGCCAGCTCAACTCCGACACCTCCCCTCCGGCGATCGACGGCGGAAACCCGCAACACACGACAGACGAGGCGGCGGCGGTAATGGGATGATCGGACCAGACGACTACCAGGGATGGAATCCGTCGTAGGAGTGAGGTTCCAGTGAAGGAAAGGGGCGGCGATGGGCACGGGAAAGCGGACAGAAGCCGCTACAGGCTGCGACGACGTGGTGGTTCTGATCCCGGGAGACGACAGCGACCAACACCCCTTTCTTCCCCCCCCCCCTTCGTGGTTCCGGGTTTTAACGGGAACTCCGACAACCATGGGTCTTCCCATTCACCAGACAGCTAGGTCTTGAGACACCAACAGGCTCCTTACAAGACCCGGTCAAACGGGAGTTCCGGCGAGTGGGATCTGTACAGGTTCGACGAGACTCGTCTTTCTGGCCATCCTCGTTTATCCGACAAGGGCTCGGACCACGACAGTCGTCTCAGGAGGCGCTCCCAACCAACCCAACGCTACCTTCATCACCTGTTTCAGTCTTCCGGCCAAGATCTGGGATTCCGGTGAGCTTCTTCTCATTTTCTTGTTATTCCGGGATTTAGATCTACACTATTGTACTAATTTGTTCTCGGTTTGATGTTCCGGCTAGTCTTCGATGACCATATCTCATCTTGTAGGGTTGCCATTCGTCCCGATCTACAAGGTTGGAGTTATGTTTTATCAAAGTCTAATAGATTACATTACGGTTAGTTATTGTCGTTAGATCGGTTGAACTTGTGACCGGGTTTCATTCCCGTGTGTTTGTATGGACTTTTGGACAGGTTGTGGTGAAGACGGGATGGCACCCGGATAGGCGGGACTGTTCGGGTCGTTCCCGACGGCCTCGGTTTTCTGTCCACAAACGTCAACGGTGTCATCGGTCTCCTAAACGGGTCATTTACGAGCGGATTCGTGTACGAGTTAAAAGGTATAAACGTGCGCTAAACAATTTACATTTAAGTATAAGGAAACTAAACGCGTGTGTGATTAAGTTACGTTGAGCCTAAATGATTTGGTAAACGGTAAAAACAAATATTAACCTAACAATTAATATTAACGTTTCGAGTTAATGTGTTGTCAATGAGAGGTTTCCTTTCAATTTATATATATAAATTACACAATAAATGACAACGTAAACGGGTAATGAGTAAGACGAGAATTATAATACAACTAACGGCCATTATATATATGTACATATATGTTTTCGGTTAAAACTCGGATAAATAAAATATGTTAACTGAATGTACTAAACTAAGTATATTTATGCGTATATGTTTACGCAAGTCCGAACAAATCCTAATAAGTAACGTTTATTCGAGAAATACAATACGGTACAAACATATTTTAAGATTTTGAAACTATATAAATATATGAGTACGTATATATTTATAACGACTCGTACGAAGATATTATTAAGTCTTGAAACGGTTTTATTAAGACATAGAGTTGCACACGTTCTATTAAGAGTCACATGAATATGAAGGATTGATTTTTACCATAAACGCATACAGTTAGACACATTTGGGTGCGTGGCGAATTAACACTTTCAAACATGACTATGGGAACATAATCGAGTTGAGAATACTTGTTTGATCTAAGTAACTAATATTACCGATCGTTAAACAGACACCGTATATTGAACCGGTAATACCTTTAAGAATCCACAGAGCTCAACCGCACACGTGACAACTTGACACAAGTTTAGATTTACCTTATAACATTAGGGTTAGTTCATAAAGCTCTTAAAGTACCTACAGGTATCGTATGACTCGAGTAGGACATAGACCCGCTACTATCGTATTACGCGGACTTTGGTTTTCGTTGGTGCATAAAGGATGTTATCACTCCTCCAGGTGAGTTTCACAGCCCCCTTTTAACTTTTAAACGTTTTAGAAACACTGGGGGAAAACATACTTGCTTACAAGTTTGAAAACATGAGACATCATTGTTTACTACAGTTGGGAACATCATTGCCTGATACATTCGGGAAAACATAAAACGTACTTACAAACATTTTCATATGGTAGCAAGAAAACAAGACCCGACCTTTATGTTTGCATGATTTAACACATATAGAGCGCTGGAAGTCCCCTGACCATCATATTTATAACCATTAGCTATAGGTTAGCCTGGGATTCTATGGATAGTACTATTGGGATTAACACCCCCGGTCATGGTTAGTCGCGCTAACCATGGGTCCCTCTGGCCAAATGACCGCATAGTGTTCAAACATTGCTCGTGAGGTATGAGCGAGGGGCAAAACACCTGTGTCATGGTTTGGTTATGCCTCATGTATGTACAGATTATTCGTAATCCTAGCTAGTTTACGGATGGGTCAAACATTACTTGTTTTGTTTATCATATTCATTGAAACGTTTTCGGGCAGATGGATCTGCCAATCATTTACACACAAATGGTTTTGCCATTCGTTTACTTGCGAAAGTTTTTATCGATGTTTTCAAGGAAAACAGTTTCGTATTATGGCCAAGTACACAGTATCAATGTTTCCAGGAAAAACAACTTATTTTATGACTATGACGTCATCACATGTTTTCAGTTGGAAAACGACCCATTTTATGACTATGAAGTCATCACGAGTTTTCATTGGGAAAATGACTCATTTTATTACTACGAAGTCATTACATGTTTTCAGGAAAACAGTTTCATACTATGGCCACGTATACATCATCAAAAGGAAAACTGCTTTTCATTGCAATAATTAAACCTGTGAACTCACCAACATTACGTTGACATTTTAAGTATGTTTTTCGGGTAACACGTAGCTATGACACGGTTGGAATATGTTAACGATTCGGATTAAAGCCTAGAAGCCGAAGACGTATAGCTGTTAAACCTCAAGTCGATTTTGATATATATGGATTTAGGTCAATGTACTATTTTATGTTAGTATCAAATGATGCTCAACATCTTAGAAGTCTTTATTTAGCTTTCGCTGTTGTGTAATGTTACCAATCGTTACAACCTTGATTTATTTATTTATTTATTAAGTAAATAAATTTAAGGGTGTGACAGTACATTTACCCGAGTGTGGGTTTTGTTTGAGGTCGTTACCCAAGAGCTATAAGGGTGAAGGTGGCATAACCCTAACCCAAAATTTACCCTAACAAAACCAACAATTGAGATTGTGTCATCTCACTTTTACCTTTTTGCTACCCTAATACCTTAAAGTGAAGGGGGCACAACCCCAATACCCTTATTTTTTTTGAATTAATTCTTTTTTTAAGTAAAACAAATAATAATAATAATAATAATAGTAATAATAATATAAACAAATTCATTAATAAAAAAAGTACATTAAAAAAACTAAATTAATAAAGTACATGAAAATAAATCTAGAAATCACAAGGCCACCCGTATCGACTAACTATTTCACGTTTTCGTTTTAGAACTATTTCCAACATCGGTTCTTTCACATGATTTTGAGGATCCGTAAACATCTTTAAATCACGGTTCATACGATCCTCCCGAATAGCCGCCCGTTGTTCTTCCACCATAACCCTAATATCTTGATCTTTTGACTTTTTTGAATCCAATAGTTCTTTCAAAATAACCTCCCGTGTAGACTCTCGTTGATCCTTTATGGTTGTGTATTGAGCAACCGATTCGGCTAAATTACCTTTGCTTGACGACTCGTTCGATTTCTTTGATTTTCCTCTTGGTCTTGTTGGAGTTGCATCTTGGTTGAGGTTGGGTGCCCAAGCAGCGAAGTGTTCATCATTTGAGTAGTTGGCGGAATCCGAAGACTTTCGTTTATTTTATGTAACATCCCAAAAGTTCTCTACCATTTAAATACAAGATCCAAGTTTAAGGTTAAAACGTAAATGCTACATAGATGAGGGGGCAAAAGGAAAACTTTTAAAAACCTAAATTACCCATTGTAATGATGCGGCCACCACCCCATATTCGAAATATGTTTTCTCCTTTCTCGCCGGCGGCAGTCTCACGCACCACCTCCACTCTTAAAACCCTAATCCGGCCAACTAGTTCCTTTTGCTCAGTTAAGGTGGAGAAGATCGCAGAAACAACGACGCGCAGCCTTGTGACACCATGTGGTGTGCTCGGGTGGTGGTAGCATGGACGGAGTAAGAGAGAAAAGCTAGGCAGGGATGACGACAACATGATATCTACGGTGATAGTGGTCGTGTACGGCTCAACGACGACGACAGTAGACATGCGATGCTGCTGCCATAGCTCCGGCAGCAGCAGTGGGTTCCTGTGACGTGAGATGAACGGTGGTGGTGACCCTCTCGGTGGCGGCATAGACTGTTAACGACAATGGTGACAATGGAAGCTTAGTGGTGGTGTATGGTAGGGTTGATGGTGGTTAGCAGAGGAGGTATAATGGCTAGTGGTGGTTCACGGTGGCTCAGATGAAGGAGGTGAACGGTGGTGGAAGGTGGACGGTGGTGGAGGAGCTCGATGGCAGCTATGGTTCCACCGCAACGAGCCGGCGACGACCACTGTTTTCCAACGTTAAAATGGTAAGGAACTCATTCCCAATTCAGTTTCCATGACGAGAATGGCTTCCTAACACTCAAACTTGATGTTTCATGTCGTTTTCCGGCGATATACAAGGAATCCGACAACTGCCCGGTTTTCCGGCTACGGCGGCGGCGACGGCCGGTGGCGTAGACCGGTGGAGCTCGATGAGACGATTTCGTGGCCGCTTGAATCACCTCAATCGGAGTTCGTATGGTCAAGTTATGGGCGAAACAAGTTTCTTCTCGAGAGGTGCTCAACAGTTTCGTGCAAACACGTTTAGTACGGACCGTACGCGAAGGTATAACTTGTAAAACTTATATATATAGTTTTGGCTAGTGGCAAGGGACTAGGGAAAATTATCGGGGACGTCTTTCGAGAAGATTTTTCGAACACCTTAAAAATGAGCTATAATTATATAATATTTATTATAATTATCAAATTATGGACGAATTGAAGTATGACTTTGGTACTAGAATCTAAAGTGCGGTTTATTTGATTATTGGTGTAGCTTGATGTTAGAAATGGACAATTTATATTGTCGGGTTTTAGATAAAAACAAACGGGACTCTGTCCGATTTTCGTCAGGATTAAGGAAATGTTTTACAACGAAGACGTCCTCATTACGGTTTGGGTTTGTTTGGGAAAAGACCCAGTTCAGGCGAATCTAGCATGTTCGCCTGAAACCAAGTAGCGAACTTAACATGCTCGCCTAATACAAATGAAGCGAACTTACCTCATGTTTGCTAGGTCACGGAGGCGAACTTATCATATGTCTGCCTAAGTCAAAGTAGCGAACATACCATGTTCGCCTAAGCCATGAGTGGCGAACTTGCCCAAGCTTGCCAAACCCTAAAGATAGAAATGTATAGTGTCAGTTAGGACAGTTATCTTAACTTATATGAATGAATTATCCAGATTGTGCGTGACACAGTTTGGGCAGTAGATAACACATTGAGGCTAGCTTATCAGGTGAGTTCTAGAGCCCTCTTTTAAATGTTTTAATAATGTTTTGGGCTGGTGTTCATATATACGAAACGATGTTTACGAAATGATGCTTACGAAACTATGTTTACGAAATGAAATGATCTGGAACGATCGATTTACTAAAGGAATGATTTTTGAAACAAGAAACGTTTATGAAAAAAAGTTTTATGAAAGGAATATTTACGAGCGGAATGTTTATAAAGAAATGGTTTGAATTGAAAGTAAAGGGGTTTTGAAAATGAATGAATTTTTTATGAAAAGGAAAACAGGCAAAGGTTTTAAAGAAATCATTACAAATCTAATCTGTTGAATGAATGAAATTGATGAATGAAGTATGGGAACGTAATTCCCAGCCTTATGGTAGATTATGGCCAACGAGCCGTAGTTTCCGTAATAACAACAAGGGCAGTGTCTTTGTGGCATGTCAATGTTTATGATGTTGTACAACTGGTAAGGGAGTAATGACGGTTACTAAGGGGTTAATGTGACCCTACGAAGGTTAATTATGATCCGACGGTGTTATGGCCGTGAGCCATAGCCGTCGATGGAAGTTGCCGGTTTATGGACATTGGAGTCATAAGGGCAACTGAATGGGTATTGTCGGTCCTCGTACAGTTAAGCCTTGGGGGCAATACAAAAAAGGGAATTGACGGAACGTATTGTATTGTCGGTCTTCATGCACTTAAGTCATAGGGGCAATACAATACTAAATGACGGAACGAATGGTAACACAGATTTAGATAATAATGTATGACTTAAATGGAATGTTAAACGTTTTAAACGAATGATCCGTTAAATGGTGTTTTGATAATGATTAAGTGATTGAATGTTTTAAATGGTGAATGTTAAGCCCCGTTTTAATTATGAATAATAAAACCCTAACAAATGACGAACGGTAAACCATTTTCTTATAAATGAATGAAAACCTTGAACTCACCAGCGTAGCTGACTTTTAGTATGCACATTCAGGTTAAGGACAAGTACGGGCGTATGGTGATGCTTGGCAAGTGATGAAGAGTTACCCAGTCGATATACGATGTCTGGCATCCCGCTTTGTTTTAGTTATGATGTGTTTATATTTTAGACAATGTTTACGCTTCCGCACGTTGAACAATGTTGATGTTATGTTAGAATGGAATTTTCCGCTGTGTTATTTGATATTCAAGTTTAAGAAATGTTTTTGAATGAGTAAATCCAACAAGTGAGGCCTCCCGGGTTTGGGGTCTTACAAGTTGGTATTAGAGCAATAGTTTGAGAGATTCAGACACTCCCAGTGTCTGAACTTAAACTGTGAATGGGACCGAAAGCGGATGCCAGTACGGGTAACTCGAGCCACAACATCAGGTATGAAGGTAGTATATATATTTACGTATATAGTATGCCTTAGAAGTGTTAGGTTAGGACTTGTGTTTTGATGAAATCACAAAGGTGGTCAAATAGAAATCAAGAGGTAGTGTAATGGTTAATTGCAGATGGCCAGTGTATATCTTACAGTACTTGTTGAATTCTATTTGTTAACTAGCGTGATGACATTAGATTCTTTTTTACACAACAAAATGGCTTGTAGAATAGGCGAAAGGTGTAGAATAGATTAGGACGACACGGTAGGATGGCCGCACACCAAGTCTACAGTAAAGTGGCAATTGTTAATGCAGAACTGGAAGGTAGTATGCATGAGACAATACGAGTGTATTCCGAGCTATCTTCTGTGGTGTGGACTTAGCGCGAAAGTGGTCAGAGGTGTCGAGAAGAATACCGGGACAAGATCTCAAATTTGAAGAGACGTGAGTATTATGAAATGTTATAAGAGGAACTAGAATGCTCGAGTAAAGTAAATTGGAAATTAGGTTTGGATCCACGAAATTGTGAATTTGCAGGTGCACGTGCATGATAGTGAATCTTATGGTGTTGATTAATGCTTACGTATCAGAGTTGACCTTATTACTCAACTATGACTACGAGATGTTAGTCACCCGAGTTTAAAGAGATTGATGAACCTCATTAGTAATAGTAACGGAGTCAAAGATGGTGTACCGAACAAAGGTAAATGATGTTACCAAGTACAAGCCACGGGCAAGATGAGGAGGAATGAAACATTGATTTTACCTAAGTCAGACGCATGTATGAAGAATGCCAAGGAGCTAGTGTGGACTACGCCTAGCACACATATGTTATGATGAATAAAAATCGGTCTACAGTCGAAGTATGCATGAGCATGATGGAATAACCACACAAGTGGATGTCCAAAGAATATCTGAGTGCACGAATGCACAAATGGCATCTCTCCATGTAGAAGACAATCCGAACCGACTAAGATGAGTGTATCTTGAAGTGAGAAGATAGATATACCAACAACAAGTAACGAGAACTGCGATGTTAATTAGGGCGTGCAGACTAAACCAAATGAAACCAGATCCGACCCAAGGGTTGTGTGACGTTTCGGATTTTTCGTTCTCGCACTTGTATTATAATTATCGTGTAATCATTCTCTATTTTAATAAAATATAAGAGTTTTATTTGGTTTTATACAAATAGGTATTTTATTTTACGGATTTAAACTAATTAGAATTTTATAAATTTTAAAACTAATATAAAGTTTTATATAAAAATCTAAATTTAAAAAGTTGTATATTTAATAAAATAACCTATTTAAAATAAGATAAATAACTTTTATAAAAATTATTTATAATAAAAAAAATAAGTTTATAAAAACATTTTTAAATTAATTTGATTTAAAAGAAATTAAATTATATATTTAAATAAAAGTTCAGGGATTGTATTGTAATTAAACAAACTAGAAGGATTTAAAACTGAAATCGACTAAGGGGCTGTTTCTGGTCAATTTAAACTACAAGGGCCCATCCGTATTAATTTTAAGGGCTAATTCGAGTCAAACCAAACTCCAGGGACTAAATCTGTCAATTCTCGGTTCGTTTATCCGGTCACCCCCTCCGATGGTCCGGCGGGTAGAGAACTTTCCGGCGACGCCCGACAAGGCTGTTTCTCTGCACCTCGACAGCCGCTAAAGGCTTCCCTGGCTTCGTCCCTCCCACGCGAACAATACCCCCCGACCAATTGGTCTCCCCAACATAAGGATCGTCTGATCCTGTTGGTGGCCGAGAAGACCACGTTCGAATTCGCGCCCGACAGACCACCTCCGCGCGTGTTGAATGTCTGGTTAGTTTCGTCTCGTCCAGACTAGTGTCGGAACGTGCCCAATTGCACGTTTTAACATAGAAATCAAGCTCGGCTATAAATAGCCATGGTCGGCCCTGCACGAGCTCGCTACCCTCCTTCCACCCACTCTCACTCCAAATTGAAGGCACCATTACAATCGCCATCTCTGTGTGAAGCTGTGACCAAGGTTGTAGAGGCTAATCCCATCCAGAAGCTCAATTCTCATTCTGGACATTCTCGGATTTAAGACTCTGCCGTCCAGCCCCTTTGCGACCACGTAAGAATCCTCAACTTCGTTTCTTTACTTTCTGTTATCATAAGGCAAGCTGAACCAATCGAAGTCACGACTCCAAACCATCGATTTCCGGACAAACTATTGTTCTGAAAAATTACTGTTTTATTTTCTAAAGTCTGGGCCATCGAAACTACTTAGTTTCGATTGAGTAAATGGTCAATCGAAACTAGTAGTTTTGATAGATGGTAGTTTCGACAGTCTGTGTATCACTTGTAAATGATAAATCGAAACTAGTAGTTTCGATATATAGTAGTTTCGACAGTTCTGTGTATCACTTGTAAATGGTCAATCGAAACTAATAGTTTCGATTGAACATAGTTTCGATACCTGTCACAACTATAAACAGTTTCGATCAAATCAGTAATTTCAAGTAAATCTGGACCAACTTTTTATGCAAATAACACTAAGAAATGCTATTATAAACCTATACACAATTAAATACTAATACGCACATGTAAACATACAATAATACCCATTTATCTACATAGGGTTTCAACGTGCTTAGACTTCAACATCTTTATCACCTACACGCGTGGAAAAATACCCGCTTGCAAGGTGAGTTACATAGCCCCTATTTTACATTTTTATACGTTTTGGGGTGAAACATTATACATGCTACTCACATTGTTTGTACGTGTTATACATGAGACTATATGCTTATTTTTTGGATGTACATACATTTAAACACAAGACAACCAATTGTAATATTGATAGATCTATTGTGCCTGACCAGCCCACCCGGTTAGGGTGTTTATTACTGCATACTCGGATATAACCGCGTGTTATATTCAAACATATCGGATATAGTGGGTAACTATATTCAAACATACCGGACTTAGCTGTTGTGCTCTGTTCAAGCGCGTCAAACTCGGTTTGAATTGTGATTAAATAAATGATACATCATATATACTATGTTTAACAAGATAAACAATGAGTTGCAAAACGATTTACAACTACTATTTACCGGAATTACTAAACCTATGTACTCACCAACTTTTTAGTTGACACTTGATTTAAATAATGTTTCAGGTTTGGATATGTGACTACTTGCCGAAGATTTCTCCACTTAGGAACTATGGACCTAGTTAAATAAATCAATGTTTTGAACTAGACTAGGTTATTTGGAATGTATCGTATTTGGATCTTGTTGTCTTTAAATTTAATTAATGAATTATGCAACCTTTTAGCTATCATGTGCTTTTGAACAATCATTCCATTGTCCGCCTCGATGATTCCGCCATCGGTCGGGGTGTGACAGATTGGTATCAAAGCCATGGTTATAGGGAATTAGGTTATTAGACACAATGACCTAGACTATAACCATAGGACTCCCTTTTATGTGTTATGTGCTAGATGATAAATTGCTATGTGAATTATTTGTAGTTAGGTATTATTTGAATTTTCCCGAGTTTGGTACATGAGACTTATACACATACATACAAGACTTTGATATATGATACATACTTTACATACATATTTGACAAACAAACTTATGCAAACAAATACACTACCCATCCTTATCTTTACTCCTTCCTAATCCGTATTAATTGCAACATTCCCACACATTTTATACCCATAGACTCTCAAGTCTATTAAAATCTTGAAAATCTCGTCAACGACTTAATTTCTTGAAACCAGTAAAGGACACGTGCAATCTGGAAGGGTGACACCTGTACATTGGGTTTTCTATCTAGGAAAGCATTTCGTATAAATCCAAATAAACGGACCCGTATGCTTTCCTGGGAATTCCTGAAGTGAGTGTTTACCTATAGGCTAAAGCATGTCTCTTTGAAAGTTTTGAGGAATTATTTAACGTTGATAAGTCAATGTATTCGCAAGGATACGATCCGAACTTAAACTCAAAATTTGGGGACATTATAGAAAGATAGGAAGAACTAGACGAACATGCAAAGCAAATCATTATTACGGGTGCACACGTAATAACAATTTGTAGTGCATGCAAGTCCCGGCAATTCCTATTACACGAATAATAATCTATAACATCATGTTCTATCCGGAATAGATGGCTTAGTTTCCCCCATCAACTTTGAATAAATACACATACACTGGCACGCGTCATGATGAATCCCGTTTTTCTGCTTACATTATTTCCCACTATAACTCATATATATCCATCTTATCTAAAATATCATTGTCTTTTCTTATGGTGTTAGAATGCCTCCTCGACGGGCAAACTCTAGCACTTCCAACCCGGATCTTGCTACTCTTTTTGCCCAGCTGGTAGGGCAAATGACCCAAGCAAATAACAACAGTGACGGGTCTCACAACATCCAAGGGAACGGTGGTACCAACCCGCCTCACTGCACGTTTAAGCACTTTAACTCGTGCAATCCTACAAAATACTTCGGGACTGAAGGTGCTACCGGCCTACTTCAATGGTTTGAAAGCATGGAAAGCACA
The DNA here is from genome assembly GCA_023525975.1 of Smallanthus sonchifolius. Classification (NCBI taxonomy): domain Eukaryota; kingdom Viridiplantae; phylum Streptophyta; class Magnoliopsida; order Asterales; family Asteraceae; genus Smallanthus; species Smallanthus sonchifolius. The sequence continues at coordinate 54,185,665 of CM042043.1, read as the reverse complement.
TTCCTAAACAGCGACTGTCCCGATAATCTTCGGGTTCTTTATGCCACAAGTGTACTCCAAAAGAGAGCCCTCACCTGGTGGAACGGTGAGAAACGCACTCGTGGTGCTGAGGTTGCTACATCTTTATCATGGGATGATCTGAAGAAGGCCATGACTGATGAATTCTGTCCTCGGAATGAAATGAGGAAGCTCGAGGCTGAGTTTTAGGATCTTGCCCAAGACAGTGGGGATAATCTGGCCTACACCACCCGGTTTCAAGAGCTAAGTCTGCTGGTGCCTCATATGATCACTCCCCTTGCTCGGGGGATTGAAAAATACATAGGCGGCCTGCCTATGCAAATTCAAGATGCTGTGCTAGGAAGCAATCCTCCTACACTTGAAGCTGCTATCCGTCTATCTGCTACACTATCCGACAACCATGTCAAAGCCGGAACCTTAACAAGAAAGGGTTCCAAGAAGGTTGTTTCTACTCTTGCGGTCGTCAAAGATGTAAAACCCGAGTCTTCTAACCGCAACAAGAAACGAAAGGGTCGAAACTTCGCAGCCGTAACTCCCGCTGTGCCTGCTATTCAAGCGGCCCCTTTGGGTCAAAACCCGAAAACTTATCAGGGCCCGAATCCCCAATGCCAGACCTGCAAGTACCATCATCCTGCCAACTTACCATGCCGATTGTGCTCAAGCTGTGGACGATATGGACACATGGTAACTACTTGCCGTACCCGTCCTCCCGTCCATCAAGCTGCTCCAGTCAACCGTCCAATCTATCCGGCACCTCTGAATGGTCGGGCATGTTACGAATGTGGAGACCCAAACCATTTCCGTGACCGATGCCCAAAACTTCATCAACAAGGTGGTCCCCAAGGACGAGCGTTTAATATAAACGCTAATGAGGCTCAAGCAAACAACGACGTGATAAACGATACGTTTCTCGTAAACAATCATTATGCGTCCGTTTTATTTGATACCGGTGCCGATAGGAGTTTTGTATCTCTTACCTTTGAATCTAGACTTGCTAAACAAAGAACGAAACTTGACAATTCTTATTCCGTGGAGATAGCAAACGGAAAATCTATTACTATAAATTCTGTTATCCGCGACTGCAATCTCGAGCTTAATAATCACAAATTCTCTGTTGATCTCCTTCCAATGCAATTGGGAAGCTTCGATATTATAATTGGCATGGACTGGTTATCCAAGCACCATGCCGAGGTTATTTGCTATGAAAAGTGTATTTGTATACCTCTCTCTTCGGGCGACACATTAGTTATGTTCGGTGAAAAACCATGTCGTGGTCTTCAAATCATGTCTTGCACATTGGCACAAAAGTACTTGCGGAAAAAGTACGCTGCCTTCTTGGCCCACATAGTTGACACGAAAGACAAGGGTAAGAAATTGCAAGACATTCCAATCATCCGAGATTTTCCCGAGGTATTCCCCGAGGATTTACCTGGTCTTCCCCCCACTAGACAAGTGGAGTTTCGTATCGACCTTGTGCCCAGGGCAACTCCCGTGGCAAAAGCCCCCTATCGTCTTGCACCTTCCGAGATGCAAGAACTTGCAAGTCAATTACAAGAACTCTCATCCAAAGGATTCATCCGCCCGAGCCATTCACCTTGGGGTGCTCCCGTACTATTCGTAAAGAAAAAGGATGGATCGTTTCGAATGTGCATCGATTATCGTGAACTCAACAAGCTTACAATTAAGAACCGTTATCCTTTACCCTGTATCGACGATCTTTTCGATCAGCTTCAAGGTTCAACATGCTTCTCCAAGATTGACCTTCGTTCCGAGTACCATCAACTTCGTGTTCTCGATGAAGACATTCCGAAGACTGCCTTTCGGACTAGATATTGTCACTACGAGTTCATGGTCATGCCCTTCGGTTTGACTAATGCACCTGCAGTCTTCATGGACCTCATGAACCATGTATGCAAACCTTATTTGGACAAGTTCGTGATTGTTTTCATTGACGACATTCTTATCTATTCTAAAACGAAAGCGGAGCATGAACAACATCTTCGTTTGATTTTGGAACTCTTGAAGAAAGAACAACTATACGCCAAGTTCTCCAAGTGTGAATTCTGGCTAAAGGAAGTTCAATTTTTGGGACACATAGTCAACGATAAGGGAATTCATGTGGACCCGGCAAAGATCGAGGCGGTAAAGAATTGGAGTACTCCCAAGACTCCTACCGAGATTCGTTCATTCCTTGGACTAGCAGGTTACTATCGTCGTTTCATCTCAAATTTCTCCAAGATTGCGGTCCCGTTCACTGCCTTGACTCATAAAGGTAAGCACTACGAGTGGGGACCCAAGCAAGAGGAAGCTTTCCAAACTCTAAAGCACAAGCTCTGCAATGCTCATATTCTAACTCTTCCTAGTGGTAATGATGACTTTGTCGTTTATTGTGATGCATCCAACCAAGGTCTTAGTTGTGTTCTTATGCAACGAGGTCAAGTAATTGCATACGCATCACGTCAACTCAAAGTCCATGAGAAGAACTACACGACCCATGATCTCGAGCTTGGTGCTGTCGTTTTCGCCTTGAAAATTTGGAGACACTATCTATATGGCACCAAATGCGTGGTTTTCACCGACCACAAAAGTCTCCAACATATTTTCAATCAAAAAGAGCTTAATATGAGGCAACGACGATGGGTTGAACTTCTAAACGACTACGACTGTGAGATCCGCTACCACCCCGGCAAAGCGAACGTTGTAGCCGACGCCTTGAGTCGTAAAGAACGTATCATGCTTCATAGTGTTCATATTCATAACGATATCCAAACCCGTATTCTCAAAGCACAACACACCTCGGTTACCGAGGGAAACATGTATCAAGAGATGGCATGTGGCGTAGAACTCTTGCTAGAAACCAAAGCCAACGGCCTATTATATTACTTGGACCGTATCTGGGTTCCCGATCGCGACGATCTTCGTATATTTTTGATGAACGAGTCCCACAAAACTCGATATTCGGTACATCCCGGAGCTGATAAGATGTACATGGGTCTCCGTCAGCAATATTGGTGGCCCGACATGAAAAAGGATATTGCCCTCTTTGTGGCAAAATGCCTAAAGTGAAGGCCTAACACCAGAAGCCTTCCGGTCTCCTCGAACAACCTGAAATTCCCGTGTGGAAGTGGGAGAACCTTGCTATGGATTTCATCACCAAACTCCCACGCACTTCAAGTGGGCACGATAGTATCTGGGTTATTATCGACCGACTTACAAAGTCTGCTCATTTCTTGCCTATTCGTGAGGACTATCGAGTCGAGAAATTGGCTCGGATCTACATTGATGAGATTGTAAGTCGTCACGGAATCCCTTTGAACATCATCTCCGATCGTGATTAACGTTTTACTTCCCGATTTTGGCAATCATTGCAATCAGCACTTGGTACTCGTTTGGATTTAAGTACAGCTTACCATCCTCAAACTGATGGACAAACCGAATGAACAATCCAAACTCTTGAGGATATGCTTAGAGCTTGTGTCATTGACTTTGGTGGCAATTGGGATTCTCACCTACCACTGATTGAATTTTCCTACAACAACAGCTACCACTCAAGCATTAACATGGCACCGTTTGAAGCTCTTTATGGACGGAAATGTCGTTCACCGATTTGTTGGAACGAAATTGGTGAAGCACAAATCACCGGTCCCGAGCTTATCCAAGAAACCACCGATAAAGTCTCTCTTATCCATGACAACATTCGAGTAGCAAGGAGTCGACAAAAGAGCTATGCCGATAGACGACGAAAACCCTTGGAATTTCAAGTTGGAGATATAGTTCTTCTAAAGGTATCACCTTGGAAAGGCGTAGTCCGATTTGGAAAGAAAGGAAAACTTGCACCTCGATATGTGGGTCCATTCAAGATACTCGAAAGGGTAGGAAAAGTGGCCTACAAACTCGATCTTCCTTCAGAACTTAACAACGTTCATCCAACCTTTCATGTGTCAAATTTGAAAAAGTGTCTAGCCGATGAGAATCTCCACATCCCTCTTGACGAAGTGCGTATTGACGAAAAAATGCACTTTGTTGAAAAACCCGTGGAAATCATGGATCGAGAAGTTAAGAAACTCAAGCGTAACCGCATCCCCATTGTCAAGGTCCGTTGAGAATCTAAACGTGGACCCGAGTTCACTTGGGAACGTGAAGACCAAATGAAGACCAAGTATCCGCATCTATTTTCATAGCCTCCACTAGTTGAATTTCGGGGCGAAATTCCTATAACATGGGGAGACTGTGACGTTTCGGATTTTTCGTTCTCGCACTTGTATTATAATTATCGTGTAATCATTCTCTATTTTAATAAAGTATAAGAGTTTTATTTGGTTTTATACAAATAGGTATTTTATTTTACGGATTTAAACTAATTAGCATTTTATAAATTTTAAAACTAAATTAAAGTTTTATATAAAAATCTAAATTTAAAAAGTTGTATATTTAAGAAAATAACCTATTTAAAATAAGATAAATAACTTTTATAAAAATTATTTATAATAAAAAAAAAAGTTTATAAAAACATTTTTAAATTAATTTGATTTAAAAGAAATTAAATTAATTTATTTAAATAAAAGTTCAGGGGTTGTATTGTAATTAAACAAACTAGAAGGATTTAAAACTGAAATCGACTAAGGGGCTGTTTCTGGTCAATTTAAACTATAAGGGCCCATCCGTATTAATTTTAAGGGCTAATTCGAGTCAAACCAAACTCCAGGGACTAAATCTGTCAATTCTCGGTTCGTTTATCCGGTCACCCCCTCCGATGGTCTGGCGGGTAGAGAACTTTCCGGCGACGCCCGACAAGGCTGTTTCTTTGCACCTCGACAGCCGCTAAAGGCTTCCCTGGATTCGTCTCTCCCACGCGAACAATACCCCCCGACCAATTGGTCTCCCCAACATAAGGATCGTCTGATCCTGTTGGTGGCCGAGAAGACCACGTTCGAATTCGCGCCCGACAGACCACCTCCGCGCGTGTTGAATGTCTGGTTAGTTTCGTCTCGTCCAGGCTAGTGTCGGAACGTGCCCAATTGCACGTTTTAACATAGAAATCAAGCTCGGCTATAAATAGCCATGGTCGGCCCTGCACGAGCTCGCTACCCTCCTTCCACCCACTCTCACTCCAAATTGAAGGCACCATTACAATCGCCATCTCTGTGTGAAGCTGTGACCAAGGTTGTAGAGGCTAATCCCATCCAGAAGCTCAATTCTCATTCTGGACATTCTCGGATTTAAGACTCTGCCGTCCAGCCCCTTTGCGACCACGTAAGAATCCTCAACTTCGTTTCTTTACTTTCTGTTATCATAAGGCAAGCTGAACCAATCGAAGTCACGACTCCAAACCATCGATTTCCGGACAAACTATTGTTCTGAAAAATTACTGTTTTATTTTCTAAAGTCTGGGCCATCGAAACTACTTAGTTTCGATTGAGTAAATGGTCAATCGAAACTAGTAGTTTTGATAGATGGTAGTTTCGACAGTCTGTGTATCACTTGTAAATGATAAATCGAAACTAGTAGTTTCGATATATAGTAGTTTCGACAGTTCTGTGTATCACTTGTAAATGGTCAATCGAAACTAATAGTTTCGATTGAACATAGTTTCGATACCTGTCACAACTATAAACAGTTTCGATCAAATCAGTAATTTCAAGTAAATCTGGACCAACTTTTTATGCAAATAACACTAAGAAATGCTATTATAAACCTATACACAATTAAATACTAATACGCACATGTAAACATACAATAATACCCATTTATCTACATAGGGTTTCAACGTGCTTAGACTTCAACATCTTTATCACCTACACGCGTGGAAAAATACCCGCTTGCAAGGTGAGTTACATAGCCCCTATTTTACATTTTTATACGTTTTGGGGTGAAACATTATACATGCTACTCACATTGTTTGTACGTGTTATACATGAGACTATATGCTTATTCTTTGGATGTACATACATTTAAACACAAGACAACCAATTGTAATATTGATAGATCTATTGTGCCTGACCAGCCCACCCGGTTAGGGTGTTTATTACTGCATACTCGGATATAACCGCATGTTATATTCAAACATATCGGATATAGTGGGTAACTATATTCAAACATACCGGACTTAGCTGTTGTGCTCTGTTCAAGCGCGTCAAACTCGGTTTGAATTGTGATTAAATAAATGATACATCATATATACTATGTTTAACAAGATAAACAATGAGTTGCAAAACGATTTACAACTACTATTTACCGGAATTACTAAACCTATGTACTCACCAACTTTTTAGTTGACACTTGATTTAAATAATGTTTCAGGTTTGGATATGTGACTACTTGCCGAAGATTTCTCCACTTAAGAACTATGGACCTAGTTAAATAAATCAATGTTTTGAACTAGACTAGGTTATTTGGAATGTATCGTATTTGGATCTTGTTGTCTTTAAATTTAATTAATGAATTATGCAACCTTTTAGCTATCATGTGCTTTTGAACAATCATTCCATTGTCCGCCTCGATGATTCCGCCATCGGTTGGGGTGTGACAGGTTGTTTGTCTAGAATGGATGTGAAGGAAAAGTTTTGACCAACAATGTGAAGTAAGGCATGGGCACTAAGAAGAAATTCAAGGCGACTCAGAGAACGCTCTACTACGGCTAAGTCTAATCAACAGTCGCGATGGTTATTAGAATTGGAAAGCCGTTGAGGGACCCACTGAAACTAGAAAGGAAATGAAAGTACAAGTGTCAACGCACGTGTCATTTATTTGTAGTAAGACCAACGAAGGTGACTTTAGAAGAATTGTATACAGAAAAGGCTAACAGAAATGAGTAGCTAGAGAATATATATTGTCGGTCAGATGGGATGCCAATCCCTAAGACCATCCGGTGATAGGGAGGAAGAATGGTGTTCAATGAACCAATGGTGTGAAACGTAAAACCTTGACAAGTACGCTTAAAAGAAAGACTAGAAGGAGATTGTGTATGAAAATATGAATGTAAAGTTCGAGTGACTAGTGTTCCATCTGAATGAATACCTTCTCGACAAGTTTAGTGTGATGGGGGATACCTCATATGGTTGGGGGATGCTTCAAATGGTTCCTAAGGGAATGAAGCGATACGGTTCCTACGGGAACGAAGCAATGTGGTTCGTTCAGGAACGAAGCGATATGGTTTCTACGGGAACGAATCGATACGATTCCTTCAGGAACGAGACGATGTGGTCCCTTCGGGAACAAGACGGTACGGTACCTTCGGAAACTTGATAGTATGATTCATTCAAGAACAAGATAGTATGATTCATTCGAGAACGACATGTTATAGCCCTTCGAGGACGAACGCACCATGGATAGTTTATAAGGTACACGCAATGATCCAGACAGTCGAGAGATGATCGATAGTAACCGTCTAGATGACACAATAGACAAACTTAACGAGGAAATGAATTTATGGCAATGGAGTCTTTGGTGGATGACTTCGAGCTTGATGAGATAGTTCACGTAGAATGATAAGATAAGAACCCTAACGGTTAGATGTGAAAGATCGACTGGGGATGTACGATGCCGAACGAGATAACGTCGATCAAGAACTAGAGAGGTATAGTGAAGACTACACAAGAATTTAGCAATGGAAAAGCAAAGTATTGGCTCAGATGAAAGACGCTAAATTTCCTACAAGACACGCTAAGTTTATAAAGGGCCTCACGGCTCGCTCAGCATGACAATCCATATAAGTGTTTCGTAGATTCGAATTAAGCCAAACCTACGAGATGTGCGTAAAGTCAAGAAACTAATGCTATTTGATACAAGATCCGAGATAATTGGGATAATGGGGGTAAGAATTCATTTCCAGTAACAGAAGTAAACCCTAACTACGTGTGGCTCGCGTATGGCATCGAATGTTCACCAATCTGATGATCGGCCTACAGAATTCATTATCTTAACTTATATGAATGAATTATCCAGATTGTGCGTGACATAGTTTGGGCAGTAGATAACATATTGAGGCTAGCTTATCAGGTGAGTTCTAGAGCCCTCTTTTAAATGTTTTAATAATGTTTTGGGCTAGTGTGCATATATACGAAACGATGTTTACGAAATGATGCTTACGAAACTATGTTTACGAAATGAAATTATTTGGAACGATCGATTTACTAAAGGAATGATTTTTGAAACAAGAAACGTTTATGAAAAGAAAGTTTTATGAAAGGAATGTTTACGAACGGAATGTTTATAAAGAAATGGTTTGAACTGAAAGTAAAGGGGTTTTGAAAATGAATGAATTGTTTTATGAAAAGGAAAACGAGCAAAGGTTTTAAAGAAGTCATTACAAATCTAATCTGTCGAATGAATGGAATTGACGAATGAAGTTCCCAGCCTTATGGTAGATTATGGACAACGAGCCATAGTTGCCATAAGAACAACAGGGGTAGTGTCTTTGTGGCCTGTCAATGGTTATGATGTTGTATAGGTGGTAAGGGAGTAACGACGGTTACTCAGGGGTTAACGTGACCCTACGGAGGTTAAATTATGATCCGACGGTGTTATGGCCGTGAGCCATAGCCGTCGATGGAAGTTGTCGGTTTATGGACATTGGAGCCATAAGGGCAACTGAATGGGTATTGTCGGTCCTCGTGCAGTTAAGCCTTGGGGGCAATACAAAAAAGGGAATTGACGGAACATATTGTATTGTCGATCTTCGTGCAGTTAAGCCTTAGGAACAATACAATACTAAATGACGGAACGAATGGTAACACAGATTTAGATAATAATGTATGACTTAAATGGAATGTTAAACATTTTAAACGAATGATCCGTTAAACGGTGTTTTGACAATGTTTAAGTAATTGAATGTTTTAAATGGTGAATGTTAAGCCCGTTTTATTTATGATTGAATGAAAAACTTGAAGTTACCAACGTAGCTGACTTTTAGTATGCACATTCAGGTTAAGGACAGGTACAGACGGATGGTGATGCTTGGTAAGCGATGAAGAGTTACCAGGTCGATCTTCGATGTCTGGCATCCCGTTATATTTTAGTTATGATGTGTTTATATTTTAGATAATGTTGATGTTATGTTAGAAAGAAATTTTCCGCTGTATTATTTGATATTCAAGTTTAAGAACTGTTTTTGAATGAGTAATCCAACAAGTGAGGCTTCCCGGGTTTAGGGTCTTACATTTTCTGATTGTCCGGAAAACTCCTCCCCCATCAACGACACTTGTTCCGATTTATCATGTTGGCGTACAAGCTCCCAACACTCAACGTGGGAAAAAGGTTTTTTGTGTTTAGTTTGGAAATCCTTCAACGCTTTCTTCATCACATCTAAGTCGGCGGATCCACTCGCACGTAGACGGTCCTATATGGTTATAAAAAATATAAACTTAAATAAAAAATAAATAAACAACAAATATAAACTTAAATAGTCAAAAGATAAATACGTGGCTTGAATCCAACAACCGTTGAACCAACTCATTTACGTATTTAAAGCCGTCAATTTTGAATTTAGTTGGTGAATAGTTCGGTTGCTTCCACTAACTTGTTCGTTGTAATGCTTAAGGATACGCTTCCAAAATTCAGTTATCTTTTGTTGATTTTCGACTATCGGGTCTTCGAAAATATGAATCCAAGCCTTACACAAAGCGAGATTTTGTTTATCGGTCCATTGTTGGCATGCCACACGTGCGTGGAATTTTCCTTTATTTCTAGGTTCAACATCTTCTTCTTCACCAACCTATACTTCTTCCACGTCGTCATCTTCGTCTTCACCAAGCTCTACTTCATCTTCATCGTCATTGAAGATCGGGAGCGGTCGATCTTCATTGTTACGGTTTGGGTTAAGGAATGGTAGGTTTTGGTAGCGAGGTGCAAAAGGCTCAAACGTAAGTTGATCATGTAATGGATAAGTGTATTGACCGGGTGCAATTTGGGTAGGCATTACGGGCATTTGAGTGGGAATTTGAGCATACGAATAACATGGGTACGATGCCGGTTGTTGTATTGGTTGAATATGTTGTTTTGTTGAGGGGTTTTGGCTAGAATCGGCCTTTGATTTTTTTCGAGTACCGACTTTTGCTTTTTTGGATTCCATGATTTTTAAGTAGAAATATGGTAGAAAGAAATATTTTGGGTGTGAAAAATATGGTATAATTGTATTGTATATATAGGAAAAAAAATTATTTAATGCCTTCAACGGCTATAATGCCGTTTGACCAACGGCTAGAAACGAAATTGAAATCGGGTAAAAGTACCCGCAAAAGCATACCCGTGATCGAAGCCGCAACGACGGCGGCTATGTACCCGGGTGAAGCCGAGTACCCGTGATCACTACCCGAGGGTGCCCCTCTCACCCTAATGTTGTTTGAAACAAAAAAAATTTATTTAAATAATTAATATTATTTATATAAATTCACCTCCATCCAAATTAATTTTACACACAAAAATATCAACCCAATAATCAAATCTTTTATCTACAATGGATCGTGAATTGTTGATTCCTCCTTAGTCATCCGATGACTTTGAGTTGCTATTTCCTCACGATAGCGAGTCTAGTCTCCAATTTCTCATGAATATTGTCGCCCAAGCCGAACAAGAAGACACCACAACCTCTAAAAAAAGATATGTGCCACGTGATCATGAACAAGCCCTTGAAACTCTGATGAACGATTATTTCGTGGATGAAAACCCAAAATTTGATGAAGGTACGTTTCGTGAAAGATTTCTAATGTCAAAACGTTTATTTTTATAAATTGTTGCAGATATAGAATCAAAATTTAAATGGTTCTAAGAGGGCGTAGACGGGAGAATGAAAAAGAGGATGAAGTAGTGGTAGTCGCACGTTTTCGTTTCTATTTTAAATTATTTATGTACGTTGTTTCTCAGTTCTTATTATTCAGAAAATAGAGCAGTAGTTGATCGCTCAAATACTCCGTGTTGTGTGTGTTTCGCGTGCAATCTTGTAGTCACTTTTCCATACCACTTTCTCACTGCAGGATAGGTCCGTAATTCATGACGGGTGATGCTTTTAGTTTATAGGTTAGTGGAGATCTGCTGACTTTATGGTAGTATGTTATGTACAGATTAGTTTATATGTAATTTTTGCTTTCTGCCGTCAACAAATATAGATCATTAGATAGTGCTGCATGTTGTATTCCATGGATCCTTTCATTAATTCTATGGTTATCTTTTGTTTCAGTACACCTAGTCGCCTCTGAACCATCATCGACACTAACTCAGATATCTCCTCCTCTTGATTTATAATGAATTATATCTTTTGCTTTCTGCCATTGATTTTGAACGAATCATATATTTTGCTTTCTGCCACTCATTTATAATGAACTAAATTAGTTAACACTAACTTAGGTATCTCCTCCTCTTGATTGCTTTACCACTAACTTAGGTAATAAGATGTTTCTATGTTTTGATTTTGTTTTTCGGTATGATTTTAGGTTTTTAGGGCTTAAAACTTTCATGTCCATGTAATTATGCAGCCTGTCCCAGGTAAATGCTTTTGGGAATCCCTTTGAGGCCACTTGGTAGTTAAATAGTTTTAGTAAAATGAAACTAAAAATTCATTTTGATTTGATCTATGAGCCATTTTGAAAAGCAAAATTAAAAGATACAACAAAAGTTGGCTGTGAGGCTGCACGCCGCATTCGAATTTAGTGTTAGCTGGCTGGTATCACTGCTGCTTCTGTTACGTATCATTTGGATCTTGTAAGAACTCCTCTTTCAGCACAGGTAGAAATTAATTAATTAATTGGTATGTGATTATTGTTATTGTCCTTAGTTATTCTCTTTATAATAGTATTCTAGAGAAATGTTATATTATATAGAGGTATATGGCATGCTTTACGCGCCATCAGCAGGGAAGAAGGCGTTTTTGGCCTCTATAAAGTGTAGAACACAGGTTTCGCAACTCCACATAATCGAATCGAACATAGACTTCAAGAACTTTGTTTATTGCATAGATCGAATAGGGTTTGTCACCCTTGATTGTGTACAATGGTCGCATGTATAGAGATGATATCTTACAGACGCGTCGATTAGGTATCGACACAAATATATGTATATCAGTTTCTATCTTACAAACCATACACAAAGACCCTTAGGCTTCTAAATAATACATCTTTGACACAAAACTAACTATAGACAAATTACATGATTGACCCGCAAACTTTCTTATCAAACATGTTTAACGATTAAGGCCAACAATCATCCCTAATTGTTAATCCATGTTTGTTTCTTCTTCTTCAATGTCTCACTTGTTCTTGTTCCATGCTCTGCCTTTGTAGAATAAATTTTCATCACATTATCTTCAATTGCTTCTTTGGTTTTGACCCACATGATCTTTGCGATTTGAATCCAAAACAATAACAATATATAAATAATACATACATACATTCATCTATATTCATATAAATCATACATTTCACAAAAATAAATAATAACAATATATTCATCTACATTCATACAAAAACCCAAATAAATAATACATATAAATATTCGGGTCAAAACAAGTGAAACGGTCGGTGTTCGAATTACTAACATATTAACATACATACATTCATCTATATTCATACAAATCATACATTTCACAAAAAATAAATAACAACAATATATTCATCTACATTCATACAAATACCCAAATAAAAAAATACATACATATATTTGGGTCAAGTGAAACGGCTCGTGTTCGAATTACTAACATATATACATACATACATACATACATACATACATACATTTATATTCTTACAAACCATAAATCACAAAAAATAAATAACAACATACATTTCATACAAATAATACATACATAACACCACCAATTTCATTCATCTATATTAATACAAACCGCCAATTTCACAAAAAAAAAAATATATATATATATATAACACCACCATTTTCACAAATAATACATACATCTATATATTTATACATCCATACAAACATATAATTCACCAATTTCACAAATAATACATACATCTATATATTTATACATCTATTCAAACCTACAATTTCATAAATAATACGTACATCAATACAAATTAACAATCAATTTCACAAATAATACACACACACACACGCATATATATATATATATATATATATATTCATCTATATTCTACAAATAAATAACAATTAAAACAAAAAATTAACAAAAATACATATACAAAATTGGGCAAAACCCAAAAACACTAAATTTCACACAAATATATACATATTACATCCAAATTCGTTTTTGAAACGACGAGATGTCGTCGGAAAAGCCTCACTATAGCTTCCAATCTGTTCACTTAACCAAAAATCTCACCTACGCATGATTTATATTAAAAAAATTTCAATAATAATGAAAAATTACTAAAAAAACTCAAAATAGAGTCTTACCACTTCAAGAAGATTAGGTAACTTTCATAAATAAAAAATAACAATTATTCTATCGAGCAAAAAAAAAGGAAAAAAATAAATATCAGCAATTACGACGACATGTCATCGATAATAGCATAGATTGAGCGCCAAAACTTTTCAACTTTTTCTGTTTGACCATCGTCAACAACATGTCATCGAGAAAAAGTGAAAAAAATCAAAATGGGGAATTGGACTATCACCGATGAACCGTTGTCGTAATTGGGAGCCCTGTCTCGACGACATATGTCGTCGAGATTGCCCCGTTGAATCTGCCTAACTTTCTAGTAGTGTTGTGTCAGTTTTATGTCTTTAAATAGAATTCCAGGGTTGTTCTGGTTGTTTTCCTGTCAACCATGAATTGAGACATATAAAAATAAATTGTTAAAATACAAACTGACGATTAAAATGTTGTTGGAAAAAGAATATTTACAAAATGATGATGGCAAATCGGTAAAGAAAAACTATAAAGTAGTATAAAAACAAAGTTGATGATAACAAGTTCTAAAATATTATTAAAAACTTTATCATAGACTTAAAACAAATATGTTTTTAATATATTGATTTACTTGAAAAAAATAAAGCTTTCTCAAGTTCCTTTACTACTATTTTCATTGTTGGACGTTGTTCTTGAGTTTCTGTCACACTGATGTGCAATTGTAATAAATGTGAGCAAAGAATCCTTGTTTAGTCCTCTATTTAGAAGAACAATGTTTTCCTTGGTTTCTTCCTTTATTATGGGATCTATCATTTCCTCTAATGTTCCGGTGCCGAAGCTTTGTCTTGCTATATGGGCCAGCCCTTTGTCACTCTTCTTAATGTAAATCGGGTCGTAGGCAAACCTCCTACATAAAATTTCAAGTAAAAATACTCCAAAACTATAAACATCTGATTATCTTTTTAACTTACGACTCTTCTCATATTGTGGATCTAAGTGGTAACTTGAGCGAGGCCTCAAATTTTGATACAGAGATTCATCTTCTTTATTCAGAGGAAAGAATTTGGAGTACCCAAACCAACCAATCTTTGCCCCCCATTTCTCATCCAAAACAATGCTATAGCTATCTATATCAGCGAGTATTATCATCTTTTGGTCTTCCATCTCGGAGTGAAGATAGTTCAGTGCGCGTGCAACATCAGTGCATATTTTCAAACGTTTTTCCCAAGTCAAAATACGACGCTTGTCATAGTTGATGTTTTTAAAATAATCAGCAAGGTATCCATTAGAAGCATTCTCAATGACAAGGATCATCTCAGGACCTTCGATACAAAATCCAACTAGAGTGGTTATGCCACGATGCTTAACGCTAGTAAGAATATCAAGTTCTGTAAAAAAACACTTGTTCTTCTAGCTCGTCATCTCTAGCAAGGATGCGTTTTATAACTACAGAGTTATGTCTCTTAGGTAGTTCGTCTTTCTTCATCCCTTCTCGGGATGAAGAATTTTCTTTATCCAGAAGGTCTAGTTCTCCTCTATACCAAGCATAGTAAATGTCAAGTTTAAATTCTCTGAAAAATCATTTGTTGCTAGTTTAATATCAGTGAGACGAATCTTCAAGTGTTCCAACTTCTTTCTCTGTAAATAAGAGTCAAGGTTGAATCCGGAGTTACAACTAGAAAAATTTGAAGGAAATTGAAAAGAAATTACATTGTTGATATCACTATAAAATAAAGACCGACTATCGCCTCGATAGTTGATATCTGCAGCGTGGCTTTTTAGATAAATATTTGTTGCTCAAAAGTTTTTTTGTTTAGTTATTTTTCTATCCAGTCAATGTGGTCCTCTGCTTCAAGGGCTAGTATGGTTGATTTACTATTAACTAGCTTAAAACCTGTGTCTACACATGATATGAAAAAATATCAGTATATAAAGTTCTTAAATTCTTATGTATATATATTTTACAGGTGTACAACTGTATTATTAAGAATATAAAACAAAATTTAAAATATGTAAAAATTAATATATAATTAGGTTTCGAAAATACGTTAATTATTATTTACTGTAATTTGACTTTCATTAATATTTGATTGAAAATAAAAGTTAGATAATTGTATTTCAAAATTTCTTATTATAAATGATAATTTAAAATAAATGTGTTTTATTAGTGTAACTAGGTTAAAGCCTATGTGTTACATGGGTTGAATAAATACAGCTTGTTATAAAACAATATTTCCTATCAAGATTTGTATGTTTGGTGTTATTAGTTATCTATGAAATAAGAAATAATTGAAATTTTCTTATGATTTAGTAATTTTTAATAAAATATTAGAATATATGTTAGATACATCATCATTATTTAATTGGAGAGAAAAATGAAAAACAAAAATCTAGATTTCATCAGAAGTCGACACGCATCAAGTATAGTTATTCATTTATTATAATATATGTTAGAAACCATGTATTTTATACGTGGTGAATAAATGCAGTGTTATATATACTTAGTAATAAAAATCTAATATTACTTATTTTTGACATATTACATAATTTTTTAATACAAATTTTAGAAGCGTTATATAGTTATTTTTTAAAAATTTTTATAAAAAGAATGAAAGAAATGTTGAAACTATAAAATGTTTTATGAATAAAACTATTTTTTAATTAAAAAATATTTTATAAAAATAATTATAAAAATCATTACTAATTAATAGAAACTTGTATCATTAAATAGGAGAGAGAGGCGAAAAAAAAATATTGTGAATGAATATATGAATGACATGTGACACTCAAAACCTTTATTTATTAATATGTATATAGATTAATATTCTCTTTAAATATATATTATTATTGAAGTATACAAGCGTATTTAATAAGAGAGAAAAGCAAGAAAAAAAAATTTGATAACAATAAATATGAAGGTGATACGTGACATTAAAAACCTTTATTTATTAAGTAGTATAATATTTATGAGCCAAACAAAACTATATAATACACAATGAAGTAACCCCAAAATATGAACGATAAAAAAATATTATTAGGATATATGTTTTGGTTGCAAGGATTGGGTCAAACCAAAGTTGATTTTTCGCCACACGACCCAGCATATGCATATGGTTATCCAAGCCATTATATAAGACAAATCGGCTTTAAAGTCGCCTCTATTTGTCTCCCTCCCTCTATTCTTTCAACGTTACAGCGTTAGGACCCTTATCTATGAAAGTTCCTAGACCTTCAACGTTACTAATTCATATGTGTTGTTAGATTCTCAACTAAGGTAAGTATGGTGCCGACATCAGCAACCCCAACCCCCTGCTTCTAGTGTGCCCTTATGTTGTTAGATTCTCAAAAGTTATATATTTTATTTTTCTCTAGGCACTTATCTAGTAATCCTTCATTCTAGTAACTGCATTTTATGGGAAATAAACTTTTCTTTTAGAACATGTTTTTAATGATATTATTTATATTATATACTATAAAGTATAAATTTGTCTTTTGAGATTTATATCATTATGAAAGTTACATATTTTAAATATTTTATGGTGAAGATGATATCTATGTATCTTATAATATTTTAATTTGTTGTAGTTATTAAAACATCAAGTTGTATAAAAATTATAGTGGTAAGAAAAAAAATGTAATTGGAAATCCTAAAGGGTATTTTCTTTTAATAAATTAACGGCATACCTTATATCTGCACATACCACGGATATTGAGTCGGATATTAGAATTGCAAGGGTTTGGTCTTCTTTATAGTTCATGCCATTTCTCAAGAAATGGGTGTTCTTCAAACATCCAAGTTTGATTTGCTGAGATTTCCAAGACTTGGGTCTTCTTAATAAACACATTTCTTTTGATGATAATTTAAAAAAAAAAAATTCTTCAAAAACCCAATTTTGATACGTAAACTCAGTGTTATTTAAAAAAAATGATGGACATGTTGATATTCTTTAAGAGGTAACTTTACATAATAGTAATCAAGTTTCTCATCTGTTTCATTTTAGTTACTCAAACTTTTTTTGTCTCGTTTTAGTCACTCAAATTTTCTTATCTCTTCCATTTTGGTCACTCAAACTTTTTTTGTCTCATTTTAGTCACTCAAGTT
Source organism: Smallanthus sonchifolius (assembly GCA_023525975.1). Taxonomy (NCBI): domain Eukaryota; kingdom Viridiplantae; phylum Streptophyta; class Magnoliopsida; order Asterales; family Asteraceae; genus Smallanthus; species Smallanthus sonchifolius. Next base: position 54,168,224 of record CM042043.1, on the reverse strand, counting down.
TCACATGTTGTTTCAATCTTATGAAATTACCATGTTACGAGTTACTTTTTTTGTATTTTATTTTATGGATATGGTAAAAATTAAATCCAAAAAGAGTAAAACAACATTTTCTTCATATTCATAAAACAAATTACAAAAAAATGTAACATGTTAACTTCGTAACTGTGCAATATTAAAACATGTGAAACTTGTGAATTCTCTTGTGCAAACTACAATGTCTTATGTAAATAAATTAAGGAAATAACATAGAATTGGGAAATAGGTTTTCAAGAACACTAAACCCTTGAATAAACTTTTTTATTATATTTAAACAAAGGATGAAATAATAATCTTTTAAAAAAAATATTATAGAGTTAATTGCACAAATGGCCTCTGTGGTTTGATTAAATTGCACGTTTAACCCCCATATTTTAAAAATTACAAACTTACCCAAACAATTTGTGATATGGTTGAACCATTAGCCTGTGGTGTTAATACCGGTTAGTTTTTAACAAAAAAATTAGTCCTTATGCCATTCAGGTGACTTACGATTACAAATTTATGCCTTAAAATTAGTAAAAATCTACAAAAAAAGAGTGAAAATATGTAAAAATCCATAAAAATAACAATTTTTTACTGATTTTTATTGATTTTAACTCATTTCAGGGTTGTGTTTGCAGTCGTAAGTCAAGCGGATGACACATGGGATAAGTTTCCTTTAAAAACGAACCGATATTAACTTCAGGGGCTAAAAGCGCAACCAGTTCACAAAATATTTGGGCTAAGTTTACAATTTTTAAAACATAGAGGCCAAATGTGCATTTTGATCAAACCATAGGGACCATTTGTGCAAATATTAGAAACAAACATTCAAAGGGTTACGGGTGAGTATATAATTTCTAAAGACCAAATGGCATTTGACACAATAATACCCAGATCTATTGCATGGTGCCCTCTTTCAAAGAGGTTAAGGTCTAGTCACGGCCTAATCAGTGGTGTAGATATAGGAGTAAATTTATAATGTTTGTGAGTTTGCCGTTAAAAAAAATGTAATTTCTAATGTGCAAAATTAAAATATAATAGTGTTAAATATAATTGTACACAATTTACTCTAATAATAATAGTGTTACAGTAATAATAATAACAATATTATTATTATTATTATTATAAACTAAGATTAAAGAAGAATGCTTGTTATTGATTAATCTTTTAAAAAAATTAAGAGATTGAAAATAACATTGGTAAATAGGTTGAGAGTAAAAAAAACCTCTTAAACCTAAAAATAGGATAATCTTTAAAGTTTAAATTATTATTATCATAGCGGTTAATATATAAAATAAAGGGAAAAGAAACTAAATACTTTAAGTTTACATCACATAATTAGATGATAAAAAATAAAAAAAAGTGTATGACCAACACATTAACCCAAGCATTTCATCTATTAACTATTGGACGCTAATGGCTAAATTTTGTAATCTTATTTTCATACTTAACTAGCTTTGAACCCGTCAATTGGGTTGGTGGCTCAATGGTAGAGAAAAATCCTTTAGAAATACTAAGGATTGAGAAGGTCATAAGTTCAAGTCCCACTCCCATAGAAATAAAGAAATTTGCCTTTAAAAAAAAACTAGCTGAACCCATGTAATACACACGGGGTGAAAAATATCAATTCATAAAATTCTTAAATCTTTATAATTGGGTTTCGAAAATACGTTAATTACTATATAATGTAACTAAGTTATATACCCATGTATTATACGGGTTGTTTAATAAAAAAATGAAAGTACAATAATATTATTAAAAGATAGAGATGTATTTAATAAGATAGAGACGGAAAAAAATTGATGAGAATGAATATGTAGGCGACACGTGACATAAAAAACCTTTATTTATTATATAGTATAGATATAAATATAGATTATAAAACGTGTCACGTATTTGATATCATCACATAGAGTACCCATTACACATGGGGTACATGCATATACCCATGAGTATTGAGTATATCTCTTATGGTCGGATATGGTTAAAAGTTAGCCGTTCTGATGCCCATTGCCTAAAATCTAATCTTAAACTCACCTCAAAAACTAAATTAAAGCATCAAATATTTAACTACACTTCTAACAATTTTGTGCTTTTTTATAGTTTCAAATTTGTAACAACTTTAACATACTAATTACTAAATTTTTTATGATTATATAATATATTAATATATTCGATTTTAATGTTGGTAAACGAGTTTTGGTAGTCGGATACCTAATATCATACCCATCACAAACCACAAAAACTAAACTCAGGTTCCATATTGGAATGTCAATCGTGCTACCTGTGGGTTTTCCAGTCAGTTTTGGATTCTTTTACCATCCCTATGTTTAAAACTAAAAAAATGACAATAAACAAAAGGTCTTACGCTGTTTTCATGTCGCAGCTGAAAGTCCAAAGCTTTCTCAAGTGTATCAACAATATTATTTGCATTTGGGCGGTGTGCTCGCTCCTCCTTTAAGCAAGAATATGCTACTTTTGAGTATTTGAAGAGTGATTGTAGAGAGATTTGATTCCATAAATCAGGATGGATTATATCATTTATGGTTCCGTTTTCATAATGATGTATGGCAAATGGAGCTAGAACCCTATTTGCCTCGTTCGGAATAAATGCTTTTCTGCCGCACAACATTTCGAATAAAACCACACCGAACGAGTAGATGTCTGACTTTTGATTCACACTTCCTGTCTTTTCAATTGTTGGGTCCATAAACTCCATTGTGCTAATACGTTCACAAAAGCAGACCTTGTCCTTATGGTATACGGATTGTTTGATGGAAAATTCAAAACCGGATAACTTGGCTTCATGGTTCTCGTCTAATAATATCGTGTCGCTATTGATATTACAATGTATAATAGCATAATCACGTCCCTCATCATGATGGAGGTATCTCAATGCACGAGCCACGCCTACACATATCCTCAATCTTTGCGTCCATGTGAGGTTTGAGCTGTCTAGGTACCGAGCTAGACTTCCATTGGCCTCATATGTGGTTACGGTGATCTTCTCATCCTTCTCGTCACAAAACCCAATAATAGAGACTAGATTTGTATGATTGAGATCAGAAAGCACTGAAATTTCCATCAAGAACTCAAGGTCAGCTTCCGCATGCTTACAATCAAACCTCCGTGCAATAATATTCATCAACTTCCCGGAGTGCAAGAGTCTCCCTTTATATGCAGTACTAAATCCACGGTGTCCGATGATGTTCTCACCATGAAAGTTGTTGGTGGCCTTTACTACGTCTTCAAGTGGGATTTGTAACGGAGTGAACTTGGTCATTGTTGATGCCATGTTCTGTTTATCAAGTAGAAAAAAGTGAAAAAACATGGGATTATGAAAGAATGAAAATGTTAGATCAAAAAAGATGTAATTAACAACCACACATACATATGTATGATCCAAGAGCCTCCAGAAGTCTATTCCTTTTAATTAAATAACCTTAATTACTTGAATAAATATGAATGAACTATGCGGGACATATGACTTTCAAGGTACACACAATATATTAAACTATTTAAGTTTAATACACGAGTATAAGAATTAATTGCATACTATTTTTGTTCGGTTATCAGTTATGTCAAAAATATTCAAACATGACATGAAATTCAAGCATTTTAACATAAGGATATAAATAAATGATACATAAACTGTAAAACAATACACTGAGTAAATATACTTTTTAACATACATATATATATATATAGAGGGAGACATTCAATTGAAAACTAAAAAAATGGAGAAAACTAAAAGAACCCTATACCGTACTTGTACATTTTGCTTTAAATGTCATATAAGTTGGTTACATAACTGCCCACCTACTACCTCATTAAATCATCAATGCACTGCTTTATACGGTTCTCTAGTTCTCAACATAAAATTGGTTCTTAAAAGAATGTATCCCTATATATATATGTGTGTATATATATATATATACTATCTAATAAATAAAGGTTTTTCTTGCCACATGTCACCTCCATATTCACTCTCATCATTTTTTTCCCGCATCTCTCTCCTATTAAATACATTTCTATCTTTTAATAATAACAATATATTTAAAAAAATACTAATTATACTAATAAAATACATTTATTTAAATTATCTTTTATCATAAAAAAACTTTGAAATCTAATTATTTAACTTTTATTTTCAATCAAGTACTAATGAAAGTCAAATTATATTAAATAGTAATTAACGTATTTTCAAAACCCAATTATATATTAATTTTTACATATTTTAAATTTTGTTTTTTTCTTAATATATGTAATACATTTTTACACATGTAAAAATATATATAAAGATTTTAGAATTTTATATATGATATTTTTCACCCGTGTGTAATACACGGGGTCTAAGCTAGTATATATATATATATATATATGAAGTTCATAAGAAAACTAACATTTAGGGAGAAAACTAGAAAACTTCTCTTTAAAGGTAAAAAAAAAAAAAAAAATCATAACTCAAAATATAAATAAAAAACTAAAAAATTGTTCAGAGAATTTTTTCCCACGTCGTCCTCATTAAAAAAATATTGAAAAATAGTCGGTTTAGCATTAGGGTTTAGTTTTTTAATTTAGTTTAGCTTTTAGGTTAGGTTTTTAAGGAGGGGTGGGGGGGGGTGGTTTAGGTTTTTTAAGGGTGGGTGGGTGGGGGGTGCGGGGGATGGGGTTAGGTTTTGGGCGGGGGTGGGGGTGGGGTGAGGGGTTTAGGTTTTTGGGGGTGGGTTAAGTTTTTGGGGTGGTACTACACATATGCAGTATTACGTTTAGGGATAGGTTTTTGAGGGTAGGGGGTGGGTGTGGTGGGTTTAGGTTTTTGGGTGGGGGTGGGTGGGGGGTTTAGGTTTTTGTGTGTGAGTGTTGTGGATTTAGGTTTTTGGGGGTGGGTGTGGAGGGTTTAGATTTTTGGGTGGGGTAGGGTGGGGGTTTAGGTTTTTGGGTGAGGTGGGATGGGGATTTAAGTTTTTGGGGGTGTGTTTGGTTTTTGAGGTGATACTACACATATGTAATATTGAAAATAATAAGAAAAAAAAAGACGAGTTAATTCTTATTTTTTATAACGTTATTTATACTCAAATGAAAGATAAAGAAATTCTTGATTTAATGGTGCAATTTGTTTTAAAAAATAATAATGTATGTAAAAAATAGAAATGTTTAAAGATTTATATATTTTAAGTTCCAATTTTACCTTTGCTCTTTAAAATTCAACCCCTTTTTTTCTTAGTGGTTCTCTAGTTCTCTCATTAAAGTGAGTTCTCTAATGAACTCAACCATATATATATATATATATAGGGGTCGGTTATCATACAAAGTGTTTTAGCGTACGAAGTCACTAACATGCGACACGTGTTTAGTGGGCGAGGGGTAAATGCGTTCGCGCTATAATCACGCATGAATTATTATAATGTATAACCATAATCACGTAATCACTCTCAGCACATCAAAATAGTTGTATAATCACGTAATCACACATGTTGAGTAATAACACATTTTCATAAATTAATCACATAATCGCATAATCACGTAATCACGCAATCACGTAATCACTCTCAGCACATCAACATTTCAAAAAAAAAGGTCAATTTTAAGATGCTCGATTTTATGGCGTAATTTAAAAAAAAATAATAATGTCGTATAAAAAAGTTATGCTTGTTTTTAAAAAAATGGGGGAACTTGTAAAAAGTCAACAATGACATTTTGATGTTAACCATTGATTTCTCTAGATCAACACTTCAAAATACTTCGTACGCTTCGCACGCTATAATCACTTTGTATTTAATACTTCCTATATATATATATATATATATATATATATATATATATATATATATATACGTGGAAGGTTCAAATAAAAAGTGATATTTCGCTAAAAAGACTAAAAAATGATAAAAACCTTAAAAACGATATCATACGAACTCCGATTGAGCTCATTCCAGCGACGTTGGAACTGTCTCGTCGAACTCTACCATCTTAGTTTTTAGGGTTTAGATTTTAGCGTTGAATTTTATGGTTTTAGAGGGGTGGGGGTTTTAGGCTTTTCGAGGTTGGGTGGGGGTGGGTTTATGTTTTTAGAGGGGTGGGGGTTTTAGGCTTTTCAGGGTGGGGTTAGAGGGGGGGTTTAGGTTTTTGGGGGTGCAGGTGGAGAGGGGTGTAGGTTTTTGGGGCGGCTTAGGGTTCGATGAGACGGTTCCAACACCGCTGAATGAGCTCAATCGGAGTTCGTTTGGCCCACTTAATATTTATTAGCGAAAAACCACTTATTAGTGGAAGCTTCCCATATATATATATATATATATATTTATATAGGGAAGGGTTCAAATACTAACCAACTTTTTATGTGATAAGCGTGCATCACTATCAAACAATCACATAATTTATAAAAAAAAATTTAATTCTTAAAAGAGTATTTAAGTATCGTGAACATATATCTCGAACATAAATATGAAAATGATGAGTTTTACATATACGTACCAAATAATGTTACGTATATGTGACACATAGTGTTTACGTATGTGTAACATTATTTGGTACGTATACGTAACACTATGTTTGAGAGTGGTTATCATGATTATAACATAAATATTGGTTAGCATTTGAACTATAGGGACTAAAACCGTATTTAACTCATATCCCCGCATGATGAATAGTTATCTATACAAGATCATATATTTGTACTCATATCGTGTGTATGATGTAAATGCCGGTTAGCTTAAAACTAGAACTCACCGGCGTTAGCTGAATTTTAGTATGCACTTAGGGTTAAGGTTAAAGGATGAAGAAATGCTATGGAAGTGCTGTCCAGGACTGATGGCTACCTGACCCCGACTGACATCCCATTTATATTTAATTAAAGACTATATTATTTGATGTTTTATGACTTATGTGTTATGACAATGTTTCCGCTGCTTAATGAATGAATTTCAATCGCAAACTATGTTGTGAATGAGTAAATCTAACGTGTAAGGTCACCCGAAAATCGGGGCTTTACACACACAAGCGTTTATTCTTGTCATTAAAAGATTAATGGTATAAGAATAACCATAAATCACTTTTTGTGGCTTGTATTAACTTTTAGAACTTAGTTGAAATTCCAGTGCCTTCTTAAGTTGCATTAAAACTTTTTTTGTTCTCGGTCGCTTTTCTCTTTCTTGATGTAAGCATTGGTAGGCAATATCTTGAAATGTAGTCAATGATTTCGGCATCACCTGCTCCCTTATTTGCTCGAACACTAACTCATAATGATTTCCTTCTTTGAAGTTATTTATAATGAAATCCGGTAGATAGTAGCCCTCATATTTTTGGATTTCAAACACTGATCTTTCATACAAGATTTCAAATAAAACAACACCAAATGAATAAATATCAGATTCTATTGTTAGGAATCCTGATTTTTTGTAAAGTGGGTCCAAGTATGTAACATCCCAAAAATAAAACGACAGTTATAATAACGGAATAAACGAACGAGGCATGACGGGCCGGGCCGGATGGGCTAGTGGGTTTAAAGGGGAGCCCCCTATAAATAGCCAAGGTCACCACCCATTTCTCTCATTTGCAACATCTAGAGAGAGAAACCGTAGAGAGAGAAAGTTGGCGGATCGACCCGAGATTGAAGAAGTGTGTAGCTCCAGAGCTTGGGAGAAGAACCTCCGGATCAGAAGCTCGATACAGGTAACGATATAGCCTAGATCTGAGTTTTTGTTCGTTTTGGGATTTTTCGGGTTTTGGACGAAAATGTGGCGTTTTTATGGATGAAACTGGAAGAAAAACATAGTTTTGAGTTCCTTAATGAAAAGCAAACGTTTTGAATGTAAACAAGTTTGGGATCTTGACGTGATCAGACCCGAAGGTGAAAGTCAGGGTTTTTGCGGGGAAGCAGATCCAGCGTACTTATCAGGTACGCAGGAAGAGGGTCATGCGTACTTATCAAGTACGCAGGAAGAAAGTACGCATGAAGAGGATCATGTGTACTTATCAAGTACGCATGAAGAGAGATTTGCGCACTTATTAAGTACGCAAGAGCAAGGCCCTGCGCACTTGCTAAGTGCGCAGGCATCAGGTTGTTTAGGTAAAGTCAGTATGTTTAGAAGGTTAAACCGTTAGAGTCGGGGGTTGGTCTGATGTGTATTTAACTAATCAATTCAGATCGGAAGTGACGTTGTGGGACCTTTGTTTAGGACAACCCAGATTAGCTTATCAGGTGAGTTCTAGAAGCCCTTTTTTAAATGTTTTATATAATGTTTTCGGGCTGGTGTGCATACATATGAAATGATGTTTTACGAAATGATGTTTATGAAACTATGTTTACGAAATGAAATGATTTGGAATGAACGGTTTATGGAAAAAAAGTTTTATGAATGAAATGTTTACGAACGAAATGTTTATAAAGAAATGGTTTAAAATGAAGGTAAAGGGTTTTGAAAATGAATGAAATGTTTTGTGAAAAGAAAAGAAAAGGGCAAATGTTCTAAAGAAGTCATTACAAATCTAATCTGTCGAATAAATGGAATTGATGAATGAAGTCTGGGAATGTAATTCCCAGCCTTGTGGTAGATTATAGACAGCGAGCCATAGTTGCCATAAGAACAATAGGGGCAGTATCTTTGTGGCATGTCAATGGTTATGATGTTGTACAACTGGTATGGGAGTAACGACGGTTACTCAGGGGTTAACGTGACCCTATTGAGGTTAAATTATGATCCGACGGTGTTATGGCCGTGAGCCATAGCCGTCGATGGAAGTTTTCGGTTTATGGACATGAGAGCCATAGGGACAACTAAAGGGATATTATCGGTCCTCGTGCAGTTAAGCCTTGGGGGCAATATAAAAGGGAATTGACGGAATGTATTGTATTGTCGGTCTTCGTGCAGTTAAGTCTTAGGGGCAATACAATACTAGGTGATGGAACGAATGGTAACACAGATTTAGATAGTAATGTATGACTTAAATGAATGTTAAATGTTTTAAACGAACGATCCGTTCAACGTGTTTTATGATGATGATAAATGTTTGAATGTTTTAGTGATGAACGAAAGGCCCTGTTTTCTATACATGATGTTAAACCCTAATGAATTATTGAATGATGAACCCTTTCTTAAATCGAATGAAAAACTGGAACTCACCAGCGTAGCTGACTTTTTAGTATGCACATTCAGGTTAAGGCAGGTATGGGTGATGGACGGTGATGCTCGGCACCCGACTGATCATGAAGACTGGCATCCCGTTATGAGTCGTTTAGGTTATGTTTATGTATTTGACAATGTTACGCTTCCGCATGTTTGAACAAGTTTTAATTATGATGAATGAATGATTCCGCTGCGTTATTTGATATTCACGCTTAATAACTGTTTGTGAATGAGTAAATCCAACGAGTGAGGCCTCCCGGGTTTGGGGCCTTACAAAGTATCCATGTGTGCCACATGCATGATCAACGACATAGTCTTTTTCTTGAAATAATGGACTTATCAACGAAAGCCCAAAATCAGCTAGTTTTGCTTTCCAATCATGGTTTAGTAGAATGTTAGCCGTTTTGATGTCCCTATGTATCACCTTTGCTTGTTTTCCAGCTCCTCCTTCATGTAAGAAGCACAACGCACTTGCAACATCAATGCATATATTAAGTCGTTTCACCCATGTAAGAGAAGCATCATTCAAATACCTATCAAGACTTCCTCTAGGCGCATACTCATAAACAATGATATTTTCAGCTTTTTCATCACAATAACCTACAAGACCAATGACATTCTCGTGCTCATACTCCAAAAGAATTTGGAGCTCACTCAAAAATTGTTGTTCCCCTTGACCAAGCCTTGTATCCAATCGCTTTGCAACAATGGTTTTATTTCCATCACGGTCTTGAAGATTTCCTTTATAAACTCTACCAAATCCTCCTACGCAATGCAATTGTCATTGTGGAAGTTTTGTGTTGCCTGATTTATGTTTTCAAGTGAAATTCTAGGGTTGTCCTTGTTGTTTTTCTGTCAAACATGACACACGTAATAAGAATAACTTATTAATATAAGAATTGATGATTAAATGGTGCGAAAAAAATATATGCATATTGGTGAATGCTGATACAAAACAATAAATTGTTAAAAGTACATATTAGTAAAGAAGAACTATAAATTGCTGAAAAAAAGGTGGCTTATTTAAATACTTACAAAAACCAAAACGCTAACACTTTATGCTGATGTACAAGTTTCTTTCATGTTCATTTTTAAATAATTTGCTTCAATATATATATAGTTTAAAATCCCGTGCATTACACGGGTTGAATAAATGTAATGTTAAATCTATACTATATAATAAATAAAAGTTTTTACATGCCACGTGTCGCCACCATATTCATTCTCATCATCTTTTTCCCTCCTCTCTCTCTTATTAAATACACCATTATATTTTAATAACAATATATCTTTAACTAAAATACTAATTATACTAATAGAACACATTTATTTTAAATTATCTCCCTTATTATAAAAACTCTTAAATATAATTATGTAACTTTTATTTTGAATAAAAAAGTAATGAAAGTCAAATTTGCATGAAATAGTAATTAACGTATTTTCGAAACCTAATTATATATTAATTTTTACATATTTTGAATTTTGTTATCAATAATTCGTATGTAATATATTTTTACACATGTAAAATATATATATAAAAAATTAAGAGTTTATGTATTGATATTTTTCATCCCTTGTGTAGACACGGGGTGTAAGCTAGTACCTAATAATAAAAAGTTTATATTTTTAAAACCCGTATAATACACGATTTGAATAAAATAAAATGTAATCTATTAACAAATGCACTCATCAAAATGGAACAATATGAATATGTAAATATACGATTAAAATTTTTTTTATTTGAACCCTAGCTAGCTATAAAACTGTTTTCACTTTGTAGAGTTCATAAAAATATGATTGAATAAATTAATTAATGATAAAAATAATTTTAAATTAAAAAAAGTGTAGATAAAAATTAAAACAAATAACTACTTTAGTGAATGATTAGGTTTTTAGGGGGTGGGTGGGGTGGGGTTAGGTTATTGGGTGGGGGTGGGGGTGGGGGTGGGGGTGGGGGTGAGGAGTTTAGGATTTTGGGGGTGGGTTAGATTTTCGGGGGTGGTACTACGCATATTCAGTTTTACTTTTAGGGTTAGGTTTTTGAGGGTAAGGGGTGGGTGCGGTGGGTTTAGGTTTTTGGGTGGGGGTGGGTGAGGTAGGGGGTTTTAGGATTTTGGGTGGGGTGGGGGGGGTGTTAGGTTTTTGGGTGGGGTGTGTGGGGAGTTTAGGTTGGGTTTTAGGATTTTGGGTGGGGTGGGGGGTGTTAGGTTTTTGGGTGGGGTGTGTGGGGGGTTTAGGTTTTTAGGTGGGGTGTGTGGGGGGTTTAGGTTTTTGAGGGTGGGTGCGGTAGGGGTTTGGTTTTTGGGTGGGGGTGGGGTGGGGGTTTGGATTTTGGGTGGGGGTGGGGTGGGGGTTTGGTTTTTGGGGGTGTGTTAGGTTTTTTGGGGTGATATTAGACATATTCAGTATTGAAAATAAGAAGAAGAAAAAAGACAAGTTAATTCTTATTTTTTATAACGTTATTTATACTTAAATGAAAGATAAAGAAATTCTTGATTTAATAGTGCAATTATTTTTTTAAAATAATAACGTATGCAAAATATAGAAATGTTTAAAGATTTATATATTTTAAGTTTCAGTTTTACCCTTTCTCTGCCCTTCTCTTTTTAGTGGTTTTCTAGTTTTCTCATTAAAAAGAGTTTTCTTATGAACCTAACCCTAGCAATATATATATATATATATATATATATATATATATATATATATATATATATATAGGGAGAGGTTAATTACTAAACACTAAATTACAGCGAGAACAAAAAGAACAAAATTAAATCGTTTAATTTCTTCATTTATGGTATATATTTTTAAATGTTTGTACTTCATACAAACAATCATGTATGCTTATAACCATAGAAAACAATTTAACAAATTTTTTGATATGTTTTTATACATTTAAAAGTTTACATACATAGATGTAGATTATGTGTAGGTAAAATAATATACAACCCGAATTCACAACAATCTTTCAACGAGACGAATTTGAAGAGGCGGAGGGAGATTTTCAGAGGGAGAATGCAGTTTGGATCATCAATTGAAGCTATGTTCGTGTGTTTCACAAGCATGCGCGGCTAATTCGGGTGGGTAACTCGGAATTCTAATGAATCTTTTAGGGATTATGTGAGCAGTTTGGTCGGGAATCTCTAGATATCCTGAATATTAATGTTGCTACTGTAGTACAAGTGTTCATATGGCCTTAAAAAGAGATTCTCAATTTTACAAGGACCTTGTAATGAACCCATGAAGGAACTTGAATGAAGTCGGGAACCGAGCTGTAAGATTCATAAGGCTCAAGAAGGATAAGAAGATCTACAAAAGGATCGACGCGCCTTCCAATTATGATTATCCCAACCGAAAATCAGAATTCTCGGCATACAAACACCAGAGATCTAAGCCTTATTCAAAACCCAACAACCACAGGATGAATGTTGTGGAGGATGATGAGGAAGAAGAAGAATAATATCATAACATAAATGATTATTGTTTTTCTGTTGACGTTTCAAGTCTAATGTTTGCAATACAGGGTCTCGGAGATAAAACAAGATGGCCCTAGAAGATAATGAAATATATGTAATTTATTATTTCTTACCATTTACTGTAATATTATAAATACCAATACAAAAAACCCTTATTGAAAAATTTTCCAATCTGGAACATAATATATAACATAAACATTTTTTAGATTGATGGTGCTTTTTAATTTTTTGTTAGAAAATCACATACGTATCAACCTTCGCTTTAGTCTAAGTAAAGCAAGTGTCGCCAAAATCAGTTCTACTTTGAGTGGGGGCGACAAAACACCCACCAAAAGGAAGTGCTTTTCAAAAGAAAAATAATTAAACACTCGCCAAAAAAGGAAGTGCTTTTCAAAAGAAAATTAATTATTATCTTATGGATTGGCGGATTGTAGATGCATTTTATTAATTTGTCGGCTCAATAGTTGAGAATGAATAGTGGTAAACTTTTTTTAAACGGTAATTCGGATAACTGACGGTCCATTGGTCCACCCGATCATCTCTATCACTTTTAAAAGGAAACTCATAATAGATGAGAAAACCCCTTAGCTCAACCTAGAACCATTCTTTTATCACAAGTGGGACTTGAAACGAATACCTTCCCGTTTTAATGAAGTGTTGGATACCTCACCTCAACCGGTAGAGCTAAAGATCATTGGCGAATAGTGGTACATGTTATCATGGATTTTATACGGTCTATGTTATTGTATTTAGTTATATAACTTTATTGAAAAATATTTCGTTACATAAGTGGGTTTTTTTTTTTACTTAACAGAGTTCTTAAAATATTAAGCTTCACATAATCAAACTCCAAACATTAATTATCTTTCAAATTACCGAACTTGCTAAGAATAAAAATTTGATGTATTGGGTTGCCCGGACAGTTTTGGTGTGAAGTGACACCAATATATGCATCTAACTTTGATGATATGCTATATTTTAGTAAATAAAACTTTTATTATTAATATTTATATTATTATATGTTTTACTATTATTAAAATTATTAGTACTACTATTAAACTTCTCTCACAACCATCTCAGACCAAGTGTCACAACCACATCCCGTCGGAAATCACGCTTCCTCGTTCCAGTGGGCTCAACTGTTTTGATGGTGCTAGACGAACTAAAATTTGGAGCCCTTTCATCTAAAGTTTTTATGACTATAGCTTCGTATAAGAAGCAAGCACACACTAAGGAGAGCCACAAAACGCGTCTCCCAAACAACGAAGTGACGTGGTACAACTGTTTGGAATCATTAGGAAGTTAAAGCTGCAACAATAATGTTTAATAGCTTTGGGGAATGGGGCATTTGTCTCTTTAGAAGACTATAGCCTATTACACTAAAAGCTGTATATACAAAAAACAAAATAACAAACAACATAATACTTGTTATAAATATTACGGATTATGGTTATCAATATAACTAAATATGGATTAATACTTATAGTGGTTACTATTTTATCCATAAATATGTATTCATTGTATTAATTACTAAAGACTATATATATGTGGTCTAGTTGTTTATTGATAATATACATGAATAGAATTATATCATTCTTCTATTCTTATAATTTCTCTTTACTCTCTCTATTGTCATATACATATTATATGTTGATATTAGGCTATTGTTATACATCATATTATCAGCACGAGGCTTTTGACAGTTTATTCTATGAAGACGTGATGATCATGATTCTCGAAATTGATTTTGCAATTTGCTTCACCAAAATATGTTCAATCAAATCATCATACAAGTAAGTTTATGTATTTGTAATCATAACTAAATACAAATGATATATAAATAATGTATATGTGTTTAGTTAAAATTTATGAACCAATTAATGGTTAAAGAAAATTTATAACTAAATACTTTGATGTTCTTGATTACATCAAATTGATTTTTCATTATGATTATCTTTGATTTGCTTAACCTTAATGATAAGTTTGATGAATAACATCCTACAATTGTTCTTTGTATGATGTATATTACAATTATGTTGTTGTGTGTTTCTACATAAGCATATGTGTATGATTTTTGAACCCCATAAATTATTGATTGTGGAAGATGAGAAAATCATTAGTAATAGTTGAAAAGAAAAACAAAAGATTGATAATATCATAATCTTGATCACTTAATACATACATCATATTATGCATGTCTTACTAAATTTATGGTAATTGTTGTGTAAAGCTAGTAACTAGAAAAACAAACAAAAGGAAAACATTCATATTAATTTACTAGTTATTTAATATCATTTATTAGTTGCTAATGAATTTTGATGTTTCATAATTGTTAATTACTACATATCATAATATTGTAGGCTTCATGTTTCATATTCATAACCATTCATATCACTTTATTAGTTATTCAACGACATTTGATTAACATCTACATAATGACTTTGGTGTTACATATTTATAATAATTCAATAATGCATAATGCATGACAGTTTCAAATGTGATATTAACATATTGATTATGTAATTAATTTTAGAGTATTGACCAAATATATTTGACATTTATTATTTAAATTTATTTGGAATTGATTTGCGTGAAAGAAAAAAAATTAATCATAACCTCTATTTATGAAATTTAAGAGGATTATCAAGATTACTTACGTTATAATTGTTATAGTTGTTTTTACATTATATATACGAAAAGTTTGATATTGTCATGACATTCTTCAATTGCTAAATAGATTTGTGTATGTTTAAGTGAATAAACTATCATGCTATCTATGTTTTACTAGATATTGCATAATAGTGATTTAAAGCATATAGTGGATTCAATTTGTTTGTTTTAGTATGTTGAACTTGTTGGTTGATTGTGAAGAATTTGAAACTAAGATAAAATAAGAATAAATGAAAATCATGAATTGAACACGCTGTTGGTTAATTGTGAAGAATTTGAAACTAAGATAAAATAAGAATAAATGAAAATCATGAATTGAAGTTATTGAAAATTAATAACGGGTACAAAATATTCCAATTGGATAGGATTTGAATAAATTAAATCAATGCTTATTCATAACATATAGTCTTTGTTTTATAACGTGAAAAGGTATTTTAAGCCCACCCGTTAAATAGTATTTATATAAAGTTAATTGGATTACATCAGCCCATCGATTGAATAGAAAATTCTAGTTCATGTTTCTATATATTTGGTTAAGTCATCTTGATAATATTTTTGCATGAAATACAGTTTATTTATTTTGAAATCCTTAAGTGTTAATGCATACGACAGTTCAAAATTTACGGAAGCTATTAAAAATATTACGGGATCAGATGAAAAACAGCGAGACCGCGGTCCATGTCCATGGATTCTACACCCTCGACAAATTTCAAAATCAAATTTAAACAACGTATGCAAGCTTGATTCTACCATAACACAAGAGATGTAAAACAGAATTATTAAGGAGCAATGTCAACAATCTTTTGGATCGATTAGTTGTAAACATTTCAATCTTTTAATAGTAAATTATGTTGGAGTTTTGGGTGAAAAATGTGTTTTTTCACTAAGTTAAAAAAATGACTTTTTGCCAACTTCGGACAGAAATACATATACGTAACTGATGTTAATATTGTTATTTTTTTTGGCTTTGTGTTCTCTTACGTGAGACCTTTGCTAGGATACAAACCGTGTCCAAAATAGAGTTAAGATAAATGAGATATCGATACTCAAAGGTGGCTATTTAGAGCTGAAATAATTCAGCTTTTCTTGAGTAAAAGAGTGGGGAAACTTGTCCCACATAAGTGGTATGAAAAACCTTTAAGTGGGTTATAAGGTGGAACACTCCATTAGGATTGTTAACAGGGAGGGTGCGAAGCGCCCAACGCGCTCGCGCCCTGCACGAGCACGGTCGAGACGAGGGCGATGGGCGTAATACTTTGCACTTGCACCCACTACGAGTGGTCCGGATTTAGTACTCGGACATACGACGGGTGATGTAGCATGGCATCCGGTCTCAGTGTCCAGCAAGCGTCCATGTGGCGGCCCGGGTGCGCGGCCTACCGTGTAAATACCACGTATCTGGATATAGCGTGTTTTGCGTGCCTGGTTCTGGTGGATGGATTATGCCGTGACACGGTTTTGAGCCACCACGGAAACCAAAACCGAAATTTTCGGTTAAAGGGTTTTGAAAACCGATCGGTTTCGGTTAATCGGTTATTGGTAGTCATTCGGTTCGGTTAACCGCTAAATCAAAAACTTTCAACATAAGCTAAATTTTTTTAACTTTTGTTAAGAACTAGACTAAAAATCAAACCCAAATGCATATTATAACTAAATTGGCTAAATAGTATACTTTTTGTTTATAAAACTAATAGGATTATAACACAAACAATTATGTATAAAGTGTATTGCGTTTCTTAAATTTCAAATAGCTATATGTGTATAAAAAGAAAGAAAATTATGCAAGCACCTTAGTGAGCTCAACGACATCTGCTTGTTGCACAGAGACCACCACACCTGCAATTAAAAGATATTCTAACTACTCAGTAAGCTTCAAGGCTGTGCATCTCTTAATACCAAAACATTAAAAATATCTACCAGCATGATGCATATAAAAGGCTCTATTTTATTATCTTTAAAAGCATAATATCATAAAACTTAAGAGCAGAATATCATTGATCTATATACCAACACAGAAAATTATGGAACATGTGCATTTGAATGTATTCTTGTTCTATAAGGATTCAAACCATTGATGTTTACAATGATTGTGAATATATAAAAAGAAAGAAAATTATATGTATGTGTGTATATATATATAATCGGTTTGGTTCGGTTCGGTTAATTCGGTTATCTCAAACACTAAAACCGAAACCGAACCGAAAATTTCGGTTAATCGGTAAAGGGTTAACTGAACCATCGGTTATTTGTTCGGTTTGGTTAGTTCGGTTCGCTTAATTCGGTTACGGTTCGGTTAATTCAGTTATTTGCTCAGCCCTATGCCATGTCCAGATCTGGCGTAACCGGATACGCGCGTTCTAGCGGGTCTACGTCCCACTACATTAACAGGTTCACGGTCTGGCGCGTTTTCTCAGCTGAACCATTTTCGGTTCACCAGTTCTGCGTGTTGAATACTTTCCCGTTGACGAGCTCTATAGAGTTAAGAATTTGGCAGTTTCGAAAAAGAATTGATAAACTAAATAAAGAGCATTGAAGACGTTGAATTCTCTTTATTTTTGCTTTTAATTTCTTTCGGATGTTACGATTCTTATTTACAGTAAAAATAACAACACAATCTTGGCATTTCAAGACACTCGATTTACACTAAAACAAACTACGACAAAGAAAGAATTTCAGATTTCTACTATCTTCTTTTCAACATACTCTTACAGGTCTAGTGTCCTCCCCGGCCTTACGAACAGCTTCGGCCTTTGTACCCTGGGAAACATTCGAGTTCTCTTGGGAGACTTGGAGTTTGTTTTAAGGATTCGTGTTAAACATGAAGCCCGGTCACAAATTTTGTATTCGTTTTCTGTTTTCTAGCTTTTCTTTTATTTCAAGTGTAAAAGTATTGTAATTTACTGTTTTCTTTGTTTCTTGTATTGTAATTTGAATTTATACAAGTGTTAGTCTTTATATTCTGGTGAACGGTTCGTACAACATACACGGACGGTCCCAATGGGGAGGTTAAATTTCACTTTTTGACTTTTCTTTTGAAAATCACACATCTGCTTTCAAGTGTTAGTCGTTGGCAGGCATAATAATCCTCATATTATGGTACTAATTGAATAATAACCTTACAATTGATACTTAAAACATTTATATTTTGTAATCGCAGGATATTCAGTGAGTTAAAGATAAACAAAGCTAAATCCTATAAAAAAACACAAAAAAAAATAAAACTTCTAGAAGTATCATTCCCGAGGTTTGACCCCCCCAAGAAGTCAAAATAGGTCAATAAGGAGTCAACGAGCAGCTAAAAGACAAAACATGGAGAAGGAGGAGGGATGCATGGTCATGCAGTGCCTCTCTTGCTCCTCAAGGCTCACCTACATTGTCCTATGTATCATGTTTGATTCCCGAGGTGTTTGCACGACCGTGCATTGCTCATTTTGAGGCCTGTAAATAGAGGGCTTCGGTTCTTGGTTCCACACACCTTACCATACCTAAAGACACTATCCAGATATAGAATTTCGTAGTTTAGATTAGAGAGTAGAGAGGCTCCTCCTCCTTGTTCCACAATCGAGGAACCTACGAAACCCAGCGTTGCGCTAGTTACTATGGCCATTCTTGGCTAAACTCTTTGTATTGCTAGGGTGAAAATGAAGTTTGGTGCATGTTAATGTTTGACGTATTAATCTAGTGGTATTTTTATGTCTTTAATTATTTTCTCTTAAAACCATCTCTTGGTGGGTTTTTTATTGTTGTCTAAATCTGTCTTTATATTTGTGAGTGTTCTTGATTTTAAAGTGTAAGACCGTAAACCTTTTTAATCAAACTTCTTTTAATACTTGTACGTCTTTATACAAGTAGAGATTGATAAGCCAAGGTTTGGTCAACACTAGTAAGGTTGTACGTCTTTATACGAACTTATTATGCGACCAAGAATTGGTGAACTCATGTTGGAAACGGTACTTCTTTATACATGGTCTCATTGGTACACCGCCTCCCGGTGAGCAAAGTATAAACACTTATTTAACAATAATAATTAAACATTTAAGTTTGATGTCCTAAACCAGACTAGAGATAGCATTGAAAGGGTTGAGGGTAATGTTGTCCCTAGCGGAAATCATTACCATTTTATTATTAAAGATTTTAATTCATGAATCAAATATTGTGAGAATGAGGCTCTAGCGGTGTACCGTTCACATGTTTGTAATAGTCATACCACCGGAATAGTCAACTTAACATTATCACGTACTAAGCGGATTCGAAGCCCAAAGCAATACTCTTCCTGACCTCATCATTTCCGAGATATTTACTTTTTTGCTATTTACTATTATGTTAGTTACATTTATGTTATACACATTACACACGTTTTTACTTTTCTATTGTTTACTTTAACGTCATTTACTTTTCTACTTCACAAGCACACAAAACTCACTCACTAATTAAAATGGCTAAATGATAACAAAAGTTGAGTATTGGAACTCGATTGTGTCCATTGGTTCGATACTTAGTTCTTACCTAAACTGTATTACGCTGCGATAGGTACATTTGTCTATTGTGTGTGTTTTAAGTTTGTGTATTTATCATTTTATAAATTTAAAACCTGATCTCGTAAAACCATAACTTAACATCTTTTTAACTTATCACGACACGCATCATGTTTTTGGCGCTGATGCCGGGTGATGAATGGTTGGTTAACCCGTGCTAATTATGTATAATCATATTTTTTTAACCCTAATTATATGAGAGTTTACATTATTTTTATATCTTATAGGGTTTTATATATAATAGGTTAAAAACAATAAAATAAAGTTTATATAAATTAAATTCAAAAATGTTAAATAATAATTAAACTAAATTAATTGATAGGTTGATTTTTAATTCTACTAGATTAAAATCTCATGTTTTACACGGGTTGAATAAATATAATATTATATATTAAGTAATAAAAAATTTATTTTTTAAAAACTCGTGTTTTATACGGGTTGAACAAACCCGTGGAATACAGTATAATCTATTAACATATACACTCGTAAAAATATGTAGGAGATTTATTTATTAATATGATATATAGATTAGTATTTTTTTAAAATATATTATTATTAAAAGATAGAATTGTATTTATTAGAAGAGAGATGCGGGAAAAAAAATGATGAGAATGAATGGGAAGGTGACATGTGGCATGAAAAACCTTTATTTATTATATAGTATAGATATAGATTTCTTTTGGCAGCAGACTCAAATGACAATTCTTGGACTTTGAATAAACTACAATCAGCGCCGGATTTAGAACAAAAGTTCAGGGGTAATAAAAAAAAATTGACCGTACTTTCATGTAAATGAAATTAAAAAAAATTAATTCAAGATATCTTGTGGGTTCTCATCTTAGAGGTGTCGGTAAGGTTGAAACTGTTAATATAGGGTGATAGGTACCGCTATAAACAAACATTTATAAGTTTTTAAAGTTTTTTGCCACACCTCTTTCTTTTTGTGAGAATAAATCTGAAAGTTAGTGGCGCCCCTGTTCCATAATCCATCATTACATGAGCTTAATTAATTAAATTGAGAGCTTGAGTTTCGTCTACGTGTTACCCTCCGGGTCACAAACTTGGTTGAAACACGCATGGGCTAGACTCTTAAGTGATCAAACATTGGATAACTAAGTTAGGCTTATGTGTTACCCTCCGGAATGGCAACCTGGTTGAAACACCAATAAGCTGACTCTTATGTACTTCATTGCTAAAAACTGCAGCCCATGTGCCACACGCCGAGTTCCAGCTTGCTTGAAGCACCACTAGGTAAGGTTTAATCATAATATTAATAAAAGCTCGCATCATTCATCCATCGATCCATTATCCATCTTAATTTTAAAGACATATAAATTTGTGTTTATAGTGGTGGGAAATCTATATGGTATTAACCCGGGCCTAAACATGACCTTGAGATGGGATTAGGCTGAATTGCAGCTTTCTGAGTGTGAGATCCATACATAAACTGACTTCTTGGTAATGTATAAGATAGTGGATTACAGAATTGGGGACTCGATAGGTCGGTGTTTGGGTTTAATCGGATCGAAATATTGATTTTCACAATTAACACGTTAGTATGTTTAAAGTTGTGTATCAATGAAACTGTGAAGCAAGTTTTCGAGTAGTGATTCCATTGCATAATTATTTTTCGGGACGAAAAAAGATACGTGTGGGAATGTGATGAGTGGTTGATTAACTCGTACTAATTATGTATAATCATATGTTTTAACCCTAATTATGCAAGAGTTTACATTATTTTTATATCTTATAGGGTTTTTATATATAATAAGTTAAAAACAATAAAATAAAGTTTATATAAATTAAATTAGAAAATGTTAAATAATAATTAAACAAAAATTAATTGATAAGTTGATTCATAATTCTATTTGTTTCGGCGGTAGACTCGCATGCAATTCTTGGACTTTGAATGGACTACAACAAATGATGAATGCTATTATTTTTAATTCTATTTCTTGGGCTGAATTTGGCTATCAAAAGTTAAAAATCTAAATATTGATCAAGAGTTTGTGGTTTATTGGGCTTGTACCAAAAATTAATTGATAAGTTGATTCATAATTCTATTTGTTTCGGCGGTAGACTCGCATGCAATTCTTGGACTTTGAATGGACTACAACAAATGATGAATGCTATTATTTTTAATTCTATTTCTTGGGCTGAATTTGGCTATCAAAAGTTAAAAATCTAAATATTGATCAAGAGTTTGTGGTTTATTGGGCTTGTACCAAAAATTAATTGATAAGTTGATTCATAATTCTATTTGTTTCGGCGGTAGACTCGCATGCAATTCTTGGACTTTGAATGGACTACAACAAATGATGAATGCTATTATTTTTAATTCTATTTCTTGGGCTGAATTTGGCTATCAAAAGTTAAAAATCTAAATATTGATCAAGAGTTTGTGGTTTATTGGGCTTGTACCAATTTTAGTAGGCTTGACCTTGTGTATGTAATTTTGGAGGCCAATTTTATTCACTGGAAACCGAGAGGTAATTTGGCTCTTTTGGACGGCAATTATGAAGAGTGCCATAGGGCACAGATCACGAGGCTAGAATTTTTTTATTTTTTTTTAAAAGGCATATTTCTTAATTACTGTTACTAATGGAACGTGAACCCATGACCTACTTAAACATTGGTGTTTCTAAAGGATTTTCCTCTACCAATAGTAGGGAGTTTTGCTATTATATTTTTATTATGATTGGTTAAATCACTTGTGTCTTCTTCCGGGCGGACGGTTCGTATAGGTTTTATATTTAACTCGGTTTGTTTATTTATTAAATCTGTTTAGTTACAGACAATAACAGAACGGATTGATATATTGGTTAGTTTAAACAATTTATCTTTGTGTTTTGAGTTCTTTCTTTACAATCGCGTTTGGTTGATAATAAAACCTAGAGCAGGTTGGGTGACTAAAGGAGGTTAACTTCGCATTTATAAATTGGGTAATTTAATTATACTGGTTTATGACAAAACTGTTTGTATAGGTTTTCTGACAACAACCTGTCTTCAATTACTATTTAACTAATTTTTAACACTATGTCTATGTGGTGTCTAATTTAACGACTGAGTTTTATGTGAAACATAAAACCTAAAGTTTGGAGGAGGCTGCATTTTTATTTAAAAGAATTTTCTAAACTATCACAATTTATTCTTTCCACCAATTCCTTGTGGAAAAGACTCGACTTTCCACTTACTATTTAATTCTTAATTTTTGACAGACCAAACCACATCCATCACCGGGGACACGGTGATTTCAAGAAAAATTCGAGTTAACAGAGTAGCCTTACCATATTCCATCTGTTTTTTTTATTACGTTTTGTTATAGGTAGTGTATGTGGGACGTGAACCCATGATCTACTTAAACATTAGTGTTCCTAAATGATTTTTCTCTACCAATAGTAGGGAGTTTTGCTATTATATTTTTATTATGATTGGGTAAATCACTTGTGTCTTCTTCCCGGCGGACGGTTCGTATAGGTTTTATATTTAACTCGGTTTGTTTATTTATTAAATCTGTTTAGTTTCAGATAAAAAC
Source organism: Smallanthus sonchifolius (assembly GCA_023525975.1). Lineage (NCBI taxonomy): Eukaryota > Viridiplantae > Streptophyta > Magnoliopsida > Asterales > Asteraceae > Smallanthus > Smallanthus sonchifolius. The sequence continues at coordinate 54,144,862 of CM042043.1, read as the reverse complement.
AGAACGGATTAATATATTGGTCAATTTAAACAATTTATCTTTGTGTTTTGAGTTCTTTCTTTACAATCGCGTTTGGTTGATGATAAAACCTAGAACAGGTTGGGTGACTAAAGGGGGTTAACTTCGCATTTATAAATTGGGTAATTTAATTATACTGGTTTATGGTAAAACTGTTTGTATAGGTTTTCTGACAACAACCTGTCTTCAATTACTATTTAACTGATTTTTAACACTATGTCTATGTGGTGTCTAATTTAACAACTGAGTTTTATGTGAAACTTAGAACCTGAAGTTTTGTGGATGTTGCATTTTTTATTTAATTGGAGTTTTATTTAAAAGAAATTTTCTAAACTATCACAATTTATTCTTTCCACCAATTCCTTGTGCAGAAGACTCGACTTTCCACTTACTATTTAATTCTTAATTTTTGACAGACCAAACCACATCCATCACCGGGGACACTGTGATTTCATGAAAAATTCGAGTTAAAAGAGTAGCCTTACCGTACTCCATTTGTTTTTTTATTACGTTTTGTTACAGGTAGTATATGTGGCATGTGAACCCATGATCTACTTAAACATTGGTGTTCCTAAAGGATTTTTCTCTACCAATAGTAGGGAGTTTTGCTATTATATTTTTATTATGATTGGCTAAATCACTTGTATCTTCTTCCGTGCGGACGGTTCGTATAGGTTTTATATTTACCTCGGTTTGTTTATTTACTAAATCTGTTTAGTTTCAGACAATAACAGAACGGTTTGATATATTGGTTAATTTAAACAGTTTATCTTTGTGTCTTGAGTTCTTTCTTTACAATCGCGTTTGGTTGATGATAAAACCTAGAGCAGGTTGGGTGACTAAAGGGGTTAACTTCGCATTTATAAATTGGGTAATTTAATTATACTGGTTTATGGCAAAACTGTTTGTATAGGTTTTCTGACAACAACCTGTCTTCAATTACTATTAACTGATTTTTAACACTATGTCTATGTGGTGTCTAATTTAACAACTAAGTTTTATATGAAACTTAGAACCTGAAGTTTGGAGGAGGTTGCATTTTTTATTTAATTTGAGTTTTATTTAAAAGAATTTTCTAAACTATCACAATTTATTCTTTCTACCAATTCCTTGTGGAGAAGACTCGACTTTCGACTTACTATGTAATTCTTAATTTTTGACCGACCAAACCACATCCATCACCGGGGACACTGTGATTTCAAGAGAAAATCGAGTTAATAGAGTAGCCTTACCGTATTCCATCTGTTTTTTTATAACGTTTTGTTACAGGTAGTGTATGTGGGACGTGAACCCATGATCTACTTAAACATTGGTGTTTCTAGAGGATTTTCCTCTACCAATAGTCGGGGGTTTTGCTATTATATTTTTATTTTGATTGGCTAAATCACTTCTGACTTCTTCCGGGCGGACGGTTCGTATAGGTTTTATATTTAACTCGGTTTGTTTATTTATTAAATCTGTTTAGTTTCTGACAATAACAGAACGGATTGATATATTGGTTAATTTAAACAATTTATCTTTGTGTTTTGAGTTCTTTCTTTACAATCGCGTTTGGTTGATGATAAAACCTAGAGCAGGTTGGGTGACTAAAGGGGGTTAACTTCGCATTTATAAATTGGGTAATTTAATTATACTGGTCTTTGGCAAAATTGTTTGTATAGGTTTACTGACAACAACCTGTCTTAAATTACTATTTAACTGATTTTTAACACTATATCTATGTGGTGTCTAATTTAACAACTGAGTTTTATGTGAAACTTAGAACCTGAAGTTTGGAGGAGGTTTCATTTTTATTTAAAAGAATTTTCTAAACTATCACAATTTATTCTTTCCACCAATTCCTTGTGGAAAAGACTCGACTTTCCACTTACTATTTAATTCTTAATTTTTGACAGACCAAACCACATCCATCACCGGGGACACGGTGATTTCAAGAAAAATTCGAGTTAACAGAGTAGCCTTACCATATTCCATCTGTTTTTTTTATTACGTTTTGTTACAGGTAGTGTATGTGGGACGTGAACCCATGATCTACTTAAACATTGGTGTTCCTAAATGATTTTCCTCTACCAATAGTAGGGAGTTTGCTATTATATTTTTATTATGATTGGCTAAATCACTTGTGTCTTCTTCCGGCCGGACGGTTCGTATAGGTTTTATATTTAACTCGGTTTGTTTATTTATTAAATCTGTTTAGTTTCAGACAATAACAGAACGGATTGATTATTGGTTAATTTAAACAATTTATCTTTGTGTTTTGAGTTCTTTCTTTACAATCGCGTTTGGTTGATGATAAAACCTGGAGCAGGTTGGGTGACTAAAGAGGGTTAACTTCGCATTTATAAATTGGTTAATTTAATTATACTGGTTTATGGCAAAACTGTTTGTATAGGTTTTCTGACAACAACCTGTCTTCAATTACTATTTAACAGATTTTTAACACTATGTCTATATGGTGTCTAATTTAACAACTGAGTTTTATTTGAAACTTAGAACCTGAAGTTTTGTGGAAGTTGCATTTTTTATTTAATTTGAGTTTTATTTAAAAGAATTTTCTAAACTATCACAATTTGTTCTTTCCACCAATTCCTTGTGGAGAAGACTCGACTTTCCACTTACTATTTAATTCTTAATTTTTGACAGACCAAACCACATCCATCACCGGGGACACTGTGATTTCAAGAAAAATTCGAGTTAACAGAGTAGCCTTACCATATTCCATCTGTTTTTTTTTATTACGTTTTGTTACAGGTAGTGTATGTGGGACGTGAACCCATGATCTACTTAAACATTGGTGTTTCTAAAGGATTTTCCTCTACCAATAGTCGGGGGTTTTGCTATTATATTTTTATTTTGATTGGCTAAATCACTTCTGACTTCTTCCGGGCGGACGGTTCGTATAGGTTTTATATTTAACTCGGTTTGTTTATTTATTAAATCTGTTTAGTTTCAGACAATAACAGAACGGATTGATATATTGGTTAATTTAAACAATTTATCTTTGTGTTTTGAGTTCTTTCTTTACAATCACGTTTGGTTGATGATAAAACCTAGAGCAGGTTGGGTGACTAAAGGGGGTTAACTTCGCATTTATAAATTGGGTAATTTAATTATACTGGTCTTTGGCAAAATTGTTTGTATAGGTTTACTGACAACAACCTGTCTTTAATTACTATTTAACTGATTTTTAACACTATATCTATGTGGTGTCTAATTTAACAACTGAGTTTTATGTGAAACTTAGAACCTGAAGTTTGGAGGAGGTTTCATTTTTATTTAAAAGAATTTTCTAAACTATCACAATTTGTTCTTTCCACCAATTCCTTGTGGAAAAGACTCGACTTTCCACTTACTATTTAATTCTTAATTTTTGACAGACAAAACCACATCGATCACCGGGGACACGGGGATTTCAAGAAAAATTCGAGTTAACAGAGTAGCCTTACCATATTCCATCTGTTTTTTTTTATTACGTTTTGTTACAGGTAGTGTATGTGGGACGTGAACCCATGATCTACTTAAACATTGGTGTTCCTAAATGATTTTCCTCTACCAATAGTAGGGAGTTTTGCTATTATATTTTTATTATGATTGGCTAAATCACTTGTGTCTTCTTCCGAGCGGACGGTTCGTATAGGTTTTATGTTTAACTCGGTTTGTTTATTTATTAAATCTGTTTAGTTTCAGACAATAACAGAACGGATTGATATATTGGTTAATTTAAACAATTTATCTTTGTGTTTTGAGTTCTTTCTTTACAATCACGTTTGGTTGATGATAAAACCTGGAGCAGATTGGGTGACTAAAGGGGGTTAACTTCGCATTTATAAATTGGTTAATTTAATTATACTGGTTTATGGCAAAACTGTTTGTATAGGTTTTCTGACAACAACCTGTCTTCAATTACTATTTAACAGATTTTTAACACTATGTCTATATGGTGTCTAATTTAACAACTGAGTTTTATTTGAAACTTAGAACCTAAAGTTTTGTGGAAGTTGCATTTTTTATTTAATTTGAGTTTTATTTAAAAGAATTTTCTAAACTATCACAATTTGTTCTTTCCACCAATTCCTTGTGGAGAAGACTCGACTTTCCACTTACTATTTAATTCTTAATTTTTGACAGGCCAAACCACATCCATCAACGGGGACACTGTGATTTCAAGAAAAATTCGAGTTAACAGAGTAGCCTTACCATATTCCAACTGTTTTTTTTTATTACGTTTTGTTACAGGTAGTGTAAGTGGGACGTGAACCCATGATCTACTTAAACATTGGTGTTCCTAAATGATTTTCCTCTACCAATAGTAGGGAGTTTTGCTATTATATTTTTATTATGATTGGCTAAATCACTTGTGTCTTCTTCCGTGCGGACGGTTCGTATAGGTTTTAGATTTAACTCGGTTTGTTTATTTATTAAATCTGTTTAGTTTCAGACAATAACAGAACGGATTGATATATTGGTTAATTTAAACAATTTACCTTTGTGTTTTGAGTTCTTTCTTTACAATCGCGTTTGGTTGATGATAAAACCTAGAGCAGGTTGGGTGACTAAAGTGGGTTAACTTTGCATTTATAAATTGGGTAATTTAATTATACTGGTTTATGTCAAAACTGTTTGTATAGGTTTTCTGACAACAACATGTCTTCAATTACTATTTAACAGATTTTTAACACTATGTCTATGTGGTGTCTAATTTAACAACTGAGTTTTATGTGAAACTTAGAACCTGAAGTTTGGAGTAGGTTGTATTTTTATTTAATTTGAGTTTTATTTAAAAGAATTTTCTAAACTATCACAATTTATTCTTTCCACCAATTCCTTGTGGAGAAGACTCGACTTTCCACTTACTATTTAATTCTTAATTTTTGACAGACCAAACCACATCCATCACCGGGGACACGGTGATATCAAGAAAAATTCGAGTTAACAGAGTAGCCTTACCATATTCCATATGTTTTTTTTATTACGTTTTGTTACAGGTAGTGTATGTGGGACGTGAACCCATGATCTACTTAAACATTGGTGTTCCTAAATGATTTTCCTCTACCAATAGTAGGGAGTTTTGCTATTATATTTTTATTATGATTGGCTAAATCACTTGTGTCTTCTTCCGGGCGGACGGTTCGTATAGGTTTTATATTTAACTCGGTTTGTTTATTTATTAAATCTGTTTAGTTTCAGACAATAACAGAACGGATTGATATATTGGTTAATTTAAACAATTTATCTTTGTGTTTTGAGTTCTTTCTTTACAATCACGTTTGGTTGATGATAAAACATAGAGCAGGTTGGGTGACTAAAGGGGGTTAACTTCGCATTTATAAATTGGTTAATTTAATTATTCTGGTTTATGGCAAAACTGTTTGTATAGGTTTTCTGACAACAACCTTTCTTCAATTACTATTTAACTGTTTTTAACACTATGTCTATGTGGTGTCTAATTTAACAACTAAGTTTTATGTGAAACTTAGAACCTGAAGTTTGGTGGAGGTTGCATTTTTTTATTTAATTTGAGTTTTATTTAAAATAATTTTCTAAACTATCACAATTTATTCTTTCCACCAATTCCTTGTGGAGAATACTCGACTTTCGACTTACTATTTAATTCTTAATTTTTGACAGACCAAACCACATCCTTCACCGGGGACAAGGTGATTTCAAGAAAAATTCGAGTTAACAGAGTAGCCTTACCATATTCCATATGTTTTTTTATTACGTTTTGTTACAGGTAGTTTATGTGGGACGTGAACCCATGATCTACTTAAACAATGGTGTTTCTTAAAGGATTTTCCTCTACCAATAGTACGGAGTTTTGCTATTATATTTTTATTATGTTTGGCTAAATCACTTGTGTCTTCTTCCGGGCGGACGGTTCGTATAGGTTTTATATTTAACTCGGTTTGTTTATTTATTAAATCTGTTTAGTTTCAGACAATAACAGAACCGATTGATATATTAGTTAATTTAAACAATTTATCTTTGTGTTTTGAGTTCTTTCTTTACAATCGCGTTTGGTTGATGATAAAACCTAGAGCAGGTTGGGTGACTAAAGGGGGTTAACTTAACATTTATAAATTGGTTAATTTAATTATACTGGTCTATGGCAAAACTGTTTGTATAGGTTTTCTGACAACAACCTGTTTTCAATTACTATTTAACTGATTTTTAACACTATATCTATGTGGTTTCTAATTTAACAACTGAGTTTTATGTGAAACTTAGAACCTGAAGTTTGAAGGAGGTTTCATTTTTATTTAATTTGAGTTTTATTTAAAAGAATTTTCTAAACTATCACAATTTATTCTTTCCACCAATTCCTTGTGTAGAAGACTCGACTTTCCACTTATTATTTAATTCTTAATTTTTGACAGACCAAACCACATCCTTCACCGGGGACATAATTCTTAATTTTTGACACTATGTCTATGTGGTGTCTAATTTAACAACTGAGTTTTATGTGAAACTTAGAACCTGAAGTTTTATGTGGTGATTTCAAGAAACATTCGAGTTAACAGAGTAGCCTTACCATATTCCATCTGTTTTTTTGTTACGTTTTGTTACAGGTAGTGTATGTGGGACGTGAACCCATGATCTACTTAAACATTGGTGTTCCTAAATCATTTTCCTCTACCAATAGTAGGGAGTTTTGCTATTATATTTTTATTATGATTGGCTAAATCACTTGTGTCTTCTTCCGGGCGGACGGTTCGTATAGGTTTTATATTTAGCTCGGTTTGTTTGATTATTAAATCTGTTTAGTTTCAGACAATAACATAACGGATTGATATATTGGTTATTTTAAACAATTTATCTTTGTGTTTTGAGTTCTTTCTTTACAATCGCGTTTGGTTGATGATAAAACCTAGAGCACGTTGGGTGACTAAAGGAGGTTAACTTCACATTTATAAATTGGGTAATTTAATTATACTGGTTTATGGCAAAACTGTTTGTATAGGTTTTCTGACAGCACCTGTCTTCAATTACTATTTTACTGATTTTTAACACTATGTCTATGTGGTGTTTAATTTAACAACTGAGTTTTATGTGAAACTTAGAACCTAAAGTTTGGAGGAGGTTTCATTTTTATTTAATTTGAGTTTTATTTAAAAGAATTTTCTAAACTATCACAATTTATTCTTTCCACCAATTCCTTGTAGAGAAGTGTAACATCCCGAAAATAGTAAATAAGTAAATAATAATACGATGGAGATTTATACGACATAAAACGAAATAAGAACGGATGGACTTGGGCTCGACTCCAACGGGCCGAGAAAAGCCCAGGTATAAAAGGGGCAAGACAGCCCATTTGACCATTTCACCTCCATTTCACCAATTCTAGAGAGAGAAAGGGAGCCCGAGTCTAGAGAGAGAAAGTCGACGGATCGTCACGAGATTTAAGGAGCACGTTACTACTGAGATCGTGAGCAAAACCTCTGGATCAGAATTCCAATCCAGGTAATGATTCGATCATAATATGAGTTTTTGTTCATTTTGGGGTTTCTCGAGTTTTCGCTAAATAGGTGATGTTTTTACGGATGAAACTTGATAATAAGCTTAGAAATAGAATCTAGAATGAAAACCGCACGTCTTGATCAAAGAAAATTGTAAGATTAGCATGATCGGATTAACATGCAAGAATTCCGAAATTTTGGTCCAAGAACCGGGTACTGCGTACTTACCAAGTGCGCAGGAAGGAATCCCTGCGTACTTACTAAGTGCGCAGGCAGCAGTCCCTGCGTACTTACCAAGTACGCAGGAGGAAGACTCCTGCGCACTTACCAAGTGCGCATGAGCAAGTCCCTGCGCACTTACTAAGTGCGCAGGCAGCAGACTGCAGGCCACAGGTTGGTTAAGTAAAGTCAGTAAGTTTAGAATGATTAAACCATTAGAGTCGGGGTTGGGTCTAATGTGTATTTAACTACCTAATCCAGATCGGAAGTGACGCTGTTGGGCCTTTGTTTAGGACAACCTAGAGTAGCTCATCAGGTGAGTTCTATGTGCCCCCTTCTATGTTATGTGCAAATGATTTATAAATGTTTTGGGGCTGAAGTGTATACACTAAATAAATAAATGTCAATGTGATCATACGTATATATATATATATATATATATATATATATATATATATATATATAAATACTTATATATGAAAATGAATTACGAATAAAGAATGAAGCGTATGACTATAAAGAATGAATGAAAGAAGGACATAACGTAAAAGAATGAAATCTTGCTTTATATTATATATATTGCATGTTATGAATGAATGTAAACGTTATAAACCCTTCTGTGACAACGGCTACTTCGGTAGACGGACGACCACGTGACTATCTTGCAACCGGGACGAAAACGTTCCTACGTAAGATAGGACGTATGAAAAGGTAAAAATGGACGGTCGAAGCAATTGCCTTAACTAATGTAGAACGGTTGCATACATAATGGTCACGTGGGAAACGGATGCCCTTGGGCAGACGGATTTAATGTTATGACGGACTACGACGGTAGGACGGTTAAGAGCGGACGAACAAAAGTTGCCGGACGGATTTAATGTTATGACGGACGGTTTTCTAGAGCCGGACGGTAATGAGAAGGGCTACGACGGTAGCTCTGACTGCGATGTCTTCGTGACATTCGCGACAAGTATGATGGGTTGATCTCCCTTAAGATTATGGCCAATATGTGTTCTCCCAAAGAAAGTATGTATGTACATATGTATATACCCTCAATGAATGTTATGTGAGAACAGTAAAGTAAAGAATATTTAAAAGTATGAATATACATGTATACATTATATTCAGGATAAGATAAATATTATGTATGATTGTCTTTAAACTATAACTCACTAGCGTTAGCTGACTTTTAGTATACATTTCAGGTAACAAAGGAAAGGGTCGTGCGAAGGCGTGAAGGTTACCTGGCACAAGACTGACATCCCACTTTTGTTTGTTAAGAATATGTTATGCTTTTATTTGTAAAGACTTCCGCTGTTTTGATTATGTAATTGAATGACGAATGTTTTAATTTAAGTTCAGTATTTATGACTATGTTTATGAGTAAATCCAACAAGTGAGGTCACCCGGTTTAGGGGCCTTACAAGTTGGTATCAGAGCAATAGTTTGAGAGATTTAGACATCCCTAAATGTCTAGACTCAAACTGATTATGGGACCAACGCTCGGATGTCAGTATGGGTAACCAACGCCAACGCTAGCACGGTAAGTAAGTCATAAAGTTAATCCTCTTGCATAGGAATAGATACCTTAACTTAGAACAAATAGATGTTAATGCCACGACTGATTTGAAGAGTTTCGAACCCGAAAAGCAATGTAAATTAGTAATCACAAACCGGTCATTCTAATTAAGAATTTACCTTGCTCGTACTGTTCCAAACTATGATCTGAAGAAATGATATTGATGTATTCCCTTTTTAACTATCAGGAAATTAAGAACTATGGCTGGTGGAGGAAGAACAGGACCTCGAGGCGGTCGCACTGGCCGACGAGGTAGACCTCCGTTGAACCCAAGATTTGAAGTAGAAGAGAGTGTACACGCAGAGCACACCGAAAGCGTGCACGAAACAGAAGTGACCCCAATTAGGGACGACAGTCCAGGGCCTATACAGTTGGAACCTGAAGTCAGGGATGCTATTGCCCGTGAAGTTGTGCTCACTTTGCAGAAGGTATTGCCTGATCTACTATCCGAGGCAATAAAGAAAAGTAAAGAGGAGGATGAAGGAAACCACGAAGAAAAAGTATATGACAGCGACGGGGATGAGATAAAAGTGGGGCCAAGCACCAAAGGGTGCACTTATAAAGGTTTCAAAGATGGAGACCCACCCAAGTTTGATGGTAGCAAGGATTCAGTGGCTACTTTGGAATGGATTGAGAGAATGAACGCTGTAATCAACATCAGCGAGTGCCGACCAGACCAGGCGGTTAAATATGTTGCTCATTCTTTCACCAATGAAGCACTAGGTTGGTGGAGAAACATTCAAAGAACAAAGTCACCACATGCTCTTGCCAGAATGACATGGGAAGACTTGAAAAAGCTCGTAATCCAAAAGTTCTGCCCATAGAATGAGATTGATCGTGTGGAGAACGAGTTCCTAAACTTCAAAGCTGGCGACAAGACTCATCGCCAATATACTTCAAGGTTCAATGAGCTGGCCCAACTGGTACCACACTTGGTGGAAACCGAAGAACGTATGATCAAATACTATGTGAAGGGTCTACCGCAAAGGGTCCGTGTCCACGTAAAAGCCAACCTACCCTCGACCTTCGAGTCGGTAGTCAACCTGGCTGGAATCGTTTACGACGATTATGCCAATGAGGACCCGAGACCTGTGACACAAAAGAGGAAATGGGAGAATCCGTCTAGAGGCACCGGAAGAGGGAATGAAACAACTGAAATTAAGAAACCGAGGTTGGACGGACATGAAACGTGCAAGAAATGTGGAAAACAACATAGTGGCGAGTGTCGAATCGGCACCACCGTGTGTTACAAGTGCGGGAGGCCGGGGCACTACTCCCGAGATTGTTGGAAGGACACCAAATGTCAAGTATGTGGATTGGTTGGGCATCTGACAAAGAATTGCAGGAAGGCCGGCCAATCTGGTTCGGGAAAGGAGAAGGAACAGGAACAACAAAAGGCTAGGACCCGAGCCTATGCCTTAACTGAGGAAGAGGCAAGGGGAAACCCTGATGTCGTGTCAGGTACGTTTCTAGTTAATGATGAACGTGCTGCGATTTTATTTGATTCTGGTGCTAGTAAAAGCTTTATATCTAATGCATTTAGTCGTAAACTAGATTGCACTATCAACACCATAGTAAAGGCCTTTAGCGTACAAACTGCCGTTGGTAAAAATTCGGCAGTATTCCAAGTAACAGAGGATTGCATCATAGAAATAGAGGGTCATAAGTTCCCTTCTAGATTATTCCTTCTCACCTTAGGAGGATTCGATATAGTATTGGGAATGGATTGGCTAGCTGCCAACGAAGCTCAAATCATATGTAAACGTAAGAGGATACACCTAAAGCTCCAAGCAGCAGTCCAATTACGGTTTATGGGGATTGGAATTGCATGATGCCGAACGTCATCTCGATGATTAAGGCCGAAAGTTATATGAGGCGCGGTTGCGAAGCTTATCTGGCGTATGTTATTGACGATAGAATGAAAACGAAAGAACTCAAGAATGTACCCGTGGTGTGCAACTTTCCGGAAGTGTTCCCTGAGGATCTACCTGGGTTGCCACCCGATCGGGAAATAGAATTTCAGATTGATTTACTGCCAGGAGCTGAGCCCGTTGCCAAAGCCCCCTACCGATTGGCTCCGCAGAAATGAAAGAATTGATGTCTCAACTAGAGGAACTAACAGAAAAAGGATTTGTTAGACCGAGCATCTCACCATGGGGCGCTCCGGTATTATTTGTAAAGAAAAAGGACGGCAGCATGCGCATGTGCATTGATTACCGCGAATTGAACAAGAGAACAGTAAAGAACAAATACCCGCTACCTAGAATAGACGATCTTTTTGATCAACTGCAAGGTGCGAGTTGGTTCTCAAAGATCGATCTTAGGTCGGGTTACCATCAGTTGAAAGTAAGAGAAGAAGACATACCAAAGACCGCGTTTCGCACGCGTTATGGACATTATGAATTCCTCGTGATGTCCTTCGGATTGACTAACGCTCCAGCAGCGTTCATGGATTTGATGAATAGAGTATGTCGACCAATGTTGGATCGATCAGTGATAGTTTTCATAGACGACATACTGATATATTCGAAAAACGAGGGTGATCACCACTGTCACCTAAGAGAAGTTCTGGAAGTGTTAAAGCAGGAGAAGTTGTACGCGAAATTCTCCAAATGCGCGTTCTGGCTTAGGGAAGTCCAATTCCTAGGTCATGTGATAAACCCAAACGGCATCATGGTAGATCCTGCAAAGATAGAAACAGTAAAGGAATGGAACATCCCAAAGACACCAACAGAGATACGAAGTTTTCTTGGATTGGCAGGCTACTATCGAAGGTTCATTCAATATTTCTCAAGGATAGCCTCGCCACTAACTAAACTGACACGGAAAGAAGTGAAATATGAATGGAGTCAAACCCAAAATAACGCGTTTGAGGAACTTAAGACACGATTAACCCAGGCTCCAGTCTTGACTCTACCTGAGGGAAATGAAGACTTGGTAGTCTACTCTGACGCTTCGGGGCAGGGTTTAGGTTGCGTACTTATGCAACGAGGAAAGGTAATTGCTTATGCCTCACGACAACTAAAGATTCACGAGGTTAACTACCCAACGCACGATCTCGAGTTAGCAGCAGTAGTTTTCGCATTGAAAATATGGAGGCACTATTTGTATGGAGTTAAATGCACCATCTACTCCGATCATAAAAGCTTGAAGTACTTTTTCGAGCAAAAAGAATTAAACATGAGGCAAAGGAGGTGGTTAGAGCTACTGAAAGACTATGACTGTGAAATATTGTACCATCCAGGCAAGGCAAATGTTGTGGCTGACGCTTTAAGTAGAAAGGAAGAATCGGCACCTATCCGGATCAAAGCGTGTCAGCTGATTATAACACCAGATTTGATGGGCGAAATAACAAAGGCACAAGATGAAGCACTGTTAGAAAGAAATGAGAAACGGGAAAGAATTGTAGGACAACAAGGGAACTTAAGTGCAAATACATACGGTGTACGAACTAGGTTTGGCCGGATGTGGATACCTAAGATTGGCGAGCTGATGAGGCCCATAAGTCTCGTTATTCTATCCACCCCGGGACAAAAAAAATGTATCAAGACTTGAAGAAAGAGTACTGGTGGCCTGGCATGAAGAATAATGTGACTGAATACGTGAGCAAGTGCTTAACGTGTTCACTAGTTAAAGCCGAGCACCAGAAACCATGCGGTAAAATGCAACCTTTACCTATACCAGAATGGAAGTGGGAAGAGATCACAATGGACTTCATTACCAAGCTACCGCGAACAGCTAAAGGCAATGATACCATTTGGGTGATCGTCGACCGTTTGACAAAAAGTGCTCACTTCTTGCCAATACGTGAGGCTTCTTCGTCGGAAAGACTAGCAGAAGTATTTATAAAGGAAATTGTGAGTAGACATGGTATGCCACTGTCGATTGTGTCCGACAGGGATACTAGATTCACCTCAAGGTTTTGGAAGAAATTCAATGAAGCGATGGGAACCAGACTGAACATCAGCACCGCTTACCACCCTCAAACCGATGGTCAATCTGAAAGGACCATTCAGACCTTGGAGGACATGCTCCGGGCCTGTATCATTGACTTCGGTGGGAGTTGGGACAGCCATCTACCATTGGCAGAATTTTCATATAACAACAGCTATCACACAACTATTGGCATGCCGCCATTTGAAATGTTGTATGGGAGGAAATGTAGGACCCCGGTTTGTTGGGGGGAAATTGGACAGAAGGATTTTGCAAGTATCGAAGTGGTCAAAGCAACTTCCGAGAAATTTGATCAAATCAAAGCTGGAATGAAAGCCGCAAAGGACAGTCAGAAATCATACGCGGACAAGAGAAGAAGGGATTTAGAGTTTCAAGTAGGGGACATGGTACTGTTGAAAGTATCACCATGGAAAGGAATCATCCGATTCAGAAAGCGTGGCAAACTAAGTCCAAGGTTTGTCGGACCTTTCAAGATTTTAGCAAGAGTGGGTCAAGTTGCTTACAGACTCGACCTACCCGTTGAGCTTAATGGAATACACCCTACGTTCCACGTGTCTCACCTACGCAAGTGCCTAGCCGATGACACAGCTCACATACCTTACGACGAGATCGAGGTGGATAACAACCTAAATTACATAGAGGAACCAATAGCCATCCTTGACCGAGATGAGAAACGACTACGCAACAAGTCGATACCGTTAGTCAAGATACAATGGAAACACAGAAAAGGGTCGGAAGCTACATGGGAAAAAGAAGACGAGATGAGGGAACTATACCCTCAATTGTTTGACGTATAAACAGTTTCGAGGACGAAACCTCTTTAAGGAGGGTAGACTTGTAACATCCCGAAAATAGTAAATAAGTAAATAATAATACGATGGAGATTTATACGACATAAAACGAAATAAGAACGGATGGACTTGGGCTCGACTCCAACGGGCCGAGAAAAGCCCACGTATAAAAGGGGCAAGACAGCCCATTTGACCATTTCACCTCCATTTCACCAATTCTAGAGAGAGAAAGGGAGCCCGAGTCTAGAGAGAGAAAGTCGACGGATCGTCACGAGATTTAAGGAGCACGTTACTACTGAGATCGTGAGCAAAACCTCTGGATCAGAATTCCAATCCAGGTAATGATTCGATCATAATATGAGTTTTTGTTCATTTTGGGGTTTCTCGAGTTTTAGCTAAATAGGTGATGTTTTTACGGATGAAACTTGATAATAAGCTTAGAAATAGAATCTAGAATGAAAACCGCACGTCTTGATCAAAGAAAATTGTAAGATTAGCATGATCGGATTAACATGCAAGAATTCCGAAATTTTGGTCCAAGAACCGGGTACTGCGTACTTACCAAGTGCGCAGGAAGGAATCCCAACGTACTTACTAAGTGCGCAGGCAGCAGTCCCTGCGTACTTACCAAGTACGCAGGAGGAAGACTCCAGAGCACTTACCAAGTGCGCATGAGCAAGTCCCTGCGCACTTACTAAGTGCGCAGGCAGCAGACAGCAGGCCACAGGTTGGTTAAGTAAAGTCAGTAAGTTTAGAATGATTAAACCATTAGAGTCGGGGTTGGGTCTAATGTGTATTTAACTACCTAATCCAGATCGGAAGTGACGCTGTTGGGCCTTTGTTTAGGACAACCTAGAGTAGCTCATCAGGTGAGTTCTATGTGCCCCCTTCTATGTTATGTGCAAATGATTTATAAATGTTTTGGGGCTGAAGTGTATACACTAAATGAATAAATGTCAATGTGATCATACGTATATATATATATATATATATATATATATATATATATATATATATATGTAAATACTTATATATGAAAATGAATTACGAATAAAGAATGAAGCGTATGACTATAAAGAATGAATGAAAGAAGGACATAACGTAAAAGAATGAAATCTTGCTTTATATTATATATATTGCATGTTATGAATGAATGTAAACGTTATAAACCCTTCTGTGACAACGGCTACTTCGGTAGACGGACGACCACGTGACTATCTTGCAACCGGGACGAAAACGTTCCTACGTAAGATAGGACGTATGAAAAGGTAAAAATGGACGGTCGAAGCAATTGCCTTAACTAATGTAGAACGGTTGCATACATAATGGTCACGTGGGAAACGGATGCCCTTGGGAAGACGGATTTAATGTTATGACGGACTACGACGGTAGGACGGTTAAGAGCGGACGAACAAAAGTTGCCGGACGGATTTAATGTTATGACGGACGGTTTTCTAGAGCCGGACGGTAATGAGAAGGGCTACGACGGTAGCTCTGACTGCGATATCTTCGTGACATTCGCGACAAGTATGATGGGTTGATCTCCCTTAAGATTATGGCCAATATGTGTTCTCCCAAAGAAAGTATGTATGTACATATGTATATACCCTCAATGAATGTTATGTGAGAACAGTAAAGTAAAGAATATTTAAAAGTATGAATATACATGTATACATTATATTCAGGATAAGATAAATATTATGTATGATTGTCTTTAAACTAGAACTCACCAGCGTTAGCTGACTTTTAGTATACATTTCAGGTAACAAAGGAAAGGGTCGTGCGAAGGCGTGAAGGTTACCTGGCACAAGACTGACATCCCACTTTTGTTTGTTAAGAATATGTTATGCTTTTATTTGTAAAGACTTCCGCTGTTTTGATTATGTAATTGAATGACGAATGTTTTAATTTAAGTTCAGTATTTATGACTATGTTTATGAGTAAATCCAACAAGTGAGGTCACCCGGTTTAGGGGCCTTACAAGAAGACTCGACTTTCCACTTACTATTTAATTCTTAATTTTTGACAGGCCAAACCACATCCATCACCGGGGATACAGTGATTTCAAGAAAAATTTGAATTAACAGAGTAGCCTTACCATATTCCATCTGTTTTTTTTTACATTTTGTTACAGGTAGTTTATGTGGGACGTGAACCCATGATCTACTTAAACATTGGTGTTCTTAAAGGATTTTCCTCTACCAATAGTAGGGAGTTTTGCTATTATATTTTTATTATGATTGGCTAAATCACTTATGACTTCTTCCGGGTGGACGGTTCGTATAGGTTTTATTTTAACTCGGTTTGTTTATTTATTAAATCTGTTTATTTTCAGACAATAACATAACGGATTGATATATTGGTTAATTTAAACAATTTATCTTTGTGTTTTGAGTTTTTTCTTTACAATCGCGTTTGGTTGATGATAAAACCTAGAGCAGGTTGGGTGACTAAAGGGGGTTAACTTCGCATTTATAAATTGGGTAATTTAATTATACTGGTTTATGGCAAAACTGTTTGTATCGGTTTTCTGACAGCACCTGTCTTTAATTACTATTTAACTGATTTTTAACACTATGTGTATGTGGTGTATAATTTAACAACTGAGTTTTATGTGAAACTTAGAACCTGAAGTTTGGAGGAGGTTGCATTTTTATTTAATTTGAGTTTTATTTAAAAGAATTTTCTAAACTATCACAATTTATTCTTTCCACCAATTCCTTGTGTAGAAGACTCGACTTTTCACTTATTATTTAATTCTTAATTTTTGACAGACCAAACCACATCCATCACTTGGGACACAGTGTTTTCATGAAAAATTTGAGTTAACAGAGTAGCCTTACCATATTCCAAATGTTTTTTTATTACGTTTTGTTACAGGTAGTTTATGTGGGACGTGAACCCATGATCTACTTAAACATTGGTGTTCTTAAAGGATTTTTCTCTACCAATAGTAGGGAGTTTTGCTATTATATTTTTATTATGATTGGCTAAATCACTTGTGTCTTCTTCCGGGCGGACGGTTCGTATAGGTTTTATATTTAACTCGGTTTGTTTATTTATTAAATCTGTTTAGTTTCAGACAATAACAGAACGGATTGATATATTGGTTAATTTAAACAATTTATCTTTGTGTTTTGAGTTCTTTCTTTACAACCGCGTTTGGTTGATGATAAAACCTAGAGCAGGTTGGGTGACTAAAGGGGGTTAACTTCGCATTTATAAATAGGGTAATTTAATTATACTGGTTTATGGCAAAACTATTTGTATAGGTTTTCTGACAACAACTTGTCTTTAATTACTATTTAACTGATTTTTAACACTATGTCTATGTGGTGTCTAATTTAACAACTGAGTTTTATGTGAAACTTAGAACCTGAAGTTTGGAGGAGGTTGCATTTTTATTTAAAAGAATTTTCTAAACTATCACAATTTATTCTTTCCACCAATTCCTTGTGGAGAAGACTCGACTTTCCACTTACTATTTAATTCTTAATTTTTGACAGACCAAACCACATCCATCTCCGGGGACACGGTGATTTCAAGAAAAATTCGAGTTAACAGAGTAGCCTTACCATATTCCATCTGTTTTTTTATTACGTTTTGTTACAGGTAGTGTATGATGCATAGCTCCACTAATAGTTTATATCAATCTTTAGCATAGCCCAAAATATTCTATCACCGTCGAATACGAGAAAACCGTACTAGAAAAATGGCCATAGATAACCGCACTATTTCCGAGTTCGCAAGGTCGTCACTAGAGGCTTTTTGGTCTAGTATCACAAGACCAGCAGTTAACGCTAACAACTTTGAGATCAAATCGCATGTTATTCACATGATCCAGTCATCATGCACTTTCCATGGATTACACGATGAAGATCCACTTGCCCATATTGCAAATTTTCTCAAAATTTGTGACACTTTCAAACTGAACGGAGTTGCGAACAACGCAATTCTCCTCTGAATGTTTATGTTCTCGTTACGGGAACGAGCTAAGGCATGGTTAAACTCTCTTCCTACCGTGTCAATCACTACATGGGATGATCTTGCTAAAAAAATGTTGTCAAAATACTTCCCTCTAGCAAAAACTACTAAATTGAGAAATCAAATCACCACTTTCACCCAGAATGATGGTGAATCACTATATGATGCATGGGAACGTTTTAAGGATATGCTAAGAAAATTTCCTCACCATGGGCTAGAAGTTTGGTTACAAGTATCATCATTTTACAATGGGTTGTACAATCAAGCTCGTTAGACACTAGACGCTACTACAAGTGGTATTTTTTAAAACAAGAGGCCACAAGAAGCTTACAACCTAATTAATGAAATAGCGATCAATGGTACAATCCAAGGAGTAACAGGGGAGCCAAGTAAGGAGTTCACTCTGTCGATGCTGTCTCATCACTTTCTGCTCAAGTATTCCTCACCACATGACTAAACTAACTTAGTAATGGCAAAGCAACCACTAAAACTACTGAAGAAGTAAAAAGCATCACTGTTGATGCTGAGAAGGTTGACTTCATGGGAACAAATCGCCCGCAAAAAAACCCCTATAGGACACCTACAATCCTGGATGGACGAACCACCCAAATTTTAACTAGAAGGATAATAACAACCAAGGGCAATCTAAGTTCGGACAACAACAACAACTTCAACGTAGACAATCTCAAAACTATCAGCCACGTCAACAAATTCGGGGAACTAACAAGCCAAGAAATGGGTTAAGCGTGGAGGACGCGGTAACTAAGTTGATATCTACAATTGAAAGTCAAGCCCTTCTAGCGAGTTCTTGTCACAAACAATACGAGGAGAAGTGTAGTCTTCACAAAGTTGAGTTTAGGACACCGAAAGCAACTCTTTAGTCCATTCAGATGTAACTTTGACACATTGCAAAACTTCTATCCAAAAGACAACCATGAACCTCCCAAGTACTACTGAAATCAATCCAAAAGCAAATATAAGTGCTATTACTCTTAGGAATAGCAAGGTTTATCCAGAACCACCATTACCAGAGGAAGACAAACACCAAGGAGGGAATTATTCATCGAAGTACCACTTCGTCTACATGTCGTAGAATCAACCACTCAAGAATAACCACTAAAGGCAATTCCACAATCTGCTCCATTGGACACCCCTCCAAAATTTTTGACAAAAAGAACTTTCTAGTCTCACATACCATACCAAGAACACTAGTAAAGAAAAGAACCGACGAACAATATAAGAAATTCATCGATTTTTAAGTCAAATTCATGTCAATCATCCTTTCCTGGATATCATACAAAAAATGCCTAAGTATAAACGTTTCTTGAAAGATTTCCATACTTACAAAAGAAACATGCAAGAAGCAGTTAAAAGGACTAATCACTGTGTCGCTCTCATTGAGAGGTTCCTCCAAAAGAAACTTTCAGATACCGGAAAGTTCTCTTTACCATGTTCTATCGGACCACTGCCGATAAATTTTGCGCTCGCTGATTTGGGAGCGAGTGTGAACGTAATGCCATACAACATGTTTCAAAGACTAAAAATTGGAAATCTGTGACCTTTTAATGCAACTATCGAACTTGCGGATGGTTAGATTAAGTCACCTATAAGAGTCATTGAGAACTTGCTAGTAAAAGTCGGTAAGTTTGTCTTCCCTTCCGACTTCATGGTTTTAGAGATGGGACCCGACTATTATGTACTTCTGATTTTGGGTCGCCCATTGTTGGCTACCGCTAGAGCTGTCATTGATATGAATGAAGTAATTCTGACACTTCGAGTTGGAAAACAATCGTTAACCTACAATATCAGAGGGAATGCATGCTTATCCAATGATCCCTTTGAAATTGCTCAATTCATTGATACCAACCTAGACTACCAACTTAAGAAAGCTAAGGAATTCAACATAGGAAACAAAATGGATCTTGGTAAAGATGTTAACAACACTAACTGGATTGACAACTACTGGGACAAGCTACCAAAGTTGAAGGACTTGAATGAAGGAACAAGAGACAAGGGGGAGGTCAGTAGCCCCCACCTGAAGAAAGACTGATGTAACACGTACAAGTCAGGCCAACAACCCTTAAACAAATGTGGCGCTTCCGGGAGGCAACCCGATGATCATGAATAAATTGAGAAGTTGGTGCATACGGTATAAATCATGGACCTCAGGTTTGGTTTTCCAAATTTAAGTTTCTCATACTTCAGCACCCAGGTATGCCTTCTCGATACTAGGACCTTAGTAGCTTAACTACTACCTTTTATTTTCCATTTCTGTTTTTATATTTTCCTTTGTGTGTCAAATAGAATAGCATCACTAGATAGTCTCTCTACTTCTTTGAGGAGTTACACTCCACCTCTACAACCTGAGGAGTCGGAAACCACATCAAATTTATGAGAAATTCGATAAAGTCTTTAAAGCAAAGTGTTCACAACAACAATAAGTTATACATCTAATTGACCGGGGGAGTACCAGTTTTTTTCCCTTAAAACTTCATGCATTTAAATTCCTGCATAACATTCCATTACACGCATTTGTACATTGAGGGCAATGCACAGTTATAAGTATGGGGTGGGGAATTAGATATTCAAGACTACATGATTTTCTACCCATTTGACTAAAACATTACTAAAAACCTACATTTTAAAACCCCGAAAATTTTCAAAAATTTTAAACCCTAAAATCTAAACCTTTTTGAGTTCGCACTTAATTAAATAAAATGAATACATGGTAAGTAGAAACAAATGGATATTATGCATAACAAATCACTCAACCCTATCTCATCAGTTTCCATGTGAGAATAATCTGAGCATTTTCACAAGCATTGTTATCATTATTTTTCGCATGCTCTTTCGTTTGGTAGACCGAGTGTTTTTCGATCTAATTTTATGTATAATTTAAAATTGTGTGACTTATGCATATTGAGACCATGAAGTTGTAGAAGTATGAAAGTGATTTAGGCACCTAAGACTTTATTACCCCTTATATATGATCCCAAAATTCCAAAAACGTTATCCGCCTTGATAGCCCTCTGAGCCTTAGCCTTTTCTATTCTACTACCCACAATTATCACCAAACCAACTTTTTGTAAACACCGGTTATTGGCTAATTTTATTCAAAATGAGAAATTATTAGACTATCTTATGTCGTTATTTCAGGTTTACAACCATTGAGGCAAATTGGAAAGAATCCGTTTCACTCAAAGAATTGGAATATACAAGAAGAAAGTGGATGTATTAGAAAGAAATAGCCGAACGATCTACAAGGAAAATATGAAAAAAATATTTCAAGGAAATAGACAAAAAGAATTATTGAAACATTTGTCTTGATGATTTGAAAAAGAAAAGAAAAAAAATAGAAAAAGGAGAAAAGAAAAAGAAAGAGAGAAGTTGGTCTTTTACCGGTTAAACTCTAAAGAGCTGGATATTCATTCTTATGATTTCAATTTGCTTTCTTGTATTCATTTCGCAAAGCCTGAATTACCACCCGAACTCCGAGAGAAGATTTTCAAAGCAACAAGTGATGTAAGAAAACGGTGGCGCAAGCAAGAACAACTGCCACCATTTTGCGGCATGTCAAAAAGTGTTGCCAAAAGATACGACAAACGTGTAAAATGTGGCAACTGAAGCCACTATCGAAAGTGTAGCAAGAATCAAACTTATTCCCAACATGAATATACGCATCTGATCAAAGTATGAGCTGTTAGGTTATAAGCCGAAAGATCCATATGGAAAGGCAGTAAGGTGTACTACACAACAAAGGAAGAGTTAAGAAGGATAAGAGATCTTGGTCTTGGCAATCTGACTATAAACGAGCCCTTAGATTAGTTATACCCTCATGATCTGACTATTGTAGAGGGACCTACTAGTATTTTTCATTTTAAGCTATGAAGTCGTAGCTGTGTGTTCCACGTTAGTTGCAGCCTTTAAACCCTTTTAAATCTCTAAAATACCAAAAAGATTTTCATTTTCACCCTTTATTTTTCTTTTAGCCACATTAAAACCCTTTGAAAGTTGTCACACCCCCAAATTCCACTAACGGAGTTTTACCGTTTTGGAAGGTGACAACTCGGATCTCAGACATCAGTTACTTCAAACGACACTACATGGGACTTGAAATGTAATAACATAAAAGATCAAGATTCAGAGTGTATAAGCGTTAAACGAAAGTAAATGCGCAAAACAACGCGCCCAAATCCAAATACAAACAAAACTTAAAGATTGTTCATGTAACATTTCTGATTCTCATCATGTAATCGTTTGATTTCAATAAACAAACACATTTCAGTTTCGATTCGTGTACAAACAAACTACGATGCAGTTACATATACAAACTATTCTATTACAATAAACAAATTAAACAAAAACACCATTATCTCACAAGCCTCGAGGACCAAAACTGACAAAACTCAAAAACTACAAAACTAGGCAAGCACGGTCGCGCCTAGGACTAGGCACGGTCGCGCCTGCAACCTAAGCACGGTCGCGCCTAAAGTAGACACGGTCGCGCTGATGAACCCACTTGACTCTGCAGAAGTCAAACCATACCATACCCTCTGAATTCGTGAAATTTAAAATAGAGAAAAGCCGGTTTTCACGCGTCAGACCTTACTCGACTGAATTCAACCTGCAACACGCCTAAATTGTCCTCCAATTTGCACATTTGTTTAATCCCATACCCACCACAACCAAGTCTTGCGAATTAAACAATTGAGAGCAAGTTGCAGGCTTCCTACACCCTCATATACACCCACTCAATCTCTCAGAACTCTCACTCGACGCTCACAACACCTCTGTCGTCCGATTGATCGCCAAGAAACGAAGCCGCTCGACCCGTAGCCGACCGCATTCGATTGCCCACTTTCAGCAAGTAAGTAACACGTCTTAAGCTTTGTATCTACCTCTACTACGAAAGCCCTATATCAATTCGTAGTAGAAACACTCAAATCGATCCGATTTTGAACCAAAAAGCCGAAACATAAATTTTACTCGAACTACACTCTAGACAAGATATAAATACAATTAAACTATGTAGAAACATTCGTAATCATCCACTAAGTGAAAGCCCTAAGAATCCAGAAGCTATTAATATAAGAATCGATCGAATTGTGTCTGAAAAAGGCGCGACACGGTCGCGCTCATCCCTGAGCGCGGTCGTGCCTGACCAAGCACAATCGTGCCCCAGGTGTGGCCCGGTCGTGCTTACCGAGCAAACAAGTCTTGACCAAAAACAAACACTAGACGCGATCGTGTCAGATACGAGCACGGTCGTGCTCCATGTCCAGAACCTCTGTAGTGCCTTCTGACTCGACCACGGGCGCGCTCTGACCACCACGGTCACGCCCGGCAACGAGCACGGTCGTGCCCTACTTGAGCACGGCCGTGCTCCTTGACCAGAATCAATTATTTATCTGTTTTAAAGTCTATTTAACATATTTTAGCTAAAAAATTTCAAAATGTAATTATAAAAATTATTTTATAAAATCCCAAGACCCGGGAATCATTTATAAACCAAATCCTTGATTTAGAGATTTAAAACGATTAATTTCCGATAGTTCGAAACCGATGAAATCGTGAGTTTATATAATCATTTTTATAAAACCATTTATACAAATATATATTTTGACTTAAACAAATATTATTTATTTAAATTTATATTTAAATAAATATAAATATATATCAGTTATTTAAATTTACATTTTAAAGAATATATATATCACTACTATTTAAAATGTACTAAATAGATAAATAAAATTATTTATTTATTTATTTCAAACAAACCCTAAACATACAAATCCATTTTTCGACATAAAAATAACACAAACAATGACACGCGTTATACATTTATCCAATAGGTCAAACGTAGCGACCTACAACACGCTTGGTATTTTTGTTGATCTGTGCAAACTACACTACCCAACACAAGTGAGTTTTACATAGCCCCTTTTCCTTTTTACACGTATTTTGGGGTGAAACATGTTCCTTCAACAACTCGCTATTTACAACTACGTGCGTACAATTCTACCATATGGTCATATGTGTTTATTTATGCTTTGTGCCTGAATACTAACTGTTAAGGCTACATACACAGGACATACTCGTGCAATTATACAATACATACACATGACATACTCGTGCAATTATACTACACATACAACGGGATAGCATGTGTTGCTATGCCCTTCATTGGGCTAACATTGGTATGTTATGCCCTCCATTGGGCCAACATTGGTATGTTGTGCCCTTCATTTGGTTAACATTGGTATGTTATTCAATTACAAGGTTACATCTGTGCAACTAGCTTAACTTAGATTCTCCATAAATGCTTCTTAAACCATGTATCATACGAATTGTACACAAAACATTTGAACTTTACTTGTGGTGTCAAAACCTATGTATGCTCACCAACTATTTATAGTTGACACTCTCGTTTTAAACATGTTTCAGGTGCTAAGCTTTGAGCTCATATCCAAGATGCTACACATAGGAACTGGACCTAGTATCTAAATTGATAAAGAAATTTTGTATTTTGACTCTTGTAAACATTCTACTTGATTACTTGAACTATGAAATGGAATTGGTTATTTAATATATTACAACTTTAGTCAACCATGAGCTTATGAACAGTCTACACGCTTCACGCCCCGACGTTTCCGCCGCCGGTTGGGGTGTGACAGTTCAATAGATAATTATTTAAGTTGAAGTCCAAGACACATGCATGACTTAACGTGATCCTGAGTGCCGACCTGAGAAAACATGTAAGAAAACGAGTCAACACTAGGTTGGTGAGTTCACAGGTTTCAATCATTTCAAATAAAGCATTTGCGGATTATGTACATTCAATATGTATATCAATAGGTTGCATGCCTATATTCATGTTTTGCTAAAGCGCTCGCAACCGAAACTGACAGTGTGTTTGTTTGTTTGTTTGCCTCCAGCCAGGTCTATCAACTCTGACTAATGTGTTAAGGTCAATATAACACCCGTTCGACCTCCAATCGAGTTAGCGCGACTAACGCGGGTGGGGTTTGTCAACCCAGTAGTACTACCAAAATTACCTCGTTCATACCATATTAACGGTCCGATGTGTGTGAGGACTTTTCATGATAGTGTGTTACGCTTAGCCTCAACAGTGATATCATATGAATTACAATAACCTAAAAAGGGTTGTGACATGTTTTCTCCCCCAAATAAATACAGTAAAAGGGGCCGTAAACTCACCTGCGTTGCGTAGTAGGTAGTATCACACAAATATGAGATTTGAAATCTCAAGTGTTAGCCTGCACGGCTTACGTATGCCCTAGAATTATAAACACATAAGTTAGAGACATATGGGATTTGTGACGACAACACGGAAGTTAGAACATCTTAACGCTTTCTAAGGATTTAAGAGTAGACGAACCTGTCTACAGAATTATATAAATTTCTTAATATAATTATTAAGGGAAAAGCGTTACGTGTCGTACGTTAATAACGAATAATAAATAAATAAATACATTCATACGTTAAAGTTGTTTACAAAAGTTAGGAAAATAATATAATATAATTTAATATATTATTTTTAGGTTTGTATGATTAATAATAATCATTGTGGCAAAAATAATAAATATATTATTTTTAATCGAAGTAATAAACGCGAGTAAATAATATAACTATTATATTATTAAATAGTTTAAAACGTCACACGAGGTATAAAACGATACGTAGTAATATAAATATATATTATTTAATAACATTAGTCACGGGTTGAAAATAATATGAACATATTATTTTATACGAAGTTACAGTTTGAAAATAATATGAATATATTATTTTTATTAGATAATAACATAAATATATTATTTATAAAAGTGGAGAAAATAATAAAATGGATTAATAAATTAAACCCAAGCCTACGGGTCGTTCCCCTGGCTAAAACACATTAATATATTATTATATTAATAATGGGTTAGTTTTTATATTAAAATAATACTAAAATAATAGTTCTAAAAGTAAAACAGGGTGGAGGGACTCGAACCCGGTTCTCCTCCCCCTAGGTCCAACGAGTTAACCGGTACACCCGCTAGGGCAATCGCAACAAGATCCAGATTCAAATGATTTTATCAACCAGTTCTACAGGTTTCTCCCCCCCCCCCCCCCACACACGCATACCCGGTTCGAAACTCGTCCCTAAACCACAGATTTCGACAACGAATAAGTAAGATTGACTAGGGGTTTTGATAATCGAGTATTGGCGAATAAGTGGGTGTGTTTAATTTTGGAAATCATCAATCATAGGTTCGTTTAAATTCAGATTCAAATGTCGAAAACCCTGACTATGAACTCAGAATCGATTCGATCGAATCTTATGTTAAAAACTGTTGAAACCATGGGGCTTTTACAGATTAAGGCCTTGCGAACCTATCCCCGTGGTTTAATTTGATTGAAATGGTGTTTAGATTGGGGCTCGATCAAACCGAAACCATATGAACCCTAGATTCGATCTGGTTTCAATTAGATGATATGAACCCTAGATTTCATAGGGCTTTCACTCCCGGCAAAGAAACGACTCCAAGGACTTGTTTAATTGATGAGACTGACATCGAATTGATAGGGTTCGATTAGACCAAAACTGTATGAACCCTAGATATCGGATCGTGTTAAATCTGATGATGGAAGCCAAAATTATGATAGGGCTTTTGATTAACAGATTAAAACGAAGCTGAAGGCGTAGGAATTTACCAGAATTGGATTTGAATTTGAGGTACTCGACTGAAACAGATGTCGGCTGTGACTGGTTCAATCCCAGGTGACCAGAACTGCCTCTCCGATGGAAAAGATGTGTGCAAAAGCTTTTGTTGGATACAAATGAGATGCGCAGACGATCGATTTGTGAATTGGTAAGCGAATTCGATGATTGTAATGATATTTGCCCACTTAAGTCGACGGTTATGCTAATAATTGGCAATTAATCTGTTTAATTAGCTAATGATGATGTTTCATATCGACAGTTAAGGTTGTTAATGACACCATAAAGTGATAACAGTTTCAATTTCAACAGAAATCCGTTTGGAATTTTGAATTTTGATTAAGTATGCGAGTTTGACTTTCCAAAAGTCAAACAGAATTGAGAATACGTTAATTACAGGTTTAGTCCCTCTGTTTCATGTGTTTAGGTTTAGGGGAATTCGCAGGATTGGTCCTCAAGGTTTGGATGAGTTAAGAACTTGACTGTTTGACTTTAAAAAGTCAACTGAATTGAAGTTTGGGCAAATGACAGAACTAGTCCTTGTAGTTTAAGTTTGAAAATAGGCTGAATTAGACCCTAGGGTTTGAGATAAGTTAACTGGGTTACCATTTAACTAATTTTGGTTAACAGAGTTAACCTGAAAATTTTGGATTGTCACATCATCCCCTAGTTGAAAGAATTTTCGTCCCGAAAATTAAAATAAAAAAAATCTTAGTAAAATGGTACTTTTAGAGTTTGAAGTGGGTTGCTTGAACAGATGTGAATACTTGCGTATCATCTGATCCTCGCGCTCCCGCGTGAATTCCGGTCCGCGTTTCGAGTTCCAACGAACTCTGACAATAGGATTTTTACTGCGTTTCAACATTTTGATTTTCCTATCCATGATTTCCACCGGTTCTTCAACGAACCACAGTTGTTCATCGATGTGTAGTTCCTCAAGAGGAACCGCGAGTGTTTCGTCTGCTAGACATTTCTTCAAGTTTGAGACGTGAAAGACGTTGTGTACACCACTAAGTCTTTCAGGTAGGTCCAGTTGATACGCTACTGGTCCGATTCTCTTCACTATCTTGAATGGTCCAACATAACGAGGATTCAGTTTGCCCCGTTTCCCAAAATGAATGACACCCTTCCAAGGTGAGACTTTTAACAAGACCATATCCCCTATTTGAAATTCTAATGGTTTACGACGCTTATCGGCATAGCTCTTTTGACGATCACGAGCTTCTATCATACGATTTCTAACTTGAACGATTTTCTCATAAGTTTCAAGTACGAGTTCAAGACCTGTAAGTTGACTATCCCCAACCTCAGCCCAACAGATAGGATCGGCATTTACATCCGTACAATGCCTCGAATGGTGCTGCCTTGAAGCTAGTGTGATAACTGTTGTTGTAGGAGAACTCCACTAAAGGTAAGTGAGACTCCCAGGTATTACCGGAATCGATCACACAAGCTCGTAGCATATCCTCTAAGGTTTGGTTCTTAGATACACAGTCTATTCCGAAAATTACGTCGAAACTACCGAGTGTGACCGGCATGAGATCAATGTCAAATTTATGACTAGTCAGTTAAAGTTTACAACTCTTAATAACATGAGTTGCTTCTATTATTTGTCCGTCTGCTATTTCTATGGTGTATTTGTCCTCTAACAGGGTTGGGGTTTTTCTTAGTAGGTTACTATGTTTATTAGTCATGAAACTCCTATCAGCACCGGTGTCAAATAGTACAGAAGCAAAATAGTTGTTTAGAAGGAACTTACCGGTAACCACGTTGTGGTCATAACGAGCTTCTCTGGATCCTAGCACAAAGGCTCGCCCCTTTGCACCATTCCCTCCATTATTATCCTGGTTGTTATTATTGCCTTGGTGGTTGTTGTTGTTGTCGTCGTTTCCACCCTTCTTTAATTGTGGACATCCTTTCGGAAGTGTCCCTCTTTTCCACATTCAAAACAACCCTTGGTAAGACCCGGTTATTGGAAGGGATGCTTGGCTTGTAATTCCCCTCTGCAGTCTTTGGCAGCATGGCCCATCTTGCCACACTGCTGGCAACTGTTTTTTTCACAAGAACCGAGGTGGTGGTAATTACATTTGTTACACCTGGGGTGTCTCCCAATATAACCACTCTGATGCTGACCCGAAGAGGTCGACTGGTTGAAGTTCTTCGTAGGTTCAAACCTACGTTGTTGTTGGTGTGGCTGATTCGGCTGAAATCCCATGTTGTTATTGCTACTGTCAAACTTCCTCTTGTTGTTGTCAGTAGACTTGGATGCTGACTTCCTGGGAGGTAGTGTCCCTTGGGTAACAGCTTGGGCCGTCAGTTTGTGAGCAAGACGGATGGTTTGTTGGATAGTAATGGGGTTGGATGAAGTAACCATGCTCTGGATTTGTGGTACTAATCCACCGATGAACATTTCTATCCGCTTGTAGGGTGGTGTAACCATGTGAGGACATATCCCCGCTAGCTCGTGCGAGAGAGTAGTGTAGAGTTCTATTTCAGAACCCTCCATTTTCAGATTCCAGAATTCTCCCTCTAGTTTCTGGATCTCATCCCTGGGACAGTACTCTTCCTTCATCATGATCTTGAAATCTTCCCATGGTGATGCATTGGCAATGTCCAGACATAGCATCTGGACCTGTGCATTCCACCATGTGAGGGCAGGACCCTCTAAAGTTCCCGATGCAAATTTGAATTGGTCGGCTACAGGGCAGTTACACATGGAGAACACAGATTCAATCTTTTCAAACCATCGGAGTAATCCGACAGCTCCCTCAGCTCCACTGTATGTGTGGGGCTTGCAGTCTATAAATGTCTTGAAGGTACAGACATGCTGATTGTTCTGTGGATTGTTCGCTTACCCTGGATTAGAATTAGTAGGTTGGGTTTAGGAAAGAGTGGAATAAATGCGTACAGTTGGTTTCCTAGAGTTAACGGTTAACAGGTTTACCTGCAATGTGTGCTGCTAAGGCTTCAGCAATGATGTCATTAATCAACGCGGCCAGTTCGACTGGTGTCAGGTTGATATTTCCACGACCACCATTGCGACCACCACAGCCACGTCCGGCCATGATTCTTCATATTCACAAACATAAGAAATAAGTAAATAAATCGCATATTGACCTCATTCAAGTGTAAGCAAATAGAAGGAGATGTGTAAAGACATGCAGGTTTATGATTATAGTACAAGGCTACTTAAATCATAAGGCCATAGAATAAATAACTCAACGCAAACAGTTTACTAAGATTTTATTGGAATGGGAACATCCTTACCCATTTAGGTTTTTATTTAAAACATAAAGAGATGACAAAATAAACTGTCGGCGGATGAGATGACTGACTCAGCATCATCATCCTCTACTTCCTCGGGCTCATCTTCAGGCTCAAGGTCGGGTACTTCAGCTGGCTCTAAAGCAGCTGCAAGTTGTATCTCTAACTCTCCAATTCTTTCCTGAGATTCTACCTCAGCCTCCTCGAGTACATTCACTCTAGCCTCTAACGCCCTTACCTCGTCCACTAATGCATTTTGCAAGTGGTCAGTGCCTTCCATCATGTGATCCGTCTGTTTCTCCCCTCTTAACAGACCTGTGATCGCTACTGTTGCATCTCTCATATTTTGGATCTCTTGATCCATAGTTGCTACAAATGCTGCAAAGGCTTGCTCCAAGTGACAAGGTATCAATGGTAAACGTGGTCCCGATGATGTTGAAGCTCCAACGTACGGTGATGGAACTTGTTCCTGTCAAACCCATTTGCTCAGTAAACCAGGGTACCAATCCCAGTCACTCCCATTCTGGATATGCATGGGCTCTCCATACACAATAGAGTCATCAATGGGCTCAAGCCTACGTCTCTTGGGCTCCGGTGATGCAATGGTAGGAATGTCATGTCCATGAATGGTAGGTGGTGAAGATGGTGGTGTAGACATAATTCCTGAAACATAAGGGGTAAGTATCTATGTCGAGTGTCTATGCCAAGTAACTAATGTGTGTGGCTATAGTTTAGAATGCAGTCCTAGTTCTCTATAACCAATGGCTCTGATACCAATCTGTCACACCCCTAAATTCCACTAACGGAGTTTTACCGTTTTGGAAGGTGACAACCAGGATCTCAGACATCAGTTACTTCAAACAACACTACATGGGACTTGAAATGTAATAACATAGAAGA
Organism: Smallanthus sonchifolius; assembly: GCA_023525975.1. Taxonomy (NCBI): domain Eukaryota; kingdom Viridiplantae; phylum Streptophyta; class Magnoliopsida; order Asterales; family Asteraceae; genus Smallanthus; species Smallanthus sonchifolius. Next base: position 54,113,971 of record CM042043.1, on the reverse strand, counting down.
TCGAGTTTCAGAGTGTATAAGCGTTAAACGAAAGTAAATGCGCAAAACAACGTGCCCAAATCTAAATACAAACGAAACATAAAGATTGTTCAATAGATAATTATTTAAGTTGAAGTCCAAGACACATGCATGACTTAACGTGATCCTGAGTGCCGACCTGAGAAAACATGTAAGAAAACGAGTCAACACTAGGTTGGTGAGTTCACAGGTTTCAATCATTTCAAATAAAGCATTTGCGGATTATGTACATTCAATATGTATATCAATAGGTTGCATGCCTATATTCATGTTTTGCTAAAGCGCTCGCAACCGAAACTGACAGTGTGTTTGTTTGTTTGTTTGCCTCCAGCCAGGTCTATCAACTCTGACTAATGTGTTAAGGTCAATATAACACCCGTTCGACCTCCAATCGAGTTAGCGCGACTAACGCGGGTGGGGTTTGTCAACCCAGTAGTACTACCAAAATTACCTCGTTCATACCATATTAACGGTCCGATGTGTGTGAGGACTTTTCATGATAGTGTGTTACGCTTAGCCTCAACAGTGATATCATATGAATTACAATAACCCAAAAAGGGTTGTGACATGTTTTCTCCCCCAAATAAATACAGTAAAAGGGGCCGTAAACTCACCTGCGTTGCGTAGTAGGTAGTATCACACAAATATGAGATTTGAAATCTCAAGTGTTAGCCTGCACGGCTTACGTATGCCCTAGAATTATAAACACATAAGTTAGAGACATATGGGATTTGTGACGACAACACGGAAGTTAGAACATCTTAACGCTTTCTAAGGATTTAAGAGTAGACGAACCTGTCTACAGAATTATATAAATTTCTTAATATAATTATTAAGGGAAAAGCGTTACGTGTCGTACGTTAATAACGAATAATAAATAAATAAATACATTCATACGTTAAAGTTGTTTACAAAAGTTAGGAAAATAATATAATATAATTTAATATATTATTTTTAGGTTTGTATGATTAATAATAATCATTGTGGCAAAAATAATAAATATATTATTTTTAATCGAAGTAATAAACGCGAGTAAATAATATAACTATTATATTATTAAATAGTTTAAAACGTCACACGAGGTATAAAACGATACGTAGTAATATAAATATATATTATTTAATAACATTAGTCACGGGTTGAAAATAATATGAACATATTATTTTATACGAAGTTACAGTTTGAAAATAATATGAATATATTATTTTTATTAGATAATAACATAAATATATTATTTATAAAAGTGGAGAAAATAATAAAATGGATTAATAAATTAAACCCAAGCCTACGGGTCGTTCCCCTAGCTAAAACACATTAATATATTATTATATTAATAATGGGTTAGTTTTTATATTAAAATAATACTAAAATAATAGTTCTAAAAGTAAAACAGGGTGGAGGGACTCGAACCCGGTTCTCCTCCCCCTAGGTCCAACGAGTTAACCGGTACACCCGCTAGGGCAATCGCAACAAGATCCAGATTCAAATGATTTTATCAACCAGTTCTACAGGTTTCTCCCCCCCCCCCCCCCACACACGCATACCCGGTTCGAAACTTGTCCCTAAACCACAGATTTCGACAACGAATAAGTAAGATTGACTAGGGGTTTTGATAATCGAGTATTGGCGAATAAGTGGGTGTGTTTAATTTTGGAAATCATCAATCATAGGTTCGTTTAAATTCAGATTCAAATGTCGAAAACCCTGACTATGAACTCAGAATCGATTCGATCGAATCTTATGTTAAAAACTGTTGAAACCATGGGGCTTTTACAGATTAAGGCCTTGCGAACCTATCCCCGTGGTTTAATTTGATTGAAATGGTGTTTAGATTGGGGCTCGATCAAACCGAAACCATATGAACCCTAGATTCGATCCGGTTTCGATTAAATGATATGAACCCTAGATTTCAAAGGGCTTTCACTCCCGGCAAAGAAACGACTCCAAGGACTTGTTTAATTGATGAGACTGACATCGAATTGATAGGGTTCTATTAGACCAAAACTGTATGAACCCTAGATATCGGATCGTGTTAAATCCGATAATGGAAGCCACAATTATGATAGGGCTTTTGATTAACAGATTAAAACAAAGCTGAAGGTGTAGGAATTTACCAGAATTGGATTTGAATTAGAGGTACTTGACTGAAACAGATGTCGGCTGTGACTGATTCAATCCTAGGTGACCAGAACTGCCTCTCCGATGGAAAAGATGTGTGCAAAAGCTTCTGTTGGATACAAATGAGATGCGCAGACGATCGATTTGTGAATTGGTAAGCGAATTCGATGATTGTAATGATATTTGCCCACTTAAGTCGACGGTTATGCTAATAATTGGCTATTAATCTGTTTAATTCGCTAATGATGATGTTTCATATCGGCAGTTAAGGTTGTTAATGACACCATAAAGTGAAAACAGTTTCAATTTCAACAGAAATCCGTTTGGAATTTTGAATTTTGATTAACTATGCGAGTTTGACTTTCCAAAAGTCAAACAGAATCAAGAATACGTTAATTACAGGTTTAGTCCCTCTGTTTCATGTGTTTAGGTTTAGGGGAATTGGCAGGATTGGTCCTCAAGGTTTGGATGAGTTAAGAACTTGACTGTTTGACTTTAAAAAGTCAACTGAATTGAAATTTGGGAAAATGACAGAACTAGTCCTTGTATTTTAAGTTTGAAAATAAGCTGAATTAGACCCTAGGGTTTGAGATAAGTTAACTGGGTTACCATTTAACTAAGTTTGGTTAACAGAGTTAACCTGAAAAGTTCGGATTGTCACAAAAGTCCTCTTGATTTATGCATACTACTTAGTTAGTTGGTGCATACTTGATTTGCATACAAGCTTATGACCATTGCATAATTTGATTCGCACTTGAGTGTTCAACTTAACTTACATTATCCATACATATATAACCCTAGAGTTGAGTGAACATTGTGATGAGTGAGGGTTTATGCATAATTAAAGTTCTGGTAGGCTTGTCATGGATTCCGTCATCCTAAAATAGAAAAGCATAAAAATAAGATAAGCGACTCGTGAGCTATCCAAGAGTTTCAAACAACTTGTAGCTCCATTAACTTTTGTAAAGTTTTTAGTTATGGGTATGATCATGCATGAGTTTGTTTGAGGACAAGCAAAGTTTAAGTGTGGGGTGTTATGATGTGTCATCATTTATACATGTTTTGCATGCATAATAATACCCATATTATGGTACTAATTGAATAATAACCTTGTAATTGATACTTAAAACGTTTATATTTTGTAATTGAAGGTTTTCGGTGTTGTAAATATAAATCAAGATGAAATCTCTCAAAAACACCAAAAAAAACCAAGCTTTAGAAGGGTCATTCCTGAGTTTTGACCCCCAAGAATTAAAAATTGGTCAACAAGAGTAAACCAACAGCTAAAAGACAAAAATGGGCAGCATGTGAGGGATACACGGGCGTACATTGCCCTCTCTTGTTCCCCACGGATCCCAGTACATGCCCGTGCAATCCAATGCACAGTCATGCATTGCTCAGTCTTAGGCCTATAAATAGGAGGCTTCGGTTCTTCATTCCACACACATCAAGAACAAGAAACACACTATTGATGCGTGGTTTTTAATATGTAAAAATATAAATAATATATTTTTAAGATGGATTCACGAGATCATGTTTTAAATTTGTAAATTAATAAATACTTTAACTTAAAACACACATAATAGGCAAGTGTACCAATCACAGCGTAATATAGTTTAGGTAAAGACCAAATATCGAACCAATGGACACGGTTGAGTTCCAATAATCAACTTTTGTTATCGTTTAGCCAGATTAGTTAGTGGGTGGGTTTTGTGTGCTTGTGAAGTAGAATAGTAAAAGACAGAAAAGTAAATGATGGTAAAGTAAATAACATAAAATTAAGAACATGTGTGATGTGTGTAACAGAATTGTAACGAACAGAATAGTAAATAGCAGAAAAGTAAATCTAGCATAAATGATCACGTCACGGAGAGTATTGCTTCGGGCTTCGAATCAGCTTGGTACGTGATAATGTTAAGTTGACTAATTCAGTAGTATGACAACTACAAACTTGTGACCCATGTCACCCCTAGAGCCTCGTCCTCACGACATTTAATTCACAAATTATAATCTTTAAACTAAAATAGTAGTGCCTCCCGTTAGAGACAACAGTTACCCTCAACCCTTCGAATAGTTATCTCCGGGTTGGTTTAAGACATCAAAGTTAAAATGCTTTGCATTAGATTTAAATAGGTGAATATATTTTGTTCACCGGGAGGCGGTGTAACAATGGGACCAAGTATAAAGACGTACCGTTCCCAACATGAGTTCACCAATTCTTGGTCACATAATAAGTTCGTATAAAGACGTACGACCATAGAAGTATAGACCAAGTCTTGGCTTATCAATCTCTGCTCGTATAAAGGCGTACGAGTTTGAAAGGAAGTTTGATTAAAAAGGTTTTACGATCTTACTCTTTAAAATCAAGACACTCACAAATATAAAGACGAATTTAAACAATAAAGCCCACCAAAAGGTGGTTTTTGGAGCGAATAATTAAAGACATAAACATATCATTAAATTAATAGGTTAAAAATTAACATGCACCAAACATCATCTTCACCCTAGCAATACAAAGAAGCTTTAGCCACGAATGGCCATAACGACTAGCGTAACGCTGAGTTTCGTAGGCTCCCCTATTGTGGAACAAGGAGGAAGAGCCTCTCTACTCTCTTCTCACTACTCCAAATACGAAATAAGCTCTCTCTAGTGTGTTCTTGAGGTGTGGAATGAAGAAATTAATCACTCTATTTATAGGCCTCAAAATAAGCACTGCACGGCCATGCATTGGTTTGCACGAATCAAACAGGGTATTTGTAACCTTGTGAAGGCATCCGAGTTAACACATGCCTCTTGAAGGCATCCGAGTTAACTGTCACTAGGAATGGTTTATCAGGTACTAGTATCCGAGTTAACTGTGAAGGCATCCAAGTTATCCGAGTTAAATGTGAAGGCATGCCCTTGTGAAGGCATCCGAGTTAACACATGCCCTTGTGAAGGCATCCAAATTAACTGTCACTAAAATAAACCACTTTTTGTTCTGCTTCCATCTCGGATTTGTATTAACTACTGATATCAATAATATACTTGCTAATTGTATCTTAGCCTCTCATGTAACCTAGGAATGGTTTATCAAGTACTAGTATCAACTTCATAAGCCATCCCATAGGAATGGTTTACCTATTCGCCCTGAACATAACCCTGATGCTAAATTCAATGATTAACCCATGCATAATTCAAATGATGCAGTAGCAAACAGAAGTGAAAGAAACTCAATTTTTAGTGCATCATATGATAATGTTATCATTAGCATTAGTCTTGTGTTTTTTTACTGGTTAATTAACTTGTTTATAATTTTTTTGACTTTATGTTCCTCATTAACTTGTTTATAGATTTTTTCCTCAGGTTGGTGGAAGGAAAGATAAATACACGTATGCTGATATTAATGAAATTCATGAAGAATGGTCGAGTTTTGTGGCAAACTTCATTTTCTGGTGAAATTTGTTCGACATTTATGAAATAGTGTCCACTTTTAAATGTTTGTTAGTATTTTATAAAATATTGTCCACTTGTGAAAAGTTTGTTAGTATTTTATAAAATATTATATGAAATGGATTGTTTTGGTATATATGTATTTTATTTTGTATTATGAGACGTTAATTGTCATTTAATGTGAAAATTAATAATTATATATATGAGTAAATTACACAGATTGTCCTATATTTGTACTATAAATTACATTCTATGTCTTTTGACTTCAATAAGTACACCACATATCTTTTTATTACATATTTTTGTACACCCTTTGTCCTTTATACTAACCTCTATCCAATTTCCTAGTTAAGACACCCCATGTGCCCCCACGTGAGGGGCAAAAAATTCATTTCACTTGGCTTGTCCATATATCCTTTTATCACCAGACACTATCACCATGTCATCCCCTACACTAGGGATGACAATGAAACCCGAACATGATGGGAAAACCCAAAACCCGAAGCATTTGGGACGGGTATGGGTCGGGTAATTGGGTATGGGACTGAGTTTGGGATTACATTTTAATTTTTTCACGGGTTTGGGACGGGTATGGGATATGGTGATATACCCGTTTACCCACCCCGATTACCCGATAACATATACCCGTTTACCCGATTATATACCCAACATATCTTTCTTTCTTTTTTATTTCATTTAAGTGTATATACCACATTTATTTTAAGTATATATGTACCATGTTTATTTTAAATGTATATACCAAACATGATTTTATTTTATTTCTTTTTATTATAATTACAACTTTATATATACCCGATAGATGCCCGTCGGGTTACGGGTCGAGTATACCCAACGGGTATTTTTTACAAACTAACGTGTTTACCCGAAACCCGCGGGTATACCCGATACCCGACTGGTAATTGCCCGATAGAAACCCGACGGGTTTTGGGCCGGGTGTGAGACAAGATTGTATAACCAGGTATAGGGTTGGGATTACCTAAACCCGTCCCAAACCCGACCCATTGCCATCCCTACCCTACACCACAACTAACCCCTAATCCCATCACCACCAAACACTCTATTTTCTCCGACGATCCATGCAAAGATGCCATCTGCCCTTCAATCTGAAACCGATCCCCATCATAGGCAGCTCTCTCACTAAACACTTCCAATTCCCAAATGTTTTCACCTGCAAAACCTCAAGAAGCCATCAATTTTTACCCATAACAACCAAACATGATGATGTAATCCACCTCCACCCCTCACCAGATGCTCGTTGCTGCACCGGGCGGCAGCGACGACACCACCAGCAGCGAAGAAAACACCAACAAGTCCTCTGCTGCTACCACTACAGAACCGGTCAAGAAACGCGCCGAGACTTGGGTCAAAGAAAAAACCGGAACCCTAATCATCCTCCGTCACTTTATCGCCTCACTTTTCAACACTTCAAAGTCAAACAAGCACTTGTGGGAACAAATTTCGTTGAAGATGATAGCAAAGGGTTTTGATCGACAGCCCACCATGTGTACGGACTAGTGGAGGAACTTGTTGAAGGAGTTCAAGAAAGCCAAGGAGAACGATAATGGAGTTAATCATAATGGCTATTCAGCGATGCTGTTTTACAAAGAAGTTGAGGAGAATATTAGGGATAGGAACAAAAGTTCAAAGGTTGTTTCATTTATGCAGTTTTTCTAATAAAGGTATAGCATTTAATTGGGTTAAAGATTGTAATTTTTGTCATTTGTTTTCATGTTTAAAAGTTTTGAAATCGGGTAATGGAGGCTCACCGTTATTGCAAAAGGTTCCAAGGAAACAAAACAGTAATGGAAGGATTGATTATGTGAGGAAGATGAAGAAGAAGTTGTCAGGTATCGGTGCAAGAGAAGGAGGGGATGGGGGAATTTTTTTAGAAATTATATAAATTGTTCTTTAATGGGAAAAAGACTATTATACCCTCATATGCAAGACACATGCCAAAACTTAACAGAAAAACTTAACACACCGGTTAGTGTAAAGGACATAGGGTATGCAAAAGTATATATAAAAGGACTTATGGTGTATTTATTGAAGTCAAAGAACATAAAGTGTAATTTCTAGTATAATTAAAGGACAATCTGTGTACTATCTCTCTCTATGTATATATATATGTGAAGGATCATAAGAAAACTCAATGTTTATGAGAAAATAAAAAAAAAACTACTTATTAAAGGTAAAAAAATAAATCAAAAATTAAAAAAGTGCTTCGGAGACCTTGTTTCCCACGTCGTCCTCGTTAAAAAAACTTGACAAATAGTGGGTTTAGCTTTTGGGTTTAGTTTAGTTTTTAGGTTAGGTTTTTGGATGGGTAGGGTGGAGTGGGGGGTTTAGGTTTTTGGGAGGTGGGTGGGGGTTTTAGGTTTTAAGGGGGTGGGTGAGGGGTAGGTGGGGTGCGGTTAGGTTTTTGGGTGGGGGCGGGGGGTTAGGTATTTGGGTGGGGGTGGGGTGGGGGTTTAGGTTTTTAGGGATGGGTTTTCTTTTTGGGTTTAGTTTAGGTTTTTGGAGGGGCGGGGTGGGGGGTTTAGGTTTTTGGAGGGGTGGGGGGTTAGGTTTTGGGGGGGGGGGGTGGAGGGGTTTAGGTTTTTGGGGATGTGTTAGGTTTTTGAGTGTACAAAACAGATACAGTAAGATTTTTTTGGTTTTCTCGTGAAAATGAGTTTTCTAATGAATTCACCCCTATATATATATATATATAGGGGTGGTTATAACAAAAATCCTGTTAAGTTGAAGAAACCTCGCAAACCTCATCTCAACCCTTCATTTGTGACAATCAATGGCCTATATTTAATATTGGAAAGTTGTACTTTCAAATTAATATTTTAACATTATAAAACTACAATATGGGTAATTTGGTCTTTTGGCTAAAACCATCATATCATCTCTCTCCTACTTTAAAAAATTATATATTCTCTCTCCTACTTTTTAAATTATATTATTTAATTTTTTTATTATAAAACTAGAAATTAAAAATAAAAAAAAACTACTAGTTTTATTTAAAAAAACTACTATTTTAAACGTTGTAGCAGCTTACGTTTATTACATATGTTAAAACAAACTTAAATATTTAAAAAAATTATCCAAAAAACTATAATAATCCAACATACGTGCTGTTACATATGTTAATACAAACTTAAAACTATAAAAATTCATTACAATAAACATTAAAAACGTAACAATGTATTTCATACAAACTTAAATATTTAAAAATGATACAGGAACTATAATAAGCTAACAAAAAACATAAAACCTAAATAGGCTTAATTTCTTGATAATCATCTTCATCTTTGACACAAAAATCCTTCATATACGAAGAAAACAAATTCATTAACTTACATATATAAATATATATTAGGCATAAACTAACTTAGAACGCATGTAACACTTGTAACATATGTAAGGTTATGTATGTTATAATAGAACTTTCATGAGTTTACGTATGTAAACTGAAAAAAATAACAAGTGGTCATGTAAAATTAAGTATGTAAATTTACAGGTTGGATTACATAAGTAACCAACAAATATAACATATGTAACTATATATGTTAAAGAAACAATATTACCCGATTGTAGTCTTCTTGTTGAGCGCGTAGGAAATGAGCTTGGCTTCTTCTTAGCCATTGCAAAAAGAAATGTCAAAACTTAACGAGTAAATGATGGTTAAATACTAATAAGTTTATTTAAATGTTATGAGGTATTATATCATACTGTTTTAACAGACCTGACAGTAAGGTAAAAGAGACATCAAAATCAAATGTTATATAAAGGATATTACATATGTAACTAGCAACTTTTTACATATGTAAAATCAAATGTTACATATCTAAGAATCAAATGTTACATATGTAAAAAGACCATTTCTTTCAAAGCATCGATATAGCACGACCCCACTTGACCAACCAGAACTTAAAACTTGTACCATTTATTTCTTAACTGAAGCATTTCGTCAAAATAATAAAAATAACTCAAAAAAATAGCATCAACGTTCTAGATCCTTTGAGCCATTTCGTCTAACAGTTGGTGGGCATGGTTGATGAGGCCACATTTGGAGTACATGGAGATGAGTTTAAAATCAAAAACTCAAAAAATAAAAAATAAATTGAATTAAATTAAACTTCCAGATGTTTCAGCCAAATTCAAAGAAAAATAAATAAATCTAATTAAATAAAACTTTAAACTCAAATTAAATTCAAAGATGTTTCAACCAAATTGAAAGACGTTTGAGCCAAATACAAAATTAAAAGACACACAAACTAAAGGGGCAAAAATGAAATTTACTTACTCTTGCCAACTTTTAACTCGATTCAGGTAGTTGTTGGAGCAGAGAGGAGATTTAGGTACCTGCTGGAGCTTTGGCGGACGGCGACATAGCGGCGCTGGAGCTTCAGCAGTCGGAGCAGTCACTGGAGTTGTAGCTGCTGTGGTCGGAGCAGTCACTAGAGATGGAGGAGACGAGATCGGAATTGCTGCTCGCCATCAAACAACCGATTCGGAATGAAAGAGATGGAACAAGAATACATTGAAGATGGAGGTTTATAATTCAAAATGAGATAGATGAAGTAGGTGAAATGTGGAGAAGAAATGGGGTTGTCTTGGTGTTTAATTAAAAAACAAAATGAATTAATTGTTGAAGTGATGTGCATCGGTCTTTGAAACTTGATATCTCAAGATATGTAGTGATTTTACTAAATTACCCCCAACATAATATTGAGACTAGGACACGTGGAGCAATACAGAACAAGTGTTTGGGTTTGCAAGGTTTTTTCAACTGGGAGGGTTTTTATTTTAAACATGGTTTACATTTAATCATTTTCATATATATATACACATATTACTATATAATAGGGATTGGAATGATGTTGATGTAATTTTCTAAAAAAATTAAGACACGTTGTACATTTTTTGTTGCATGGTGTACATATTGGTAATGGCATATAAGTGTACAATTACCTTCTAACCCCTCTCCATAATTTTACAATTAAACACTCAATAATTATTATTTAACCACATTAAAGCCCAACTCAATCATCCCATTAAAGCCCTATTAAAGCTTTATTTGAAAAATGAGTTGTATTTTTCTTTTATAATTTTTAAAATATAATATTTAACAAATTTTCGATTGTACCATTGTGACGTACCTATTTTTCCCTACGTGTCGACATAAATCTTATTCAAAACCGAGCTTTCGTTATAATGTATAAGTCGTTGAAGCACAAACTTACAAGCCATTGAATCTTAGGGATTTCCCGTTTCCACGTGCTATTTTAATCATTCTTTTGATGTTTCTTTTTTTCGTAGTTAGTAGCAGTGTATAAGTTCTAGAAAACCGAACCTTATAAATTTTAAAACTTAGCACGTATTAACTGAATAACATCGGTACTGCTGTAGGTATTATTGGCACAGGTATCATTATTTGTTGTTTCGATTGATGTTAAACACATTTCCATATCATTTTGGGTATGTAACTAATTTATTTTTCACTTTCTCTCTTTTGTTTGTTATACCGTGTGCCGGTTCCAAGCGGTTACCGTAACGACCCGAACCGACATCAATCGAATTTCTGCCGCATAGCGAGGGGACCCCACTAGTGGATATATATATATATATATATATATATATATATATATATATATATATATATAGGGTGAAGTTCATAAGAAAACTAACATTTAGGGAGAGAACTCCTTTTTAAAAGTAAAAAAAATCATAACTCAAAATATAAAACAAAAACTAAAAAAGTGGTTCGGAGACCTAGTTTCTCACGTCGTCCTCGTTCAAAAAAAAAGCTCAAAAAAATAGTCGGTTTAGCTTTAGGGTTTAGTTTTTTAGTTTAGTTTAGCTTTAGGTTAGGTTTTTGGAGGGGGGAAAGGGGTTTAGGTTTTTTGGGGGTGGGTGGGGGGTTTAGGTTTTTGGGGGGTGGGTGGGGTTAGGTTTTTGGGTGGGTGTAGGTCCCGGGAGCCTCGTCGCGCAGCGAAAATAACACGATTTGTTCTGCGATTTGTGTGGGAACAAAAAAACGAGACAGAGAAAACACGAACAAAGACAAAAGATAATGAAACGACACGTAATCCATAACAAAGAAGTCATCCCGTATTACAGACTACATACCAAAGGAGCACACATCTCTCATCTAAGCTCACGGTCCAGGGGTCGGGAGAGCTCTTCCCGACCCGGACATCTCTCAACCTTGTTCCAGAGTTCCACCTACAAATGAAGGCAAGTCTTCTATTTATAGGGGAAGGAACACTACCTGCGTACTTAACAAGTACGCAAGGCAAAAGCCTTGCGTACTTACTAAGTACGCATGGTTTGGTCATGCGTACTTGACAAGTACGCAAGGCAAAAGCCTTGCGTACTTAATAAGTACGCAGGACCAAACTGGTGTGCCGACTAAGTACTTAGGAACACCCTCCTATGTACTAGCCACATACACCGATACATAGAATTTAATCTATAGTTACAAAACATGCTTCTACAGTGGGGGTGGGGTGAGGGGTTTAGTTTTTTGGGATGGGTTAAGTTTTTGGGGTGTTACTACACATATGCAGTATTACGTTTAGAGTTAGGTTTTGAGGGTAGGGGTGGGTGTGGTGGGTTTAGGTTTTTGGGTGGGGGGTAGGTGGGGTGGGTGGGTTTAGGTTTTTGGGTGGGGTGGGGGGTTTAGGTTTTTGGGTGGGGTGGGGGGTTTAGGTTTTTGGGTGGGGTGTGTGGGGGGTTTAGGTTTTTGGGGGTGGGTGTGGGGGGTTTAGGATTTTAGGGGTGGGTGTGGGGGGTTTAGGTTTTTGGGTGGGGTGGGGTGGGGGTTTAGGTTTTTGGGTGGGGTGGGGGTTTAGGTTTTTGGGGGTGTGTTAGATTTTTTAGGTGACACTACACATATGCAATATTGAAAATAATAAGAAAAAAAACGACGAGTTATTTCTTATTTTTATGAAGTTATTTATACTCAAATGAAAGATAAAGAAATTCTTGATTTAATGGTGCAATTTTAAAAAAAAATAATAATAATAATGTATGCAAAAGATAGAAATGTTTAAAGATTTATATATTTTAAGTTTTAATTTTACCCTTCCTCTTTAAAATTCCACCCATTCTTTTCTTAGTGGTTCTCTAGTTCTCTCATTAAAGTGAGTTCTCTCATTAAAGTGAGTTCTCTCATGAACTAAACCCTATATATATATATATGGGAGGGATATTCTAAAAAGTGTAGGAAGTGTAGAAAACCACCATAGAGTGTCATGTGTCCAAGAAAGATTCCAAAGGAAAGGGCAAAAACGTAAACCCATCATCCACATGCTACTCACATAACAAGGAAAATGATGCAAGTCACATGCATATTCCCTCCATCTTTTTTAAACGTTCATAACTTTTTTATGCGTTATTATTTTTTTTAAATGCACCATAATAACGAGCATTTTTTATCTTTCCAACGAGTATGCTATTGATATATATATATATATATATATATATATATATATATATATATATATATATATATTTTTAAAAATCGTCGTTTTATGGTGTTTTTGAACCGGGCGTTTTAAGTTGTTTCTGAACTGGAAATTTATGGTGTTTTTGAACCAGGCATTTAACATTCTGTTCATAGTCTTTTACATATGACGTTTTACACATGGTGTTTTAGATTGGGCATGTAAAAATCACTTTTTTTAACTTGAACCGGGCGTTTCCTACATGGGTTTTAGATTGGTCATGGTGTTTTACACATGGCGTTTTAGATTCTGATCATGGTGTTTTACACCTGGGCATAATGTTCTACACATGGCGTTTTAGATTCTATTGATAGTGTTTTACACCTGGGATGTTGTATTACACATAGTGTTTTAAAACATCACGTAGAAAAAATTGAAATAATTTTCCTAATACTTGTAATCCACTCCGAATCAAATGTGGTCAAGTCCGAAATTTTAAATGACATAAACATGTAAAACACCATGGGTAGATTGACGTTTAATTGTAAAATATTATGTATAAAATGTTAAAACACAATGTAAAGAGTAAAAACACCATATAAATACTTAAAACGCCATAACCATAAAACGCAATAAACATGTAAAACATCATGTGTAAATTGACGTCTAAGTTTAAAACACCATGTACAGACTAAAACAATAAAGTTTATATGTTAAAACAACATGTACAGACTAAAACAATAAAGTTTATATGTTAAACACCATGTGTAGACTTAAACACCATGTACAGACTTAATCATTAAAGTTTAAATGTTAAAACACCATGTACAGACTTAAACACCATGTACAAACTTACACACACATGTATAAACTTAAATACCATGTACAGACTTAAACAACACCATGTGCAAATTTAAACACCATGTACAGACTTACACACAAATGTATAGACTTAAACACCATGTACAGACTTAAACACCATGTATAGAGTTACACACAAATGTATAGACTTAAACACCATGTACAGACTTAAACAACACCATGCACCATGTACAGACTTAAACATTGAAGTTTAAATGTTAAAACACCATATGCAGACTTACACACAAAGGTATAGACTTAAACACCATGTACAGACTTAAACAACACCATGTCACACATGTATAAACTTAAACACCATGTACAGACTTAAACAACATGTGCAAACTTAAACATTGAAGTTTAAATGTTAAAACACCAGACAGAATCATAGTTACGTTTTTGTGGGTAATCGGTGCACTTGGTGGACGAATTTTGTTATGCAGTAGCGAAAAGAAACAAAAAATGTCATAAAAACACTATATACACCATAAAACGACCGGTTTAATGCAACACCCACTTCATCGGGTTTTTTTATATATCAATACTATACTCGTTGGAAAGATAAAAAAATGCTCGATTTTATGGTATATTTATTTTTTAAAATAATGACGAATAAAAAAGTTACGAACGTTTAAAAAAAATGGGGGAAATAGCATGTGAGGTTCTTTGGCCGGATTTTGCCTTTCTACCCCTTCCGGAGGAATCTAATTTGCAATTATTTACCCTTTTGACATCGCCTCAATCTCAACCACAAACCCCGATTATTTTGTGGTTCAAAATCTTTCCTACACTTCCTACACTTTTAACACTTTTTAGTGGAACCCTATATATATATATATATATATATATATATATATATATATATATATACATATATATATATATATATTTAACAGTTAAAACCATGACACATAAATGTGCGTCATCCTCTATTTATGAAAGGGCCTTCATTGACACACATTGCGTGTCATAAAATAGGTGTCATAAAGAGATGTGTGTCACAAAAATTAATAATTTATCAATTCGCTGAAACGTTATTTCTCATCAAAAACACTAATAACTTTTTTTTTTAAACATAAGCATTACGGTTTTTTTCATCAGAAACCCTGATAATTGTTTGATTTAAAAAACTTAAGCATTAGGATTTCTTAAATCTTTGATAGCATCATAATGTATCGTTTAAAGTACATTGTTCTGTCGTGATATCAATGCTTTAAATTTCCGGATGTCGATGCTTTGATTTTTCTAGTTCGGGTGATCAAGTGTAACTAATTACAATTTGAGTATTTGGGTAATCCACATCTTTCAATTGTACATCGACTTGAAAGCATATTTTGCCCCTTTGGACTTTGGAGGATTTGGGACCATTGGAACCCTTTTGTGTCTTTTCTTACATTCATCAAAGCCTTTTGACCTTTTCCCATTTAACAAACTTGGACGCTCTCTTTTTCTTTTCGAGTTTATGCCTAATTTGCTTTTGCTTAATTATCCTTCATATTTTAAACGTGGGATGTATAAAATTTGAAAATGAATGTAGTTTAACTCTCATTTTATGCTGTGTGGTGAACCACTAGAAACTGATTTACGATATGTCACGTCACTGTAACGTTAGCAGATGTAATCACTAAACAGAATCACTAAGATGCGTATGGTTTTACTGTCAGTATTAAATTTTTAATCATAATATTATAAAAATAACACTAATCAATAAAAATAAAAACATAAAATCCTTATTCTAATAAACAATTTCAAATAATCTCACGTGTCATTACCATATTTTTCTCAGCAGAATCTTATAATTTTTTTTCTATTTTAAGTAAGTTTGAATTTTTAAATTTAGTTATGGTAATGTTTTTATTATTCAAAAAGATAATATAAAATTTGAATTCTAATTATTACTTGATTAAGGAAACAAAGAATTTCATTTCTTGTTTTTATACATTATTTTAAATTTTTTTACGCATTATTGTACTTTCATTTTTCTAATAAAACACCCCATGTAATACATGGGTATATAACCTAGTATAATAATAAAAGAACATAAAAATAAAACATTAATTTTCACGATTTCCCCAGAGTAGATAATTTTTCATGATTTCTTCATTCCGCTTTTCCTCAAGTTCACGATCTTAGTTTTTCTATTCTTATTTAATCCCGAATCACTACAAGAAATATCCGCAATAGCGACGATTTTCATCGCTCTTATTTCTTCGTTTTCTTGTAGTGAGTACTTTATCAAGCTCCGAGTCTAATTTATCATACATGTTGTCCAAGACGTTTGAAGATGTTGCTCGTTCTTTTTATCAGTTCTCTCGGACGGACGAACCGGTTCAACTGATATATCAATCGCACGCATCTTTCACGCCCAAAGGGGGCTGTGTATGTGTATTACGCCCCTTCACTTTAGTAGCACGTTAACTCTTTACGAGAAATAACAATGTATTATTAGAATCCGAGGTATTACGATAAGTGGAGCCAAAGATAGATATCATAGAGAGGTAATCGAAAAGAAGGATTTACACCATTAAGGCAATTTACAACATGAATCGTACAAAACCTCCAGCAGATGGCTATAGCCACGGTTGGCTTAGTAAACCTCCAGTGTGGTCGTTACCTAGCGAATTTTTTGGCAAAGTGGTGTTATTGCATAAACTCAAATGGTTTCCGGGTGTTGCATGGGATAGATTTGAAAAATGGGGAGTCTGCTTGGGCAACCAGCGGATTCATAAAAACTATATCGACTTCGCTTTTCAAGATAGCGGACTCCGAGTCCGCTTGGGGAACCAGCGAATCGTCTTGCCGGAGAAGATGAGGTGGAGGCCGGAGATATGGAGTCCGCTTCCCGGACCAGCGGATTTGACTCCGCTTCTTTGACCAGCGGACTTGAATAGTGTCACAGCAGTCCCTCGTCTTTTTCTTGAATGCATGTGAAGTCTAATGCATGTGAAGCCTACACACCTAGCCTAGGTGAGTCCGCTATCTCCACAAGCGGATTCACTTAAACCCTATTTTAAATCTGCTATCTATATAAACGGACCTTCAACTCTTTTACAAACATCCCCTGTGTGCTTTTTCATCAAAAAAAATACTTTCTTTGCAAAAAAAATGTCTTTTAAACTTGCATAAAGTTTTTTTTTAAAGCCTTTTAATAATTTTCTTTTTAAACTTGCTTTGTTGTGGGTTATTAAGATTCCAACGGTTTTGTTAACGTTTATTTTTACTAAATCGTGTTTTTAACTTCTTTTTTATTGTTTAAAAAATGACTTATCAGTTACATCCCGGGCCACTAGTCGGTGATGTTTTATTTCTTGAAGATGAACACAGGGCTCGCCGGTTGTTTGTACGTGGTACGGGTGACGACGAACCCTTTTACATTAGACGTGGTGATCAAAAATTCTGGGTTCATCTCCGGGAACATAGTATTCCAAATAATGTTAAGGAGATGCTAAACGTTTCCGGCTTTGGTGGGCTTATTGATTGTGGTTACCGGACCATTGATCATGCTTTAATAAGCGCCCTCGTCGAAAGATGGCGTCCGGAGACCCATACTTTTCACCTAACTGTTGGTGAAGCAACTGTAACCCTCCAAGATGTCAACGTTTTATGGGGTTTGCCGGTAGAGGGTGAACCGTTATCAGGCTATGATCAAGCGTATTTGTTGGCGGAGCAAATAGAGAGGTGTCAACGTTTATTGGGTATTAACCCAACAAACAGTCATATAAAGGGTGGGCGAATAAAATTATCTTATCTACTAAATGAACTTGAAAAAGAATTTCCAGAAAATGCAAATGATTTACAGTGCATGCAACGTGCACGGTTGATTATGTTGATTTTATGCGGCGGCACATTATATCCGGATACGTCAAATAACCTTGTACCGTTATATCATTTAAATAACATGGAGGATTTAAGACGTTGTGGTCGGTTAAGTTGGGGGGGTGCGGTGCTCGCCTGTTTATATAGAAATTTATGTAAGGCGGCTCATCCAAATGCTGGAGACATTGCTGGTCCTGTGTACCTCTTACAGTTGTGGGCATGGGAGAGGTTTAGAAATTTGGCACCGAGGGTGATTTCACAATACAATTATAACCAACCCATTGGTGCTCGGTACGTTTTAAAAATTATTAGTTAAAGCAAACGTAAAATTATATTTCTATTTTTTTGTATTACTAATATTATTAAAATTTTTGTATTTTAGATGGCGAGATAATCTGAGTTATCGAGACACCCCTTCTCATGTACTGAGAGCATACCGATCTCAGTTACAATCGTTACGGGACAGCGAGGTAATTTAATTTATATTTGGTTGTATTTAAATCTTATTAATATTATAATTATTTTTAAATTTTTTTTCAGTTTACCTGGACCCCATACGATGAGTGTCTTGATCGTTTACCGGTTACATGTACTAATGGTTATCGTAGCTGGATGACCGAGTGTTTTTTAATTTTGTGGGAGGTTGTTGAGTTGCATTTACCCGGGAGAGTGATGAGGCAGTTTGTTAGGGTTCAAGAAATCCCTAACCCGGTACCAATTCCAGTAGACTTACATCACCAATTGCATAATTTAAATCGTTGTGGAAAAACAAACCGGAATTGGTTGATTGAACATCAACAGTACATTTCATCTTGGAATAACCGGTTTGATAATACTGTAACGGGAGAATTGGCCGGAAGACCAACCGTCAGTGAGGGATACATGGATTGGTATAGGTCTCGTACCGTCCTATACATAACCGATCCGGGGAATGATGAGTTAGACCCACCTGGGTTTCAAAATAATGGAGGAAGATATCAACTAATGGTATTTTTATATATTTAATATAAATTCATAAAATATATGTTTTTAAAATTTATAATTGGTCGGTTTATATTTTTTTTCAGATGGAAGGTATGACCCAGATATATCGATCTAGTAGACAATTCATGGGAGATTTTCCTCAAGCGGATCCTCACTTCCGCCGCATAGAAGATACGGTGACGCAGGTTATGGGACTTGCGCATCAAGGGCATCGTTTACAATTGCCCACGCATCTGACAACTGAACCGGTTAACCTAGGTGTCAACAATAATGCACCTCAAACAGTAGGTAGGCGGGAAAGGAGACGTGGTAGACGTGTACCTGCAACCAATAATGAAGAGCCAATTGTTGAAAATGTTCAACAAAATTTATTTGATATCGATTTTGGTGCTATAGATACTTGTGGTACAAATTTTGGTGATACAAATTTTGAAGCCTTTGTAACTTCAAATATTCACCAACAACACCAAAATGCCTATGAAGCGGACACCTCTTCAAACACTCACCAAAATACCTATGAAGTGGGTACCCCATCTTATATACCACAGTTCGAGAATCAATATTCGCCATCCGGTTCATACACTGACTTTGGGGTGTCGACTCAACATCAGACACCTTTTATGATGCCAGATATATCCCAAAACCTTTCCCCGTTCAATGTTATCACAACCAACCAAACTCCATATCAACAACCTCCTTATTCATTTGTGTCACCAGTACTGTTGGACTTGAGCCTTGGTATGACCTACAATAGTCCAGACATCCAGCCTGAAAATGAACAGGGAAACCAGGTCCGTAACGAACGACCAAGACGGAATGCAAGAGCACCTCAATGTGGAACTGGACATCGTCTAGACCGTCACCATCCCTAGTATCTTTTTTATTTATCTATGTATTGTATGTTTTTTATTTACGTATGTATTTTATGTTTTTACCTATGTACTTTGTAATATACAATAATTTATTAAGTATCTTTGTTATTTACATATGTATTGTTTGTATGGTATTATATAAAAAATATTAATTAAACTTTATATATCTTTAAAAGGTGATAGCAACTTTTAAAAAAATACATAATAAATGAATTCAACTTATTTATAATATTTAATGGAAGTTGAACATTACATGATAATAGCATAAAACACATATAATAAGATCACATAGAATAACTTTCAATGAGCATCTTCATTTGAATAGTTTACGAGTTGCATGAACCTTAGGATTTTCATGTGCCACTATTATAGAAATAAAACAAGAATACATAGGTTGACAAGAACACAACAATTTCATTAAAAAATTACAACGAAATAGAGTTTAACATAACTTGAGAAAAACAAAGTAAAAAAATATAAAAATCTAACGTGGCAAACAACGCCAGAAATAAATCTGATCAGCCATAAACCGCCGGTATGACATACATTTCTGTTTAAAATCTCCATTTATATCGAGTGGTTTACCAGTTACTAGATGCTCCATTAGCATACAAACAAACACCCCTTCATTACCAACCAAGTCTTCATGTGACTGAACAAATTCGTCATTAGCTTCGAACGACATTATCATTTCTGAGTATCCAGTCTTTTTCCAATAACCGATGTTCACCAATAACGCTGTGAAATATACCGAGATTTTCATTAATTTGGGGTGAACCAACCGTAAGTATGTATCACCTGAGACGTTTTCACTCCAATACAATACCATATTTATTGTCCTCATATCAACTCGGACAAATAACCATTCTTGATTTTGAATACAAATAGGAAAAAAGACATAGTCTACCTCCCAAAATGGGGTAAAAAAGTTTAATTTTCCATCAGCATAAGAAATGACGTTTTTGTTAGGTGAGTCTAGCAGAAAATCATAAAATTGCGGTGGTAGTATTGTCCACCGCATATCAGAGGATACCCCACTGGCGAGCTCTCTATGTTTCCATTTCATCAATCTTCCAACCCAACCTTCTAAATGCTGTAAAAAAATATCTTCATATTAGTAAAATAATATTTTTCAGAAAAAAAAGTTCAAATAAAAATTATATGTTTTTTTACTTCTGGTGACAGATAACCGTTACTACGATAGCCTAAAAGACTACCCCAAAAACGTTTGTCAAGCTTTGGGTATCTAAAGAAAACTGCGGAATAACAGAACGGCTTGTCCCCGTTGTTGTAGAAGTCAAGAACATTTTGGGACCAATGATCAGACTCATCGTCTGGAATTGCCCATCTACATGTACTGACACTATTTCGTGGACGCTGAAAGTTGTCCGGTTGGTTTTCAGCTGGGTTTTGTTGCCCGGATGACGAAGATCCCTCGGTGTTCTTTGGACGCCTCCATTTATCAAGTATCCAACTTGAAGGTTTACGAGCTGGTTGAGAACTGTATTGACCATCAGCCATTTTATGGTAAATAAGAGTTAATGGTGAATGAGAGTTGGATGGTGAATGAGAGTTGGATGGTGAATGAAAGATAGATGGTATTTATAGAAGAATTGTCATATGATTTAATTTGTTTATTATGTATTTTTTATTATAATTTCATGTTTTTTTAGTAAAATAACATACGTACTATCATATATTATATACCTTTTTATTTTGTATACTAATTTTAAACTAGTTATATGTTATTCTTCATTTAAGATATAATAATATACTAATTACGTTTTAATCTTATTTTAATTATGTTTTAACTACAACATAAACTGTTAATCATACAATTTACTGTTATTAAAACATATCATACATAATAAAACATCATTGATTTCTGTATGGACATGATTTCCTATTATGACCGGTTTCTTTGCATAATCCACACTTATAGTGTCTTGGTTCATCCGGATAATGAACATCCATTTCGTTATGCATTCTCCGTGCGCGCCTCCTACCACGTAGCGTTGTAACCTTAGACGGGTCTCCTTGGATACACCAACCCGCACCCCGCCATAGATCCTTGTGAGGAAGCGGGTGATAATGGCCTGAATATTGTTGACGATAGGTAGAGGTATAGTAACGAGAATCAACAATTTCATTTGGTAGTCCGTTTCTATGACGGCAGACGGCTATAGCATGCGAGCATGGAAATCTCTCCATTTGCCATTTACGACATGTGCATTTTTTTCTCTTAAACTCAACGGTGTAGTCGTTTCCACCGTAAGCGTTGGTTTCCATTCGTGACGTGACCCTGTACGTCTCTTCTACGTGATCATACTTGAATACCATGTGGTCTTGTGCGCGTCTATCACGGTTATTAAAGACGCTCCACATGCGAGGGGGTAAAGCAGTTTGGCAGTTGATGGCAATTTCAGTGTGCTTAACATACTGAGACACATCTTTCTTAAATGTATAGTCGATACAGGCTTTAATTGGCAACAACCTGGCATCACGTAAAGCATTATTCAAGCTCTCTGAAATGTTTGTGGTTAGGTTACCCCAACGACGATGACCGCGATCATATCGAAGAGTCCAATGGGTTTTGGGAATATTATTCAAGTATAGCCAAGCATCCTCGTTAATGATCTTCATCTGCGCTACAGCAGCCATATACTTTCTAGCCTGGGTGGTGCTTCCGATAGCCCAGCAAAGCTTCTTTAAACTCGCACTCTTGAACCTTTTCATTAGGTTGCTTCTAACATGACGGAGACAGAAACGATGGTACGCATTCGGCTCCATCCATCCTTCTAGAGACGTCATTGCGTTAACTATTCCTGCGTGTCGATCAGAGATGACACACAAAGGTCCCATCGTTTCATTTACAACATGTTCCCTAAACATCATGAAAAACCAAGCCCAACTTTCATTTGTCTCTTCGTCGACAATTGCATATGCAACCGGAAGTATATAGTTGTTTGCATTTTTTGAAACTGCAATCAACAATTTACTACGATAAGGTCCTTTCAGATGAGTGCCGTCTACAGAGATAAAAGGCTGGCAAAGATGAAACGCATCAATGGAGGGCTTAAATGCCCAAAAGACGTATTTAAATGTGGCACATTGGGATGACCCGTGTGGATGATGTAACCACTCAACCACAGTGCCTCTATTTGAGGCTTTTAACGCTTTGATGTACATAGGTAATTCATTAAAGTTGGAATCCCAACTGCCGAAAATATTCTCGATGGCTATTCTGCGACCGAGCCATGCCTTTGAATAAGTAATATCAACATGCAACAAGTCCTTTATAAGAACTTTGACTTGTTTCACTGGAAAAGAAATATCAGCTTGAACTGCACTTGATATATGAAAGGCAACATCCTTCGACCTTAAGCAACGATTGTTGTTGCGTTGAACTGTTCCGTAACAGTTGTGTGCAGCCACCCATTTTGTTAGTTGCCACATGTGCTGATTCTTTTTTAAGCATGCACTAGCAGCCCAACGACATGGAGGGGTGTTTGGGAGAGGTTCGTTATATTTTGGGGCCTTAGTGTAGCATTTGGCTCTCCAACAGGTTTTTCTCGTCTCCGTAACGATCACCTCTCGATTACAAGCAACGTTCCATGACAAAACTGCATTGACCACCTCTTTTTTAGAATGGAAGAACATGCCAACACGGATTTGATTTGATTCAGGGTTCCATATATCCATTTGATCCTCATTATCAAAATCAGGAAGCTCAGCAGTTCTTAACTCTGCAACTTCATCATAAGCTTCCACCGGTCCAGTAGGAAATCCTTGATAAATTCCAGAGTTGTATTCTTCAGATGATTGTGGGAGTATAACTTCATCTCCGGAATCGTCATCTGACGGAGGGACCTCACTGTCTTCGGTGTCACCATTTTCGGATTCAGAATTAAGGGAATTTAGATCTTCTTCATCATCAATATGTTGATCAAGTGTTGGATTTTCGAGGTTGGTATAGGTAGATGCACCGACTTCATAATCATTCGATTGGGGTGCGGAAAAGCCACGCATAAGTTCCATAAAACTTTCGTGTTGGATCGTAACTTTTGGCACCTGACTCACAAAAATCTGACCGAAGTAATTTACTTCATTTGCTGCTAGAAAATACAACATGCTTACACCTTCTTCATCTGACAAATATGAGCTTGCATGAACCCCTTGAAACGTGTAGTATAAGACCAACTTCAAACTGTAGGAATTTCTATCTAGTTGAACATGATTGTATATCGTATCAACTAGTTCTACATATGACATTGAATCATAACGAACAAAAAACGAAGATGTTAAAGTAGATTCATCACAGATAATTACACCATTTACGAAAGAGACTTGACCACCCCAATAGAGTTTAACAATAAACGGACTAAAAGATGACATTATTTGGAATTACAGGGTTAGGATTTTGAAGTTTGGTTTCAATGTTGTCAAGACTTGTGCTTACAAAGGAAAAATGAAGTTGATATATATAGATACGTAGAATATAAAAAATTAATAAATAAAATTATTATAATTTAAATAATTTATAATTTAAATTATTATATAATTAATCAAATTATTATAAAATTAATCAAATTATTATAGAATTAATATAATAAATAAACAAAATTAATTAAATTAATCAAATAATGAAATAATTATATAATAAAACATAGAATTAAAAAATTTTATAAATAAAATTATTATATAAATATAATTAAATGACAATTCAAATTTTGTATTAAATTAATTAATTAACAAATGTTAAATGAATTAGGGTTTATGTTTATGAGTATGCTATCTCAACAAGCGGAGTTGATTTTGCTATCTCCTCAGACAAACTCCAACTATCACCATCAATAATACCATAAAGGAATAGTATCGCCCAGGATTTCTCACATGCATGTATTCGAGAAAAAGAAGTGGTTGGGGGGACTGCTGTGACACTATTCAAGTCCGCTGGTCAAAGAAGCGGAGTCAAATCCGCTGGTCCGGGAAGCGGACTCCATATCTCCGGCCTCCACCTCATCTTCTCCAGCAAGACGATTCGCTGGTTCCCCAAGCGGACTCGGAGTCCGCTATCTTGAAAAGCGAAGTCGATATAGTTTTTATGAATCCGCTGGTTGCCCAAGCGGACTCCCCATTTTTCAAATCTATCCCATGCAACACCCGGAAACCATTTGAGTTTATGCAATAACACCACTTTGCCAAAAAATCGTTACCTAGCCACATGCAGCCTCTTTCCTCTTCTGCTCTTCACAATCTCTAGTTTCTAGTCTAGCAATTGACAACTAACATTAATTACCTGTTTCCATAACCATGAAGGCAACACAACAACAATGAAGACGAAAAGGACCACTGCCACAACTATGAAGGCAACACTACAATAATGAGTTAAGTTAATGGGTGCGTTTACTCTATTTTATTTTACATGCACATGTGTGCAGCATCATGGGTAAAATGTTCTTGTTTTCTTGTTTTTTAAGATTATTGTGTGAATGTGTTTGGGTTTTAGATGTTTTTGTAAGTGTACTTTTCCTTTTACACACATATATGGATTTATAGACTAGGATAGATCGAGGTGCATAAATCGGTTTTTTTTTTAAATCGGTTTTTTTTTTTTGGGTCCAGATTCGATCATTCGGTTTTATTTTCGGATCCAGACCCTAAGCCTCCTTTGATCAGCCCCCCATTTGCATCAAAACCTCCATCTTCGTCTACAGAGAGAGAGAGAGCACTTTTAGTGAGAGAACGTGATCATATTAGTGCTCAAGATCTGCTCTAAATCCTTTCTCCCGTGTTAGTAAGCAAGAATACTTGAAGAAACACCAACTTTGAGGTAAGAATCGAACCCGAATCTCTGTTTATGTTTAAAATGGGTTTTGGGGAAAACTAGGGTTTCATCTCAAATATCAAGTTTTTTTTCTTGTTAATGGACAAATAAAGACCAGATCTAGCTTCATGGAAGCTAGATAAGCGTTTTGGATGTAAAAGTTACAAAACTTGGATCGAAAACGGGCATGTTAGGGTTCGATGTTCATTTGACGACACTAGAGGCGACACTAACCCGAGAAGAAAAGGTGAGGATCGACCCGATGTTTGCCAATGATTGGCGACACGCGCGTGTAACAGGCTACACTGAGAGTGTCGCCACAACCATGTGGCGACACTAAGGTGAATGACACTAAGTTAAGAATGCAAGTTCTGGCGACACTGGTCATGTGCCCAGCGACACTGACCAGGTTCCCGGAGACACTAGCCTAGAACCGGTAGATTTCGCATGTTGACTTATGTGCAGATCGTTTAGCACGCTACCATTAATAGACATTCTGTTCATGCACAGACATTCAGGTGAGTCAAGAATCTCTATTTACTTGTTTTAGGGTGATATGCATACTCCCACGAAATGTTTATGATATGATGATTATGGAAACAAACGACTGCGAAAGATGATGTATTTGAACGGGAATGTTTATGAAATGAAAGGTTTACGAAACGGTCGATTTACGAAATGAGTGATTTATGAAACAAGTATGTTTACGAAATGAAATGTTTACAAAGGAATGGTTTATAAATGAATGAAAGGGTTTACAAATGAACGAAAAGGAAAGAGAAAAATGTTTTTAAAACTAGCTAAGCAAGTCATTCCAGGTCAGGAAGGGCAGAAGAAGAATTGAATAAAGTAAGGAAGTCCCGGGGCAAAAATTGCTTCTTACCCTTATTTTTATGTAAAGGATCTAGTAGGTTGGGTAGCTGTCATTACATGTCTAATCTGCTAGTGAATGAATTGATGAATGAAGTCTAGGAATACACAGGTATATATATATTTTTTAAATCTACATTTCGCTATATTTTTTTTAAGAAGTCATTACATGTCTTATTTAAATCTACGTTTCGCTATACTTTTTTTAAGTGACCCTGGTACAAGTTTTCCAAGTATAAGGGCATACCATTATATTAATATTATAATTAATTTTAAACATATTTCGTTTTTCTCTTGTAACTTTTAAAATATAATGTTTTACAAAATCCCAAACACATTGCTATGATGTATTTATATTTATCTACGTTTCAATATAATTTTATTCAAACTGACTCGAGTCAAATGTAATAGACTTTTTTGTTTTTCACAACAACGTTGCGGCGTGCTTATTACTACATATGTTTCGATATAAATTTTATTCAAAACCAAGCCACCACAACGCTTGGAAAGTGAATAATTTTTTAAATTGGCTTTCGTGTTTCTTAAAACTCATTTTATAACAACGTGACTTTTTCTTGATCGTTTTTAATTTTAATATATTGTTATGACTTGTTTTTTTATATATGTTTGATATTCAAAACGTAGCCACCGTGACTTTATAAGCTTTCTTTACATACTTAACCACCGCTATACGCCGCAGCGTCCACTACTTTTAAAAATCACCACAAACTTTTCAACTTTTACACATTGGCCACAAACTTCTTCATTTTTACAAATCAGCCAAAAAGTGAAGTTTTCAAATTTTACAAATTGCTCATAAACTTTTCTACTTTTACAAATTGAAAAAGTGAACTTTTCTTATTTTATAAATTGTCCACAATGTGCTTATTTTTATCCATGTTTCGATTACATGTTTCTTTAATCAACGTTCATACATCAATTGTTTTCACCAGTTTCGTTTTTTAGTATAAAGTTCTGAATATTATCAACGCCACTCACCGTAATGCGCAACTTTACGTCATGATTTCATTTTTTTGTAAAGTTTTGAATATTACCAATAGCCCCTCTGTAACATGTGGGATTATGTTAACTAGTTTAGACATAGAGTTAAGTACACGGATATTCAAATTTTATATTTGGTCCATAAGTTTTAAAAATTACATTAATAGTCCCAAATTATAAATAAACGTAACATGTTTGATCCTTTGAGTGGATGACATTTAACTTTTTTATTAAATACCTTGAAAATGACAAAAATACCCATAGATTAAAAAAAACCCATGTTTATACCCCTGGTTCCTAGGCGGCACCACCAACCTTTTTTTAAAACCTATTTAAAAAAAATTGTTCTTTTTATCATAGGAGTATTTTGGTCATTTTCAAAACTATTTAACATAAAAGTTAATTGTCATCTACTTTAGGGACCAAGCATGCTGCGTTTACGCATAATTTGGGACTGACGGTTAATTTTTCAAAAATAGGGATCAAATCAAAAATTTAAACATAGACTATCCGTGTACTTAATTCTTAGATATATTATTCAACAACTAAGAACATTCGTATTGTAATTAATGAAAATAAAAAATTAAAACTAAAATATAAGTTTTATATAAAAAAAATGATAAATTTTACTACATTTATATTTTATAAATAGCAATTATAATAGTAATAATAATAATATAATAATAATACAAAAGGGTAACTTTATAGAATAGTAACCAAGTTTGAAAAGTGTTTCAATTACGTTACTCAATACGCATTTTATACGATATACACCCTCGGATATACTATAGTGAGCGACCTAATTGAAACATTTACTATTTTATGGTGTTTTCCTTAACACAAAAATAATACCTAATTTTTACTCTATCGTTATTAATAACAAATTTTTTTACTTCAATCAAATTTACTATTCCTTAAAAATATATGTTTGTAAAACTTTAGACGAAATTATAATTTATTGATTACGAAGAAAGAAAGATTTTATCTAAAAAGAATTAACAAAAAGTTATTAAAACAAAACTTGTTTGACAACCTATAAATATTACAAACTTCCCTCACGATGCATGCTCAATTTATCCAAATATGCCAGTCCCAATTTTATCATCCCTCCTGCTTCTCTTCATCTCCATCAAATCCTCTGCATATCACGTAACAGACACCTTCATTGATTGCCTAAACAACCGGTCAGAACCTACTTTTCCGATCACCGGAACTGTCTACACTCCCGACAACCCTTCATTCTCTTCCGTCTACTATGCATACATCCGAAACCGTGTTTTCTACAACTCCACCACAACCAAACCTTCCTTGATCATCACTCCGTTACACGTCTCACACATCCAAGCCGCCGTCATCTGCGCCCAAAAACACGGCCTCCAAATGAGAACCAGAAGCGGCGGCCATGACTACGAGGGGCTGTCTTACCTTTCCTACTCCAACACCCCGTTCTTCATCCTCGACATGTTTAATTTACGATCAGTCGATGTTAACATCGAACAAGAAACCATATGGGTCCAAATCGGTGCCACCCTCGGTGAAATTTACTATCGAATTGGTGAGAAAAGCAACATCCATGGTCTCCCTGGTGGAGTTTGCCCTACGGTTGCGGTTGGTGGCCATTGTAGTGGAGGTGGGTATGGGAATATGATTCGAAAGTATGGGCTAACCGTTGATCTTATACTCGACGCTCTGTTAGTTGATGTGAATGGCGCGGTTTTGGATCGGGTGTCGATGGGGGAAGATTTGTTTTGGGCTATTACCGGTGGAGGTGGTGCAAGTTTTGGTGTTGTTCTTTCTTTTAGGTTTAAGTTGGTTAGTGTCCCATCTCAAGTAACATTTTTTGATGTGAAGAGAACATCTGAAAAAGAAATCATAAACATTGCCTACAAATGGTTTCAAATTTCACATAAAGTGGACAAAGATCTCTTTGTGCGAATGAGCTTTGATGTTGTAACCAGCAGAAAGGGAATGAAGACTATTCGTGCTTCATTCCCTAGCTTGTTTCTAGGAAACTCCACAAGGCTGTTGAGCCTTGTGGATGATAATTTCCCAGAATTAGGGTTACGTGAATCACATTGTGTTGAAATGAGTTGGGTCGAGTCAACAGTCACTTATGCAGGGTTTGCGGTTGGAACACCTATCGAGAATCTACTTTCTCGAACTCAACAACCTGAAAGAGATAGACCGTTCAAGATCAAATCAGACTACCTAAAAACACCTATTTCGAAAAAAGGATTGAAATCCATATTCAAGAAGATGAAAGAACTCGAAAACCAGATGATCACTTTCAGTCCGTTTGGTGGACGGATGGAAGAGATCTCAGAGTTTGCAAAACCATACCCTCATCGAGCAGGAAATATTGCAATGATTGAGTATGAAACTTATTGGAATGAGACAAGGACCGAAACCGCAAACAAATACCTAGAGTATTCAAGGACGATGCATGAGCATATGACTCCTTATGTGTCCAAGAACCCTAGAGAGGCATTTTACAATTATAGGGACTTGGACAATGGTGTGAACCATAATGGGAAGAACGGTTATGAAGAAGGGATGGTTTATGGGGTGAGGTATTTCAAAGAGATTAATTATAATAGGCTTGTAATGGTGAAGACCATGGTTGATCCTAATAATTTCTTTAGAAATGAGCAAGGCATCCCACCTTTGCAATCCTTACATGACATGTAATATGCATATTTGTGTATATATATCTATGACTGTGTGTGTAAGAATCAATGAAAATAATGGTATAAATAGTTTATTTTTGTAAGTGTTACATATATATTATTTTGGTTATCAACTATTAAAATAAATTAGGGTTTTCTCCTCTACATACATACACACACACACACATATATATATATATATACATATATATATATATATGGGAGGGTTATTTGGGGAACCAAAAAAAGGGAACCGGAGAACATGTGTTTCACATTTGAAAATTCTTAAAAAACTCAATTTCACATGTGAAAAACTCATTTTTTATATAGTTTTTTTTTTACTTTTGCATATAAACATGTTTCGAAGCCGTTCTAACAAAAAAATAAAAAAATTTACATAAACTAAGTTGTTTTAGAACGGCTTTTAAATGTGTTTATATGCAAAAACTTTGAAAGAAATTATCTAAAAACGAGTTTTTCACATGTAAGATTGAGTTTTTTTATGAGTTATTTATATGGTTTCCTAGTTCACCACTTTTTTGTGGTTTTCCCATTGAACTTCCCTGTATATCCTTAACCAAATAGATGATTCCGATTTTTGCCACATATACTCTTCTGTTCACCCTCAGCTTCTTTTTTCCCACCTAAACTCATTTACCCAATTTAACAAGACCATGCATGCGGATCTTACAGTCTGTTTTCAATTGAAGAAACCCTAATTGTGAATTCACCTAAATCACTCATTCGACCATTCAACCCTCAATCGACCTATGATTAATCCTCTCTACTCTCGATCTTTGTTTTTGCTATGCACCCTTGCCGGCGAATTCTTACCTGTTGCAAGTCCACCCTCGTTCAACCACATAAAACAGCCTCTTCAGTAACCAACCTCCATTGTGATCGTTTAAAGCTGAAAACGAAAAAGGGATTGTGTATACACTACAAGAAAAAGACCCTGTGCCGACGCCGCCTATACCGACGACAATTGTCGTCGGCATAGGTTACCCTATACCGACGACATGTCGTCGGTATAGGTCAAAACCAAAATTTTGTCAGGGACACCCTATACCGACGACATGTCGTCGGTATAGGGTTGAGCCAAATGGAAGGAAAAATGGCGCCCAATGAATTATTGGGGAAAACACTATCCCGACGACATGTCGTCGGTATAGGGTTATTTTGATTTTATTTTTGTATTTTTAATATAATAAACATTTCGTCGGTCAAAAAAAATTTTAAATAAAAGTTAAAAAAAATTCTAAAATGCCCTATACCGACGACATGTCGTCGGTATAGGATTCGTAGGGTTTTGACTGGTCAATAAAGTAAAAAAGCCTATACCGACGACATGTCGTCGGTATAGGGAACTTATTGCGCCGACTTTTTATCCTATACCGACGACATGTCGTCGGTATAGGTCTCAGCGCGATTAAACTCATACAGCAGCTTTCTGCTTCCCATTTCGACCAAAAAAACTCAAATAACGAATCCCTCTCCTTCTCCGGCGATTTCACGTTTTATTGGGTGTTTTGTGGAGCAATCTTCACCAATATCTTCGGTTTTGAGGTGAGTAAACATATATTGTTCAATATTATCAAGAAAATCAACATTTTGGTATTTTTTGCTTAATTTCTTTTGGTTTTGTTAGGTGTTTGAAGATTTAACCATTCTTGAAGGATTTCAAGCTTAGAGAAAGCTAATTTGCAAATTTAGATGCGTTGTTTGAGGAGCTAAATAAGGAGAAAAATACAAACGGGGATAATATAGATGAAGATGGAACTGGTTTAGACCCGGAGTTTGATGCGTTGTTTGAGGAGCTAAATAAGGAGTTATACCCCGGTTGTAGTCAAATGTCTTCCCTAAACTTCATAGCCAAATTGATGCATATCAAAGTTATCAACAAATGGACGAATAGTTCGTTTGACCAACTGTTAGAGCTTCTACAAATTGCATTGCCAAAGGAAAATCACGTTCCAGCGTCACATTATGAAGCTAAGAAGAAACTGAGTAAGATTGGGTTAGGATATCAGTCTATCCATGCTTGCATTAATGATTGTGCACTGTTTTGGAAGGAGAATGAATCAATGCAAAACTGTCAGGTTTGTAATGAGAGCAGATGGGTTGACAAAAACACAAAGGGGAAGAAAGTACCACAGAAAGTGTTGCGCTACTTTCCTTTAACTTCATGGCTTCGAAGAAGGTATAGTTCAAGATTAACGGCAAAAGATATGATCTGGCATAATACTGGATGCTCA
This sequence comes from Smallanthus sonchifolius, assembly GCA_023525975.1. Lineage (NCBI taxonomy): Eukaryota > Viridiplantae > Streptophyta > Magnoliopsida > Asterales > Asteraceae > Smallanthus > Smallanthus sonchifolius. The sequence goes on along the minus strand of CM042043.1, from coordinate 54,081,790 downwards.
ACGGATGGTATGATGCGACATCCGGTTGATGGGAAAGAATGGCAAGAATTTGATGAGAGATATCCGGATTTTGCTAAAGAACCAAGGAATGTGCGCTTAGGTTTGGCTGCCGATGGTTTTAATCCGTTCGGTAACATGAGTCAGACTTACAGTATGTGGCCGGTAGTGTTAACAACATATAATACACCACCGTGGTTATGTATGAAAGAGTCTTCTTTCATGTTAACCTTGCTAATTCCCGGGCCTAAATCACCTAGTAAGGACATTGATGTATTCTTAAGGCCGTTGGTTGATGAGTTAAAAATTTTGTGGGATGAAGGAGTCCAGGTGAGAGATGCATCAACCAAAACTGTATTTAGGATGCATGCTGCACTGTTATGGACTATCAACGATTATCCTGCTCGTAGTAGCTTGTCTGGATGGAGTGGTCAAGGCTATAAAGCATGCCCTACGTGTAACGTTGACACACCTTCGTGCGCTATAACGAATAAGATAGCTTTTGTTGGACACAGAAGATTCTTGCCTAGAAAGCATAAATGGAGGAACGATCTGTCGTTTGATGGCAAGAAAGAGACAAAACATCCTCCCCGACGATTGACTAATGCTCAAATATTAGAACAACTAAAAAATCTCCCAGATCGTGTTCCGGGGAAATATCCAATGTATGGAGGGGTAAAAAGAAAGCGCCTAACATCAGAGTTGAATTGGACTAAACGAAGTATCTTCTTTGAGCTCGATTATTGGTCTTCTCTGCTTTTAAAACACAATCTTGATGTTATGCACGTGGAGAAAAATGTGTGTGAGAGTTTATCAGGTACTTTGTTGATGAACAATAAATCAAAAGACACACACAAAGCCCGCAAAGACTTGGAAAATATGGGTATTCGACATAACCTATGGCTAACACAAAAAAACAACAAGTTTTACCAACCACAAGCTCCTTACTCTTTCACACCCAGTGATCGAGAACGCTTTTGTCAGTTTATTCGAGGAGTGAGACTGCCTGATGGATTTGGATCGAATTTCAAAAATAAGGTACTTCCCAATAATTCAAATATAATTGGGTTAAAGTCCCATGATTATCACATCCTCATGCAACGATTGCTGCCAATAGGGGTACGATCGGGTCTGCAAAAAAATGTTTCAACAGCAATCAATAACGTTTGCACATTCTTTCAAAAAATTTGTGCACGATCAGTAGATGTGAAAGACATGTATGAAGCAAATGAGGAAGTGGTTAAGATATTATGCAATTTGGAAATGATATATCACCCAGCATTTTTTGACATAATGGTTCATCTCATTCTTCATTTACCTGAAGAAGCTATTCTTGGTGGCCCTGTGTATATGAGATGGATGTATCCTTTTGAAAGATACATGAAAAAGCTCAAAGCATATGTTAGAAACAAAGCCAAACCTGAAGGCTCAATTGCGGAGGGTTATGTTGCAGATGAAGCCTTGACATTCTGCTCTATGTATCTGGATGGTATGCAGACCAAATTTAACCGACCAGATAGAAATGCAGATGCTGGCATTCCCAAAAGGCAGTTTCAAGTGTTTTCTTCACAATGTCGACCAATATCGAAAAAGAAAATCAAGGCGCTATCTGAACATGCCAACAAATCATTACAATGGTTTGTGTTGAACAACTGCGATGAAATCAAAGCCTACAAATCGTAAGTGTTTTTGTCCATCTACCCGTGATAAACTATTATTATATTTTCATTTAATTCTACTAATTCAAGTTTTGTTTTGTCCATCTACCAGTCAATTTGAATCTAAATTTCCTGAACGCAATATGCAAACCGATTTTTCTTCATGGTTAAAATATGAAGCAAATGTATTTTCATCTTCATCTTCTACACCCGATAACAAAGAATTAAGGGCATTGGCACATGGTCCCTTGTACGCATCTTCTTACACTGCTTGCATAGTCAATGGTGTTAGATTTGTGGTACAAAATCGTGATTCCCGACGCACTACTCAGAACAGTGGTGTGGTTACAATAGGAGAAGACGATACTCCATTTTATGGTCAACTAGAAGAGATCATAGAGTTGAACTACATAGATGGTTACTCGGTTGTACTATTCCGTTGTAAATGGTTCGACACGAGAGGTAAAAGATTAATTAAGCAAAACAATACTACTATAATTGACATTGGCCGTGATTGGTATGTTGGCAAAGAATGGTATGATGATGTCCAATATATATTAGCCACACAGGCTAAACAAGTGTTCTATCTTCGAGATCCTTCTCGAACCACTGGCCAATGGAGGGTTGTTGAGGACGTTCACCATCGGAAGCTTTGGGATCATCCTACTGTTGTTAATGAGATAGATATATTGCACGACACTCAATCAAATGATTATACTTTGGTTGTCGACACCGGATGCGAAGGTGGTGAATCAACTCACGTAGGTGGTGAATCAAGTCACGTAGGTGGTGACCAAACTCCAATTCCCCATGTTGATAGTCAGTCTATTACACGGGAAACTCAATCATTTTTTGGTAACTTGGTTGTCGACTTAGGCTACTTGCCTATGCGTACAACTTTAAATGAGGGTGGTGACCCAAGTCATGTTGCCTCGATTGATCTCGATGAAAGTTTTATTAATGACGATGAAGAAGATGCATACAATTCAGATGATGAAGACGAACTAAATGACGACGATGAAGAAGATGATGATGTTGTTGACACACGTTATTTTACTGATGATTCTGATTGAATGTATGTTAAAAATGTACTATTTGTCTTTGTTAATTAATAATTATTTGTGCTTACTAATAAATTTTGTTGTAGGAAAAATGGCAACAATGGCGCAATCACACGGTGGAGATGGTGGAGACGGTGGAGACGGGGGTCCGTATCACTTCGACTCGGGTTGTGCGACTGGATCTGGTGGTAAGTTACTTGTTATTGTTTAATAGATGTCTTTATAATTGCCTAACTTTTGAATGTCATGTGTCAATATAGGTAGTTCCTCCCAAAAAAAAAGATCTAAAGGCAAAAACCTAAAAATGTATAAGAAATTTGAGGAAAATGGGAGGAAGCCTCTTCCCATTGATGTAGAACTTCATGCCGGGGGGTACAAGTTTGTGGGTCCCAACGCTTCGGATTTTATCCGTTCTATCTCGTTGGAGGTTGAAAAGGTTGTTCCGCCACATTATCCAAATTGGGCTAAGTTTCCAATTGAGAAGAAACGGGCCATATATCCCACTCTTATAGTAAGTATAGATGTTTTATAATTACTTACAATTTCATAACTATTACATTTATAAATACTTTCCATTTGTAAGATTATTTTGATCTGGAGTCCTGGAGAAACACTGATAAGTGGCGAGGCGTTGAACTCGGAATCACCGCCGAGTGTCAGAGGTCGTATAAAGATCACAAGAATGTGTTGAAAGGTCACTTCCTGGAGAATGGGGGATACGATGATGTGGAGGCGGCGATGAATAATCCACCAGAAGATCTTGATCAAGAATCTTGGCAGACTTTGATTAATGAGCTGTTTTTAGATGCGAGCTATAAAAACCGCGCGACGAAGAACAAACAAAACCGATCAAAACAACGTTACCCAAGTTACCATGGCAGTAAATCATACGCCCAGCGCCAACACATGGAGGTATGAAAATACAATTGTTAGTATTATATAAACATGCTTATTAATTCTTAGTGATATTATGTGAGGCCCCAACCCCGGGAGACCTCACTTATTGGATTTACTCATCAACACATAGCACTTTTAAACATAAGACATTCATTAACACAGCGGAAACGTTTTAAAATCTCAACATACGCAGCGGAAACATAAACATGTCTAATACAAATTGTCTTTAACAACGTCAAGCTAAAACATAACATAAACATAAACATAAAGGGATGCCAGACACTGATCTTCGGGTAACTCTTCTCTCTGAGCCCAAGCATCCACCTCCATCATCTAAACCTGCACTTAACTGATATGCATACTAAAAATCAGCAACGCTGAGTGAGTTCTAACGTTTACTTTAAATCAATTTTTCAAAGGATTTACTAAAACACATATACTGCCATTAAGGCTAAACTTGACACTTTACTTTTCAAACATATATACTGCCATTAAGGCAAACTTAACACTTTACTTTTCAAACAGTTTAAAACGTATTATAAACCGTCAATTCCTCTTTACTGTACTGCCCTCATGGCTTACATCCATGAACCGACAAGTACCTGGTCAATGCCCCCATGATCAACGATCATGAACCGACAATACCGCTTATCCGTCAATTCCTTGTCACTACTGTACCGCCCCCATGGTCAACGACCATGAACCGACGAGTACCTGGTCAATGCCCCCATGGCTAACGTCCATGAACCGACATTACCGCTTAACCGTCAATTCCTTTTGTTACTACTGTACCGCCCCCATGGCTAACGTCCATGAACCGACGAGTACCTGGTCAATGCCCCCATGGCTAACGTCCATGAACCGACATTACCGCTAAGGGGAGGTTGCGTGGACCTCCCGAGCAACCGCCGTCACTCATCCCAGTTGTACAACCGTTAACGAACCCAAAGGTTCTTACTAATGGGTAGAACCCATATCTGACATCTTGTACAAGTAACATCTGTCCCAAGGACCTTTATAGCTGGTACATATTCCCGAAGGAAAACTGTTCACTTTACTGTTCATAAAACTTTCTGTAAATCTTGTTCATAACTTAACATATATCATGCCTTTGTTTATGTATATAAAAATATAGTAAACGCTTGCCAAATGATATATCTTTGCTTTTACTGAAACATAGCTTATCATAAAATACATCTTACTTTCTGAAACATAGCTTATCATAAAATACATCTTACTTTCTGAAACATAGCTTATCATAAAATACATCTTACTTTCTGAAACATAGCTTATCATATATATCATGCCTTTGTTTATGTATATAAAACTATAGTAAACGCTTGCCAAATGATATATCTTACTTTACTGAAAACATACTAGCACATATATCATGCCTTTGTTTATGTATATGAAAATATAGTAAACGCTTGCCAAATGATATATCTTACGTTACTGAAAACATACTTTTGCCTCTTTTAAACTTTACACTAAACATAGCTTTTCACTTCAGTTTATAATATATAAAATATAATAAACGCTTTACACTAAGTATGCATACCACCCCTAAAGAAGGCAAAAAGGGGATTAGAACTCACTTGGTATCTAAGCTGCAACGGTCTACTGGATCTCACACAATCTGAACAATCATAGCAATTTGATACTTATCAGACTTAACTCGACGCTAAACGGTTTAACCACTCTAACATACTGACTTTACTTAATCATTCCTGATGCTTGCGCACTTAGCAAGTGCGCAGACACTGCTTCCTGCGCACTTAGCAAGTGCGCAGGTCCCTCTTCCTGCGCACTTAGCAAGTGCGCAGGCTTCCCTCCCTGCGCACTTAGCAAGTGCGCAGGTTCCTCTTCCTGCGCACTTAGCAAGTGCGCAGGCTCCTCTTCCTGCGCACTTAGCAAGTGCGCAGGACCTGCTCTGTGCGCACTTAGCAAGTGTGCACGACCTGTTCTTGGCGAAAACCCTAACTTTCGCATTCGGGTCTGATCACTTCAAGATCCCGAACCTGTTTGCATTCAAAACGTTCGTTTTCCATTAAGGAACTCAAATCTATGCTTATCTTTCAGTTTCATCCGATTAACATCTCCTTTTCACCCAAAACCCGAAAAACCCAAAAACGAACTAAAACTCAGATCTAGGAGAATCGGTTACCTGTAATCACTTCCTTTTCGTTGCTAAACACTCACGAGAGTCTTGCTAACGATCCTTGAAGCTTTAATCCAAAAACCGGGACTTTCTCTCTCTAGACTCTCTCTCACTTTCTCTCTCTAGAATCCGGAAATGAGGATGGAAATGGGGCCTTTGGGTTGCTCTTGAGGCCTATAAGGGCCCAAAACCTTCCCCTTTCAGCCCATTCACCCCGGCCCAAGCCCGCTTCCTTTCTTTCTATTTAAGTTTTAATTCCTCGTGAATTCTCTCGTGCTCTAAAACTCGGGATGTTACAAGTCTACCCTCCTTACAATAGGTTTCGTCCTCGAAACCTGCCATAAGCTATACTGATAGCTAATCACAGAATGGGTGGCATAAACCATAGCTATGCAAGGCAGCTCGGTCATGAAGGCCATTGTGATTAACTACCACTGAGGGCTTGACCTTGGGCTATCTCAAATTCTAAGGCATCTAGACTAATGGGGCTAACTAATTTTTGTAAGGAAATAATAATATAAACTTGCCATATAACAAATAAGAGCTTGCAACGCACCTTACTGAGTCATCTGGTAAACCCTTGCTGTGGCCTTGTTGATGTAAGGTTCCTTCTCTGCAGCCTTACCCTTTCCGGATCCTCCCGCTTCCGCTTTCTTGGGTTTCCTAACCAATCTCGGCTCCTGTGTCCCTGTTCCCCACAGTTATGGCATCTTGGCCTTTCCGGGCAGTCCCGCGATTGGTGTCCAAACCTGCCACACTTGAAACATCCTACCTGTCCAGCTCTGCACTCTCCTCCGTGCCTTTTTCCACATTTTCCACACAAATCCTCCGCTTCTAACCTTGACCTCTTATCATTAGGACCCTGAAGGTCCTCCCCAGTCCGCTTAGCCGCTTGTTTCATAGGCGCTTCAGAAATGACTTCAGATGTAATGTCATCGTAGACAACTCCACTCAGAACGACCACCGACTCAAAGGTACTCGGTGTGTTGGCATTTACAAATGTACGTATCTTTGGAGGCAACCCTTGAATATAATAATGAATCCTCCTCTCTTCTGTGGTTACAAGATGAGGCACCAGGCGTGCCAGTTCGTTGTACTTGGAAGTATATTGTCTGTGAGTCATGAGTCCGGCTTGCAAAGTCAGGAACTCTCTCTCCACCTTTTGGACTTCATTCTTAGGGCAGAACTTCGAAATTACTAACGCCTTCAGATCATTCCACCTCATTAGCTCGACCGCTTGGTCACCCTTCGCTTGTTTCACAGTCTCCCACCAGTGTGTTGCCTCTCCCTTTAGTGACTTAGCTGCGAACCTGACCGCTTGATCCGGTCGACAGTCACTGAGGCTGATGGTGGATTCCATGCCATTGATCCAATCTAAAGTATATGCTGCTTCTTTCTCCCCAGTTAGCTCAGGGGGATCACAACCACGAAATGCCTTGTAATCGCATCCGCGAGTAGGCGGTGCAACATTCTCCACCAAGATTGGTCCTCCCGCAGCTGGAAGCACCACTGGCCCTTCAGGGGCTGGGATTACATTGGAGTTCTCCTTAGCCTTCCTCAACGCTTCGTCTAGTATAGCCGGTAAGGTTTCCTTCAGCAGTCTGGTAAACTCACGACCGAGAGCTGCTTGTACTACCGGTTCAAACTCAAACGTCTGATCATCTCCTTCCACATGTTCAGCATTGTGTTGGCTGACTACTGTATCAGTATGGGTAGTGTGAACACTCCCCTCAATCACTTGGTTTGTGCTAGCTCCACCGTGGCGGCCTGTACGCCCACCACGTCTTCCTCCTCCACCCCCTCTAGTTCCTCCACGTCTAGCCATTTCTAACTGGAAGATAAAGAACAAAAGGATTTAATTTCATCATGCTATAGAATATGTAGAACACAATAAGTAAGGTAAGATGTTAATATACACTGGCCATCTGCAATTAACCATTACATCACTTCTCGTTTTCCATTTATTCGCTTTCATGATTCCACTAAAGCCTCTATTCTTATCTTGACACTCTAAAAGGTAAACTTTACTTACTATACGCTTCTGATGCTTTGGCTTGAGTTACCCGTACTGGCATCCGCTACTTGGTCCCATTCTCAGTTTAAGTCTGGACATCGGGGATGTCCAAATCTCTCAAACTATGGCTCTGATACCAACTTGTGAGGCCCCAACCCCGGGAGACCTCACTTATTGGATTTACTCATCAACACATAGCACTTTTAAACATAAGACATTCATTAACACAGCGGAAACGTTTTAAAATCTCAACATACGCAGCGGAAACATAAACATGTCTAATACAAATTGTCTTTAACAACGTCAAGCTAAAACATAACATAAACATAAACATAAACGGGATGCCAGACACTGATCTTCGGGTAACTCTTCTCTCTGAGCCCAAGCATCCACCTCCATCATCTAAACCTGCACTTAACTGATATGCATACTAAAAATCAGCAACGCTGAGTGAGTTCTAACGTTTACTTTAAATCAATTTTTCAAAGGATTTACTAAAACACATATACTGCCATTAAGGCTAAACTTGACACTTTACTTTTCAAACATATATACTGCCATTAAGGCTAACTTAACACTTTACTTTTCAAACAGTTTAAAACGTATTATAAACCGTCAATTCCTCTTTACTGTACTGCCCTCATGGCTTACATCCATGAACCGACAAGTACCTGGTCAATGCCCCCATGATCAACGATCATGAACCGACAATACCGCTTATCCGTCAATTCCTTGTCACTACTGTACCGCCCCCATGGTCAACGACCATGAACCGACGAGTACCTGGTCAATGCCCCCATGGCTAACGTCCATGAACCGACATTACTGCTTAACCGTCAATTCCTTTTGTTACTACTGTACCGCCCCCATGGCTAACGTCCATGAACCGACGAGTACCTGGTCAATGCCCCCATGGCTAACGTCCATGAACCGACATTACCGCTAAGGGGAGGTTGCGTGGACCTCCCGAGCAACCGCCGTCACTCATCCCAGTTGTACAACCGTTAACGAACCCAAAGGTTCTTACTAATGGGTAGAACCCATATCTGACATCTTGTACAAGTAACATCTGTCCCAAGGACCTTTATAGCTGGTACATATTCCCGAAGGAAAACTGTTTACTTTACTGTTCATAAAACTTTCTGTAAATCTTGTTCATAACTTAACATATATCATGCCTTTGTTTATGTATATAAAAATATAGTAAACGCTTGCCAAATGATATATCTTTGCTTTTACTGAAACATAGCTTATCATAAAATACATCTTACTTTCTGAAACATAGCTTATCATAAAATACATCTTACTTTCTGAAACATAGATTATCATAAAATACATCTTACTTTCTGAAACATAGCTTATCATATATATCATGCCTTTGTTTATGTATATAAAAATATAGTAAACGCTTGCCAAATGATATATCTTACTTTACTGAAAACATACTAGCACATATATCATGCCTTTGTTTATGTATATGAAAATATAGTAAACGCTTGCCAAATGATATATCTTACGTTACTGAAAACATACTTTTGCCTCTTTTAAACTTTACACTAAACATAGCTTTTCACTTCAGTTTATAATATATAAAATATAATAAACGCTTTACACTAAGTATGCATACCACCCCTAAAGAAGGCAAAAAGGGGATTAGAACTCACTTGGTATCTAAGCTGCAACGGTCTACTGGATCTCACACAATCTGAACAATCATAGCAATTTGATACTTATCAGACTTAACTCGACGCTAAACGGTTTAACCACTCTAACATACTGACTTTACTTAATCATTCATGATGCCTGCGCACTTAGCAAGTGCGCAGACACTGCTTCCTCCGCACTTAGCAAGTGCGCAGGTCCCTCTTCCTGCGCACTTAGCAAGTGCGCAGGCTTCCCTCCCTGCGCACTTAGCAAGTGCGCAGGTTCCTCTTCCTGGCTCCTCTTCCTGCGCACTTAGCAAGTGCGCAGAACCTGCTCTGTGCGCACTTAGCAAGTGCGCACGACCTGTTCTTGGCGAAAACCCTAACTTTCGCATTCGGGTCTGATCACTTCAAGATCCCGAACCTGTTTGCATTCAAAACGTTCGTTTTCCATTAAGGAACTCAAATCTATGCTTATCTTTCAGTTTCATCCGATTAACATCTCCTTTTCACCCAAAACCCGAAAAACCCAAAAACGAACTAAAACTCAGATCTAGGAGAATCGGTTACCTGTAATCACTTCCTTTTCGTTGCTAAACACTCATGAGACTCTTGCTAACGATCCTTGAAGCTTTAATCCAAAAACCGAGACTTTCTCTCTCTAGACTCTCTCTCACTTTCTCTCTCTAGAATCCGGAAATGAGGATGGAAATGGGGCCTTTGGGTTGCTCTTGAGGCCTATAAGGGCCCAAACCCTTCCCCTTTCGGCCCATTCACCCCGGCCCAAGCCCGCTTCCTTTCTTTCTATTTAAGTTTTAATTCCTCGTGAATTCTCTCGTGCTCTAAAACTCGGGATGTTACATATTATTTTTGTTTTTCACAGGGTACCGGCCCAATTGATGTGTTCAAATCGACCCATTATAAAGAAGGGACCGGTTGGGCCAACACGAATGCATCATCAGATTATGTAAGTCAAATGATTTTGTTGTTAGACTTACTAGACTTAGAACATCCAACTGTAACTTAAAACGGGTCAAAATGATTCAAACACACTTTCATAGACTTAGAACATCCAACTTGAGCCCAATTGTTGATTATTTTTGCTAGTATTATTAGTATTTGTTGTTATTAGCGTTGGTTGATTGGAATTTGTGAATTTAGGTCGTTTATAACTTATAGTTTAACAGTTTGGTTATCCATTTTACAGCAGTTATGCTGTCGAATTTTATTAAAATAGTCAAGTGATTGTTTATTACATTGTTTAATGCAGGACCGAATCCAAGAGGAGTATGCAAGATCCTCTGCTGAGTCTGGTGGTGACTCGTCTGCTGTCAATGAGTTTGCATGCATGGAACGTGCATTGGGTCAACGGCGTGGCCATATCAGGGGTGTCGGTCGTGTGGTGAGTAATCCCACACCGGATTTGTTCAGTACCCCCACTCCACAACCACATTGGCAAGAAGTGGATGAGCGTGTAACTCAACTTCAACAACAACTCCAAGATCAACAACACCGCGAAGCCCAACGAGATGAAGAACGTCGTGTGCATAATCAACAAATGCTTGAAATGCAACGACAATTGGATGAAATGCGTCGAATGTGGGAACGCAGAACTAGCAGCGACGATAATTAGCTTGAAGTTGCTGCGCCTTTGCCTTGGTTGTCGGTGTTCTTGTTGAATTTTTGAACAATTTTTATGTTTGTATGTCGGACAACTTAATTTTTAAATATTTGATTTGTGTATCGAACAGGTTTCTGTATCGAACAATATGTTTCAGATTTCAATTTTTGAATGGTTTGAATTATCTGATTTGCAGGTTTTGGTAATTAGAAATTAAATATTTCTGGAAAATTTTAAAAATTTTATAAAAATTAAAAAAATACTGAAATACCCTATACCGACGACATGTCGTCGGTATAGGTATTTTCCAAATTTAATTAAAAAAAATTGAAAATGCCCTATACCGACGACATGTCGTCGGTATAAGTTGGGTCTATACCGACGACTTGTCGTTTGTATAGGGTATTCCAATTTCTTTTTGAATTTTTTTATTAAACCCTATACCGACGACATATCGTCGGTATAGGTCGACCTATCCCGACGACACCTATACCGACGACAAATTTGACCTATTGGGACGAAGCAATACCGACGACATCTATACCGACGACATGTCGTCGGTATAGGCTATACCGACGACAAGTCATCGCTATAGGGTCAAAAAAAATCGTCGGGATAGGGTGATATTGTTGTGGTGATATTTGTGTTCGATCCATTACTTGAGCAAATCTCCTTACTTGAACTTCGGGTATGTTCTCATGTGTCCTTTTGATCCATAACTTAACACATATTCCCTAATCACATCAACGATTGAAGATTTTCCACATGTAAGATTTTCCAAATATGAAAGTTTTCTTCTTCGTTTCTCAATTGCCTTATTCTTTCACCATTATTCTGATTATTTGATTTCGAGGCTTTTAGGGTTTCAGTTTGCTAATGGTAGTACAATCTGGGGTTTCAGTTTGTTAATGCGATCTACTCGATTTCATTACTGAAAGTCGAATTGGTTATGCATATATGTTCGTGACTACTTTATCCAGTTTGTCTATTTACATATTTTGAGATAAAATTGGTTGTCAAAATGGCTACAAGATCGTATAAGCAAGAACATTTGTTTTGTAGTTGTCTTAGATATCTGTGTGGAACTAAAAAGCCATCACATTCAAATTGTTAGTGTTGCATAACATGAATTAAACTGATTTAGGAACCAGGGTGGATTGGTGCTGATGTGTGCCATCTAAACCTGCACAAGACATTTTGCATTCCACATGGTGGAGGGGGTCCAGGCCCCTGAACTCAGTCAGCCACTTGGTACCATTTCTGAAACCCCTTAGGATTCGGCTTTCTTTTCTTGCCTATGTCATATACATACATTGCCATGATGGGATCTCAAGGAATTACAAATGCATTAAAGATAACCATCCTGAATGCAAATTATATGGCAAAACGTCTAGAGGACTCAGAATTTTTATTTATTGGTTTATTATAGTCATGTGTCATAATATGACTTGATGTTTGTATTACGTTGGAGAATGAACATCCAATTCTTATTCATGGTCTTTTTTATTTATTTTAAAACTAATTCATATCAGAAAGGATAAGGACGATTACAATAAAGTTGCAGGTAAACGAACAACAAGCTGCGCCGCAACCATTTCAAACCCAAAATTGAAAACGCCCCTTTCGTATTCTATCTGGCGGTGAAGCGATAACTTATATCTAATAGGTTCGTAAGAACTCTTTTTTTAAGGTTCAAGTACCTAGTGCGAAGGTTAAGAGGACGGATTTGAAAGATTTGGAAGAAACCCATCTCGAAAAAGGAATTTTGTTTTTAAAAAAACTTGATAGATAGATCGTTGAATTGCAGCTGCATGTGACTCTAAGGTTTGATTCCATATATTCTTTATGAAATTGGTTGTAACTTGAATCCATTTTAGTATAAATTTAGTTGGTGTAACTTGAATCCATAGAATGCTAAAATCAAAAGACCGCTAGGAGAATCGAGAATCAAAACGCCGCTCGGAGAATCGAGAATCGCAAGGCACGAGAAATCGTTTCTGAACCAGCACCATAAAACGTTTCTAAAAGAAAACTATTCAAATGAGGCCTCTATGTTTGTATTTGTAGGTTTTTAAGTTGATTGCTTTCATGGAACTCTCTGCTTTCAATGTTCTAATCTCTTCATAAAACTTTTCAATCATAACATGCGTTATTTCATGACTTGCGTAACCTTTTCAATCATAACATGTTTTATTTCATGACTTGCGTAACCTTTTCAATCATAACATGTTTTATTTCATGACTAGTGTAACCGCCTTCACTCTTTGTAAAACATCTAGTCAACTCATTTCCTCTACAACCACGCTCTTAACCCTCCATACGCTTCCTCCACCGGATGATCCTAGGCGATCATACCATTGTCGCGGATTCACCATCATGAAAAGTGACATATCACCATCAATGATTCACCTTTTACAATAACTTGTGTTTGTAGCGGGTATCCTCTAGTTAATGAACAATATTTACGTGTTTTTAAGAAGACAATAAATTGGATTTTATCTAAATTTTAAAAATATCCATTGATTAATCCAAAATGAGAATGTTATGGTGACAAGAATTTCATTTCTTCATATCATTCATTCTTTACAAGATTCCCGAAGCCAACTAGAATTTGTCCGATTCGATATAACAAGAAAAGAGCGGTGAGGCTTTGCTTATTATGGTCTAAAGAATATGTTCTTATCCTCTTTTTTCTTTAACTAATATTATTGTGATGATATGGTAGCTTGTGATTAAGTATTCATTTTAGGTCATTTAATTATTATTACATATTAATAGTTAACTTAAAAATAACTTCAAACTTTTTTTTCATTACATAAAGAAGTGGTAGTAGTGACTAGGGATGGTAATGGGTATGGTATGAAATGAGTTTTCGTTATCATTATCTCATGTCTAATTGTAAAATTGTCTCGTACCTAGACTCATACCTATCAGGTTTGTAGATTTTCACGTGGGCATCTGATATATAGTTTTGTGTGATTGAAATTACCAGTTAAGATCCTCATTACCCGAACCTCATGGTCATCTAAAGCATTAAAGTAAATAACAAAATTGAGGCCCTTTTCATAAATAAATTTTAAAAAAAATTGATGTCGATCCTATGATTCCTATATATTTGTGCATGCATAATTATAGACAAAAACCCCACCATAAAAAATCTCAAATGCTAAATTACCCACATTAAAAAAAAATTAGAATTTTAGGGCTCTAGGAAAGTGGTGTATATAATCTCAACTTTCACCCAAAAAAACTGGTTGAATATCATATATTCTCAACACTTTTAACGATTCTATATTTATAATAGTTTGAAGCTCCTAATAGTTTTAAAATACTATTTGTTATATATTTTTTTTACGTTTGTATGATATATACAGTTTTGCTATAGGTAAACGGGTGTGAAGTCGGTTTCAGGTAATCAAGCAGGTATATTACCTTAGCGATGTGTCGGTTCGAGTTCGGGTTCCTCCGTTTTGATTATTTTCCGGTCAAACCGAAAATCAAATCGAACTAAATTTAAAATGGTCAAATTCAAACCGAAAACCGAGTTTGAAATGGGGTGTACAAATAGAAAAATCCATAGTCCAATATATATGAATTTGGTTTCCTCAATTTAAGCGAATTAAATTTCTTAAAACTGAAAACTGAATAAGTAATTCGGTTATGTTTTAAACTAGTGATTGTTCTCCGCGCTACGCGGCGGGGTCACGACCTTGAACCAAAATATAAGTGATAACACGTTAAAAGAGAGTATAGCCTTACCGCTGCGGCAGGATTTTATGTTTAAGACGCCCATTTAATTCTTTACACAAACAAAAAATCATGCGCAAGTAAAAGAAAATACCACCAACCATCAAGTGATGTACCTCAAAAAAAAATAAAACAAATAAAAATTACATATTGCACACTAAAAGAAAGCGTTAAAACAAAACGTAAGATGGCGAACAAAAAAAGTTGGATAAGAAAATAGAAAAAAAAATAACAAATAAAAATATGAGTAAAAATCCTACCTCTCATAGGAATTGAAACTGGGTGGAGAAGGAAGAGGGAAACTAAGAACTCAACCAACCATGTCTTTAGATTTTATTGGAGAAAGATAATTAAATACACAAACAAAAATGGAAATCTAAAAAAAACACTAAACCCAATCAAAACACATGTGAGTTAATCCATTTAAATATGTATGTTATTAAATGATTTTATAGTCTCGGCAATTCGAACATGCTATGGTACTTATCTACCTTAAAAGTGTCGAACTCTACTCTGGGTTTAATTAGTGCTCTCCACTAAGAAGTGCTTACTTATCAGATTATTGTGTTTTCAAAAATCAGATAACATTCTTATATTATTTGTAATCCTGGCAAAATGGGCAGGGTCAAGCAACGGGTCAAACAAACTAATATGGTTGATTATTTATTTAATTCTCATTTTTCTCACACCAGGTTCAAAATCATTCCAAATTCTGAAGAAGAAGAAGAAGAAAAAAAGTCGGTCCAAAATCTAAACCCGGGATTGTAATTTGGAGAAGTTCAAAATCTAAATTCTAGAGCTTTCAGGTTGATTAATTCATCATTTTTTTCTTTTACAATCATCTCTTTATGATTTTGGTTTGGTTTCGATTTATTCATTTTGTAACCAAATTTTGGTTTGGCTAATATCATATATACTCTTGTAAAGTTGGAAAATATCATATATATATCCAATCAAAACTAAAAATATCATATATACCCTTACAAATATGTGAAAATATCATATATACTCATTTCATAAAAAAATAAATTAATAAATGATCATTTTACCCTTACTTTTTAAAAACATTAAAATCTCACATTTACCCATTTTTGACTTTACTAATTTTAACCTTCAAATTATATATGTATATGATGTTTGTATACAGTGACGGATCTAGGAAAAAAATTCAGGGATATCTAAAATTTCGTTCAGGGGTATCTGGATACATAAAACGGTAAAAAAAAAAATTCCCGCTGCGCGTCGAAAATTCTCACTACGCGTCGAAAGTTGAGGGGTACGCCTCTTCATAGATCTGCCCCTGTTTGTATACAAGTATTCGGCAGCAAGATTCTAGAATTAACAAGTAAAAAAACTAAAAACACCAACCATGATTTTTGGAAGAACTAAAAACAAGATTTCCTGAATTAATAATTAAAACCTCTTATCTACAACTTATGATCTCTTGATTACATCCCCAACTCATAGAACAGTTTTTCACAATCGATGGAGGATTATGGTATGTTGCCGTCAACATACTGCGTTGAGGATTATCGTATGGTGACGATTACACAATAGAAATTTAGGTTAAAAATATTATATAATTGGTTAAGGTAGAATGAGTATAAAATAAAAATTTATTAAAATTGGGTAAATATGATATTTTTAAAGTTGGTTGGATATATATGATATTCTCCCAACTTTACAAAGAAATATATGATATTATCCCTATTTTCTAATACTATATTCATCTCAAACTAAAAAAAAGTTATAACTAATCTGATACCCGGTCACTTACTATATACTAGTTCAAAAGTTTTAGATTTTCCAATCTAATTTTGGTTTTTCTATCAATAATGAATAAGAATTAAAAATTATCACACACATAGAATAATTGGAGATAACTGCTAGAATAATTGGAAAGTTGTAATAGCCAATGTTTTCATAGCTGATCAAAGAAAGAACCGACTGTCTTATAGGTCCACTAGTCGAACAGGTTGAACCGAATTTAAAAATCGGATAACGTAATAAATAATATAAGTATTAAGTCTATTGTATGGATACAAAATATACAAATATTTTATGTGTTATGCGGCGAGGAACACAAACACGGGTAATCATGTAACATGTTTTATTTAATTAAAAAAACTATAGCAATACTATAATCAAATTAAAGAGAATAAAATGCTCGTTTTTATAATGTATTTTTTTAATTATATTAACATATGAAAAAGTTATGGCCCTTTAAAATCATAAATGGAGATGATAGTTACTCTATGAATAACTTCCTTCAAATTTTTAAAGCATTGAAGAGTTGTACTATATGTCATAAAAAGTGTGTAATTAAACTATTAAAGGAGTAAAATGGCATCAATGTACTACTCAAATGCTTTATATACAGTATATCATATACTGGTTTTTAAAACGTACCGGGTTGTGCTAGAAAATGGTTCAACCGGGTGTACCGGACGGTTCAACCAGGTTGATTAGTTAACCCTATAATTCCGTAAAATTACAATTTCAACTCAAAAAATAATCCAAAAGTACATGATTGCATAATAAAAATTAATCCATAATCGAAAAATAATTCAAAAGAGCTCAATTTTTCACCAAAGTCTTTTTAAATAAGAGTTTACAATTGTTTTATGTCATTAAAGTGTAGAATTCATCAAGTTCGTGATCGCTTAAAAGATGAAATGCACACTCATCTTCATTGTCACACCCCAACCGACGGCGGATTATATGTCGGGGCGGACACGGTTGTTCAAAAGCACAAGGTTGACTAATAATATTGAAATATTCCATTAATAATTTAAAGAGTTTAACATGGCAAAAATAACATATCGTTCAACAGAGAAATAAACATAAGATTAATTCTTGATGGTCTTTCTAAGTCCAAGCATCCTACGTTTTCATAGATAAGCCTCACTCTTGTGCACCTGAAACATGTTAAGTAACCGTCAACTAAAAATAGTTAGTGAGATACGAAGGTTTTAACACTGGTTAACAAAAGTCTTTAAAAGTTTTTACAATTCACTATGATTAATGTATCTAAGTATAAATGTGAGAATCAAGCAAGTTAAACATTGTGCACGTCAAACCTCCAACCAAGTTTAGGCATAACCCGAAAGTTACCCTTAAAGTTTCAAGTATAAGTTTCAGTAACAATCACCAAGGGCTCCCCCCGAATGGTCAATCAATCAAGGTGGATTGGTCAAATACAATAGATCTATCACTGTTACTATAGGCTCGGCCAAAGTTAATGAACATGCTAGAATTAAGTTTAATTTAAGCATGCAAGTCTCAAAGCATTTAAACACATAGAAGACATGTAAACATAGTTAAGTTTGAATTGTATAAGTCTAAAAAGTTTGAATTGTATAAGTCTAAAAAGTTTGAACATGTTCCACCCCAAGTTTATAAAATAAAAACAAAACAAAAAGGGGCTAAGTATACTCACCTTGTAGCGGATGTAAGAGTATCTAAACAAGGGTTATATGTAGTGAAGTTTTGAGGAAAGATATCCTCACCACAAGCCTAAACGATAAGTTTAAAGTTTAAAGTTTATTCATAGAAATTCTAGAACAAGGATTTCGAGATTTGGGATTGACTAGGGTTCTCGGTTTGGGAAGTGGGAGTAGTCGTGTTACAAAGTTTAGTTTCATAACCAATCGTTACATTTGAAGTTTAAACGAATACTCATATATCATATCAAGACTTTTAAATAGTTTTTCTCAAGTATTGAAGCTAAATAGAAAACAAGTATTTAATAGTGGGAATTACTTAGTAAGTTTTAAAAATGTTTAGAGAATGATACTTATAAAAGATATTAAGTTTTTTGGAGCTTTACTATTAGTGTAATTTATTAATTATCTAAGAGGGGAAATACCCATTTTTAAATAGATACCTAACTTTCTAAAATAATTATCCATTTAAGAAAGTATCACAATTTATAATTTTGCTAAATAATATTTAAATTATTGACTACATTTTAAATAAGTATTAAATATACAAGTATTTATTATGTTTTATAAAACCCTTTTAATATTTTTATAAACCTTCAAGGTTAAAATTATCCCATGTATTTACCAAGTAGAGTATTTAGTTTTTTTTTTTTAAACATGTACAATTTAATAAATTTCAAAGGGAAGTATAAATGAATAAACTTTCTCTTTTTTTTATATAAATGAAAGTTGTAATTATCATTCAAAAATATAGATAGTCTTTGTTTATAAACCAAACTAATAATTTATAAATTATTTTCTGTCAAGTATTAAGTTTTATAACAGTTTAGGGTTGTTTTATAGATTTTAGGAATTTAAAACTAATGTTAAACATTATATTTTTATAGTTTCAAATTTGGTTTTATTTGGTTGAAATGTTTTCCAATAAGGAAAACAAAAATAAAAATCGATTTTGAGTTTATATATATTCCACATATTTTATAAAAATAAAGGGGATTTTTAAAACTGATTAAAAATATATAAAAGAATTCGAAATCAGAAAACCCAGCCGGCCGGATTCGAACCCGTGACCAGCTCCGGTTAACACTTGCACACACACACAAACCGCTGGACCAGGAACTCATTTGTGTTTAACTCTGGAAAGCGAAATTCTTAAACACAAACCCAAACGTTCCCCCCAATCCGTAAGAACCCTAACATTTCAATCCTCGAATTCGACTTGGATTACCCTCTGTTTATGAGATTAAACAGAGGGCTTTTGATCCTTTCACGAATTCGGTCACAATAGACTCAAGTTTTACCTAATTTGGTGTCGATTTGAGGGAGATTGGGTCTGGGCTTGGAGTCGGCGGTCGCGATTTTGAATCCGGCAATGTAGCTCCGGATCGATGAGATAGGTAGTGGAGGGAGGTTAGGAATGATGTTGTTGGCGTATGGGGGTCGATATTTATAACTAATTTTGGCATTTAATGCGCGAACGGGTCGAGGGAGGTGGTTGGGCCGATCGGAGTTATATCACACTCCACGCAAAGCCTTGGTTGAAGATTATCATCATGGCGTCTTGGGGACGGGTCGCACGCGAGAGGCGAGCCCGAGGTTCAGTGAACCTGGGCTGATTCGCGATTTCGGCCGAAAAGGGCAAGAAAACGAAGGCTGTGGGTTTCGAACCCACGACCGATTCTGGGTGTTTGTGGTTTGGGTGAATGACACAACAGGCCCCCATAGTTTCAACTGTTTTACATTTCATGTTTAAACTTTTTTTTTTCTAAGTTTGAAATATTTTATAGTTTTTATAATTTGAAAATTTTTTAAGTATTCACATTTGTAAAATTACACATATTTCCATATTTTAGTCTTATATTTATTTAAGAATTAGATTTTCAATCAAAAACCAAACGATACGTTTATTGATCTTTGGAATAGAAAGGTTACATCGGGAAGTGGAATCTAAATACGAAAATGATACGTTGAAAAAAAACACTGGATATTACAGTCTCCCCTACTTTAGGAAATTTCGTCCCGAAATTTAAGAGGAGTGTGTAAAGAAAAGGTGCGGGTACTTAACTTTCATCTAGTCTTCGCGTTCCCAAGTAAACTCTGGGCCACGTTTGGACTCCCAACGTACTTTGACTATAGGAATACGACTACGCTTGAGCTGCTTGAGTTCACGATCCATGATCTCCACGGGTTTCTCTACGAAATGCATAGTTTCGTTGATGCGTACTTCGTCGAGAGGTATGTGGAGGTTCTCGTCCGCGAGACATTTCTTG
Source organism: Smallanthus sonchifolius (assembly GCA_023525975.1). Taxonomy (NCBI): domain Eukaryota; kingdom Viridiplantae; phylum Streptophyta; class Magnoliopsida; order Asterales; family Asteraceae; genus Smallanthus; species Smallanthus sonchifolius. Next base: position 54,061,281 of record CM042043.1, on the reverse strand, counting down.
AGGTTGGAGACGTGGAAAGTTGGGTGAACATTGCTAAGGCTTTCAGGTAGTTCAAGTTTGTAGGCCACCTTTCCTATCCTTTCGAGGATTTTAAAAGGACCCACAAAACAAGGGGCTAGTTTTCCTTTCTTTCCGAAACGAACTACTCCTTTCCAAGGTGATACCTTGAGGAGTACGAGATCACCGACTTGAAACTCTAGAGGCTTTCGACGCTTGTCGGCATAACTCTTTTGTCGACTTCTGGCCGCTAGAAGATTATCACGAATACGAAGGACCTTGTCTGATGTTTCTTGGATTAGTTCAGGTCCGGTGATTTGTGATTCGCCAATCTCGTTCCAACAAACAGGGGAACGACACTTACGACCATAAAGGGCTTCAAAAGGTGCCATGTTGATGCTTGTGTGGTAACTATTATTGTAAGAGAATTCAATCAACGGTAGATGCGAATCCAGTTACCACCGAAGTCAATGACGCATGTCCTCCAAGGTCTGTATGGTTCTTTCGGATTGACCATCGGTTTGAGGATGGTATGCTGTGTTGAGATTTAATTGTGTATCAAGAGCGGGTTGTAAGGATTGCCAGAAACCGGAAGTGAAACGACCGTCGCGGTCAGAGATAATGTTGAGAGGCACACCGTGATGACTAACTATTTCATTAATGTAAATCCGAGCTAATTTCTTGACTCCATAATCCTCACGGATAGGCAAGAAGTGTGAGGATTTAGTTAGTCGGTCAACGATTACCCAGATGCTGTCATGACCGTGAGTAGTACGATACACACTCCCATTTCCATACGGGAATCTCGGGTTGTTCTAGAAGGCCAGACGGACGTTGGTGCTCGACTTTAACCTTGGAGCAAGTGAGACACTTCGCTACGTATAACGTAATGTCCTTCTTCATACCGGGCCACCAGTATTGGTGACGAAGATCCTTGTGCATTTTGTCTGCACCAGGATGGACCGAATAGCGGGTTTTATGAGCTTCGTTCATAATGATAGTACGAAGGTCATCACGATCAGGAATCCAGATACGGTTCAAAAAATAGAGTAAGCCGTTGGGCTTAGTCTCTAATTGGAGTTCAGCTCCGCACACCATTTCTTCGTACATCTTCCCTTCGGTGACCGAAAGGTGTTGTGCTTTGAGGATGCGGATTTGGATATCGTTTTGAACTCTCACACAATGCAACATGGTGTGTTCCTTCCGACTCAAGGCATCGGCTACAACATTCGCCTTTCCAGGATGATAACGAATGTCGCAGTCGTAGTCATTAAGTAGTTCTACCCAACGACGTTGCCTCATGATGAGTTCCTTCTGATTAAAAATGTGCTGAAGGCTCTTGTGGTCTGTGAAAACCACACACTTTGTACCATAGAGGTAGTGTCGCCAGATCTTTAGAGCGAAGTGTAACATCCCAAAAATAAAACGACAGTTATAATAACGGAATAAACGAACGAGGCATGACGGGTCGGGTCGGATGGGTCAGCGGGCTATAAATAGCCTATGCCACCCCTTTTCTCTCATTTGCAACTTTTAGAGAGAGAAAACGTAGAGAGAGAAAGTTGGCGGATCGACCCGAGACTTCAGCAAAGTGTTACTCCATAACTCGTGAGAAGAACCTCCGGATCAGAAACTCGATTCAGGTAACAATCCGACCTAAATCTGAGTTTTAGTTCGTTTTTGGGTTTTTCAGGTTTTGGGTGAAAAGGTAAGGTTTGAACGGATGAAACTGAAAGATAATCATGGATTTGAGTTCCTTAATGGAAAACGAACGTTTTGAATGCAAACAGGTTCGGGATCTTGACATGATCAGACCCGAATGCGAAAGTTAGGGTTTTTCGCGAAGAACAGGTCGTGCGCACTTGCTAAGTGCGCACGGAGCAGGTCCTGCGCACTTGATAAGTGCGCAGGAGGAGGGACCTGCGCACTTGATAAGTGCGCAGGCAGCAGGGTCTGCGCACTTGCCAAGTGCGCAGGCAGCAGGGTCTGCGCACTTGCAAGTGCGCAGACATCAGAACTGGTTAAGTGAAGTCAGTATGTTAGAATGGTTAAACCGTTAGAGTCGGGATTGGTCTGATGCGTATTTAACTAATCAATTCAGATCGGAAGTGACGTTGTTGGACCTTCGTTTAGGACAACCCATATTAGCGTATCAGGTGAGTTCTAGAGCCCTCTTTTAAATGTTTTGTTAAATGTTTTGGGCTGGTGTGCATACTTACGAAATGATGTTTTAACTAAATGATGTTTTAACGAAACGATGTTTACGAAATGAAAGGTTATGAAGTGTTTTTGCCAAAAAGGTTTACGAATGTTTATGAACGGTCTAAATGAGGAAATGTTTAATGAAAAGGGAAAGAGGTAAAGGTTTAAAGAAGTCATTATAAATCTAATCTGTCGAATGAATGGAATTGACGAATGAAGTCTGGGAATGTGATTCCCAGCCTTGTGGTAGATTATGGACAGTGAGCCATAGTTACCATAAGAACAACAGGGCAGTGTCTTGGTGGCCTGTCGATGGTTTTGATGTTGTACAACTAGTAAGGGAGTAACGACGGTTACTCGGGTGATGACGATCATCCTAAGTGAATAAGGTAAGGGAAATCAATGACGGCGATACGTAACGGTTGATTCCCAAAGGAAAGATGCGTGTTGGGCAATGACGGCGATACGTAACGGTTGATTCCCAAAGGAAAGATGCGTGTTGGGCAATGACGACGATACGTAACGGTTGACCCCACGTAGTGAATGGTTGGGCAATGACGGCGATACGTAACGGTTGACCCCACGTAGTGAATGGTTGGGCAATGACGGCGATACGTAACGGTTGACCCCACGTAGTGTATGGTTGTGGCAATGACGGCGATACGTAGCGGTTGCCCACAACACCAAAGGTTCCTTCGGGGACACTGTGACGCGTAAAGTAAGATACATAATTAGATAACGATAATGTATGACTTAAATGAATGTTAAAAGTTTTAACGAACGATCCGTTCAACGGTGTTTATGATAATGATGTTGATGATGATATGGGTACGAAACCTTTTTTTAAAGATGTTAGATTATTACATGCTTTTGTGAAAGGTTTTACTAAATGAATGAATGATATGTTTTTGGCAAATGTTGATGTTAAAGTTTTTATGAAATGCTAGAACTCACCAGCGTAGCTGACTTTTTAGTGTGCACATTCAGGTTAAGGCAGGCTATGAGGATGTACGGTGATGCTTGGCTAGCGAGAGGAGTTACCCGGCTGACTATGAAGACTGGCATCCCGTTATGTTTTAGTTACGATGTATTTATGTTTTAAACAATGTTTACGCTTCCGCATGTATGAACAATGATGACGTTATGTTTAAATGAAATTTTCCGCTGCGTTATTTGATATTCATGTTTAAGAACTGTTTGTGAATGAGTAAATCCAACAAGTGGGGCCTCCTGGGTTTGGGGCCTCCTGGGTTTGGGGCCTTACACGAAGACAACTGCACCTAACTCGAGGTCGTGCGTCGTGTAATTCTTTTCATGAATTTTGAGTTGCCTTAACGCGTAAGCAATAACCTTGCCTCGTTGCATAAGGACACAACCGAGACCTTGGTTGGATGCATCACAGTAAACCACAAAATCATCATTACCCTCTGGAAGAGTCAAGATTGGAGCGTCACAAAGCTTTTGCTTGAGAGTTTGAAAGGCTTCTTCTTGTTTTGGTCCCCACTCGTAAGGCTTTCCTTTATGGGTTAAGGCTGTGAGGGGCACCGCAACTTTCGAGAAGTTAGAAATGAAACGTCGGTAGTAGCCAGCTAGGCCAAGGAATGAACGGACTTCAGTAGGGGTCCTTGGAGCTTTCCAGTTTTTCACTGCTTCTATCTTTGCAGGATCTACATGAATTCCTTTCTCATTGACTATATGACCTAAGAATTGGACTTCATTTAGCCAAAACTCACACTTGGAAAATTTGGCGAACAATGTCTCCTTCTTTAAGAGGTCTAATACCAACCGTAGGTGTTCCTCGTGATCCTTTTTAGTTTTTGAGTAGATCAAGATGTCGTCGATGAAAACAATTACGATTTTTTCCAGGTACGGCCTACACACACGGTTCATTAAGTCCATGAATACCGCGGGTGCATTAGTTAAGCCGAAAGGCATAACCATGAACTCATAGTGGCCATATCTTGTACGAAAGGCTGTTTTTGGAATATCCTCCTCAAGGACACGAAGTTGATGGTAGCCAGAACGGAGGTCGATTTTGGAAAAGCATGCAGAACCTTGGAGTTGATCAAAAAGGTCGTCAATTCTGGGTAATGGGTAACGATTTTTGACGGTAAGCTTATTAAGCTCACGATAATCGATGCACATACGAAATGATCCATCCTTCTTCTTGACGAACAGGACAGGTGCTCCCCAAAGGGAGACGCTAGGACGAATGAACCCTTTTTCGGAAAGCTCTTGAAGTTGGCTTGCTAACTCTTGCATTTCCGAAGGTGCAAGGCGATATGGTGATTTTGCTACAGGATTTGCTCCTGGGATGAGGTCGATCCTGAATTCAACTTGTCGTATGGGAGGAAGGCCTGGTAAGTCTTCGGGAAACACTTCAGGAAACTCACGGATGACAGGGATGTCTTGAATGTTCTTTCCCTTCCCTTTCTTTTCCACGGCGTTAGCTAGAAATGCCACGTAATTCTTCCATAGATACTTACGGGTTGTGGTACAAGACATGAGTTTTAGACCACTTGATGGTTTTTCACCATAGATTTGCAACGTGCTTCCAGATGGTAAGGCAATACGGATGCATTTTTCAAAGCATATGATTTCTGCATGATGTTCGGCTAACCAATCCATGCCTATTATTACGTCGAAGCTTCCAAGACGCATCGGGATGAGATTAATTGGAAAGTCGTGATCGTTAAGGTTAAGAACGCAGTCACGGATAACCGAGTCAATAGTTACAGGATTTCCATCAGCTACTTCTACCGTAATGGATTTTTCTAATTTAGAACAGTCTTTGACAAGCAATAACTCAAATTCCAAATAAACGAAAATTCTATCGGCACCGGTATCAAATAAAATGGAAGCATATTGTTGATTTACTAGAACGTACCGTTGACTACTTCTGCATTGGCCTGAGCTTCATTAGCGTTGATGTTAAAGGCACATCCCCGTGCTCCCGAGTTTGGGTTTGGATTTGCGAGCCTTGGGCACTGGTTACAGAAGTGGGTTGGATCACCACATCCAAAACATGCTCGACCATTTGCCAAAGCTGGTAGTGCCGGGACGTTGGGACGATTTCCCTGAGCCATTGGAGGTTTGTTGGCGAAGCAGGTAGTGGACAAATGTCCATAGCGACCACAAAGGGTGCACAATCGGCATGGCAAGGTGGTTGGATGATGAAACTTGCAGGTGTTACATTGGGGATGTGCTCCCCCATAGGGCTTCTTAATCGGGGCAACTTGTGCCAAAGGAGCTGCCGATGTGACCACTGCATAGTTCCTGACCTTTCATTTTTTGTTGAACGAGGGTTCAGTCTTAACCGTTTTGAGAGGCTCGGGAGTAGAGGTATCAATGGGCTTTTTGGAGCCTTTCTTGGATAGGGTTCCAGCCTTCACGTGATTATCCGTCAAGGTAGCAAAGAGACGGATAGCGTCTTCCAGAGTGGTAGGGTTCCGACCCCACACCGTGTCCTGAATCTTCATCGGTAGTCCACTGATATACTTTTCGATGCCCCGAGACAGAGGGGTAACCATATGGGGCACTAGCAGGCTCAGTTCATGGAAACGGGTCGTATACACCAGATCAGTGACATAGCAGCGTGTCCTGAATTCAGCCTCGAGTTTCTTCATTTCATTTCTCGGGCAAAATTCTTCGATCATTAGCTCCTTGAATTCTTCCCAGGTCAGTGACATAGCAGCGTCAGCACCCCTATTTCGTTTTTCTCCGTTCCACCAGGTTAATGCCCTCTTCTGTAGGACACTTGATGCATGACGAACTCTGAGGTTATCCGGGCAGTCACTGTTCAGAAATGTGCTCTCCATGCTTTCAAACCATTGGAGGAGGCTAGTGGCTCCTTCAGTCCCAAGGAATTTGGCGGGATTGCAGGAGTTGAAATGCTTGAAAGTGCACGGAGGGTTTGAACCTGATTGGAGAGATCCAGAGTTGGCACTGTTGCTGGCTGCTTCTTGGTTTAGTTGAGTAACTAGAGTAGGTAGAATCTCAGCCATTTGTTGAGTGATGAGGGTTGCCATGACTCTGCTTCGGCTACGATGGGGAGGCATACTATAAAATGAAAAAGTTTGGACATAAGAATAATAGGGTAAGGATCATAGGATGAGGCTATGAAGTATAAGGGTTTTAGATGGTGCCTACTTAGTCCATGTTACTAAACAGGTACCTTGACATATCAAAGGTAGTTTAAATTCTCAAACGTTAGAGAAGTCGCGCATTCCTATAAGTGGACACTCATCCCAAGAATTCCCAGGAAAGCATACGGGTCCAACGGTTGATCTGGATTTGTACGAAATGCTTTCCTTGACATAATTTCCTAGAATACAGGCATCCACCCTTCCGGTCCGCACAAGTTCTCATACATTATTTAGAACCCAAATACTTTTGATGGGAGTTAGTTTGGAAACCTAAGTATATAGACTTGATGTAATGGTAAATTTTCCAAGTATAAGCATGTATAGGGTTTAGAGAGTAGAATAGAGGAGTGATTCCTAATAAGTACATGAGATGACTCATGTCATGGGGAATCCTAACTTATAGTCTAGGTCATGTGTCTAATAACCTAATTCCCTATAACCAAGGCTCTGATACCAATCTGTCACACCCCAACCGACGGCGGATTATATGTCGGGGCGGACACGGTTGTTCAAAAGCACAAGGTTGACTAATAATATTGAAATATTCCATTAATAATTTAAAGAGTTTAACATGGCAAAAATAACATATTGTTCAACGGAGAAATAAACATAAGATTAATTCTTGATGGTCTTTCTAAGTCCAAGCATCCTACGTTTTCATAGATAAGCCTCACTCTTGTGCACCTGAAACATGTTAAGTAACCGTCAACTAAAAATAGTTGGTGAGATACGAAGGTTTTGACACTGGTTAACAAAAGTCTTTAAAAGTTTTTTACAATTCACTATGATTAATGTATCTAAGTATAAATGTGAGAATCAAGCAAGTTAAACATTGTGCACGTCAAACCTCCAACCAAGTTTAGGCATAACCCGAAAGTTACCCTTAAAGTTTCAAGTATAAGTTTCAGTAACAATCACCAAGGGCTCCCCCCGAAGGGTCAATCAATCAAGGTGGATTGGTCAAATACAATAGATCTATCACTGTTACTATAGGCTCAGCCAAAGTTAATGAACATGCTAGAATTAAGTTTAATTTAAGCATGCAAGTCTCAAAGCATTTAAACACATAGAAGACATGTAAACATAGTTAAGTTTGAATTGTATAAGTCTAAAAAGTTTGAACATGTTCCACCCCAAGTTTATAAAATAAAAACAAAACAAAAAGGGGCTAAGTATACTCACCTTGTAGCGGATGTAAGAGTATCCAAACAAGGGTTATATGTAGTGAAGTTTTGAGGAAAGATATCCTCACCACAAGCCTAAACGATAAGTTTAAAGTTTAAAGTTTATTCATAGAAATTCTAGAACAAGGATTTCGAGATTTGGGATTGACTAGGGTTCTCGGTTTGGGAAGTGGGAGTAGTCGTGTTACAAAGTTTAGTTTCATAACCAATCGTTACATTTGAAATTTAAACGAATACTCATATATCATATCAAGACTTTTAAATAGTTTTTCTCAAGTATTGAAGCTAAATAGTAAATAAGTATTTAATAGTGGGAATTACTTAGTAAGTTTTAAAAATGTTTAGAGAATGATACTTATAAAAGATATTAAGTTTCTTGGAGCTTTACTATTAGTGTAATTTATTAATTATCTAAGAGGGGAAATACCCATTTTTAAATAGATACATAACTTTCTAAAATAATTATCTATTTAAGAAAGTATCACAATTTATAATTTTGCTAAATAATATTTAAATTATTGACTACATTTTAAATAAGTATTAAGTTTTATAACAGTTTAGGGTTGTTTTATAGATTTTAAGAATTTAAAACTAATGTTAAACATTATATTTTTATAGTTTTAAATTTGGTTTTATTTGGTTGAAATGTTTTCCAATAAGGAAAACAAAAATAAAAATCGATTTTGAGTTTATATATATTCCACGTATTTTATAAAAATAAAGGGGATTTTTAAAACTGATTAAAAATATATAAAAGAATTCGAAATCAGAAAACCCAGCCGGCCGGATTCGAACTCGTGACCTGCTCCGTTTAACACTTGCACACACACACAAACCGCTGGACCAGGAACTCATTTGTGTTTAACTCTGGAAAGCGAAATTCTTAAACACAAACCCAAACGTTCCCCCCAATCCGTATGAACCCTAACATTTCAATCCTCGAATTCGACTCGGATTACCCTCTGTTTATGAGATTAAACAGAGGGCTTTTGATCCTTTCACGAATTCGATCACAATAGACTCAAGTTTTACCTGATTTGGTGTCGATTTGAGGGAGATTGGGTCTGGGCTTGGAGTCGGTGGTCGCGATTTCGAATCCGACAATGTAGCTCCGGATCGATGAGATAGGTAGTGGAAGGAGGTTAGGGATGATGTTGTAGGCGTATGGGGGTCGATATTTATAGCCAATTTTGGCATTTAATGCACGAACGGGTCGAGGGAGGTGGTTGGGCCGATCGGAGTTAATTCACACTCCACGCAAAGCCTTGGTTGAAGATTATCATCATGGCGTCTTGGGGACGGGTCGCACGCGAGAGGCGAGCCCGAGGTTCAGTGAACCTGGGCTGATTCGCGATTTCGGCCGAAAAGTGCAAGAAAACGGAGGCTGTGGGTTTCGAACCCACGATCGATTCTGGGTGTTTGTGGTTTGGGTGAATGACACAACAGGCCCCCATAGTTTCAACTGTTTTACATTTCATGTTTAAACTTTTTTTTTTCTAAGTTTGAAATATTTTATAGTTTTTATAATTTGAAAAATTTTTAAGTATTCACATTTGTAAAATTACACATAGTTCCATATTTTAGTCTTATATTTATTTAAGAATTAGATTTTCAATCAAAAACCAAACGATACGTTTATTGATCTTTGGAATAGAAAGATTACATCGGGAAGTGGAATCTAAATACGAAAATGATACGTTAAAAAAAACACCGGATATTACATTCATCAACAAGAGCATAACTAATTTGTTTCCTACAATATTAAATAATTTTTTTTGGTTTAAAACTAAAATTTTACGTTGGCCTAAAATTGATACAAACGGTCTAACCCGTTAATACCGGTGATTTAAACTTATCGAGATCCGATTCAACCGGTATTAACGATCGGTTTAAACCGGTTTTTAAAATATGGCAAATTGGTTTTTAATAATCTAAACTATGACTCATTGGCAAATAATAATCCGAACTAACAGTTTGGCTGGTGATAATCTCAACTTTCACTTTTGTTGTTAATGACAGTTCCAGTAGCATAATCATCATAGATTTATACTCGATTTACACTTATTTTCGCTCAAAATGGCGACCTTAAAGGAAATGGAGAAACGTACAATCAAAATCGAGTGGTAATCGAGTGTTATTTAGATAGAAATATATGATGATTATGCTACTAGGACTGTAATTGACAACAAAAATAAAAGTTAAGATTATTACCAGTAAAACTGTTAGTTCGAATTATTATTTATCGATCAGTAATACTTTGGATTACTAAAAACTAATTAGTATACGTAATAATTTTCCAAAAAAAATTCCCATGAATAACAATTTGAAATCTTGACTTTTAACTCCCCCAACCAATCGTTACACATCAACCAACTATCTCTGAGATACAATTCTCCCTCTGATTTTGTACGTGTCTGGTTATGATCCGTCCCAGTTAAAACCCTCTTCGCAAATCACAGATTCCCTTCAATCTGCTCTTAATTTATCAAGATTCGTTCAAATAACGTATCAATTTTTTTGGGGCCCCAAATCCCCTGTTTCCAATTTGCAGTACTCAATTCGAATTCTTCTTTCTCAATCCGTTGGATTTGTTCAGCGCATTCACAATTTCACACTCACGGTGTGTCTGTGTGTGAGAGAGAGAGTAGAGGAGGGGAATATACATACAGATTTATATAAATATACAACGCTGGCTTACAGGGAAAACATAGCGAATTTGGAAAGTGAAGAGAGAGTACATCTCTTCTCAATTGAAGAAGAAGGGGGTTGTTCTGTAATTCAAATGGAGGGCCGCCGGGACGATGGCGTCTCGACTCGGCCCACTAAGGTCTACTCCGATGAACAATTGGCGGTTGAAATCCCGGAAACTGCTCATCAGATTAGCAGCGGTTAGTTTGTTTTACTTGTTTTAATCTGTTTACAGTTGTATATGTGTGTTCATCAATTTACAGCCCTTCTTTCAACGATAGTTGCAGATGACGTCATCGCAACATTAGATGACGTCATCATCTGGCTGTAGTGTATGTGAAAAAAGGTAGCACGGCCGTTTTGTATCTGTTAGTGGTGTACGCGTCACATGAGTCGCTAGTGTCGGTCAATAAAAAAAGTAATACAGCCTGTATGATTGAAACGAAAACACCTAGCCTAGTTAATTGTAGGTGAAAAATGGTAATGCAGCCCGTATTGTATCTTTTAGTGCATGAGTCGCTACTGTGGCAGTCAAAAAAATGTAATACGGACCATATCGTATCTATCTTATGGCCCGTATGATTGAAAAACATCCATACGACCCGTGTTGTAGGCGAAAAAGGTAATACAACTCGTATTGTATCTGTTAGTGGTGTACGCATCATATGAATCGCTTTATGACGGTCAAAAAAATATGTAATACAATCTGTATTGTATCTATCATACGGCCCATATGATTAAAAGAACACCCGTTACGGCCAGTATTATAGGCGAAAAAAGGTAATACAGTCCGTATTGGTGCTGGTGTACCGATGAGGTGGTGTTGTGATGTAAATTCAGTAAGGTGTAACGGGAAAAAAATTGAATTAAAAAAAAAATAAGATAGGCAACGGTAATTCGAGATACAGAAACACCGCCCAAACTAGTCGTTGAGCAAATTCTAGACTGGAATTGAGATATAGTTTCACCACTCAACCCTAATCTAGATTCCAAAGAACACTATTCAGGTTTGCCACACTTGAACTAGCAATGGAAGGATCAATTAACCCATAATCCAACGAGATAATTTAACCAAAATATTCATTCATAAACTCACTCCCCTTTTTTTTTGCATAGATCAATGGAATATAGAGAAATTACAATAGATAACTGCTAATAGCAGTTAACAGACTATCCTACCTACAAGCTACAACTGACAAAACTGTAGATCACAGTAAAAAAACAACACTTAAAATTAAAAAAATGCATGTACTGGAAATTGAAATGGATAACTGCATGGGTCTTGTGGGTCAAATACTACTGGATCATGGGGTGGTTCGGATAAGTGAAACCTATGTTGTCAAGGCGCACAGGCCCACTCAAGGTGCATAGGCCTCACCCCGAGCCTAGGCGCAAGGCACTTAAAAAGCGAGACGCATAGTATAAAAGTACCATTTTTAGGGATTTTAGACATGTTTTAGCCTATTAGGCTTGTTATGGGCTAGTTTTAGGTTAATTTCAGGCTTGTTTAGGGCTAGTGTAATTGTTTCAGACCTATTTAGAAGACTTTTAGCCAGAAATTGGCCTGAAAACGCACCTGAGCGCCTGAAAATGGGGCTTTTGAAGCGATGCGAGAAGGTTGTGCTGGGCTGCGCCTGGGAGCCTAAACGCGCGCCTTGTGGGCTTTTGACAGCAAAGAGTGAAACCCAGTATGGAGTTTGACTAATAGGTTGACTGCATGGCATGGAGTTTCTATTCGAATTATTTTTGGTTCTCATGCACAGGTGGAAGCTAGGTCATGTCATTGCTAACAGGTTGGTGTACTGATAAGGTCATATGACTGCCCATTTGAAGTGATTTGAGTTGTGATTCACAGACCATTTGAATTTTGCAACTTTCTGAGTAATAATCTTTTCAATCACTTGCTTTGAATGATGCAGATTCATGGTTTCAAGTAGGTTTTGTTCTTACAACTGGTATCAACAGTGCTTATGTGCTCGGGTATTCGGGTGCGGTCATGGTTCCACTCGGTTGGGTAGGTGGAGTGGTGGGTTTAGTCTTAGCTACAGCAATATCACTCTATGCAAATACCCTTATTGCAAAGCTCCATGAGTTTGATGGGAAGAGACATATCAGATACAGAGATCTTGCAGGCTTCATATATGGTAACTACGAATAGTTAAATAGAATCTTTAATTGCGCATATGTGTGTATAAGTTAGCGGGTGTTAAATTTAGAAAGAAAATTGAGGCTTTTTGGACAATTGCAGGCCCGAATGCATATTCTCTTACGTGGGTGTTGCAGTATGTTAATCTTTTCATGATCAATGTGGGCTATGTCATTTTGGCTGGTCAAGCTCTTAAGGTACCATCAATTTGTCCAAATCGTGAAGGTTTCGTTAGAGGTGGCAATATCGACCCGTTTACTTTTGAATGGGTCGATTTGAGTTGTGTATTATCTTTGACGCGCTAAAATGTGAATGGGTCGAACAGGTTGGAGGTTGCACAAAGTCTGCTTTAAATTAATACATACTCCTAAATAGTTTTATTCAGAGATTTGTATTATTATTATTGTAATAATGGTGTCTTTAGTCATAATCAACATATTAATTATTTACAAAAAATTCTAAGAATCCTGCTTCCATTGTTTCCTTCCATAGCACCTTGAAGGCCATCTACCCAGCGCAAGCTGCGATTTACCTGTTGTTGGTTAGCAAGGTATTGGCAGGTCCGTGAGTTTTATGGCAACAGGTCAAGAAATTGAGGAATTAGTTGATAAAATCTTTTATGAAGTATGATTTACGGAGAAATTGGATTGCTATCTTATAAAAATACAAGATGTCTTCTTCCTTTGAATTTTGATCACCAAATCATAGTGGTTTTGGTTTGATTTTGTAGGCTATTTATGTACTATTCAAGGATGACAATGTCATGAAGCTCCCATATTTTATTGCAATGGCGGGCTTCGTTTGTGGCTTATTTGCAATTTGCATCCCTCATCTTTCTGCTTTAAGGATTTGGCTGGGATTTTCAACCTTTTTTAGTCTAGTATATATCGTTATAGCGTTTGTCCTGTCTCTTCATGATGGTATAATCTCCTATTCCCATCTAACACTTCTATTTGTTGGTCCCATTTACACAAAATAAAATAACTGTATGTTCTTGAACCGATTTGTATGTTCTTTAAAGGGATCCGGGCTCCACCTAGGGACTATAGCATTCCAGGGTCAGATATAAGCCGGGTCTTTACAACTATTGGTGCTTCTGCAAGTCTTGTTTTTGCTTTTAATACAGGAATGCTCCCAGAGATCCAGGTTAAACCACAAAATCTATCACTATACGGGTCGGGCCGGACCAAAACACTTTTCTCCAGAAAAAAATAACTTTTTCATAAATACATGATGTGTCAAATTAATGATCTAATATTATGAATAAATGATTTAGAAAGTTTTATGCATTAAAAACGACATTTTTGTCTACTTTTTGCTGATAATTTTTTGATATTTCCTAGGCAACAGTGAAACAGCCCGTTGTCGGGAACATGATGAAAGCTTTATACTTCCAATTTACAGTAGGGGTTTTTCCATTATATGCTGTTGCCTTCATGGGTTATTGGGCTTATGGGAATGATGCATCTGCTTATTTGCTTAGCAGTGTTAGTGGTCCAGCTTGGGTGAAGACATTTGCCAATATATCTGCCTTTTTTCAAACCGTTATCGCTTTGCATGTAAGTTTTCTACCTACTAACATCCCCTTATCCATTTAACATAATTCAGCTTTGACCATATCCCCCTGGATGTTTGACCAAGAATATGGGGTTGGGGATGTAGCTGTATAGGATGGGAGTTTTGGTTTTCTTTTTACTAGAGGTGTTAAATGACTGGGTTGGACGGGTTGGGTAATGAGTTGAAATAGGCTCAAGGGTTTGGGTCGGGTTGGGTTGACCTGCAAACTTTTTTCTGCCCGTTTTCTTGAATTTTATAAAAAAATGAGTGTATTAATGTAATTATAAAATATATGCTACTCAAGTTTAGAAGGTTGAAAAACACCTTGGGCGACTTTTTGACCCATTTGATTACATTCATATTTAGGTATAACAAGAAAAACCTAGTGAATCCCACTCACGGCTTCATATTTAGGTAAAAGAAATAAATAAATTTGACCCGTTAGAGAAAATCTAACCCACATCAGCATATATATTTTATATTTAATGAGTTGAAATTTTTACTTATACTTTTTATGAATAAGCAACGGATTTGTTTTTCTTAAAAATATACACAAATGTATACACTATATATGTCATTTATATCACATACTTGCATATTATATATAAAAGCTACAAATTTTATATGTTGAAAGTTTTGAAGTCATGAGTTTCTATCTAAACTGTCTTTATTACATTTGACAAATAGTCAAACATACCAACATAGTCACACAGCAACTATAATAGGACAATAAGTGTATTTTTAACCATGTTTTTCACTACTCTTGTTTCTATTTCCAAAAAGTAATATCTACACTTTGGTTTTACTTTTTATAGATTTTTGCAAGTCCAATGTATGAGTATCTGGATACAAAGTACGGAATCAAAGGAAGTGCACTCGCCATAAAGAACTTGTCATTCAGAATCATGGTGAGAGGCGGTTACCTAGCGGTAACCACCTTACTAGCGGCAGCACTGCCATTCATTGGAGACTTCATGAGCCTCACAGGAGCCATCAGTACCTTCCCACTTACATTTATACTAGCAAATCACATGTATCTGGTGGCTAAGAGGAACAAACTCACTTCTCTGCAGAAATTATGGCATTGGCTCAATGTAATTTTCTTTGGGTTTATGTCTGTTACTGCAGCAGTTGCTGCCTTGAGGCTTATTGCTGTGGACTCAAAAAATTACAGCATTTTTGCTGATATATAGTTTGTAAGTTCCATTGTATTTTTATGGGATATAGTTAAAATAAATCCCATTTTTAGTTATTCTATATTAAATGTTGTTTTATATATAATAGTATTTATTTCATTGCCAAGTAATCCATAGAGATGACATGGCCACCCCATAATTCTCAAACGCGGTCCTGCACCATCGCATGCGCATTCGATCACCGTATCCGTTGTCTGCACCGACGGTCACCAACTTCGCGTGTTATATGAAAGGATTATATACCGCCTTGTAGAGGTTGTTTTGCTCTCTTGTGGAATGCAACCAGGACATGGCAAAGACATTGTTTTTGTGTGCGTGCTATCTAGAAAATCAATGGTACCTCGTAGTTGGTCTAGTCTAGATTAGGAGTGACGGTCATGTTGGTCGAACTCATGTATAGATTTCATGACCTGAGTGACAGTCATGTTTACTTTTTTTAACAGGTGGCAATATCAACCCATTTATTTTTAATGGATCGATTTGGGCTGTGTTTTATCTCAGATGCGCACGAAAATGGGGATGGGATGGGATGGGTCGAACAGGTTGGAGGTTGCACACAGTCTGTTTTAAATGCACACAACATGGTAAATAGTTTTATTCAAATATATGTATTATGATTGTAATAATGTTGTCTTTAATCACCATCAACATATTAATTATTTATAAAAAAATTCTAAAAATGACAAAACATGTTAACGGGTCGACATGACCCGACCCATACAAAAAGTGATCCGTTTCAAGTAACCTTGAACCCATCTGCGACCCGTCACCCAACTCGTTCATTTTTTGCCTTGAAGATTTCTTTATCTTGTCCTTCAAACACTTCTTTTAAAGTATGTATCAAGTCAAGAAATGGAGGACTTAGTTGACAATGATATAAAACAGATGGAATTTTATGAAATAGAACCAACATCTTTATTAAAATCATAGGCATATATAAAGATGGAATTTTATGAAATAGAACCAACATCTTTATTAAATCACGTAACTGTAAAAGACAGCAAAGGGGCAAAAGAAATTTGTTGATTTTGTTTTTAATTTCTTGTTGGATTTGGATCTAAAAAAACTTAAATGTATTCGGTACTACCGATTTATTTATTTATTTTGTGCTAAATCTCTCTATCAAGTAAGCATGAAAGAAGAAACTAATACATGTATTGAATGATTAACAAGAAAGTTGTGTTTTGGTACCCGGATTTGATGAATCGAAGATTTTATAGGATCGCCAATCTTGTGTTGAATATCCTCAACTTCCGGTGAAGAGCACTGCGTGCATGATAACGTGATATAAAACAGATGGAATTTCATGAAATAGAACCAACGTCTTTATTAAATCACAGGCATATGTATATACATGTGGTTAAAGTTAGTGGTGAGCAAAAAACGGTTCCAACCCTCAAGAACCACGCACCCAACCCTTAGAACCGTGGGTTAGAACCTTTCTAGCAAAAAGGGTCGGTTCAAGGTTCTGATATTTCAGGTTTTAAAGGGTCTGGGTCGGTTCCGGGTAGAACTGTGGGTCAGAACCTTAAAAACCTTGAGATTTTAAATGAATAAAAAAACATAGATTTTGTTGGGATTAGGGAACTAATTATCCAAACGACGTTTACTTATATAATCGTGAAAAAAGAGCTGCACTACATCTTCTTTCTTCAAGATATAACCGACACTTCATCTTCTCTTCAAGTAAGAACTAGTCTTCATCTTCGCTTCATCTTTATTAAATTTGTGTGTATGTATGCGATTAGTTTCAATATCTCCAATTGCAAATAAAATGGATAACATGGGTGAAAACTGAAACCTACTTTGTATGTATGCGATTATAGTGCAAATAGAAATATATAATGTATAACATGTGTAAAAACTGATAACCTACTTTGTATGTATGCGATTACAGTACAAATAGAAATATATAATGGATACCATGGGTATGACACCTACATGGCATACGATTACTCATATAACTTTTATACTTGTATGTATGGCATGTCATCATTATTTACCACCTAGCTATAAGACATATTGTATGTATACTGCAAATATAAAACCTATTGTATGTATACAACATTGTGATATATACTTTTTTAAAAATAGAATGGACGCAAAAAATATTTTGAGTGACGCTAATGAGTAATGATGGAACCGTTGATAAAACACAAGCCAAAAAAGAAAAAGTGACACACTGAAAAGTCGGACCCTTAGACCCTTTAGACTCTTACCTGGGCCCTCCTTATAGAGGTCGGTTCCCGGTTCCAGACTTTTCGATTTCAAGGTTCCGGTTCCAGGTCGGGCCGGACCCTTTGATCACCCCTATTCGGTAGTGACCGATTTATTTATGTATTTTGTGCTAAATCTCTTTATCAAGTAAGCATGAAAGAAGAAACTAAAACATGTATTGAATGATTAACAAGAAACTTGTGTTTTGGTACCCGGATTTGATGAATCGAAGATTTTTTGGATCGCCAATCTTGTTTTGAATATCTTTAACTTCCGGTGAAAAACACCGCGTGCATGATAACGTGATATAAAACAGATGGAATTTTATGAAATAAAACCAACGTCTTTATTAAATAACAGGCGTGCATGATAACGTGATATATATACATGTGGTTAAAGTAACACCGTTGAAGAACACCGCGTGCATGATAGCGTGATATCTATACATGTGGTTAAAGTAACTTTAAAAGACAATTTGTACTAGGAGAGAGAAAGGGTTATATATATATATGATTTACAACAAACAAATCTTTTTTATGAAATATGATTTCTTTCTCTTTCCTAAATAGTTTTATTCGAAGATTTCTATTATTATTGTGATAATGTCGTCTTTAATCATAATAATCAGCATATCAATTATTTATATAAAAAAAATCATGCTCATCATTTCTCTTATTGGTTATCATGGTATTGACAGGTACCCATGAATTTTACTGCAACATGATCTTATGATTACAAAAAAAAAAGGTGATTCTAACCACACACGAAATATTGCTAATTGGACCCGCCGCCGCCCTATACGCCCTCGTATAGGGCAATACGAGGGCGTATATAATTCAGTCACTGCCAACAGAATGTCACGTGTCATTCTCTGTCTGGCGGCTGGTCCAATACGTGGCGTATTGACCTATACGCAGCGTATTGACCTATACGCAGCGTATGAGGCACGGGTTATATTTTTGCTTTAAAAGTTGGAAGAGTTGTACGTTTATGAATCCTATACGTGGCGTATTGACCTATACGCCACGTATAGGTATTTTTTATTTAATTATAATTTTTTTATTTTATTTATATTTTGTTTATTTTTATTTTAATTTATATAATTTTGTTAATATAAGTTTGTTATCTATTTATAAATTTTATATATATTTTTTTTTAAACATTTGTTATATTTTTACAGTATAAACAAGCAAAGTATTAAACATTACAAACCAAACAAAATATTAAACATTACAACCAAACAAATTAACTAAACATTATATACATTACATCAAAAAATTAAATATATATACATCAAAATGTTTTACATACATAACAACGAAAGAAACAAAATACAAATAAAATAACTAAAGCTAAGCGGGTCCGCCGTCACCCTGACCGCCTCCGCCCTCATCCTGACCCGCCACGCCCTCATCCTGAACGGGGTCGTCCGGATAATGACGTCGCGGTGGTAGTGGGCGTGGCTCGATGCCGGCGGCTCGTGACAGATCAACGATCTGTCCAACCGCCCACATCATCAGGTCCTCCATGCGATCGAGTTGACGACCCTGTCGCCGTGAGTCGGCAACAAGGCCATCAAGCAATGCCTGGGTAGCTGTGGTGGATGGTCGTGGATGGCCTCGACGTGCGGCGGCCCGTCCTCCATCGCCACACCATGTAGCGGCTGAGGCATAGGCGGGTCCCCCTGTCCAGGCATCTGCGGCAACGGCACCGGGACCTAAACCTGGTCCTGGACGGCCCCTACGAACCGAAGGCCCTGCGGGAATCGGTGCGTGATGCGCATGCCGCTCGCCGTGCGACGGTCTAATCGGACAGGGGGAATGGCCGGTGACATCGTAGGCTCATGCACGTCAAATGGTGTAACCGAGCGCATGATCTGCGTGATGAAAGCACCGCCATACAAAAGCCCGCGCTTCTGCCGCATATAGGCAGATGCAAAATAAAGCGCAAGGCACTTCGATAGGTTGCACCGCCTGCCAGTAAGCAGACAATAGAGAAAGAAGAGGTCTCTATCGGTGCACCACTCACGGCTTTTCAGACGAGGTGCGATCGACGTCGAAATAAGCCGGTGCAGATATATATACAAAGGGTCTCTAATACCCGAGACCCTCCCCTTGGTAACCAACCAAGGACTATCTGAAATCAAGCCCCAAAAAACAAGGCTCCTTGTCCACCTCCGTCACCGCTTCTTCAAAAAGTGGCGTGACCGTCTCAGGCTCGTGGTAGAAGCCCGTCGTGACGGCCCACTGACGAAGGGTCTGACGGTAAACGATCCCAAAGATCGAAAAGGAAATATGATCCGGATCCATATCCGGCGCCTCCCCGGGAAGAGGCTCTAGCCCAGCCTCTGAGAAGATGAACGTCGAAAGAAACTCGACGACCACCTCTCGGAAGGTCTCCGTGAACGATAGATCAAAAAGACGTGACCATGGCGTGTCCTGGCCGATGATGGCCCTAGCCCGCTCGGCCTCCTGTACCTCCTCGAGTAGCGCCTAATCAACTGCAGTCCCTAGACCCAACCGCACCTCCCGGAGCTTCTGGCATCGGGCATACGCCTCCGAGTCAGCCGGAAAACCCAAAAAAGGGTAGTGCGCAAGATCGTCTAGCACCTCCATATGAATATCATCATCATGATCCGCCATATCTGATAATAATTAATTGTTTTTAATTTTAAATAATAAAAAATAAATACTAATAATATATTGTTTTTAATTTTAAATAATAATAATATATTTTTTTTAATTTTAAATAATAATAATAATATATTGTTTTTTATTTTTAATAATAAATAATAATAATAATTAAATTTTTTTTATTTTAAACCTATACGCCACGTATAGCCTTATACGTGGCGTATAGGCTGTTACCGGGTAAACCAAGCCATACGCAGGGCAACCAAGCCATACGCAGGCCAGTTACCGGGCAAACTTAGCCATACGCTGGCAATCAGGCCATACGCGGGCCAAGTTGCCGAGAACATGAGTCATACGCAACGTATAGATCTATACGTGGCGTATGGCTTCATCGTCTTCCTCAGACGAACTATACGCCACGTATGGCCCTATACGTGGGGTATAGTTCGTCAGTTTCAATCCAAAAATCTCTAATCTACCCAGTTTTACCCGCTAATATTCAATATAAACCTAACATTAATGATCGTGGGTGTAGAGACGTACCTTTTCGAAGTTTTTTTGAGACGACAATCGTAATCAACGAGCTTTTTTACCGGTCGCGTATGGGTTTGTGTTTGTTTGTTTTGGGTCGTTTGGGTCTGTACGCTACGTTTTCCTGGTATATCAAGTGGCTATACGCCGCGTATAGATCAATACGTGGCGTATAGCAATCAACTTTTGGTATTCTGTACGCCACATATGGCCCTATACGTGGCGTATAGAATATTAAATTAAAATTAGTTATATTTAATTAAAATTAATCAAAAAATAATAAAATATTAATTATAATTAACTTAAAATTAATTTAAAATAATTAAAATTACAAATAATTAAAATTTAAAATAATTAAATTGACCCTATACTTAAAATTAATAAAAAACTAATAAAGCATCATCCGTGAGTCGTGAAGTATTGTGGAAATGTAGATCCATTAGTAGCCATTATTTTCTTAAATCGTTCAATACGATCACTGTATATATTTTCCCATTTTGCTGCATCATCATTTCGGTGCAAATTCCAAAGTGCATTCGACGTGGGAATCGGAAAATCTCCGTCTAACTTGACGTGGATGAAATGAGCCCTGTTGACGTGAACTAATGATACAGTTTGATGTTGAGCGTGAACGTTTGGACCAAACCACAATGGAAAAAATGTTTGATTACCGGCGATGCTTAAAAGATGAACAATCACCCCAAATCTTTGAGCAATTAGGAGTCCTGTGTATGGCATCGACATCCAACGACTAACTGGTGCGGCTTTCACATCCTGCCAATCTATTATGTGACGTAGCATATCATACTCTTGAAAGGCGACTCTGTCAAAAACAGTTCTCCACCATTCCTCTTTATTGTCCATCTCCTGTAGAAGTTGTTGTCTGATAAAAAGCCACCGGTTTTCATTTAACCCTAAGCCCAAAGCTACCGATCGAAAACCACAGTTACCGTCGGGATTTACATCCTGTATATGTGAAATGTACGGATGAAAGACAGACGGTATCGAATCCTTAAAACAATTTATATTGTTAACCGCATCTTTCCCCATAATCAATGGAAAACCAAGATAGGCGTTATCATCTTGTGGTTGCTTTCCTTTACCCTTCGTTGGACGACGGTGTTGAATGACTGAACTCGCTTGTATCGAGTCTTGTGACGCAATGTACGAGCTGTGTCTCGCAGGGTCACATTTGCTTTGTTGGGATCCTGTGAATGAGCTGTTTCTCGCGACATCCTGTTTCCTTTGTTGTTGCTTTTTCAAAGTTGGACGACCGCGAGTATCTTCTTGTACCACAGGCGCTTTCTTGTTACTTTTGCTCGGAAAGACCACCCCTGCGATTCTCGACAGCATACTTCTTTTGACCTGATCAGGTTCTGAAATAATTTTGTTTCTCACTTGACTAAGTACTTTATCCACGTCTACATTTTCATCATCGACAAAAGACGGTTTTAAATCAAGTTTCCTCCAGAAGACGTCCAACGCATCTAGCGGGATTCTGCCACCTGTATTAAAACGAAATAGTTAGAAAATTTTGAAAATTAAACATTCACAAATTCCAAAGTCAAAACAGTTTACATGTAGCTTCGATACTTGCCAGACGACAAGCACACGGCAACCCACAACTACTAAAAAGTTGGCAACCACACGTTGCATTTTGTTTCCGTATATGTGATAACTTGTATCACTCGTTTTCTAACAAATTTAGAGCTTTATGTGAAACCTTACCGTGCAGGTTATCAAACAGTTCAATAGCTATGTGGCTATCCATTTTTCTTATGAGACTTGTTCCAAACGCAAACTGTAATTGATAATATTGATATGTTACAATTTCATCAACAAACCCAACAAGTCTATCTAGGGAGCTGTTAGCATTTCTAAGATAACTCTTTAAAAGAGAATGCTGGCTCTCGACTCGGTTCGTTGTTTGTTGACCAAAATTGAGGTTTTTGTTGGACCAGGCGGATACAAACTTTCTTTATACGGGTCCAACCAATTTTTAGTCACATAATGTATAACTCCTGGAAAAATATTAAATAAATATTTAAATATTTAATAATTATTCAATACTTAAAATATTAAATATTCAAAACTTACTTCCTCGTTTGGCAGCATACAGTCGTTCGTAAAGCCGGTTGAAGTTGTACTGGTATATATCTGGCGTGGGAGACTCACATAATACCGACCATGAATACTTGAAATTTGCCCAGTCTTCGTCTGTAAATGATGCCCTGCAATGTTTTGCGATATTCTCGTGTATGTGCCACCGACATAGGTTCTTCGAACAATCCGGAAATATTTTATCACATGCGTTCATAAGAGCTTTGTCCCTGTCTGTTACTATCACACGCGGCTCCATACACTTTTGCAACATTGCTTTTATTTGCAGTAGCACCCAGATGAAGTTTTCCTCTCGTTCTTTTGATATAAATGCATGAGCGACGCAAAACGACTGGTGTGTGGAGGTCACACCGACCACTTGGACAAATGGAAGTCTATACATGTTTGTTTTGTAAGTCGCGTCGATCATCAACACGTGCGGGAACGCACGCCACATCTCAAACGATTTCGGATGAACAAAGAATATCTCCTCCACAATATTTGTGGCAAGATCTTCCCGAGTATAGTAGACGTATTTTTTAGAAGAAAGCAAGTTTTCCAGAATCTGCATTGGAGTTTCACCGACTCTCGTTTCGTTTTTTATCTTTTGTATCGCATTATAAATGTCCTTTTTAATGCAACTACTCTCTGGGTTTTGTTCCCTTATAGTTGCCAGAATGTTTCGTGGCAACATGTTTTGCGAATACAACTCCGCCACCAAAAGTTGTTCCAACTGAGACAGTCTCCTCGCAAAGGAGTGCACCTCAAGATGTTGACTAGGATCGTGGTTATGACTGTCATTCTTCACCGTTAATTTCCAATCACCACTATTTTCTTGGTACTCTCCTTCTAATTTAAAGGGACAACCTATTTTCTTGCTACCCGGCACGTCTAACCGTGGCAGTAGACGCACGTTCGCCGTGACGGTCACACACAAGCCACACCTTGATAAACGGTTCCGTCGGATCGTCGCCTTTTCTCCTCGATCGTCGGGTGACAAGGACGTAACCATTCTCACGTCCTATCCTGACCGCCCAATCCACCAACTGTTCACGAGACTGAAATTTCTGGTCAGTTTTATACGACACGTTTTGATGGTTTTGTTCCTCGTCTTCGGACACGAAGTCGTCGGTTTGTTGTGTCGGGTATGAGACTTCACCGTATACGTAGTCGTCGGTTTGTTGTGTCGGGTATGAGACTTCACCGTATACGTAGTCGTTCGTGGGCTGTGTAAGGTAAGACGGTTCACCGTATACGAACTCGGGATTGCTCAGTGACTCGTTCAAATCCGGAAGCCTTACCCGTTGATGAGAATAAACGTCGGACGAGACCTCCTCCCGGTTCACCTCTTGAACACCAGAACTTTGCGGGTTGTTTTCCACCGACTCGTTAGAATATACCTGAAAACCGTAGTTACCATCCCACCACCAAGACATTTTATAGTTTTTTTTTAAAGCATACGTTCGTTCGGTTCGAATGAGAATTCTGCATTGTTAAATACACAAAATTTGGGCCCTATACGCATCGTATAGCCCAATACGATGCGTATAAGGTACGATGTGATGGGTTTAGTGGCAGAAGGAATCTCGTATCCTAAATTGCATCGTATTGACCTATACGATGCGTATACGAGGTTTGAATGACAAGTTGTAAGAGAATGTCGGGCACGGGAATTTGTGAAGGGCTATACGCATCGTATTGCCCTATACGATGCGTATATGACCAAGTGTGGTTAGCATTTCCCGTGTGTGGTTAGTCCCAAAAAAAAATCTAAGAATGATAAAACATGTTAACGGGTCGACATGACCCGGCCCCTATTAAAAATAACCCGTTTATCACCAACCTTTTTCAGTCTAGTATGTATCGTTATAGCATTTGCACTCTCTTCGTGAAAGATTAGAACTGCCCAGCAACCGACCAACCGATTCATCTCAAGACTCGTCTTCTTCTCCACAGAGTAAGAACGTCAATCTCTCAACGCTCGATCGCTATTCTTCTTCTTCGATTTTTTCAATTTCTTCGATTCCTGCCTAGGGTTTTTTTTTTCAGTTGTTCATAATTGACGTCGTTTCGTTTCTAATTCTTCTTGTTTGTGTCTGTAAAATTGATTAGATGACTTAGGTAAGACTAATTCAGTGTGTAGATTTATCCTTGATGATGCAAATATCGAGATCTACGTAATATCGTTTCAGGATGGAGTTACATTTGTGTTTGATGTCAAACGTATTGCCTTTTAGTTTCTAAAAGTTTACATGGTTTAATAACTTACTGCTAACTAAGTTCATCTTATTGACAAGCAATTAGTTCTGAATTTGCTACAAAATCATTATCAAATTTTTGTTTGAGAAGTAGTAGGTTTCCACATCCTGTATGAAAGTAGTGCTATCTGTTATTTGACTATTCACTTGTTTAGTTACATCTGCACAATCTAATTCTTATTACTTTTTTTTATATGAAAGCATCGCATAACTGAATCTAACATGCTTTCATATAATAGTTGGTTAGAAAGCTAATAATTGGTTAGAAAGAAGCATAAGGTGTACCCGGTGCTTGACTTAGCTCCCGGATTTGTGCAGGGGCCGGATCGCTTCGCGATCTGATGTAAGCAGCCTTACCTTACACTTTGTGTACGAGGCTGTTTCCCACGGCTTGAACCCATGGCCTCAAGGACACAAATCATCTACCATACCAGTTGCTCGCCCACCCTCATTAAAAAGAAGTATAGAAAGCTAATAATTGGTTAGAAAGAAGCATAGGTTAAGTTGATTATCAGTCTATTGGTCTATGTAAATTCAGTCAGACTGGATGTATGTTGGTTGAAGCTTGCTTGTGGGTGCATACAAACAAATAACTAAGATATTGGGACTAAAATTGGTAGTGTATAACAGAGCTGTATATTTATTTGTGTAACTCCCATAGTCCCATAAAGATGCGTTCTTTCAACAAAAGGTATGAAATGGGAGGATTATAGACAAGTTATGTAGAAGATTCGTATGTAGGGTATTGAATGTTTTACTTAAAATTAGGATGTAATATTGTATGCATGTATGTTAATTGTGGGTGTTGTGGTGAAGGCGATTGAAATGAACTGAATGTCTGAATGTACTTGAATCAATCGTATAAATTATATTTCTAATAATGATAGAAAGGTATATAGATTGAGCCATCAATTAAGTACTATGTTGCCTGATGGAGTATGCCTATGAACTCAGATACTGTTTGCAGGAGCTATAGAAACATAAAAATGGGACTGTGTTAGTGGAATTTGTTTGAATTGGATGCAGATGAGAACTTTGCATATGTGTTTTTGCCTTTTGCCAAATAGTTATGCAGCTGTGGGACACTTTAAGATTAGTCTTTCCAGACGGTTTTCTATTTTCATGTTGCATTTGTTCATATTCACATGTTGAAATCACACATCAACTATTGACAAAAGCTTCATGTTGACGATTATAATCAAACAATTATATTGGTGTTTTATGTTGTTATTATTGAATTATTTTAGGATAAGAACATTTAGCATCTATCGTGAAGTTTGATAACAGTCATGTTTAAAATGGGTTGAAGGGTTGAAATTACAACTTATTGTCATTCAAATGAACCATTCAGAATAGTTACCAAACAACACTTTTTCATTCAACACCCATTTTAGAGAGAACCTGTAAATCATTTAAACCTTTTGTTCATTTAGTTATATAAATTAGGGCAATAGGTCCTTCGTCCATACTCTATAATATTTTTTACCTTTGTTTTTAATAGATGTGTTTTAAATATATTTTACTAATTAGTCATTTATTTATTTTCAGACCTATTAACTTGCAATAGCTTTTCTTCATTTCACTCTATTGTATTTTTTTTACCTTTGTTTTTAATAGATGCATTTTAAATATTTTACTAATTAGCCATTGATTTATTTTCGGACCTATTAACTTGCAATACCTTTTCTTCATTTCACTCTTATAGAGATTACATCCAATACCCTACTGTCACGAATCCCATCAACATCTACCAGAATTAGTCATCGAATTGTATTTCAGTCCATTGGTTTGTTGATTCACAAGTGGTGCTGCATCCCTTTAGCGACACAGCAGGAACCCTACTAATCAGGTGCCTTTCAATGAATCTTTTGATGTCTACTTTTCTGCTATCAGTTTAGATCGTCTTATAGCTTTGTACAGTCAATTTTTCTTATGAAATCCCTTACTATCTTAGCTTCATGTTTTATAAAACTAGCGGTTGTGAAGCCTGTACCCTTTTCCCCTTTTTAATTTCAGAGGACAACGGTTTCTCTGTGCCTTTTGATTTTAATAAATGTCGATTTGCTATATATGTGTGTTGAACAAAGCACTAAGTTCATGAAGGGTCTTTAATTCTGGATTGTAGATCTTTCATCCTTGCTCATAGCCTCATACATAAACATATAATGTCTGGATATTGCTCTGTTTTTGAGTTCTTGCCCTAATCATGTTATTACCCTTTCTGGCAGAAACTTACGTCTACTGATATTCATAACCAGAAATTAGGAGATTATGGAATTTGAAATTCTATAACTTTATCGGCAAATCATAATTCTTCGTACTACAACCTACTTTTTTCAATTATGTTGTGTTGCATAGTTACTTCTTATTCAACTCATAATTAGCAAACATAATATTTCTTATTTAAACAATGGTTTTCTTTTGTCAGAGTTCACAATACAATAAATCTGTTTTTTTTTTGTGATTTATAAAGAATACCTTACCAACTACCAAGATGCCATTTTGGAAGTCATTTCTGTAATTATTTACTTGGCAAATTTTTATATCCTGCTCAGTACTTCATGGCTGTTGTCTATTAGCTGTGACCATCAAAAAGGTTGATAATTCTTTTAACATTGTTTCTTCTTTCACAAGAATACAGTAAGGTGATTATTGGTGGATTTGAAGGCATGGCTAAGGTTAGAGACCGGACTGAAGACTTTAAAGATGCTGTCAACAGGGGATCTTTATCTTTGGGGTTTAACGAGGTTGGTTTTTATTTCTTAATTGGGATTGTTTACCAATAGCCAATATAATTTCTTTTGTTGAGTTACATTGTTTTTTGACTATTGTTAGCTTGGTTTATAATGTTGTGGTCATTTGTATCTGTTTAGTTCTAAAGATGAAATACAATTTCTTGGTTGGGATGATTCCTAATCTTACTTCTATATCTAGTACAGATACAAATCAGAATGTACTCTTGTCTTGATGTATTCCTGATCTACTAAAACATCTTAATTGATTAATTATATCAAACATGGTAATAACATGGTCAGATTCTGTGAAATAAGAAAACTTGATGGTTTTAGAAGGTAAATGCGCACATATTTGACAGTTGTAGCCACTGGTTTTTGATGTGTGATTATAGTCAACAGTCTAAAGGGCAGCTCTATTTGTATGCATTTAATAATAATAATAATAATAATAGCATGTAGTTTCTGATCTGATTATTGTTGACAGGCCAAAAGGGCAGCTCTTATGGCATCTTTTATTATTCACAAACCTCGGGAAAGATCACATTTCACCAAGGCTGCATTGAAGACGGTATGCGTAATTCTATTACCATATGCTTATTAAAGCAGATCTGGCATTTCCGACTCATTTACTTATGAATGGGTCTGTTTGAGTTTTGTTTTCTCTAATAGGTCAAACGGGTCTACTAAACAAATTTAACTACAAAGGAAGTCGAAAGTCTCCCAAAGTATATTATTTATGCTTACAACCTCCTGAAACCATTTTATTCAAAATATTAGATTAGATTGTTATTGAACATTATTACACCTCCACCTTTAAGCTTGACACACAATTGCTGCATTTTTTATTTAATCTCCTTTCAGTTGATATATTTTTTTACCTTTATTTTTCAGCTAGAGAGCATTGGGACTCTAGAACAATTTTTGAAAAAGCATAGGAAGGATTATATAGATCCTCACCGTACCACAGAAGGGGAGAGGGACAGCATTGAACATGAAGTAAGATCTAAATGTTATTCTTATTTGGAATATGATGCAAATAGTCTTGAAACGGTCAACAAAAAAATTTATGTATGGCTATTCTGCAGGTTAGCATTTTTGTTAAAGCCTGTAAAGAACAGATCGACATTCTCAAAACTAGCATAACTGATGAAGAAGCGAATTCAAAGGGCTGGCTTGGCATTAGGGGTGACAATGCTAATGCTGATACTATTGCACATAAGCATGGAGTGGTATGCATAGTTTACTTCTCAACAATCGTTTTGTTCTATTTGGGCGGCATTGTGATATTGATTATTAAAATAACCAGAATAGATAATTGGCTTTTAACAAAGCGTGTTGTAGGAGATGGTGTTTCCGTGTTTGCATATGCTAAAGCTGCTTGAAGTTGCTATAATTAGTTGTTCAAGTGTTGGACAAATTCTTATTATTTAAGAAACTAACTAATTAAAGGCTTTAAAAGACATTCTTATATTTGTTGAAGTGTTTAGAACTCAAATATGAAAAAAAAATATCTACTAAAAATATGTTTATTAATTTATATACAGTTCTGACATTTATTTTTTTCCTTAATGGTATAATTAACAATGAAAATCTGGGTGAAAAAACAGTTTTTTTGCAGCTAGTTCGAAAGTGATTTTAGACCCCCAAATAATCAGAATATCTTTCTTTAAATGCCTATAAAGTAATTATAATCCGTGTCATAATGCAAATCTAAAGACCCCTATAATGTGCCTGTTGTTGTTGATTTTCATTACATTTATTTGCTCTGATTCCAGGTTTTAATATTAAGTGAAAAGCTTCATTCAGTGACATCACAGTTTGATCAACTCAGAGCCGTACGATTTCAAGATGCAATTAATCGAGCTATGCCTAGAAGAAAACCAAAGCAGGCCCCTGCAAAAACTTCTACTGATATCGGCAACAATCTGGAGTCGAGGGAACCAACAACTTCCGAGACCAGGGACCCTGGCGAAATCCAACCTGAACCCATGAAAATCCAGCAGCAACTTTTAGATGACGAAACACGTGCTCTTCAGGTATTTTATCATCAATATTATGTTTTGATATTTTAAACTGTTAGGGCTTGTGTTTTGTCTCTAACGGGTCAAATGAGGAAAATAAGAAGTATTTGCTAACGAAGGAAACGGTTTGAAAGTATACATCCTCCTAAAACACTGTTTCAGGTCAACCAACATGACCCATACAAAAATTACACGTTTTGACCCGAACCTATTTTGACCCATAACCTGTTACACAACCCGTCTGACCCGTACCTCTAGAAGTTATAATAGTTCATGGTTGAGTAAATTAAATTGGTTCAGGTAGAGTTGTCAAGCCTTCTAGATGCAGCCCGTGACACTGAAACCAAGATGGTAGAGATGTCGGCATTGAATCATCTCATGTCGACACATGTCTTGCAACAGGCTCAACAAATCGAGTATTTGTATGACCAGGTCAGACAACTCAAAATCTTGTTAAACCAATGAACTAAATGATAAAAAAAAACAATTTAATGATGTTTGTTATTTATAGGCGGTTGAAGCAACGAAGAATGTAGAGATGGGTAACAAGGAATTGACACAAGCCATCCAGCGAAACAGCAGCAGCAGAACATTTCTTTTGCTTTTTCTAGTTGTGCTTACTCTTTCTGTTCTCTTTCTGGATTGGTACAGTTGAGTGTTTCTGTTGGAGAGTGAAACTGGTATCAAGGCTCGGAACCCATATTTATCAAGTTCAAACATTTGTCGAGTCAAACACCAGTGAACCCGCGGTTTGGGATCTGAGTGTCATTATTCGACTAAACTATAAAGACGCTAATCAGATTTGAGCATATCTATACAGTTTACATAACATCAAATTCATTGTTATGACTTGTGACATCTTTCTTCTTTCATCATTCTCATTTTTTCATTATGTTATAATCACTGGGTACCACGTGAGTTTCAGTTAGTTTGAATATGTTTCCAGAGTCACAGTCTATCTTTTGATTTAATAAGGTTATTTAGACATCCAACACACAAGTTTAATATGTACACTTTTGATCCTAGTTTTGCGATGTTTTTTATGTTTAGAGAAAATTTACCACTATTTTATAAAATAAATTTTCGAAGGCTAAATTCAAAAAAGAAGAAAGTAAACTAGCAATTAAATGAAATTGGTTTTTAATTGGGGAATGAGGAAAATATTTGTAAAGAAACAAATCCCCTTACTCGAGATGACTAACTATTAGCCGATATATATATATAATAATCTTTTATCTCTGATAATCTTTCGAACTAATGTTTCCATAATTTATGTCGACTTAGTTTCGGTGGGAAAAGCTTTAGTTGACATCATAGAAAGATGACATATGGCAGGCTAAAATAATGATTTTTTATACACAGGATTTATGTTATGTTATGTAATCTACTTTCGTAAACAAATCTATACTATATAATAAATAAAGGTTTCTCAATGCCACTTGTTGCCTCCATATTCATCTTTATAAAAATTATCCCGTCTCTCTCTCATAATAAATACACTTCCATATTTCAATAATAATATATTTTTAAACAAATTATTAATTATATTAATAAAACATATTTATTTTTAATTATCTCATATTATAAGGAAGTTTGAAATGTAATTACGTAGCTTATGTTTACAATCAAATAGTAAATGAAAGTCAAATTAGATTGAATAGTATTTTATGTATTTTTTAAACTCAATTATATATTAACTTTTACATATTTTTTTTTATTTTGTTTCTATTGTTAATATATGTAATACATTATTTTACCTATAAGATACATGTATACAAATTTAAGAATTTTATGTACTGATATTTTTTCACCATGTGTAATACACAGGTTCTAAACTAGTCTATACTATATAATAAACTAGTTTTGATACCCCGCGCGTTGCGGCAGGTGGCGCGTTGCAATGGCTCGGTTATAAACATCGAGCTGAAACGTAGATAGAAATAATCATGTTATAACGGTATATTCTGATTTTTTTATAATATTACATTTAAAAAAAACAGACACATCATATTGAACGTTGTTTTGAAAAACCAAATTCAAAACATATCCTATTCGACGTATGGATTTTGTCCGTTTATAGCGAAACATAGGAAAAAAAACCGCAAATGGAGTTTGGTTTTCTTTAATAAGTAAAAGTGCGTAAAATATTCTAAAAATTAAACCCCAAATTTATTTATAAAAATTTAAATTAGTAAGTAAAAAAATTGTTAACTTTTTTAATAAAAAAAAGAATTTATAATGTTACATAAATATTTATCTAATACTCCTAATTCTTCAATTAAAATTATTGATTATTCTTTATTCCGTTTTAATACTTAGCATTTCTTTTGTCTTATTGAAGGTTCTTTCACCTCAAATATATGGTTGTATGATTTAGAAATAAAATATATATTAGAAAAAAATGTTCATGTTAAGAATGGGATAAAACTTTCTGCACTTAAAAAAAATTAATGGAGAAAAAATGAAAAATTACCAAACTCTTAAATTTCCAAAGCACTTATATATAATTAATAGGTTGAAACCCCGTGTATTACACGGGTTGAATAAATACAGTTTTATACATTTGGTAATAAAAATTTATATATTACATATTTATGACATATTACATAGTTTTTTAAATACAAGTTTTAGAAACGTTATATAGTTATTTTTTAAAAGTGTTTTATAAAAATATTGAAAGAAATGTTCAATTTCTAAAAATGTTTTATGAACAATCCTATTTTTTTTAAATGAAAAAGGTTTTATAAAAATAATTATAGAACTTCATTATTATTTAATAGGAGAGAGATGCGGAAAACAAAAAATTATAATAAAAAAACTATTAAAGAAAGTTTGTATAATTAATATGAGAGAGAGACGGGAAAAAAATGATGGGGATAAATAAGAGAGCGACAAGTGTCCCTCTAAAACCTTTATTTATTATATAGTATAGATATAGATAAAGGTTTTTAGTGCCACGTGTCGCCTCCATATTCATTCTCATAATTTTTTTTCCGCCTCTCTCTCTTATTTAATACACTTATATCTTTTAAAATAATATTTATTTATAGAAAATACTAATCTATG
The DNA here is from genome assembly GCA_023525975.1 of Smallanthus sonchifolius. Taxonomy (NCBI): domain Eukaryota; kingdom Viridiplantae; phylum Streptophyta; class Magnoliopsida; order Asterales; family Asteraceae; genus Smallanthus; species Smallanthus sonchifolius. The sequence goes on along the minus strand of CM042043.1, from coordinate 54,028,605 downwards.
CTATATAATAAATAAGGGTTTTTGCATTCCACGTGTCACCACCATATTCAATCTCATAATTTTTTTTCCGCCTCTCTCTCTTATTAAATGCACCCATATCTTTTACTAAATTACTAATTATACTAATAAAACACATTTATTTTAAATTATCATTTATTATAAAAAAAACTTTGAAACCTAATTATATAATTTTTATTTTCAATCCAATAGTAAATGAAAGTCAAATTACATTAAATAGTAATTGACGTATTTTTTAAACTAATTATATATTATTTTTTACATATTTTGAATTTTATTTTATATTCTTAATATATGTATAGTAATACATTTTTATACCTGTAAAATACATAAATAAAATTTGAGAAATTTATGTATTGATATTTTTCACCCCGTGTGTATTACACGGGGTCTAAGCTAGTTATACTAATAAAAGACATTTATTTTAAATCATCCCTTATTATAACAAATTTTAAAATTTAATTATGTAACTTTCATTTCAATCAAATAGTAATTGAAAGTCAAATTAAATTAAATAGTAATTATCGTATTTTCAAAACCCAATTATATATTATCTTTTACATATTTTATGTTTGTTTCTATCCTTATTATATATAATATATTTCTACACATGTAAAATATATACATAAATATTTAAAAATTTTATATTATGATAATTTTTTTAATTTTCACACCGTGTGTAAATACGGGATCTAAACTAGTAAAACATTATATAGTGCAAGAATGAGGTGATCACAATAAACTTACTCAATAATCCACATTAATCGTGATTGATAAATCAACATATCACTTTGGAAATGTTTTCTTACTTATTTGGATGTTACACTTGTGTCATTTCGTGCTTCATTTCTTTTCGATATTTCTATAAGTATCAAGTTCTAAAACATTACTTAAAAAAACCCGGGCCTAAATTCCTCTAACGCTTATAATATCTTTTAGCGATAACCCCGTTAGCACCATTTGGGTAAAACCCGCCTGGAGCATGTTCGTCTCCGGTTCCATACACTATTCTCGGTATTTCTTTGGGTGTTCGACCATACGCCAACGAATCTTCATCACCGGCTAACACGTTCCCTTGTATTTTCTTTTCAGCCCCGAGCTCAATCGGCACCTTAAGCCCTTCGTCCTTTAACCCGCTATTACCCAACTTATCCCGTAGTTGTGATATTTTTTGTGTGGACTCGACCACAGTCGTCTCATATGGAACCACTTTTTCGTTCGCCCGTTCATAAAGGAGGCTCCTGATGACAGCATCTTGACCCGCTTCCACTCCCAATAAGCCCGCTACAAGCTGATCAAACCAGTAAGATATTGATGAATTATTTACCTTTTTTTTATAACGGCTGACTCACACACCCTTTAAAGCTACTCCTAATCATTAAGAAATGCAATAAAACTCGAACCCGACTGGTTTATCCTTAACTCGAATTCCAAGATTGGTATTCGGGTTTGGGATTATTTTAAAAAATTTCACAGGTATGAGATTAGGTGATAACCGACCTGATTACCCGAAACAATATACTCGTTTACCTGAACAACATACCCGATTTTTTAAAACGTTTTATTTTATTTTCCATAATGCATCATTATAGTAGTTTTATTATAGAGAAAATTAACTTTACTTTTGAAATATGTATTTAGTAATATTATTTGTATTTTGTATGCTATGAAATATCATCTTATCTTTTGAGATTTATATTATCATAAAATTACATATTTTGGATATATTTCATACATTTTTTATGCATCACGTTGATATGTATGTAATTTATCATATATTTTAATTTGTTCTAATTGTTATAAACATAAAATTATACGAAAATTAGAATAATGAATAAAATGTATATAAAACTCACAATAGTAATTTTTTTAACAAACTAACGAATATACCCGATATTCGTGAGTACCTTTCTTGAAATAGGGCTACGGAGTTTTGGATTTGCTCCGACGTAACCGGTGAGGCCGACGTAAGGGATGACGTAGCATGAAATAAGATAATTGATGCATTAGCATAAGGATCGAACGGTGGAGATAAAGGGATCTCAAATGCATCATTCATAATAGTTGCAAATGAGTCTGCACTTGGATTCAACAATGGCCTTGGAAATCCTTGTACTCTCTTCTTAATCGCCATTAATTATTAAGAAGACATTAAGTTGATATTAATTATGATATAACTACTCTTAAAAATTAAAAGGGTGTGTGAACAAACCTTATGTGGCCAATTTCTTGATAGCCGAATTGAGTGATTATGTCTTTGATGAGAAGACTGAGGTTGGCCCGTTGTGCGCCGATGGGTGGTGGGCCCCCGTCGGCTAGATCAGGTTCTATGGTATCCAAACCCTTGCCCATGGATCCGAATAGGAAATATTCGGCCTCCAAAAACTCTAGATTTAAAGAGAACTCTAAAAGATTTATGTCAGATTTAGGTAAGTTGAAAGTCGAATTTACGACGGTGGAGATGAGGAGGAAAATAAGGAATCTTGTAATGATCATGGTGGTAGTGGTGGAGGATGATGGTGATCGGAAGAAATGGTTATGAGTTTTGGTTTTGAGGTTGTGAATCTTGAATGCATTCTTTTTATAACTGAAGTGTTGATGTCACTTGGTTGAGTTTGAAAATGACACAAGGAAAGGAATTAGGTTTAGATCAAGGAGTAGTAAGAGAACTTCTTTGGTGGTATAAATATATTATTAAATGGGATAGAATTGTGTATTACACGGTATGAATTATTAAAAATGTATAATTGATAATTTGTTTATATTATTCTTATTACTGGAATTACGTATTATATCAATACAATGATTGTATTGATATAATTTCAAGAAACCATCTTTTTCATTGAATAGATTCTTGGTAATTCTTGGCTAAAACTTGATTTATAAACTAAAAATGTTATTAGAGACGGGCTAATTGCATTAAGAGATGATCAAACTTTGGTCTAAAGTCTATTTAAGATGACTATTATTTGCTTATTAAAGGGGATTCAAAATCAATGTATATTAGCTATTAGGTTAACAAAATTTTGAATTCAAAATTTTACGAATTATTAATCTGGTTGTCTAAAATAATGAAGTTGATCAAAAATGTAAAAATAATCTTAATGATATAATAATTATTTATAATGCAAATTTTTTTCAAAATTGTTAAGTAATGTTAGAAGTTATAGTTATTCATAGTTAATTTTTATATTAAATTTATATAGTTAGTGATATAAAAGATAAAGATTGCTTCATTGCTTTTTAAAGGCCTTAACGTAATGTTTCCTAAATAACTTACCCTCAAAAAACTATCTAATGAGGTTGTGTCACATCACTTTAATCATTTTGTTACCCTAATACCCTAAAGTGAAGGGGGCACAACCCTAATACAAATAATAATAATAATTAAAATAAATTTATTAATAAAAAAAGTTCATTAAAAATAAAAAAAAGTACATTAAAATAAAAAAAACACTAAATTTAAAAAGTACATTAAAATAAATCTAGAAATCACAAAACTTGTATATATAGGGAAAAAAAGTTTTTTTTTTAAAATTTATATATAGCCAACGGCTATAAAGCCGTTTGACAACGGCCACATTTCACCAACTTTCATTCGGGTACATATACCCGCAAAACACAAGTCCCTCACTCGGGTAAGGGGTCGGCGGCGTTGTACCCGCGCGGGTATGGGAACCCGATTGCCTTACCCGATGGTGTCCCCTTACCAACTATTTCCGAAACAAGTATTAAACCTATCAGAGTTCTCTGTCATTAACCACCTATAATCAGAAAATTAAGCAAGCTTTAGTTTTCAAGGTTAGTTACACCGAAGGTATTAATGCATATTAATTCAATTTACAATACCCTAATTAAAGACGCAGTGTCACAATTATTAGAAATCATTCACAAACAAGTAAAGAGTTATTATACTAATAAATAAAAATACTAGGAAACACATGTCATTTTCTGGTGGATTCTCTCTCAACGTGTTTTCTTGCCTCTCTTTTTTGTTAAATACTGAAATTAAAAAGAAATATATTTTTAAATATTTAATATAAATCTAACTATGATACTTATTATTTAATTATAAATAGTTATTATATATTTTTAAATATTTAATATAAATCTAACTATGATACTTATTATTTTATAAATACTTATTATATCATTAACTAAAATAAATTTAATATGAATTAACATTTATCAATTACATAAAAAATTAATACACAGTAGAAAAAAAATTTAAAATCATTCACAAACAAGTAAAGAATCTTTATACTAATAAATAAAAATACTAGGAAACACGTGTCATTTTCTGGTGGATTCTCTCTCAACGTGTTTTCTTGCCTCTTGTAATATCCAGTATTTTTCCGACCAAACGTTTCCTAAACTGTTGCACGCATTATTGTTTTAAAACTTAGATTCTTATTAAAAAAAAAAACTAGTTTCTCAAATAATAAATATTAAATTAATTGATATGGATTTCAAGGAAAACAATTATACTTGTACATATATATGTGTGCGTTTTATAAACAAAATATTGTTAAAATTCTTAAAACACATGAGTTTATAATTATATAAATAATTTATAAACTTATTTTAAAAATACTTAAACTTATGAATCATAAATCTTAGGAATTGTGTTATGAAATTTTAGAATAATAAAACTTATAAAGCTTATTTTATTTTTACAAAAAATGAAACCATATTATTTGAATTTTATAAAATAACATATATACTTGTTTTTATAAAGTCAAGGGACTAAAACTGTCAATTATCGAAACTTACTTTAAACTAAACTAAAGTTTTTTTTTACATAAAATAGCAGAACTTTAAAACTACAAGGGCCTGTCCTGTAATTAATCGAAACATTTGAATCAGAAAGCGGTCGTGAGTTCGATCCTCGCTTACACCGGTTTTCACCTCCGATTATTCGAAATCGCATTTCCGGCTACATTCAATGAACCTCGAGACTCGCCTCACGCATGTGACCAAAGCCCAACGAGTTGCAATGTTCGAATTCAATGCTAACCACGCGTAATTTCAAATTTAAACCCGTTTAAACCCAACCGTAATCTCCCTAACTGTTCGAGCAATTAAAGCTGAAATTGGCTATAAATACCAACCGAAATACCTCAACGACATCATCCTCTAGCTATCCATACTTTCAATTCTTCCAAATCGCACCTGCATTGCTCGTTTGATCCCAGTGACAGCCGATCTCGACCTCTGACTCGTTCTTCCTCGAGTCGACATCAATTCAGGTAATTCCAATGGCCATTCTATTCGTTTTCATCCAATTATCAATAACCCTCTGTCAATTTGCATAAACAGAGGGTTAATCGGGTCGTATTTAAGGATTCTTGATCTAGGGTTCAAAAGGAAATCTGGGTTGATTCGGGATTCTCTTTATCAATTTCTTTTTCGGTGATATAAACCAACGAGGCCCATAGGCGGGATGGTTTAAGAGTATGTGTGTGTTTGTCAACTGGGCGACCCGAGTTCGAATCCGGTTAGCCCAGTTTTCGTCCCTTTTATTTTTTACCTTTTAATCAATTCCTAATACTTTTAATAATTTTTATAAATTCTGCGATACTTTTATAAACGTGAATATGAATTTTATTTACACTTTTATTTTCTGAAAACATTTTATTTAATTAATCTTAATTAAAACTTATGATAATAAATTTATTGAAAATAGTTTTAAACTTTTAAAAGAATACTTTCAAAATTTATAAAACTTGGACATTCAATAGAAATCGTTTTATAAAATTTGAAACTTAATTCCTTATTCTTTTTTATATATACAATAAACTTAATTTTGTTTAAAACTTTAATTTCATAAATTTTAAACTTATGCATTTTATATTTAATATAAACAAGAAATCCACTTGTTTATATAAAATTTAAAACTAGAGAAATTCTTTTGAATCTTGAACTTATAGACCTTTTATCTAATTTAGGAAACTTATATGAATCTTATAAACTTGGAATAAAATTTATATCTTGTAAATAGAAAATTTAAACCATTTATACTAATTTGGAAAGAGAATTATTTATACTTTATTTATTTGATTATTTATAAACTTTATAAACTTGTAAACTTTAAAACTTATAACTTAAAAATACATATGTTATCTGATTTAAACTACAAGATAATAAATACTCAATACCTAAATGCTTTGATAAATCTTAAATGATTTATATTAATTAGATAAATATTCTGGATAATTCTCTATCCTTAACAGTCATATATTCTTGAAATAATTATTATAAAACCTTAATTATTATTTATCCTTTAAAATAATGATTATCATTATATATTCTTTAAATAAATACCATAAATCTTTAATAATTATTTATTCTTTGAATAATTATGGTTAAACCTTAATAAATATTTAGTCTTACACTTAACTATCTTAGATTATTATAACTTAACTTATGCAGTTGATAATTATAAAGACTTTTAGATAATTAATTTAAACTATAAACTTACTAAACTTTGGTATTCAAGTCTTGCATTATGCATTCAAAACTTCATTTGAAACTTGAATCAAAACCTTATGAAACACAATCATTCCCGTCTCCCATTTGGAACCCTAGTCAATCTTGAAATCCTAGATCCTTTGTCTTGGACTTATAGAAATAAACTTGAAACTTTAGACTTATATTCTTAGGCTTATTGTGAGGATATTCTCCCTCAAAGTCTTGCAAACTTACTCTTATCGGATACTCTTCATCAATCCAAGTGTGTATACTTAGCCCATTTTCCTTTCTATACTTTTGGGGTGAAACATGTTCAAAAACATTAAACTTATACAATTCTTGTACAACTATGACTAGATGCTTATTCTTATATTAAACTTGAGACTTGTATGCTTAGATTAAACTTAAAACTAGCATATTCATTAACTTTGATCAAGCTTATAGTAACAATGATAGATCTATTGCATTTAACAAATCCACCTTGATTGATTGACCCTTTGGGGGGAGCCCTTGGTGATTGTTACTGAATTAAACTTTTAAACTTGAGACTTATAAGGGTAACCTGCGGGTTATGCCTAAACTTGGTTGGAGGGTTGATATGCACAATGTTTAAGATACTTGTTCTCATACTTACATTATAGAATGCATAAATCATAGTGAATTGAACTCTTTTCAAATACTTGTTAAACTGTGTCAAAACCTTTGTATCTCACCAACTATTTTGTAGTTGACAGATTCTTTCACATGTTTCAGGTTCTACATCGTGAGACTTATTTGTGATCACATAGGACGCTTTGGACCTAGACTACTTATTAAATAAATGTTGTATACTTGTTATTTCCTTTGTATTGAACCTTTGAATCTATTATTAATGAAATATTGAAACTTTAATAGTCAACCTTGTGCTGTTGAACAACCGCGTCCGCCCCGACGTATAATCCGTCGTCGGTTGGGGTGTGACAGATTGGTATTAGAGCCTTGGTTATAGGGTATTAGGTTATTAGACACATGACCTAGACTATAACTTAGGAGACTCAAACATGAGTTATCTCATGTCCTTTACTTGGAATTCTCTCATCATTCTATTCTTAAATCTTATACGTGAACGCTTGGAGATTCTACGTTTCTACTTACCTACGCGCTACAAGAGCCTACTACGTCGAGGATACATTCTTAGGCTTTAAGTCTAATCCCCCAATAAATTCTCGTCAAGAGTATTTAAGTTCTAGACAATGTATGAGAACTTGTGCGGACCGGAAGGGTGGATACCTGTATCTTGGGAAATTCTGTCAAGGAAAGCATTTCGTACAAATCCAAATCAACCGTTGGACCCGTATGCTTTCCTGGGAATTCTTGGGATGAGTATCCACTTATAGGAATGCACGACTTCTCTAAACACTAGTGAGCTTAGATCTCTCTTGATATGTCAAAGTACTTACTTAGTGATATGCACTAAATGAGTACCATCTCAAATACTATACACTTCATAAATTCATGATTCAAAAACTTTCATCTGTAACCTTTACTCTATGATTCTTATGTTCCGTCTTTTCAAGAATGATCACATGACAGCATGCTTACTCGTCATGACCTAAAGGAGTTACCTTCAAGAAGAATTCTTACGATATCAAAAAAAAAAAGACTATATGCATAAACTTATATTTATCTAGATACTACCCAATAAACTTCATGATCATTGTAATACAACCCTTTAAAACTATGTAATACCCTACAAATTCTTTTACAAACTTCATTATCTTTGTAAAGCCCCAAACCCGGGAGACCTCACTTGTTGGATTTACTCATTCACAAACAGTTCTTCAACATGAATATCAAATAACGCAGCGAAAAATTTCATTTAAACATAACGTCATCATTGTTCATACATGCGGAAGCGTAAACATTGTTTAAAACATAAATACATCGTAACTAAAACATAACGGGATGCCAGTCGTCATAGTCAGCCGGGTAACTCCTCTCGCTAGCCAAGCATCACCGTACATCCTCATAGCCTGCCTTAACCTGAATGTGCACACTAAAAAGTCAGCTACGCTGGTGAGTTCTAGCATTTCATAAAAACTTTAACATCAACATTTGCCAAAAACATATCATTCATTCATTTAGTAAAACCTTTCACAAAAGCATGTAATAATCTAACATCTTTAAAAAAGGTTTCGTACCCATATCACCATCAACATCATTATCATAAACACCGTTGAACGGATCGTTCGTTAAAACTTTTAACATTTATTTAAGTCATACATTATCGTTATCTAATTTTGTATCTAACTTTACGCGTCACAGTGTCCCCGAAGGAACCTTTGGTGTTGTGGGCAATCGCTACGTATCGCCGTCATTGCCACAACCATACACTACGTGGGGTCAACCGTTACGTATCGCCGTCATTGCCCAACCATTCACTACGTGGGGTCAACCGTTATGTATCGCCGTCATTGCCCAACACGCATCTTTCCTTTGGGAATCAACCGTTACGTATCGCCGTCATTGATTTCCCTTACCTTATTCACTTAGGATGATCGTCATCACCCGAGTAACCGTCGTTACTCCCTTACCAGTTGTACAACATCAAAACCATCGACAGGCCACCAAGACACTGCCCTGTTGTTCTTATGGTAACTATGGCTCACTGTCCATAATCTACCACAAGGCTGGGAATCACATTCCCAGACTTCATTCGTCAATTCCATTCATTCGACAGATTAGATTTGTAATGACTTCTTTAAACCTTTACCTCTTTCCCTTTTCATTAAACATTTCCTCATTTAGACCGTTCATAAACATTCGTAAACCTTTTTGGCAAAAACACTTCATAACCTTTCCTTTCATAAACATCGTTTCGTTAAAACATCATTTCGTAAGTATGCACACCAGCCCAAAACATTTAACAAAACATTTAAAAGAGGACTCTAGAACTCACCTGATAAGCAGTTTCTGAAATACTCTTAGCTGGCTACTGAGCGTCACTAGTGTCACTCACGATCTGTTATAATAAAGCCATACTTGTAAGGTAGTGCTCCTAGATGACACTATACATCCATATGCTTAAACCTAGTAGTTTCGATGGATTTGCTTATATCGAAACTTGATAGTTTTGATAGGTTGTTTATGTCGAAACTTGGTAGTTTTGATAAGTAACTTAGGTGTAATCTTAACTTCGGATCGTGGGCTCATATCGAAACTATGTTAGTTTCGATGGGTATGCATATATCGAAACTGGGTAGTTTCGATGGGTCTGCACATATCGAAACTAAGTAGTTTCGATGGGTCTGCACATATCGAAACTAGGTAGTTTCGATGAGTCTGCACATATCGAAACTAGGTAGTTTCGATAGGGTTTGCACATATCGAAACTAGGTAGTTTCGATGAGTCTGCACATATCGAAACTAAGTAGTTTCGATGGGTCTGCACATATCGTCTTCCCAAAAATCCGAAGTTTTGCATGTGAGTCTGATCGAGTCAGTATCTTAATTTTTCTTAGATCAAAACGTTCGTTTTCATTCTAGATGCTATACCTAAGCTCATTTTCAAGTTTCATCCGCAAAATCGTTACCTTTTTAGCCAAGACCCGAAAATCCCAAAAACGAACAAAAACTCAGATTTAGGCAAGATCATTACCTGTATCGAGATTCTGATCCGGAGGTTCTTCTCACGAGCTTAGCAGTAACGTGCTCCCTAAATTCCAGGATGATCCGTCAACTTTCTCTCTCTAGACCCGAGCTCTCCTTTCTCTCTCTAGAAGTTGCGTGAGTGGGGAATGAGCAGAGAAGAGGGCTGCCCTGCCTCTTATATACCTGGGCTTCCCTCGGCCCATTGAAGCCGAGCCCAAGCCCGATCCCTTTTGTTTAAATATTCCAACTAAATCACCGGTCTCGCTATATTTATTCGTTTTATTATTTTTGGGATTTTACAATCTTAAAAACGTGACACCTAAGGGGAAACTCTTGTGTTTTACTTTTGTCACTCAACCAAGTTTCATTTGATAACTAACTCAAAAACTTTTGTTACACTTTTATACATCTCAAAGTTTTCATACATCCTTAAACTTCATGATCCTTGAACTAACCGCCCATTAAAACTATGTATTGCCCTACAAGTCCTTTTACAAACTTCATTATTTTATAAACTTGGCACATAAGGGGAAACCCTTGTGTCTCATTTCATTTTTCGTCACTCAAGCAAACTTCATTTTATGACTAACTCAAAACTTTGTTCCACTTTTAATCTCAAAACCTTCATACGTCCTTAAAACTTACACATCACCGTTTCTTGTAAACAAAACTTAACGTCTTTTAAACCTAAAGTACATTAACAAAGGGATTAGTAACCTGATCGTTTTCCCGCAAGGGAAGAAGCCTACTATAGAATAAACAAGCTCCACGTTTAAGACTCTAAACCCATAATGAACCTCGACATAGTACCATAAACCCAAACATCGGTGACAACAACTGAGAGAAGTTGTAGGCATATGAGGAAGTTCTGGCTAGGGAAATAGGGTACTTAAGTGAGTCCTTGTGACCACCCCTTCTTCCGGGAATCTTCCTCGTTAGCCCATCAGCCTCTAATCAAAACTATTTTTGAAAGTATTACTGTGATAACTCAGTATTATGAATAAAAAAAACCTTTTGAACATATTAAATCAACTTACTTATACACTTTAATTTTCCGTTTAAATTGTATTATGTAAGGGCTAGAAGTCCCAATTTTGAAACATTTAACGAAAGTTATTTTGAAATTTATCTTGTTATCACTTACTAGCTTGACTTTCCTTCTAGCACTATAAACTTAACACTTCTACCCAAACACTTTCGTCAAGAGTAGCTCACGTTAGTACTTGAGATAATTAACAACGTTGCATTAAACTATAAAAATCCTAAGTGACACACGCATACTTGAAGAATAAACTTTGAACAAACCTTCTAATTCGTAAGCACTCTCTTAAAACAACACGACTTACGAACCACTGCCGTAATCAACTATGATCCTTACCCCTTATATAGACTTCACACTTCTAAACTTGACCAACTTTTCGTTTGACAATCATACATACCTTATTATGAGTCCTACTTATACTACTTATCATTGCCTAACTCGTCGTTTTTGAACATCTTAATTACATTCTATACAAAAGAACACTATGCCTACTATTATGAAACAAGATAAATCAACTGTAAACACACTATCATAAACCTTATCAAAACTTTTCCCGTTACCCTATGCTAGGAGACTTTCCTCATCCAATTCTTGTCACGTAAAAGATTTGCTATAAATCACAACGGGAACTAAAATCTTAAATGCACGTTGCTAAAACATTAAACTTCGTCTACACAAAGTCAGAGACTTTTTGAGTCATGTAAAAACTTATACAAATACTCAAACACGTATTCCTGAAACTAAACACCTTCTAAATAACTAAAGAAAGCATGTCCAATAAAGGATCATGAAAAACTTGATATTGAAACTTGAAATCAACTGACTTATCCTACTTTCAAACTCATACTTGAATTCTTAGTCTTGAAAACTTTTTGTGTTCGTCTCAACTAAACCTTATAAGACTTGATAAACGTACATTCCAAATACACGAGAAAACTTTATTCTTGATACTAGAAACTAATATGAAGGGGGACACTGCTCTCTTTTGCAGAGTACCTCCCTAGTCTTCTCTTCAAACCCGAACATCGGGATCCACCTAACCTTCCGGACAACTCGAATCTTCTGGGAAAGAGCGTATAACGGTTAATCCTGTTCCAAACGCTGTCCCACACCTCTCTTAAATACTAGAGTATTTAGATAACCACTTTATACTCAGAACGTATTCATATACTTCTATACACTGAAGCTAAACTAAAAGACTTTAAACTATTATATGTTTGACGTATTCTTGTTCAAACACAATTTAAACTATCCTATGTTTGACGTATTCTTGTTCAAACACAATTTAAATTATTCTATGTTTCACGTATTCTTGTTCAAACACAATTTAAACTATTCTATGTTTGACGTATTCTTGTTCAAACACAATTTAAACTATTCTATGTTTGACGTATTCTTGTTCAAACACAATTTAAACTATTCTATGTTTGACGTACTCTTGTTCAAACACAATTTAAACTATTCTATGTTTGACGTACTCTTGTTCAAACACAATTTAAACTATTCTATGTTTGACGTATTCTTGTTCAAACACAATTTAAACTATTCTATGTTTGACGTATTCTTGTTCAAACACAATTTAAGCTACTCCATGTTTGACGTATTCTTGTTCAAACATGAGGAGCGTATAAAACTTTTAAACTACTCAAGGTTTGACGTATTCTTGATCAAACACGAGGAAAGTGTAAAGACTTTAAGCTACTCGATGTTTTGTGTATTCTTATTCAAACACGAGAGAACTTTGAAACTCTAAATCTTATCACAATCCTTACTCTTTAATTATCGAATGACGTTTCTTTCTAAGGGGCTCGTTAAATCAACGATCACTCTTACGTGGAAACACTAGTCATGAGTTAAACAAATTCTTGTACTCTTTCTTGATCCACACACAAACGGAAGGACCTATGCGGACTATGTGACGATTTAAATGCTTGCGGGTGCACACGTAAGTATGAAAATCAGCGTGTGGGAAGACATAGTGAACTCTGTCATGTGCTATGATCTAAGACTTATCGTAAAAGGTAGCCACGAAACTTAGGTACCGTAGCGAACCCTTAGACATATTAGTCTACAAACTCAAATCATTAAAAACTATTATCAAATCCATTCTGAGTGATGCATCTCACTTTAGATCTTGAATGAAAGTTCTTCAGTTATTCTCTCAAATGCAATTCTGAAAATAGATCTTCAGATACATTCCTATGAAACTATATGCTTTGTAGGGAAACTTTTGGTAACCCCAGACTTTGGAAACTTAGAAACTTGAGCGTAATCTTATTCTTGTCATTCCAGTTAGGATTATAAACGTAACTCATAGTTTACTAAGGGACGTAAAGTATCTTTCTCATAATCCTTGTGCGTATCATAAGACTTAAAACGGAAACCTTCTACTTTAATTTCGGGACGAAATTTCCTAAAGTAGGGGAGACTGTAATATCCAGTATTTTTCCGACCAAACGTTTCTTAAACTGTTGCACGCGTTATTGTTTTAAAACTTAGATTCTTATTAAAAAAAAACTAGTTTCTCAAATAATAAATATTAAATTAATTGATATGGATTTCAAGGAAAACAATTATACTTGTACATATATATATGTGTGCGTTTTATAAACAAAATATTGTTAAAATTCTTAAAACACATGAGTTTATAATTATATAAATAATTTATAAACTTATTTCAAAAATACTTAAACTTATGAATCATAAATCTTAGGAATTGTGTTATAAAATTTTAGAATAATAAAACTTATAAAGCTTATTTTATTTTTACAAAAAATGAAACCATATTATTTGAATTTTATAAAATAACATATATACTTGTTTTTATAAAGTCAAGGGACTAAAACTGTCAATTATCGAAACTTACTTTAAACTAAACTCAAGTTTTTTTTACATAAAATAGCAGAACTTTAAAACTACAAAGGCCTGTCCTGTAATTAATCGAAACATTTGAATCAGAAAGCGGTCGTGAGTTCGATCCTCGCTTACACCGGTTTTCACCTACAATTATTCGAAATCGCGTTTCCGGCTACATTCGATGAACCTCGAGACTCGCCATACGCATGCGACCAAAGCCCAACGAGTTGCAATGTTCGAATTCAATGCTAACCACGCGTAATTTCAAATTTAAACCCGTTTAAACCAAACCGTAATCTCCCTAACCGTTCGAGCAATTAAAGCTGAAATTGGCTATAAACACCAACCGGAATACCTCAACGACATCATCCTCTAGCTATCCATACTTTCAATTCTTCCAAATCGCACCTGCATTGCTCGTTTGATCCCAGTGACAGCCGATCTCGACCTCCGACTCGTTCTTCCTCGAGTCGACATCAATTCAGGTAATTCCAATGGCCATTCTATTCGTTTTCATCCAGTTATCAATAACCCTCTGTCAATTTGCAAAAACAGAGGGTTAATCGGGTCGTATTTAAGGATTCTTGATCTAGGGTTCATAAGAAAATTTGGGTTGATTCGGGATTCTCTTTATCAATTTCTTTTTCGGTGATATAAACCAACGAGGCCCATAGGCAGGATGGTTTAAGCGTATGTGTGTGTTTGTGAACCGGGCGACCCGGGTTCGAATCCGGTTAGCCCAGTTTTCGTCCCTTTTATTTTTTTTACCTTTTAATCAGTTCCTAATACTTTTAATAATTTTTATAAATTCTGCGATACTTTTATAAACGTGAATATGAATTTTATTTACACTTTTATTTTCTGAAAACATTTTACTAGGGCTTTGTCATTCTTCTATTTTATTCTGAGACCATCAAACATGAACATTTCATAATTGATTACCCACTAGTGATTGATGATATTTCGTGGTGTTTAAGGTTTGAATTTAATTGTTTTTAGATTAAGATGTGGGCCAAACTATTGGTAAAAATTTATTAAAAGCTTGAAACAAAACATAAAAGTTAAAACGGTTAGAATTTACGTGACTTCAAAACGTGTAACTTTTGTTATAGGTTGAATTGACATGAAACTTCTGCAACTATATAGCATTTTATTATATTATTAGCTTTCTATATTAAAAAAGGTTAAACAAACAATTCTAATCATTTTTTATAATAAACGATCTTAAAATAGTCCGTGAATCAAATCGTTTAGTCCGGTTTAGTTTCAAAACGTAAACCAAATCTGGTAATTGATTATCCACTTTTACCGATTTAAACTACACTGATGATCAATAAAAAAACGCCAGTTTTACTAGACGATAAAATCAAACTGATGATCAATTTATCCAGTTTTACTGATTTAAACAAGGACCATATTGTTTGAGTTAAACTTGATATGCATTCATTTGTTATCTTTTACTAAAATGCATGAATCCATAATTTATGCTTCCTTCAATGTGTTAAGAAAGGTTCTTGATTATCGCATTATTACCATGTTTATAAGCAAATGCTACTTTTTGAACACTTATGTTCAATGTTTTCAGAACCGGACCGGACAACGAACCGGACGTCTTAGAGGTTCACTGGTCGGACCGGTCGGACCGGATTCAAGAACCGGATGACGCAATAAATAATATAAATATTCATAAAAATATATAGAAAAATATAAAAATTCCAAATACTACATATACAACCATTTAAACAATTTTGAGTCAAGGACGAGTGTTGTAAGTCTGTAGGAATTTTAATTCTTTTGAATCTTCAATTTTAATTTTGATTAGGGTTTTGGAGGACCTGTGGCAGCGTATAAGTTAAAAGGAAAGAGCCAAATTGAGTTAAAATTGTAAATAGAAGTAAGTAGGAGGACTATAAGATAAAAAGATAAAAAAATAGTAAATTTTTTATTTTTTTTTTTAAATTAAACTACCCGGTTCGACCACCGGTTCGACCGCTGAATCGCTTGAACCGCCCGGTTCAACCAGCAAACGGTCTCAGAGCATGTAACCAGACCGGTGGAGGTCACGACCGGTCGGACCGGTTTTAAAAACATTATATGTTAACTACAAGTTATGAGTTACTTTTAATTTTCACATTTTCCTTCAATGAGAAGTCAACCCACGCCCTTTGAGTCTTTGACCTTCATAAAATTGTTAAATGTGAATAGGGGTGTAAACGAGTCGAGCTGAGCCCGAGCTTGACTAGGCTCAAGCTCGGCTCGTTTAACTTATTGTGAGCTCGAGCTCGGCTCGATTCAAGCTCTAATTTTGAAGCTCGGGCTCGGCTCGTTGATAGTTTTATAAGCTCAAGCTCGGCTCGGGCTCGGCTCGTTTATTATATATTAATTAATTTATATATATTTATAATTATTTTTATATAAATTTTATTATAGTTTTTATATATAATATAATACATATTATTTATTTATATTTATCTTAATTTTATATATAATAATAATTATTATTATTATTTTATAAATATGTATTAAATATATTAAAAACATTATATAAATAAAAGGCTCGTTAAGGCTCGCGAGCCGGCTCGAGCTCGATAAGGGAAGCTCGGGCTCGGGCTCGTTTATTGAACAAGCTTATTCGAGCTCGAGCTCGTTTAAGCTCGGTTCGTTTCAAGTTTTTAGCGAGCCGATCTCGAGTAGCTCGCGAGCGGCTTGGCTCGTTTGCACCCCTAAATGTGAAGGGTTAAGGGCACTAATCGTTTCAAAAATTTATTATAAAATAACAAATATTTCATATAATAAACTAAACAAATATTAATCTTTCATTGTTAATAAAATATATACTCTAAATTAAAGAGTTCTAAATAATGTTGAATTCTATATATCTATATAACTCGACGAACTGTGATGATAATTCATATGCGTTTTTTTTTGTTTAACCCCTTATATCATATATAATAAAGGCTTTTAACCCGTTTAATTTTTTATATATTTTGTTTTTATGTAAACTTTTGTTCATTAACTAAAAAAACAGAATACAGAGCTACCTTTAGTTTTTTCAACATTCCGATATATGTTTTTTTGAAAATGGAGTTGTATTTAAAATCAAGTATTTTTTGTATCGTAAGCTATAGTGAGTACTGTTACAGTTCCAGAACCATAACAAACCGAACTAATAATGATCGAACAATATCGTTGCCGACACTGGTATTATATCATAACCGGTGTCGGTTTTCATTTTTATGGTTTTCAGTCGATGTAAAGCACGACTTTATTTTTGTGTGACAAAACCATCTCAAATAAACTTTTTTTTTCTATGGTAAAACTATAGCAAGTCCTGGTGCATTCACGAACCGAAACGATAGCTAACGGACAACATCGGTATCGTTATCGGTATTATTGGAACCCACGTTACTATTTATTTTTATTGTTTTCGATCGATGTAAACATGATTTTTTTTAATTTTAGTTTTTTATTTATCTTTTTCTTTATAACTTCTTTTGACCGGTTTTTATTTTTATGGTTTTTGTTCGTGACGGTTTCACACGGTTTTATCTTTTCATCAAACAACATTTTTTATTCGTTTTCGTTCTTTTTTCATTTATATAACATGACTTTTTCGTGATTTGCGAAGATATCGTCGGTAGATACTTTTTTTTGTCAACGTTTATACGTTAGAAATCGAGCCGACTTATCGCGTGTACCGTCACAACACGAGGGCTCAGTGGCTCACTCACGTGTTTTTAATAATCTTTAAACATGTTTTGGTTTTATAAGACTAGGCTGGTAAATAAAAACGATGTTTGCATAAAAAGTTATTAAAATGGTCAAACATACAACCGACCATGCATAGCGTATAAGTATGTGCACATGAAAATAAAAGGGTCCTTGTTATGGAACTATTCATCTTTTACATCAAAGTTACAAAGTTACAAACTACAAGCTCATTGATATTTTCTTTTAAACATATTTCAATGAAGTTATTTGATTTTTATTTTTCTACAAGCGAGTCATATAACTGTCAGAAGAATTGATTTAAAATTATAATTTTAGTCTATTCTAGGTGTGTTAACGAGCTTCATTAGTTATAAGTTACTCGAGATCGAGTCGCTGAAAGTTTAAATAAGGTTAAGCCTTAATTGGAGCTCATTTAATAAACGAGCTCGATCACAAATTTTACACAACGAGTTTGGTTAGACTCACCAACCTAAATTAACATATTATTTACTATCAACATGATTTGTTTGTTAATATAACTTGATTAATATTTTAGAATTATTTGTGATAAAAATAACTAAATGGTATATGTTATGTTAATATATAAATATTAAAATCATAAATATACATAAAAATAATTACATGCATATATGAATAAAATAATTTAAAATATTATAAATATTAAACTAGTCGAACGAGTTTTTTTAAATTGTTTAGGAGACGAACTCGAGTTCAAGCTATACGAGGGTGAGTTATACATGTTACGAACTTGCAATAGTTGACATACAACAAACTACGTTTTACGATACAATGTTCATATTTCTTTTTAGAGTAAATTTCGTTTTGAGTCCCTGTTGTTTGTTCGAAAAATTGATTTGAGTCCAATAGTTTCAATTAGACTTTTTAATTCCTTGTGGTTTGTCAATTTTCTCAATCAACTACCACTCTTTAACGCCATCCATCTTTTCGGTTAAATTTATATGAAAAGACAAAATTACCCATGTTATTAAATAAATATAAAATATTTTATTTTTAATTAACACAAAACCAAACCCTTCTTCTCCCGATCTTCAAACCCTAGCATCCACTTCATTTGGGTTTGTCCCTCTTTCTACCAAACACCACCGAAGTTACGGCTGGGGTTCTGCACGGCGCATGCGACCAAAGCCCAACGAGTTGCAATGTTCGAATTCAATGCTAACCACGCGTAATTTCAAATTTAAACCCGTTTAAACCAAACCGTAATCTCCCTAACCGTTCGAGCAATTAAAGCTGAAATTGGCTATAAACACCAACCGGAATACCTCAACGACATCATCCTCTAGCTATCCATACTTTCAATTCTTCCAAATCGCACCTGCATTGCTCGTTTGATCCCAGTGACAGCCGATCTCGACCTCCGACTCGTTCTTCCTCGAGTCGACATCAATTCAGGTAATTCCAATGGCCATTCTATTCGTTTTCATCCAGTTATCAATAACCCTCTGTCAATTTGCAAAAACAGAGGGTTAATCGGGTCGTATTTAAGGATTCTTGATCTAGGGTTCATAAGAAAATTTGGGTTGATTCGGGATTCTCTTTATCAATTTCTTTTTCGGTGATATAAACCAACGAGGCCCATAGGCAGGATGGTTTAAGCGTATGTGTGTGTTTGTGAACCGGGCGACCCGGGTTCGAATCCGGTTAGCCCAGTTTTCGTCCCTTTTATTTTTTTTACCTTTTAATCAGTTCCTAATACTTTTAATAATTTTTATAAATTCTGCGATACTTTTATAAACGTGAATATGAATTTTATTTACACTTTTATTTTCTGAAAACATTTTATTTAATTAATCTTAATTAAAACTTATGATAATAAATTTATTGAAAATAGTTTTAA
Organism: Smallanthus sonchifolius; assembly: GCA_023525975.1. Lineage (NCBI taxonomy): Eukaryota > Viridiplantae > Streptophyta > Magnoliopsida > Asterales > Asteraceae > Smallanthus > Smallanthus sonchifolius. The sequence goes on along the minus strand of CM042043.1, from coordinate 54,008,998 downwards.
ACTTTTAAAAGAATACTTCCAAAATTTATAAAACTTGGACATTCAATAGAAATCGTTTTATAAAATTTGAAACTTAATTCCTTATTCTTTTTTATATATACAATAAACTTAATTTTGTTTAAAACTTTAATTTCATAAATTTTAAACTTATGCATTTTATATTTAATATAAACAAGAAATCCACTTGTTTATATAAAATTTAAAACTAGAGAAATTCTTTTGAATCTTAAACTTATAGACCTTTTATCTAATTTAGGAAATTATATGAATCTTATAAACTTGGAATAAAATTTATATCTTGTAAATAGAAAATTTAAACCATTTATACTAATTTGGAAAGAGAATTATTTATACTTTATTTATTTGATTATTTATAAACTTATAAACTTTAAAACTTATAACTTAAAAATACATATGTTATATGATTTAAACTACAAGATAATAAATACTCAATACCTAAATGCTTTGATAAATCTTAAATGATTTATATTAATTAGATAAATATTTTGGATAATTCTCTATCCTTAACAGTCATATATTCTTGAAATAATTATTATAAAACCTTAATTATTATTTATCCTTTAAAATAATGATTATCATTATATATTCTTTAAATAAATATCATAAATCTTTAATAATTATTTATTCTTTGAACAATTATGGTTAAACCTTAATAAATATTTAGTCTTACACTTAACTATCTTAGATTATTATAACTTAACTTGTGCAGTTGATAATTATAAAGACTTTTAGATAATTAATTTAAACTATAAACTTACTAAACTTTGGTATTCAAGTCTTGCATTATGCATTCAAAACTTCATTTGAAACTTGATTCAAAACCTTATGAAACACAATCATTCTCGTCTCCCATTTGGAACCCTGGTCAATCTTGTAATCCTAGATCCTTTGTCTTGGACTTATAGAAATAAACTTGAAACTTTAGACTTATATTCTTAGGCTTATTGTGAGGATATTCTCCCTCAAAGTCTTACAAACTTACTCTTATCGGATACTCTTCATCAATCCAAGTGAGTATACTTAGCCCATTTTTCTTTCTATACTTTTGGGGTGAAACATGTTCAAAAACATTAAACTTATACAATTCTTGTACAACTATGACTAGATGCTTATTCTTATATTAAACTTGAGACTTGTATGCTTAGATTAAACTTAAAACTAGCATATTCATTAACTTTGATCAAGCTTATAGTAACAATGATAGATCTATTGCATTTAACGAATCCACCTTGATTGATTGACCCTTCGGGGGAGCCCTTGGTGATTGTTACTGAATTAAACTTTTAAACTTGAGACTTATATAAGGGTAACCTGCGGGTTATGCCTAAACTTGGTTGGAGGGTTGATATGCACAATGTTTAAGATACTTGTTCTCATACTTACATTATAGAATGCATAAATCATAGTGAATTGAACTCTTTTCAAATACTTGTTAAACTATTTCAAAACCTTTGTATCTCACCAACTATTTTGTAGTTGACAGATTCTTTCACATGTTTCAGGTTCTACATCGTGAGACTTATTTGTGATCACATAGGACGTTTTGGACCTAGACTACTTATTAAATAAATGTTGTATACTTGTTATTTCCTTTGTATTGAACCTTTGAATCTATTATTAATGAAATATTGAAACTTTAATAGTCAACCTTGTGCTGTTGAACAACCGCGTCCGTCCCGACGTATAATCCGCCGTCGGTTGGGGTGTGACACCTCTTTCTTTTGTTAAATAATGAAATTAAAAAGAAATATATTTTTAAATATTTAATATAAATCTAACTATGATACTTATTATTTAATTATAAATACTTATTATATCATTAACTAAATAAATTTAATATGATTTAACATTTATCAATTACATAAAAAAATAATACCCAGTAGAAAAAAAATTAACTTAACAAAATTTATAACTGTCGCATCAAATTATATTTTTTAAATACATATTTTGACGAGTGTATGTGTTAACGTGTTAAATTATATTTTATTTAACACATATAATACAGGTTTTTAAAAACATAAATTGTTTAATACTAAATATATAAAGCTATGTTAAGTAATATTTTTTATTTGTATGTTAAAAAAACTATTTTAATTATTATTATTTAAAACTTTTTATTTTAAAACATATCATTTTTTAAATCTTTCGTTTTTTTAAATCATTCGTTTTATTAAACTTTTCGGTTTTTTAAATTGTTCGTTTTAAACCTTTTTTTATATCATTCATTTTTCAAATCGTTCGTTTTTAAACTTGTTCGCTTTTTAAAATCATTCAATTTTTAAAGTTGTTCGTTTTTAAACCATTTGTTATTTAAACAATATGTTTTTTTTAATCGTTCGTTTTTTAACCTTTTTTAATATAATTTGTTTTATTAAAATCGTTCGTTTGTAAAGTGTTCGCTTTCTAAAATCGTTTGTTTTTTAAAATTGTTTATTTTTTTAACTGTTTGTTTTTAAATCGTTCGTTTTCATCCACAAGAAACCAAGGCCTCATCGAACGGAACAAAAACCTTGCATCTATTGCCATCATATATCATAAATTCTCATTATCATCATCAACATCGGACTACCACCGCCATGGCACCATTTGATCGTGCAACCTATGCATTCCCCGCAAAAAACATTTCCTCTTCCGAGATCATATATGTGTTTTGGAACTTCTGAGTGACAGTTTAAAAAGGACTGCCACATAAGCCATTTTAAAAAGGGGGAAATTTCCAGAATGAACATTTTCATTATTGGTTTCTTAAAAATAAACAAAGAAAGGTCAACTCCTCCAAAATAAACATCATTTTTCGTCGAGATGCTATCAAAACTCGGCGACTTCGCCGAAATACGTGTCTTGGCCCTTTAACGTACACGTGTCATTTTTCGCCGAAATACGTCCAAAACTCGGCGTTTCGCCTAGATTGCATTCTAGGCGTTTTCGCCTAGTTATGAAGAAATCCCCGCGAAACGCCTAGTTATGAACCAAACTCGGTGAAACGTCTATTATGTTTTCGCCTAGTTATGAAAAAATTCCGGCGAAACGCCTAGTTATAAACAAAACTCGGCGAAACGCCTAGTTATGAACAAAACTCGACGAAAACATGTTTCGGCGATTTTGTCGAGTTTTTAAAATTTTTCGTCGAAAATGACACGTGTAAGTTAGAGGACGAAGCCACGTGAACTCGGCGAAGTCGCCGAGTTTGAGTGGTATTTCGGCGAAAATTCATGCTTATTTTGAGTAAGTTGAAAAGTCTTTGTTTATTATTGAGAAAAAGTTTTCAAAATTGTTTATTCTAAGAATTTTCCCTAATATCGATCAGTTTAAAAAAGTTAACGGTTTAAAAATTGAATGATATTAAAAAAAAAGACGACCGATTTAAAAAAACAACAGTTTAAAAAACATACAATTAAAAAAAAGATGTTAAAAATGGTTTAAAACAAACGATTTAAAAAAAAATGAACGATTTAAAAAGGATTATTGGATTTTAATAATCTCACATTTTATCAATTGTCCAATAATAATCCCAACTGAGAATATTCTTACCACCGGTCCCTTCTTTCAAACTATTTTTTTACATTGGACCTCCCGTTAAAAAAACTTAACGTCGTTAGAGTTTATATGACGTGGACATCTGCAAACCGCCGAAAAGTCAAACCAAGCTAGCAGTGGTCTCGTGGTGGCTTTTAAAATTGGCTCTGGTGTTGTTTAACTAGTCTCGTGGGTCCGGAAAGTCCAAACAGAGACAACGGTGGTGTTTAACTATTTCAAAAGCCAACACGAGACCACTGCTAGCTTGGCTCGACTTTCCGGCGGTTTGGAGACTTCCACGTCATATAAACTCTAACGACGTTAAGTTTTTTTAACGGGTGGTCCAATGTAAAAAAATAGTTTGAGAGTAGGGACCGGTGTTGGTAAAAGGTGGGATTATTAAAATCCAATAATCCTTTAAAAAAATCAATGGTTAAAAACGGTTCACCAACGTTGCTAGGGTTCTGGAGGGGTTGAACTGGACACCACCTCTGCATCGTTTAACAATATACATTCAACATCATACTTCCAGCCAATAGGAGGCTGTTGAAGTTCTCTGTATATGATTGAATGGTTCATGTGAGCTTCCTAAACCATGATTTTCTTTCCTCCCTTGAGAAATCTCTTGGGGTGCTAGCTGAGTAGGAAAAACCTTCAAATATGTATTTGGCAAATTTCATTGGTATACACAGTCTTGACATGGAGAACCTGGATCCCAAGATAGTATTTGATGGACCCATTTGGTCAAGAAGTTCAGCTATGTCATCATCGTCACTCGATTCCAATGGTCTAGGTTTGACCCATTCACCCTTAATCAAGGCAGTACACAAGTGCATGCTTAGTGGGGGAGTTGAGAGCACTTAGTAGAATAAATAGATGCTTACGAATGGGCCGGAACTCTATTCTTGGGCATGATGTTGAGAGAAAACATTCAACATTGTATACAAAGAAATATTTACTCATATATGAATTATATTTATCATTTTTTTCATTTTACATTGTATTTTTTATTCAACCCTTGTGGAATACATCATCAAATGTTGTATAAGAATACATGTTCAGATGTTCATCATTCTAATATTAAGGTTTACATCGTGTAACACACGGGTTTAAAGCTAGTATGTATAATCATTACAAATAACCTTGTGTTAAAAGGAGGAAAAAGTGGGAGTTGAGTGTTTTCATTCATCCGATTCTTAATATCGCTATGGATTTGGATTCCATGAAGTAGGCTTGAGAGTTTGAACGATGTTTTCGAACCGGACATGATGGGACGAGGAACCGGTCATATAACCGATTGAGTGTTTTTGAACCAGTCAGATCAGTTGTAGCAGTGAACGGGACCGGGTGATCGTACCAGATTTCAATATTTTATTATTGTTTTTATTTTTTTCTTTCAAATTCTCGTTTACTTGTTCATTAACTACTTTCGACCCCATATTTATTTGCTTAATGCTTCATATGTTATTAAAATTATCAATCCATACCAAAAGATAAAGTAGTGTCATATTTTGTTTTAAATAAGTTATATCTATATCGTTCCAAGTTTTAAATTATTTATGACAACATAAGGTTTTGAAACGGATTCTACCTTTGATAACGGCTGACTATGAAATTATTGTCTTGAACTACATGATGCACATACTTGTAAATAGAGTTGCACAAAAAACTCGGATAAATAGCCGCAACCGGTTTTTAACCCGAACCGAAATTTGTTTGGACCCAAATGGAACCGTATGGTTGAAATCAGTTTGTAACCCTCTTCGCTGAAACCGGTTAAAACCAAACCGAACAAGATAAAACCCCGTTTCAAACCGAACCAATCATTTTCCCCATAAAAACCAGTTTCAAACCTAACCAATTTCAACAAAAACCCAATGTTGATCAGCTTTGATCGAACCCGAACCGGTTTGTTCTAGAAACCGGTTTATGCACCTCTTTAGGCTTCATCATCTCTTTTGAGTCTATTATTTTTCATCTATTTGTTGAGCCCAAAAGATCTTCGGCCCACGCCAATATTTCAGGCCCTACAATCAACCCATCTAAACAATGTATCCATAAATCCTAACAAATATAATTTAGGGTTTGTACTCTTCGTCTTCTTCATCTCATCGCAGGCGTCGGCTGGTATCTGGTGAAGCGAAAATGGTGAAAGGCCGCCAAGGAGAACGCGTCAGGTAAACCTCTCCTTCTAAAAACCCTAAATCTTCATTCATCATCTTCAACACATCTCAATTCTCGCTAACATCTGTCTAATTCATTTCAGACTCTACACCAGAGGAACAGTTCTCGGCTACAAGAGGTAAGTACCAATCGAATTTGTATTTTTTGTTTTCAGAACGTTGAAATTGTAGGTTTTTGATTATTTGACCGATTTCGATTAGGTCAAAGTCGAACCAGTACCCGAACACATCGTTGGTTCAAATTGAAGGTGTGAACACGAAGGAGGAGGTGGCATGGTACCAAGGGAAGCGCATGGCGTACATATACAAAGCTAAGGTGAAGAAGAATGGATCACACTATCGGTGCATTTGGGGGAAAGTGACCAGGCCTCATGGGAGCACTGGTGTTGTTCGTGCTAAGTTCAAGTCCAATCTTCCTCCTAAGTCAATGGTAATTGTATATTGCATAGGGAAATTGTAGCTTTGTGTTTGTGGAATTTTGTTAAATGTTTGATTTTTTTGTTTGCAGGGAGCTAGGGTTAGGGTTTTCATGTACCCAAGCAACATCTAAGGTGATAAGTTTATCTGTTATTGTTCCTTTTGTTTGTTTCGTTTGTGCATTTGAATTGAGTTGTTGCTATGTTTTTTATGATTAGAGTGTGAATGTTGTAGTCGTTTACGTTGTGATCTGGGTAAGCAGAGTTTTATTAGGTGAGTTTCTGTAGCAGTTTTTGTACAAGAAGCAGTTTTGTTTATCAGGTTATATATGTTATAAAAGTGGCAAGATGTTTACCCCTAGGCTCTTTTTGAGATTATGGTTGTAACGCCTAAGTTGGACTGATTTTTTGTATTGATTGGTGCCTTGTACTGACATAATATGAAGTATCGACGATTGGGGCTATTATAGGCATTCCGTTCTATGTAGTCAATGGCAAGCTATGCGCACACTTAGGTGGCTGGAACACAAGCATAGTCGTCAGCTTCTGTTTCTCTGTTATTTTTCTAGTTATACTTAAAAGCGCAAATTAAAAAAAATATAGAATGCCCAAAACTTGCTTTATAGAGCCTCAGCTTGTAGGCGTGGAAAAGAATTAATTTAGTTTATGATTTGTTATGTTATGTTTTTTTAATTGGATGATTTTAAGAGGTGTTCAAAAATCTTGATAATAGTGATTTTAATTGCTAGTTTAAGTTACGTTTTTATTATATTTGGGCAGTAGTGTTAGTTTTTATGCCTATCAACTATTTTTTATTATTGTGCTAGGCTACATGCGAGTCCTTTGCACTTTCAGTGCACCTTTGAATACCTAGGTATTGATTAAAACTCAACTTTTTCCATACAAAGTATGGGTCTTCAGTCTAAAGTTATCTTTTTTATCATCCATGCAAGAATAACCAAAATTTATTTTGTTGGGACTTACGGTCACGTGTAAGCTGTTGGAAAAACCTATAACATGGGAGAGATTTAACTAATAAACAAACCCTTGTTAATTTTTTCTTTCTAGAGTCATGGTCGTCTTTCAAACATCTGTCTACAAAAAGCAAAGCATAAAACAATAACAATGGTTTAGCAATATGTTAGTTAAATGCACCGTGTTAGTTGCTTTTACACACACACTTGTTAAAATGCTATGTGTGTAAAAACACACACAAATCCTCTCCTTTTCACTTTGTTTTTGAATTAGATTGATGTAACATGTTCTGGTAAATGATGGTTTATGTTTTATTCCCTACATTGGGTGTTTCTTGCTTCGGTAGACGATAATTCCCTGTTTTATTTTCTTTTTTATGCTCGTCTTGATTCTTTAACATCAAGACCCTTGGTATGTGGATGCAATTTGGACTGCTTTCTTTGTTTTCATGGTTTGCATATTCTATTAATTTCTCTGCATGATGGACTTGTATGAAATCTAATTTTGCATGTTCTCTTTATCCTAGAGCTCAAGTGTCGTCGTGATCTTATAAAAACTTAAAGATCAGTTTATTTTTTATTACATAGTCTGTTGTTATAGCCTAATCTGAATATCATCTGAACTTTTTTTGCTGCAGATCGTAGCCAAAAGAGGAAAAAAGAATGAAGATATCATTGCTGATGTTTAAAGGCTAGGTATACCAATTTTGTGATGTTTGCCTTCTGCTTTCTGTAGCATGTGTTATAACCTTTTTGCTTAAGTGAATTTGAATTTGATTTTATGTTGAATTTAGCTGAACTGATCAGACATTTGAATGGTTCAAGTACTCATCGATTCTGAAGCTCGTCTTGGTTCATATTTTTGATTTTTAACTCTCTTGTTAAGATTAAGTTCTTGGATTTATATTTTCCCCGAGCAACTGACATTAGTGTTACAAATAGAGGTGCTCAAAAGAACTGGATCCCAATCCGATCCGACGGATTATTCGAAACCGGATCCGGCTAGAACCGGATTTTTTAAGAACCGGCGGATCAAGAACCGGTTTAGGTGTTTTTGACGGATCGGATAAAAATCGGACAAAAATCGGACATTTTGGAACCTGTTTTTTTCGGACAAAATAGAACCGGTTCTAGCCGTTGGGTTAAAAAAAGCGGCTATATAGCCGTTAATATGGCCGTTTTTTTGTTTTTTTTTTTGTTTTTGAGGCTTGAAACTTGGTATAAATAGGTATTGGGTGTATGGGTTAGTTCACCACAACATTCTAGCTCTCAAAACTCAAAAACGCTCTCAAAACGCAAAAAAAGCTCGCTTTACGCAAAAAAAAAACGCTCTCATGGCTTCCGCTTCCGCAAGCACTTAAAATTCGGTTGGTGGTTCTACTAGCGATGTCACGGTGGTGACAATACTTCCTTGCTCCCGAAACCAAGAGATATGGGCTTATTTCAATTTATGCGAAATGTCGAACGGTTCGCAAAAGGCTCGTTGCAAACGTTGTGGTAAAATTTTAGGTGCTACGGGAAATAGCACTTTGAGGAAACATATTGGTAGTCACGCAAAACACACTCAAGGTGAAGATCAAACTCAAATTGGTAGAGATGGATGAGTTTGGCAATACAATGCCGAGAGGGTTCGTGAGAGAATGACACATTTTGTCATTCAAGAAGGTTTGTCTTTTGATCATTTTGATAATCCGTGCTTGACGAGGATGATACAAGAGACGCTTCAACCGAGTTACACAAATGTAAGTCGTTCTACTTTGAGAAGAGATTATTTAAAAATGTGGAAAAGAGCTAAAAAAGAATTAATTTTAGGTTTTGAAAATTTAAATACCGGCATTAACTTAACAACGGACGTTTGGTCCGCTTCACATGGTTTACCCGAATCGTACCTTTACGTTACCGCACATTGGGTTCAACCGGAGTCGTGGCAAATGATGAAGCGTACGATTGCGTTTGATTATTTTGGATATCCACATACCGGTGAAAACTTATTTTATATTTTAGACTCGGTCATTCAAACTTATAAAATTCAACCAAAAATATTTGCAATATCTTTTGATAACGCTTCAAATAACACAAACGCGGTGAAAAAATTAAAAATAAAATATGAACCGTCTTGTAACGGTATTTTCTTTCATAGTCGATGTGTTGCACACATCATTAACTTGGTTGTGCAAGACGGTCTAAACGTCCAAAAAATAAGAGACGTAAAAGAAAATTTTAAAGTGATGTTACGTGAAGTTTTTAGCACAAGCAAAAAAAGATATATAAACTATAGAAACTTATGCCAACAAACGGATTCCATCTTTTTAGGTTCGAATTGGGACGTACCTACTAGATGGAACTCGACATGGAAAATGTTTGAATCGGCCTTAAGGCAAAGAGTTAATTTAAAACATTTTCATGATAAACTTGTACAAAAGAAACGTTGTTCACAAAAATTTGATAATATAAGTTGGGATATGATCGAAAAACTAACTAATTTGCCTGAGGTTTTTAAAAATGCAACTACATGTTTATCGGGAGTTTATTATCCCACGTCTTCGCTAATACTTCAACAATTATACTTAATATGTAATAAATTAAAAGAGTTTGAATATCGCAGCCCTATTTTTGAAAAATTGGTAAAACCTATGAAAGCTAAATTTAAAAAAAAATTCAGAAATGCCGGCCGTTGTTACATGTTTGGCCGCCTTAAACCCAACGATTAATGTAACCGATGTTGAAACATTAATTGGATCAATATCGGATGATTTAAATATGTTCGAGGAAGACCCAAATTTTGAATCAAATGCAATAAGGGATTTCAATTCGACTTTTAATAATATGTTTGATTATTATTTACGCAAATATGGTGGAAGTGGTGATCCATCAAACATACGTGAATCAATGGGTTCGGGTTCAAGTTCTAGTAGTTCAAGGAACCCGATGCTAAATTTATTTAACACTTTAAGAAACGAAAATACTAAACGAGCTCGTGGAAGCACACCAAGTAGCGAGCTTAGGAGATATCAAGCAACCGACTTTATTTCAACTCTAAGATCCGAAGAGTTTGAAAACTTTGATATCTTGAGTTGGTGGCAAGGAAGGGAATCCCAATATCCCGTTCTAGCCGCAATGGCCCGTGACCTACTAACCGTCCAAGCTTCCACGGTAGCTTCGGAATCTGCTTTTTCTCTTAGTGGCAGGGTTTTATCTATTCGAAGAACGAGGCTTACACCGGAATCTATGGAGATGTGTATTTGCTTGAAGGACCATTTGGATGCTGCCGAACGTGTACAACATGTTGCAAAACTAAAAGGCGAGCTTGACATTGAACAAGAAATACATGAATTCGAAGTAGAACAAGGGGAAGCGAATCCACTTTCTGACGAAAAACAAGCTTATGATGAAGCCCAACGTATCTCAAGCGAAGAAGATTGAAAACCGATGTTACAAAGACTAAGACGAGTAGACGACGAATAACGAGTCATAATAAATAATATATATTTTGTGATTCAATTATGTTTTTTGTAATTTTTTTGTATGAACAATTGTTAAATCACTTAAAAAAAGCTAAAAAATAAATAAAACATGTATTTTATAGTGTATCTTTGTTAATTTTAAAAAAAAAAAAATTTAAAAAATCCGGTGGAACCGGTTTTTTTTGTCCGGTCCGGTCCCAATAGGTTCCAACTCTCCACTCCCTTAACCGGATCCGATCCGGAACCGGTTCCAATGGATCCGACCGTTGACCATCGTTGACCGAACCGGTCCGGATCCGGAAAAAAAACCGGTTTGTGCAGTTACAAATTCTGACATGAACTCGAAAATAAATAGGTTGTGTTTGGCTTGACATATTTAACCTGTATAAGTTAACGGTTGCCGTTTAGTTAAACCAAGTCTCTCTGTCCTTGGATCAAGTACTCTTCGGCTTATAATTGATCTCTATGGTTAAGTTAAACAAGTCTATCTGTCAATCTGTTAAATTAAACGAGTCAAACTCCCAACTTGCTTACGGCATGTTTAACCCATTTATCATATCCTCAACATGTTGAACCTATTTACAACTTGATTACAAACTTTACGATATGTCAATCTGTTTGGTTATATTTTATGTTCCATATGAACAAATATATAGGTTGTATTTAGGTTAAACGTTCAATCTATGACATGATTAAATTAAATTATATAAGATGGTTTGTGATACAAACACTTGGCTGTTTTGATTTTTTCTTTAAAAAATGAGGCATTTAATGTAATTTTGGTTTTTTATCCTCCACTTGGTGAGTGCATAGGTAGTCGAAATTGATTGTTGGTTTGAGGCATAGAGTAGACCATTATTCATGAACCATTCACTGCATCTTCATCACAAGAGAGCATGGAGTGATTTTCTTTGATGTTGGGTTGAATTCCAACTTTTTAGTAATAAGTGTAAAGTATCATTTGATATCAATTTAAATTACTTCTAAAAATATCATCCATGGTGAAGTTTACTCTACTTTTATAGTGGCTACTCGGTCTAAGTTAAAAAGTGGTGTTACGTGAGCAGCATGCAGATAGTGACTTTGATCACCCTCACACTCACTAAGGGTATGTAGTAGTTAGTGAGTGTGATTCAAAAAAAGCTGGTGATGTATAGTGTTGTGATTAGTGGATGAAAATAAAAAAAAAGATCAAAAAATAATTCTTTTGCCCAACACCTATTACCACCCTCCTCATTCATGAAGGGGCGACGCGGTGTGCAACGCCTGCCACCTCAACCACGCCCTCTCCTCACGGTGCCCATTAGATGTAACCTTAAAACATTATTATGTTATCAAATGGTAATTGACAAAATAAGTGTTAATTCAACCTAATTCGCTTAGAAATTAATTTCATAACATTTAGATGTATTCGATGCCAATGACAATTGTCATGAATTGACGATAATGTGTTACATACATCTATTGGCTTCAAGTCAAGTGGTTCAATAGACGTATCATATGTAAAAACTAATGGTACACCTTAACATTATAAAACTAGGGCTTTGTCATTCTTCTATTTTATTCTGAGACCATCAAACATGAACATTTCATAATTGATTACCCACTAGTGATTGATGATATTTCGTGGTGTTTAAGGTTTGAATTTAATTGTTTTTAGATTAAGATGTGGGCCAAACTATTGGTAAAAATTTATTAAAAGCTTGAAACAAAACATAAAAGTTAAAACGGTTAGAATTTACGTGACTTCAAAACGTGTAACTTTTGTTATAGGTTGAATTGACATGAAACTTCTGCAACTATATAGCATTTTATTATATTATTAGCTTTCTATATTAAAAAAGGTTAAACAAACAATTCTAATCATTTTTTATAATAAACGATCTTAAAATAGTCCGTGAATCAAATCGTTTAGTCCGGTTTAGTTTCAAAACGTAAACCAAATCTGGTAATTGATTATCCACTTTTACCGATTTAAACTACACTGATGATCAATAAAAAAACGCCAGTTTTACTAGACGATAAAATCAAACTGATGATCAATTTATCCAGTTTTACTGATTTAAACAAGGACCATATTGTTTGAGTTAAACTTGATATGCATTCATTTGTTATCTTTTACTAAAATGCATGAATCCATAATTTATGCTTCCTTCAATGTGTTAAGAAAGGTTCTTGATTATCGCATTATTACCATGTTTATAAGCAAATGCTACTTTTTGAACACTTATGTTCAATGTTTTCAGAACCGGACCGGACAACGAACCGGACGTCTTAGAGGTTCACTGGTCGGACCGGTCGGACCGGATTCAAGAACCGGATGACGCAATAAATAATATAAATATTCATAAAAATATATAGAAAAATATAAAAATTCCAAATACTACATATACAACCATTTAAACAATTTTGAGTCAAGGACGAGTGTTGTAAGTCTGTAGGAATTTTAATTCTTTTGAATCTTCAATTTTAATTTTGATTAGGGTTTTGGAGGACCTGTGGCAGCGTATAAGTTAAAAGGAAAGAGCCAAATTGAGTTAAAATTGTAAATAGAAGTAAGTAGGAGGACTATAAGATAAAAAGATAAAAAAATAGTAAATTTTTTATTTTTTTTTTTAAATTAAACTACCCGGTTCGACCACCGGTTCGACCGCTGAATCGCTTGAACCGCCCGGTTCAACCAGCAAACGGTCTCAGAGCATGTAACCAGACCGGTGGAGGTCACGACCGGTCGGACCGGTTTTAAAAACATTATATGTTAACTACAAGTTATGAGTTACTTTTAATTTTCACATTTTCCTTCAATGAGAAGTCAACCCACGCCCTTTGAGTCTTTGACCTTCATAAAATTGTTAAATGTGAATAGGGGTGTAAACGAGTCGAGCTGAGCCCGAGCTTGACTAGGCTCAAGCTCGGCTCGTTTAACTTATTGTGAGCTCGAGCTCGGCTCGATTCAAGCTCTAATTTTGAAGCTCGGGCTCGGCTCGTTGATAGTTTTATAAGCTCAAGCTCGGCTCGGGCTCGGCTCGTTTATTATATATTAATTAATTTATATATATTTATAATTATTTTTATATAAATTTTATTATAGTTTTTATATATAATATAATACATATTATTTATTTATATTTATCTTAATTTTATATATAATAATAATTATTATTATTATTTTATAAATATGTATTAAATATATTAAAAACATTATATAAATAAAAGGCTCGTTAAGGCTCGCGAGCCGGCTCGAGCTCGATAAGGGAAGCTCGGGCTCGGGCTCGTTTATTGAACAAGCTTATTCGAGCTCGAGCTCGTTTAAGCTCGGTTCGTTTCAAGTTTTTAGCGAGCCGATCTCGAGTAGCTCGCGAGCGGCTTGGCTCGTTTGCACCCCTAAATGTGAAGGGTTAAGGGCACTAATCGTTTCAAAAATTTATTATAAAATAACAAATATTTCATATAATAAACTAAACAAATATTAATCTTTCATTGTTAATAAAATATATACTCTAAATTAAAGAGTTCTAAATAATGTTGAATTCTATATATCTATATAACTCGACGAACTGTGATGATAATTCATATGCGTTTTTTTTTGTTTAACCCCTTATATCATATATAATAAAGGCTTTTAACCCGTTTAATTTTTTATATATTTTGTTTTTATGTAAACTTTTGTTCATTAACTAAAAAAACAGAATACAGAGCTACCTTTAGTTTTTTCAACATTCCGATATATGTTTTTTTGAAAATGGAGTTGTATTTAAAATCAAGTATTTTTTGTATCGTAAGCTATAGTGAGTACTGTTACAGTTCCAGAACCATAACAAACCGAACTAATAATGATCGAACAATATCGTTGCCGACACTGGTATTATATCATAACCGGTGTCGGTTTTCATTTTTATGGTTTTCAGTCGATGTAAAGCACGACTTTATTTTTGTGTGACAAAACCATCTCAAATAAACTTTTTTTTTCTATGGTAAAACTATAGCAAGTCCTGGTGCATTCACGAACCGAAACGATAGCTAACGGACAACATCGGTATCGTTATCGGTATTATTGGAACCCACGTTACTATTTATTTTTATTGTTTTCGATCGATGTAAACATGATTTTTTTTAATTTTAGTTTTTTATTTATCTTTTTCTTTATAACTTCTTTTGACCGGTTTTTATTTTTATGGTTTTTGTTCGTGACGGTTTCACACGGTTTTATCTTTTCATCAAACAACATTTTTTATTCGTTTTCGTTCTTTTTTCATTTATATAACATGACTTTTTCGTGATTTGCGAAGATATCGTCGGTAGATACTTTTTTTTGTCAACGTTTATACGTTAGAAATCGAGCCGACTTATCGCGTGTACCGTCACAACACGAGGGCTCAGTGGCTCACTCACGTGTTTTTAATAATCTTTAAACATGTTTTGGTTTTATAAGACTAGGCTGGTAAATAAAAACGATGTTTGCATAAAAAGTTATTAAAATGGTCAAACATACAACCGACCATGCATAGCGTATAAGTATGTGCACATGAAAATAAAAGGGTCCTTGTTATGGAACTATTCATCTTTTACATCAAAGTTACAAAGTTACAAACTACAAGCTCATTGATATTTTCTTTTAAACATATTTCAATGAAGTTATTTGATTTTTATTTTTCTACAAGCGAGTCATATAACTGTCAGAAGAATTGATTTAAAATTATAATTTTAGTCTATTCTAGGTGTGTTAACGAGCTTCATTAGTTATAAGTTACTCGAGATCGAGTCGCTGAAAGTTTAAATAAGGTTAAGCCTTAATTGGAGCTCATTTAATAAACGAGCTCGATCACAAATTTTACACAACGAGTTTGGTTAGACTCACCAACCTAAATTAACATATTATTTACTATCAACATGATTTGTTTGTTAATATAACTTGATTAATATTTTAGAATTATTTGTGATAAAAATAACTAAATGGTATATGTTATGTTAATATATAAATATTAAAATCATAAATATACATAAAAATAATTACATGCATATATGAATAAAATAATTTAAAATATTATAAATATTAAACTAGTCGAACGAGTTTTTTTAAATTGTTTAGGAGACGAACTCGAGTTCAAGCTATACGAGGGTGAGTTATACATGTTACGAACTTGCAATAGTTGACATACAACAAACTACGTTTTACGATACAATGTTCATATTTCTTTTTAGAGTAAATTTCGTTTTGAGTCCCTGTTGTTTGTTTGAAAAATTGATTTGAGTCCAATAGTTTCAATTAGACTTTTTAATTCCTTGTGGTTTGTCAATTTTCTCAATCAACTACCACTCTTTAACGCCATCCATCTTTTCGGTTAAATTTATATGAAAAGACAAAATTACCCATGTTATTAAATAAATATAAAATATTTTATTTTTAATTAACACAAAACCAAACCCTTCTTCTCCCGATCTTCAAACCCTAGCATCCACTTCATTTGGGTTTGTCCCTCTTTCTACCAAACACCACCGAAGTTACGGCTGGGGTTCTGCACGGCGTCGCCGTCACCGTCGTCATCTCTCTCCTGAGTTGCCATAGTCGCCGTTTTTCACTCAAATCTATATGTGGCTGCCGATTGCAACCTCTCCTCATCGTCTCCTGCCTCAAGAACTAGCCGCCGTCGCCGCCAATTTTGAGGGTTGCTTCACTTGCCGCCGTTGACACCTACTCCGCCACCATCGACGCTTGAAGCTACTGTATGAGTCACCGGAAAAGCGACCCATTTGATCTAGCCACCAACCTCATACTTTCCAGGCTGCAACTTAGTCTTGGATCTGGGTGTTTGATTTGGATATTTAGAAATTTTGCCTGTCCTTGAACTTCTTTTTTGGGTGAAGAGATTGGAGCAGTTATATATATTTTTATCGAATGAGTCAGTTTATTTTGGAGTAGTTTTATCTTGGTCATTGGAAGTTGACAGCTTTATGCAATTCCTTGCATTCTTTATCTTTAGATTCAAAGTTTCTTTTTAACAAATCTATATCTTCTTCAGCTGCTATGTGTTTATCTTTTGGTGTTTGGGATTACTTATTAAGCTACTTATTAACTTATTAACTTTTTTTAAAAGTTAATAAGTTAAAAGTTTGTTTGGATAAATCAAAATAAGATGGAAATAAAGAAGAAATAAGTAGTTTTTGAAAAGTAAGTTTACTTTTCAAAAACTACTTATTAACTTTTTCGTTAATAAGTACTTTTGAGAAGTAATCCCAAACACCCCTGTGATAGATTTTGATTAAGCTTCTGCTTGGATGGAGTTATACATGGAGAAGAGGAAATGTGAGAGAGAGAATAGAATTTATATATATTTTTAATTTTTTTAAAATCAGAGGTATGTTTGTCTTTTTGTAAAAAGTTAACAGAAAAAATGAATGACGTTAGAGCGTGGTAGTTAATTGAGACAATTGACAAACCATGAGGACTCAAAAACTTCAATTAAAACTATTGGACTCAAATCGATTTTTTGAGCAAACATAGGGACTCAAAACAAAATTTACTCTTCCTTTTATATAAATTATCATCCTTCAATATTCATATAACGTGTCACGAATTCTACTTGAAAGGTTTATTATTATTCCGTTAATTAAAAAAATTGCAAATACATCGTTGAAAATAGTTGGTCAACACAAATAAAAAATTGAAGTTTCAAATAAAAACCACGGTATATCATTTACATTTAACATGTAAAACTGAGCCATATATTAAAAAGAAACTCAATAGTGAATAGGTGTAATATAAAAAAAATATACATAGAATAATGAAAACTAACACCCTATAAAACGGTGAACCCGGTGCTTTAGTTAGCCCCTTATTTATGCAGGGTTTGATGAGGGGCCGAATCGCTTCGCAGTCTGATGTACGCAGCCTTACATTTCATTTTATGCATTAGGTTGTTTCTACGGTTTGAACTCATAACCTTAAGGTCACAAAGCAGCAACGTAACATCTGGTCTCTTGTACCAACAATATTGTCCGCTTTGCCCCTAAAAGCTCATATATTTGTTTTTGGTTGTCCGGATAAAAACTTTCCAGGGGTCACCCATCCCTGGATTAATCCCACCCGATCACACTTAACTGTGGAGTTCTCCTCTCATCCACTATATTAAGCTCTAAAACGCGTTGATGCTATTTTAGACGGGGCATTCCTTATGAACCAAACATTTCTCCCGTGACAGAACAGAGGAAAATGATATCGGATTTACCTAAGGTGTTACAGTCACCTTCCAATTGATGTAAGTCGCACACTCAAAACGTCTATTTGAGTAAAATAAGGACAATTGCAATATAAACCTAATATAAAATCATTTCATCCGACATCTATAGTGTTAAAATAAACTCTAATTCATATAAAGTTGCAAGGGCGATTAAGAACCCAACGGTCGACATGATCATAGTACAAACTTAATGGAATAAGCAAACAAACTTTGATATAAATGTACAAACATTCATGGTCACATCAATCATTTACAATAAAGATATTTATTGTTACACTATTGTATGCCATGTTATATGTCCTTATCAATGTGGCCTATATCATCCAAAAAGCAACTAACCATGTGCGAAGCTTTGTGAGGCTCCGACCTCCACCCCCTGATTTTCTTGCTCAGTGGTGTTAATTTATTCGTATTCGGTCGATTTTTCGCTCAGTAGTATTAATTTATATGTATTGGGCGAAAATTTTATAATTCCGCCCCCTGGTAAGAAAAAAAAAAGCTCGCCCAATTTTATTAAGCCACGAGATTAGCTCGTTAACAATTAGGGGGCCATCGAGGATGTATTTCCCACAAAGAAAGGCAGATTGGGAATCCGATATTCATCCTACATTGATTGCACTATTTTACACGAATAAACAAAGCAAGGGTAACATCACATGAGTACATAGGACTCCACGTAAAATTCCCTAACATCGACACCCTGCTTTGATTGCACCACCACCAAACCGCCATGGTTCCTTCTCCTTTTTCATCTATTGATGATGCTTAAAAAGAGAAGTCATTCAACCTTAACCTTCCATAGTTATATAGGCCTTATTTGTCTTCGTTGTTTAGTCCTTGATCTAGTAAGACTTGCACGTTATGATCAAATTCCCTTTATGGTCAAATTTTCATTTGGGTTTGTGAATTATACCATGGATTTGGTTGACTTCGTCGAAGAAGACCGCTACATGCATTTCAAGCGATTCTGCTCAAAAGAGGGGAGGGGTCTGCTGATGAAGTCGATTGTGAATATTTTCTTTTTGTTTGAGTTTGCTAACGGATTACATATATTTTTTTATTATGGTTTTAATTGATGGATTCGACTATGCAAGTAGTGGAAGCTGGGTGAGAGTTGCAAGTTGGGGGAGAGGGTTTCACATGTGTCTTCAGAAACAAGCGAGCTGAAGATGGTGGTGTTCTCCGGAACCAAGATGAGAAAAGGGTGGAGGAAGATGAAGTGGGGTGCAGATGAACAAAATTTATGGTTTTTAATTTTTTTTATCACTAAGGGGTATTTTGATCATTTCACACTCATTTAACAACAAAACTTAGCATCCATCCACTCTATGAACCATATGTATTACGTTTTAACAGGGGCGGCCCAATGATTTTGGTGGCCTAAAGCGAACAAAAAGTATGAGGCTCCTTCTCACAAAGTTCATGTCATAAACCATCCTCCTTTATCCAAGATTGGGACCGGCAATAATAAACTAAAAAGTTATATTTGCCGAGGTTCTTTATTATAATTAATTTCATCTACGTTTTTAGGTTTGCCTACATTTAGAGGTTCATCTATATTTATAGGTTCGTCTATATTTAGAGGTGCATAATCTTATAGGGTTGTTACAAATTTTAGTAAAGAAAACTTTTCTGATTCCATTTCAGCTTATTGTTTATGTATCTTTTTTTAGAATGAGCAGATTCATGCTTCTTAATTCGATTTGACATGATTAGAGCAAGATTTATCACAGATCTAGACAAATTCTCAAATTAAAACAAATTATAAAATTCAAGTTTTAAGTCAGATTATCAAGTTTAAGTGTAGCAGATTTAACAATCAACTAACCACGAACCTTATAAAGTCATAGAATATCACATAATAAGAATCAACAATCAATAGATAAATTTGAATTGTACCTGGGATAGCAATTAAACAAAAAATCCAATTTCCAAGTAGAATATTATGATTTGCTTCTGGCTTAAGAATGAAAAACCAAGTTTTCAAGCAGAATCCGATTACATATTTACATGGCCCAGTAGGCAATATGCAAGCTCAAATAACATACATATATATATAAAAAAAAATAAAAACCGGAGACCCTTTTGATGTGGTGACCTAAAACTGGAGCTTTAGTTTCTTTACTGAAAGGACGCCCCTACGTTTTAACAAATAGTTGATCCACCGGTGTAATTTTTTAAAGTTAAATAACAAACGTTAGGAGTATAACACATGGAACATGAGTGTAATTAACTCCAAACTTTTTATTTACATTTTAGTGCACTATAAATTCCCCATCTCTCTTCCCTGTGCACGGAGACAGACAAAACAGAATCGCCGCCGGTTGCCGGTCGCCGATCTTCAAAACCCGACCTGCACCTCTCATCTTCTTCTTTTCAATTTAACACTTTCAGCTGTATTTCTATCCACTTCATCCTCTCTCTAATTCCCCCAATGCTCCCTAGATCTCCCTCAGATCCAATGCCGCCGTTGTTTCGATTGTAATCAGTTGACGTAAAATTTGTCTAATTCCGATCCAATTTTAGAAATGTCGAGCCGATTCTTCACAATCGGGCTCGTAACGTCATGGTACTCATCCAACATTGGGGTTTTATTGCTCAATAAGTACTTGCTCAGCAGCTACGGGTTCAAGTACCCGATCTTCCTCACCATGTGTCACATGACCGCGTGTGCGTTGCTGAGCTACATCGCAATCGCATGGCTGAAGATGGTTCCGATGCAGACGATTCGATCTCGTGTTCAGTTTTTAAAGATCTCCGCTCTCAGTTTCATCTTCTGCGGGTCCGTTGTAAGCGGTAATGTATCTCTTAGGTATTTGCCGGTGTCGTTTAATCAGGCGATTGGTGCTACGACGCCGTTTTTCACTGCGGTGTTTGCGTATTTGATGACGTTGAAGAAGGAGGCATGGTTGACTTATGTTACTCTGATTCCGGTGGTGACTGGTGTGATTATTGCTAGTGGGGTATGAATTTGCCTTTATTTTTGTTTGAATATTGTTTGCTAATTTCATCATTTTCATGTATGAATTTGATTTTGGTTAATCTGATTTGATAGTGATTTGTTGTTAGGGGGAGCCCAGTTTTCATGTGTTTGGGTTTATAATGTGTGTTGGTGCTACTGCTGCTAGAGCTTTGAAAACAGTGGTGCAGGGGATATTGCTTTCTTCTGAAGGGTAAAAATTAAACAACTATTTTCTTTCGGTTTTTCATGATTTAGTGTAGTAGGGGTTTACGTTTATTTCAGAACCAATAATATGTTGAGAAATCGCATAATGCAGTTGTACATTGTATATAAAATATATCAAAAGTAGTGGACGCTGTTTTCAGAACCGGACCTAACCGGCCGATCAGACCGGGAATCCGTACGGTTATGCCTATTTGGATCGTTCTCGTTTGATCCGGCCGGTTACCGGTCTAACCAGATTTCCATTTTTTTTTTCAAAAATCTCATTTTTTAATTAATTTAATATTCCATGTTCCATATTTTATTTATTTAACTCTTCATTTTTTAATTAATTTAGTATTTTTATATTTTGTGTATGTATATATATGTGTGTGTATATTTATATTATTTATGACGTCACTAAGTTCTTAAATATGGTCTGACCGGTAGGGTGGGCGGTTCGGTTCTGACGTTATGTAAACATTAGTGAGAGAGAAACATGGATGGTTGCATAACTGTCTTGTATATCATATTCAAAGCAATAGGTACAAATGCATTATGCGGCTTTCACAGTTATTAACTTTTTTTTGGTTCTGAAACAAAAGCACCTCTAGTGTAGTAACCTCCATAGATTTTGAATATGTATTTAACTATGTGAAGGGAGAAGCTGAACTCCATGAATCTGCTTCTGTACATGGCTCCAATTGCTGTTGTTGTTCTGCTTCCTGCAACACTTTACATGGAAGAGAATGTTGTTGGCATAACAATAGCACTTGCTAGACAAGATTTTGGGATTGTTTGGTTGTTACTTTTCAACTCTACACTGGCCTATTTTGTCAATTTAACCAACTTTTTGGTTACAAAACACACCAGTGCTCTTACTCTTCAGGTACACTTACACACCTCTTGTTAAGTGCTTATTTATTTATATATATTTTTGGGCTTCAGAAAAATGAATTCTTTTATCTGGAAACATGATAGAAATATTATTTTGTTTTTCTAACTTTAGGGTACCTGTTTTAGAATCACAGTTACATACATGTTAAGTTAAAGTTATGGGTGTTCATGTTCTGGTTTGACTGGTTTTGGCGAAAATTCCAGACTGAACCGCTAACTAAAGTTTTAGCAAACGACAAACCAAACCGACTAGGGTACACTGGTTTGGCGGTTTGATTTGAACCAACTTTTTATTAGTTTTTCAAAATCGTTAGTTTGTATTAAATGCTCTAAAATGATAAAGATGGTTACTAATATAATACATATACATAATTGCATATTTCAAAAATGAAAAATAAATAAATAATAGAAGTTAAACGGCTTGTTATGTTTACACGGGCATTTCCATGTTCCAAACGGTCAGTAGACCGTTAAACCGTCAAACCGCTACTTCTAAAATAGAACCTTCTAAAATCATTCTCTCTTAAATAAAAATAGAAAACTGGGACACATATGATATGTACATGAGACAAAGGTCATAAAGTAGCTTTGTATCAAGGTTTGATTCATATTGTTTGGTGGTCGATTTTCAGGTGCTGGGAAACGCAAAGGGGGCGGTAGCAGTGGTGGTTTCGATACTCATCTTTAGAAATCCTGTTTCTGTAACCGGGATGGCTGGATACACCCTCACAGTGATCGGTGTCATTCTTTATAGTGAAGCCAAGAAGCGTAGCAAAAATGGACCGGTATGAACTTAATTAGAAGCTTAGATGATCTGATTGGTCTAGGTTAGAGTTTATCTCACTGTTCTACGGCTGCTGTCATCTTCTTCCCAACTTGCCCTCTAGATTCATTTTGATATTATTCTGCCGGAGATCGTGGGTCGGGACTGTGAAGCCTCGCCTGTGTAACCGGCGATAAGAAAATTGAAAATAAGCCATTAGTTTCAGTCACATAGTAAAAGATTGTAGAATTAATCCCTCTTAACAAATATGTTATAGATTATTTATTCTAGACTTGGTTCTTTGTGTATCACAGCATTTCTTGTGCAATATCTTTTTTGTGACTCTTGCCAAAACAAAAGCTCTGACTCAATTGGTACCAGTTTTAGTTGTGGATTCTTTAACATGTGGGTTGAACTTATTTTGATGTTTTTTTTTTATGAAAACGACCCATATATTTATACGTGTCAAAATAACATTAACTCTACTCAGACAGACTTAAAATCATTTAATTTGAAGTTTGAACACAATTTGTGTAACTTGTTTATCTAAACAGCTTGACGTGTCAAAATAGGTGTACAAATTATGAACGTGTTGTAATCAAGTTGTAGAAAGATGCTAACTGTTGTAAAGTTGTAATGAAGTTTTATTTATTTATTATTATTATTATTATAATTTTAAACGCAGCACAGGTTACGAACTGTTTCTTAAACAAGTTAGACAAGTCAACACAAATACAATATGTTTAATAAATAGGTTAGACGGGCAACTCAAAACCCTATTATTTTTATGTGTCGTGTTTCAGGTTGTGACAAGACTATTAACTCAGCATTTTGTGTCGTGATAAAAAATGTTGCCATTAATCAACTAAATATGATTTCATCGGGCACAAAAAGAATTAATCCCAACAACTTACTTCCACTAAACAAACATCAAAAACTCCCTTAACTCAAGTTCATACACCTAAGAACCTTGCACAAGCTCTACTCTTCATCCATTACGTGAGCCTCACCGTTTGTTTCTTTCTCAGTATCAAGCTTGACATCCATTACCACATCTTGACCATTTACCTCTTCCTTAGGCTTAATAATCGTGTTCCCTGGCTTAGAACCGGTTACTTCAACATAGCCACCAGTTTCACCATTAGGGTTGGTTTCAATCTTTGGTTTTATTTCCTCTTCATCCTCATCAACGTCGATCTTCATGACCCGACGTTTGGTTTCTACATTGGATTTGTCTCGGTTTTGAGCTTCTTTTCTGGTTGTTTCTTGGTTTCCACTGGCTCGGTATCATGACCACCCATCTAGTCCAGTGTGATGTAGCTTTAACTACATTATACTAGACTTGTATTCTTCATTGTTCTAGAATTTTTGTTTTTTTATTTGTCGTTGCTTTGTTGAGTGTTAGCGGAAACTTTAGCTTTACGAAATTTGTTTTATTTAGCGGAAACTTGTCGAGCTTCAAGCTGGCAAGGTTTGACTATGTGAGCTTCAACATGATTTGCTCAAGTCGGATGGGCTCTTGTCTGTGAGCTTCAATTTATGTGATACTTTTCATCATTCACCTTTTTTTAATACAAATAATATTTATTAATTTAAAAACAATTAACTACTAAATAAAAATAAGATTAATTAAAGCTTTTCATTAATAATATAAAACAATACAAAAAAAACATGATTAAAAATTACATAATAATTATTAAAAAAGCACCACTAAACACCATATCGTTTTGCAATTCTTTCTTTCAACAATTCGGCTGCTCGAAACACCGGTCCCGTTAGATGATCGGTATTAGTAGTCAAGATTTTAAAATCTTCCCTCTCGGTCGCTTCTTGACTTAACTTTTCCTTCGACCGGATGACTTTTTCAATCTTCATAAACCCACATTTGGTGTTTTCATTGGATTTGGGCTCAGTTTTGAGCTTCTTTTTTGGCTGTTTATTCTTTACCACTGACTCAGTATCATGACCAACCATCACTTCATCTTCAATCTTTGGAGCCAAAAGGAACCTCAAGTAACCCATTTCATTAATCATGTATTCAACCACAATTGGCACTTCAGAAGCCAATCTCACTGTCACTTGGCTAGCCAATGGGGTTGCCTTTGTGAATAAGTTCACAATGTTTTTAAACCCGGACCGGATCGGCCGGCCGGATCGGCCGGTCAGACCGGGAACCGTGACCTCCACCGGTCCGGTTACATGCTCTAAGACCGTTTGCTGGTTGAACCGGGCGGTTCAAGCGATTCAGCGGTCGAACCGTGAACCGCGAACCGGTGGTCGAACCGGGTAGTTTAATTTTATTTTTTTTTACTAATTTTTTATCTTTTTTATCCTATAGTCCTTCTACTTACTTATATTTACAATTTTAACCAAATTTGGCTCTTTCCTTTTAACTTATACGCTGTCACAGGTCCTCCAAAACCCTAATCAAAATTAAAATTGAAGATTCAAAAGAATTAAAATTCTTACAGACCTACAACCCTCGTCCTTGACTCAAAGTTGTTTAAATGGTTGTATATGTAGTATTTGGAATTTTTTATATTTTTCTATATATTTTTATGAATATTTATATTATTTATTGCGTCATCCGGTTCTTGAATCCGGTCCGACCAGTGAACCTCTAAGACATCCGGTCCGGTTCTGAAAACATTGTAAGTTCATGTACCTCATTCTAAATGTCAATGAAACCGGTCTCTCCATTTTGATTATAGTCGCTTCTTCAGCCTGCAAAAGTTTAGTTTATACACCGAGCGTAAATTTCTTACATAGAACAAATTCACGAGTTGGGTTTAGTCTAAGCGGATTCAGGTCATACCAACGAACACATTTAACTAAATGGGTCGTGTTCTGACGGGATTCACGGGCTGACCTGTTTAATTTTATGCTTACTTAAAAAAATATGTTTGGAAATCATAACTTAAACTGATTGAGTACTTTCTGTTACAAATTAAAAAAGTAGACAACGAACGAGCATTAAGTTTTATAAGTTAAACGAAACTATTTTATATACATTTGTAATTTTTATTGTAAATTTTTCATTTTAAAGTATTAATATGTAAAAAGATAAGATAAAATAAAATAAAATTTCATGTCGTGTTTGGGTTCGTGCCTGGTCCCACAAAGATTGAAGATGTTATTTCATATAATGTCTACATACCTTGTGAACACAATCATTTTGTTTGCACACAATATTTGCAGTACCATTGTCACCTTTGATTGAAAATTTTAGCCTTTCCTTTGTAACAGATATCACACCTACAACCAAAAATTTGATTACAAGATAAGCATTCAGGATTCAATTTTAAGTTGTAGATGAAGATCATGAAATATATACCAGTGTCTCCTATGGTGCTAAGTTCTTTGTAGATTCTTGCAAGCTCAGATGATGGCATTTGAACAATGGCGTCATATCTTGTTTCAGGTATTTCAAGATGCTTATAACCAAGGTCCATCAGCTTCATCTCAAACTCAGCAATCTTATCTTGATCTAAACAATTTAGGGGTTTCAATCAAATATCAAATATGTCAAATAGTAAAACACAAAGCATGAGCCTTTTCTTTATATATATATATATGGGGACTCGAGTTTTAAATTTGGTTTCTATGTGAAAATTGAAAGAGACTTGGTTTATGGAGCAGTTTGCTACATGATTCTAACAAAGAACTCGTCAACTCCGCTGATGTGGCAAGCGGATTGGTTGAATCCGCTAGTCAACCTAGCAGACTCCTTGTTATGTCACATCAACTTTCTAGCTAAAGTTCACGACTTACGGCCATTTAAAGCTTTTTGGGGACCAAATCAGATAATAAAACTTGAAGTCTTTTCAACATTTTTTTACATTAGAGTGTGTGCATGATTACAGACCAGATACCAAATTAGAGTGTGTGCAGAATTTCTTGAATCCGCTCATTAAGACAGCAAACTCTTCATAAACCAAATCCTTTTCAAATTACACCCAAAAACCAAATTCAAAACCCTAGATCTTCAGTAATGAAGCAGAAAAAGTATTCAGTTACTAATGCAAGTACATATGAGAAGAAGGAAATATTCCTAAAGTTTTCGAACAGGAAAGTGGCACAATAACCGTCATCGTCGGCCGTAATAGTGACGATGTCGTCATTGCCGGCGTAGCGTAGCATTTTGGCCATGTCATGGAGGTTGAGTCCCAATGAGAGGTTACGATCGCAGCGATAGTGGTCGAAGCCTTCGGATCTGAGAAGAAGCGACGCCAGTGCCTCGCGCCTTGGATCTATGGCTTGCATTGATAATCCGGTGGAGGAGCAGTCAAAGTTTGCCTCGTTCACCAGATCCTTTATCGATTCCGTCACTTTCCTTAACAAGCTCCCCGGCACCAACGTCAGCTCCAACATTTTCTTATGTCTGTTGAGAGAGAGAGAGAGAGAGAGAGAGAGAGCAGCTGGTGGAGAGGGATAGAAGACGATATGATTTTGGCGGGAAGAAGATGTTTGCCGCTAGAAATTGGCCTCCAACGGCGCCGTTTTGATAGGCTATGTTTAGGGTTTGGCGCTTAAAAAAATGTGGTTAAGATCATCTCTCTTGTAATAAAAATAAATAAATGATTTTACCATTTGATATTACCATATTTAATCTCACAATTTTTTCTCTCTAACTCACATTAAGATCATTTAATACTTCCTTATTTAACATTTTTTTATTACATAAATAAACATTTTCATCATTATTACCACTTACTCACATATTTTTAAAAATTATTATCAAAAGTTAATATTTAAAAAATCAACAATTAAAACACAAGAGATTTAAAAAAAAAAAGAGTTTTAAAGTTTTATTATCAGACAAACTTGAATTTCAAAAATTTTATTATAAATAAACAAGATTATTTTAATTTTACATATAAAATTTAAAAAAACTACGTTTGTGTTTTAAATAAATATATGTTAAAAAAAGTTTACTAATATTTAATTATTAGTTTTTAATTAAATATGATATTTATAAATAAGTTTTTTATTTTGATTTGTAAATATTAATACTTAGTTTTTAATAAAATTAAGAAACTTGCGAGTATTTATTTTTAAAAGTGTATTATTATTTAAACTTTATTTTTTTTAATGACGAGGCATTTTATTTCAAAAACATGTTTATAAATTTCAATTATAATTTATTAGTTTTAAAAATTTTCATATTTAATTTTAAAATTTTAAATTTAATTGTGTGAAAATATTAAGGAGTGGAATTTTTAAAATTTGGATTTTTAAATTTTGGATTTAAAAGAAGATATATTATTGAAATTTAAATTTTATTTATATCTTTTTATTATTTTTTTTTAATTTTAATAAACTTACATTATCAGGTTTGACAAACCATAAATTAGTTTTAAATGTCAGTGTTCTAGTTATGTTATTAATAAATATTGATGAAAAAATGGTTTAGGTAATGTAATAAGTATTTAGGTCAAAGCACAAGGTAATCGCGTTATAGAAGCGATATTATATTTTTGAAGCAAATTTGATCATCATAATTTTATCTCTATAATTGGGTTAACATATTTAAACAAAAGAATTTCACTAAAACTTTAAAGAAAAAATATACAATTGTTGTATTTTTACAATTAATATGAATAAAAGTTTAGGGTAATCACTTTCAAATGTTTGTATTGAAAGATCTAGTGTTTATTCATGATCAGTTGTATGTTGCATTATCAAGAGTTAAAAATAGAGATAAACTCAAGTTATTAATCTTTGGTAAACATGAAAAAATTACCAATACCACGTCAAATGTTACATACAATAAAATGTTTCAAATTTGTAAATAACCATTGTAAAGTTTAATTTGACATGTAATTTAATGTATTGTAAAAAAATGCACAACTTATTAAATGAATTTTCATGTATATTTTGATGTTTTAATTACTCTTATTCATATAATCTTAACATGTAACAAAATGAAAAAGTTACAGATACAATATAAAAATTTTTATAAAAAATGTTCTTAAGATATTTATCAATATAATCTTAACGTTTCACCCCGTGTAACACACGGGGTTAAAGCTAGTATTTAATATTAAAAATAATTAGATTTAGTTTGATTATGATTCTGAAATAAATACAATAGTATTAACTAATTATAATTAGATTTGTTAAAAAAAATTTAAGTTGTTTTTAAAATATACCTTCAAACAACCTTTGACAATATCGAATACAGAAGTACAAAAATAACATGTCTTTAATGAATATGAGGTGGAAGAACGGTGCCGCGGGGAATCAGGGCCGGCTCAATCATTTTGAGGGCCTAAATCGAACTACGACTTCGGGGCCTTTTCCAAAGGTGATGTTAACAACTCTGGCTCATTTATCCGGAATTCCACTTTCAATCTCTTTATCCTTTTAGAATGAGCAGATTCATACAACAAATATGCAATTAACAAGCTTTTTAATTATGACAAACAAATATGCAGATTATAATTAGGACAGAAATCAACTACTAATTTATGAAATCAAATTATGACAGAAAAAAAAAGTAGTCAAGCAAATTAGACAAGCAAAAATACAATCAAGCAAAAAAAACACAAATTATGCCAGATTAGGTTTTAGGACAGAATAAAATCAAGTAAAAAATCAAAAAAATTGAAGGCTAGAAACTTACCTTTTTTAACTCTTTCAACTTAATGATTAAAAGTATTAATCGTCCCAATTTTACAAAGAATAAGTAATACAAAAGAAAACCCATATGAATGCAATCTAAATCTCTTCTAATCCAAAGACAATTACAACCCTTCGGGACTTTTTGGAAGTGCCGACTCCAATGCCAATAATACAGTATTTTAAATAATAAAAATTGTGAAGAAATTTGGAACTCACTTGAAACCTTCATCCCGAAACAAAAACTAGTACAGTGCCACTCTTGCAAGCAATGAAGAACCAAAAAAACCGAATTTTTTTTGGGAACGGTATATTTCAGCAAAAAATTTAGGTTAAAGGGGAAGTCAAAAAAAAAAAGGTTTATGGTGTATCCGCTATTACCAATAGCGGATTAGGAGGAAGAAACTTGAAAAATCTGACACAACTGCGAATGTTGCAGGAGTTAACATAAGCCGTTATTCACAATAGCGGATTAGGAGGAAATGGTTTAACCCCGGTTAACCCAGTAACCACACTCCATCCGATAACCCAACTTCCATTTAACAAAGTTAACTCCCGTTAACTTTTGTTAACTTTGGATTCCTTATTCCCCACCTCCCGTTAACGCCAGTAATACAGATAGACTTGAAATAAAATTACAGATAGACTTGAAATAAAATTATAGATAGAACGGGAATTAAAAAAACACTGTAAATTAGCGGCCCGGAACACAACGCCAGTAATACAGCTGGTCGGCCATGTAGCGTCGGTAATTCACACAAGCCACCTCAACATCATCTTCTATCGGCAATGGTTTGTTTGTAACCAGTTTCTCCAACATCATGCAAACAAGAACCCCTGAATTTGCAATGTTACCATTGCATCGTGGCAAATTCAACTCAACTAAACCAACTGTAATATCACACTTCGTGCGGTGTTTTGACCTAGACCAGTATTGAATACGGTCAAGAAACCATCCAAAATGCAGGGGAACCACCTCCATATAGTGTGATGTTATACCTTTTTTCTCATTTCTCCATCGGTAATCAGTCCAGTATTGAGTTAATACCATGCTCCGCATATCAATGTTGATTAGTAGCCAGTTAGTTTCCCCGATCCATAAAGGAAGGTAAACAGTGTCAACCTCCCAAATTGGGGGATATGGTGATTTTCTTCCCGCCATATCAATGGCGGTTTGAGGGTTTTCATTTCTCATTTCTCATTTCATCATAAAAACAAGGTGGTAAGACCGTCCAACTTAGATTTGCACTTGGGTTTTTTAAAAGCTTTGACTGTCTAAGACGCATAACTCTTGCTGTCCATGCTTCAAGGTGCTGCACAATAAGAATTTGTTTAGTTATTTACATTATTCATTTACTATATGGTACCATGAATATAAAGGTAATACATCTTACCGTGTCCGTAAGTGAACGATTTGAATGACAACCTAATAGGGCACCCCAGAAATCTCTGTCTAGTTTATTGCTAATGAAACGAGTATAGAAAAATGGTGCATCTCCATTAGTATAAAAATCTACGACATCTTTGGACCAGTTTCTGGACTCGTCGATAGAAACAGCAAAGATTTTTTTTGGTGGTTCATTTTGTGGTTCATTTTGACCTTCATTTTGTGGTTCATTTTGATGGGGATTCTCTGAAGACGATGCCGGAGTTTTTGACACGGATGGCCTCTTTAAACGTCTCCATACCAAATCTGTAACTCTTGCCGTCTTAGGTGGAGGTTGAGAACAGTAAAAATCGTCTTCATTATTTGCCATTTTTTGGAGTTGATAATGAGAATTAGTTGTTTGAAGGGTATTTATAGACTTTAAGGGTATTCATTATTATTATTATAATTTAAATATTATTCTAATAAAAACCACCAAAATAATTAATTGAATACAACAAAACTTGCAGGGAAAAGGGGAAAGTAAAAGCAATGCATGTGATGATGTGATGTTGCTGAAGCTTTGAAACACTGAAGGAATTCATGTGATGTTGCAGAAGCATGGTTGTATTTACTGACTAGGCCAGAACCTATCTGATAGGTTGTGATAATGGAGGTGAAGGAGAATCCAAAGTTAACGGTGGGTAGGTGTGGGTTAGTTTGGTTCAATAAAAGTTAACGGGGTTTGAACAAAGTTCAAATACCCACTTCATCATCGGTTCATCATCATCATCATCTCTATTTTCTATATAAATATCCATACCCTCCTTACAATCATCCCATACTTCAAACACCCACTTCAAACTCATCTCAAACCACTTCAAACACCCACTTCAAACTCATCTCAAAATGAATATGAACATGCATCTCAACCCGGGCCCAAGGGATGAAAGTCTACTATACCTGGGAGCCGAACACCGGGCCAGAAAGTTGTTCCTGAATCCACAAGAGGGGGAGAACTGTACACTTGATTTTAAGCGTGGAGATGGTTCATTTTGGGAGCTGATTTATAACGAACACATTACTCTAACGGGTAAAGTTTTAAAGTACATCCGTTTATTTGGTTTTGGCGGTGTTGTACGATGTGCCTATAGGAGAGTTGATCGGGCGTTGATAGAAGCACTGGTTGAAAGGTGGCGGCCCGAAACGAACACATTTCACCTGCCTTTTGGTGAGGCCACTGTAACCTTGGAGGATGTTAACGTTCTATGGGGGTTACCCATCGAGGGCGTGGCATTAGTTGGAGCCGAGGGTTCGTACACCGAGGACGAACGCAGGCATATGTGCATAACTTACTTAGGTTTTGATCCAAAACCAACTGATTTTAAAAATCATATGCTAAAACTCAGTAACTTGTTAACGTTTATGTTAGATTACCCAATAACTGATGAATCAACAGATCAAGAATGTATGCAGCGTGCACGTTGTATTTGCCTAATAATGATTACTAACAATGTATTAGCAGATACGAATAATGGGTACGCATCATTACATTTATTAAGTCATTTGACTGACATTACTGTTAGTGGGCAAATCAGTGCTGCCCTAGCGTCTCTGTATAGAGAACTCTATAAGGCAACCAGGCCAAAAACAAAGGCAGTGGGCGGCCCAATGTCACTGCTACAAATATGGGCATGGACCCGGATTCGCCCTTTAGCATCCGCAATTACCAATCAGCAAATAGATTGGAAAAAACCATATGGTGCAAGGTAAATACATACTACTGTAATACTTAAATATATATTATTATTCTAATACTCGTTATTGTCTTCGTGAAGGTGGGCGGAGCATGTCATTAGTAACACAGAGACTCCTTCGCACGTGATAAAGGCCCACCGTACAACATTACAAAATCTCCGAGAGGCCGATGTATTTTTTCTTTAACATAATGATTTTATAAATCAATGTTAAATAATAAATATTAACAGATTTTTATTTTAACAGTTTGATTGGATGCCTTATCGGAACGTGATGCGAAGACTCCCTGAAATGTGCAAAACAGGCATAAGCAGTTGGAAGTCACAATGTTTTTTACTTTATTGGAACATTGTTGAATATCATCCGGTGGAAAGGGTGATGAGGCAGTTTGGATTTCTTTAGGATGTCCCTGCCCCATTCCCCATTTCACGTCAAGTGCTTAGCAATCTCCGTAAAACAATAAGGAAAGGGAGGTTAGAAACAGACTGGTCTGTTCATCACGCAGCGTATGTCGACAATTGGAACCATAGACACGAAAATGTTGTGGAAGGTGTGCCCACCAACATGCCTACGGCACACCATACTTACAATGATTGGTTTCATCGGCATACTGTTTTGTATATAAAGGACCCGAGGCACGTCCCCGGTGTTGTCCATGCTGGATTTGATGATCACGGTGGAGCTGCAAGATACTTGGTAAGTATAATTACTAATGTAGAATTAAATTTTAATAAATAAGTAATGCGTATAGCATTTAATTATTTTGGTTTTGCAGGTGGATGGATTAGGCTTCATTGGTCAAGAAGCAATCAGAATGCGAAACATGGGCCCTGATCATTACTACGAAAATTTTGGAGGGGTCCAAGGCATGGCTTCTCAACTGATTGGATCGCTTAATCAAATTGATCAGCCTTCGTACATACAGACTAATGAACCGGATCTGGGACCGGATAACACACTCCCCCAACGTGCTCCGCGTGGTCGGGGGCGCCGTGGTCGACAAAGAACACGGGTAAACCTCGTACCCAATGATGATGATGAGGGGGAGGGTACCCAACATTTTGGAGGGCCCCCACCCAACTATGGGGACGGTCCCTCAAATTTTACAGGGACAACACCCAACTATGGGGCGGGCCCCTCAAATTTTACAGGGGCAACACCCAACTATGGGGAGGGTACCTCACATGTTGGAGGGCCAACACTAGATTGGCAAGCCGGTTATCAGCCTTCATTTGGAAATGTTGGAGAGGGATCATCAAACATTCAATTAGGTACCAGTCGAATTTTAACAACGACGAACAAAACAACTGGGTATCCTCATTGTTTGACAACCCTCCCTCTGGTAATATGATTCATGCGATGTACTCAGACCAGCCGGGGCTCTTTCAGAATTACGATTATACTGGTCTTAGTGTACAACAGCCGCGGTACCAACATTTAAGTCCGGTTCAAATGAGCTTGGACCTACAGCTTAGTCAACCCGAAGGCTTCAGTCCACCAAATGATAATGAACCCGAAGATCTAGCAACAAGACGCGTACAACCACCGAGACATCCAAAACTAGTTGGTTGTGGCACCGGTGGCTGTCTGATCCGCTATCCGCATAGGCATTAAAACTATATGTACAACCAATCCGGATGATAAGGAAGGGTTTGCTTAAAAATATATTAAAAGAAAAAATATATTAAATATATTAACTAACCGGATTAGGGTTTTATTAAATATATTACTTTATGTAATCCGAGTTTCCCAATGGCGGATTAGGAGATATTTTAATGTGATCCGTCATTCCCAATAGCGGATTAGGAGTTATGTTTTTTTTTCCGTCCCTGGTCATCGTCTTCCTCAAGAAACCCTAATCTCAAGCCACTGCCAAAAAAACAGCACCCCAACTTATCACTAAACAGTCACTGCCAAACCTTCAATTAACTATCACAAGCTTCATAGTCAACAACCCAATCCTTATCACTGCCAACCCAAGCCTTATCACTACAAAAGTAAAAGCTGGGTTTTAATGGGTCTTGCAGGTTTGCATGTGATGTTGCAGAGGGGCAGAAGCTAGGTTTTAAAAGCAGGGTTTTATTTGTTTGGTTGTGATAATGGAGGTAGGTGGGGTTGGTTTGTTTGTTAAA
The DNA here is from genome assembly GCA_023525975.1 of Smallanthus sonchifolius. Taxonomy (NCBI): domain Eukaryota; kingdom Viridiplantae; phylum Streptophyta; class Magnoliopsida; order Asterales; family Asteraceae; genus Smallanthus; species Smallanthus sonchifolius. Next base: position 53,974,486 of record CM042043.1, on the reverse strand, counting down.
AACTTAACGGGAGTTAACTAAAGGTAGGTGGGGGTTGGTTTGTTTGTTAAAAAGTTAACGGGAGTTAACTTTGTTAAATGGAAGTTGGGTTATCGGATGGAGTGTGGTTACTGGGTTAACCGGGGTAAACCATTTCTTCCTAATCCGCCATTGTGAATAGCGGCTTATTTCTCCTAATCCGCTATTGTGAATAGCGGCTTATGTTAACTCCTGCAACATTCGCAGTTGTGTCAGATTTTTCAAGTTTCTTCCTCCTAATCCGCTATTGGTAATAGCGGATACACCATAAACCTTTTTTTTTGACTTCCTCTTTAACCTAAATTTTTTGCTGAAATATACCGTTCCCAAAAAAACCACACACCCTGAACTTTAAAAACTTCGGCAAGAAAACCAAAAAGCACTGTGCTTCCCTGCTTCGTGTCTTCGTGAAACAGCCAACAAGGTGAAAGCAATCAAGTCTCCATGAACAAAGGCGTGCTTCACTGCTTCATGATTTCGTTAACATCGATATTCCGATTCCAAGAAGACTGTCGATTCAATTCGAGACCTCTTTTGGAGCGCGAATTCGTTGATTTATCCTTTGGTCCATTGGAATCGATCGTCGGTTCATTATTCAAGACCTCAACTCTCAAGAATGGCTACTTGAGTGGTCATAGGCGACGTTTGAGGATTCAAGAATAGACCTAATAAATTTAGCGTGTTTTTTTTAATTCCCATTCCAGTGGGCCTCCACGCGTGCGGATCACCAAGAACCAGGCCTCCCTCCCTTATTGTATTTACGGGTTTATACATTACTAAACAGCCCAAATACATATTATATATATATAAAAAATAAAGGTTTTGAGATGACACTTGTCATTTTTCTATGCATTCTTATCCTTTTTTTCCCGCCTCTATCTCCTATTAATTATACACATTTTTCTTTAATTGTTTTTTATAATTTTTTGTTTCCCGCTTGTCTCTCTTATTAAATAATAATGATTTCTATAATTCTTTTTATAAAATATTTTTTTATTTAAAAAAATAAGTTTGTTCATAAAACATTTTTAGAAATTGAATATTTCGTTCATTCTTTTTATAAATCATTTTTAAAAATTAACTATATCACGTTTCTAAAATTTATATTAAAAAACTTTGTAATATGTCATAAATATGTAATATGTAAATTTTTATTAATAAGTATATAACATTGCATTTATTCAACCCGTGTAATACACGGGGTTTCTAACCTAGTTATATATATATATATATAAAAGTTATTTAAAATGGGGGCCTAAAGCGGTTGTTTTTAGGCCTTAAGCCCATTGGGCCGCCCTGTAGGGAATACACGTTTAATGTTGTGGCAACACTCGATAATGGAGACAAAGAAGGAACAAAGGATGCGAGATGACCATACCTCATGGTCTTACCATAATTGAAAAATAACATCCTTGGTAAATCTCATATCGTGTATAGAAAGAAAGATGCCGGGCTTATAATAAGGAATGACCAACTTAAATACCATCAACATGTTTTAGACATATTAGTTGTGGATAAGGGGAGAACTATGGAGTCTAAGCGTGCTCGAATGAAAGTAATTGAACAATATGTGACATCTTGGGAAGTCTGCACACCATCAACCAAAAAACAAATTGTGAAGTAAGGGTATGCAAAAGAACCGAAAACCGAAACGTATCCTTAACCGGAAAGTATGAACCGAATTGTGAATTCGGTTTTCAGTTTGGTTATTAACTGTATCCGAATTTTGGATTCGGTTTTCGTTTCGGTTAACCGATATACATGTTTTTTAATTCGATTTATTCGATTGACCGAATAAGTGATAACTATGTATGTTGAATTCATTTTATTCGTTTTATACATTTTTCTTTATATACATTTTTCTTTAATTCGATATATTCGGTTCGGTTAAACAAATTCCCAATACGGTTCGGTTAACATATAGGCCCAAAAAAATTAAAAACCGAACAAACCATATTCGTCATCCAATTGTGTTTTTTTTATCGAAATTGATATAAACAAAACCAGATACATATATATAATAACCATGATTGCAGAACTCGTTAGGCGCTGCCAGGTCGGTCGACTGGGGAGTTGCGAGTACTCAGCCTAGGCGGGGAATACTCGGACATTGTAAATTACAAAAAAAATAGTTTTCGAGAAATTATATATATGTGTGTGTGTGTGTCAAGTATCATAATTCATAAGTTTATTAATATTTATAACAAAATAGGCGAATATCATATAAATCAAAAGAATACATGTTCAAAAACTTAAGTATTTCAAAAATTGATATTTATACTTTAATATTATAGACATAGTAACCGTTTAATTTTTGTCTTCTAATGTATCTTTTTGAAAAACAACAAAAATCCAACAATCAGTGAAAAACCACGAAAATCGGTGAAAGAAAACAGCGAAATCCCGACTTGACCGATTTGGAACGATTCCGAGTAATGTTGACCGAGTTGAAGAAAATCATTTCGGCACAGTACCGAGTACTTGGCCGCCTAGACCTATTTTTACAACACCAATAATAACTAGCCGGTTAAACCCGCGATTAACGGAGAGCCGAAATTTATATAGAAACTAATATGTTGCGGCGACTCGGTTTCGAATAAAGTTCATATCAAAACATAGGGAAAACAATATATTTAGAAGTTTATAAAACATTATATACCCAAAGTTAAAAAAGAAGACCAAAATTATGAGCCGACTCGGTTTTGAATAAAATTTATATCCCTGTAAATTAAATTATACGGAATGTAGTATAGACGTTACCTTTTTAATGTGCTCATTTTCCGAATATGGAAAAACGAAACAATAATAAGAAGTAAAAATATGAGTGTTAAGAAACACGAAAAAGTATTTTTTAAAAAATAAAAATATATCATAGTTGACCCGACTCGGTATTTGCGACTACATTTTCACGTACCATATTACTATAGTATGTTAAATCCGTATATTACACAAGTTGCATGATGAAAACGATACAATTCATAAATCTTTAAATACTTCTTATGATTGAAATTACGTATTACGTATAATAAAGAAAAATTAAAAGTTACAATTATTAGAAAATCTTCAAATACTTCTTTGTATACAACATTTGATATTCTATTGATAAGTTTATTATTTTTATCTAAGATTAACAGTTTTAGTCCGTATATACTTTTAAATCTAGATAATGCAACATACATATGACAATGTGTAAAAGCCAGTTGTCTAAAAAACAAATCATCCGTAGATAGTAACTTTTATTGACTATTATTTATTATCATCACAAAACATACGACAAATGAAAATTTGTTTATGTGATTGTTTGATTGTAGACTACTAGATTTGGTAACATGGTTAATGATTTTAATGATAGTTTGATACCTTATAGAGTTATAGGATAATTAATTTTAATTATTTTTGACTTGTTTACAGCTTCTTGGAAGATTTCTAAAGAGAGTCAAGAACCGTTGATTCTTCATATTCAAATAGTAAAACACATAAGAACAACTATAAAATGTATTATTTTTATATATTTCAAATTAATTATATTTTTATTATATGTTTTTTCAATAACATTGTACTTTTATCATGATATTGGCTTTTATTATCTGATTCGTCCAGACCCAATCCGATTTGAAAGTTTTGACTGCATGTTATTATAAAAAATTCCTAACTCCGTCACTACGTATATGTATAATAAAAATAATCCGGTTTCTTAAATTCGATCCTAGCAGTCTGACCAATGAACCGTTAAGATGACCGGTTGATATCCGGGTTGTTCCCACTCAAATGCTCCTTCCCATTCTTTTAGCAATGTCTCACACATAACCTCCAACTTTGTTTCAATCACCTCCCTGATCTCTCCAATCTCTATGGCCAGCCTATGGCGAGCCGTGATGGGCGACTCACCACCCAACGCCGACGACTACGACGGCGTCGAGTTCTGGTCAAACCCCGAGCGCACCGGTTGGCTCACCAAGCAAGGCGAGTACATCAAGACCTGGCGCCGCCGCTGGTTCGTTCTCAAACAAGGCAAACTCTTCTGGTTCAAGGAGGCCATCGTCACTCGCGGATCAAGGCCACGTGGCGTCATACCAGTCGCCACCTGCCTCACCGTCAAAGGAGCCGAAGACGTCATCAATAAACAGTTCGCTTTTGAGTTATCCACCCGATCTGACACCATGTACTTCATCGCCGATTCCGAAAAGGAGAAGGAGGATTGGATCAACTCGATCGGACGGTCCATCGTTCAGCACTCCAGGTCAGTCACCGCTAACGAGATAGTCGATTACGATAGCAACAGATAATTTAATTAATTAATTAATTTCTGCTTTTCCGTCTGTAAAATTCGGTTATGTGTTTCTGTTTATGAATCGAGATAATTATAATTTTAATGCTTTCAATGTGCTTTAGATGATTGAGATCTTGAATTTGATGAGTTCGTCTGGTTTGGTGTTTGTAAAGTTAGAAATTAGGGTTTCTTCTAAGTTAATGATGATCCGGATCATAATTGCTTTTTTGTACCTGATAATTTGTGATAATTGATGTGGAAATGCTTACACAAACTGCAATTGTTCTTCAATTTAATTATATTGCTTGTTTAGGTTAGAATCTTTACAAACTCTTTCCAGAAATTTGAAGATTTGAGAGTGTTCTGCAATTGGATTTAAGAAATGCTGTTAGTCATAATGATCAATTTTCAGTAAGGGGCGTTTGGTTTGCGAAATGTTTTGGAATTTGAATCGGGATTTAAAGGATTTTTTTGAAAATCTGTAATGTGTTTGGCTGATACATTTGTTAATGAAATTGGAACGTAAAAATACCTAAAATGATAAAATTACCCCTTAAAATTAACAAAACATAAAACAAAGATTATGTCTTTAAAACATGTTTTAAAAAAAATGAAAAAACGGTTAGAGTTATTACGTAAATTATAAACATTCCTGAGGTTTTCTTTGAGATATTGAAGTATTATGAATTTCATCATTTGAAGGATTTGGTTGTAATTAATTCAAATTCTAATTCCTTCTCTTAGCCAACTAATCATGCAAATGAATGAAATTTAAATTCCAATTCCATTGAATTTTCATGAATTCCTGCCAACCAAATAGGCGCTGAATTTTGCATTCTATGAATACATCAAATGAGTTTCCACATAAGAAGTTCCCTAATCTTGCTTTTAGAGATCTGATTGTGTGCTTTATGTGGTTCATTTTGATGTCAAATTACACTATTTTAGGTGCAGGATTGAGTTTCTCTAATGGCTGATATTTCCCTCACTTTTGACTTGTGCCTTTTGCAGTAGTCAATTTAAGTACTTGTAGCAAATAGTGTTCCATAATGTGCATTGTCTGTTGCATCTTATCCTATAAGAATCACATTCTGTGGTGGTTAAGCTTCAAGATATCTTCTATCAAGTGGGACCACAATAAGAGTGACTTTTTCTTGGTCAATGCAATATGTTAGTGGGGCAAATGCCATAAAAAAACAATATACTTTCTGTTTTTTTTCACAAAAATCACTTAACAAATTTTTACACATAAAAAACCAAAATACTTTTTTTTTTCTCATAAAAGTCCCTCGACAAATCTTTTGTGAGAAAAAAAGAGAGTATATTGGTTTTTATGTGTAAAAAATTATTGAGGGATTTTTGTAAAAAAAATAGAAAATGTGTTAGTTTTTTTATGGCATTTGCCCTATGTTAGTGATCACATCTTCATATTCTGTTCATACCCTATTTCAAACACTGATTTGGTACATAAAATTTAATTCCAAAACAGATATCTCGAAATAGAAAGTCGAATTAGCGCCGTGGTTAGATGATTTCTTAGGTTTTCTGCATTTTGATTGTGTTCTTTTACTTAGAAATCGACACAAGTAAATGTGGTTTGAGATTCAGGGCCGGTCCCGAGAATCCTTGAAATGTGGGTTTAATTACAACTTGATAATCTTATCTAAAAAAACCGTGTCCCTATGATATAAACTTCATAATCTTATCTAAAAAAACAGTAATACAATCCTTATTTTTTTTAGTTTAAAAATATGATTGGGTATTTTAATATGTATGTGGGTTTAATTACAACTTGAGCCTTTTTTTTAAATAATTCGAGCCACATGTTTAAGTAATGGGTAATTTGGGCCTCATGTTTAAGTAATGGACTAATGTGATTGGGTTTAAATCTAAAACTATATAGAATTATTTGTAAATATATATATATATATATATATATATATATATATATATATATATATATATAAAATTCGGGCCTTCACCCTCTCCAAACTACCCCCCCCCAGGGCCGGACTGGCATAATTCATATGTTTTAATAATGATAAAAAATGATCACATGTAAGTTAAATGTCACTCAAAAATACTATATGTTTGAATTTTAATATTCTTAAAACTCAAATCAACCAAAGTACACAAATCAGTTTTTCAAACCGGTTCGGTTTGAAACCGGTTTGAGAGGGGATTTGACCAGTTTAAATCGAGTTTAAACCAGTTTGGATCGGTTCGGTTTGGTTTAAACTCAGGTAACGAATCGGTGATCACAAACAATTAATTTGGCTAAATCACCCAGATACTTTATTCAAGAAAATCTGACTTAAAAAAAGTTGAACATTTATTCTAATACCTAATACATGGTATTTATTATCTAATCTATCACATTAGACTTAGAAAGAGATGCTAAACAATAGGAATTAAATAATTAAAACCCAACATCCTATTCTAATCACAATATGAAGTATTAACAGCCTTGGAATATAGCCTTAACAGCCTTCCCTTGCACGCCAAGGCAGTCCTTTGGCTCACAAATTTGCCAACATAAATTGGTTTCAGTCTATAGGTTTACGAACCGGTAACAATCGGTTTGAAAACCGGTTTGAGATCCTTAACTGGTATCTTTGGTTGAATTAAAACAAGATTGCAGAAAATAAAAGGTACACAATTGATGCCACCGATCGATCCACCAACCGTTGATGGGCCGGGCCGGGGCGGCAATTGCACTGTATCAAAAACATAGAATTCTTCAGTGGTCCATGTTGTGTATGGACCATTCATAACACAAACAAATGATGGGGTTAAAGTAACAACTGAAGACCCACTAATCGACTTTAAAGTCACTTGAATATTTTTTTTTTCAAGATTGAACCAATACGAAGAATTCAAGTCTAACTTGAACAACGTATGAAGATACATCCTGTTAAGTTTTATTTTTATTATTATTTAGTCAATTAGGTTAAGGGGGTTAGTGGCTATTATTGTTAGTTGGGGGTGTCTTTAGTATTTTATTTGATTATATATTTGGTATCGAATCATGAATGAAATCATCAGATTGTTTGAGTTATTCTCTTCTCCTAATTCTTAGCTTTTCTTCTCCAATTCTGGTTTAACCCTATCACATCCATGCTTTGATTCTTTCGTTTTTGTTGGTCAATTCTCATTCTTTGAATTTGATTTAACTTGGTATTTTAGACCTGAGAGCTTTTGATTCACTTATGAGAGAAAAGAGACAAACCAAGCACAATAATGTTTGGTCTATGTATGGACTAGTTGTGACATCATCCGTTTAGATCTAGAAGATTTTTTTGGAGATCTTTCTCACTTCCATTTAAACAAGATTCGAGCACTTCAACTCATTATCTTGAACTTGACGAATACGAAGTACTATATCCTTTTGAGCACGGTGGAGTTTTCGTAATGGGCCATGAGCAGCGAGTCAAGTGCCCCCTGCCTCCAAACAGTTGGGTGCCTTTCCTGGCGCTATTGATTGTGTCTCTCTAGTAGGGGTGTTCAAAATCGGATATCCGAATTTCAGATATCCGAAATTTTGGATACAGATTCGGACAGTGAAATGGATATCCGTTAATTGTTTTTTTTCCTTTTTTCCAACTATTCATGCGTTTTTTGGCAATAGGTCCTACGTTTTTTTCTTTTTAAAACTGGGTAGGTTGGGTTCGGGTATTAAAGAAAACCGGGTTGAACCGAGTTTTACCAAAAAAAACTTGATTTTTGTTTATGACTCGAATACGTTTTGCCTTCCCACTCCTAGGGAAGGATAGCTATTACCTCACCTGAATGCGATGAATTGCTTGTTGAACTCCTGAAGCCGTACCGACCTGACGATTCTACGAAGTTCTCAACAAGGATAGCAGAGTTCAAACTCCATTGGAAGACCAAGATGCCAAACAACGTCAAAATCTACGACGAAATAGGATATCCCGATGACCATCTCCAACTATTCTCTGGCGCGGCTAAGGTGGAACAATGGTCGATGGCCGTGTGGTGCCACATGTTTGTCCAGACTCTAACAGGGGCAACCCGGGTATGGTAAAATGATCTCCTAAATAGTAGCATTGACAACTTTGAAGATTTATGCAAAAGCTTCCTTGATAATTTTATGCAACAAAGGAGGTGCACAAAGATCCAATCTCCTTACACTATATAAGGCAAAGAAAAGATGAAGACCAAAGGGAGTTCATGGAACAATGTCAAAGGGAGAAGCAATCGAACGAATGAGAGTGTCTGGTTTTGTACTGTGACTTTCATGGAGATAAAGACATCACACAAACGACTGTTACCACCTAAAAAAGGAAATTGAAGAAGTTGTACAATTAGGCGAACTGGCACATCTGATTAAGAATATCCGAGATCGAAAGAAATCGATTACATCAAGGGACGACAAAAAAACCCGAGCTTAACTGGTATACCCAAAACTCGAAAGATCCGAGACGGATATACCTGAAACATGACGGGTATGGGACCGAGTATGGGATTAGTTTTGAAATATTTCGTGGGTATGGGATGGGTATGAGATTAGGTGATACCCGGTCCGATTGCCTGAAATCACATACCCGTTTACCCGAACCATATACCGGAAAAGTTATAATTTTTACTTTTCCTTAACCTCTGTCTTTTAATGCTTCATTTTAGTAGGTTAATTATATGAAACATTAATTTCTCTTTTTAAAATATGTATTTGATGATATTAATGCATGTAATTTATTCATATTTAATATGTTATGAAAAATAGAGTCATAGAAATGTACAAGACATTTGCCCGACAGGTATCGGCTGATACCCACGAGTATGTCTGATACCTAATATTAATGGGTATGCCCGATACCCGATAGGTAATTACCGAACACAAACCAAGGGGCGAGAAGAATACTCTACACCATCCAAGCTTTTCTCAGACAAAGACTCTAGCAAACTCATTTGTGCAACAAGTTAAAAAATAGAAAGTATGCATAAGAAACAGGAATATCCCAATGACATGAAATCTTCCAACGCTCACCTACACCTCCCCTCATAATCACTCGAACCTCGCTAGAGACAGACCAAAGGCGACTAGTACCAGCCTTGACAAGGACATGCTCCTCATAAGACCGAGCATAGGTAACCGGATCATGGAGCTTGCGAAAAACATCATCATAAGAAGAATCCAGAAGGACAGGTAGGTCAAGAGGACCTAATGAATCACGAGCGGGCATCTCGAATGGTATGACATACTTTTTCACTCGAAAGAAGTTTTCCTTCCAATGTTTAAGAGAGGGTTTAGTACGATATATACGTCGATGACTCCCATCTGACAACATCTCAATGGTGAGCCAATCGTCGTTGCGTGCGAGACGGAAAAACTGGTGAAACATGGGAACAGAGGGTGCGACACCACGGGCACGACACAAGATTTCAAAATGGTTGATTTTGCTAATACCATAAGGCGCCAATTGATAAACTTGGAGCCCTAAAGACTCGATTACTTGCATGAATAATAGGGTGCATGGCAATAGAAAGTTTGAAAACTCAAAGTAGGCGGTGTATAGACCCATGTACCTAACAGGCGGACTAATGATCACCTCATCGTCCGACGAGAGTACTAGACCAAACCCACTCCCAATGTCGTAACGAGATCAGTGCTCGGCCACGGACTGATGATTGATCTTCGAGCAATGTAGATGCATATCATGCTTACCCCCCATGACGATACAAAATGAACATCCAAAAAGAGATTGGAGCAAAACCTAACCTGTAAATCGACGCAAAGATCGGCAAAGATGAAAGAAATGAGGAGAAATAACATAGGGTGTAGATATTTTGATTTTAAATAAAGAAACCATTAGAAAACCGTGTGATGATGGGACGCTTGAAAGATACCTGCCACAGGCGGCGCATAGGTCATGACACCCTGGCACACCCTTAACTGTAGAAAGGACAAAAGCGTATGAAGAAGTCCCGCCCATCAGTGAAGGCTTCTCCAGTACTAGATATCCCGTCTCCATTACCAAAAGTCTGGCCCATTAGTGAAGGCGTCTCTACTAAAAGCCCGTACCGGGGCTTGATGACGTGGGATGATTCATATCCCATTATCCTCCCTTAATCAAAAGAATTAAAGACTTGAAAATTATGTCAGGAGAGGACTCCGCCGGAGCCAAGGGATCCTCAGCATCCCGAAGTAACAAAAGAATAAGACCTCTCCTCCCGGCGAACAAGTAATACGACAACACAATAACCGAGGAGGATCTTTTCCAAACAAACCAAATCCCGAAAAATGAGGCAAAAGAGACGTTGAGCCGGTAAGAAAGACAAAAAGAAACGGTAGCTGTCTACAAAGGGAGAAGTCAACTTATTACCTGATTAAGGGTATTTAGAAGAGAGAATTCTAAGAAGGAGAAAGTCCCCTAGGAACTTCCTCTTCCGGAGAAGTCACGGGACTAACTAGGAAGAAGAGGAATCCGTTGAAGACACTATAAATACAGACCTCGAGCTTCATTCAAAGACACTCAAGATTCAAGGCTTCAGCCATTTCGATAGCTCTATCCTCTGTTATCTACTCCTCCTTGTGTTTGCTTACTTGTCCTTGTAATTGGCTACCTTTCCCATATTCACTCATTTCCTACACTTGTATTCAATCTTGTAATCATACCACTTAACCTTGGAACCTCAAAGGATAAGTGAGTCATTATATTAATAAAACATTCTTAATTCCTATTGTATAATCGTTGTAGCAACATATACTTAATGCAATACTAATCTTTTCTATGTAATCTTTTCATGGTCGTTGTTTTCTTGCATGTTTTAAAGATGGGAGTTGTACAAAAGATAAGATAAGTTAAATTCACTTGCTTTAAAACCCCAATTTAGTAGATTTATAATGTTACCTTTTGAGATGGGAATTATACAAAAGATAATAACACCCCAATTTATTAGTAGATTTATAACGTTACATAAAAACTATATATACATATAAAATGTAATGTTGGATGTAGAGACACGTTTTAATTCTTCATTTAATAATTTTTAACACATAATACAAGTTGGTTATGCATATATAACTCATTGATTTATAAATTTAATTCAAAGTTTCCGTTGCCTTTATTTTTTCTAGCCATCCCCTTTCTAATAAAAAAACTAAATGTTTTTGTTACTTGGTATCATCACATTACATCTCATAAATCCCCCCCCCCCCCCCCTCTCAAATCACATTTATATCATACATTTAATACTTTCATATTTAGCCTTTATTTTTGAAAATTACATAAATAAACATTTTACCAAATCAATTTATCATTATTACCATTGGCTCATATTTTTTAAAAATTATCATCAAAAGTTAAAAAAAATCAAGAATTAAAAAATAGGATATTGTTAAAAAAACGAGTTTTTAAAATATTATTATTAAAAAAATAATTTTTAAAATTTTATTATCGAAATACAAGATTTTTTTAATTTTACATATAAAATTTGAAAATACTACGTTTGTATTTTAAATAAATATATGTTAGAATAAAGTTTACTGATATTTAATTAGTAGTTTTTTTTTTAAATTTGATATTTATAAATAAATTTTTTGTTTTGATATTTAAACTTTAATTTTTTTAAATGACTAGATTTTTTTTCAAAAAATATGTTTACAAATTTCAATTTTAATTTATTATTTTTAATTTTTTTAATACTTAATTTTGGAATTTTAAATTTAATTGTGTCGAAATATTAAGAAGTGAAATTTTTAAAATTTGGAGCTTTAAAATTTGAATTTAAAAAATGATATATTGTTGAAATTTAAATTTTATTTATATATTTTTATTATTTTTTTAATAAGAGATTTAGTATTAAAAATTTAGCGAGGTTTTTCACATACGTGTACAAATAGTATCTGTCAATCAGAGCATCTTGATGCTAATTTTGATGAAAGTTTATAATCTTCTAATTTTCTAAATGTACTTACATTATCAGGTTTGTAAAACCATAAATTAGTTTTAAGTGTCAGTGTTTTAGTTATGCTATTAAGAAATACTGAAGAAAAAATGGTTAAGGTAATGTAACAAGATTTCAGCTCAAATCACTAGGTAATCTCGTTATAGAAAACGAATATTATATTTTGAAGCAACATTGACCATCACAATTTTATCCCTATAATTGGGTTAACATATTCAGGCAAAAGAATTTTATTAAAACTTCAAAAAAAAATATATACAATTGTTATATGTTTTGCAATGACCATGAATAAAAGTTTAGGTCAAACACATATTTATGAATTGGTAAAGTGTACCTTATGCACAACAATTTGTAGTAAGTGTCTTAATTTTTTTAGAAAATTACAAGCATTTCCTTCAAATATGTTTTATATAGTAGCATAGATACATATGAGGGTTCATTTCAGGACACTTAAATATTCCGAGAACAAGGGAACAAACATAAATCGTTTATTTTTTTATGTTAATGGTTCATATTTTTTTTTAACAATTTTACTTTTTACATACAAATGTGTATGTTATCGACATAAAAAACCATTAACTAATTTGTTTATATATTTTTTTTAACTTTTAAATTTTTACCTACACTTCCATATATGATGTGTAGGTGATATAACTTACACGTGATTTTCACATGTGCAAGTACTAAAATAAAATGAAGTTTATTGATATATATATATATATATATATATATATATATATATATATTATTTCAAGAGAGATAAATAAACCTTATATTTCAACTCAGGTATTACTCCGGTTTCCTCCCACCGTGCACTACCACCGTGTCACCATCGTCTTCGTCGCACCAAACCCTAGCCGAGCAACACTACTAACATCCTCCACTGCTTGCCGCCGTGGTACACCACCCCCAATGCCGTCACGACATACACCGAGCAACACCACCCCCACGTCGGCCCTCCTTAACCAACCACTCTCTCTCCCTTCTCGGCCGCCGCCCGCCAACCTTACGGGTCACCCCGTCTCTTTTCTCGCCAACCGTCCCCGTCACACGCTACCACCACCTACGGCTACCACCTCCAACCCCACGCCATCATCGATAGCCCCCCCCCCCCCCGACCTTGTCTCCTTCCCGGTTACCGTAAGCAAAACCTCAAAACCCTACTCGGGTTTCAAGCAAAGAGACGAGCGTAAATCACGTATTAAAACATAAACGTGGAATTACCTTGGCGATGTGTGGAGTTCCCCTCTCGAAACCACCGTTGAACCACCGTCGCCGGCTCCTTTAATCTCCGACGTCTCTTGCTCATCTCTCCCTCCCCCGTGCGTACGTATCCTAGGCCGACGTCTCTTGCTCATCTCTCTCTCCCACCGTGTCTTATTTGGCTTGGTGGTCCTATCATTTCTTTGTTACCTCACATCCATCCCACTCATCCAGGTTCAAATTCAAACTTTGAGGATGAGATTTTTTGTTTTTTAAATGGGTTTTTCCTCAGGCTTTTATTAACCTTATATTTTTGATATTTTTACTTAATTTTACTTTTACATTGCAAAGTTTAGGGTGGAGGGAGTGGTTAATAAAAAGCCTATGAAACCCTCCCCTTTTACCTAATTAAAATGTGTCATGTCATTTTTACCTTTTTGAACCCTCTCTAACCTAAGAGGAGGGTGTGGAACCAATAAGCCCTTGATTTTTTTAATTATTTCATTAAAACAAATAAAAAACCACATTTCATTAAATAAAAATAAAAATGATACATATTAAAAACCTAAAATTTAAAAAGAATAAAAAGAAAAAAAAACGTGAAACATCAAAATAAAAAACTAAAATAACCTAAAAAGGTTGATTTTGATAATATTGAAACGGTGGAGAAGTAGGTGCGAGTGGAAAGGGTTGATTTTGGTATTGAAACGGTTGGTTTAGTTATTGAAACGATTGGTTTTGGTATTGCGGTTGCGGATGAGATGCCCGAGGTTGACTTGAACGATGGTTTTGCGGTTGAGAGGCACGCATTTTGGGACGGTATTTTTTGGAGGAGGATGAATTCATTTTTTTAGAGTATGAAAAGAGAAAGTGTAAAAAATTATTTGTGTAAAATGTATATTTATAGGTAATTTTTTTTATTTAATTACCCAACCCCCCCCCCCCCCCCCAACGGCTCTATACCTCAAACGGCTACATTCTTGAACGGGTTTAAACGGGTTAAAATACCCGCTTCAACAAGCCCGTGCGAAGCCCGCAAGGCGTGCGACAGTGTTACCCGTGGAACCCGGCGAACCCGTCCCCAACCCGCACCACCACTCCGTCCCCCCTTAACGCCCCCGTTCTGTAACCGTTACCGCGAGTTAATGCACCGCTGTGGAGCGCGGGGTTCCCATCTAGTTAAAATTAATTGGGGAGATACCATAACACCCTTAGACATTAAAACTACCGAAATTAATTAAACTATTTCCATATTAGGTAGAGACAGAAACGATGACTAGTTAATTAGGGAGATACCCAAACACCTTAGATATTAAAATTAACGAAACTAATTAAACTATTTCCATATTCACCACTATCAATTACAACCGTTGATCATATCTAGTGTAGGGATACAATTAGTTTCCCTTTTCTCTCCAAAAAAATATATGTTTTACGTACAACCTCCGATATGTGTGTGTATATATATAGTTAATTAATTATCAATTTCTTTTTGGTTTTTCGATTTTAACTTAAGTGTTCAGATTATAAATATTTTTTTTAACATCAATATATAGATTTTCTAAAATAAATACACTATAACATATAGTCTATAAGATTTAAATCTTCAACCTTATAGTTATAAAGCTAACCATTTAATCACCGAATGTCCCTTCGAAAACATTCGAATTTTAAACTTTTTTTTAAAACGAAAGATATTCATTTCAAAAGAAGAATAATTACAACAAAGTGTCAGGTAAACGGACAACAAGTTGCGCCACAACCTCTTTTAAAGAATTCAAATTCGCTTTAATAAAATCACAATTTAGGGAAGCCAATTAAGTTTACCAAAAAAATATATAGTTAATTAATTATCAATTTCTTTTTGGTTTTTCGATTTTAACTTAAGTGTTCAGATTATAAATATTTTTTTTAACATCAATATATAGATTTTCTAAAATAAGTACACTATAACATATAGTCTATAAGATTTAAATCTTCAACCTTATAGTTATAAAGCTAACTATTTAATCACCGAATGTCCCTTCGAAAACATTCGAATTTTAAACTTTTTTTTAAAACGAAAGCTATTCATTTCAAAAGAAGAATAATTACAACAAAGTGTCAGGTAAACGGACAACAAGTTACGCCACAACCTCTTTTAAAGAATTCAAATTCGCTTTAATAAAATCACAATTTAGGAAAGCCAATTAAGTTTACCAAGGAAACCGAAATTCAATTCAATGAATGTCAAAATACCACTTTATCTTATGACTACCAAACATTAAACATCAAATAAAGTTCATGTATCATCATATAAATACATAAAAATCTATATCTAATAAAAACAGAAATTTATTTATTTATTCCCGTACGGACATGGAAAATAAACATAACAACTGTGATCTGATCTGTATGAAATGTATCTCATATTTTTCATTCAATTTTATGACTTTCTAAACCGATAATATACGTCAAAGAGGTTGTGGTATAGTGGTTGAGGTGAGGCCTGAAGTCCCAAGGGACCCGGGTTCAATCCCTGCCACCACCATTAATTTCTGAGGCATGCAAATGAGGCCTAGTTCTTAGGCTGACGCACCATGGTTTTACCCACGCCGATCCAGGGTTCGAGCCTCGGCTCTCCCTCAAGCCCGAAAAGGGCCGTATTGGGTGGGATTTTTCCTTGGATGCTCTCCAACTCTGACGCTAAGTGAGCCCGGTTAAGACAATATATTGGCCGGAGTTGGACGAGACTCTCCCATGTGATGGGGTTTCTACTTTACAACATTCAATGTTCGCCGTTAAAAAAAACCGATAATATACATAGATTGTTATTTATAGCACCAGTCAAAATCACTAAATACAGACTAAGGTACAAATTTTAATGCACAATGTACGTAGAATATGCATACGTGGTGTGGATCTTATTATTCAAGATCTGGACAATATATTGTAAGAAATAAGCTTAGGAAGCAAAGCAGTCATAAAGCCGCATCTTCGTTCCCGGAGCTCCGACCTGCATTTATTCCTCTGCCTATATATATTATATACATAGATACACATTTCATGTATGTATCTGCATTTTCCAGTGAGATATTTCAGGTGTATTTTGGAGTCAGTTCATGATGCAATCTCTAGCTGTTAATCTCCGTTCATCACCGTCGTTTAACCGGTTATCTCCGCCGTTGAACGCCGGAGGCTCCGAAATTTCCGGTCGAAGTAGAAACAGACGTGCTTTGATTTCGTTTCGTGTTCGTAGTCCACTTCGCTGTGTTCTTCAGTCTCCGACTCTAGGTAATTTGTTTTTTTATTCATTTGATTAGTTGAATAACATTGTGTTTTTGTGCACCGGTAGCTGATTCCGGTCTCGTTTTTTAGTTGATTTAATTACGAAATCTGGAAATGTGTTTCGGAATGAATTTCTGGTTGATTGATTACGAATTTAACTGATTTTACAAGTGGAGGAAGTATTAACTAACAGATTTTGTAACAGAAGTTTGTTAGAATCGCTTGAGATTTTGTTTCGTTTTTGCTATTTTTATATTGACGATTCACCTCTCGTTTTTTGGTTAATCGATTGATTGATTATGAATTTAACTAATTCTGGAAGTGGAGGAAGTATCAGTAACCAACCGATTTTGTTTTTTAAAATCGGCTGAGATTTTGTTTTATTTTTGCTAATTTGAAATCGAACGATTGGCGTATAGTTTCCGATGAAGCGGAGTTTGTTGAAGCTTCACGGAAAGGAAATCTGGTGCCGCTTCACAAGTGCATATTCGATGATCACTTAACGCCCGTGCTCGCTTACAGGTGTTTGGTGAAAGAAGATGACCGAGAGGCTCCTAGCTTCCTTTTTGAGTCCGTGGAGCCTGGTTTCCGGACTTCACAAGTTGTAAGATTATTTTTATATTTTTATGATTTAAGTCAGTGTTTTGATTGTGTATGATTTTGTGACATGCTGAATTTGATTTGTTAGGGTCGGTACAGTGTGGTGGGGTCTGATCCATCAATTGAAATTATTGCTAAGGAAAATAATGTGACTATTGTGGATCATAAGAAAGGAAGTTTTGTTGAGAAGGTGGTTGATGATCCTATGGAAATTCCAACAAGTATCTCTGATGGTTGGGAGCCTCAGCTTGTTGATGACCTTCCTGATACATTTTGCGGTATGAGTAACGATAAAATGGGAAATAAATGTTTGCTTGCTGAAATATTTATTAGTTCATGATTATTTCTTGCCAACAATTAATTCCCACTAGTGACACTTATACAACTCTAGAAAAATTTACTATAACTAGTTCAGTTCTTAAATGTATCCTCATATCAAAATGAAGGGTGTGATTTAATCCTCATGTGGCTGCGTAGTTGAACAAAATGTAGGGCATAACGATAGCTTGTTTCTTAGTTGGAATCCATTTCTTGGCATCGTTACTTGCTGTCATGTTGCATTTTGCAATGCTTTTGACCGGACAAACGTTGAATGTACTTTTTTGATACAAATCTGATCATTATGTTAAATTTCGGTATTGTTTGGTGGAACATTAATTGCTTGCTTCCTCATTTAACCTGAAAAGTTTGAGGAAGGGTAACTTGACCGAATTATAGATAATTTGATATCAATTTGCGGTTATTACTGGCCGTTGAAAGTACTTTAAACGTTCCAGGGATACAAGTAGTTTTTATAAAATTTTCACCCATGAGGATCACTTGTAGACTTCCCGCAACAAAGATTATAATTTACTGACTAAAAGCTTATAATTTACCAGCATAAGTGACATTTAAAGAAGCATTATGTAACTATATTGTGAATGGTTTATGGATATGTCCAATTTATAAATTTTGTTCATGAACAGGTGGGTGGGTTGGTTACTTTTCATATGACACTGTTCGTTATGTAGAGAAGAAGAAACTCTTGTTTATAGATGCACCAAAAGATGACAGGAAACTAGCTGACATTCATCTTGGATTGTATGAAGATGTGATCGTTTTTGATCACGTGCAAAAGGTACTCAGCATAATTATATACTTTTTCCCATGAAACTATATCATGATTATGCATTTATGCTTCCTTTTGATGAATAATTTTGATCTTCAGAAAGCATATATAATTCACTGGGTAAGGCTTGATCAGTTTTCATCAACTGAAGAAGCTTATAAAGATGGAGTCAAACGGTTGGAAATACTGGTGTCTAAAGTACTTAATGTTGACCCGTACGTGACTATCTTCTTTATAGCATTATGGCTCTATAATCCAGTTCTTTTCACATAAATTTGCTTACTTAGTTCTCAATCATTAGGCCGAAGTTACTTCCGGGTTCTGTGCAATTAAGCACTCAACAATTCGGAACTCCTCTGAACCAGTCAACCATGACCCCTGAAGAATACAAGGCAGCAGTATTGCAAGCAAAAGAACATATTCTCGCAGGTGATATTTTCCAGATTGTTCTAAGTCAACGCTTTGAACGACGTACATATGCAGATCCTTTTGAAATTTACCGAGCATTAAGAATTGTGAATCCAAGTCCATACATGACTTATTTGCAGGTACATTATTCATAAATAACCTTTTTCAGTTATTTTTCTTACTTAACTCCGTATGATGTTTCATGCTGTCAGGCTCGAGGGTGTATCTTGGTTGGGTCAAGCCCGGAAATTCTCACACGAGTGAAATCTGTAATTTATCACTTTACTTCTTTTATATATAGGTGTTCATATTATTGTAAAGTTTCACAAAAAATTGTAAACATTATATATCTCTTGACAGAATACGGTTGTTAATCGACCTTTAGCTGGGACTGTAAGAAGAGGAAGGACTCTTGATGAGGATGAACAGTTGGAGAAGCAGCTGTTAAATGATGAAAAGCAATGTGCAGAACACATCATGCTGGTTGACTTAGGGAGGAATGATGTTGGAAAGGTTAAATTGACTTTTTTTAATTTAACTAAATGCTAAATAATTTAAAATGTTGACTTTCTTAATGCTAGTTGCTGACATACAAATTGGATGCAGGTCACAAAACCTGGTTCGGTTAAGGTGGAAAAGCTTATGACTGTTGAACGGTACTCCCATGTGATGCATATTAGTTCCACCGTAAGACACTACTACTTTGTCTGCTGTTTGCGTTAGATTATTGGTGGCAATTTCAACTCACTTATTTATAAATGGATTGGTTTGGGTTGTATTTTATGTCAAGCGGGTAACAGAAAAAAGGTTTTGCTAAAATGGATCAGATGGGTCAAACGTGTTGAAAGTCAACCAAAGTCCATTCTTAATACATAAAACAGTTAAATCGTTTTATTCAAATATTTATATTTCTCATCATTATATTGTTTATGTAATCATTATCAACTATTTGTTGGGTCAACCCGACCCGGCCCACTTTGACCCGTTTCAGCCTAAACCCATTACTATAAATGCTGAACTTACCACCTTTTGTTAGATTCTTTAACATAATACATTCTCGCTTGAACAGTAAATCCTTAGGGATGATTATGTAGCTCTAATTGATGCCAGAACAAGCAATTTTGGACAAAAAATATCAATTCAATGTCTATTTGCATTTTGTACAAGAATGATAGTTAGTTTGAACTTTGAAAATAAAAAAAAATCAATTAAATGGTTAAAAAATTCGGATCGTTCTATTAAAACAACAATCTATATTGAATAATTATTGCTCCCTTTCGGTTTTTAAGGTGACTGGGGAGCTGCTCGATCATCTGACTTGCTGGGACGCCCTTGGTGCTGCACTTCCTGTTGGAACTGTTAGTGGTGCTCCTAAGGTTCGCTCTTCATACCATTGGCTTCTAGAGTTTGCAAAATGGACGGGTTGGGTAGCAGGTCAAAAAAGGATTGGAATCATTTTTTTCTATATTTCTTGAAACAGCCTGGGTCAAGTTTATCCCAAAACAAATTTTGTCAAAAAGTTTTACACTATTTTATAAAGAGTTAGCATGTCAAATATGATTACAAAAATTTATTGTTTCAATAATATTCTTTTTACAAATAAACAATTTATGAGATTTAATGCATTATAAATACAGTTTCTGGGACTTTTGACCCTTTTCCTTTTTAGTTATTTTTTCATCTGACCTGATTGACCCGTCAGAGATAAAACATAACCTAAATGGATGGATCAAAATTTCTATTCACTTGAAATTTAAAAGTTTATTATTTTAATAATAACCTTGTTATTGAATAAAATGATTATGATGTTTTATGCATTGGAAGTGCACTTTTGGACACTTTGACATGTTTCCATGTTTTTGTTTTACGCGTGTTAAAAGATAAAACATTACCTGAATCGCCCATACACATGTAAACGGGTAGAAACTGGCACTTCTCTTTGCTTCACTTCAAACTCATGAAAATTCCAATTTGTTGTAGGTGAAGGCCATGGAACTA
Organism: Smallanthus sonchifolius; assembly: GCA_023525975.1. NCBI lineage: Eukaryota > Viridiplantae > Streptophyta > Magnoliopsida > Asterales > Asteraceae > Smallanthus > Smallanthus sonchifolius. The sequence goes on along the minus strand of CM042043.1, from coordinate 53,953,685 downwards.
ATCGATAAACTGGAAGTTACAAGACGTGGGCCCTACAGTGGTGGGTTCGGGTGGATTTCGTTTTCTGGGGAAATGGACATCGCCCTTTCCCTCCGGACCATGGTGTTCCCAACAGGCACCCGTTTTGACACAATGTACTTGTACAAAGATGACACCAAGAGAAAGCAATGGGTGGCTTATCTTCAAGCTGGTGCTGGTATTGTAGCCGACAGCGTTCCAGAAGATGAGCAACAAGAGTGTGAAAACAAAGCAGCTGCTCTGGCTCGCGCCATCGATCTAGCTGAGTCAGCTTTTTGCCAATGAGTCGATATCACTTTCTTAAAAGGTCAGAGTTTGATATGATTGGTTTTTGTTGTTGAGAAATGGCCTGTTGGAAATGCAATTATGTTGCTAGTGCAAAACATTATAGCTGGTGGTTCATAACCTTTATATGGAGTCATCCAATTCTCCTTTTTAACTAAAAACAGGCAAACGGTGTTAAACGGGTCGTGTTGGGGGGTCGAAACCAACAGGAACCTTGAATTTTGTAGGAACCTGAACACGGCATGAACTCAAAAATCTAGTCAAACAAACGAACCCAAACACGAATCGCGCATTCATGGGTTGACTCGGACATTACCTGGTTAACCCAGTTTATATTTTTCATATTACTACTATAAATTTACAGCTGAAAACAAAAATGGCTATAAAATAATTGTGTTTGACAGTTTTATCTTTTAACTTTAAATTTTTAATGTTAGGCATAAAATTACCAAACCTCAATATAAAATACATTTTAAAAAAAATTATAAAATGGTTAACCTCTGATCTGAACCTAGACATCTTTATACTATTAAATAAAAATCCTAAGGGGACACATGTCACTTTTTGGTTCGTCCTCAACATTTTTTCCCGCATCTCTCTTCTATTAAATAGATATATTAAAAGAATCTATATTTCTAAATATTTAATATAGAGCAAAGCGTCATTTTTCGTCCATGTGGTTTGGCCATTTTAGCCACATTCATCAAAATACTTTTTTTTAGCTTTTTCATCCTTGACTTTTCAAAATATAGTCATTTTCATCTACCCGCTAACTTCATCTACATTTTAACGTTAAATCATGACCAATTTTGGTTAAATCAGAGGCAATTTGGTTAGATTTTATCCTATGAATTTCAAACCGATCCTTGATTTAAAGTTAAAATGTAGTTAAATTAGTCAAGTGGATGAAAATGGTTAGATTTTGAAAAGTAAATGATGAAAAAGCTAAAAAAAGTTTTTAAATGAAAGTGGCTAGAATGGCCAAAACACATGAACAAAAATAACATTTTACTTCTTCAAATGAACTTGAATCCAGTGTTTTGAAAACCACACCAGATCAACCGATAAAAAAAAATGGGTCCAAAACTAGTTTTTCGCTAAGTTACAGGAAAAGTAAATCTAAACTGAATTTTAGCCAACAAGCTAGAGATGTTTTGATTCAACTTTTAGGCCTGTGAATTTTTAGGAGCATCCTACAAAAAAAAAATTTATACCTCGCGTAGGGCTGTGCAACTAGCTTGTGGCTCACAACTCGCTTAATATTACCTACGTGAAAACTTGCTCGTAGTACAGCTCTAGCTGATTTGATTTGAGTTACCTGGCTCATATAAACATTCGAGCTCATGGTAACTCACTCGGATAAATTGTCATCCTTCCTTGGTTTTTCTAGTATACTGGTAGTTTGGCGTTATGCCTGTTAAGACTTATAATTAGTTACATTTGTATAAAAATATAAAAAAAAGATCATCAAATGTTATAATAAATGAGTTAACTCACTGATCCACAAGCTGGATCGAGTTAAATATGAGCCGAATACCAGCTTAGTTTCTAGCTTGATTTGAAGATTACAAGCCGAGTTAGTATTGCTATAAGCTCGAGTCCAAATGGATACTAGCTCGACTCACTCGTGAATAGCCCTAGACTTGTAGACTATCATGTCTATTTCAGTTATCAATTTTCGTCTACTTTCTAAAGTTTGTTTAGTTACACGTTTGAATAAAAGTACATTAATTATACTTTTTTCAACGACGAACACACACCCCGCTAAAATCTTCTTCTTAAATCCACATATTGCCTGTTGTACGGTACTTGAACCCTCACCACCTTTGCGAGAATAAACACCAGGTGTCACTAGGCCAAGAGGCCATCAACAGTAATTATATACTTATGTTTTCATAATTTCCTTATTTCTTAATCATCATTTGTTTGTTATAGTGATTTTCAAGTTGTTGATAAAACTTTAAAAGATCAACTTTATAAAAATACGACCACCAAATGTGTAAACAAGCACAGAAATCTTCATTATTCCACTACACTAGAGAGCTCTTATATTGTATTTATATTACTAAAGACTTGTAATTGATCCACTTGTGAAAGGGAAGGGGTAAGGCAAACAAACTAGTAAACTCCACTAAAACTATGATTCCCATTGCAACATACTTGTTATCGGGCTCGCTTATTTCTTCAGCCAGAGGTGCAATCGGACCTCGTTGTAAGAAGAATATCAAAACTACCCAATAAAACGCCACGTCATCCTGTAACGACAATAGTCCCAGCAACACGATAAATGCAACTGATAAACGATATGCAGCCTGCAAAAGACAACCAAGAGTTCATATCGTATCATGAAATCAAAATTTTGGCCCATTTAGTTATGAGTTGAAAGTTGCGGCTATTTTTATCGCAATAACTATTTATTAAAAAAAGACTGAAAATGGACAAAAAAGTTTTTGAGGGTCAAACTAGCCCGACCTGGCCCGGCCCCTTTCAACCATAATCCATTTTGAAGTGAATAAAGATCATGAAGCAAAGAATGGACTTTAAATAAAACCTTTCGACCCCATATTGCAAAAGAAATTCGTCCACCATCTAGCTCTCCCGCAGGGATGCTGTTGATTGCATTGATGAGAAGCCCAGCCCAAGCCCATATCACCAACGGGTTCACTAATATCATTGCTCCTTCTTTAAGAACATCACCAAGAAACAGTTTTGCTATACAAAATAATAAAATGAAACTATAAATCCATTATGCAGAAGCTAAAAACAAGATCATGTAAAAAAATTGGTGGGGAAGGAAGTAATGTGATCAAACATACCTATCCCACCAGCAAGAAATGATCTGTGAAATACAGAAGCATCAACGACGAGCCCTGTACCATCGGTTGGTGGCAAGTAAAAGCCCGAAAGCAAAAGAACAAGGCACAATGAAAAGCCTGCTAACGGTCCTGCTGCTGCGATCTTAAGAAGAACTTCACGATTCGGTATGATGTTTAGAATCCTTGTTATTGCACCAAAAGAGCCTATCTGCCACAAAAATAGATCACTAATTTCAACGCTTTTGTGTAACATTTTTTTACTGTGTGGTTGTTCACATATATTAAATAAGCTCCTCACACATAGAGCTAAGTATTGGAAGTAGCAAAACCAGCAGGGTGGGTAGATTGGGTAACGGGTCCAAACGGGTTAGGGTCAAAATGGTCATTTTGGCACGGGTTGAAACTGGTCGGGTCGGGTTGGCCCAAAAAACTTCTTGTTCTAACATGTTTTAACTTTTTATAGATAATTAGTGCGTTAATGACCCAAAAGATATTTTATTTCAATAATAATCTACTTATGAGTAAAATGATCTAGGAGTTTTGGCTAATTTCAATAAATTCGACCCATTTGATCATTTTCTTTCAAGTTGAGCATTTTTGTTAGAGCAGCTTGACCCATTAGAGACTTGTTCGTAAGTATAAGGGTCAAAATTGACTCATTGACTAAGTATATAAACCTCATCTGTCAGGTCAGGCTAGCCCAAAACACATCTTGTTCAACATGTTTTTATTTTTATAGATAATTAGTGCATCAAATATGACCAAAATATTATTTTATTTCAATAATAATCTACCTACGAGTAAAATGATCTAGTAGGTTCCGGGCTACTCTTTAAATTCGATCCGTTTGATCATTTTCTTTCAAGCTGATCTTTTTTATTAGAGTTGTTTGACCCATTAGAGATAAAACATAACCCAAATAGATCTGTTCATAAGTATAAGTGTCAAAATTGCTGCATCGACCGGGTATAAAAACCTCACCTGCCAACTTGGTACAAAATATGGAACCCCAAGCTTAACTCCTGCCCTTCTGGCAGCCAAAATGTGGGTGATTTCATGAACACCCAAAGCAAGTGCAGTTACAAGGGCTCCAGGAAGCCCATCCTTTAATAAGTCGGTATTGTCAAAAACGGATCTGGGACAATACAATATGCACATTATCATTCGTTCTCCAAACCCGTAATCCACTATGTATGCGCAAAAAAATTAAAATAAATGGTAAATTAGGGCTAATTACTTAAAAACCATCAAAATTTCAAAAGTTTAAATTTAAAGTAATTTACTACAAAAATATGATGTGACAGTTGACATGTCGGTAACTTTTTACCATGTTGGCCTGAAAACCACTATCTTAGGTAATTACCTCTAGTCAAAACTGTGAAACTTAAACTTTACCTTTATATGTAATTACCCCATTACAGTAAGGTTGTGAACATGAAAGACAACATTAAAATGATTGGATAGATTTACACACAACAAGTTTGTCTGCAATGCTGGCACGTTACGTAGTAGTAGCGTGAATACTGTAACTAATCCAAAAGCTCCAGCAGCAAACCATTCAGGGACAGCTTTAACAAAAGAAACAAAAATGTTAGAATTCAACTACAATGTTACAGACTGGGTCCATTACAAGTCCCACATCGGTTGTATGGGCAACAAATGTAGGGTTTATAGACCAAATGGACTCCCTCACCCACCAGACTAGTCTTTTGAGATGAGTTCTCCCATTTAGACTGTAACATACAACAATCTCTAGAACAGGATTACCCTTATAAATGAGATAAACATGTAGACTCTATAATATGTATACCAGTTGTTTCTGGTTGTAAGGTCTTTCTAGGAACCACAACTGCCACAGGTTTATCATCTTCAGGATTAACCAAAAGGAAAAGCTTATACTGATCCCGAAAAGTATCCTTCACAAAGCGTAGAAATTACATAATTAACCTTTCTCCGTGTTAAAAGAAAGGATCATATGTAGGTGAAGTTAAACTAACCTGCAGCCTGTTTTCAATCTTTTTGTAACTCACAGCAGCCGATCCTCGCAGGTTTCCTTTAAACAGCACCCCACCCTGTAACATAAAGATTGTAAAAATCAAGATTTGTTTTTAATCACATATAAATGTGATGTAAAACATAGCAGCCATGTATTTAGTTACCCAATATGGTTCCTGGCTAGTAATAAAAAAGGTGTCGAATCCGAACACTTGGTCTTTCAGTATATCGACTGTTTCCTTTGGGATCGCAATTATGTCATCAAGTTGTGGTTAGAAATTAGAAAGAGAGAACAGTAAGGTATGCATAAAATTGGAAATGATATTAATGAAATATTCACCTTCACACCTTGCAGGGGTGATCCACTTGTAACCATTATATTATCAGCTTCCTGTTGTGAAAAAAAGAGTTGAAAATTTGTCATTTCTGGCAAAACTAGGGGGCGTATGGTTCCCAGAATTTTCTTTTGTCAAAGGAATTGTAGTCTGTGATGCATTTCAATATTTGGTTGACAACAAACCATGTTTGTTTGTTTGTTATTTGTTAAATAAGTTGGAATGCAGTTGTTGTGACGGTGGTGAGGAATGGCAGATTCCAATTCCTTTGACCAAACATGTTATCACTTGAATTCAGATTCCAATTTTATTGAATTCCAATAAACCAAACGCCCCAATAGTTTCAGAAAAATACCCGAGTGACTTCATTAGGTTTAGCTTCAAGACCGTCTTTGTTTAGTAACCTGTTAAGCGCTTCCAGTTGACTACATTGATCTTTATCCTTAGAAGTGACAAGAGCGGTTTTCGATCAGGATTTCAAAACAATCACTACATGATTATATTCAAAATATTTCAATCAATAGACACCTCACTGAGTCCTTGAGCCTTGGTATTATCCAGGAATTGGTTGAGTGTTTCTAACTGACTTGGATGCCCCTTATCCTAACAAGAAAACTTATTAGTCACACAATCAAGAATTTAATCACCACCAATGTATAAAAGATGACTATATTGATTAAAATGATTACAGTATTTAATTATTCTTAACTAAATGATTGGTTGTACTCCTTGTGCTTTTACTACCACTTAGAATCTATATATTTATTCGTGTAAAAGACGTCAACTCTAACTTGAACACACTTAAAATCGTGTAACCCATTTATCTAAACTAGTCATATGGGTTGACCGGTTGTAGGGCTATAAACAGGTTAGTGAGTTCTAATCAAGTTGTAAACAACTTAAACAGGTTGGTGGGTTGTAATAATTGGGTAAAATGGGGTAACATTTTGACCTTATAAAGGGAGCTTATAAACGTACAGTACCCCCCCCCCCCTCTCTCACATTAGACGATCCCCTATAGCCTCATACGAGTCGTGTAGCCCAAAAGTCAAAGCCGACAGTTTCTGGACATGTCACACCAGTCACATAATACGGGCCGTATTGTGTTCCATATAGGCTAATATGACCCGTATTGTGTCTTGTATAGCCCAATACAAGTCGAATTAGGTGTGGTGTCCGGATATAATGGGGGTGATGTCTGGATATCGTCTTTCCCTTATAAAATAAATATTCTTTTTATTTTTAGTTCAAACTTTAGACAAGTTAAGCTTGTAAACCCAAACACAATTCATTTAATTAAACGGGTTAGTCATCCAAAACCAGATTATTTTCATGTAGTGTCACGCAATGGTCTAGCCCGTTCAGGGGTTCAGTTGTTCAGACACACCTCATTAGTAAGCTAAAAAACCGCAATAGATGCATACTTTATCTCCGTCTGATAGAGTCTCCGTCTCAGTAGATCTGCATTTAACCACTCGGTTGCCTCGAACCACTAACCTAAATGTAGATCATAACATTACACTCCAAACGTAAATGCTTATTGTAAACTCAACAAATTGCAAATCAGTCAAATATTAAACATACTAGGGTGAGCATGAAACCGAAATAACTAAACCCAACCAAAAACCGATGTTCGGTTTTGTGTTTTTCTAAAAACCGATTTTTTGGTTCAGAACCAGTTACCCATAACCGAACCAAACCTAAAAAATCGATACATCATTTAAACACATATATATGTATACATAAGTATGTATGACATGTTTGATTTTTATTGAATTTATAATAGACTAAATTACAAAAAAACGTCCTTTTACTTTTATATAAATTTGCAAGATCCATCCTTTATCTTTAAAAAACACAATGAACATCCTTTATCTAATGAGTTTGTTACATATTATGTCCTTTAACCTAACTATTGTTAGCTTTTTTTTGTTAATTTTGTTAAAATGATCAAACTGTCATTGCAAATAAAAATAAAATATAGTTTTGGTGTACGTCGTTTTGGCTTGGTGTAACTAGGGTATTGCTAGTCCCCGCTAGCTTTTCTATGCGATATCTCGTTGTTGCTGATTAAAAAAAGGAATAGGTAGGACCTACTAGTTTTTTATTATTAAAAAACAAATTATAAACTTTTTTTTAATGTTTATTTGTTTATGAGAAACTAATAAATGGTACAACCCAAAAGTTTTTAAGGTTCAAATTCATTTTTCTGGGTCACTTCTTTTTAACAAGTCCAAATGGTAAAACCGAAAAAACCAAAACCAAACAGAACCATCATGAAAGCCGAAAACCAACCTATGCACACACCTACAACACCCCGATCTCACCTTGGTGCCGCAAATGGATTCAGGTGATCTATACTCAAATTAAGCAACAAATTTTACCTGGAAGCCCCTATTATAGGATCAGTTTTCTGCATGCGGCCATGATTGATATACGAAGTTATGAACGGCTGCGATCGGAGATCACAACAAGAGCTGCAATGCAATGAAGGAACAAAGATCCCGCAAAAACACGTCTGCGTGTTCATAGTTGCTGCAGAAGTCATCTTAAAGACATTGAAATTGAGAGAAAGGAATCCGGAGATCTTATCTTCATATAAACGAAAGAAATATGGAATCTTTTTGGGCCATAATTCCTCAGCATGAACACCCATGCTGTGGATCTTGTTTCTAACCCATCATGGATAAAACTTTATAAAAATCGCAGTGAATAAAATCCTCTTAAAATACACAATTTACACTATCTATAAGATATACATTGACTACTAATACTAGTCAATTGGGCAAACATATTTTAGAAAGATATTATGGTAGCATAGTGGCAATGTTGGATAGTGAATTAACTAATATCTTGCTCAATGATTAATAAACAAATTGATTTGATTAACATCGTAAGTCTTATGTTAATTAATCAACAGCATTGTAACTCAAGAACAAAAAGAATTTTCAGAATCACAACACCGTTCAATAATCAACCGTTACATTGAATATATAGCTAAATCTGGCCTTCACGCATATACATCCTTTCTCGTTTGATATCCAGGGAAAGCGTAACCCTAGATTCATCGGTCCCTTTGAGGTGTTGTAAAGGGTAGGAGAAGTGATGTATCACCTGACTTTGCACGTCGCACTTCACATGTGAATTATGTGTTCCATGTAGTAGAATCTGACTTCATAATATCTAGGAACACGAAGAAGCGGAAACAATCTTAGCTCGTGAGGAAACTGATAATGCGAAGAAAAAACAATTCCTATGTTGTGTTAGTTGATATCTTTTAACCCCTTATCGCATTAGGGAGTATGTTCTAATAACTGACTTATATCAGGTTGTTATCTTTTAACCCCTTACTGCTTCAGCTATCTTTGTTTCCATATTGAGCAATTAGTTCAGCTGCATTTCATTACAGTTTCCTTTGCTTCATAGCACGTTTGAACTCCGTATTTACTTTAGTGAACGAATTCAGATTTCGTGAACTGGTACTTTGATTATGTACTGGCATTTGATGTAACTTTCCGTTCCATTGTTGGGATACGAGTTTCACAAAACACGTCATATCATGTCGGGATTACAATCACAGTTCTAAAACATATCAAGCTCATCAAATATTACAAACCATATCTTTATCGTATTATACTATATCATATCATATCATGTTCGACTCATGCCATGGTACAAAATGTTCGATTGTTCACTAAACCATGGAATTCGGAAAAATTGACCGCATAATCTTTTTATATAATTGGCTAGTTTATAATGATGAAACATATTAACTAGGCAAGGAAGAATAGGAATACCAAGAGAAAAATTATCAAAATAAAAAATATTTTGATTATCAGCCACCTGTTTGATGATATCTGGTTCAAATGCTTCAAAAGAGCTCCACGAGCACCTTCAACATTTGACAATGTTTCTTCCATATTGTCATCAATCCTGATTGAAAAATCATTTCCAACATGAATTTTTTTATATAAATTAACAAACAAGGCTTTTTTGAAAGTAAATAAAACTTTAAAAAATTAAAATACTACTCCCTTTTGTAATTTAGTAATCTTGACTTTGCACGTAGTTTGAGGAAAGTGGTTAAACTATTTATAGATTGTCTGAAATACTAGAGGTCAATTTCATAGTAGTTAAAAGTGCCCAGGCGACGCGCAGCAAAACCGCCTTGAGTGCAGCATGGCTCAAAAGCCTGGAAAAAAATCGACTTGAACCTGCAAAAAACCTATCTGAACCGGCCGAAAGTAGTTCCAGATGGTCTGAAATAGCCAAAAACAAATCTAAAATAGTCGTCCAAAACCAAATGGTCCGTTTATACTGTGTGCCTTGCTTGTCTCAGGCACGCGTTTTTTAATGTGCCTAGGTGACAGGCTCACCCTTTGCGCCTTGAGTGGGCCTTTAACTACTATGGTCAATTTCAACCAATTTACTTTTAATGAGTCGAATTAGGTTGTGTTTTATCTTCAATGAGTCAAAAGAAAATATAGCTAAAAGGGGAACGTGTCACATGTCAAATAAGTCAAACTGGTTGAAAGTCGCACAAAGTTCACTTTTAATGTATAAACCATTTAAATCAATTTATAAAAAGATTAATATTCTAATTGTAATAATACCGTTTATGTAATCATAATGGAAGCATCAGCTATTGCAAAGAAAGAAAAACAATGGACAAAAAGAGTGTTTGTAGGTCAACCCAACTGACCCGACCCATTTCAACATGTACTAAAAGTACCCGTTTTAATCCAACCCATTTTGACATGTTACCCAACAAGCCCTTTGGCCACCCTTATAACTTAACCTTACTTAAGGACAAAGCATATGGACCTTCTAGACCCAAATAAATACCATCGAAATTTTTGGAAGAATGATTATGAGTAAATAAGTAAACTTAACCAACCTGATAGCTAACTCCCCCTGGTGGGCAACCATTGTAGCCAAATTCGTGAAGATCCCACTCAGTTCGGTAATTGTAGACTCAACACTCTGTAGTGCAACTGCACGGTTTTGAGAAAAACTTTCTTGTTGTGGAACCACCTGCTGCAACATGGATGCTCCCATATGTTGGGAACTGGAAGGAGTACCATCAGCACCTAACCTTCGTCTGCATTGACAAAATTAATAAATGTTATATACTATAAATATACCTTATTGTAGTTACACTCCTCTTGAAAGAAATAAACATGTGATACAAATGACAATTGATGAAGACATGTATGAGATGAATCTGAACAGTTCATTTTTGGCTCTCTTAAACATAGTGCAAGTATTATGGGGCTGCTTTGGGTACACTGACAGAGTCCTCTTACTTGGAGGCAAAACATTCGAACAAAAAATCATACTTCAGAAGGATAAACAAAACAAAATGAAAAATAAAAGATTCATGAACTTTAGTTGTTCAATTTTTCAAGTTGTTTGAAAAGTGAAGATACTTTTATGTCCTGATTAAAATCATCATCATTATTATTACTTTTTTTTTTGCAAAAGGTTGCACCCTCGAGCTCGCTTATGGAACACTACAGGTAATAATAAAATTAGCCAGGGTTTGACATCAGTAGGACTCAAGTATAAATAAGTAAACATTGAGGTAAAACCAACTAAAAAGGACAGCACAAATTCGTAATTATATAGAGCAAACTCATAAGATAAACATACCGTAGTTGGTTGCCAACTTGAACTCCACTTCCAGAAGATCTGAGAAAAACAATGCAGATTAAAGCAAACAAGTAAGAAACCACTATTTGGTAAACATGGCATACAAGATACAAGACTGAAAAAAGGTAGACACTTAGCATCAATGAAAATAATTTGCTGGATAAATGTTCTTTCTTTCATGCATAAAATGAGGTAATTTGCATCTTAATGCAGAATATCAAACAGAGGGACGCTGACGTGTGATTAAACACCATACAAACGCAAATAAAACCTAAAAAAATACTCACTCAGATTGTTGTAGATTTCCAGATGATTTAGATGGACTCGACCAAGGAGGCGGCTCCATCGCGGTCTTCGTTTGCTGACTCAACGGATTCTCTCTTGTTATATTCGTAGAAAATATCTGTCTCCTATTTTCATGAGCCTTAATGTTCTGCCATAAAAACAGTTATGAAACACAGAAACACAAGGGAGATAATTCCCAACTGTTGCACTTATAACCACAACACAAACCTCAGTCCTCGCAGTCAATACATCCTGAAACTTCTTTGTAGCTCCCATAAGCTTATTCTTCAAATCATCACAAACAGCAGTAGAATGAACAACTCTATCTTCTGAATAATTACCATCCGCAATCTCCATGTTTTGAAGAGTTTGCAAATCAGAAAAAGCTACATTTAGAGCTGTTATATCATTCTTTATCAAAGCTGTCAGTTCTTGAATCTCCTTCAATGGATCATCAAAAATTGAAGACTTTTTAGATACTGCATCTCCAAACAATAAAGATGCTAAGAAATGCATTCAAGTCTAGAAATCAGTATAGACCAATCAAAATCACCAAACTAGTCATTTGACTTTCATAGTGGCCGCACAAAAAATCATGAAAAAGTACAACGGATCAACGAAAACAAATCAATACACGTGTCCACCGGCTAATTGAAAAGTCAAATGTCTATTTTGATGGTCAACATGTATTGGTGATTTTCCCCCAAAAAAACCTAACAGATAATTTTCACAGCATATATCAATAGGTACTGCCAGATTTATATGAGAATCGATACCATAACTTTTGGAGTTGATTCGTTAAAAAGGTATGATCAAAAGCACGGAAATTAACGCGACGCTGAATCGAATGATGGAACATGATGAACAGAATTACAATTTTGAAACCCTAGGTTTAACGTGGAAAGTGACGAATGCTTACGATTAGCGAGTCTGGAGATTTTTTTGGAGGTTTCATGGACGCCTAATCCTATACGTGACGCCTTCTTGTTGAAATTGGATTGATGTGAAGAAGATGCTGATAGATTAGAAGATGTAGATGGATCGGTTTGCTGATGTGATCCGCCTGGATTGGGAGCTGATGTTCTGCCGAATTTCTTCAATGTGTCTAATAGAGATCGGAATTCTGAAGTCCGATCCCGGAAGGTCTGAGTTCCGGCAGACGACATTGCTACCGATTGATGGTCACTTCACCATTTCACACTCGGGTCATATTAAAGTCTAATATTTGTGTTGTTAGAAGAAGTAAATGAAAATTTATTAATTATAAAACATTAACGTTATATTTATAACTATTTTTACAATCTTTTTTTATATAAATTTGATTTTTTATAGGTAACTTTTTATTTTATTAAATGTTAATATATATGAATGATAGTAATCAAAACATAAAAAAAATATACATGAAAATACAATAATAATTTACAAATTTAAAAATACTTTATTGTATATAACATTTGACGTGATATTGGTAATTTTTCAATGTTTAACTCACACTAAATGCAAAAGAATAGAATTTCTTTTCCTCGATTACTAAAACCACAAAATAGCCAAAACCATTCGAAAAATGAGTCACAAACGGTGCGAACCTGATTAAATCCAGTAGGGAATCAAAGTAATCGAAGATAATCAAATTGGTCAACAATTTCTTTGCATACGTTGTTTCTCCATTTTATTAGTTTCTTGAACTCTATCAGTCTTTTTGTATAAACTTTAACCTTGACGTTGTAACAAATTTACAAATGCTTAAGTTGTAATTAAATTTACGTATCAAAATTAAGTTACTTTTTTTTAAATCTCGTATTTTATATGGAAAATCTCGCTAAATCTTTAATATTTAATCTCTTATTTAAAATAAATTTTAAATTTCAACAATATATCATCTTTTAAATTCAAAGTTTTAAACTCCAAATTTTAAAAATCTCACTCCCTAATATATCGACACAATTTAAATTTAATATTCCAAAATTAAATTTGAAAAAAAAAAAAAACTAATAAATTAGAATTGTAGCCAAACTTATTTTTTTGAAAAAAAAAATCTCGTCATTTAAAAACAATTAAGTTTAAAATATAATACACTTTTAAAAATAAATATTTATAAATTTTTAAATTTTAATTAAAAACTAACTATTAAAATTTTAAAATTAAAATAAAAAAAAATTATTTATAAATATCAAAATTAATTAAAAAACTACTAATTAAATATTAGTAACTTTATTATAACACATATTTATTTAAATACACAAGTAGTCTTTTCAAAATCTTCTATTTTTTTTAATTCTTGATTTTTTTTTAAATATTTACTTTTGATGATAAATTAAAAATAAATTTGAATCAATGGTAATAATGATGAATTAATTTGGTAAATGTTTATTTATGTAATTTTTCAAAAAAGTTAAACAGAATATGAAAAGATTGAATAGTGAATGAAAATGTGGTTTTAGGGGGGAAAAATTAAGAGGATGAATATGGTGATGACAAGTGATAAAATATTTAGTTTTTTTATTAGAATAGGGGATTTAGAGTAAATTGTATTTTATATTATTTGATATTTACTAAATTTTAGTTTACGTTAAAAATTATAAAAATCATCATTTATATTTATATTTAAATTTGTTTATAGTTTTCGTCTTTTCACTAACGGACGTCTACTTTTGACGATGCAGTCATGTGTCGCTCACGTGAGAGCAAAAACGCATTTTTGTTGTTAATAAAAGAACAAATTACTATTTTCGTCATTTATTTTTGTACCAAATTTCAAATTCCATCATCAGATGATCAATCTTTAAATATGTGTCATGTTAGTGACTGATACACCCTACTATATTTGACGAACTAATATAATTAACAAAACTTTACATAGGAATTTAAAAACATCTACAAATTTATAAAATGGATTTCGTACCTAACAATCTCCCCTTGTATGATGATAGAAACGTGTACAAAGTGTAAATTCCTTAGAGTTACAATTTATAAAAACAAAGAAACTAACAAAAAGCATATCAAAAAAAAAATTGTTCTTTGTCATAACAAAGTGATGTTTTTCTTTTCCACCAACATCCTATCAATTTCTTCAAAATCATACAACCTATAGTGATTTTGTAGAGGATTTATACCTAAAAATCATCATCATCATCATCATCATCATCTTGTTAACAGCTAAGGGTGAGGGGTGAAGCCTCTTGAACCTTAAACTATCATAAAAATTATCTAATCAAAACATGTTATGTCATATCATTTTTATCCTAAACTACCATCAACACAAGGGGACCCTAAACTACCCTAGCCTTTTTTTTCTTTCTAAAAGTACCCAAACCACGGCTTCCACAACCTGAAAACACTCACAGCTACTAACCAGGTGAGTGGCAACGGTGTTCCCGTGAACACAATTAAAGCCGAAGCCCACCCATTCCACCCTAATATTGTTGAAGAAAGATGTTCCAAGTCCCATACTATCTTTGTATCAATCCAAGCGTCAATTCATATACATGCTATAATTTTGATAGCTAAAATTCACCACCAAAGTTTTTCATTTTGAGGTAATTATAACAGTGTTATAAAACTTATCAATACCTTGTTAACCAACAAAATCAAGCAAAAATCACAAGCTTGAGTTGTATTTTTTTGTTAAAGCCTTCAAAAAAGGTTATACACATCAAAAAATATTTACTTCAAGATGAACATGAATCATTCCACACGACGATAATATGTATAATTATCAGGTTTCTTTAAACCAATTTCAGTTTCAAACCTCTCAGAAATCTTCTCATCTTCATATCTAAACCCATCATCAATCGCAAGCCCAGCTACTCCTCTTGTTATACCCAATCCCATCTTTCCGCCTCTACCTTTCTTATCATACTGCCCATGATCCATGCCGCCGCCGTAGCTAAACTGCCGCTCAATCGACGGCGGCGGAGCCGGATTCGAATAGTATCCCGGTCCTCCCTGAAAATGACCGGAATAAGGATCCGGATGGGAGACGTATTGATACGGTGAAGGAAGAGTAGCCGCCGGTGGAGGAGGAGGTGGTACCGGGAGCGAAGCGAAAGAACCGTACGGCATTCTACCGTACGACGGAGGAGGGGTATTGTTGTAATAAAATTGGGGGTGAGGGGTATTTTGGTAATCTAGTAAAGGGCGTTCACGGATAGCCATTTTTAAACGGATTTTACCGTTGTAACGGCCAGATGGGCGGCGGAGGTCGAATGTTCTAATTCGGTTAGGGTTTTCAGGGTCCGGTAGATCGGCGAGTGAGATGCGTAGGGTTCCGATTAATGGTTTCGGCGTATCGGATGGTATGGCGTGGAAGATTTCTAGGGTGAGGACGGCGGCGGAGGGGGTGGAGGAGAGAGGGAGGACGAAGCGTTCGTTCCAAACGGGTTTGGTGGAATTGGAATCGTCGGATTTTGTGACGAGGCGGCGGTCGGGGTCGAGCCAGAAGATGACGTAAGGGTTGAGATCGCCGTTTCTCCAGTTGACGTTTTTTAGGTGTTTAGCGGAGACGATTGTGAGTTCCAGATCGAGAGGTTTAGCGAGCAGACGGTTGGGGGCGGCGACCGTGGCGGTGGCGGTTGCCATGGTGTAGGACATCGGAGAATTGAAGGAATGAAGTTGGTGGGAGAATAGGAAACAGGCCTTCGGAGCACCCTTATGTGAAAAGTTTTTTTCTTTCTATTTTATTTAATATCTCATTTTAATTTTCTGTTAGTAATATAATATTTCTTATAAATTCAAATCTTTTTATGAAATTATTATTTTATTCACGTTTTAATAAACTAGTATTTAGCCTCTGCGTGTTGTGGTGGGACGTCAATAACGTTTTTGCAAACTTGGTTACGTATGTTGCGACGGTAATATTAACATGAAGTTGTAGCGACTCGGTTCTGGAAACCGAAACATGGATAGAAAAGTGTTATATAAAGCAACCGACGTTCTTCGATCAGTATCAGTTTCATTCTTCGCGGTAGCATTACGTTACTGTCAGTCGCTATAACCTATGATAATAAAAGGCGGGAGGCGGATCTTAAACGGTTGTGGCGATGACATTAACGTATCTAATCACAAAAAGACCTAACAACCCAATTTAGTCTATTTTGATGAACTCAATCCGGTAAAAAATAAGTTCGATGACCAGACTCAATCAAAGTAAAAAAGTTTCATTGACCCAATTCAACCTGGAAAAAATATTTGAATGACCTGACCTGACAAAAATTCCCTTTTAGTAGACATCCGAACAATGAAAATTTTCAACACCCATGAAAAAATTTTATTGGGTCCGCCATTGATTAAGAGGGTTTTCATTCAACCACTAACCCGCATTTTACAATGATGATTCAAGAAACGCTTTAACCAATTTATCATCAACTAAGTCACACTACCCTTAGACGTGGTTGTTTAAACAAAAACGTGGGTTCTGTTTGAAAAACTGGTTTGTACACCTCTAGTTTGAACGAGTTTCGATTCGAGTCGGGTCAGTTTAAAATCGCAAACCCGTTTAAAATCGCAAACCAGTTTTTTTCACCTCTAATTTATCGTGTTGCCGAAATTTTTTATTATTATTTTTTAACCTGGGCCAAAAAGCCTTTTTATTTGGGCCCAAAATAAACCTAACTACTCAAGTCCCATCAACGTCAGCGTTTCACCTTTACGGTTAAACTATATAAAACCCCCAAATTATCATATTTTCATTTCCAGACAAAACCTAAAATTTCTCAATCGGAAAGACTAAACCGGAGATGACGACGACGACCAACGGCACAACCACCTCCCCAACCAAAACCCCTAAGAAGACCAATCTCTTAGATCACAACTCCATCAAGCACTTACTCGACGAAACTGTCACCGAGGTAACATCAATTTCACTCAAACATATCCAATTTTCAATTTCAGATTCAATTTCAGTAGTCACATATGTTGTGATTTTGATCCAGATCGTGACTAGCGGCGGTTACAAGGAAGATGTGAGGATGAGTAACGTTAGGTTGTTGATCGGAGCGATCATAATCGTAATTGCGCTTTTTGCTCAGTTCTACAATAAGAAGTTTCCGGATAACAAAAATTTCCTCATCGGATGCATCGTGTTATATCCTTTTATGTGTCTGAAATTGAATTTTAAGTTTTAGTGTTGTGATCTACTGTTTTAAATCTTATTATACTACTAGGATGAAGAATTTAGGTTTGTTTGATCTTTAACTATGGCAAGTATGTGTTATTCAATGGAATTTTGCAGCTGATTGTCTACACCAAGGAAAAGAATGCATTTTTGTTTACTTACCCTCCTACAGTAAGTTTTTTTTTTAATAATTCTGTTCTAGTTTGGATTTGATTTGATATGATAATTAACCTTCTGTGAATCTATTTGAAGTGTTAACATAGGTGGTGTACCTTATAGGCTATATTCTTATGCTATCTGTATGGTTTATTTTCTACATGAGTGTGAAACCTGGAATAATATATTGAAACAATGTGCTTGAGTTGAATTATTGGTAATGTTTGAAGGCTAGCATTAGGATCTGGCTTTTTGCAGTTTTTGCCATATAGAAAGTTGAAATTCACAATGTTATATAATGAAGTGTATTGCAGTTTTGGGTAAGTTGAAGACTAGCATTAGGATTTGGCTCACACATATGTATCTGAAGTGTCTAGCATTTGAGCATTATCATGGCAGCTAGCTACTTATCTTGATTTGGCTTGTACTTTGCTGTGTATATGTGTGTTTTCAAGATTGAGTTTTTCCTGGAGCGTTACAATATTTAACTTATTGTGAATTTTTGTCTTTGATGTGACCATAAATCATCTAATTTTGAAGAACCAAGGTCAGGATACGGAAAACTGATCTCTCTCAGGAAACAGTAATAATCGTCTTTCATTATCCTCGTTAAGATTGTTAGGGGACGTTTGGTTTGTATATGGGTATAAATTTGAAAGAAAAGGAGAGAGAAAGTTCATCCCTCTTTATAGGTTGAAGTAGGTAACCCATGCTTCTTGGGTTTTCTTAAATCCATTCCCTTAAAACAAGCACAATGCGTCACTTTCATTTCCATTCCTAAACCCACAAACGAGAGTTTTTTTTGTCATCTCAAGTGAAACAA
This sequence comes from Smallanthus sonchifolius, assembly GCA_023525975.1. Classification (NCBI taxonomy): domain Eukaryota; kingdom Viridiplantae; phylum Streptophyta; class Magnoliopsida; order Asterales; family Asteraceae; genus Smallanthus; species Smallanthus sonchifolius. The sequence continues at coordinate 53,935,208 of CM042043.1, read as the reverse complement.
ATTGTTCCGTAATAAATTTTTGAACCTTGTATGCTTTAATCTCTTCGTAGGGTGCACATTGCACCCTGCCGTACTAACAAAATATTTTTTAGCATGCCATTGCCCATGCTACAGTTACTTTAATGTTCTAAAACGGATACATCATGTGAAATTATAAAATCAAAACTTATGTTAAATAAACAGGTAATCAAAACTTATTTTTCTAGTCCTGGGTTAATCCCTAATATGTGTGTTACTATTTGACCCATATTTTACACATTGTTTTCATATAAGCCTCTGCTTTTATATTGTGTTGGACTGTTATCCATTTCAATCTTATGTGCTAGTGCACACCGGTTTCTCTTTTCCCAGCTCTAAAATTAAGTTTTATTCAAAAGAATGATTGCAGTGTAGCATACAATGGTAATGGTTCGGTGTGCAAATAACCATGCTTGCAAATTGGCCCCATGAAGATTTTTCATAATGCACACGTAGTGCTGAATGTTAAAAGGAAAAATTTAATGGTACATCGTTGTATAAAGATGTAATCGATTTGAGCAATTTGGTGTATTTGTTTTTTATATCATGTTTAAACTTTTCTGGGTATAGCACATGACATAATATTTTTATATTTGATAGCATACTGGTATCCATCATCTTCATTTATCAAGTTTGTTATTTTTGCAGGGCTCTGCTTATAACAGCACTGGCTTGATGGTGTCTTCTAAGTTGCCCAGATTCTCTGACATGTATACTCTCACAATAGCGAGCGCTGATCCTAAATCCATTTCTGCAAAGCCAACTGTGGAGTTTACCAAAAGCGTCACGAAATGGTTCTTTCTCTCTCTCTCTCTCACACATACAATCATGATCTAACTATAAGATTTTTTCCGATCAATCTTTATGCTCTCATTCTTTGATGATTTTCTAGTTTTGTTTGTCCAAAAGGAAGAACAAAAGATTTGGTAGTTCTATTGTGTCTAGGGTGTTCCTTTTTCTTTTTTTAATAAAGGTGGTTGTTTCGTCAACCCACTTCTCTGTGAACAAATCGATTTGGGTTTTTTTTCTGCGTCTAACGGGTAAAAAAGCTAGCTAAATGTAGAATTGGTTAGCCAGGTCATAAGTTGCCAAAGGCGTATTCTTAATGCATAAAGGCTCCTACGTCACTATATTAAAAAAGTGGATTTTTATTTAGATAATCTTTTTTTTAATCATTCTACACCAATTTTTCTTTTTTTAATAAAGGTGGTTGTTTCGTCAACCCACTTCTCTATGAAACAAATCGATTTGGGTTTTTTTTCTGCGTCTAACGGGTAAAAAAGCTAGCTAAAAAGGAGACAGGTAGAAATGTAGAATTGGTTAGCCAGGTCATAAGTTGCCAAAGGTGTGTTCTTAATGCATAAAGGCTCCTACGTCATTATATTAAAAAAGTGGATTATTATTGAGATAATCTATTTTTTAGTCATTCTACACACCAATTTTTGACAAAAAATATAAGTTTTGGACAAAATGTGTCCCAAGCCAAACCTATCTGACCCATCTAAAAGTTGCTCAATTTGATCCAACCTATTTTGATTCCTTTTTCATTTTGTTAACTCTCTAGGACCAGGTAATTGTTTCTAAAGTCGCGTATGTGTGTTTTACAGGTTCAAAAAGGATGGTGTGTTGGTGGAAGGGCTGTTTTGGAAAGACGTCGAGGGCGTAGTAAGCGACTATGCTAACGCTAAAGATAACAAAAAGAGCAAGTGAAAATTCAACTTCAAAACGGAATGATTGTGACTGATAGGAGGATAACAATTGCTGACATTGAGAACTTGTAGAGGTATTTTACCAAATAGATTTCAATCATAACATATAAATGGCATGTTACTCCTATTGTCAATTGGTTTAGAATGAAACCCCATATAAACTTATGTGTCGAGTTTAATGAGGTTTGAGCTAGAAAGTAATCCTGTCACTAGATGTGATAATTTCTATCGGTATGCCCAAACATGAGGCTATTTTATACGGATCAAACGAACTAAAAAACCTATGATACCGGTTGAAAGCTTTGTTTTAAAAGTGTGAGGAGCTCCTAGGCGTTTTGGTCCCAAAAGCCTTGGTGAGACGCACACGCATCATGTACGTCAGGGGTGCGATGCGTATGTGGACAACCAAATAAGCTTTATTTACCATAAGTGGCATCTTTTTTATCTGTTTACATATTAACCTATTTATCAAGTAAAATTTTCATAATTTCTTCATCCCTCGGATGTTTTTACCTATAAACTTCACACACCCTCTAATATTGACAAATTTTGAATCAGATCTACATGAGCCACTCCTTTTTGACCTTGATGCGTCTTTTTTAAACCAAGGTTTAAAGTCACCCAAACGTGTATTCAACCTTTCGATAATGTAACTTTTTTATATATCAAATTCTGATGATATAAGTTTAGAGATGTGTGACAACATAGTAATTTAGTCATCATTGATTGAAGTGGTAGCATGAAACATGAAGGCTTGTGTGATACTTGTTTCTATGTTTTTTGCTCAATTCGACAATTTTTATTAAATAAAAACAATAAACAACACACAACTATCGATCATTTTTGGTACACTGATAATCATGGGTCATTCTTTAAAGAATGGAAAGATTTAATTAACTTACCTACTAAATAGACTAAGCCTGATAAAACGGGTGGGTTGAGTTGGGTAACGGGTTAGAATGGGTTTGGGTTAATATGGGTTCAAAATGAGTTTGAGTAAAAAATTGTCGTTTTAAAAAAAGTATCAATTTGCTTCCGATCAGAATGAGTTGTAACCAAAAAGTGGTCCGGGTTGAAATAAGATGTCTTAGAAAAGAAATGTATCAAAATATGGTACCGGTTTGAATTCATTCTAAATTTACATAGTTTTTAGGCGACCCATCTTGACCCAAATTTTTTTTAAGATGTTACTCATTTCAACCTAAAATACAATTTTTTTTACTCAAACAAACTTATTTTTCTTATCTTGAGTCAAGATTGTGAGGCCTACAATAGACTGATTTGTTGCCACTCAATACAATAGGTTGAATTGGATTGCGTTGATAAACTTGGAACTAGTACCACCCATGTCATATTTGTTTTGACTAGATTTTAATTAGATTTGGGAGAAAAATATGAGAGGAGGTGGCGGCGGCGAAAGGTGGTCGGAGGTGAGTTATAGAAAGAAGGGTAAATGGAAGCAAAAAAAAGGAAACCACGTTCTTTGTTTCTAACCTACCAGGGGGGATATCAAACGACACTTTGAGCAGGTCTTTTATAGCATTTGGGGCGGTGTCCGATGCTTATGTAGCGAAGAAGGACATCAGGGGGAACCACTTTGGATTCGTAAGAATAATGGGGGTAACTAACCAACTCAGAATCTTGGAGGAGATGAACATGGTCACCATAACGAATGCAAAGGTGAGTGTAGCTACATCGAAATATGATAAGCAACATAGGAGAGTCCTCCCTTCACGCGGGGGGGGGGGGGGGGACCGAAGGACTAGACTCCTAAGTGCAATCATCCACCAGAAGCCAAAGCAAACTTCGAAGTAAGATCGGTGGGGATGTCGTATAAGGATGCTCTCAGTAATGTGGCCACTACAAAAAAGTCAGTCTTGCTAGAGGGAGAAGGGGGGTTGTTCCCACGATATTGTGTTGGGAGGGTCATGGTTAGGGAGGCTGAAGATGAAAAGACCTTAAGAGACTTGTCGAAGTTGTTTGCGCGATGGGGTTACCAGGAGGTATCAATCTCGTTTATTGGTTGGATGAAATGTCTAATATCGTTGAATTCACCGGAGCTAACAAAGGAGTTTGGTCTAAAGCAAGACACATGGAAGGACCATCTATCTTCGGCTGAAGTTTGGGATGGACAAGAGATGCCATATGAAAGGGTCATGAAACTAAGAATAGAGGGTCTTCCAATTATTCTCCGGGACGAGAATTATTATAAGGAAATTGCCCGTGCATATGGGAAGGTGATAGATCCGGTCGACTTCTCATGGGAGGTATTCGATGTTTCAGCCGGAACATGCATGGTATTGTACGACTCGGGGAATCAGATCGATGAAGAAATAACTATAATGTGGAGAAATCGGGCATACCATGTATAGGTAAGGGAGGTGGATCATACATGGCCCCCAGAGTTAAATGAGAAAGCATCTCTGGTTACGAAGGTGGGGACGGGGGACGCCGGCCCCGAGGGATGGACCTTGAGGAAGGCGAATTCCGGCCAGTAGTGGAACCGGAAGTAGAAGCGGCGGAACTGCCGGCCATTACGGTCTCGAGGAATCAGGTGGAAGGGGAACAGTTGCGGGCGGAGGATAATCATTTCTTGCATGGGGACTCAAAGTCGGCGCACGTTGTCCCTGATTCCCTAGGCTCTCCATGCACCCCCCGACACATTGCTACTGGACCATCTATCGGGCCGGGATTTGTTGGGCCAGCTTTGGATTTGGGCCAGTCTACATGCGCTTCTTCCAGGAAAAGGCCTAGGGTCTTTAGAAGCCCAATATCTATTGATTCCCCTAATAATCTAACCTTCGATACTGAAAGAGGAAATCGGAATCTTTTCCCCTCTTTCCCAGACCTAAACAATCCAGTGCTAACAGATCCGAGTTCCTCTTTCAATGAACTGAACTCAGATGGGTTTGTTGGTTCGGGCTCCAATACGGTGGTTCCGGAGTCTAAGTATCTGGGAAACACGGTGGGCATTGATAAAGAAGTGGAGGACACAATTGAAGTTGGTACCTGCATTGGAATACAAGTAGAGGATTTCACAGAGCAGGTGCGAGTGCTAATCCAAGGTGAAGGTAATGGTCTCCAATGAATTTACTAAGCATAAATATTAGGGGGTTGGGGGATCCAAGGAAGTCGGATTGGATCCGGGGAATCAAGACAACACACGGGGTTCAATTTATGGCAATTCAGGAAACAAAAATTGGGGATCTTGCTAGATTTCAAGTGAATAAGTTTTGGGGGTGGACAAAATTCGAAATGGAAGCAGTCATGGCGGAGGGTAGGTCCGGGGGTCTGCTAAGTGTGTGGCACCCACATACGTTTAAATTATCGAATGTAATTAGAAATCGGTATTTCTTAATTCTCTCTGGGGAGTTGGTTGGGTCTGGCCGAATGGGTCATATTGCAAATATTTATGCTCCTAATGATCCGGGGAGTAGAAGGAGTCTGTGGGAAGAACTTTTGGCTATAAGAAACTCCCTAACTGGATTTTGGGTGTTCTTGGGGGACTTCAATGAAGTCCGAGATGTTTCTGAAAGGGTGAATTCGGAATTCGCATCTTCAAATGTTGAATGGTTTAATAGGTTCATTGATGATGCGGAACTGGCGGAATATAATATGGGCGGACATAGATTCACTTACATGTCGGACAATGGGATAAAACTAAGCAAATTGGATCGTTTCCTTGTGTGTCCGGAGTTCATGAACCACTGGCCTGCAACATCTCTTACGGCGCTAGCTAGGGGGTATTCGGACCACTGTCTTATTTTACTTTCTGCAGTTCCTTATGATTTTGGCCACATTCCTTTTAGATTTTTCAATTCGTGGCTGGAGGTTCCTGGCTTTGTGGATTTTGTGGAAGATTCAACGGGCACCTTTGTCTTTAATGGTCCGGCAGAACTGGGGTTGTCTACAAAGCTTCGATGGCTAAAGAACAGAATCAAAGGGTGGATTACGAATGAGAGACGGTTAAAGGAGGAACAATATAGGTCGTGTAAGGCAAGGCTTGAGGTACTGGAATCCTTAGCTGAAACAAGAAACTTGGGGGCCAAGGAATTAGATGAAAGATTGAATTGCAAACAAATGATTGGGGATTTTGATAGGGTGAAATTGAAGGATGCTCAACAAAAGTCGCAGGTAAGATGGGCAAAAGAAGGGGATGAGAACTCAAGCTTCTTTCATGCCACGGTTAATGCAAACGTGTCTTGCAACAGGATAAATGGGTTGCGGTTTGAAGGGGAGTGGGTCGCTGAACCGGTGAGTCTCATTGGATGCATTAATAAGGCAATCTCCAAGGTTCTTGTGAACAGATTAAAAGGGGTAACCGGGAAGCTAATATCGGATGAGCAATCGGGTTTCCTTACGGGTAGTAGCATTTTAGATGGGCCTCTAGTTCTAAATGAAATCATTGCGTGGTTAAGGAAAACAAAGGAGGTAGGCATGATATTCAAAGTGGATATTGAAAAAGCATTTGATTCTCTCGATTGGAATTTTCTGGGGTCTCTAATGGAGCAAATGAATTTCCCCGGAAAATGGAGGAGTTGGATAATGAAGTGCGTAACTTCGGCGAGGTCATCTGTCCTAGTGAATGGATCTCCAACTTCGGATTTTGCATGTTACAGGGGATTAAGGCAGGGGGCCCGCTTTCTCCGTTTCTCTTTATCATAGCCATGGAGGCTCTCACCTGTATCATGAAAAGGGCAGTACAATTGGGGATTTTTCATGGAATTAGGTGTACGTCGGAAGGCCCACTATTATCTCATTTTTTATACGCAGACGATGTGTTTTTAGGATCTTGGTCGACGATGAATGCTAGAAATCTATGTCGAATTCTGAGGTGTTTCAACTTGGCTTCGGGCTTGAAGGTAAATTTGATTAAAAGTCAATTGTTTGGTATTGGGGCGACGACTCAAGAAATGGAGCGAGTGGCTGGTATTTTCCATTGCAGAATGGGGTCCTTCCCTTTTACGTACCTAGGGCTGAATGTTGGGGCAAATATGAACCTGGTAAAACATTGGAAACCGGTGGTGGATACTTTTCGAAAAAGATTGTCAAAATGGAAAGCAAAAAGGCTGTCGTATGGGGGGAGAGTCACCCTGATAAAATCTGTTCTAAACTCGTTACCGACATTTTTCTTCTCCCTGTACAAGGCACCGGATCAGGTTATTCGGGGTCTAGACCGGCTAAGAAGAAGATTCATGTGGGGTGGTTCGGAGGACAAGGCTAAAGTGTGTTGGGTAGCTTGGGACAAAGTGGAGGGCAATAGCATCTGTTTTTGGCGAGACTGTTGGCTAGATTCGATCCCTTTGGCAGATTTATATCCTTCCTTATATGCACTTGAAAAGCGGAAAACTTGTAGGGTGGATAACAAGATACGAGACGTGGGGGGCCAGAAGGTGATAACGTGGGATTGGATCCGGGCCCCAGCTTCGATCTTGGATAAGGCAGATCTGGGTCGGCTGCGGGCTGAATTGGAAGCCGCAAGTTAGCTTGAGTCAGGTGACAAATGGAAGTGGGTATTAGAACCTTCTGGGGTTTTTTCTGTCTCGAGCATCAAAGGAAAATTGGAAAGCGTCAGTAGGAGTGTCCCTAATTACATGTTCATTTGGAATCCTTGGGTCCCAAAAAAGGTGGGTATGGTAGCATGGAGGGCGAAGATGGATAGGCTTCCAACGATAGATGTTTTGCTTCGAAGAAACATTCCGGTCTAAGATACTTGGTGCGGGTTATGCGGGGAACACCTCGAGACAATGGAACACATTATTTTATTATGCGCCTTCGCTCAAGACTTGTGGCAAATTATCTCCATGTGGTGCAAATCAATGCCTTTCTTTGCAACGGATGTACGGGATCTTCTGGATATGTGGAAATATGTCAGAGGTTCCTATCGGCATAAGTTGGTGGTGCATGCGATAATCCAAATTACCATATGGAGTATTTGAAAGCTAAGGAACTCGGTGAGGCTTGATAATGGGGTGGTGTCTTTGACTAATATTGTGGAGGAGGTGAAGGTGCAGGGATACCTTTGGGTTCGTAACAGGTCTCGGTTGATGTCGGTATCATAGGACCAATGAAAGAGATTTGATCCAGTGGCTATTGGATAAGTACTAAGGGTGATCCAGATGCGTTTTAATTACTTGTAATTTTGGTTGTTCTTTTGTTTTTGTTCCTTTGGGATGTTGGTGTATGGGGATTTCCCAACTAGCTTCTGCCTCGCTATGGTAGTAATATATGGTGATTTTGTTGGCCGTTCAAAAAAAAAGTACCACCCATGTCATTTGTCACCCATGTCATTTGTCTACCTTAACCATTTACCTATCGCCGCCGACATGACCACCACCTGGCATCGCCTTTGTCCGCTTTTATCATTAATCAACTTTTATCATTAATCAGCTATAACTTGTTTGACCTTAGCTCATTTTGGCCGTAACCGGTTTGAGCCAAACTAAATTGATATTTTTAAATAGAGGCAATTGCATATATCCTTCTCTATACTTACAAAATTACATATTTCTCCCTCGGATCATTCTACATTATAAACTGAAAACTTGTGTTTTAGGGAAATATTCAATTACGCAAATTTGGAGGGGAAATTATGCAATTATGCAAATTTGGAGGGATGTATGCAATTCCCCCCTATGCAGCGTACAAAAACAAACCAAACGATCAACGTCTAAATCCATGGACCCAGATAAATACTAAACTCAAAATGTTGAAGTTTAAATGAAGAGAAACCAGTTAGTACTCCACTCGCTCCTCATCAAGTATTTGAAAACCGGACTGGCTGTCAAACCTACAGCTCTATCATGGTCGGAATGTTCGGTTTCCAAGACCGGGTAACATCATAATCCATTCAGAAATTAAAAATAGACAATACAAAGCTGAAATGAAATGTGGAACACTATCTGGAACAACAGTACAATGCGAGCTTGCGATGTGAGAACAAATCGAGCTATCGAGCGAAATGTTCTAAAACAAAGGGGGTCCAAATGAAAAGATGTATTGCACAACCTAATTAACTAATACATTGGCCCATTCTGTTTACGAACTAAAACCTAGTCCGACTATAAACCCGGGTATCCGGTTCAACCACAAAATAGAAGAATCCATCCGGTTTAATCGTAGGTGCTTCATATGAACAAACCGACACGGTGAATTAACCTATTAATAAAGCTTCATCTTGTATATTTTAAAACACATTCAAACATTTCACGTATCAAACGCCCCATAAGAGTCGTTAAATTCCATTCTTTCAATTTCTAGTATTTTTAGTTTGCTAATTTGGGGGATATGTGTGATATATTGTGCTAGTAAATTATCAGAATAAGGTTAATGATCATATATGGTTCCGGAATCTGGTTCAGGTATTATGTTCATAGCCATTACCATGTTTCATGGTTTGCTAATCATTTCTGTTTTAACATGGTTTAAACCTTAACTATTAAGATTATATAATCATGATCATCCATAAATTAAATTCCAATGTTTTATGACTGGACTTCATAAACAGGCACATTCATCTCTCCTATTCGGCAATATGTCATTATGGCAGCATGCCGTTCGTAGCAGTCATCAAGACACGCTATGTACACATTCCGGCCAGATTCTGTAAAAAAAAGGGTCTGAAACAGCTAAAACTAATCTTAACATCCAGAAATAGTCTGTAACCAACCTAAAGCATGTCTAAAACTCCTAAAAGATGGTCTTGCTTAAGAACTCCATACCTAGGCTCAAGGCTCACTCATTGTGCCTTGAATGCACCTTGAGCCTATGACTACTATGATGTCTTTCGCCCCTTACCAATGTACGTCCATAAACGTCCTTGTTTTCTAGATGATAAGGATCGCTGTCCCAAAAAAGATATTGTAGAACATAATGAACACTTCACATAAACAAGGGGACGTTGTCCCAAAAAGATATTTTAGAAATGCTGTTCTCTTACCCTTGATGCTTGTTTTTTTTCGTTCATGGTTACGGTTTATGGGGTTGACACTTGTACCACGAACCCATACAAACCTGAGCCATACTAAGCTGAGCCAAAAAACAGAAGGCTCCGCGGTTTGAACCACAAACCCATACAAACCAAGACCATACGCCTTTTGCGAGCCTAACCGAGTAACCGAGCTAATTTTCAAAAGTCAACCTTTGATTCAGACTAAAAACTACATTAGATGATACCAGTTTTATCATTCATGGGTTAAGCATGCTGGATGTTAAGCATGCGCCTCTCACTGTTGATTTCATCATCTATGTTTCCATCTAAACACAGACCGTTATTCACACTCATATCAGAGCTCGCGTTACTGCTAGTGGCAAGGGGTGAATCTGAAACACTAATTGTTCGACTTCTTGTGGGACCAGTTCTCACACTGTACATTGATGATGCTGGAATGTTAGTCATCAATGGCCTTAGGTTACCTGGTACTGTTCGCCTTATATCCTGTTGCAAACAAACAATTTAGGCTCAATATGAGCGGGTCGTGCAGGTTCACTAATGGGTCAAAACATATAGCTGTTATATGGGATCGGGTTGGGCTGACCCGAGACCTTTTGTCCAAGATACTACAATATTTTCTATAAATAATTAGCATGCCAAATATTTTAATTATTTTATATTATTTCAATATCATCTGATCTTGGAATAGAATAAATTCAGAGGTTTTATGCATTAAAATCCACATTTTGGACAACTTTTGATCCGTTAGACTCATTTGACATGTTTCCTTTTAGGCTATTTTTTACTTTAAACCTTTGACTCAATAGAGATTAAACATAACCCAAATCGACCCATTCATAAGTAAATGGGTCGAAATTACCACTACACGTTTTCACAAGAAAAATGCATCTTAGTTGCAAACAAGCCAACATGAAATACAATTTACACTTATTTTTGCAAGAATGAGTGGTCATAGAGAGAAGTGCCAAATACAATTTTTGCACTATTTGCATTTCCACAATTACCCAAAGTTATCATTCTTGCAAAGTATAGTGTTTTTAGGCATTCACACAATAACTTGGTTAGTTTGCAAAGAAAAGCGAAAATTAACAGAAATTGTTAACCATTTTACGTGAGATGAAAAGAAACATACCATATGTCGTATAGCCATATCCAATGATTTCTTTGAAAGTGATCTTCCAAAACCAGAGCTATCGGGAGATGACTTGGCAGACAAATTACTATGGGGTGAATGTATGCCATCTTGCTTTGGTGGAACCAATTTCCTCATGTTTATTACCCTTTCAACCATCTTTGTCCCGTACAAACCAGGACTCAGATTATCATTAGCTTTAGCATATGCACGGTTCAGTGCAGGAACAGGGACCGAGCTTCCACTATTGTGAATCATACCATTAGGTTGTCGTCCTCTTGAGGGTGAACAAGATTGCCTTCTAACCCTTCCATTAGCCGCGGGCTCAATGGATGAAGACCGGCTACTGGGTGCACCAGGCCTTCCCCTTGTCACTGAAGGGGGCCTATCAGAAAGAGAAGTCCGTAAATTCGGCGGTGCATCAAGAGAGTAACCAGGCATCTCTTGAGGTTTCCATGGTTTTGGCCTTACACTAGGAGAACTAGACCGTTGTGGTGGTGGCGCACCAGCACTTCGCGTTGCATTTGGGACTGGTTTTGTTACTGTAGGAGATCTAACAGTAGGTGTGGATGTTTTTGTTGAGGTTATCAGTGTAGGTTGCCTACGGGTTGGTGTTGTGGCCCGTGATGCGGGTCTGGTTACAGGTAAAGATGGTCTACTTGTGGGAGTTAAAGATCTTGCAGTAGACCTTGATGTAGGAGTAGAAGATCTAGCTGGTAGTGTGGGCTTAGTTGAACCTATGGTGGTCCGAGATGTAGGCGTTGAGGATCTTGAAGGTCTAGATGTTGTGGTAGAAGTCGGTCTAGATGTTGTGGAAGAAGTCGGTCTAGATGTTGTGGAAGAATTCGGTCCAGATGTAGAAGAAGTCGGTCTAGATGTTCTGTTAGAAATTGTTTTGGTTGAATTTGATACAGGCCTAGTTGACATGCCCAATGTGGGCCTGCCAGTCGGAGTAGCAGGCCGTCCGGTGGGAGTAGCAGGTCTTCCGGTTGGTGTAGCAGGCCTTCCGGTTGAAGTAGCGGGCCTTGAAGCTAGGCCTCCCGAAGAGGAGGGCCTACGGAGTCCGGTACTTGAAGTATTTGATCCAGGAGATGACACTTGCTGCCTAGATACCAAATTATTCCTACCAGCAGCCTCTGGGTGGGTATTTGATAGCTATAGCAAGCAAGTAGAAAACATTATTAGTTCAGAATTTAAGCCGAATTGATATCTTTGAAATACAAAATTTATATAAAACTACTATATATAGAACAAGAATTGCTGTTACTCGAGATCTTAGTGCAGTAGGACGAGCTTTAGGTGTTCCTGCTTGAGCCATGACGATTTTCTGTGATTCCATTTCTAATGAAGGGAAAAGAGGTGTACCAGGGGGCGTCAAAAGCCTGAAACATAAACAATGTTCACTTTAATCATACTAAAATAAAGCCTATAACAATATGACATGAATATAAACAAACTATATATTCTCCCAAGATTTATGTGTGTAATCAGTGGCAGAAACCTAACAAACTAATGCTGACAATCACATAGCGATGACAAGTTGATAATGAAATAGAGAGAACATAACACAAATTACCAATCATAATCATTTTTATCATTTTCAGAATTGAGAAACTCATCAGCACCAGTCTTTCTAGCAGGTGTTGGCGAAGGCATACTGAACATGTGCGAACTTCCTTCAACCGACCCTGCAAAATCAAACATAACAGTTTAAAAATATAGAACAAAAATATACCATCATCAAGACATCAAGTCACATTCGCAAGTGAATTCGCCATTTCGAGCATCATCACTTCAATGGTATTCAAAAATCATAAAAATATATAACTAATTACTTATCCTCTGCCATTTTGCCCTATAGCAACTGTCATAAAAACAGATATTATATTGTCTGAGTTTTAGCCCCACCAACCAACTAGACAAATAGTGACCAGACAGTTAAATAAACCATCTCAACTTGAAATGTAATATCTTTCAATCCTAATTTGTTAATCAGCAATTGAACAAATTGTACCATTTTATCATCATTTTCAAATAACAGTTTAATGAACAAAACCTAGTGAATTACCAATTGATGAATCAAACTCATCTTCTGTGTTCTGAAGAAGAAGCTGATCACGCTGTATTTCTCGTTTCCTCATTTCCAAAAATAAACCTAACTCATCTTCTTTCTCTTTCACTCCAGACTTCCTAAAACTCCCCATCATTTGCTGCTGCCGTTGCTTCAGAGCCGCCGGTTCCGGCATTCCCTTCTCCGTCGCCCGGAAACTTCGATTCATCGCCGTAATAAACAATTTCCACGATTTTCACCAGTCCGAAACCCTAAACCCTAGTTAAACACATCGTATTAACGAAAACCGAAGCACGCTCCCCAAATCGTAAATGTTATAACCCTAATTTTTTAATATGCAAAGGAATCATAACACTTTCAGCTCCAGATCTGAAAATCGAGCTGGAATGCTTCTAATACGGCGAAAATAACCTCTCGCAACCAAATTTTTTTTTAAAAAAAAATGAAACTAATCTACGAACGAATAGAAGAACAGAAGCATAAATGGACAAAAATGGAGATTTCAGAGCGACATTTATGTGAAGAGATGAGTGGTTTGAGCTTCGAAGTGTTGTGAATATGGAGTTTTAGAGAGAGAAACAACACACAAGTTAGAGAGAGAAAGTTGGAAGTCGATTTGAAAGATAGGAACCAGGTGAGAGAGAAAGAGGGGGTGGCAATTAACGTAAATAAGAACCGTTGGAAGGCTTTTATTCTTAGAAATAATAAGACAAAAAAGTTTATATTTGGATGTCCCTTCTGCTGCATAAGAAAACGTAACATTTGTTTCGAATTTGTATAAAAATAATATATTTTTATTATTTCAAGGATTTTATTGACCATAGTTGATACAGTTTATAAAATAATAAAAAACTGATACTGTATAACATTAATCAATATTTATAGTGAATTTACAGGGAATCTCACACACCGTTTAATTAAGCATTTTATACCATTTTAGATGACTTTTTATTTTTATCCATGATATGATAATCATATTAATTAAAGAAGTCAAATCAATTTTTTTTAAATTTAAGTTAACTAATTTTTTTTTTAATTTTACCCATTATTATTTGGTTTCTTTGTTTTTTATTTTACTCTAAATTTTGTATATAAACTTAATATATTTTTTTTTTAATTTAAGTTAACAATTATTCTTTTTTTAAATTTAAATTAACTATTCTTTTTAAAAAAATTGTATGTAAATCTCAAAAAGAAAATTAATAACAACAATACAAATTTCAGTAACAAATAAAAAATATATAAATTTTAAATAAGAAAATAAACAATCAAATTTATTAATAAATAAAAAAATAAATTTACAACTACATGTCGTGTTCGAGGGTTGGCGGATCGAACCCGACACGAACCTAGGATCTTTAGATGAACCCAAAAATTGTGTTAAATTCATGAACCCGAACACGACACATGTATTCCCTAGTTGATACGAACATGACCCACTTTACTCCAGAAAAAAACTTATTTTTTTAAATTAATATTTTAAAATTACAAACTTACATACATTTTTTAGACGGTTAGATTTAAACTATGTCAAGTTGTATTTGAGCCTACTCAACTTTGCTAGTTTTTGGCTCGATAAAGCGACTCGGATTTTTTTTCTTTTAATAATTGACATGTTTTCTTATACAAACTAAAATAACAAGTTAAAAACAATATCATATAATTATGTCTTAATACAGAAAAAATAAAATTTAAAAAATATTTTAAAAACTAGTTCACTTAAAAAAGTAAAAAAAAAACATTTTTAAATAGTTCACTATTTTAAAAAAACTATTTTTTAATAAATAGTTCACTTAAATTATTTTTTTATAAAAACATTTTTTAGTTTTTGCATAAAATGTATTTTTAACTATTTTGAAAATGTTTTTTTTTAATAAATAGTTCACTATTTTAAAAACTAGTTCACTTAAAAAGGTAAAAAAAAAAACATTTTTAAAATAGTTAAAAAAATATTTTAAGAAAAAATTTTTTTTATGAAAAACTAAAAAAACGTTTTTAAAAACATTTTTTATATATACTTTAAACTGAGTTTATAAAAATGGGGATGAAAATAAAATAAAATTTATATTTTAACTGACACGTGACACTCCCCCATTTGGGGAGTTACCGTTCACCCATGTTCTTTTTTAAACTGAGTTTCTAATTTCTTTTTTATAAAACGGTTTTTATTTAAAAAAGTTAGGTTTTTTCATAAAATAATTTTTAAATTGAATATTTTGTTAATTATTTTATTTGAAGTACTAAATATTATTTTAAATAGTATAAAAAGTACTATAATTTTTTTTTGCCTCTCAAAAAAATAAAGTTAAATATTTTAAATAATGTTATAAATATATTATACACATCCAATATTTTTTTAAATGCTAAAGCTTAAAGTATCTTTTTTTGTTTATTTATGTAATGTTGTTTTCTTGATTTGACTATCTTGTCATATCAAATGGTATAAAACTCTTAAGTGGTGTATCAATCTCATATCCTTATTTATAAGATAAATAATTACATAATGACTAGCTTATTGCAAGTTGTTTCTTATCTTTGTTAGGGTGTTGGGGGCGGATTACTCGATTGGGATCGAGTAGGAGAGAGAGAATCAAGTAACATGGGGTACACCGCCCCTAATGGATCGAGTATACCCGAGTAGTAGGGGTTGAGTTGAATGATCGAGTATATTTACTCGGGAGTAGTTGGGTTGTAGCCGTTGGGGGGGGGGGGGGGGGGTTGGGTCCTTTAAAAAAAATACTAATTTTTTACCTATATATATCCACATTTCACACATATATTTTTACCTATCTCATCTATATAATTTTACACTCTACAAAAAAAATGGAAGGGTCATCCAAAAAATCAACAAAGCCTAGAAAATTTAGGCCAAAAGTTCAATCTCAACCGCGATCCGAACGAACCCAAGCCGCTCCCCAACGAACCCAACCACCTCCTCAACCAATTCCAAGCTATTTCCCGCAACCTCAATATCCAAACTACTACCCTCAAAGTTCAACCGATCCAAATATGGATCCTAATTTTATATCTCAATTTTCGCTTGATATGGATCCTAATTTTTTATCTCAATTTTCCTACCAATACCAAAACCAACCGTATCGTGATCCAAACGAAATCATCCGTTCGGAATCCGAAAACGAAGGAGAAGATGGGGATGTTGATGAAGAAATGGAAGAGGAGGATGTTGATGAAGGAGAAGATGAAGAAGTTGAAGTAGAAGAAGTAGAAGAAGTCGAAGTTGAAGATGACCGCGCCAAGCCGAAAAGACAACACAAAAACCGGTTACCACCAAAGAGATGGACGGAAGAAGAAAAAATTGTCGTGGTCCAAGCTTATATTCACAAGACACGAAATAAAAGAAAAGGAAATCAACAAAAAGGTGACTCGTTTTGGAAGAAAGTCCTTGCGCATTTTACCGCTTTATTTGGTGAAAAAGATCGAACCGTTGACCAAGTGTCTTGGAAGTGGAAGGATCTTAATAAAAAAAATGACCGCCTTCAACGGGTGTTACCAACAAATGGTAAGATTTAGTTTTCAAATTATATAGGTATTTTTTAATTTTCTTATCTAACGTTTCAAATTATATATATATATATATATATATATATAGAAACAAAGAAGACCGAGTGGTACAAGTGATTTGGACCTTGTTGAAGCGGCTTTAAGCCATTACAAGAAAGTGTACAAAAGTCCATTCACCAACTTGAAATGTTGGGAGGTTGTACGCAATAATCCTAAATGGGAACCCATAGCATTGATGGGTGAGGATTTAGAAGGAAGTCAATCATCAAAAAGAACAAAAACTTCCGAGTCGAGAACCCCAAGTGACCCGGAGGGTTTTACAAACCTCTTTCCCGACATAAACGTGAACACTGAACCGCAAGACGACACGACACCGACAATGTCAAAACGTCCGGGGAAGAAATCGGCCGAAAGTTCATCTAGTAAGGGAAATTTGGTAGACATAGTCAAAGAATACAAGACTATGAAAATGTTAGGAGTTAGAAAAAAAAAATCTTCGGGATAAAATGGTGGAAGCAAAATTAAAAAGAGAACAAACGACGATTGAGTTGATGCTTGAAAAACAAAAGGATCGTGACATCAAAACATTCACCGAATCGCATGATCATCTCGTAGACCCGTACTTGTCGATTGTATTGCAACGTAAACGTGAAATTGCCGCAAAGTATGGATGACAATGCACATTTTAGATTTTAAAATTTTATTATCTAGTTTTTATTTATTTTGTAGGTTTTTTTATTTTTAATTGTATTATGTTAATTTTTATTTAATGAAATTGTCTTTTTTTTAAATTAAATGTTTATTTTTTTTTAAAAAAAAGTTGGTGAGTAAATGAGTAAGGTGTTTCAAATGAAATCTGAGTAAATTAGTAGTTTTGATGTGACAGAATTCTATTGGGCAGTTTTGGTGAGTAAATGAGTAATTGGGTAAACGACCCCATCACCCTTAGTTCAATCTAGAAATAGTCGAGGAAGTTGAACATTTAAGTTGGAGCGAAAAAAAAATATCACAAGAGGAGCGAATATGTATAAAGCGACGATAGTTATATTAGTAGCAAGTGACGGCGATCAAAAATAGCAACAATAATGATAGTTTGGTTTTAAAGTGTCAAGGCAGGAGGCAACCTCAGACGCTAGTCGGTGCGCTTCTGGCTACTATAGGCGCGGGTTGTATAGGAAGTGCGCCTTTTGCTCGCTTCAGGCTCAAACACTCAGGCTTCTTGTCACGGACGATGAAAAAAAGAGAAATAGAGAAGAAATCTTAGCTTACATGTGACAAGAGAAGAAAATTTATATATAGGTTGTTTATATATTAAATTGTATATAAAGCTAAACTTGGGGTAGGTGTTTTGTAAAAACCAATAAGAGATATAAAAAATTTATATAAATAAATTACACCTAACGTACGAAAAGCAGTGCACTTTTTAAAACCAAGAATGGTAGTCATTAAATATACAACACCTTCGTTGCTTTCACCCAAACTAGCCAAGGAAGCCGAACAAGCAACACCTAAATTAGGCCACAACATGCTCCGCCTACACTAAAAACATTCCCAAAGCTCATAAAACTGCCCAAAAATCTACAAGCGCCAGCAGGCCCTTCAACCACCCCAAACCCACACCCGAAACAACCACCAACAATTGCACCTGTACCGTTGCCAAAAACCGCACCATTAGTGGTTCTGAACCTGTTGAAGCAAACGATAAAAATGGTGTTTGCAAAGGAAGAAATGACACTGATAGACTATGCAACCGAAAGACGCGAATGACGTCCACCGTGACATCCCGTATACATAGGCCCATTAGATGAACTGAATGGTGTCCACCGTGGAACAGGTCGACCCAAAGAGTCCACGAATGTTGCAGTTTATTTTTATTTATTTATTTTAATTTTGTGATTTTTGAGATCATGAATCTTTTAAGGGGGAGTATTATTACGACATTATTATTTATTATTAAATTAGAGATTAGTATGTTTATTTTAGTTTAGTTAGGGTGCTCATTGTGAGATTAGGGTTTATTTATATCATTAGGATCCTTTGATTGAATTATGAGATTTGTGATACGGGTTGACCCAAAGAGTCCACGGATGCTGCAGTTTGTTTTTAATTTTGTGATTTTTGAGGTCATGAATTTTTTAAGGGGGAGTATTGTCACGTTATTATTATTATTATTATTATTTAATTAGGGATTATTATGTTTATTTTAGTTTAGTTAAGGGTGTTCATTATAAGATTAGGGTTTATTTATATCATTAGGATCCTATGAATGAATTATGATAATTTCCTTCCACCTACATTATAGTATTCTCTCTTTCTTTTTCTTCTAACCCTAACAGGTTCCTAAGAAAAAAAAAGATAAAAGTCTAAAATTGTGGATTACATATTTATTAAATATGTTCACTATATTAGTGCTTATTAATTTCTTGTGACAATCAAAAAGAATTTCTGCTAAAAAGGAGGCTTTCTTGAGCTTTCTGACGGATCTGCTTGAAGGAAGATCTACTATTCGATCAGTTGATATCCTGTGTTTGAGTGGACAAAGGGAAAAATGCTTGTGTAAACAAAAATATTTTAAAGTGAATTACAATAAAAACATTGTTCACAATTAGTTCAAAAGACTTTGCACATAAAAAATAATAAAATAACAAAAGATGTATAAGGGAAATTTGCCTCTGCTTCCTCAATGTTTCAACTATGGAGGTCACAAAATCCTTCTTTTGTAGAAGGGAATTCAACTGCCATCATTCTAAGCTTCAAATTTTAGAAAACAATCCATCATAAAATGAAATGGGGTACTCTTATGAGGACCCAATCAACACCGTTCATAACACACTTTGTCACCTATAAAACACGGAACGTATTCACTAGAGTGACCGATGTATTTCAAGTCCACCCCCACAAAGTTCACATCATGGGATAACCTTATCTATACATGGACCAGTTGAGCTACATGATCACATAAACTTGAGACACAATAAGGGTAAGAATTTCCTCTTAAAAAGATCATATATCGCGTGTGTAAACAAACACAACCATCGCTTCGTTTGCCTGCCTTTCAATGAACTAAAAGCCGTTCAAGAAAGACTGAAATGTACTTTAGCTAAAGTATAAGGGGTCTAAAAGTAATTAGAGAAATCAAGTAAACAAATTTCCTCTCTAATTATCATTTTTCAATGAAAAAAATTAATTCACAAATTTGTTCTTATAAAAGTGATACTATGTTCAGGCTTTAATAAGGCTAAACTTGTTCCAAATCTGGCAGACAAAAGATGATCAAGAAACATAAGATACCATGATCAAATTCAGAAATCAAATTTGAATTTCATTCACAAGAACAATTAGTAATTTCAAATTTTGACACATAAACCAATCCATAACTTCTTAACATTAACATTGATGACATTAAAATGAAAACGGGTGGGAGAATTTACAGTTTCCAAGTTGCAGATGTAGATTTATCTTCAAACTTCTTCGTGTTCACTCTGAATGATTTGTGTTTCATGACTGACCCAGTAACTGCTTCCATCTGGGCCCGAAAGCTTAAACCTGCATAGTTTAAGAATTAAGATCCTTGCTCGTGTAAAGTTCATGATCACATTAGTTTGTCAAATACTAACCGCTCCAGGACTGATTTTCCCTCCTTGTACTTTTGGTTCTTTTCATGGGCGGTTTCCTAAATGTCACAAATCAAAGTTCAAAATCACACATCTTATTTCTTGATATAACATATAAATGTGACCCGTAAAATTTAAGTGTTAAATACTAAAAGCCCGAAAGATGTGAGATCTTACATATGTCCATCCAACAATTGATCCACATTTGACACAGAAAATGTCGGCTACTGTGTGCAATCCCGTCATCATCATTCTATCTTCCTTGACTCCAACTGTGACATTTGCTCTGTAAAACATTAGAAAAAGATTATTACTGGGACCATGGTTTAAAAAAACGGTCGAGGCAGGCGGTGAGAAACCAGGGGCCATTTTTGTACGTGCGCCTCAAAGGGCTGAGGCGTTCAAAAAAACGTGAAAGGTGTACGCCTTGAGGCGCGCCTCTTGCTGTTTTAGACTTTTTCCGATGAAATTAGTTAGGAAAGTTCTATATTTATAAGATATATAATTTTTATATGCTGTTTTAGACTTTCTATGATGAAATTAGTAAGGAAAGTTCTATATTTATAAGATATATAATTTTTATATTTATTTTTTAATTCCGCCTCGGGTTTACGCCTTAAGAAGCGAAGGGAAAACGCCTCGAGGCGCGATTCCGTTCTTTTAAACTTTGACCGGGACTCACAACATGAAAATCTAAGAGAAAAGAGACGCAAAATTGGATAATTACATATTCGAGTCTCACAACATATATACCAATTATGATTATGCTTATAAGAAGAAGCAGATAATCAGCTTACTGAAAACAACTTATTTCACACTAAGGGTAAATTTGTAATTTTGACTCCATCCGTGAGTTTGAAATAACTATATGAGCAATCTCAAACTGCTTATTGTGAACAATCTATCTCACCCTAAAATAATGAGATAAAACATAAGCACTTTTCTTCATCCAAACATTCAAAAGTGCTTATCTGCTTTTAAAAAAACACAATAGGCAGATAAGCTATTTAAATAAGCAATCCCGAATAACCCCTTAAGTTCATAACTTAGATCCATAACCGACATGAAACAAGATGTTCCATACTTCAATTATTTTCCTAATATCCCTATCATGTCTCAACAAAAAGCAAAACAAAATCCCATAACCATTATCCACCAAAGATGCATTGATCCAATCCGCGACAAATCTCATGCCACTTAATATCATAGTTGTCGAATGCGCAAAGAGTGGCGCAAGGCGCTTAAAAAGCAAGGGCCTGAGATAAGCAAGACGCATAGCATAAACATATAACATTTTTAGGGGTTTTAGACATGTTTACGGCAGGACATTTTTGGATGTTTCAGACCAGTTTGGCCAGAATTTGCATAATTTTGCCGAGATTTACAGGATCTGGCCAGAGCGCCTAGATTGCCACGAGGCGTTTTTCCTTAGTATCATAATTAACTAAGGACATAAAAGGGGCTCCTAATTCACATCATAAGTTTACTTAAAAAGATGAATTTACACACAATGGTATTTGGGATTTCACTAATTCTTACAATTCCATAATAATCCACATTATGAAGAAAGCAGTTGAAATAAACAACAATAACACATAGGAGCAATGAAAACTTACACTTTACTGAAGAGATAAGCTTTCCCATGTCTGCAACGAAAGGACTATAAAAAATAAAAATAAAACAATCAGCAAAATTCCCTAAAATCAAACAAATATACCTTATGAAGGTTTTTTAGGTCAGATCAGTTAATTCATACAAAATTTGCATAAAAAATCAAAATTAAAAACAAGAGATTTTGATTGGAAGAAGAAGAAATTGACCTTTGAAACAATGTCGTCGCAAAGAGCAAGATGGGTTTTGCAGTGTTTGCAACTGTAAATCTTGCCCTCAAGGGTTACCAGAAACAATCGCCCCATTTGTTATTGGAGATGTGAAAATTGGGATGGATCAAGAATGACGATTTTTAAAGGATTCAATCAACAACAAATTCACGTAATCTGACCCCACTCATCTTTTTGATGGACCCCACCTTGAGTGTTTTCGTGATGCATTTCATTTCTCGAAAGTACAACTTTAATTGCGGGGAGTACAACTTATGTTTCAGAGAATACAACTGTTTGGACAAAGAGGACTTCAATTCAGAAAGTTTCTCCAAAACTACACGTCTCCATACGGTTATTATTTTTTTTATTGTAAGCGTCTGATTTTTCAAATCCACCTTAGTAGGGTGTTGGGGCGGTCAACTCGGATGAAACCGAGTAGGGAATTGGGTATTCGGGTAAAGTGGAACACCGCCCTCAATAACTCGAGTAGGGGCGGGTAAAATGGCCGAGTAGTTGGGAACGAGTATATTTACTCGATTGTGAACTTGAGACTAGCCGTTGGTGGGGGTGGGGGTGGGTTGGGTTGGGTGATTAAAAAAAAAATTTATCTATATATATATATATATATATATATCTCACTCTCCTCTTTTCACAAATCACTCTCCTCTCTAATTTTTTTAGAACGCATAACAAAATGTCCGATTCTAGCATTTTTGGTTTGCCTTCGGGATTATCCGATTCTAGTGTTTTTTATTATCTTCTTTCCGACATTTCCGACTCAAATGGCATTGAATTTTTGTCCAAAGTTGCGGCTAGTGAGCTTGAGGATACGACAATATCAAAGAAAAAATGTGTAAATCGTGATCGTGAAGTTGCTAAAAATGAGAAGACGATTATGTTTAATTTTTTGTTTTTTTTATTTGTAACTTTATTATTGTATTTTGTTATTTTTAGTTGTATTTTGATTTTTTAATTAATAAAAAAGTATGTTTTTGATTATTTAAATGTTTAATTATAAAAAAAAAGTTTGTGAGTAAATGAGTAGGGTGTTTCCAATGAAATCTGAGTAAATGAGTAGTTTTGAGGTGACAGAATTCTATTGACCAGTTTTGGTGAGTAAATGGGTATTGAGGTTAATGGCCCCCAACACCCTTAATTAATTTTAACACAAGATACTAATATTAATTTTGACAAATCTCTCGTCATTTGTCTTCTAATATCATAGTATGTAAAATTATTTAAGCGTATATTACACTCCTTATTTTTTCTTTTGTTTAAATTTGTGCCGGTTTGTCAATGATATGTCAACACTTCTTCGAAACACCGAATATACATTCGATATTCTTTCTTATCGATTCTTGTGCTTTTTTGAATTCCCTTCTTTTGTCACTGTGTGGACATGTATACCATATGACAAGCGTGGAATACTTTGGATAAGTACAGTCGACCAGATAATACTTGTAATGTTACTATGCTCAATTGAAATAAAACGAAGACTTGGGTGCAACTCCGTCCGTCTATGATGTCGTCGAAAATAAGTGATTGATCTAAAAAACTGACATCATTGTTTGATCCAGCAACACCAAAGAACGCATGCCAGAACCAACACTCTAAAACATCCAAGAATGATTCTTTTTACTTATGGCTCATGTTTAAAGGTAGCTTTGAACTTTTGATGATTTAGTGTTTAATCATGGGAAAAGTAGCATAACAGGTATAATAGGTTATATAGCTTGTATGTATTTGAATGATTGCTATAAGTTGTTGATGTGTGAAGTTTGGTAAACAAAAAGTTGATGTCATGACTCCTGGTTGTAACTGCTTTAACATCGGCATTGGAACTTCTAAAGAATCCTTCTCATGGTTTATCTAATAATATTTGAGTAATCAGATTTACCTATTCCTTTAGCTCTCTGAGTGTTTCCTTGTTTTGAATCAAGTCAACCTCTACCCTTGACATACACTCATCATTCCTTGGTATGTATGCTTCTAACCTCAACTCTAATCTTAAGCTTCTGTTGAATGATCGTTGTTGCTGGCACCTTGATTATGTGCACGTTACATAAATCTAGATGAATTGGGACTATTCGAATTATTCTATGTGACGGTCGGATGATTTGAATAGAATGTTTGATTTACTTGCATACAGAGCTCCAATCCATGATGTGGACACTTACTGAGTAGTTATTTGAATATCTTCCACACTTCATATAGTGTCTCCCTGTTTCCTTGCACTTATGCATGAATCTTGTTTCTGAACTGAGTGATTTTGGAGGGAGGGAAATACTTGATTAGGAGTTTTCCAGCCATGATGTCTCACGTGGTGATTGATCCGTGTAACGAACCATAATCCGGGTTTCTTTTTCAAATAAATAAATATTTTTAATTAATATTATGGTGAAAATAATATTTTAGAAATAAGTTGAAACAAGTGGGTTTCAAGTTAGTAATAGGGTTATATTAGTTTTTAACTAATTTTGGAATGAAATGGGTGAAATGAAAGTTAAGGGGCTAAATGTGTGATATGGCAAATCTGCCATTTTGACTAAAAGAAGTCAAAATTGGGGTTTGCTCATTGTTGTTGGGTCGTTCTTTTCAAGAGGAGAAAAAGGAGAAAACGATTTTGGAGCTAAATCTTACATTTGAGCTTGAATTTGTGAAGGTTTTGGCTCACACAACATCTTCCTAACATAAGTAAGTGTAATCCTCCATTCATTTCACCTTTGAATGTGTTAGTTTGTGGGTTTTGTAGAAATCCGGAAATTTTGAATGCATGTGGTTAATTGATGTTAGATTGTTGATAATCTAGCTTAACTAAAGGTAAAGAGTGGTGATTAACATCCTAGAACCCTTTGATTTTGATTATGAGAAGTTAGGGTTCATATGGAGGAAAATTGGGGGTGTTTGGATTATGATGGTAGAATGTTGAATTAGTAATGGTTAAGTGTTTATATGGTGTTAGACACTTGAATGAACACCAAATTAACCTAATGAAAAATATTGAATGAAAAATTAGTGTCAAGGAATTAGAAAGGAAACTCAAGTATGTGAGTTGTAATTGAAAGGGGGTGTTTGGTTTTAGGAATAACCCAAACGGGTCAGTTTGGGTTGAAAATGGAAATTTGGGTTATGAACTCAATTATAATGTGATTTTGATTGTATGTTAGATTACTAAACTAGGTGTATATGTTTAGGTAATCATTTAGCAAAGCTTGAAGGTGGTGCGAGATCTTCTAATCCGAAAGGTAAGTGCCTATGCACTTGCTTAGTATTGATGATAAAGGGTGAATCATGTGTTATGTGTGCATACTATGTTGTTGAAATGAATATGTATGAATGTGTATGAACTAGTATATGTAAATGAATGATTGTAGTTATAGTTGAAATACTATAATTGATATGTGTAAATGAGGTTATGGTTTACATACCATAATGGAAATGAGGTTATGATCTAGGTATCATAATGGAAATGAGGTTATGGTTTAAATACCATAATGGAAATGAGGTTATGGTCTAAGAACCATAATAGAAATGAATATGATGATCTAAGTATCATAATGGAAATGAGGTTATGGTTTAAATACCATAATGGAAATGAGGTTATGGTCTAAGAACCATAATAGAAATGAATATGATGATCTAAGTATCATAATGGAAATGAGGTTATGGCCTATGTGCCATAATGGAAATGCTTTCGCGTAATAAATAATAAAATAATCTGTGTTTGAAATTAGGGTGTTACAATCCGGCTGGCATAAACTCAACAAAATCCTGGCTTTCTCTCTAAGTCAGAATTGTAAACAGTCCTAGTTTTACTGCATCTTCAGAAACATCATCAAGTCTGAAAGTATCACACTTCTAAGAAATATGCGACATGTAGAGAAATTAGTGGCTCCCACCGTTGGTCGGATGATGCTGGGACGAGCTCCTTGTAATGATGGTTTGGTGTAGCCTATTATCGTTCCTTCTGTCGTTGGTCGGATAATGCTGTGACGATCTTCTTTTAAAAGTTTATGTATGGAAGAACACTTGGTTAACTTTATGTTTAAAGACCTAGTATGGAAGATCACTTGTTGTTGTTATGCAAGTAATAAATAAACAAGCTATGTAAAGAGTTTAGGGAAAGAGATACACAACCGATTTATAGAGGTTCATGACATGTGCAATTAGTATTTAATTTAATTGTTAAAAAAGACTGCACATGTTTAGTTTTAAAAGGCAATTACTAAATTACACACGTATAGGCACGTGTACCTGTTGTGACGTAGTACAGTAAAATGGAAAGAACCGGATATTAATCCATGGTCACATTAGCTCCTGATTCTAAATCTACTATCAATACTCAATCGATGAAAATGTGGATGGTTTTAATGACTAATGAGTTGAAAGGAAATGCGATTTTGTAAGCTTTAGATAAAATCAGAGAGTGGAGGTAACCATTTAGGCTAGAATCATTTAAGATAGAATGACAAACTGGATTGCTTCTCGTGTAAAAACCCTTTAATTGATTTACTATTAAGACCAAACAGTGTGTGAAGTGCTATAACAAATTAGACTCCGTTAGGGTTAATCCCACGAAACCAGAGACTTAGTGCTATACACACACACACACACACTAATACCCTAATTTGGTGAAGCAAGTTTATTATCAATTCCTTATGACTTAGGGTTTCTATATCAAACTAGACAATTAAGCGCCCTAGCGAATTACAATATGTGATTAGACTTAGATAGAAAACCTTAATTAGTTCCTAGAGCCTTTTATTCAGATTATTCCCTAAATAGCTCATAAGTTTTACCAGATTTGTTACCAACTTGTCGTTTACCTATTACAATATGAAGCCTCGGGTTAATGGTCGACTACATAACCTAAAGATAGAACCGGATCCTGAAATTGTTGTCAAAACACAAACACAACCTCAATCCAAAAAAGCAACCCGATCCCATAAAAAAAACAAGCTACAACTTCCTAACCTAAAGAGATCGTACGAACACGATGTGAGAAGTGGACCCTAGATGAGGAACTAGCATTGGCTCGATCGTGGGTCGAGGTGTCCGAGGATCTTGTTATTGGTAATGTTATATTTTTTTATTAATAATGTTTATTTATTAGTAATGTTATTTTTCTATTAATAATGTTTATTTATTAGTAATACTAGTTTAGACCCCGTGTAATACACACGTGGTAAAAAATATCAATACATAAATTTCTCAAATTTTATTTATTTATTTTACTTGTGTAAAAATGTATTACTATACATATACTAAGGATAGAAAACAAAATTCAAAATATGTAAAAAATAATATATAATTGGGTTTCGAAAATACGTAAATTACTATTTAATGTAATTTGACTTTCATTACTATTTGATTGAAAATAAAAGTTACATAATTGGATTTCAATTTTCTTTATAATAAAGGATAATTTAAAATAAATACGTTTTATTAGTATAATTAGTAATTTATTAAAAGATATGGGTGCATTTAATAAGAGAGAGAGGCGGGAAAATATCGATGAGATTGAATATGGTAACGACACGTGACATACAAAAACCTTTATTTATTATATAGTATAAACTAGGTTAAAATCCGGTGTATAACACGTGTTGATTAAGTATAATTATAATAATATATATACAGTAATAAAAAATTTATTTTTAAAAACTCATGTTTTATACGGGTATACAATATAATCTGTTAACAAATACACTCGTCAAAATATGTCAAGAGATTTATTAATACAAAGATTAGTATTTTCTTTAAAAAAATATTATTATTAAAATATGAGGGTGTATTTAATAGGAGAGAGGGTACAACCCTGTGGCACCCTAAATATTCCTTGGGCTTAATACAAATACACTTGCCCATCATATTCCTTAGGCTTAATCACCATAAATTCTTTTAGGGTACAACCCTGTGGCACCCTTTCCTTCTCTTTCAGAACCTCCTCTAGAATGAGCCTAATAGCCCCTCTCATTTCCACCATTAGTAAGGTTGTGGCTTGCTCAAAGGCCTTAGCCACTTCCTCCTTTATCATATCTTGGATTCTTGGATCCAAGGGTTCATTGTTTGCCTCTTCTGCCATCTCTAAACTGAGAAAATGAACCAAAAACACCTTAATACCCTAGGTATCCACTTCACATTCACTATCATATGTATTAAGTATATATATACTTACCTTCATACATACATACATATAAAACCACATTCACCTAATCCTTGCAAACGTTCATTGTTATGTGGTTATCATAAAGTCCCTTGCATATTTCGTTTTATTAAACATATTGTCCAGACATGTTTAATAATACGCCATGCCCAATTGTAATTGCCATCTCCATATAACAAGTCACACATCAAGTTTCGACACACATAACACTTTGTCATTCATTAATACATATACATATTCACCATATATATATATATAACCACTTATCAAATCATTACTAACCTTTCATTTCCGCAAGCTCCGAGTCTTAGTCAAGTCTTTCATGGATTCTCGTATCATTTTCCCCCATATTAAGAGCATCCGGTTTGAGTTTGGTGCCACCACACCAAATCCCTCAAACCATTGCTCTGATACCAAGTTGTAACACCCACAATTGGAACACCAATTATTAAATACATTAAACGCACACGGAAGCTTTTTGTCCCAGGTTTTTTTTTTAAACCCTCGCGTACCGCGAGATTTTCTACCCCTCCCCTCGCGTACCGCGAGGGAGCTCCAAATTCTGCCACCGAGAACCAGGTCTCTCGCGTAACGCGAGGGACCTGAGTAAACAGAAAGTTTACTCAGTTTGCCCAGTTCCATACTTAGCCATTTTTTCAACAATTTTCCATTCAACATGACACCCAAAAATTCCCAACACTTGGGTTTTGACCAAGCACTTTCAAACAACATTTATATACACTTCAAAACATTGTTTAAGTATCATTTACACCACAATTCTAGGATTTTCCTATAAATCCCAAAAACACCAAAATTTGCATACGAGAATCCTTCCACACCTCGGACTTGACTTGGACTTACATCGGAGCTTTCCCTACATAACCACATATATAAAACACCGTTAGTAATGACGATAAACACATTTAACAAGTATTTACACTTGTTTTCCACCCCTTTCACCCATTTGACCCATTTGACCCGTTTACACCCATTTGGTCATTTAAGGTTCTTAACACTTGCATTTCCACTACAAGTCTCATTCTTTTCATATAACATTCATTTACCACCACCCATTCACCCATTTGGAGTATTCCACACTTCTATTTAGGTTCACGGCCTCTTGGTGCGAGTACCACAACTCGTCTTACCCATACTTGGAGTATTTGACTCCAAGTCCACCCTTTGAAATATTCCACACTTCTATCTAGTTTGCAACCTCTTGGGGCGAGTACCACAACTCGTCTTACCCACACTTGGAGTATTTGACTCCAAGTCCACCTTTTGAAGTATTCCACACTTCTATCCACCAATTCACCAAAATATCACATTATGATTGACTATATACCACATATGTCAAATACACCAAATTCTCCACATTTACAAGTTTGTTTGACTATTTACCACATAAGTCAATGGCACCAATTTCACCACATTCACATATTTGTTTGACTATTTACCAAAAAGTCAATTACACATATTTACCCCATTGCACAATCAAGTTTGGACTATTAACCACATAGTCTAATTTCACCACTTCCAACATATAAGTTGACCTTCTACCATTAAAGTCAAATTAATACAATTCCACACATATTACATTCAAGCAATAGGCATAAACATTCATTTCAACTTATAGTATGCATACATATTATATACACCACACATTTATCTACATTACTAAGTAAGTGCAAAGACACTTACCTTTAGAGTTAGAAGATCTCGCACCACCTTCTAGCTTTGCAAATTGATTACCTAAACATATACACCTAGTTTAGTAATCTAACATTCATCAAAATCACAATACAATTGAGTCCACAAATCAATTTTCATTTCCAACCCAAATTGACCCGTTTGGGTTATTCCCAAACCAAACACCCCCTTTCAATACAAACTCACCTACTTGAGTTTTCTTTACAATACTTTGACACTAGTTTCTCAATCAATAACTTTTATTAGGTCAATTTGGTGTTTGTTCAAGTGTCTAATACTACCTAAACACTTAATCATCACTAATTCATCATTCTAGCATCATGATCCAAACACCCCCAATTTCACCATATGAATACTAACTTTTCAAAATCAAAATCAAAATCAAAATCAAAGGGTTCTAAGATGTTAATCACCTCTCTTTACATTTAGTTTAGCTAGATTATCCACAATCTAACACTAATTCACCACATGCATACTAAATTTTCGGATTTCTCCAAAACCCACCCACTAACACATTCAAAGATGAAATCAAAGAGTGATTAACACTTACTTGATGTTATGAAGGTGTTGTGTGAGCCAAAACCTCCACAATTCAAGCTTCAAATGCTAGATTCAAGCTTCAATTTCGTTTCTCATTTTTATCTCTAGCTCAAGAACGACCCACCACTAAACAAGTGAGGTCTATTTTGACTTCCAAGAGTCAAATATGGCAGAATTTGCCATTTACACTTTTGGCCATTTCACTTTCATTTCACCCATTTGTCTGTATAAATAGTTAAAAACTAACATAACCCCAATTCTAACTTGAAACCCACTTGTTTCAACTTATTTTATAAATATTATTTTCACCATAATATTTATTAAAATATTTATTTATTTGAAAACGAAACCCGGATTTTGGTTCGTTACACGACGGTACCCGAATCATCCTCACTTTCATCCCAAACGACGCTATTCGAATCGGGTTCGTCATCTGTCAAACTCTCCTGATAGATAGGTTCAGAGAACCGGGGCGGGTGACAGCCAAACGGATACTACTCTCCGTCGCCACCTTCATCCCTGACAACGGTGCTCGACTCGGTTTTCGTCTTGTGCATCTCCCTTTGCAACTCAAGATCTTGGATCCTTTGCCGGAGCCGTTTGATCTCTTGTAGTATTTCAAGATTGCGGACTCGTTGTCGGAGTCACTTAATCTTGAGATCCTGTGGGTCGGGACCAACTCCACTGCTGCCTCTGTCGGCGACTCTGCGAGTTGAAGGTTGATCTTCTCCACGAGCACGTGAATAGAAAACACGTTTGTCGTTGCCTCTGTCTGCGATTCTACGAGCAAGCAAGTATTCCTCTCCACGTCGAGCCATTTGAGAACCAAAAACTCTGATAACAATTGATGCAATTACGGAAGCAATCAAATGGCTCAAGAACGATTAGCTAATCAAATACCATAAATTCGAACCAAAGGTTCCAAGAACCAAGTTCTTATCATTCAAATTCAATCAAAAACTAATCATAAACATTCATTAACCCTGATATTTATACTCGATCCTAACCACATAAAGATAATGATAAACTAGAACAAAGATGATAACAAATAAAAGATAAACATTAAATGATCCATGAAATAAAGAAACTTAAATAATTCAAATTCTTTCTTCCATCTCTATATGTATCATACATGACGTAACTTTTTTCCTTACCAATACCAATCAAATACAGATAACATTTGTTAGCAAAAAAATAAAATGCAGTGAATGCATTCGTGTTCCCGAGTCTCATTTAAAGAGGGGAAATGTAATACCCTGAACTTTTATGTAATAGTTATAAACGTGAAAATATGGAACTTATATTTCACATATTGTCAAACGAATAAGTAACGAATAAAATGACGATTAGAAAAATGAGGTATTTAGACGAGCCCTAGCTATTATAGGAGACCGTTTAATAATAATAATAATAATAAAATAATACATTATATTTACCATTTCCCCGTTTTTAATGAAACTTAGGTCAAAATGTAGAGAAAAATAAGCTCGTCCCAACGACATATTCATCGTTTTGTATAATGTTATATTTTAAAAGTTATAAGAGAAAAACGAGTTAAGCAGTTAATATAATTAGAATAATATAATAATAATAATATGTATATATATATATATATATATATATATATATATATTAACACAACTTAACATATAAGTTTGCGTTTGAGATTAGCCTTCGTTCGAGTTACGTCAATTTGACGTATGCAAAATTGGACATCCCACGTCAAAAAGTTTGGGAAAAGTCGCTGTACATTTGTCTATAAATAGCTGGCGTCGTTTTAAGTGTACTTATCACAGATGACCAGTGAGAACAATTACAAAAACTACTTGATAAATGTGGAGCCTAGAAGACCAAGAAGTGTTTAGCTGTTACATAGTTTTGTAAATAAATAATATGATGTAATCAGATTATCATAAGTTTTAATGAAAGTTCAATTTACTTTCGTTGTTAAGATTGTATCAATTGTGCATGACCACCTGAATTACGGGCGGGGTGTTACAGAAAAGAAGGGAAAAGAAAGGAAGTGAAAGAAAACTTTTGTTCCAGAGTTTTTTTTAAGAGGGAAAAGAAAAGGAAATAAAAGGATGAGTGTTTCAGAGTTTTTTTTAAGAAAGGAAAGGGAGGAAAATGAAGGGAAAACAAGGTCTATATACACTCTCTTAAATTGGAGAGATTTAAAGAAAAATAAAAAAAAAGGAAAAAGAAAAGAAAAAAAAATAAAGAATTAATTACACGGATGGCCCCTGTGGTTTGGTCAAATTATGGTTTTGGCCCCTAAGATTCAGAAACTACAACTTTGACCCAATAGTTTGCACGATTGTAACACCCATGGCCCCTGAGTTGGATGTCAGTTAACTCTTCTGTTAAGTTTTTCAAAAATGCCCAAAATACCCCTTAAATTAAAAAGTAAATAAAATCCCCACTTGTCTTCTCCAACACAACTACCACCACCGCCACTGCCGGTGACACCATCTCCGGCTCACCTACCACCACCACTGTACTCAAATCGTCGTCCTCCCCGTCCCACCATCATCTCTGCCATGAGTCTTCACCGTCTGACCCGTTTACGCTGTTGAGAGACCCAACCAGCCATCGCCGCCGCTGCTAGGAGCGGAACCCTAGCATCCGTCTTCACTAGAAAAACAGAATGGGTTACAGCCGTTTCTGTTTGCCACCATGACGGCGTCCTTCACCGGGTGGTTTACCGGAGAGAACCAGACCCTGAACCATCGCCGTTGGGTTTAGCCCATCACCATCGCCGCCTGACGTGGTGGCTTCACTCCTCACCAGCACCGCCGTCACAAAGAACCGCTGGAGGAGCCGTCGGATGTGGTCGACTCCCCCTCTCTCCCTCTGTTCCTCCTTCCTGTAAACTCTCTCTCTCTCGCTATGTTTCTCTCTCTAAGTTTTGTGTGGAGGTTAGGGTTTGTGGAGTAAAGATATGAAGTGGAGAAAACGAAGAGGACGAGATGATGAAGGTGAAGGAGGCCGGAGGCGGTGGTGGTTGTCGCCGAAAATGGCGCCGGTGGTAGAAGATGAAGTGGGTTTTGATTTAGGTTTGGTGGGTCCCACATGTGGTATCAGTTTAATTTATGATGTTTTTTTAATGTAAAGGGTATTTTAGACATTTTACACCTATTTAACGGCCAAAGATAACTGACATCCAACTCAGGGGCCATGGGTGTTACAATCGTGCAAACTATTGGGTCAAAGTTGTAGTTTCTGAATCCTAGGGGCCAAAACCATAATTTGACCAAACCTCAGGGGCCATCCATGTAATTAATTCAAAAATAAAGAGAAGGAATCGTCTCCTCTCTTTTCTTTCCATTAGTAATCTCAGGACCACAGTGTCAGTTCAATTATTTGATGAAATAAATAGGTGGTTCAGAGGTATCAAATGTGACCTTAAAAAAAACTCGTCAATATATTGTACTCCAGTCAACAACAGGAATCACGTGATTCAACTGCCGGAATCATCAAATTCCGGCGATGGTCGGACCACAGAGGCCACAGTTTGTATTGTTTGGATCATCAATTGTTCAACTCTGTTTCAGCAATGACGGTTGGGCCGCCATTCTCGCCGACGTCTACGCTCGTAAGGTAATTTCTACTTTTCACTTATTCTCATGAAATCATTTCAAATTTAAGAAACTTAACACCGTTAGATTTTATATGACGTGGACATTTGTAAACCGCCGGAAAGTCAAGCAAAGCTAGAAGTGGTCTCGTGGTGGGTTTTGAAATTGGCTCTCGTGGTGTTTAACTGGTCTCGTTTTTCCGGCAAGTCCAAATAGAGACAACGGTGGTGTTTAACGAGACAAGTTAAACACCACCAGAGCCAATTTCAAAAGCCACCACGAGACTACTGCTAGCTTGGCTCGATTTTCTGGCGATTTGCAGATGTCCACGTCATATAAAACCTAACGGCGTTAAGTTTTTTTAACGGGGGTCCAATGTAAGAAAATAGTTTGAAATAGGGACCGATGGTAAAAATATTTTCAGTTGATATTATTATTGACCCATTGGTAAAAGATGGGATTATTAAAATCTAATAATCTTTTATTTTATGTTTTAATTAACACTAAAAGGAGATTAGAAAACAGAACTTGTACAAACTTTGATCATTCATCAATGCCTTAAATCATATCTTGCACATGTTGTAACAATTTTATAGGTTGTTGCTTAAATTTGTTTAATACATTACTGATTAATTACTTCAGTTTTTATTATGTAACAAAACATCATTCATGAAAATCGGGTAGACAGTAAGCATTTATCTACCGCAGGCGGATATAGTGCTGCGAGGGTACACCGGCTGGAATTCCCGACGTGCTATCGAGGTCCTTGACCAAGTTTTTCCAAAGGTAAATCTTTGACAACCACATGAAATCTTGTCTTTCTAGTACAGTAAAACAGTATTCTTGACGATTATATTATTTGTTTGAACTTTGAGGCATTTTCTTTATGTTGGGAAATGGGATGCATGCAAGGTGCAACCCAACACAGCAATAACGTCTTGCGTCCATCAAGGCGCACAGGCGCAAATTTCGGCAAAAAAACCGGTCTGAAACTGGTTAAAAACATCTAAAAATGACTTGGAACCAACATAAACCTAAACATGGTCTGGAATACACGTGCACCTTGCTTGCCTCGAGCCTTCACTAGGTGCGCCTAGGCGACGGGCTCACCTTTTGCACCTTGAGTACGCCTTGAGCAGGGGTGTCTCGGAGCCCAAGCTGGCATCGGCACTCGCTTTGGGGCCCGTTTACGCGGAGGGCCCAAATTTGTAAAAATAAATTTGTGTATATATATAAATACATTTTTTAAATTAGAATCAAAATAAATAGATGAAAATTTTGTTGTCGTACTTACGATTGAAAATGTCTTAAGAAAGACTTAAGGGATTGGCAATGATAGCTATCGAAGACGATATATTAGATAGTATCAATGGTGAAGAATTGATCAACAACTTTGCTTCGAAAAATGTTAGGAGAGACTCTCGATTCATTTAACTTTGTTCTGTTTATCGTTTAATTTTGTTTATCGCTACAATAACGTTTTTTTATTGTTATACAATTATCATCGTTTTTTGGGAAAAAAAAATTATATTTAAGGGCCCATTTTTTAGTACTCGTCTAGGGCACTCGAAATCTCGGAGACGTCCCTGGCCTTGAGCTTTTGACTACTATGATTCTTATACAGTTAGTTGTGCTATGAGTTATTAATATAATGGTTATGTTTTATTATCATGTAGGATGCTGCTAGTCAGCCTTCACTGATCATTGTTTACTTTGGTGGTAATGATTCAATGGGACCTCACCCATCTGGTCTAGGCCCTCATGTTCCTCTTCCTGAATATATTGTAAACATGAGAAAAATAGCTACTCATCTGCAGGTACCATTTCTGCACAACATGTTTCCTTCAAAAATATGTGAATTGTGTAGTAGATCACCACCAATAAGTTTCTACAATTAGAACATCCACCATCCGAATTTCAACTAAACTTTATGAACTAAAATTTCTTACATTTTGGAACTGATTATCTGAAAACTGCGACTTGAAGTTGTTACAATCACCTTTTTATGTTTGATAATCACATTTCTACCGGTTATATGATTATTTGGGCATTCTTTTAACCTAACTTGGGAGGCTTTTACTCATTTCACAAAATATCTAACTTTTCATAAAGATGTTCTTTTTGACCAATTTAAAAACAGGTCGGGTTCAGGTTGACCAATTTAAAAACAGGTTGACCCGTTAACCCGTTTAGTTTACAACGTATTTTTTTTAATTTTTCTCATTATAGAAACGACTATCCAATTACTTTTATATTTAGTGTTTACCATAAATGAACTGAATTATACCAAACCTTTTTCTTTTTTTTCCTTTCTAGAGACAATTATTCGATTAATTTTCAGTTAACCTTAAATGAATTAGATTTTGGATTGTGTAGTTTATGGTTTTGATTTAGATAAATGGGTTAAACGGGTTAGGTTCAGGTTGACCCGAATTTAAGTGTATCTAGGTTAGGGTTGAAATTTTTGACACGAATAAGAATATGAGCCGTGTTCGGGTTGCATAGTTCAACCCGTTAACGCGCCAACCTGCCAACCCGACACAATTGACACCCCTAGTCCAAACAATGTCTTCTACAACATGGTGTATAACAACAGATTATCTGATATGGTTATTCAATATCACAATCTCTTTCAAAAAGGTACGTCCAAACACATTATTAACACTCGCACAAATATGAAAATCAGGGGCTTTCAGACACAACTCGTATAATTTTCCTCACTTGCCCACCTGTAGATGACGTTAGACTTCGTGAAGACACAAGGTACTTTTATTAGTAATTTTGATTCGTTCTTAAATTTCTGTTCTAGTAATACATTTAAAACTAGTGACCCGTCATGTAAAAACAGCTCAGTATGTTACGGACTAGATAGAACAAATGAGTTATATGCCGGGCTTATTCAGATGCTTGTGTTGAGCTGTGCAATGAGATGGGAATAAAAGTTGTTTATCTTTGGACTGCAATTCAGAAACGACACGATTGGTTGGCTTGCTTTACGTAAGCATTCTTGCCTATTATAATCCTTTTCCACTTTTATTATTGTAAATATTATATGACCATGCCAATGAACCAAGAAGGAACAAATTCAATGTGCTCAAATCTTAACTGTCAAGTAGTAAAAATTCTAGAGGTGGAAAATGGGCGGGTCGGAAACACTTTGTTGTCCAGAAAAAAATTATTTTCTTATATACAATTAGTGTATCAAATATGATTACAAATGATAGTATATTAATAACTGAAGGGGTTAGATAACCCTTTTAGAAAATGTATCCAAGGACCAAATGCGTTTTGGCATAGTGAATAGTGAGGACCATATACGTAATTTCTCAAAAAACAAGGATCAAAAGTGAAATACGGTCTTACCACATGGACAATCCTTGTAATTTCCTCTTTTATTAATATGTAATGTTTAAAAATAGCAATTTAGGAGGTTTTATGCATCTGAAATACACTTTGGGTGCTTTTCCAGTTTTGACCCGTTTCCTTTAATTTTAACTTTTTAACTATTGATTGTAAAAAGTACTTGCCGAAATCAACTGTTTTTCAGGGATGGGGTGCATTTATCAGGTGAGGGCAGCAAGATAGTTGCTGAGAAGATTCTAAAGGTGCTTAAAGAAGCAGAATGGAAACCGAGTCTACACTGGAAATCTATGCCCACCGAGTTTTCAGAAGACTCGCCCTATGATTTAGTCAATTCGGATGGCAAAACGACCCTAAACCCGTCTGATTGGACTTTCCACAGAGAAATACAGTGGGACTAGAAAGACGATATCATTTGTAACTGCAAAACACGCGCATTTGACTGTAAGCAATCAAATACTTTCTATTGCAGTGACTGAGATTTGCACCCATGATCTTTAATCTGGTTCATTGTACTTCTTTTTTATGCTTATATTACAACCTTCTTTGTTATTACAACAACTAACAAAAACATAAATACAAACATTTGCGGAACTAGGGTCAGCAAACCCTTTGGGCACTAGAATTCGTTTTGAGTTTTCTTTGTTAAAACTGAATTAGTTATGAAATGTTG
The DNA here is from genome assembly GCA_023525975.1 of Smallanthus sonchifolius. NCBI lineage: Eukaryota > Viridiplantae > Streptophyta > Magnoliopsida > Asterales > Asteraceae > Smallanthus > Smallanthus sonchifolius. The sequence continues at coordinate 53,897,338 of CM042043.1, read as the reverse complement.
GTTCGCAAATTTGTACAATCCAAGCAAAGAAACTAAACTCCACATCCCTAATATACATGTCAACACAATCAGGGTAAACTCAATATTTTTTAGACTTAAAGCGAATCCTACATCTGTGGCCTTTTCGTAATAAAAGTATTTTTTTTTCTTACAATCCTAATAATGACTTACCATTATTACTATATTTAACATGATCATAAATCGAAAACAAACTTTTACATTACAAAGACCATATTCTATTACACAAAAATATTTGTATTGGCAATTTATTGAGAACAATTAACACAAATATTTTACAAATCAACTGAATATTTAAAAAATCTTGAGTTCTTGACCAAGCATCTTACACCTCTGACGTTAATATTTATAGTTAGTTGTATGTTTGTATAAATTGTATAAACTATAAACTCCACCTTTAACAAAGAATATATGCCTAATGTTTATCAAATTTATTGAATAAAATTAAACCTATATAAACCAATAACACTCTAAATACATAAATCAAAAATAGATCTACACATCATTTTTTCTTTTGTTTTTTTGGGAAAGGCGATTTCAGCTGGGTTATGAAAATCCACAAGAAGCGATCGGGCGTATTGTATGCGTCAATTGTCATTTAGCTATAAACCAGTGGATATTGAGGTTCCGCAAGCGGTTTTTAAAAGTTTAACTTATTTTATTTTCTTTTTCTCATAAAAGAATCCTCAAAGGTTATATATGGCCGACAATCAAGACGTGAAATTTCCCCCTTTAAAGCGAAAGGTAAAACCCGGTCTTTACCATTGTGGACCCATACCCGACCCGAACCATTGACGTTCACGTGGACTTGAAACAAACAAAACAATAAGCTTTTATCAAATCCCCATAAAAGGTTTGACTAAATGACAACCCTAGATTCCTCCTCCGCCACTGAATCAACCATGGATGATCCATCTAACCTTCAACAACCTCCTGCCGCCGTCAACCACCGTCTCTCCGACGAAGAACAGAACAGCGACGAATCTCAGGCGATGTGGAGTAGCTTCACCGACGGCTTCCGTGAAGTCCAATCCGTACTGGATCGGAACCGAATTTTGATCCAGCAGGTTAACGAGAATCACCGCTCCAAAAATCATGAAAACATGGTCTCAAATGTTGCCCTAATTCAAGAGATCAATAACAACGTCTCGAAAATTGTGGCGATGTACTCCGATCTGTCGACGAACTTCTCTACGGTGTTTCATCAACGGAAATCGGATACGGATGCAGATAACGTGAGTAAGAACTAATCAATCGGCGTTGTATCATGTTAATTTTGAATATTTGGAAGTTGATTTTGTTGTGTTCTTCGTTATAGATGATGAGTTTTTGTAAATCTGTGATTTATGATTTGTTGAATTGAAAGCAATTTCAACATCAAAATAAACCTTGTTGATCGGTTTATTTGTTCAGTGAAATGCATTCAAGGATGTGAATTAGATCAATCGTGATCGATTGAAGGCAACAATTGGTTGAAATCAGATCAAACCTGCATAATCATCAATAGTTGGAATAGCAGTTGGAACATAGGAGACTCTGCTAGCATCATATCTGGTATGTCAATCTCAAGGTGTTTTGTACGTTGATGAGACACTGGATTGACTGTATGTGTAAGTAAAAGCGTGATACTCTGCCTCGTAATAAAACGGATAATGATATGTTGTTTCTTAGAACTCTAACTGATGAGGTTGGTCCGAGAAACACATAATAACACGTGGTAGATGATTGAAAATGTTTAACAATCAACCCGACATCTGCATAAGCATGAATGGCAAGACTAGAAGACCCGTGAATTAACCAATGAATAATAGTACGATTAAGGTATCATGAAATGTTAACAATCAATAGGGTGTTTCAAGAAACATAACATTTTTGAGATCTAAAACTTGTTGGTGTGGATGATTGAATCTTCAAATATATCTTTAATAATATCCAAAAACACACACACACATAGGAATAACCCGACTCAATGAGGTGCTAACCAACAATACGAAACTTCAAGATACAAGTTTTTGTAAACCTGAAATGTCTATGAATTAGGGTGAGTCACTCTAACCATTTTTCTTTGGTCTTGGTCGCCTAGCGTCTTGCTAGTTCGTGTTTTCTTATATAATATATATCGCCGTTCAAAAGAAAAAAACAGGTATAACACAATGACATGCCTATACAGAGAATACTAGAAAGGGAGAATTTCATATCTGAGCCTTTTTAATTCCATATTTACACAACCCAAAATTAAATATATCTACTCTCTCAAAAATAAAATTGCATATATCACATCCCTTAATGAAAAAGATTTCAAATTTATCTGTTTTGACTTATTTTATTAAAAATAAATTATAGAATTACTATTTTACCCTTATTTTTACTAAAGCTTCAAAAATTTCTCAAATTTTTATATTTTCTCAATTTTAAATAGCTTTTTTTGTCCTTTTTAATTTTTTTGTTATGTTTTGCTAATGAGTTTTTAAGTTCCCAAAAAAATTTATATCTTTTTTACGTTTTTACTAAGTTTTTTTTTGCGCTTTTTCATTATTTTTTCCGTCTATGTTTAGTCTACATTTCTTTATCACTAGTTTTTGGAGTAACAATCATAAAAAATACGAGTAAAAATTATCAAAATGAAAAAAAGTGATAGTTTTAATCTATTCCGGTACCAAAAAATCATAATATAAAACAAATATTCTTTACCCGTCCCTTTCACTTGTTGATAGTTGATGTTGAGATGTCGTATTTTTGCATATTTTGCCATGGTATCCATAGTTCCATACTCACAACAACGCGACATTTATGTCTTTTATTTTTCTCTACTAAAAAGCCTAGTAGATAAAGAAGAGTAGGCTAAAGATAGATGAAAAAATAAGGGAAAAACGCAAATTTGTTTTTAATAAAAATGCAAAAAAATATTTAAAAAAAGTTCTAGGAAATTAAATAACTCATTAGCGAAACATAACAAAAAAATTGTAAATAGGACAAGAAAAACTAGTTAAAATGGGTAATTATGAAAAGTTATGAAATTTTATAGTTTTAATATAAATAAGGATAAAATAGTCACTTTATAATTTATTTTTAATAAAATAAATCAAAATAGGTAGAATTTGTTTTTTTATTAAGATAGGAGATATATGTAATTTTAATTTTTGGGTAGGTGATATATGTAATTTTGGTTTTTTAGAAAGAGGATATATACAATTTTGATTTTGAGTTAGATAAATATGTATTTAAAAATGTTTTAAAAGGTGATATATGCAATTACCCCTGTTAGAAAACAAGGATGGTATAAGTTTGGAAATTGTAAGTTATTTTTAAACCTCGCTATGTCATGATGCATTTTTTCTCCGACTACATTGTTTCTGAAAGTTCCGTTTTAGACGCGTCCAAGCAGATTGACCCGACCCGACCCAAACATCTGAAAAACCTGTAAATCGGGTTGATGGACACTCAGAATATCAAGACAAGGCATGATAACCAATAAAAAGAAAATTCTTAGGTCCGTCTCAGACCACACTATGTGAGTTCACAAATCAGTGTTTCAAACAAGAAAACAAGTCTCGTTACGCGCAAAGACAGGGTGTGTTCAATAACCACCTTATGGTGGTTGATACTAGCAATTAAAATCAACATAGATACTATGTAAACTAACTATTTCAAAAAGCAATAAAGGTTAACCAAAACTATTTCGTTTGCTAAGTAGTACTTATTGTCTTCAGCTCCATAGCTTCTGAACTCATACCATGAATCTCTGTCTTCATATCACCCTTTGATGCATCATAGGAAGCATGCAATCCAACCAAAAAGTAGTACACAAGCAGCACACCGGTCCACCCCAAGAACCGCAAGAAAGACGCACCATCAATGGAGCCCATAATGAACACATTAACACAAACACTAGCCGATGGCAACCATGGAACCATCGGCACTCCCCACAGCTTCGGGTTCCTAGCTTGTTTCACCAGCAACTGAAGACCAAGCGTCGATAAAAACCAAACACCTGCCATAACCGCATACCCAACCCAAAGATTCACATTCATCGCCCAAAGAACCGAGAGTCCAATAGCCGAAGAAACAATCAAACACAGTAGCACAATCAGCTTGTTTCTGTCTGAAACCGATGTTACTCCCGTTGAGTAGTAACGTCTCACTAGTAACCCGAGAGCCACCAGTGAGAAAATGAATAGTGTGGAGATTGAAAGAAGGCTAGCCAGGATTTCCAGATTCGTGAAGAATGCGACTATGCAGTTTGCTAGTGTCATGATGATGGTGGCGTTCATGGGTGTTCCACGTTTCTTGTTGATCACGGCTAGAATCGGTGGAGCCAGGTGGGTTCGAGCTATGTGAGTGAAATATCGGGCTTGACCGATAATATTAGCCAACAGAACTGTTGTCATTCCCTGTAACGCGCCTAACGCGACTATATACTTAGCCCAATTCATACCCACGGCTTGGAATGCTATCGAGAACGGCGCATCCTGGTCAATCTGGTTGTAAGGCTGCATCAGGCATAAAACAGTTGCTAGAAGTGAATAAATAGTGATGACTATCATCATGGACCCCACTAGACCAACTGGAATATCACGGGCCGGGTTCTTGGTTTCTTCACCCAGCGTAGCCACCCCGTCAAACCCGACATACGCGAAGAAAAGCACGGATGAAGCTTTTAACACACCCCGCATCCCAAAAGGTGTAAAAGGTTGGAAATTGGATGTGTTTGCTTTTGTAAACCCTCCCACAAGCATGAAGACCATGAGAGTCAGGTACATTATTGTTGCAATCGAATTGAACAGCGATGAGCCCTTCATGCTGAACGATGCAATAACACAAATGACTAGCGAGACAGCCACTGCTATCGGGTCTAAGTGGTTATAACCCTCTGTTAAAGATGTGACATTGATCCGGAAATCATTAGGCTCATGGTTGCATAAGGTTGCAAAGTATGACGTCCATGAACGAGCCACACTGGCTCCGGATACAACATACTCAAACAGGATGTTTCCAGCAGCAATATAAGCTACAAAATCACCAAGTTCGACTCGCAGGTAGGCAAACGAGCCACCAGCCACAGGGAGTTCAACTGCAAATTCAGTATAGCAGAGGACCGAGAGTAAAGCAGCAAAGCCCGAAATCAGATAGGATAACAGAACAGCCGGCCCGGCTAGATCACGGGCTGCTTCACCACTGAGGACGAAAACTCCAGCACCCATCACAGCTCCAATACCAAACCATATGAGATCAAACCAGTTAAGCGTCTTTCTCAGTTCGTTCTGGCTTCGGGCCCGCAGATCATTAAGCTCAAGTTGGTCAGATGATCGGGCCAGAAAACGGTCTTTTAGACGTGTTCTGGTTTCCAGCAATGCTTTACTGTAGTTTGACCAGCTCTGGAATGATTCTTCTGGTAAGAAATCATCTTTCTCACATCCACAAAATCTTCTTTTCGGTTTTGTGATGCCGCTACCTTGTGGTCTGGTGCCATCGCCATCAAAACTCACCATGTTTGTTCCTGTTCCTGTTCCTAATATCAGTTTCAGAAGCCTACAAATAACAAATTAAATTAGAAATTGACAAGTACCAAACAATTTGTAATCCAAAATCCTGTTAGCTGTCAACCTTATGACATTGGTTGGAATTTAAATGATTCCTTTAAAAATCCATAACGTGTTTGTTAATACATTTTTTAATGGAATTATAATGTAAAAATACATAAAAAGACGAAATTACCCTTGAAATTAACAAAATATAAAACAAAGTTTAAAAAAAAGTTGAATAGAGATGGAAAGAAAAGTGGCTAGGGTTATTACGTAAATTATATACATTCATGAATAGAAAACATGTAAACGAATAGAATTTGAATTCAATTCCTGCCGATCAAACAGGCCCTTAGATTGATTCAAAATTTTCTTATACATCAATTAGTAGCAACTACAAAACAATTACAGCATAAACTGCATCAACCTGTCATGCATTAGCAGGTTGTAACCTACAGAGCAGGTACAACTCTTAACAAAATTAGGGCTAACAAGTAACAACGAAACCTTCAAAAAATTGTGCACTTAGCCGATACACCACAAAATCACGAAATTCCGAAAAACGGCATCAAACTTGCATGCCTTAGCAAGTTGTACCATAGAACCTAGGGTTTAAAAAATAAGAACACACTGCAAATTACCTGATTCACTGTGAACACGCCATGACGATCCAATTAAGTGAATTATACTTATCAAAACACAAAAACAAAATGAACGAACGATAGGATGCATGCATCTCACCATGATTAAATCCAGATCTAAGGTTGATGCAGTTTAAACAAAATGAAGTTCATGCAGTGTAAACAAAAATGAAGCGATGAAACGAAAATCCAGATCTACGGTTGATTAGCAACAGAAAATAGAACTTGTGCGTTGTTTATACGCATGAAGGAATGTGATATACCTGTATTACTTCGTCGGAAAAATTAGCCGGCGGCGAAATTGGATGATCGGAAGAAAATGAAAGAGAAACTATAAATGTTACAGTCAGCTGTGATTAGTCTGCAAGAAACAAATGCGCATTAAATAAAGCGCGAGCGTTAGTGTAGAACAGGAGGAAATTAGTAAATTAGGCTAAAAGATTACTAATATTTTATACTTGTTTAAATTAAATCACTTTTGTCACCTTTTATTTATTTATTTTTCTCTTCTATATCTTCTTATATTTCAAAACTTGTCATTTTTATTTAATTGGTTAATCCCGTCCCTTATCTATACTATATAATAAATAAAGGTTTTTCTATGTCATGTGTCGTCTTCACATTTATTCTCATCATTTTTTTCCTGCCTATCTCTCTTATTAAATACATCTCCATCTTTTAACAATAATATATATTTAAAAAAAATATTAATTATACTAATAAAACACATTTATTTTAAATTATCTCTTATGAAACTTTGAAATTTATTTATATAACTTTTATTTTCAATTAAAAAATAAATGAAAATCAAATTACATTAAATAGTATTTAATTTATTTTCGAAACTCAATTATATAGTAGTTTTTACATATTTTGAGTTTAGTTTTCTATCCTTAGTATATGATACATTTTTACACATGTAAAATATACACATAAAGATTTAAAAATTTTATTTATTGATATTTTTCATCTCGTGTGTATACACGGGATCTAAACTAGTTTAACGTTAAATGAAGGTTGATTGTGTTTTTTTTTAACATTAAATAAGGGAAATAATTAAGTGTTTAAAAATAAATAAGATAAAAATATGTATAAAAAGACAAAATACCTCTCATTTAAATGATGTTAACCAATTGAATGAAAATAACAAGTTTTGAAAAACATGAGGATGCGTAAAAGAAAAACAAGATTTTAAATAAAAGTGATCAAAGAATAAAAATGAGAGTTTACTCAAATTCTAGTCTTCAATTGAAAAATAAGAAAGTAAAAGAAATTTTTAAGGGTTGATAAATATCTTTTTATGTAACTCTTTTCAAAAGTTATTTTCCACATTCCTTATTTTCTTCATTAAGTGCATTATCTATATCGATTTAAAGTAAACTTAATATAGAAGTATATTATTGAAGATATTTCGTAGAAAGTATAAGAAATAATTTATTTCCTTGAAATATTTTTTATACTTAATATTAGTTTATAAGAGTAGAAGACGTGCCTAAGTTTATTAAATGGATTTTTAATTGACATTTTAAAACATAAATAATTAAAATGACTCAAAATAAAACGGCTTTGCATTGTTTAATTATTTATATTACTAAAAATCTAAAATATATTCTTCGGTTTTTAAGTTCCTAAACTTTTGGAATAGTCAACTTGAGCTTTAACAAAGTTGGCCATAAAATAGGGTAAGTGGTTAATTCTTAATATGCCAAAGTATAGCACAACACAACTACCCATTATATTTGATTCGGTCAAATTGAAATCGACTTTAAACGTTTTATAATCAAAACTAGCTTTAACCCCCATGTGTTACACGGGGTGAAACGTTAAGATTATATTGATAAATATTTTAACAACATTTTTTATACAAGCTTCATATTGTATTTGTAACTTTTTTATTTTGTTACATATTAAGATTATACGGATGAAAGTAATTAAAACATCAGAAAATACATAAAAATTCATTTAATAAGTTGTGCACTTTTTACAATACATTAAATTACATGTCAAATGAAACCTTATAATGATTATTAACAAATTTGAAAATACTTCATTGTATGTAACATTTGACGTGATATTGGTATTTTTTCATTTTTACCAAAGATTAATAGCTTGAGTCCATATCTACTTTTAAATCTTGATAATGCAACATACAACTGATCATGAATCAACACTGGATCTTTCAATGCAAACCAACATTTAAAAGTGATTGCCCTAAACTTTTATTCATAGTCATTGTAAAAATGCAACAATTGTATATTTTTTCTTTGAAGTTTGATAAAATTCTTTTGTCTAAACATGTTAACCCAATTATAGGGATAAAATTATGATGATCAATGTTGCTTCAAAATATAATATTCGCTTCTATAACACGATTAACATGTGATTTGACCTAAAGACTTGTTACATTGCCTAAATCATTTTTTCTTCAATATTTATTAATAACATAATTGTAACATTAACATTTGAAACTAATTTATGGTTTGACAAACATAATAATGTAAGTCCATTTAGAAAATCAGAAGATTATAAACTTTCATCAAAATCATCATCAAGATATTTTGATTGACGGATACTATTTGTACTTGTATGCGAAAAATCTCGCTAAACTTTTAATACTAAATCTCTCAAAAAATTTTTTTTATAAAAAGACACAAATAAAATTTAAATTTCAACAGTATATCGTCTTTTAAGTTCAAAATTTAAAAATCCAAAATTTAAAATTTCACTCCTCAATATTTCGACACAATTAAATTTAAAATTCCAAAATTAAATATGAAAATTTTAAAACAAATAAATTAGAATTGAAACTTGTAAACATGTTTTTGAAAAAAATCTCGTCATTTAAAAAAAATTAAAGTTTAAAGTATAATACACTTTTAAAAATTAATTAAAAAACTACTAATTTAATATTAGTAAACTTTATTTTAACACATATTTATTTAAAATACAAAATAGTATCTTCAAATTTTATATGTAAAATTAAAAAAAAAATTGATAATAAAATTTTAAAAAATCATTTTTTTAATAATAAAACTTTAAAAACTCTTTTTTTTAAATCTCCTGTTTTTTAATTCTTGATTTTTTTAAAATATTAACTTTTGATTATAATTTAAAAAAAAATGTAAGCCAGTGGTAATAATGATGAAAATGTTTATTTATGTAATTTTCAAAAAAAAAAAGAAAGGCTAAATATGGAAGTATTAAATTGAGGATATAAATATGGTTTTAGGGGGAAAAAGTTGTGAGATGGAATATGATGATGCCGAGCGGCAAAAACATTTAGTTTTTTATTAAAAGAGATATTAGGGTTTTAATGATCATCAATCATTTTTATATCATAAATTTTAAGATATAAGATCGTTTATATTGCAACTTGATCATTTTTCTAAACGTGATAAACGTTTATCATGTTTCATGCACTTTTGTGTAAGACGAATATTGACTCTCACCACTTGTCGACTAGAATCTTAGTAACATCTTATATACCACTTGGTCGACAATGTTATTTCCCGGTATCAAAATTACAAAATATTATGTATGTTAAAATAGATATATCGTTTTGGATTGAGGTTGGTTTTGAGGTATCGCCTTGTTCCGATATTGGTTTTCAACAATTTTATTTCTCTTAATTAGAAGTGTCGGTAGCTTTTGTCATCCAAAAATTCCCTACTCCCCTAACTTTGGTCAAATGACAAAACTCACCATTCTATTTTGTAACGTTTAACTTTGAACCTCTCAAGTTTTTCAAGTTTTAAGTTTACCACCCCCTTAGTATACGTGATCTAATTTTTCCTCAATAACTTTCGCATTTGTTTATTTATTTTTTTTTGGTTGACGTCCTGTTTTAAAGTTTGCTAAAATCAGTGTCGTATTCAAAATATAATATTTTTTGGTCCCAATTTGCAAAGAAGATTTGGTCCCAAATTGGTAAGTTCGACCACTCAATCTGTTACGGACATGGTTAAACTATCTCATGAGTCCAAGTTCCACAATTGCTATTAAACTCCGTAAGTTAATCATTTATTCTTCTTTCTGGATTGCTCGATGTGATTGGATTTTTAAGAAACAGATAATCAAGATGAAAAAGTTGGTTGAAGACATACTTTTTTTAGCTAGAGGCCATAATCTATCGCTTAATCAGGAAAAATGATGGTCTCCCCTTATGATGGAATGGTTTTGGCATAAATTCATGGCCCAGCTCTCCTACTAAATTTCCATAGGCGTGTCTCTGTTTTGTTTTTTTTTTTGCTAGTTTTCATCTCATATTTATCTTTATTGATTATTCCCTTCCCTCAAAAAGCCTTTCTGTTCTGTTTCCCCCTTCGATCACATTTCAAACAAAACACCCAAATCAAATCTTCAAACTTTTTTTCACGTTTCGTCTTCCAAATTGACCACCAATACCAACATTTACACACACACATTACAATTTACAACCCACACATGTACCACGATGATGAACGAAGAGACCGAAGAAGAAAAAATGTCATGGGAAGCTACAATTATTACAAAATGTTCGGTTGTTTTAACCGGAAGTTCAAAATCCGCGATCTGGGTCCACCGCCGGACGTCATCGACGTCTTTAATTCGTATTCCATGGGAAAGTCGGAGATGTTGCCGGATCAATTTTTACGGTTCTTGGTTGAGTTCCAGAGGGAAGAAGGGGTAACCGTTGATGACGTGGAGCGGGTTATGAGTCGGGTTCTTAATCTGTCACGGTCCCATCTGACCCGCTATGTTTTCACAGAGAATGATTTTTTTCATTATTTGTTACTTGATGACGTCAATGGGCCCATTAAACCTCAGGTAGGTTTTTTGACTTTTTTTCTTATTCCCTTTGACTTTTGGTTTGACTTTTTTCTTTTAATTACTTTTGCTGTAATTGATTTTCATGATTGGTAAAAAATGTGTTGCTGATGTTATATCCCTAATTTGATTGCATTTCTTGGGGAAGTTGTTTTGAATTATTCTGGTTAATTTTAGAGTTGAAAATGTGTTTGACCTAGAAAGTCAAAGATGTGGTTCTTGGGGGAATGATGGAGCATGAGGTAGAGATACCCACATGAAAAAGATTGTTTTTTTTACCAAATTAGTAAGATTGATACCTTGTGCCCTTTGTTTAGGCTAATACTGAATATATGGAGCTACAATTTAGTAATTTACCTTTAGTTTGATGACTAGTTGAATAACAATACATGTAGTTTGATGCACTAGCAAGTGATCATGTCTTGTATTAGATTTTCGACGTAAGTACTAACCTGAGTTTTAACCATTTGGTAAGAAACTTTTAAGCAATCAAGGATATCATAATTTGTTTTGAACCAAATTCGTAAGCTATCCGATTAATTTGAAAAGGTTTAATTCTTTTTCCAAGTAAACCGGGTTATTATTTCACCAATTAATGATCCATGGAGTAGAACAAGAATGTAATGTAATATATGCCCATTTAATACACTCAAGATACAATCTTTATGCCTTTACTTGTGTATTTGTGTGAGACCCTTTTAGTTTTTTTTTTCTTTTTGGGTGTCATGTTCCTTAACTATTTGTATGATTTCAGGTACATCATGATATGACCGCTCCGTTGCAACATTATTTTATATACACAGGTCACAACTCATACCTTACCGGAAATCAACTCAGTAGTGATTCTAGTGAAGTACCGATCATAAAGGCGCTTCAAAGAGGTGTTCGGGGGATAGAACTTGATTTATGGCCAAATAATGCAAAAGATGGAATACATGTACTTCATGGAAGGTATGCATACCACCTTTTTTATTTGTTTTTATTAGATGTGCCAACTTCAACCAATTTACTTACAAAGGGTTGATTTGGGTTTTGTTTTATCTCAAACGGGTCAAATAAAAAAGGTTAGCTAAAAGGGATCTGGTCAAATGGGTTGGACAGGTTGAAAGTCATCTAAAGTCTATTTTTAAAGCGTTAAAACTCTAAATTAGTTTTATTTATATAGATTGTTATGGTAGTAATATAGCTTTGTAAACATAATTAACTCATAGTTATTTGTATATTCTTAAAAAAATGGAATTGTTCTTGTCCTAAAAGTGTCCCATTTCAACCCAAACCCGTTTTGACTCATTACCCAATGCGACTGAGTGACTGACGCGCCAAACATGCCATCTTTATTGGCTAGCTTTTATTTCATATTTATGATTTACATGGTTTTGTATTCAAATTTCCAATGAATATAGGACATTGACAACCCCAGTACCGCTTCATAAATGTTTAAAATCGATTAAAGAACATGCTTTTGTTAACTCTCCATATCCTGTTATTATCACTTTAGAGGATCATCTTACACCAACTCTTCAAGCTAAGGTTGCAGAGGTTAGCTTCATATTTCCCTTTTGTATTTATAAAACAAAATCTTTCTATATCATTTAGATTGAATCATTTGTTCATGGTTGTTTAGATGGTCACAAGCATCTTTGGGGATATGCTATACTTCCCAAAGGAAAGTGACAAAGATGCATTCCCTTCACCTGATGCATTAAAACATCATATCATTCTTTCAACAAAACCCCCGAAAGAATACCTTCAATCCAAGAATGTAGGCAAAGAACGTTCATCGGGGGATAAAGATTCATCTGATGAGGAGTTCGAAGATCGTAGGGTGAGCTAATTTGTTCTTTACATAGTCTTTAAAGTGAGTGATCATTTTTTTTTAAACCATTGTACTTGATTATTTAGCATTGCAAAGAAACCTTCAGGCTCAAGAAAATGCAAAAAAAAAAGAAAAAAGAAACAGTACATTCTGCAAAATTTAATGATTTGGTATAGGTTGTAACTTGCAAGATGGCAGGCAACGCGGGTTGGGTAATGGGTCAACACTTGCATTTGGGTTAGGTTGGCCCGTATACATTTTTTTAGATTTTTTCTGATTGTTAATGAGTTAATTATGATTACGAGAAGGACACTAAAAAATGATTTAGGAGGTTGTATACATTAATAAATAGACTTTTGATGACTTTTAACCCGTTTAACAGTCCCTACTCTTGCTAAATTTTCTGATTGACCATTCAAGATAAAACACAACCCATACTGACCAATTCATAGATAATTGGGTTGAAATTGTCACCTCTAGTTTTGTACAAGCTACTACCAGCTTTTTTTTTTCCGCATTTGACTGTTCATAATTTGTGAAAAGCAGCTTCCTTTGCGGATCTTAGGGGATTTTTCCTTCTACTTTTTTTTTTTGCAAAAATCAACGCTCTTGTGCAATGAAACACCAATTTTAGATGGTTTAAAAAGTTAGTCACTCTTTCTAAAGTGGATTGGTTTGTTAATAACAGAGCAACAGTGATCAGGATGATGATGATGGGAGATGCAGTGTAAGCGATAGATATTGTACAAGTGAGGTAAGCTCTAGCACGACTCAATCGTTGTCAGAAATCCTCGGTGTTGACTATGAAGATGATGATATTGAAGATGAAAAATGTGGGCACCAAAAGGGACTCGAGTACAAACACCTCATTGCAATTCATGCTTCTAAACCAAAACATGGAACAAGAAAGGCGTTAAGGGATGAACCCGGGAAAGCTAAACGTCTTAGTTTGAGTGAACAAGCCCTTCAAAAAGCTGCAAGTCTTTATGGAGTTGATATTGTCAGGTAAACTATTAAGTTGTCTCACTTTAACTTTGATTGCCAAATAAACTACTTCTAATACTTTTCGAGGGAACAATAATAATTACATGAAAAATATACTGCAAGTATAACAAGAAGTAAAAGGGGGTGTTTGGATTTGTGTTCTCAAACTATATCAATTTATAATGTTTGGATAAACATTCTACTTTTGTTTATCAGATTATTTAGAGGTCAAATAATCAATTTGATACCAGCTGCAACAAAGCTAACTGTATGATGGTAAATTTGAGAATCTTTTACTTCATAAAATGTCTCTTGTTTTCACAAAAAAATTGTCATTTTTCCATTTGATGTCGTAATTTTTTAAATAATTATAATTTTTCAAACGCTCAAACATCTAATTGTTACAACTTCAATCAACACATCCAAACACCTTCTAAACAATACCTACAGCTTTGTTAAACACAAGCTCGACATTCAAATGAAAGCAAGGGACCGGATCTTTTCATTGGGACTAAACAAGGGTTATTGGCATATAGATTCACTCAAAAGTACATTCTCCGGGTGTTCCCAAAGGGAACACGGGTCACCTCAACAAATTTTAGACCACTTACTGCATGGATGCATGGTGCTCAAATGGTTGCCTTCAATATGCAGGTGAGTTTTGAAGTGAAGATTGTTGGTAATTTGTTTGATGAACTTTCATGTAATGTCTAAGCTATTAGATTATTGTGACTAGGGGTATGGGAGATCACTTTGGATGATGCACGGGATGTTCAGATCGAATGGAGGGTGTGGTTATGTTAGAAAGCCTGATTTTCTCATGAACAAGGGCCCTGATGGCGAAGTGTTTGACCCGAAGACAACATTACCAGTGAAGAAAACTTTGAAGGTATAATAAGCCTTGTTGTATTGGATTTCATGTCTCCCTTTATACTAACAAACAAACAAACATACTCGGTAAAATCTCACTCATAGCAAAGCTAATGATATACTTGGCTCCAATTTTTTTTTCTTTTTGTGACGTGTACAACATACAGTACAGTGAAAATGTATGTATTAATTTTTCAGGTGAAAATATATATGGGAGACGGGTGGCGTTTGGATTTTAGCCAGACTCACTTTGATGCATACTCACCACCAGATTTCTACACCAAGGTTAGTACCTAGCAAACACCTAAAACAAGCAATAGAATCGGACCTCGTAAGTAGTATCCTTAATTTGGAGTGTTTGGATGTGCGTTTTGAAAATGATACGCGATAATGAATAATCCAAAGATACTAGTTGTAATGAAATAGACCGTAGAGTGCTTTTGCTGTTTTGTAATAATAATAAAAAAAAGATATTTGACTGTTTTGTAAATTCATTAACACGTAAAATGACCAAAAAGCCTTTTTTTTTAAAAGGAGACATTTTGTAAAATGGGAGTAAAACTAATTATTTGAACAGTAACAGAATCTGTTTATCCAAACAATAAAAACTATGTCGCGATAACCAAATAATCAGTTTCAAAACATGTATCCAAACGCCCGTGAACACGAATTTCACATGTGAAGTGGGATTCAAGGCTCTGAACAATCTTAACAATATCTAATAGTAGAATGGGATCAACAGATATATATGGCTGGAGTGGCAGCTGATGTGGCAAAGAAGCGAACCAAAGTAATTGTAGACGAATGGACACCCGTATGGAATGAAGAGTTCACATTCCCATTGAGAGTCCCTGAGCTTGCATTACTTGAGATCGTTGTACAAGAATACAGTGTAGACAAAGATATGTTTGCGGGTCAAACATGTTTGCCTGTGTCAGAGTTGAGACCGGGGATTCGTGTTGTTCCACTTCACAACAAGAAAGGAGAGAAATTTAAATCTGTAAAGCTTCTTATGCGGTTTCTCTTTGTATAAACAGAAATCACAGTGATCTTATTTTTTTTTTAAGAATTTGATCAGTTATACATATCTTTCAAAAGGTTAAACTCAATAGAGAGTGGTGTTTCATTCTCTTTTTTTTTAGACGGAAAATTGACACTAGTTGTAAGTAAAAGTGGGTGGGGGATGCGTCCAATGGCAAAACTATTTGGAGTTAAGTGATAAAAGCTCCCCTTGAGGTTAAGGGTTCGAGACGGATTGGTGTAAATTATTAGGAAGGCCCAAAATGGGGTATTTGCTGTTAAAAAAAGTTGCAAGTAAAAGTCCATCCACTTGCATGCAAAAGCAAGACCAAAAAATAGAAGAGAGGAAAATGTATAGGCATCATCATTGTTAGCCACCCTATCAAAGCACTCTCTAGTAACTTACACAAACAAGGAGTCGATGCAGGGCGGCATGCGGAGTGATGCGGGACCGGCGGGAACACCGGCCCCTGATTGGGGGCTACCTCCCCAAGACAAACCCGCAAGAGAGTAAATTTTTAGGTTTAAGGATAAGGGGAAAAATGAAGGAGATGATGCACTAAGTAGGGATCGTACCTTATGTTCTCTTGGCTTGTATTATTATTATTGTGTTGTTCAAATTAATTTTATATTTAGTTTTTATTTATTTAAAAAGTGGTTTAGGGATGAAGAAAAATGCATCGGATGGCTAGGTATAGCTAGGGAAGGGATGAAAAAAATGTGATGTGACTGGTCATCCGATGCATCTTTCTTCATTGTAGAGCTTTTTTGTGGTTTTTTTTTATAAAAACTAAGGAGAATGTTTTACGTAGTGGAATTGAAGAGGAGAGCTTTTGTGTGTTTTTATTTCTTCAATTGATTAGTGTTTACCCTTATTTTTAGGATTAGATTAAAGGGCTGATGGCTAAGATGTGTTCATGTGTGTGTATGTTTGTATGAGTGACTTGGCTCTTTTATTTAGACTATGAAAGGAGTATTAGAAATCTTGCCACTTAAACAAGATTCATATAAAATTATAAATCAAAATTCTTTGAGAAACTTGATTCCATATTCCATCGGATTGTAAATTGTAATAGTTTAATAATTACTTTCACTCAAGTTACAAAAGATGTCTTACATTGTTTTCTCATGATTAATCATTTCACTCTGTTTAAATAATACGTATTAAATTTTAAAGATAAAAAAATAATAACGTTGAACAATGGGTAAAACAAAATGTGCATCAAACAAAGTAAATATGATGTAGATACACGAATAGTAAAGATGCAATGCTAGTTTTAGTCGTGTATTACATTACTTGAATAAAACTAAAAGGCATTTGAAGAATGAAGGGGTAACATCCAAGAAAGCGCATCCGGATGTACAAATAAACAACAAGATGAACTGAAGTAGCAAGGGTGCATAATGAGGGCTTCGGCTCAATAAATGCTTCGGATCAGAGAATGAAGTAAAGATGGTACGCAACAAAAGGGGGGTCCACTCCATAACAAACTAACTGATTTTGAACAAACATGTAATAATATTTAACCTGAATGAGGGACCATAAGCCAGGTCATCGGTTCGGATTAGGATTATTGTAAATTAGTTTTTCTTATAAATTTGGATTATATTTTAAAGCACAAGACGTAATTGAATGCCGAGGGAAGAAACATCATAGATTTAGTAATTATTTTACTTATGTTATACGTTTACATTACTGAAACAACTTTAGAAACATAAATTATCACTTCACAATAATTAGTTTTGCTTTATTCGATAAATTGATTCTACATCTGATTTTCTTTTTAATTTAAATAAATTAATCTATTTTATAGATATCATCATCAAAAGAACTAATGTTCAAATGTAAATATAAATTATAAAATTCTGTGGTAATAAAATATTCATAGGCCACATTTTATGGATTTTTCCATTAGTTGTTATTCTTCTTATTATTTTGTTTTGAATGACATCTTGATTTTTTAAACAGTAATAATGAGATTATTCAAAGAAAGCTAGCGAAGAAATACAAAAAAAACCCAATATAGACACCAAGATAACTCTAGCCATAGCCAAAGCCAAATGCAGCAAAAGACCCAAAGAAGAAACAGACTCAAACAAACTTGAAAACACCACTAACCGAAGCAAGATAGCTCAGCCCACCTCGAGCTCAGCCATGCCACTAACTGAACCCGAACAAGGGATTTTGATCAAACAACTATTTTAAACGAGTCAACCAAGTAGTTGAATTTAATATGAATAGCTGCCTGACTGTCACATTTGAGAGGAACAGGAGTAAGATTATCAAGCCGAAACTCCACAAATAAGCGAGTCAACCAAGCAAGTTCATGTGTGACACGACGAATAGAACGATATTTAGCTTCAGCAGAACTAAGAGAAACAATAGCTTGCTTCTTGGATTTCCAAGAAATAGGACTGCCCCCAAGAGAAATGAAATAGCAACTGACAGAACGCCGAGTATTAGGACAAGCTGCCCAATCAGAATCACAATAAGCATACAAAGACATATCGGGATCATCATTAAAGAACAACCCTTGAGAACAAGTGCCCTTGACATACCAAAGAGTATGCCACGCATCATCCCAATGAGGAACACGCGGATCACTCATAAACTGGCTGAGAAACTAAACCGCAAAATCAAGATCAGGCCGAGTATTAGTGAGATAATTGAGTTTACCAACAAGTCGACGATAGGCCAAAGGATCATCAAGAACTTGACCTTCGTTGAGCTTGAGTTGTAAATGTAAAGGCAAAGGAGACGAAACAGAAGAAACATCGTCCGTAGGAAACTCAGTCAGCAAATCCTTCGTAAATTTGCGTTGAGTCATTATAAGACCAGAGGGAGATTTGAGAACCTCAATCCCCAGAAAGTAGTTGAGAGTGCCAAGATCCTTGATCTGGAAAGTGGAATGTAAGAAAGCCTTTAAAGCAGATATCTCTTGATCATTATTACCGGTAAGAAGAATGTCATCAACATAGACAGCGACATGAACAACAGAATCCCCCATCGTCTTAGAGAATAAAGAATAATCATTGGGAGACGCATATAACATTTGGTCTTAAGAGCATCAGAAAGCTTTCCATACCACTGCCTTGAAGCTTGCTTCAAACCATAAAGAGACTTCTTGAGCTTAAGTACATGATCAGGAGAGGATAAAGGCATTCCAGGAGGAGGAAGCATATATATGTCTTCATCAAGATCCCCATGTAAAAAGGAATTATTGACATCCAATTGATATAAACCCCATTGTCGTTTAGTGGCAACAGCAATGAGACTACGAATAGTAGTCATCTTAACGACAAGAGAAAAAGTCTCATTAAAATCAATTTTTGCTTTCTGAGTATCACCACGAACAACCAATCGGGCTTTGCAACGTTCAACAGTACCATCAACATTATACTTGACTTTATACACCCATTTGCACTTAATGGCCTTTTTACCTTTAGTTAAATGCATAACCTCCCAAGTTTGATTACTTTTCAAGGCATTAAACTCCTTAGTCATAGCCTATTGCTAAGCAGGATGGTTAGCAGCCTTCTAATAAGAAGAAGGTTCTTGAATAGAATCAAGATTTAAAAGGAGCTGCTGGGAATCAGGAGAAAGATCAGCAAGATTAACAAAATGAGAAGCTTGGTAAGCACTCGACAAAGTATGAAAACAAGACGAATCGACAGAAGAAGCATAATTACAAACATAATCTTGCAGATGAGAAGGAGGAACAGAAGAACGAGTAGATCTCCTGGGCTCCGGATGTGGACTAGGAGGAACATGAGAAACAGGAGGAGGAGTGGAATCAACTTCAGGAGTAGCCGAAGAAGATGAAGAAACAACATCCGGATCTGTCTCCTCAACCAGATCATTTAGAGAAGGGAACAAATAAGAAGTGTCCGAAGAGTGTAAAGAAGGGAAAATGTGCTCAAGAAAAGTCACATCCCGAAATATAAGAACTTGTCGAGTGTCAAGATTATAAAGCTTGTAACCTTTCTTTCCAAAGGGATAGCCAATAAAAATACAAGCTTGAGCTCTAGGCTGAAATTTATCTCGTCCGGGTGTAGAAGTAGAAGTAGAAGCATAACACAAGCACCCAAATGTGCGAAGGTGGGTGTATGAAGGAGCTTTACCAAAGAGCATCTCAGAAGGAGATTTTCCCTTAAGAACCCGTGTGGGGAAAATATTAATCAAATGAGTAGCAGTGAGAACGCATTCACCCCAAAAAGTTATTGGTAACTTGGATTGAAACATAAGAGTACGAGCAGTTTCGAGAAGATGCTTATGTTTACATTCCACCACCCCATTTTGTTGAGGAACCCCAAGACAAGTAGTCTGATGAATAATTCCCTTTTGTTTAAAATACTCGGCATGATGAATACCCAAACCAAGTTCAAAAGAATTATCAGATCGAACACGCTTCACTTTGATACTAAACTGAGTCTCAACCATTTCAATGAACCATTGAAGAATAGGAAAGGCATTTCCTTTAGTTGTCAAAAGATGAGTCCAAGTAGTTCTAGTAAAATCATCAACAATGGTGAGAAAATATTTATATCCATCAAATGTAGTAGATCGATACGGTCCCCACGTATCAATATGAATAAGATCAAACATTTGAGAACTGGATATACTACTAGATGCAAAAGGCAGTTTATGATGTCTAGCATTA
Organism: Smallanthus sonchifolius; assembly: GCA_023525975.1. Taxonomy (NCBI): domain Eukaryota; kingdom Viridiplantae; phylum Streptophyta; class Magnoliopsida; order Asterales; family Asteraceae; genus Smallanthus; species Smallanthus sonchifolius. Next base: position 53,877,000 of record CM042043.1, on the reverse strand, counting down.
GGACAAATAGAACAATCATCAATAGAACAATCATGTGCACCAGTAAAGACATTCAATTGCTTAAGTTTGTACAAAGGTAAATGACCAAGACGAGTATGCCAAAGTTTCAAATAAACAATAAAATTACAGTGAGAAAAAGAATCAACTGTAACAGAGAAAAGTTTATTTGGATTCAAAAGATAAAGGCCGTTGAGAAGATCTCCCAGGACCAACGGACTACTCAGCGAAGGGGCCTGCAAGAAACACGTAGTTTCAGAAAACTGAACAAGACCCTTTGTATCCCTGCAAAGTTTGGGAACAGATAAGAGATTGTGCTTGAACTAAGGCACAAAGAAGACATTAGAGATAGAAAACGTCTTGATAAGATTAACTGTTCTGACCTGCGTAACAGTTAAGACATGCCCGTTTGGAAGAAGAACATAAACAAGTGAGTTAAGCAATTGAACATCAGAAAGTAAATTGAAATCAAAGCACATATGATTACTTGCAACGGTATCAATGATCCAAGTAGTATCGACTGTAGTCGAATTGCAAGCAATAATACCTGCAAAATTTACGAAGCTGAGTTATTGAACATTAGGAACACGACCCTGAACCCTAGAATTATGCTGAAGAAGTTGCAACAGATTGTTGTACTGTTCAGAAGAAAGAGCATGTAACATTTCTGATTTTCATTATCTGTATTTCAATTCAATGTGATACCTTTCAAACCCAATTCTAGTACACTGATTTGTTCTATTTGTACCAACAATTAAATACTATGTTTTCAATGCAAGTCCGCAAATTTTACACGAGTATATCCTATTAAATTCTACATAAGTTCATAATTATACAAATCTATCAAAATTGAAATTTACAAGGACTGATTTTATAAATTAATTAACAAGAAACCCTAATAGGCACGGTCGCGCCTCGTTCTGGCACGGTCGTGCGCCTTGCTTTGGAACGGTCGCGCCCGGTGCCTTGGCACGGTCGCGCCTCTCGTCAGTTGAAATGTAAATGCAGCCTTTAATCACAGAGACGTTCGATTTCGTAACCGTTCTACATGTTTCAACTATTAACGAACAAAGTTAAGTCTCTTGATCATCATATTTACAACAAATAAACTAAATTACATCAATTCATCTCATAATCGTCCAATTCTTTCACGAGACCATCGAATTCACCACTTTGTTTGCAATTCTCCCAAGCAAACGCACTGTCGATCCTCTCTGAAGCTCCTGAACACATTGATTTCAACCGGAGTTGCAACAGAAGACGCCAGAGGTCAAACCGACGTCGCCGGAACTCACTCTACCCGTACGCCATCGATTCATCATCCTTCCGGGTAATTGAAACCTTCCACACTTTCGATTTAGTCTATAGATCAAAAGCCCCAAACTAATTTGGGCTTACAATAGCGAAATTAACACAAACCCGAATCTAGGGTTCGTTCTAAAATGGTTTAATCGAACCCTGCTTTGAACACGTTTTAAATACAATTAATATATTCCAATAGACTCGTAATAACCCTACAGATGAAAGCCCTATGAATTCCAACATTAACAATATAAGAATTAGTCAAATCGATTCTGTTTTGGAACAAACACGGTCGCGCTAGCATTCTAGCGCGGTCATGCTTCATGAGACACGGTCGCGCCAAATACCAGCGCGGTCGTGCCTCACACACTCAGACCCGGTCATGCCCTTGGCTAGACTTGGTCGTGCCTCAAAACTCTAGACACGGTCGTGCCTGGCCCAGACACGGTCGTGCCTAGTGAACAACCTAATTATGCCTTATGTTTAGTCAACACGGTCGCGCCCGTGGTCCTAGCACGATCATGCCTTGTCTCAGGCACGGTCGTGTGTGTGAGAAAAATCTTGGCAGAATAATTTTTTTTATATTTTTATATTTTAAAAACAATAAGTATTTCAGATTTATTTTCAAATAAAAATAATTGATTTTATAAAGATTTATATTAACTTTGTTTAAAAAAGATCAAATTCTTAATCCTAAAATAAATAGAAGTTATTTATTTAAATTTACAAAATTAAATTTATACTTATTGTTAAACCCTACACTTAAATATTTTTTACACAACTTAATTACGCATCTTTATGAAAATAAAGTAAGAAAAATTTATATTTAATATAAAACAACCAATACATTTTTATAACTAAATGAATAAGTTACATATTTTATAAATAAATAAATAAGGTAACAATTATATATTTAATTTACAGTTAAAAAAAAATTATTTATTTAGGTTATACTTAATTACCCCTAATACCTACATTATTTTTATGACTAAGTAAATAAATAATAATTATGTAATTTATTTACTTAGTTATTTCAAATTCAACCCTTAATTTTATACAACACCATTCAAGTACAAACCACTAACAATCACAACTCCAATTCCTTATACACATACCCAATCCAACCCTAGACTTAGACATAGACTATTGTACACACTATTGATTCAATACATATTACACTCTAGGTTAACGTTGTGCATTACGAGGACCTCGTTACTACCTAGTATCTCGTGTTAGCTACGCCTTCGAATCAAGTGAGTATTACATAGCCCATTTTTCTCTTTTACACTTTTTGGGGTGGAACATGAACAATATATAATCTATTGCTTACATTTACACAAACTACACAAGTACAAATCCTCTATACATTCATGTGTGCAAATTTGAGCTTTATTCCTGAGTGCTAGTTGTGCTAACTTTTGTGTGCGATTTATGTGCAATCATTAACTATTCAAGCCGACGGTAAACAATGATAGATCTATTGAGTCTGACAAACCCACCCAGATTGGGGTGATTGTTACCGACAACACAATTTTGCATGCTAGTTACAAAGGTTTGATTGTACTTGGTTACACAATAGCTGCTCTCCATAAATGCCTTATTTTATCATGTTATGTAAGGATTTGTTTATTTACAACCTATATGTTATCTATATACAAACCTGTGTATGCTCACCAACTTTTTAGTTGACCTTATTTTATTCATGTTTCAGGTACTAATGTGTGATTTTGATCAAGACTTGCTACACATAAGTTTTGGACCTAGATAATTTTTAATAAAGAATTATGTATTTCATTATATGTACTTGGTTTGATTTGGTTTTTCCTTGAATACTTGAAATGAATTTGAATGATTAATATATTTCAATTTAATCAACCTTGTGCTCATGAACAGTCTACATGTCCCGCCCCGATGATTCCGCCGTCGGTTGGGGTGTGACAGAGCATTAGGAGCACCGAAAGTAGGAACAGTAACCCCAGCATCAGAAACAGCATTAGCAGCAGCTTTGGGTCTAGTAAATTTGAAATCTTTAGGAAACCTAATTAAACGATAACATTTGTTGGCATCATGTCCTGGCTTCTTGCAATGAGAACAAACAGAACCTTTCTGAGCACTGTAATTCTTTGGTACCTACACAGAAGCATTCATAGAAGCATTCTGAGGAATAAACTGAGTCGATGAATGAAGCTCCCTCTATTTCTCATCTTGAATGAGAAAAGCATAAGCTTCATTGATTGAGGGAAGAGGTTTCATCATGATAATATTCCCACGAATCATGTCATAACAAGGGTTAAGACCCACCAAAAATTGCATCAAACGTTGATCTGTTTCACGCTTAGCCATAAGTTGGGAAGTACCACATGTGCAGGAAGGAATAGGCTCGATTGCATTAAGCTCATCCCAAACAGCTTTGATTTTGGTAAAATACGTAGCAACATCATCATTTCCCTTGAGAAATAGCAGAAAGAGACTTCTGTAATTGATAATACTTGGCCCCATTACTCTGTCCATACCAGTTAGTTAACTTTTTCCAGAGTTGACAAGCAGTCTCAACATACAAAACGCTCTCACTGATATCACTAGACAAAGAGTTCAAAATCCAAGAAATAACTATATCATTGCATCTTTTCCATAACTCCATATTAGGAGAGGAAGTAGGTCTGACAACAGTCCCATCAACAAAACCAAGTTTGTTCTTAGCAGATAAGGCAATGGACATGGCACGTTTCCAAGATCCGAAAGAAGAGCCGTCAAAAGTTTTAGAAACAAGTAAGAGACTCGGATGATCAGATGAATGTAAGAACAAAGGATTAGAAGAATCCATAGGAACAACAACTGCGGGATCAACAGTAGCAGGCATGACAAAATCAAAAAGAAAATGAAGACCAGAATAAGCGAACCTGCTAAGTTCGCCAAGAAGCGAACTTGTTAAGTTCGCTGGAACAGGAAAGGACCGTAACAGACAACCTGATGAACGACAAGTTCGCCTGCACGAACAGAAAAACGTGAAATCGATCCAGAAATCATCATAACTCAAAATCAGAGAAGTATATGAAGAAATCCAACCGTAGGAATGATTAGAAACATAAAACGAATGTTTTGAACGGATCAAAACATGAAACGACCCCCAATTGACACAAAAAATGAGAAAACGAATGAAACAAGGAAGAATAAGTGCGAAAAAAGGAAGAAAATCACAGAATCGAGCATATAAGCTCTGATACCATGTTATGAAATCGAGAATGATCGCTAAAACAAGCGAGAATGATAAACGAGATCGCTAAAACAAGCGAAAATGAAAATCGAGAGAAAGAAAATGAGAGAGAATGATTGGGGGTAAAACTGAAATGATTTTATTGATAATTTGAATAATATTACAAAGAAACTATTTATAGACAAAAGATTAAAAGCTAACAAACTACTGAACAATGCGAACTTAATAAGTTCGCCCCTATACTAAACACGCGAATTTAGTAAGTTACTAAGTTCGCTAACACGTATGGACATCCCCTAACAAATGTCGAATATATGATTTGGAGGACAGAATAAAATATATTCCTATTAGACGATTATTTTAATTTATTAAGAATTAAAATAAATTATCAAACTAATGCAATAATCAATAATTAAACCAATAACAATTTGACAGTTAGTTCAAAAGTGTTACAACTACTATCAATGATTAATCAATATCATCTAATTAAAAAAATATTCCAATTAAATAGGTTTGAGTTTGTTTAACAACCCTAGATGAAAATGTCACAAGTAGTTGAATTTAATATCAATTAAAAAAATAAAATCAAACAACAAATTATGACAAATAAAATCAAACAAATTAGATCAAACAACTATTTTAAACCCTGGATGTGATTTCAACCAAATAAAACACCTAATTTAGTTTAAGTTTAATAAATCAGATTATTACCTTAAAATTCAAAAGTTAGAAACCCTTACATTGGAAGCTTTAATATGAAGGATTTTGCTTAGTTCAAAATCATTATATAAATACTACGTCGACGAATATATACACATTAGTGGCACTTGAGGTTTTCCTTAAGTTGAGTTTATATCATGACATATTTTAGCTCTTAGATATACTTATATATGTTTCGTAGATGTAAAAACTTTAACCTATTTTCTTATGAACATGTCAATTTGGGTTATGTTTTATCTCTAACATGTCAAACGGCAAAAAAAAGTAGTCTAAAATGAGAATGCAGATCGGTTGAAAACCGCCTAAGTTTAATATTAATGCAAATAATTATATTCAAGCTACGTGTCATAATTTTGTGATCCCGAGATTCTTTTTTCGTTTATTTTATCCAACTATTTAATATTTTTTTCTTAATTATTTGGACTAATTATTTAATATTTTTTTTATTTTTATATCGGTTTTTAACCTAGTGTTTATAACAAAAGTATACATGACTTGACAAAAAAGGAAATTCTAAAATTTTAAAACTATAAATAGGAAATTCTAAAATTTTATAAAGAGGGATGGATAAAGTTTTACTTAACCTTGAGAAAAGCCAAAGGTATAATAGCCAACAACATCTTGGTGGCGGTGGCGGATCTAGACAAAATTTTCAGGGGTAATGTTCAAATTTTTTTTCGTCTTGATACAATTTAAACGAAACAAAAATAAAAACACGATAAAAAATAAATTTAATCACATACCTAATAGTCTCCTATTCGGTTTTTGAAAGCTTGAAATCGAGCCATTACATCCTCTTCTTTAACTTTATAAAATGTTTCTTTTTCGACCGCACAAATTAGAGCATTGTTCAAATACTCGTCGCTCATTCGATTGCGTAAATCCGTCTTGATAAGCTTCATTTTAGAAAATCATCTTTAAATGGTTGCGGTTGCGACCGGTAAAACCAACGCTAACTTCAATATCCGATAAACCAAAGGAAAAGAATTATGTCTTCGGGTTTCCACTATTACACGAGCAAGGTCACATATTCCATCCAGTTTTTTAAATGAATCATCTTCCTTTACAGTTTCAACAAAGACCGTAAGATCACCTGAAATACACCATCTTTCTTCTTTATTAAAATCATTCGGATACATCTCGAAAAATGCCACTACCTTAGATATGTCAAACTTAGAAAACGAATCACAAGGATTTAAACCTCACATATTTTCTATCAAACTAGTTGATAGCTCATTGAATCGATCTCCAAGCTCTTGAATTTGCATATCCAAAATCATATTATAAACTTCAACTTCAAAATGATGTCGATTAGTAACAACATTCTTTCGGTTTCTTTGATTACCATAATTTTCGGTCATATGTAACATCTTAATCTTGTTTTTTTCACAAAAATGTCTCACTTTTGCCAACATCAAATCAAACCCTTTTTGTCTTAGATTATTCAATGCTCATTTCGTTCCGTTTATCAACTTAGCCGTTTCTAACAAGTCTTGACTCTTTTTTTGAAGATGTTTTGATAGAGCATTTACAAGTGTATATAAAACACAAATTCAATTTTTTTGAAATATTTTAGAATACCGTTTGCATTAGATCTCATTTGAGTGCTCTTTCCATCTTCTTTAATAAAAGCAAGTACGTCAACAACTTCCTTAAATAATTTAAGCAAACTTACGATTGTTCTATGATGAGAACCCCATCGTGTATCTCCGGCTCGTGTAAGGGAGACCTCTTGGTTTAATCCTTTTTTGGTCTTTATTTCACCTTGAAGAATTTCTTGTTCCACTCTTTCTTTCTTTGCATCCAACATGGATTCTTTTCGTTTGCAAGAAGCAGAAATCGTATTAACAATCATGGAAAGGTATTCATAAAAATCTTTAACACCGGTATGTTTTTTTGCAACTGTCACAATCACTAACTGAAGTTGATGAGCAAAGCAATGTATGTAATGTGCTGATGGATTATCTCTCAAAATCAAAGCTTTTAATCTATTAAACTCTCCTCGCATGTTGCTTGCACCATCATAACCTTGACCCCTGACCTGTTTAAACAAAAATAAACTATAAAATACATCATATAATCTCTTTAACAACATTAAATTTTATGAAATGAAATTATAATGAAAATTACTACTTACTTGATCTGTGCTCAACTGGTTATTTGCTAATAAAGAAACGACGGCTTCTTTAAGAGTTGAAGCAACTGTATTTTTCACATGAGCAATTCCAATTAAACTCTCTTTAACAACTCCAAGTTTATCAACATATCTCATAACTACGACCATTTGTTCCAACATAGACACGTCACTAGACTCATCTACTAACAATCTAAACACATCATCTTTGATTTCTTCACAAATCATTTTGGTTACTTCTTTTGCAAAGCAATCGATAATCTCTTTCTGTATTGATGGAGCTGTCAGTTTATTATTCTTTTTTGCATTCCCTAATGTGTACTTACCAATATCCGGGTTGTTCTCACTAATCAACTTTAAAACCGAAAGATAGATACCTTTATTAAGAGATTTTTCTGATTCATCATGATCACGAAATGGTAAAGAATTTTCTAAATAGAATCCAGCACTACGAACAGAACCCATTAATCGATACCTATTTGCAATCTTTTCTTCCTTGCTCCTTTTAGTGACGTTAGCTTCATAGGATCACTTTTGGTTCAAGAGATTACTACACCTTTGCGATGCCTTATAATGAAAACTGTTTAGTGACCCAACATGATCTTTTAAGGCACCCGGTTTACTCCAATTACAAAAGCTTCCACTTGCAAAAGTATCTCTTCCACCTTGATTACCAACATGTTCATTAAACAAGTAACAACATAGGCAATATGCTTTTTCTTCTTTAGGGCTATACTCTAACCAATCATATTTATCAAACCACTTTACATTAAACCGTCTTCGCTCTTTTTTTATAGTTTTTCCATTCAAATTGATGACCTCGTGGTTGATAAGCCTTTTTAACAAGATATGCCCTTCTTATGTCATCTATTTGATTAGGATGATAACTAACAATAGGTGGTCTATCAGATGGATCCGAAGGAAGAGCATTCATATCAATTTTATTTCGTATTGAAGGAATTGAAACCGAAGGAATACTTGGACTAATATCATCATTCTCTTGCATATCATTATTAATAATATTTGGACTTGAAGTTGTACCAATATCATCATTCTCTTGCATATCATTATTATTAACAATTTTTTTACTTAGAGTTGGACCAATATCATCATTTTCCGGGGCCTTTCTTTTAAACATATTGCTAATAAGTGCTTGTTTAGCGTGTGGTTTCATCTTCCAAACAATTTCAAATTGCAATAAACCTAAAATCATAAGTGAACAATTGAAAAATTAGACATAAACCCTAAAACAAGAGTTAAGAACAATTAAAAAAATTAGACATACAATCATACTCAAACAAACAAATTAAGAACAATTGCACATTTTTGCACTAGCACATAAACCCTAAAACAAGATACACTCATAAACATAAACCCTAGAAATCTAGAATTAAGAGCTAGAAGATTACAGAGGTGAGTGAGTGAGAGGTGTCTGAAAACTGAGAATCGAGATTGTTGCTTGCTGCCTTGCGCCCTTGTTCCTGTCGTCGATGGTTGCCGGCTGCGCACACCACCACCAGCAGCAGCGCTGCTTTTGTTGACTACTGTTGTTTGTTGTGAATTTGTGTCATCGACCAGGTCACAAACAAATGAGCAGCCCACTTGTTTTGTTAACTAATGAGTTTTAATCAGCCCACAAGTCCATAACCCTAGTTCATTAGTCCACTAGGCTATTAACCACACAAGTAGGCCCAAAGCAGTTTTAATCGGCCATTTACGGTCGGGCTTTTAATAAAAGTATAATTTTTTTTTTCAGAGGTAACGTTTTACAAAAAAACGTAATTATTATTTTTTTCCACTTCGTCGAGAAAGTTGAGAAACCTTATGTCTGCTCCTGCTTGGTGGTGAGATAAGACTCAGTAACCATAAGGTATTGGGTTTGAATCTCATAAGAGAGTTTTTTCTAGAAAAATTAAGTTTCCTCCTGAATTAATGACTTGATGTTGAAATATGATTGAATGGTACCACCGGTACCACCAGTGACTCGATGATACACGGGTGGTCCGTCATTGATCCAAATTTGTTCGTTAACAAAAAAAAAAAACTTAGAAAAGATAAAAGATGGATTATGTTTCGATGAAGTATGAACTACCTCCAGCGACAGACAGCGGGCCCAACGCCTTGTTGTTATAAACCTAACTGAATAATCCGAATCATCACAACAATCCATCCCTTTCCATCTCCTTAAGCAAAATCCTGCTACAAATCTTCAAATTCTCTACGATTTCTCATTCACAATCAACCGCAATGTCCAAGCAGACCTATAAATTCTGTTTCTGTTTCCGGCGGAGGTTCCGGCTGGCCGCCACTGAAGCTCCGCCGCCAATCAAAGCTCTGTTCGACCAGTACTCCGATAACGGCATCATGACCGTGGATCACCTTCAGCGATTCCTTGTGGATGTTCAGAAACAGGATAAAGCTACTTTGGAAGATGCTCAAGCAATTATGCATAGCACGGCTCATATCTTCCATCGCAAGGGTTTCAATCTCGAGACGTTCTTCAAGTACCTGTTTGGCGACTCTAATCCTGCTCTGGATCCTAATCGTTTGGTAAATTTTGTGTTCATTGTTGTCGTTTGATTAGAATTTGTAGAAATTATCTATCGGTTGTTCAAAATTTAGCATGAACTAAATTTAGCCCTAAGTTCCCCAATCTTTTCGCTCTCCGATTTTGCAAGTTTAGAACTCAAAAGCTTCCAAAACAGTTGGTTAAACAGTTAATGACTTAACATTTGTATACGAACGAACCTAGTCCTTTCGTTTAACTTTACCCGACGAATGAACAAACACGAACAATTAAACGAACAAATTTTCTTGTTCATTTTCGTTCATTAAGAAAATGAACGTGTTCGTGTTCGTTCTTTAATCGTTAATGTTCTAAATTATCCGTTCACGTACATAAATGAACACAAACGGATATAAACCAACACCAATTTTAAGTAAATGTGAATATCCATCGTCATTGCATCCAACATTTCAGAAGTAAACAAATAAATCTAAACAAAAGGTTTTAAAGTATGAAAATCATATTGATTTTAAATTAACTTTAGTAATAAATAAATTTGAATGGATATTTAAACGAAGGAACATAAATGAATGGATATGAACGAACATAAATGAACGCAAATGAACGAGCATAAATGAACGTAACTGAACGACAGGACACGTGTTCATATTCGTTTGTTAAATTAAATGAACAAAAAATTATATTCATGTTCAATCGTTAATAAATAAATGAAACGAACGGTTCAATTCATTTACAAGCCTAAACATGTAAGATAACGATCTTTGTTATCTTTCAGGTTCATCATGATATGAATGCTCCATTGTCTCACTATTTTATATTCACCGGTCACAACTCCTATTTAACTGGGAACCAACTGAGCAGTGACTGTAGTGATGTTCCCATAGTTCAAGCATTGCAGAAAGGTGTGAGGGTGATTGAGTTGGATATATGGCCTAACTCAACTAAGGATGATGTGCATGTCCTTCATGGAAGGTATGGTGTATATTTGTTGCACATTTTTCCTTCTAGCAATAATCTGTTTTGACATATGAGCCATTGTCATCAATGAATGGTTATATTATATAGGACATTGACCACTCCGGTTGCATTGATTAAGTGTTTAAAGTCTATCAAGAATCACGCCTTCGATGCATCTGAGTATCCTGTTGTAATTACCCTAGAAGACCACCTTACTACTGATCTTCAGGCTAAAGTGGCTAAGGTGAATAAGTTTGTCTTAATTCCTTATTTACAGTCGAGCAAACTTCAAGAAAAAACAGTGTACTGTTCACTTTTCTCTACACTATGTGTAACATAACTGTTTAATATAACATACTTACCATTTCTTACCAAAGTAGTCAATTTTTTGCATTAAATGGTAAATTGGTAAGTATGTCGCATTAAATGGTTACAATTGCATATTTTGATTACAAATGGTAATTATTTTGCATTATGGTTGAAAAAATTGAGTTGCACAGGTCTGTTAAAAGGGAATAGCACAATGCCTTTTCTTGCTATTTGCCCTCTACAACGTATCGAGGATTCTCAGATCCCCATGAAATAAAACTTTTTAGGTTTTAAGAGTGATCTTGATTTCATATATACACACCGTGATTAAATTGTAGATGGTTACTGAAACATTTGGAGAGATGCTTTTTACTCCTAACGCAGAGAGTTTAGGGGAATTCCCATCTCCTGAGTTTTTGAAAAGAAGGATTATTATATCTACTAAACCTCCTAAAGAGTATCTTAAAGCCCAAGAAACTAAGGCAAGTGGAACTGGTTCACAGAAAGTGAATGATTCATCAGAAGCTTGGGGTGGTGAAATTCCCAGCTTTAAATCCCGGACTACTTCTGGATCTAAGGTACTTAAATATATATTGCTTACTGTTCCAACTTCTTAGGAACACAAGGTGGGTTCTTTGCCAACTGACTCTATTCTTGCAGGATGATTTGGAAGAAGAAGATGAAGAGGAAGATCTTCAAGATGACAATTGTGCCCCTGTATATAGGAATTTGATAGCAATTCATGCTGGAAAGGGAAAAGGCGGTTTAGACGATTGGCTGAGAGTTGACCCTGATAAAGTCAGACGGCTTAGCTTAAGTGAGCAAGAGCTTGAGCAGGCAGCAAAAACTCATGGGCCACAGATTGTCAGGTATTGTCTAAAATTTTAGTGAGCATTTATAATTATTTACAAAGACGTGCTAAGAACTGGCTTGCTTTAGGTTCACTCAGAGGAATATTCTGAGAGTATATCCTAAAGGGATACGTTTCGACTCATCCAACTATAACCCATTGATTGGGTGGATGCATGGAGCTCAGATGGTGGCATTTAATATGCAGGTTAGGCATCTCACACATCTAAAATTTGCTTGTCTGCTATAATCTTCAAATGGATCTCTTAAGTTGAACCATGCTCCTTTGTTTGCTCATGTTACATCACCCTACTTTTGTCCTTCTGCATTAGATTAGAGGTAGCAAATGTGAAGGGTCGTTGGATGGGAGGTCAAAACATGTTTAGGTTGAAACGGGTCATTTTTTAGTATATTGAAATGGTCTGGGTCAGGCTGATTATTAAGTAACTAAATCTTTGAATAGAAAAAAAATTGGAGGTTGAATGACTTTGGCCGACTTTCGACCTATATGATCCGTTCCCATTTTAGCTGAACTTTTTAAATATACAACTTGTTTGAGATAAATCACATTGAACCATTCATATGTAAAAAAAATGGTACCTATATATCGCTGTTTATAGAAGATTAGACGTAGAAGGAGATTCTTATACATCGATCTCTACATTAAAGTTGAATTTATCTATCTTAAATCTTAATTTTTTACTTGATTAATATAAATAGGGTTGCTAATAACCCTAATATATGAAGATTTAGATGATTATTGATTATAATTGCTACGAATCCTACAATAGTTGAATATAAAATATTTCTAAAATTTTCTACTAGTGTATCGCTAAACGTGAAATAGCGCCCGCTATTTCATCGCTATTGCTACGTAGCGAATAGGTGGCTTGTCGTTATTTACCGCTATTCGCCATTGACAACTATGAAATAGACTACCCTTGTGCTTAGAATTCCCATTTCCACCCTCAAAATGTGTCCCAGTTAGACCACCTTACTGAGGGTTTGTAAAATGGACATTTTACCTTTGATATTATTTTATAACAAAAATATATTCTTTCTTTTAAATATAAAAATTAAACAATTAGGACCAAGCCTCCTCATTACCCCTCCCCCTCCTGCCATCAGACCACCGGTAACATCCCTCCCCCAAGGAGATAGACCACCACTGCCCCTTATCCTCTGTCCCCAGCACTGTTGCCCAAAAACACACCCATCAACCATCATCTCCTCCCCACACTGGCGGGTTTGTGTGTTTGCGTATTGAGGGCAAAGTGCTTATATTAGTTTTGAATAGAGGATGTTGGCAAGGGTTCCGGCGATTAGGGGTGAGCACCATTTGGTTTGAGTCAGTTATTTCCCAAAACCGAACCTATAACTAGAAATTTTCATTTTCAAATTTTGTAGCCCATTGGTATCAGTTACCAACTTTTTTTTTCTTCGTTTATAATAATTGGTGGATCAGTTAATTCTGTTAAATATTGGTTACCATTTTTTTGGGTCAAGACCAATTCGGCCCAAAAAATAAAATATTGTTGCAGGTTTTTTGCATGATTTTTGGCCAAAAAGGACAAAGTTATTGAATAAAAGTCATCAAAATTCTTATAGTAGCATACCCAAAAAGAACACTGGAAAATTGAATTAAAGCATAGTAGCTGGCCTAATTGTTAGTTATAATTACAGTTTATTATTAGGGTTTAGTTGTGTTTAGCCTCCATTGTAATTTACAGCTTCCCGATCTATTATAAGTCCAGTCCCTTTTACACTAATATTCAACAAAAGAACAAAGTAATAAAGATAATTACCTTTTCTAACATAGACTGATGGTATTCTCCAAACAGACAAACAATAAATAAAATAAGTATAATAAATGCTAACAATAAATAATAAACAACATAAAGGTATGCATGTAGTGGTAGTTTGTTTCTGTTAATTCGGTTTCTGTTACATAAATAACCAAAACTAGACCAAAAGAGCATGTTATCAAAAAGTCCACGCCCACATCCATCAGTTTTTCAAATGGTTCTGTTATTTTTGTTTTCTTGTTATGATTCGGTTTTCCAAATATATTTGCTTTATGGAAATGGACCTAAAGTTCCATTAAGGATAAGGGGTATACCCTCATGGGTACCCCCAAGTGAGCATTCTCACGGCGTGAAGGGATATGGAACACCACCTCCCCTCTTGCGTGAAGGGGGCGTGAGGGAGGATCTATGAGTGGCGTCACGGGAGAAAGGGGAGTATTGGGTGGGTCTCCCATTGTGGGTGTGGGTGTTGGGTGGGTCCTCCATGGTTAAATATGTGGTATTTCACTCACTTGGGTATTTCCTTTGCCAAGTGAGGAGCCTACCAAGCTTACGTGGCGCCCACGTGGCAGAAAAGTTACTCTCACTTGGGAGTGTCAAGTAAGAGTATGCACATACTCTAATATTGATGCAAAACTTGTGAGCCTAAAGTTCAACAGCTATACCACAACCAATATTCTTGACATGGTGGTTGATGCCATCGGTAGATAAAATATAAAGCAAAATGTAATATTCACAGTCCCTAGAAATTAGCCAGCCACCAATAACAAGTTTATGTTGGCAGGGATATGGAAGATCACTTTGGGTGATGCAAGGAATGTTCAAGGCCAATGGTGGTTGTGGATATGTTAAGAAACCTGATATCTTGATGAAAAATGACTCCATCTTTGATCCTAGAGCTACATTGTCTGTCAAAGTTACTCTCAAGGTAAACAATCAATTAACTTGATTCTCACACTTGTTTTTATTTTTATTTCTAAATATCATTTTCCACCATCCACTTTTGTGTGTCCCATCTTGTATAAAGTGGAAATCTTCGGTTGACATATTTAAATTTCATATGATTCATGTAGTTTGATCTCTTAATCTCAACTTGACTAACAAAACCTTTTGTTATGCTTCTTAGGTAACCGTTTATATGGGTGAAGGATGGTACTATGATTTCTCGCATACTCATTTTGATGCATACTCGCCTCCAGATTTCTACACCAGGGTAAGACGCTTTATGGCTAATTGAACTTTGTTTTAGTAAAAACTAGTTATTTTCAAAACAACTAAATTGTTTTTAAAATAATCAAATTGCTCAGATTTTATTGCATACGCCCCCATATCATTTTATTAAAAAAGTTATACTTTTATCATAAAGATGAAGTTTGTTTTGTAATGATATCAAACACTTTAGTTATTTTTTAAATTAACAAATTGTTTTTGAGAAAAAATTAACCCGAACCCATTTCACCTATGGGTGGCAGTTCCTAACACCACATTAAAATAATGAGGTATTGGGTTGTCATATTTTACATGTTCAATAAACACGTCGTGTCCGAACTGACATGTTTAAACCGTTTAATTAAAATGGTCATACTTGGTTTGACATGTTTAACTGTTTAATTAAGCAGGTCGACCCGACAACCTGCCAACCTATTTAACCCATTTATTACGACCCGTTTACAACTTCACTACAATATATATATATATAACCCGCCGACTTGTTTGACCCGTTTAAAGTATATGGGGTACACTGGTCATGTTTGGGTTACATGATTTGAAATGTGTTCGTGTTAGAGTTGATGTCTTTGACACGAATAAATATATGATGGTGTTCAGGTTCATCAATTCAACCTGTCTACCCTGCCAACCTGACACGATTGACATGTGTAGAACTATTACCCAACCCACCTGAGTTTGCCATTTGTAGAAAGTAATTATATGTTGATCGTATGCTTTAAAGTCATTCCAAGCCAGGGGTCTCTCTGGGTATGGGTAAGATTTGCCCTCATCCCACCCTCTACTCTTTGAGTGAGATTTTGCTAGGTAGGTTTGTTTGTTTGTTTGTTATGCTGTAAGTCATTATAACATTTTGCAATGCAGGTTGGAATAGCTGGAGTACCTGCCGATACTATAATGAAAAGAACGAAAGCAATCGAGGACAATTGGATCCCGGCATGGAATGAAGAATTTGAATTCCCGTTAACAGTCCCAGAACTTGCTATCCTACGGATCGAAGTTCATGAATATGACATGTCAGAAAAGGATGATTTTGGTGGCCAAACATGCCTACCAATTTCTGAGCTGTGTAAAGGCATTCGAGCTGTGCCATTGTACAGCCAGAAAGGCGACAAGTACAAGTCGGTAAAGCTACTTATGCATTTCGACTTTGTTTAATTCACTTCATATGCCATTCAGGTATTATCGCGTTTGTTGGTGAAGCCTTATTTGTTGTATGTTATTTGTGAAGTTGATTATGTGTGAATATTTCCGAGAACCAGTATCATTGAACAATAGTACAATCCCATGAGAAATCTGAGAGTTACCTTATGTGAATATTTCCACCTAGTAATTTTCCAGTCTTTGAGAACATTCCCTTATATTTCTTATTTTCTTTTGAGTAAAGTACATGAATGGTCCTTGAGGTTTACCGAAATTTTGGATTTGGTCCCTAGTTTTCCAAAAATACAAGGATGGTCCATGAGGTTTGCACTTTGTAACGCATTTAGTCCCCAGCTAACAAATCTAAAAGTTTTAGCAGGTTCAAGTTAGAGATTAAATGCGTTACAAAGTGCAAACCACATAGACCATTCATGTACTTTAGGCAAAGTTTGGGGACTAAATGCGTTACAAAGTGCAAACCACAAAGATCATCCATGTACTTTTGGAAAGCTAGGGACCAAATCCAAAATTTTAGTAAACCACAGGTACCATTCGTGTACTTTACTCTTTTCTTAGTCGTAATTCGGCTCGTTCGTTTTCATCAAGGTTCCCTCGAGGTTCGGGAATACTTGGCCCGACATCCGAGTGTGTAGGTAGATGTGGAATTTCCATATTTCAAGAAGCTACGACCTTCTACAACTCGTTCAAAGGTGAGCGTTGGTTTACGGACTGATTATGTCTTGATGATTGTTCAAACGGCTCAGTGGTTTCCTCAGTAGCAAAAGGTTTTAACCTGGCTTGTTCTACTCCTCTTAAAGTATGAAGGTGTAAAAGGTCTATAATATGGGCTACCTCAAGTAAGGGTGCGATGCTAGCACTTGGTACTATAACAGGTCTGGGTGTTCAAATTCGGATATCCGGAAATTCAGATATTTAAACCTCTAATAGTGAAATGGATATCCGAATGCCAAAAAAATAATCTGCCAGTAAATTGAATCCAAAATTATAGATGATAAATAACAACATGCCCAAATACCAACTAAAAAGGTCTCAAAAAAAAAAAAAAATAAGTATCAGTATATTCAAATACCCAGATGCCTAATATTCTTAAACTCTTAAAAACCAACGTCGGTGGCCAATCTCAAGCCACCGACGAAGGTCTACTAATTACCCCTTTACTTTGCATAATTTACACAACAAAAATTAACAGTCAACGATGCATTATTTCTATTGGAAGGCGAATAGAATAGTGTGAGTAGGCTCTCTATTTTCTTTTGGGATAGGCTAAATCCTCGCCACCTCCTCTTGATGTGACTAAAAAAATAAATTTAGTATGATCTCTTGGTTTTTTTTATTATTTATAAAAAACTTATTTTATAAATTGGTTTTTTAATTTAAAAACATTTTTGAATTATTTTATAAAAACATTTTCTTTAAAAATTATAAGTTTTTTTCAACGTTTTTTTTGTGCTTAGTCACGTTATTCACCGCCTTAACTGTTTAAGATCCGCTTCCCGTCGCAGAGTGCGGTGTGCTAATGTCACCGTATTTAACGACGTTAATGTCACAGACGCAACACGTGTAGCGAGATTTACAAACACGCGGACTTAACTATGTTAACCACGTTAATTTTACTGTACGATCCCGCCGCAACGCGAGGGTCATAATTTCTCGTTGTTATGATAGAGAGAATGAAAAAGAAAACGAGGGAATAAATCCGTAAGTTGATCCTAAGAGCAGAATTAAACCAGTTTGAAGCTTCTCACGAACAAAATGACAATCCAATTCATGGAAAACATGTTTTTTAGTGATGTGAATGGCCGCCTGACTATCACACTTTAAAGGAACCGGAGTGAGGTTGAGAAGCTGGAATTCCACAAACAAACGAGTTAACCAAGCAAGTTTCTGTGTGACCTGGCAAAGAGACCAATACTCAGCTTCAGCAGAGCTAAGAGAAATAGTAGCTTGTTTCTTGGACTTCCAAGAAATAGGACTTCCTCCAAGAGAAATAAAATAGCCACTCACAGAGCGCCGAGTATTAGGACTATCTGCCCAATCAGAATCACAATAAACAGATAAAGACATATTAAAATTGTCATTAAAAAACATGAAAAAGTGTCTGACTTGTTTACAAGTCAAGGTTGAACATCAAAATGTTGGACTAGTATGCCTAAGTAACAACATATGACATCGTTGCTATCAGGTAGGGGTGTTCACGGTTCGGTTTCAAACCGTGAAACCGCCCAAACCGGTCATCGGTTTGGTTTCGCGGTCGGTTTTTCTCCTAAACTTTCGGTCGGTCGGTTTCAAAAATTTCAAACCGTAGTGAAAGGTTTGGTTTACAGTTTATACCAAAAACCGGTCATAAAAAACCGGACCGGACCGTATATATATATAATTATATATATATACACACACACACATATATATGCATAAAACCGTTCAACTACTCAAACCTTTCATCGCTCAATCGATTCCAAGTTTCCAACCCACAAGTCAAAATCCTAGGTTCGTATTTCATCGTTGGTTGTCGAGGTTTCTGTTTGGTTTGGTTTGGTTGTGAGAAGTTTCTTTTACTCACAAAATCTCAGCTTGATATTTTATTTTAATTTGGTTTCTATTGTCAAAAGCTCAAGTTTATTTTACACAAATTTTGTAATTTTTTACACATAGAAAACGAAGACGCAATTTTTTGACAACTCACGGGCTTGGTCTAAATGAGCCTTAAAAGCCCAAACCGTGAAACCAAACCGGTAACAACGGTTCGGTTCGGTTTGGTTTTTATTTTCAACGGTTCGGTTTTGGTTTTTAGTGATAAAAAACCGTTACTAACTGTTTGGTTTACGGTTTGACGTAAAAACCGCAAAAACCGTACCGTAAACACCCCTACTATCAGGTACGATTCAAAGAGTTGCACCACAAACAACAAACGAATTAACAAGGACGATTAACGAATTAACTTACGATGTGTTCCCGATTTCTTTTTAAATAGAGAAGTAAAAGAAAGTGGAACGAAACTGAAAAGTATTTGTGTTTCTGAGTTTTTTAAATGGAAGGAAATGAAAATAAAAGAAATGAAAATTTTTAATAATCTTCCCTCATAACTTTTCCCTTAAAATTGATGAATTTGGAGAGAAAGTAATATATTTCCTTTCCCCTCCCTTTCGTTTCTCTATTTAATCTATTTTTCTTATTTTCTTTCATTTATTTAACTTAGAAAACAACGTTATGTTGGATTCATTTCATTAAAGCTAAAGGGTTGGATGCATTTTAAGGTTTTGGAAAGGTCAAACAACTCGTTACCATGCACAACTTTTCAAGGTTTTCTGGACAAGCAGTGAAGAGAGCATATTTAGAGTTTGTAGTATTTCAATTAGGCTACATACTCCATAATGTTACTTAAGTACTTCTAATTCGTTCTTAATTGGACATCATGGTTGTAAGGTGTCTTGTCTCTATTCAAGATGTTAAACGTTCAAATCGTGTAAGGTATAGGTATATGTGATTAAACAAAACTATATTTCATTTAGGATATCTTTTGTACCTTTTAATTATATTAAACTAATAGCTTAAATCCCGTGTAATACACATTAGGTGAAAAATATGAATGCATAAATTTTTTTAAATTTATATATATATATATATTTTACATGTGTAAAAATATATTACATATACTAAGGATAAAAAATAAAATTTAAAATATGTAAAAATTAATATATAATTGATAGAAACTAAAACAACTTAAAATTTAGTAATTTAAACAATATTAATTTTATTTTCTTTTAAAGAGAAAAAAATAAAGAATATTTGAAACCGTGTGCATTTAAGAATCAAGTCCATGTCACATGCTATCCACCGGTTTGTCTCAATGGTTTGATGGAATAAACAAAAAACCCAACATTGTGGCCTTGTGGTTATTTTATTGTTTTATTTTAGAAACCAAATTATTTATTAATTAAAAAATATTAAAATGTTTATTTAATTCAGATTATTTGCTTTTTAAGGACTGAGAGAGTAAATTAACCCTCGAATTTGACTCAAAAGAGAAAAGTCATCGAAGCTAGTCTAGTCAAAATTGTTCACTCGTTCAGAGAGTGAAAAGTCAAAACTTTTGGGCGTTGACCTTATCCAAATCCAAATGTAGACAAAGTTCTTTAGCCATGAAAAAAAACATGTGTGTAGTTTACTTCATGGAAGTCGGAACGTTTTCACTTAGCATAAGCTTCCCAGCCTTTTCAAAGTATAAAAGAACATTTGATCAAATAAATGTTTTATATAAATATATCAGGGAGGTTTAAATAAAAGTCTAACTTGTCTAAAAAAGCTAAAAAAGATTGAGTCTGACATGTGATATTTCTTTAAAACAAGATTAAAGGGTATTTTGGTATTATAAACTAACTCTTCCTCCTTTTTTTTCGTTTACATTTATAGAAAAATCAAATAAATCTATGTTGACCCATCATCTTTCCACTCCATATCTTTCATAGAATCTTGTTTTCTCACATTCATGACTCTTCATAGATTCTTCTCACTCTAACGTGGGTGTCTTCTCCCCACTACTTTGCTTATCAGTCTGGTTCTGGAACAAACTTTGCCTCAGTTGGGACCCCTGCTAGTTCCCACTCTTCCAACTAAAACTGGGATGATTCCTCCAACCTAAATTATGCGTATTCCCGAAAGAATCTGCTTCCGTTTGGGATTTCCCACAAACTCTACATGCTTATGGAAGTCAACACTCCCTATAGTGCACTTAGCAGTTGAACGACCTCCTCTACATATCTCACAAGTTTGTGCACTCTTCACTTGCATGTCCTTCACAGCCTTGGCCAAGGATTTGACCTGGACGGCCAAAGCAGTGTTAGCATCAACCTGGTGAAAACCCATCTGAGTGGAGGTAGTGCTCCTCATACCAGGATACTGATAGCTAGTCAGGGCCAGATCCTCAAACAAATCTATACACCCCCAGGCGTCTTGTTGGTCATCGAAAATCCTCCTACAGTAGTATACAGCATACGCTTCGTCGCGTGACTCACCCATCATAAAACTTCTCCACCAATGCACAATCCTCAAACCCATGATGCGGTCATTTATTCAACAGCTCCTTAAAACTCTCCCAAGTCTCATAGAATGTCCCCCTCATCATGCTTATAAGTGTGGATCATGCTCCTTAGAAGAGCGGTCTTAGATGGAGGGAAGTACTTATTTAGGAATTTCTCTTGCATATATGTCCGGGTGGTAATGGATCCCGTAGGGAGGGACTAAAGCCACGTGCGGGCTTTATCAATTAGAGAAAAATGGAGCAAATGCAACGGGCATGCGTCCTCATAGATACCATTAATCCGGAAGGTACCAAAGATTCTCACAAAGCGGGATAAGTGAGAATCCGGGTCCTCATCAGGCAACCCGTGGAACTGAACAATGTGTGAGACCATAGATATGATTTGTGGTGGAATCTGCCAGTTATTCACATCCGACACTGGTCGGGTAATACTAGATCTCGCTCCAGCCGTGGTCAGCTTGGCGTAATCAGCTACAGTCCTCGCTGGTGGTGGTTGCTCGACCATCTCTTCTTGATCTCGTTGTCTCTAGTGGAACTCACACTCGGGCTCAGAAAATACAGTAAACTCATGTGGTTCGGTGGAACGGGTGTGGCGCATACACTATAGACAAAAATAAAGGAAAATTCACTAATACTAAAAGGCAAACCAAATCTAAAAGCAAAAAATAAGAAAAGACAAAAGCAAACTAAACTAGAAAGAAAAAAATGAAAGCAAAAAAAATTGGCTAGATCCCCGACTCGGGTCGTTCTCGAAATCGCCAATGTAGACGCCGCCAAAAACTTGATGTGTGTAAATGTATATATAAAAATAATGAACTCACATAAACGGTTTTAAAAAGATGGAATCACTAAAACCAGATCACACACGAAAGGCAAGTGTACCTATCGTACGTAATATAGCAAAGGTGAGATATGATATTGAACCATGGACCCAAATGGCGGCTCTAAATAATAAACCTCTATCGAGTCCCAACGTATTTTAATGAGTGGATTTAACTAACAACTAAGAACATAAAAAAGAAATGCAAGAAACAGATAACTACTAATGCTCACGAAAACACGGGAAAATGAGAAAACACTGAGAACACGAAACTGGAATGTGAAGGAAGGCCAGATATCTAAGACAACCACCTAGGAAAGAATCCAACTAATACGTAATGACATGATGGAATAAATCGTATGACTGCCTCTAAAGATACGAATCTAGGGTCAACTAGGTATGTTTCTACCCCTTAAGAAAACCAAAGACATGGGTGAAGAACGGGACATGATTGATAACATGTTTAATTAGGGATCACTCTTAGGCTCTCCACTCACAATTTTATTAAAGAATGTAATCCACAATCCCAGAGCAAAGGACAAATCAAATCCAATCTAGATGAATACCTGTAAACACTAACACAACGGATGAAAGGCAAAACTCGCTTTCGTTTAGTCTAAACCAAACAAGCAATGGGTAGGAGGTTCTAAGCAATGTCTATCACCCCTTTGGCTTTAGACATTGTAGCACACTGATTTTATGATCAAAATACCACCACAACTCCAAGATTATATCTAATCAAAGTCTAGAACTGCAAACACAAAGTAAATAACCCTAACATACAAAACCTAACCTAAAAGATACACAATTAACCGGAATCAAGCAAACATGAGCATGGCAACAAAAATCAAACCAAATACGGCATACATATAACATATTCATAAACATCATGATTGAAAACGAGTTCTAAGATTACCAAACAATCATACGAGTTTAAAATCGAATTAAAAGTCAAAACATATCAAATTTCAATATAACCTAGGTGAGATATGGGTTTAGTTACTCATGAAACTCAAAAAACCATAAAACCATAAATAATCAGAAACATACTGCCAGACAAAGTTCTGGAATCAAAAGATAACAAAAGCGAACAAGCCTACAATCTTCACTCCAATGCTTCTAACAAGCTTTAAACTCCAAGAAATCTCCTCCCCAATGGTCTATAATCGCCTCCAATCGTAAAAATAACGTAACCCCTAGGAAAAGTCGTCCAATTGCTTAAATAATAAAAATTTAGGGTTTCTTGCTCCACAAGTTGGTATTGGACCGCTACCAAAGGCTTAGTGGTTCGCTAAGGGTCTCCTAACACACGTGAGGTAGAATGACACGTCATTAATGGTACGGTGGTGGATAGCGGACCACTACCATTTGCTTAGTGGTCCGCTACGATCTTCAAGGTCAAAATCTTCTCAACTTTTCTCCAGTCTTCGTCTTGGTCCCGGTTTTCTTCTCCAATGTCTTCGTTTCTTCACTAAGAACTATAAATCCAACATATAACCAAATGAGTATCAAAATATGAATTAACCTGATAAAAATGGAGGGAAATATACATGATAAACATATGTGTTTTGCAACACATCAGGTATGTTGTCAATTATGTGCTCACATACCATAAAAGAGACTTTTAGGTCAATTGCTCTCTTACCATAAAAGAGGCAAATGAGACAACATTTATACTATAATCTCAATCAATGTAACGATATACAAATGACTCATCTATATATAAATGTAACAATTTACATTTATATTTACATAGAGGAATTTCTAGTAACGAACTTTGAGGCGTGATATCAAGAAGAATAAGAATGTGATAACAAAGAGCCAACATACTTTCCACCATGCTTTGCGTTTTTAGAGGTATTCTCTAGTGTAAATTAAGTCACTTGAGTTTCAAGTTTTTTGATTATGAAATGGGAGTTAAAACGAAACAACCTATTGTTCTTTGGTGCAATAATCTCAAAGCATGCTATCTTATTATCAATCCGCTTACGATACACATACACTACATGATATTCACTTTATTCGTGGAAAATTTTGTACATAGAGGTTCGGTTTATTTTAATCGTCAACTACAACACCAAGCTCTATATCGATGTCTTTTCATACGGTTTCAAATCGTTAGTCGCTTTTATGAAATTAGCTTCAAAGGATGTTATCTTTATATATAATTAAAATTAGTAAGTGGGTACCTACTTGTCGTTAATCTAAAAACACATACGAAATTATCTTTTGATACTCAAAAGCTGTTCCACTGGTTTTTATTAAAAAATTAAAAAAATCAAAATGAACCGTTCAAAACGTGTTGATAATCTCATGAATAAGATGTATTTCTTTTCTAAAGTGACTTTAAGAATTGATGTTACAGCACTTGCCACTTGGGAGTAGCGACTGGAAGATTCTACCTGCTTTTAATCATTAGGAATATAATAATAGCATAGGTACGTAATTTAATTAAAAAAATTATTATTTAAAAGTATTTTTTTAACAGTCAACAAAAGAACCAATTTTTTTAACGACAATTTAGATAACTGACGGGTCACCGACCCATCCGATCACCGTCATCACCCTAGGAAGAAACCCATAATAGGTGAAAAAAATTCCTGGGCCAACCTAGAATCCCTTATTTGTCACATGTGGACTTCAACCCAAGACTTCTTCATTTTAATGAAGTCTTAGGTACCTCACCTCAACCACTTGGGCTGAAAATCATTAGAGAACCAATTTATTAATAGAATGGATGTTCATTCATATTTAAAAATAGACTAAATTACAGTTTTTTCATTTTATGTTTGTTTAAATTATGAAACGATTCTTTTAAAATTTTGACTTTTACTTATCGTCATTTATTTGGGTCACTCGTTTCTTGTCCTTTCCACTAACGGATGTTAAGTTTTTCAGTTAAGTCACCTCCTGTACAATACACATGAGGGGCATTTTAGTCTTTTTATTCTTAAATGACAAATCTTGTAATTTAATTAGGTTTTATCCCTAAAGGCCTTCATACGCTTCACACGCAAAAAACCCTTTGTACAAATAAATCTTTGAGTTAAGTATACGGATGATCTCTGTGATGTGTTCAAATATTGGATTTACTCCCTAAGTTTGAAAAATCACACTGTCAGTCACCAAGTTATGCATAAACGTAACATGTTTTGCCCTGGAGTGGATGACAGTTAACTTTTCTGTTAAATATTTAAAAAATGACTAAAAATTAAAAAAATATAAATTAAAAAAACCTATACTTATACCTAGAGGTGCACAAATCGGATTTTTTTTGGAACCGGATCGGGATCGGATAAGTCAACGTTGGTCAAGGACCTGATCCGGTTTTGGGGTGTGAGGTTTGGAACCTATTGGAACCTTTTATCCAGTTTTATCCGATTTTGTCCGGATTTTTTGTGTCCAATTTTTGTCCGGTTCCAAATTTGTCCGATTTTGTCCGGTTTTTATCCGGTACCTTGGAAAACCATATAACCAGTTCCAGATCCGGCGGTTCCAAAAATATCCGATCCGGTTCCAAAAAATCCGGTTCCAAAAAATCCGATTTAGAATAATCCATCGGATCGGATCCGGTTATAATGCCCACCTCTACTTATACCCTTAGTTCTCAGGCGGCATCACCACTTTAAAAAAACCATATATTTTAATTTTAATTTTTTTTATCGTCGAGGTGTTTTTGTCATTTTCAAAATATTTAACAGAAAAGTTAACTCTCATCAACTTCAGTGACCAAACACGTTCTTTTTATGCATAATTTAATAACTGAAAGTGTAATTTTTTAAAATTAATAACAAATTCAAATTTTAAACATACCTTAAAGACTATCCGTATACTTAACTTTAAATCTTTCTTAAATAAATGAGCCCAAAAATTTGATTTAATTTTTTTTTAAACAGGAATACAAAACAACCGCACCATCACCCACATCCTAGGATTTACACCTAAATGTATATACCTAAAAAAAAGGTTGTCACTTGTCACACAATATTCTTTATGTATAAAAACAAACAAATTAATGAAACCCCACATAAATCTTAATTTCATTTCAACACAAATGAAACCTTGTTTTACATCAACAAACCTACGCTCACTTAACATGGGTCCCAAATTCATCGAATCACTTTTACGTCTCGGGTGTTAATGTAAGACTAGCCTACTTGTTAGCAGCTTTTAACTCTTAAATCGAAGGCCCTGTGTTTAAACCTAAAAATAGAGTGAATTATTTGATATAACTTAAGTCCCGATCGATTAACACGAACACGATAACTTTGATAAGCTTCCAAAGAATTTTATTAACCAAGAAAACTAACTCAAAAACTTGATTATAGTGATAGCCTTAACACGGTTAAAACTTGAACATAATGATAACCCTAACACGGTTAGCACTTGATTACAATGTCAAACCCAAACATGGTTTATATAGACTAACAATAACTTGTTAGCCAAGGCATTAGCATACTAATTATAATGTAATTAGGAAACTTAACTAATTTAATCACAACTTATCAAACTAACCCATCCATATTTACCTACACGTCTTCCCATATTCACCTATACGTGAATACGGATCCATAATTTCCAATAATAACTAGTACTTGAAAGTATAAAAGATTTGTTAAAAAAAATAGGTCTTAGTCGGAGTTGGAACCCCTTGTGCCCACAATTGGTTACAATCAATTGTACCCGAACCGCGTGGGGTTCACGACGACATCACAGCCGGTTCAAGCTCACACTCCACTGGACTTGTACTCGCCCATTATCATCCACACAGGTGTCAATTTGAATTTGCATTTCGTTTGCATTTCAAGTTAATTTATTTACAGTTTTGAAGTGGGTGTGCCCTCAGTTCCACCAATGTTGAATCCATTGACTTTTGACCAAGAAATATCACACCTTCCTCCCCTCTCCAGTCGTGTCCTTATTTTATATTATTTATATATTCAATCCCATCATATAAATATCAATCATTCCAATTCATTCTCTTAAAATAAAAATAAAAATGATGGTTTCACTAAAATTGCTCGAATTAGCAGCTGCCGATGATGTTTCTGGGTTTGTATCAGATGTTGAAGAAAAGGGGACCGGTGTTGATGAAGTCGGATTTTGGTACGGAAGGAGGAGTTCGTCTAAGATGGGGTTCGTAGAACGAACCCCTCTAATGATTGCTTCCACTTATGGAAGCATTCGTGTTTTAAAGTACATAATCGGTACTAAGTGTACCGATATCAACAAAACATCGGGTACCGACGGCGTCAGCGCTCTTCACTGTGCTGCCGCTGGCGGTTCACCGATGTCGGTTGAAGTCGTGAAGATGTTAATTGACGCTGGTGCTGACGTCGGTTTCATTGACGTCAACGGGAACAGACCCGGCGACTTGATTGCTCGTGGCATCAAGTCGCCGGTTCGAAAAGGGTTGGAGATGTTGTTGAAGGGTTTTGTTATGGAAGAAGTTGTTGCAACGAAGAAAGATTACAAGGTGGATGTGCCTTTGCCGGACATAAACGGTGAATTGTACGGCTCCGATGAGTTTCGGATGTATACTTTTAAGGTAAAGCCGTGTTCGAGAGCTTACACTCACGATTGGACGGAGTGTCCCTTTGTTCACCCCGGCGAGAATGCTCGCCGGCGTGACCTTAAAAAGTACAGCTACAGCTGCGTCCCGTGCCCCGAGTTCCGCAAAGGGAGCTGCGGGAACGGTGACGCTTGCGAGTATGCACACGGGGTGTTTGAATCATGGCTTCATCCTGCTCAATACAAGACTCGTTTATGTAAGGATGAGGTTGGGTGTGCGCGAAAAGTGTGTTTTTTCGCCCACAAGGTAGATGAGTTGAGGCCTTTGTATGCCTCAACTGGTTCAGCCATCCCTTCACCAAAATCAGGGTTTTCGAGTTCGATGGAATTGGGTTCGATGAGCCCGAGTCAAAACTCGAGTCCGATGGCTCTTGGTACGACCCCACCCATGTCGCCGGCTATATCTCCGGCGAATGGGTGGCAGACACAGAACAAGATGAATCATTTAACACCGCCGGCTCTGCAACTTTCCGGTAGCCGTTTGAGGACCACAGTCAACGCACATGACTTTGAATTACAAAGTTTAAGAACTCAACAAAAACAAAGACAACTAATGATTGACAATCTGTCTGCCAATCTTTACGCCAATAGGTTCGGGGAATCAAATTCCCCGAACCTCGACGATGTTCTGGGATCTTTTGATCCATCTTTATTGTCATCGTTGACATCTCCAACTCAAGAAATCTGGCCAAACGCTAACCAGCATCGGGGAAGTTACATAACTTCCCCGATTAGAAAGCCTGCAAATTTTGCTTTTGATTCATCTGCTGCGGTTGCGCAGGCAGTGGTGAATTCAAGGTCTGGCGTGTTGAAACAACGCAGTCAAAGCTTCATTAACCGTGCCGGTTCAGGAGGCATGCGTGCACCGTTTTCGCAATGGGGTTCGCCGGATGGGAAGCCGGAGTGGGGTTTCAACGGTGAAGATGCTAATAAGTTCAGAAAATCTGCATCTTTTGTGTTGAGAAATGATGTACATGTGAATGTGGATCATCAGCCAGATGTTTCATGGGTTAATACGTTGGTGAAAGATGTTTCATCGGTTGGAGTTGGGCTGTATAGTTCGTCGGAGAAACAGAGATACGGCGGCAGCGGTGGCGGTGGTGGAGAGAAACTGCCGCAATGGGTGGAGCAGATGTTGATAGAGCAAGAACGGTTGGTGGCATAAAAGTTTGTTGTAGATATTTTTAATTCTTTTATTTGGTTTCTAATTTGATGTAACGGCTTCATTCCTTATACTTGTCTCAAAACGGGATTTTAAGTTTGTACTAAATACAAGATATTACTATATTTCTTTAAGCTTAGAATTTACTCCAAATTCATGAAGTAATTTTTATGTGAAGCTTTATAATCGACTCCAAATTCTTTACTAACGTCCGTTGACGGATTTTAAGTCTTATAAAGTGTGCGATAGGTGGATTTTAGGTGGCGTGTATTAGCCGTTCAAAAAAAATTAGTAATGTCTGTTTAAAAGGAACGTTCGAGATTGTTTATCGAAATTGTTTATTTATTTATAACATTTTAATATAATGCATTTAAAACCGTTGCATTCTTGCTCGAGTTTCAACTAGGTTGTCAAACTAAAGGTAGACGATTGAGGACTATAGAGAAAAAATTAAAAATTGTTTAGATAGGTCATAAATCAAAGTCCATAAAATAACCTCTAATGACAAAGTCAATCCAAAAGTAGTGTTCATCCACCTAAGTGTGTATGTGATACTAAAAAATGAACATGTGTATGTTATGCTCGCATTATAGCGTATTTATCTACTATGTGTGTTACTCAGAGTCTGAATAGTTAATAATGTGTCGTAATAACTGATCACTATTCTTAGACCTACTTTTATTTGGAGTAGACACATTGATGAGGTATACAAGTATGCTACCACATAATTCTGTCTTACTTTTACTATTACTTACACTTAGATGGTTCGGTTGGCCATTTGGTGTAATGGTAGCCCTCAAGACGAATCCTTGCAACAACAAAAAAAGGGTCTGTGACCAGGTCAGGGGGTTTACTCAGTTGGGGGGTTTCTTCTGTGGTGGGCTGCTCTAGATATTCTAGGTGTTGCCCCGGGGAAACCCAATTATCTAGAATATCTAGGTGTTGTCGTTAAAAAAAAACTTAGATGCTTGGGTAGCTTTAAAGAACCATTATTAGCAAACAACATTGTTTTCCTGATAAAAAGGATCAAGGACAATGATCAAGTTAGAGTCACGGCGATCAGCTTATTTGTGATTTATTCCCAAGGTTTATTTTCTCCAACTCTTACGATTGTAAGTTGATTGGTTATGCCCACACCGTAGGTCAGGACAAGTCACAATATATTCAACAATTTCAAAATTCTTTTTCGCTTGACTCATGTCATGCTCTTTAATTCTCCTCTCGTCAATTTGACATATTGACGTTAGAATCCATCGCTTGATCTCTGCTTTTGGTTTGGTCATGACTAAGCTGTGGCTGACATAGGTGTTGTTCTTCCTACGTTGGTAAATCCTCAACCTCCTAACTCTTTTTTATCAAACACTCCTATACCTAATTGTAGTAAATGTTGTGTAAATGATGAAAAAAGTAACCATAAAAGAGTTTATCTACGTATCAACATAAGTTTTATTTTTAAACAAGCGTTACAGATCTCGTGCAACATCAACACCTCGTAAAAACGTGCGAGTTACGTCTACTAGTTACTAACAATTACCAAGTCTTTATGAATAGTAACCGGTCAAACTTGTACAAGCTCTTCAAGCACAAGGTACAACTCTTCAAAGTTACAATTGTTTTAATATTATAATTACTTTTGAACATATTTTGTTTCTTTTATAACTTTTAAAATATAATGTTTTACAAAATTTCGAATACGCCGTTATTACATGCTTATTTTTATCTACGTTTTGATATGTATATTTTTTTTAAATGACCCGAGTACAATTAAGCTCTCCAAGCACAGGGATACAACTCCTCGAATCTACTATTATTTTAATATTATAATTATCTTTACACGTATTTCATTTTTCTCTTATAACTTTGAAAATGCAACGTTTTATAAAATTTCGAATACACCGTTATGACGTGTTTATTTTTATATACGTTTCGATATTTTTTTTTTCAAAACTAACTCGAGTCAAATATAATATATTTTTAACTTTTTTCCACAATAACGTAATGTTATTTTACTTTACGAAAACACCTTTGCGACATGCTTACTTCTACCTATCGTTTTGATATAATTTTATTTAAAACCGAGGCACAAATTGAATACTAGTTTGTAAGTAGAAAGTAGAGGAGAATATATGTAGATACCAAGAGTCAATGAACCCCAGAATTTAAATGTAAGGAGAGCCTTATATTGGATCCTGTTGAATCCCTAGTTACTTCAACATTTTTCAGCCCAATCTATTTAGAGACCTCAATGGCTCAATCTGCTATTAATTATTTTAGCCCAATCCAATTTAGAAAGCCCCATCTCTTTTTAAGCCCAATATGTCTTCACATCTCACTCTCTCAGGTTAAAAACTTGAAATTTAGCATAGAATAGCATATATTATTCAATAATACATAGAATAAAACTGATGACAATGTTTAATTTAGGATCCATTTTCATTGTACTAATAATGCATATAATAAATTAGGTCTACTTTTTGAATGATTTAAAGATGCTAAATGTTTGGTATTTGATTTAAAGTTAGGTTTTTTCAAAACTGTTCCAAAGTGATTGAAAGTTGGTTAGGTTCTTCAGAAGTTGTTGCTCCAAAAATCCTCGTGGCTAGAGCTGAGTGAGGACTCAGAAAGCAATGCAAGAGGGTGACTCATCTATGAAGGTTGAATTGAACTTAATTATTATTAACACATTTACGTGCCTTATATTGGCATTTACAAAATAGAGAAAGAGGGAATTTACAGTAGATGATTAGAAGCTATACTAGGCAAATTAGAAGCTATACTAGGCAACTATTGACAATATATTTGAATACATATTTTAAGAATAATTGCCACCTAAATAGGTGCATTTTCCTTGTTTACAACGGGTTCCTTAATACGCTCCCGCAAGATGGAGGATCCGTCAGAAACTCCAATCTTGGAACGATTTTTCAGAAACGGTGCCCGTGAAAGTGGCTTGGTTAACATGTCAGCGAGTTGATCTTGAGAGCTGATGTGAAGAACTCGTAGAAACCCATTAGTAACTTGTTCCCGAACAAAATGATAGTTGAGAGCCACATGTTTCATGCGTGAGTGATAAACCGGATTTGCACATAGATACGTGGCACCTGTGTTGTCACAAAACAGAGTCGGCGTTTGGGTTGTAGCTATGCCGAGCTCTTTCAGGAGGTTTTTGAGCCAAATGAGTTCAGCCGAGGCATTGGCCAACGCCTTGTACTCAGCTTCGGTGGATGAACGAGATACCGACTTTTTCCTTGTAGATTTCCATGATATGAGATTAGTGCCAAGGTATAGTAGGTAAGCTGTAGTAGACCGACCGGCATCATTAACACCCCCCAATCAGAATCTGAGAAGGCCGAGAGTGTGAGAGGAGACTTACGGTTGAGGAATAGGCCGTGATGAATGGTTCCTTTGAGATATCGAAGAACACGTTTGAGGGCTTGCCAATGAGCTTGGCGAGGATTGTGCATGAATTGAGATAATTTGTTGATGGCAAAGGAAATGTCGGGACGAGTGAAGGCTAAATATTGGAGAGAGCCAACAAGCTTATGGTACGGGGTGGCATCAACCGATGGAGAGGGATCGGTTGCACTCAAAGGATCAGTTGTACTAAGAGGGGTGGTAACATCTTTTGCCCCATCCATGTGGAATTGACTTAGAATGGCTTGTATGTGCCGATGTTGAGATAGGAAGAGACCCCTAGGTGTGGGAATAACTTCAACACCTAGAAAGTGATGGAGCATACCGAGATCCTTTACCGAGAATTTTTTGTTTAAGGATTGGATAAAGTGATCAAGAAACTGAGGTTCGTTCCCCGTGAGAACAATGTCATCCACATAGACCATAAAATAACAAGTAATATTGCGGTGATTGTAGATGAAGAGAGATGCATCAGATAGGGATTTTTGAAATCCAAAGTGGAGTAGAAAGTTGGTAAGCTCAATGTACCAAGCTCGAGGAGCTTGTTTTAGACCATAAAGAGATTTTTGGAGCTTGCATACGTGATTAGGGAATTGAGGATGAACATATCCCGGTGGTTGAGCCATAAAGACTTCCTCATGAAGTGTGCCATGAAGAAAGGCATTATTAACATCAAGTTGGCGTAAAGGCCAATTTTTTGATAAAGCAATCTAAAGGATGGTACGAATGGTGACGGGTTTTGCGACGGGGCTAAAGGTATCGAAATAATCTTTGTCGTATTGTTGAAGGAAACCTTTAGCCATGAGGCGAGCTTTATATTTTTCAATAGAACCATCAGGATTACGCTTGATGCGAAATACCCATTTGCAACCAATGGGAGTGTGAGAGGTGCCAGGCACAAGAGTCCAAGTTTGATTTTGGATGAGAGCATTGAACTCTAAGTCCATGGCATTTTGCCATTTGGGATCTTTTAAGGCTTGGTTATGGGTGGTGGGTTCAAGGGTTGGTGGAAGTGGGTGTAGAGTGGTAGTGTTAATGAAGTTGTGATTGAAAAACTTGGAATTAGGTTTCCTGGTTCGTGGGGGAGGGATTTGAGGCTGAATGGAGGGGTTGGGTGGTTGTAGTGTAGTGGGTGAGGAGGATTCTGTTGTAGTAGGGGAGGGTGACGTTGGGGTCTGATATGGTGTGGAAGTTTGTGGTGTAAAAGTGGAATGAGGTGATGTAGGAGTATGGGGTAGAGGAGGGTTAGGGTGGGCTAAGGGAGAAGTTGGTTGGGACGCATGTTATGTGGCAGAGGATGGGGTAGAGGATGGTGAGTCTTGCATGGGAGTATTATTATTAGGATGAGGGTGCATGGGGGGGAGAGAATGGGACATGCATGGAAGTTTGTATTGGAGGAGGTGTGGGTAAAGTATTAGTTGTGGCAGTGTGTTTATGAGAAGGGGAAGGGAAAATTTTGGTAACAGTAGGGGATGTGATGGTAGCCGAAGGTGGGTTGGTGAAGGTAGTGACAGTGGGTAGAGGGAAGTGGGTGGAGTTTTCCGTTTGGTAGGGAAAAATGTGTTCCACAAAATCAACATGACGGGAATGATATAGACGATGAGAGACAGGATCATAGCATTTATAAGCGGATTTGGCGGATGAGTAGCCAAAGAAGACACACTTGATGGAACGCGGGTGAAGTTTTGAAGGTGCATAGGGACGCAACCATGGGAAACATAGACAACCAAACGGTTTAAGCTTCATGTAACTCGGTGAGGCATTATATAACCGATCAAATGGGGATTTGAAGTCAAGAATAGGTGTGGGAAGCCGGTTGATTAAGTGAACCGCCGTTTGGAATGCATGAGACCAAAAGGTAAGTGGTAAGTTTGCATGATGAAGAAGAGATGGACCGGTTTCGACAATGTGTCGGTGACGTCTTTCGGCGATGCCATTTTGTTCCGGGGTGTGTGGGGGAGTGGTGAAGTGAGATATGCCATTGGCTTGGAGATAAGGGACTAAACCAATATATTCACCGCCATTGTCGGTAAAAAGGGAGGTGATAGGGGTGTGGAAGAATTTTTCAACTAAGTTTTTAAATTGTGGAAATAAGGTCGAGACATCCGATTTTCGTTTTATAGGATATAACCAAGTGTATTTCGTGTGAAAGTCTACAAAGATGACATAATAGGAGTAGCCATCATTTGATGTTTGAACCGGACCCCAAACATCCGAGTAGACAAGCTCTAATGGTTTAGATACTTTGAAAGAGTTTTCACCAAAAGGCAATTTATGACTTTTATTGATAGAACATGCATCACAATGAAAAAACTTTGAAAATTTATTACAACCAAGTCCTAAATGTTTAAGCAGAAATTTAAGCACTTTGATTGACGGATGTCCGAGCTTGTGATGCCATGAAAGAAGAGACCCGGTGGATGTAGTCGTTGAGTTTATTTGAGAAAGACGGTGAAGAGACTTGATAGCAGCATAGTAGATGTCGTTAATATTCACTCCCCGCATGAGATGCGCCCCCGTGCGAAGATCCTTGACAAAAAAATGGTTGGGAAAAAAATCCATAGAAACATTATTAGACTTGCAAAGTTTAGCAACCGAAATAAGATTATTACGCAAATGAGGAACAAGTAAAACGTTATTTAAGTTTAAGGAACGAGAGGAAGTCGGAAGTGTGGTGTGACAGGTGTGGGAAATAGGAAGACTTATACCGTTGCCTAACACAATTTCATCAGGCCCGCCATATTATGATAGGGTTTGGAATGACGAGCGGTCGGAAGCAACATGATGGGATGCTCCACTGTCAAACATCCATGGTGGTGTGGGTGAAGTCGGTGTCGCTGATGTAGTATTAACCATCGGGTTTGTCGGGGAAGCCATAGAGATGCTAATGTTGTTTTCTTTAAGGAAACGTGCAAGCTTCCTGCAATCTTTAGTATCGTGACCAGGAATATTACAATATTGACAAAAAATGGAATTACGGTTACCACGTTGAGGGAAGATGTTGCCACTGTGTGTTCCTTGAAACCGTGTTTGCCTTGAGCCGAAGTTGGAAAATCGGTTGGAGCTTCGTGAGTTATTGCCGGGTTTGGATGGATAGCGACTGGGTTGCCTTTGGGTGTTGTTGACAGTAGTAAGGAGAGGGGTTGATGGAGTGGATTTGAAGGACCGCTCGTGGTCCACCAGCTTGTCAAATAAGTCCGGAAAGGTGATCGGAGTGTCTCGCATTTTGAGAGCAGCAGCAACATGAGCATAGTCTTCACCGAGTTGGTTTAGGATGTGGACAATGAGGTCCTCATCATCAATCGGGTTTTGGGCCAAAGCAAGGTCATCAACAATATGTTTCATGTCATGAAGGAACTCCGAAACCGGTCTAGATCCTTTTGGGTTGTTTGCGAGTCTCGACTTTAGAGAGATAATGTGAGACCGAGACACACTTGTATAGCTATCGGTCAAGCGCTTGAAGACTTGACGGGAGGTCTCGACGGAGGAGACGAGAGGTTGAATGGTGTCGGAGCAATTTCCGAGGAGAGCACCCAAAAGGATTTGGTCTTGGCGGAACCATGGGAGGTACGCCGGATTCAGTTTTGTAACATCAGCAGGGAGGAGTTTGGGTGGGGCTTCAACAGAACCGTCGACATAACTGTCAAGACCGAGTCCGGCAAAGGTTGCAAGAACCTGTTTTCTCCAAACAGGAAAATTATTGGAGGTGAGTTTGATAGGGAAATGGGTGTGTGCATTAACTTCAATGATGGCAGACATGGTGGTTGAAAAAAAAAGAGATGAAGGCAGTGGATCGATGAAGGTAAACTCAGAGGAGACACAAGGCTCTGATTACCATGTGAAGGTTGAATTGAACTTAATTATTATTAACACATTTACGTGCCTTATATTGGCATTTACAAAATAGAGAAAGAGAGAATTTACAGTAGATGATTAGAAGCTATACTAGGCAAATTAGAAGCTATACTAGGCAACTATTGACAATATATTTGAATACATATTTTAAGAATAATTGCCACCTAAATAGGTGCATTTTCCTTGTTTACAGCGGGTTCCTTAATATCATCCGATTCAGATCCGTCTCATCGGTGATGTAACCTCATTGAACTTTCTCTTGGGTCATGATACAAGCTGCAACCACAAGAAACATGTTAGAGTTCTATAGTCGGAGCTCCAAGGACACTCTGAGGATGAATATATGCATGCATCAATATGTGTATATTGTATGCGGAGATATAAATTTTTCTTGACACGCAGTTACATAAGAGTAGAAGAAAGAACATGTTTGCATATGGTGGTATAAGTCCCTATATATACAGTGGCGGACCTATAAGTTTTCTCATGTGTGTTGAAAATCTTTGGTGTTTGGATCTGTAATCGGCGGCAACAAGCTTGAAATCAACATCAACACTCTTCTAATCTGTAATTTGTTTGAATCTTTTTTTTTTCATGGGGGTCGTTAAAATTCTTGGGTGTCACGCAAGATTTGATTACATATATAACAAATAAAAAAAATGCATGGGTGTCAGGTGACCCCAAGCCTTATTCTTAGGTCCACAAACCCGTTGATCTTGACACCTCAACTAAGTTGGACCCATGTGTATATTGCTAGTTGTAAAGTACTTAATGTTGGATTTTGTTAAATAACACTGCACCTTTTTTTATAACCGGTCCCC
This sequence comes from Smallanthus sonchifolius, assembly GCA_023525975.1. Classification (NCBI taxonomy): domain Eukaryota; kingdom Viridiplantae; phylum Streptophyta; class Magnoliopsida; order Asterales; family Asteraceae; genus Smallanthus; species Smallanthus sonchifolius. Next base: position 53,840,114 of record CM042043.1, on the reverse strand, counting down.
TGCACGTTGTTCATATTGTTTGGTTCAAATCGGTCCCCTGCACATGATGTATATACTACACATGTATGAAAAGATAACACAGTTCTTAATGGTACCATGAGATTAAGATATATGTGGACATTAATAATTATAATTATTTCTTTGTTTCTATAAAAATACATAACTTTAACTACCCATGTTACAATATAACCCAAAATATAAACATAATTAATTGCCATTTCCAATTCTTTGGAGAAATGGACAAGAATGAGTTCAATAAGCTATTTAGCATCCATTTCTTTTATTGAATATTGACAGGTTCACTATTTTGAGCCTCCGGTTAGCTTCGGGTCCGTTTGATAATAAACAACATCCCCTTCATCGCTAACGTAATGATCCTTTTTCATACTACTCGTAAGAAGCCTGAGCAAATGGAATGGAAGTGGCCATGATTTCTTTGGCTCCCTGTAATAGTTCCCGAGCACTGGCTTTGCGGCTTCAGTCTGCATTATCAGGATTCGAGGTCATTATTATTCGGTTAAAATTGATGTATAATTTAATGACTTCAATTTATGTCAATACTTACGGCCTCTATTAAGTGATAGTGTGGGATTTGAGGGAAAAGATGATGAATAACATGTGTTCCTATGTCATGATGGATGTTGTTAATCCATCCGTAGTCGCGATCAAGTGTCGTTAGCCCTCCTCTTAGGTAAGTCCATTCCTGTTGAAACAGTTGAAAATCATATCAAATAATCGCTTTTTGTAGATTGAAACAGCAAAAAATGAACCCAGAATGATACAAAAACAGTCTAGTTTTAATAAGTTTAAGTGAGATATAAAATCAAAAGACGGGTTGGGTCAGTTTCAAACCTTGCCACGGTACCATGGGAGCTTGTCTTCATGGCCATGATGATGCAAGTAGGTTACCAAATCCAGCCACATGACAAAACCCTGAATTTGACACAAGAATTTAGCACTAAAGATAAGAACAAGAAACCTAAATTTTGATGCTATATGATCAAAAGTTCTTGGTTTTAAAAAGCACGAGTCCAAGGAGTTTAAGTCCTAGAAGCCGAGGCGTGAGGCGGGAGCTTCACGTACGCGAGGCACTGCTCTATGTACAACGAAAAGCTACATTGTCTCATCTATTTTACATATTAATCTTTTTCTTTTTTTTTCGAAAAGCACATATCAATCATCAGGTAACCATTTCTAATCTTTTCATCCCTTTAGTTGTTTTTACATATCAGCCTCCTACAAATCTTAATTTTGACCTAGATGTGCGTGATGCGCCCTTTGAGGCATTTTCTTGCTTGCCTCGCGTGAGGCGCGCTTTTAAAACCAAGCAAAAGTTACTATAGGAAGATAACTAACCCAATAGGGGATGCCATAGAGTTTAAGTACTTGAAGAGGACCCATAACAAAGGATAAGCCCACGAGCATGGCAGCCATGGTTGACCAACAAACCGTTGATGTGATCACATCTTTTCTTTCATTCGGTAGAAACAAATGGCTGCCCGGGTGAAAATGAGAGCCTTTCTTTCCTGGGCTTCTCCCCCACTGTTGTTTAAAGCCGGAAACAATAAGTATGACAGCAGAAAAACCAAAAGAGACCGGGTCATTTTTCAACTATCCCGGTTTTTATCTGTTATAAATCATCTTTCTTGCGAAATTTTAAAAACCGATTTGGCGGTTTAGGCCAAAAATCACTTGTTTCTTGTAAAAAAATATGCAAAATTATGAAAAATTTGCAGACTCACCAAATAGACAGGGTATGCAAGCATAGGGAAAGGTAGAGTGAACCTCAACATCCTAGTAGCCTTGTCTAAACTTCTATAAATCTTCTCAGATAACTAGAAACACAAATTTTAATGAATTAAAATAAAGCTAAATTTAATATTTTGAACCAAAATTATGAAGCTGAAACTGCATATGAACTCACTGGATGCCAAGATTCATCCTTCTCAACATGCCCATGGTTCTGATGATGAGTTCTGTGGCTAATTCTCCTGTAATTACAACCATAGTTAATAAAGAGCTGTTATAGCTACACCAGATGACATCAACAGAACACCAGATGACATCATTATATGGCTCGTATAGTTGGCGAAAAAAAAGGTAATACGGCTTGTATTGTATCTAGCAGTGGTGTGCGCGTCACATCAATCGCTTTTGTGTCAGTCAGAAAAAGGTAATACGACCCGTAGTTAGGCAAAAAAAGGATAATACGGTCCGTATTGCTTCTGTTGCTGCCCGAATAAAATGGGGCCGATGTACCCATAAAACTGCCCATAGAAAATAATGGTAATATATACCTAATAAATAAGTATCTGGTTACGGAACATGCCATAATTCTTTGAGCCCAAGATTTTTTTTCCTGCTTATTTTTTTCATTACTAACTGTTAAATATTTTTTTTTATTAATTCCTAAATCTTTAATACTATTTAATATTTTTTACTCGACCCGTGTAAAACACGGTTTCTAACCTATTAATAATAACAGAAGAACAACATACCATCCAAATAAAAAACAAACCATAAAATCCACTATTGAGTTTTGCATTATTAGAAAAGCTTCCATGGCCACTGTCCAATAAAAAACAAACCATAAAATCCACAATTAGAATCTATAACATTAATTTACACAAAAAATATTAGATTTTCATAGGCAGAATCAAATGCTTTTTTTTTTTAAGGTTTACTTACCAATCATGACCAAGAACAAAAAGAGCCCAAAACATTGTTCCTTGAGCAAACCAATAAAGAGGCCAAACAACCATACTATCAAAATAAGCCGCCACAACCGCCAATCCAAAAACCACCGCAACATCTCTCAACACATAACTCATGGACCGCCACGGGTCCTTAACCCAGCAATGTTTCGGGATCGCGGCTCGAATATCAGCCAATGTGAAGGGTGGTGGTGCACCTGGGTTGAACCCACTTTCTTCAACTTCAATCCCATTCACTCGTTGTTCACCTTGATCAACAATCTGGACACCCGCCGGTGCACTCACTCTGATCGCCGGAAATCTTGGCCGGAGAATCTTTGAAGGCGGTAGTTTGATTGAATTGGGAAAACTTGAATTTGATATTCTTGGATTAGGATTAGGATTGGGATTGGGATTGGGATTGGGATTGGGATTGGGATTGGGTTTAGGGAGTGGTCTTAAACCTGATATGAGCCAGGTTGCCATTAGAGATTTTACAGCAGTAAAAGTGTGTGTTGTTGGTGATGATTGGAGAATGAGGAGATGAAATGACCACGAATACAAGTATAGGTTTGTATGTGTATGTATATATATATGTGTGATATCTGGTTTTCTGGTGCTCTTTCTTCCCACTTTCCCCACTCTTTAGGCCTTAGACCCTGCTTTTCATAATTGTTTGAGGTGGGAAAGAGAGACTTGTTTTTATGTGTGGTCGGAGAATCTTAAGAGTATCCACAATACTGTTTTTAAGGAGCGAGTCAAAACGATTCACATTCTGTCACATCGGTACATAAACAACCCGTTGATATAATCACTAAGGGTGAGAGGGTAGAACCCTAACTCAAAAACTATCATAACAGAATCAACCAATAACGTTGTGTCACCTCACCTTTACCCTTTTACTATCCTAAAGTGAAGAGGACACAACCTTAATACCCTTATTTTTTTGTAAATTAGTTCTTTTTATATGTAAAACAAATAATAATAATAATAATAATAATAACAAATTCATTAATAAAAAAGTACATTAAAAATAAAAAAAACACTAAATTTAAAAAGTACATAAAAATAAACCTAGAAATCACAAGACCATCCGTATCAACTACCTATTTCACGTTTTCATTTTAAAACCATTTCCAACACCGGTCTGGTCACATGATTGTGAGGATCCGTAAACATCTTTAAATCACGGTCCATACTATCCTCCCAAATAGCCGCTCGTTGTTCTTCCACCATCACCCTAATATCTTGATCTTTTGACTTTTTTGAATCCAATAGTTCTTTCAAAATAACCTCCCTTGTAGACTCACGTTGATCCTTCATGGTTGTGTATTGAGCAACCGCTTCGGCTAAACTACATTTGCCTGACGACTCGTCCAATTTCTTTGCTTTTCATTTTGGTCTTGTCGGAGTTGTGTCTTCGTTGAGGTTGGGTGCCCAAGTAGTAAAGTGTTCATCATTTGAGTAGTTGGCGGAATCCGAAGACTTTTGTTTATTTTCTGATTAACCGGAAAACTCCGCCCCCATCAACGGCACTTGTACAAGCTCCCAACACTCAACATGGGAAAAAGTTTTTTTTGTGCTTAGTTTGGAAATCATTCAATGCTTTCTTCATCACATCTAAGTCGGCGGATTCACTTGTACGTAAACAGTCCTATATGGTTATAATAAATATAAACTTAAATAAAAAATAAATAAACAACAAATATAAACTTAAATAGTCAAAAGATAAATATACCGCTTGAATCCAACAACCGTTGAACCAACTCATTTGCGTATTTAAAGCCGTCCATTTCGAATTTAGTTGGTGAATAGTTCGGTTATTTCCACCAACTTGTTGGTTGTAATGCTTAAGGATACGCTTCCAAAATCCGGTTCTATTTTTTGATTTCCGACTACCGAGTCTTCGGAAATATGAATCTAAGCCTTACACAAAGTGAGATTTTGTTTATCGATCCATTGTTGACGTGCCGCACGTGCGTAGAATTTTCCTTTATTTCCGGGTTCGTTATCTTCTTTTTCACCAACCTCTACTTCTTCCACGTCGTCATTTTCTTCTTCATCAACCTCTACTTCATCTTCGTCGTCATTAAAAATCGGGAGTGGTCGATCTTCATCGTTACGGTTTGGGTTGCGGAATGGTAGGTTTGGTAGCGGGGTGCAAAAGGCTCAAACATAAGTTGATCTTGTAATGGATAGGAGTATTAACCGGGTGCAATTTGAATAGGCATTACACGCATTTGAGTGGAAATTTGAGCATACAGATAATATGGGTACGGTGTTGGTTGATGCGGATGGTGTGATGGTTGAGTAGGTTGTTATGTTGAGGGGTTTTGGCTAGAACCGGCCTTTGATTTTTTTCCAGTACCCGCTTTTGCTTTTTTAGAATCCATGGTTTTTAAATAGAAATATAGTTGAATGAAATATTTTGGGTGTGAAAAATATGGTATAAATGTATTATATATATAGGAAAAAAAAAGTTTTTTTTTATATTTTAATAGGGGCAACGACATTATAGCCGTTTTACAACGACTTGATTTGTGTAATTGAACTCGGCTAAATGTACCCACAAATCACTACCCGTGACTGAACCCGCATTGAAGGCGGCGGCGTACCCGCGTAAACCCGAGTACCCGAGGGTGCCCCTTTCACCCTAAGATACGTAAAGGTTTGAGGTTAAACGTCTAATAATTAACTAAATATAAAAATCTATACTATATAATAAATAAATGTTTTTGTATGCTACGTGTCGTCACCAAATTCAATCTCATAATTCTTTTCCCTTCTCTCTCTCTTATTAAATGCACACATATATTTTAATAAATTATTAATTATACTAATAAAACACATTTATTTTAAATTATCCTTTATTATAAAAAAAACTATGAAATCTAATTATGTAATTTTTATTTTCAATCAAATAGTAAATGAAAGTCAAATTACATTAAATAATAATTGACGTATTTCTGAAACCCAATTATATATTGTTTTTTACATAATTTGAAATTTGTTTTATATCCTTAGTATACACTAATACATTTTTACACCTGTAAAATACATAAATAAAATTTGAGAAATTTATGTATTGATATTTTTCACCCGTGTGTATTACACGGGGTCTAAGATAGTTACATTATAAAAAAAATTCTTAAACGAATAAAAAAATTACATTATAAAATAAAAAATCTATATTTAAAGAAAATGATAAATACCATAAAAATCAATATAGTTTCTGTTTTATTATATAAAAGTCGCTCAATAATTTTTTGTACATAAATTTAACATACTCTCTATTTTTTCTCATAAAAGTCTCTCAACGAATTTTTGCAAATAAAAAACTAACATATATTTTTATTTTTCTCATCAAAGTCTCTCGACAATTACAGTCATATTATATTTACATTCTTTGTCTGCCTTCTGCTGATTCATTTGCTAGAGTAAATACTTGTCGGGGGGTTTTTTGTGAGAAAACCATAGAGTATGTTGGTTTTTTATATGCAAAAACTTGTTGAGAGACTTTTGTGAGAAAACAAAGAGAATATGTTGATTTTTATATGCAAAAAATTGTTGATGAACTTTTATAAGAAAAAATAGAAAGTATATTTGTTTTTATTGGTGTTTACCCTAAAAAAAAATAAAAATCTGCATTCATAAAAATAAAACACAAACTACTCGTCATCCTACTCGGTTAAGTTATTTCCTTCATATATTTTTTTTCTCCACGAGTTTACGAGCATTTCCGGTCAACTGGTCTATGTTCATCGTAAGAAATTTGAGATCTTGTTGTTGTTTATCATTTCTAAAATCGAGTAGCTTCTCAAACTTCACGTCTATTTTATCAAACCGGTTACCCGTCTTTTGATTTTAAATTTCACGTCTATTCTATCCCGTTTACCTTTCTTGTTTCTTCCGGGCGGACGAACCGGTTCTTCCGATGTTTTGATCCCGTCATCAGTATCATTTAGATTAATGTGTGAACATATATCTGACAAAAAATATCCGGAAGACGTTTTTGTACGTTTAGACGATTGGCTCGTCAAGGGGACTTAGTCCCACTTCGGAGTTTTTCTCACAATCTCCCATGCTTTATAGGAATTAAAAGTCGTACCCATCACGACTTTGTACTCCTCAGAAGCTTCTAAATAAATATCTTGGTTGTTTTGTCCACTTTTACGGTTGTTTTAGTGTTTGTTAGAGAAGTTGTTAAACTTAGCAAGTTTTTTTTATTAAAGTCCCGCCATTTACCCGAGACCTTGTCGGCGTTACGATGTTCGCCCCTCTCCATTGCGACGTGAAATTTGTCACAAATACTATTTCCTATACAAATATATACAAATTATTAACACCTTATAAAAAATTACACAACAAATTATAAAAAAATGCCTTACTAATTTTCACGTCCTCCGATACCCAAGCTTGTGTCAAAGCTAATTCCTCTTCCCGTGTCCACTTTTAAGGTATATGTGGGGTTGAGTCATTGGTTGATGTTGTTGGTTGTTTCATTTTATGAGATCATTTCTTTGGTTTTGTCGACGGTTATGTCTCGGGGACAGATTCAGTGAATTGTTGTGTTTCAGATATGGAATCCGATGTGGGAAAGGTTTGGGTCGGAGGTGGTTGTTGTGTTCGGGTCAGGATTTTGAGTGAAGGACCGAGCATTTGGATTGTTACGAATGTTCACGTAATGGGGATGCTTTGGGTTCCAAGAATTCATTTTTGAGAGAATTTGAGAGTTTGAAAATTTGAAAGAGGTAGGAAAGAATGAAAGATTATATGTTTTTAACCGTTGGAGAGTGTAGAGCGCCCCTTTCCCCGTGAACTGGCGCCAGAGCCCCACGCCGTCGATCACGCCCCGGGGGTGTTCTGCGCCGGTGGTTGAGCTAGGTAGCTCACGCCACCCATTTCACGCCTCCACTACGGAGGGCCTTAGCTCGGTTGTTATCCGTCAGCTGCGTTTTATTTACATAAGAAGGGGCGCTCTTTTGGTGTTTTTGAGCATGAGCTAGTAGAAAAAAAAAGATGTTTTCGTATTTTAACTTCTTGTAGTTTTTATAAATATAAAATTATAAAAATTAGATTGTAAGTAAAAGAAATATACTTAAAAACCTTAACAAGTATTTTTTTTAAACCAACCGTGTATCTGATACACACGGGTATGCCAGATACCCGATGGGAATATGACTAGGCATGGGTCTAGGATTACCAATATCCGTCTCATTTTCATCCCTAGTCAAACTAGGGTTTTGGAACTAGGTTGAGTATTTTGTTATTTTTTAAATTTGATTTCTTATACATATATAACACACACACACACACAAATGACATTGTAATTAGTTAAAAATCAAACCATAACATCTATTACAAGTACGTAAAAGTAACGCGTACACGTTATATTTATTACAAATACGCTACTCGTCAGAAGAATGATCAAAAAAATATGTTCATCTTTGTGTTTTGTATCCTCAAATGTGTCTTCAAGTTCTTATTCCTTATCGCTAGTATCCTTATCGACTTCTTTGACATTCTTTGATAAGACAAATGGGTTTAATTTGTTCATTCGTTTCTCCTAATGTTGAATGGTTTACCTTTTCGTTTACGTGAAAGAATTGTTTGTTTGTGTGCTCATCATAAAGAGCAACTTGATTGACACATGGTGCTACTTCATATACTCCTTTGGTTTCGCCTTGACAACAGCTCAACATTGTTTCAGTTCATATATATGTATATATAGGGAAGGGATATTCTAATAAGTGTAAAAAGTCTAAAAAGTCTTTTAAAAACGCCACCACCACCCCCCCTAAAGCCTAAAACCCCCACCCCAACCCTCCCAAAACCTAACCCCCACCCACCCTGAAAAACCTAAACCCCCGCCCCCAAAAACCTAAATTCTAACAAAAAAACCCTAAAAAGCCAAAAAAAAGTCGTCTAAAAACACCACCCCACCCCAAAATCCTAAACCTCCAACCCGACCCCCCAAAAAACCTAACCCCACCCCACCCCACCCCACCCCAAAAAACCTAAAACCCCCCACCCCCACCACCCCAAAAGCCTAAATACTAAAAGCGATACCCTAAGACTAAACCCCTAAGGCTAAACCTTAAGGCAAAAACTAAACCCTAAAAGCTAAACTCTACAAGCTAAGATCGTAGAGTTCGACGAGACTGTTCCAACGCCGCCGAAATGAGTAAAATCGGAGTTCGTATGAGCCGGTTATAAGCGTTTTAAACCACTTTTTACACTTTTTTGACTTTTTAGCAAATCCCTATACTGTATAGGAGAGGGATATTCTAAAAAGGATAAAAGTGTAAAAATATTTTAAAAACCCCATCACCACCCCCAAAAGCCTAAACCCCCCCACCCCAACCCCGCAAAAACCTAACCCCCACCCTACCCCACCCCACCCCGAAAAACCTAAAACCCCCCACCCCGAAAAACCTAAATCTTAACAAAAAAAAACCCATAAAAAGCCGAAAAAGTTGTCTAAACCCCCCAAAGCCTAAACCTCCAACCCAACCCCCCTAAAAACCTAACCCCCACCCCACCCCCAAAAACCTAAAACCCCCACCCCTACCTCCCCAAAAGCTTAAATACTAAAAGCTAAACCCCTAAGGCTAAACCCTAATACAAAAACTAAACCCTAAAATCTAAACCCTAAAAGCTAAACACTACAAGCTAAAATCGTAGAGTTCGACGAGACGGTTCCAACACCGCTGATATTAGTAAAATCGGAGTTCGTATGAGTCGGTTATGAGCATTTTAAAACACTTTTTTATACTTTTTTGACTTTTTAGCGAAACCTTATACTATATATATATATACTTATAGATATATATATATATATACATAATAGAATGATTTGATTTCATCAGCATAATAGAATGATTTGATTTCATCCCTAATAGCTGCAAGCTCAAGTGGGTATTGAGCACCCAATGGGCCAATGGAAGAAGTGGTTGCAGTGGGTGTGGATGATGTGAAGGGAATGGCTGGTGTGGGAACAGATGTGTGGATCTCCTCTTCATCATCTACAACAACGAAAGTTTTTCTTTTTCTTTTAGTTTTGATGAGAGGAGATGGTAGTGATGTAACATCTGTTGGATATGAACTCAAGGGAGTGGGATTTACAAAGGCTAGAGCAGTGGTTACAGAAACAGAGGTTTTAGGAGCCGAGGAATCCTCTGTTGAAGAGCCAACATTTTCCTTTTTTCTTCTGTTCTTCTTTTCTTTGCTCAATCAGCAGACAAGCCTTTGCCTCCCTTGTGTCAAACCTCTTTTGTTTTTCCAAAGAAACTTTGTCAGCAGTGATGTTGAGAGCTTCATCAACTTTCTTTCCTTTGTCATCTGCTGATTGCTTGGCAGAGGTTTGAGGAGCAGATGCTTGCACATTTGGAGATGGTTTTGATGGGGCTTCAGTGTGCAGCTTTCTAAGACCTTCCTGTTCATTCTCCCCCTTTTTGGCATCATCAGGGTTATCATCCCTGAGAACAGTGGTAGGGGTTGAACCAGTGGTCTTCAATAGGTGGTCTTTGATGGCCTTGATATCTGCTTGGGTATCCTTGTATCTGGCCTCCACCATGTTTCGAATGAGCTCCATGTGGGAGTCATGGGTGATGTCTGCTAATTTTCGTTGAGCTATGATGATGGGATTGACATTTTTCCATAGCTCATTGGCAAGATCAGCGGTTGATGGTTGACTGTTGGAGAGCTTTTCTAAAGAAGTCATCATAGTCTTCACGTCAGACTTGATTTCAGTGATTGATGACTCAATATTTGTCACTTTTTCCGTCAATTCCTGGTATCTTAATCCATCACCTAACTGAATAGGATCATCTGAATTCCTACCAGATGTGGTAGTTGTAGTTGGTTTCTTCCTAGGAGGTGAGTCCATGGAAGAGTAACCAGCTGCCCCTTGTTCATGGTACTGGGGACTTCCAACTGGAACAGAGGTTACAATTGTAGCCTCAACAGTTGTTGCCTTCAAGGAAGACTTAGCAATGGAACCACTGTCCAGTTGTGAGACAATGGTCTCTACAACTGTAGTGGCTGCTTCTCTTGAACTACCACCAAGAGTTACTTGTAACTCAGGGGTGTAGCCTCCTCTGTTTGTGGGATAGCTGATAAATTTGACCCAGGCCCAGTCACTTGTTAAAGTATACTCTCAGTGATGGGTGGTTGAGAGGAACTGGTTTGTGCCTGAGTTTGATTTATAGCTTCAAACAGTGATTGTAGGGTAGAGGGAAATGTAGAAGATGGTGTGGGTTGTGTATGAAAAAGCATTTCAGCCTTGGGAGAAGGACTTGTAAACAAATGATCAAGTGATTCATAAGTTTCATTATGTGGTTCCCCTTGGCTTTCAACATGATCCTTTTGAGAGGATACATGAGGAGTTTGGATGGGTTGAGATATTTCCATCTGTTGAGAGGAAGTATCAACAGTGGTTGTTAGTTGCCGTTGTGTTGCAACAGGGTCATCCTCTGGTATCTCAACCTCTAGAGTTGCCCTTTTTGGTTTTGTTTTGGTGGGCTTTTTGGATGGAAAGTTTCTTGTGAATGTGATAACTGGTGGGGGTTCCACAGCACTGGTTGTAGTACTGTGGTCACCAGGAGCAGTGGGTTCGGCAACAGATGTTGCTTCAACAGATGTTGTTACAACACTGCTGGTGGGTGGTGCAGAAACAGATACTTTTGAAGATTTTGCATGGGGTTTTGAACCCATCATTCTTGTAAAAGTTTCATGTGAAAGGCTTGTTATTTTGTAAGCCTGACCATCTTGAAAGTCTTTTTGAGGCAAAACTTTTTGTAGGTAAACACTTAGCAGTCTAGGGTATAATAAAAATGCTTTGTTGGACCCTGACTTGATGGATTTCACATTTGCTGCCAAGTCCATGAACAATGTCTGGGATAGATTATAATCAGTGTCTGATAAAATCGCATATCCCAGATATTGAACTTTCAAGGGAATCTCATTAAAAGAAGTTGTCTTGGCAGAGAGACATATGAGAAGGGTATGGAAGAAAAATTTCATTTATGGGGGAAAGTTAGGTTTAAAAATGGTTGCCCCAGTTGTCTGACCATCATAACCCCTCTCAATGAACTCTGTGTGAAGTTCATGCTTGGTGAATTCAGTTTTACCGTTTAAGTCATTCAAGTTGAATACTGCTGAAATGCTCTGTGGTGTGATTTGGATGGTGGTGTCGCCGATTTTTGAAATAATGGCGGATGGCTTCTTGTTGGCCATGAGTGTGTTGGCATTCAGCCAGAATGTTTGAAGGGTGTCGGAGAAAATGGGAGCATCAGCAGTAAGAATGGAGAGATATTTAGAGTTGGTGAGCATGTCGATGATTGGATGAAATGGTGTGTTGGTATCTGTTTTGACCAGATATGGAAGATGATTGTGTGGGGTTTTGATTGGAAGATCCATGACTGTGAACGGAGGTGACGGTGTTTGTGAGAGAGAGTAAAACGGTTCGCAAGAAATTTGATTTCAAGAAGACAACGTAAACTCTGTTTTGGGGAAAAAAGGTTTTATAGAATGAAAAAGTGATGCTGACATGGCCAAACGTCTGTTTTTGAGAACTGACGTGACATCTGTTGGAAAATATCTTTTTGAAAGATCTGATGATCAAGGTCTGTTGACCTTGTGCTAAACTCTGTTTAGACAAACATCTGTTTGACTAGTCAACAGATGTTGAAAAACAGTGGTTATCTTCAATAGTGGCGGATTTATTTATTTATTTATTTTTTATATATCAAAGTGAACAGATGTGGAAAACAGTGGTTTCTGAACAGACTTTTGAAATATCTGAACAGATGTTGATGTTGCGAAAACAGTGGTTTCTGAACAGACTTTGAAATATCTGAACAGATGTTTTGATGTTGAAAATAGTGGATTCTGAACAGACTTTTGAAATATCTGAACAGATGTGTAACAACAAGATGGATTTTTATGAAAGATTTGAATTTTTCAACATTTTTTAATGTTTTGAAAACAAATTTTTGTTGTTACTGCATGTTTAACATGCCTATCCGAGAGATCAAGCTTTCAAAGGTGGATGTGTCTAAAGGTTTTGTTAACACATCTGCCAGCTGATCCTCTGTTGGAACATGATGCAGAGAAATAAGACCTTTTTCATAGCTGTCTCTGACAAAATGGTGTCTGATGTCAATGTGTTTGGTGGTTGAGTGTGATACTGGATTTTTGATGATATTTTCAGCTGCTTGACTGTCCAGCATGAGTGGAGTCTTTAGAGCAGTTATACCAAAATCCAGCAGCTGGTTTTGAAGCCACAGAAGTTGGGCTGTACAGCTGGCAGCTGCAATGTATTCAGCCTCTGCTGTTGTGGTTGAGACAGCTACCTGCTTTTTGCTTTGCCAAGAAACCAAAGCATTGCCTAGGAACTGGCAGCCTCCTGAGGTGGACTTCCTTGTTGTTTGACAACCAGCAAAATCACTGTCTGAGAAACCTGAAAGCTCAATAAAACCATTAGCAGGATACCAGATACCAAGTGTGGGAGCACCTTTTAGGTATTTGAAGATCCTTTTCACAGCTATGAGATTAGACTTTCTGGGTGAAGCTTGGTATCTTTCACAAACATAAGTGGCAAACATAATGTCTGGCCTAGAAGCAGTTAGGTACAATAAAGAACCAATCATGCATCTATAATGTGTCTGATCTACCAGTTCATCGTTTTCCTCAACAGTGAACAACTTTGTGGTGCTCATGGGTGTACTGCATGGCTTACAATCATCCATATCAAATTTTGTTAGTAGGTTTTTAACATACTTGTTTTGATGAATGAAAGTTCCATTTTGCAATTGCTTAACTTGGAGACCAAGAAAGCATTGGAGTTCACCCATGGCACTCATTTCAAACTCTGCTGTCATGAGTGTCCGAAACTCCTCACACATTTTGTTACATGTGGACCCAAAAATGATGTCATCCACATATATTTGAACAATCATTAAATCTTTTCCTTTCCATTTTAGAAACAAGGTTTTGTCAATTTTACCTCTTGTGAAACCTATGGATAAGAGAAAAGTTGAGAGAGTTTCATACCAGGCCCTTGGTGCTTGTTTCAAGCCATACAAAGCTTTGTTGAGCTTGTAGACATAATCAGGATGGAATGTGTCTTCAAAACCAGGTGGTTGGCACACATATACCTCTTCCTGAATTTTGCCATATAGGAAAGCACATTTGATGTCCATCTGATACACCTTGATGTTGTGGTTGATAGCAAAGGCTAGAAAGAGTCTGATAGCTTCCAACCTAGCTACAGGAGCGAAGGTTTCATCATAATCAATTCCTTCTTCTTGTCTGAAGCCTTGAACCACAAGCCTGGCTTTGTTTTTGACAACAATGCCCCTTTCATCAGTTTTGTTTTTGAAGACCCATTTTGTGCCAATTGGATAAACATCTTTTGGCAATGGTACAAGTTCCCATACTTGTTGTCTTTTGAACTGAAGGGGCTCTTCTTGCATGGCCTCTACCCAATTGTTGTCTCTTAATGCCTCTTGGTATTTGACAGGTTGTATGAGTGATAGAAAGCCAGCAAAAAGACAAATGTTAGAGGTTTGACTCCTTGTAAGGACCCCGTCATCGATGTTGCCAATAATGAGATCTGGTGGATGAGCTCTGAGGTAAATGAGGTCTCCTGTGTATGGAATAATGGCATTTTGAGGAGAGGGACAGAGATGTGAAACAACTGTTGCTGTATCTGGTGCAACATCTGTTTGTTCTTCAGAGGTGCCAACAGATGTTTGAAATGGAGGTGGAGGTATGGGTCCAAGTGGTGTAGCAGTGGATTGACTTTTGTCACCATAGGATGAACTTTTGTCAACAGATGATGAACTTGGTGAATCAGTGGTTTGGGGATGGTACTGATCAACAATGGTTGAAACAGCTGAGGCAGAGCTGTGACAGACATTCTGAACATCTGATGCTCCTTGTGTGGACAGACCTTTGCATGGTGAGGGAATCACTATGTCGAATCTGAAATCTTGTGGAGAGACTTGTGGTGTACCTGCACTGTAAGGTTTATTTGTGATATCTTCAAATTTGAATTTATCTAAATCAAACAGTTCTGCAGGATTTGCAGGGATGAAAAAAAAAAAAAACTTGCTACCATCTGATCCTTAATAAAACAGAAGTTAGAAGATCTGTTTGCCCAAAAGACTGTTGATACTACAACCTCTGCTTATACAAGATCTATCAAAGCTAACATCCGCTGGAGCTAACATCTGCCCAAGAACATGCAAGATCTGTTTTGAGCTAAAGTCTGCTAAAGCTAACCTCTGCTGAATTTCATCTAAATACAAAAACCCAAATTACATACATAAATACAATTCCATACATAAACATAATACAAATACATATAAACACACATACACGTATATACATACATAGCCTTTACAAACATACATAAACAAATACCCAAATTCCCAAATTACATACATAAACACAATTCCATACATAAACATAATACAAATACATACAAACACACATACACATATATACATACATATTATATACAAACATACATATATAAATGCCCAAATTCCCAAATTTCATCTAAACCTAATTTCATCATAAAATTTCAAAAATATTTATAAAATCATACATCTAAACCATATATACATACATACAAATAAACACAACAATATACATACAAACATACATCTAAACCTAATTTGTAGAAAAATTACTAACTAAGTTTGCAAATTAGCTTCAAATAGCTTGAAATCCTTCAAAAATGTTTAAAGCTTCAACACCTAACAAAAATCAAAGAAATTAAGCCAAAAACCCAAAAATGTTGATTTTCTTGTCAAGATTGAAACATAGATGTTAACTCACCTCAAAACCCGAGAGATTGGTGAATATTGCTCCACAAAATACCCAAAAATCGTGAAATCGCCGGAAAGAGAGATGAAGTGATTTGGGGTTTTTTTTGTGGAAATGGGAAGCAGAAAACTGTTTCCTGGGTTAATTCGCGCTGAGACCTATACCGACGACATGTCGTTGGTATAGGCTATTATGTCGGCGCTGTAGGTTGCCTGTACCGACGACATGTCGTCGGTATAGGCTTCGTATGGTTTTGACTAGTCAATAAAGTAAAAAATCCTATGCCGACGACATGTCGTCGGTATAGGGCATTCAAGAATTTTTTTAATTTAAAAAAAAAATTTGACCAAAGAAAAATTATTATATTAAAAAAAACAAAAAGAAAATCAAAATTACCCTATACCGACGACATGTCGTCGGTATAGGTTTTCCCCAAAAATTCATTGGGCGCCAACTTTCCTTCTAATCTGCCTCAACCCTATAGCGACGACATGTCGTCGCTTAGGGTGTCCCATTCAAAATTTTTGTTTTCACCTATAGCGACGACATGTCGTTGCTATAGGGTGACCTATGCCGACGACAAGTGTCGTCGGTATAGGCGACGTCGGCACAGGGTCATTTCCTTGTAGTGTAACCTCACCAGCCAACTTCCGCACCGAACCCTCACCTCATACTGCTTTAGATGCCAATTCCTTTGGCTTGAATTATGCTAACTCATGGTTTGACCAATCCTCTAATCCTTCAGGTTTCGGTTTTACCGCTAATATGCCTAATTTTTCAGATATTTGTGAAGAAATTGATTCTTGGATTGCCGACTCTGAAGCCACGTCTCACATGGCCAACAAAGTCTGTATGGTTGATAATGCTAGTCCTTATCTTGGTTATGAAAAGGTTATAGTGGGTAATGGTATGGCTCCACCCATAACACATATTGGATAAACCACGCTCACTTTATCTAATCATAATCTTTTGCTAAAACACGTCTTAATTGTACCTATATTAAACAAAAAACTTATTATCTATCAAAAAATTGGTACTTGATAACCCTAGTTCTATTATTTTCTCATATCTTGGTTTATCTATACAAACCTTGACGGGACAATTTATCCATCGACTGCACTCTAAATCATTTCGGCTCTACTCTCTCGTGGCAAGGACTTCCAAAGCTCAAACCATTTGGCACAATCGCTTGGGTCATCCTTCCTATTATGGTTTTTCACGTGTTTCTTGTTCTTCAAATAATAATAATAATAATAATAATAATAATAATAATAATAATAATAATAATAATAATAATAATAATAATGTTGTTGGTTCTTCTTACAATGTGTCTAAATCTAATCAATTACCATTCTTACCCTCCTTGACGCGTAGCAGTAACCCGTTATACATTATACATTGTGACATATGGGGATCATCCCCTATTGTCTCTCTCTCTAACTATCGCTATTTTAGTATCTTCATTGATGATTATAGTCGTTTTACGTGAATGTGCGAATGTGGGAACATAACGAACTTAAGAGTTGTAGGAAGAACCATGTCCCAAATAAAGTGAAGATCAACATCTATGTGGTTTGTGCGTTGATGAAAAACATGGTTGATATGTTAGACATTTCACATGGATGTATCCATTGTCCCATCGCTCCCAAGCGTTTGTTATGTTTAGACATTTCAAACATTTAGCGAAAAATTTATTTTCCACAACCATCAAACATCTTCAATGTGACGTTGCTCCAGAACTCACTCAAGGCATTATGACTAAATTATTGTCTGATTCTGGCATTAGCTACCGCATTTCATGTCCATATACTCCATAATAGAAGGGCGTTGTCGAAAGGAAAATACGTCATCTCTCAGAAACTGCTTGTTCTTTACTTACTTATGCCAATTTATCTAAACTCTACTCGTATGCTACCTATGCCACATCCACTTTTTTAATTAATCATCTACATTCCAAAACTCTTGGTCATCTTTCTCCTTATGAACGTATGTTCAATTCCAAACCAAAGTACGCTCATCAACGTACGTTTGGTTGTCTTTGTTATATGTTTCTTGGTCACATATGTCAAGAAAAACTCTCACCAAAATCTATCCCTTGTATATTCCTAGGATATGCTCCCAATCATCATGGTTATTAATGTCATGATCCTCGCTCTGGTTGCACTTATACTTCACGCCATATTGTCTTTCATGATGGCATTTTCACCATTCCTCACCCTAGTATCGAACCTTCCCAGCTCACCACCACCTTTCCTCATGATTCGACCTTACCCAAGCCGCATTCTCATCCTCCACCAATCCTGACCCACCACCTCTCTCACCCCCATCTCCACCTTCCCCCCACTACCCCCTTCCTTACCGCTGCCCTTCCCCCTCATCCTCCACCTCCACTTCCATTCACTTCTCATAACACCCATCCTATGGTCACACGAACTGTGATAGCACCCATCATCCGAAGCTTTTTCCTAATCATATTCTATTTCAAGCTTCCTTACCTACAACTACTAAACCTACCACCTTTGCTCAAGCAAATAAACATTAAGAATGGCCTGTTGCTATGCAATAAGAAATTAATGCTCTAAGTTATAATGATACACGGGTTTTGGTTCCTGCTCCCCTTTCGAGCAATATTGTTGGCTGCAAATGGGTATACTGCATTAAACGTCACTGTGATGATACTATTAGCCGTTACAAAGCTAGGTTGGTTGTCAAAGGGTTTCATCAAACTCGGGGCATAGATTACACTGATACTTTCAGTCCAGTGGTTAAACCCATAACTATTAGGATGATTTTATCTATTGCCTTTTCATGTGGATGGGACATTCAATAAATTGATGTGAATAATTCTTTTCTAAATGGTGATCTCTCTTAAGCAATGTACATGTCTCAACCTCCTTGTTTTACTGACTCGACCCTCCCGCATCATGTGTGTCTACTTAAAAAGGCAATCTATGACTCAAACAAGCACCACACGCATGGTTTTCTTAGTTTTCCTCCACACTCCAGGGTTTTGGGTTCCGCAAGTGTATTTTTGACACTTCCTTATTCCTTTACCATCACAACTCTATGACATGCTATATTATTGTCTATGTTGATGTTATAATATTTATAGGGAACTTGTGTAACACCAAAAAATTCAACCCAATTTAAACATTTTAAAACACACGGAAGTTAGGTCCCAAAACAACATTTAACGTATCCACACGTTAAGATTTACAAACACGAATTAAAATAACATGATTTCCACAAAATTAGTTTAAATAAAGATCACCAACAAGTTATCCACAACTTGTGATAACCCCAAATAGTTTGTAAAGACTCCATACGAGAATATATACAAAAACCAATTACAAAACATGACCACAAGAATCCAATCCACATGATGCGAGACCTGAGATTACTCCGAATCTTTCCCTACAATCAAAACATCAATTTGAACATGGTTAGTAAAGATATGTAGCCCTAGGGACCTCCCACAAGTCCTTACAACAACGACATGCCAAAACCCCGAAAACCCGAAAATCGCAGCGCCTATCAGACTCAAATGGGCGTATCATACGCTCTGGGCATATGAGGCGCTGGCAGCAGGTCAAATATTCCTGAAAATTGGTTTTTAGCCTATGCAACCCCCCGTCGATTGACCCGTTTGCATATTTAAGCTATTAGTCATCATAAACTAATGTTTAAACTACATATATGACCACCCACATGTATTAATATGAAATGGTTAATAATTCACCCCATAAACACCATGTACTACTAAATGAAACCCAACCAATATATATTTAGTTTTCATTTCTATCAATCAAGAGAAGTTATAGGCCTCAAGACACCAATGTGAGACTCATAACTTTAACACCAAATATGATATCCTAAGATCCCGTTCACCACATATGAAGTTCTAGACCTCAATACATCATTGTGAGGCTCGAGACTTCAACCGCCAAATATGGAGTTCAAGGCCTCAATGCACCATTGTGAGGCTCATGACTTCAAACACCAATTGTGAGATTCCAAGATCTCAATCACCGACATGTGAAGTTCTAGGCCTCAATGCACCATTGTGAGGCTCATGACTTCAAACACCCTACCAATAATCCACATACCACATTATAGTTTGACTATTTACCACATAAGTCAAAATAGACCAATACACATCATAGTTTGACTCTTTAACACCTAAGTCAAATACACCATATACCACATTATGGTTTGACTCTTTACCACCTAAGTCAAATACACCAATACACCACATTACACATCATAGTTTGACTCTTTAACACCTAAGTCAAATACACCAATACACCACATACCACATTATGGTTTGACTCTTTACCACCTAAGTCAAATACACCAATACACCATATACCACATTATGGTTTGACTCTTTACCACATAAGTCAAAATACATCTATTTACCACATTTGCACAATCAAGTTTGACTATTAACCACATAGTCTAATTACACCAATTTCAACATAATAGTTTGACCTTATACATCTAAAGTCAAATTACACAAATTTCACCATTATCCACAATGGTGTAACTTATACCATATTAAGTCAATTTAATCCAATTCCACCACATACTACATTCAAGTTTGACTAATAACCCCATAGTCAAGATCTACATACAACATGTAAATAGAATTTAACACAAAATCTACTTACATGTAACTACTTATCTACTACTAAGTAAGTGCAAAGCACTTACCTTTGCCAATGAAGCTTCCAATTCTTCATCCAAGCTAGCCACTCTATACGTTGATCACCTAAACAATCCACTTGTTTAGTAATCTAGTAAACTCCTACAAAATCACCAATTTGATGTTTGACACCCACCCAAGATCTTATGATCATTACTACCATCTAACCTTGGTTTATTAAGCTCCATACAAGATTTTAACCATTACCAAACCAATTCTACCCATTTTGACCCGTTAAGGATTTCACCTAATTTCCATAATTTCATCCAATTCATTAATCACAAAACAATTGAGTGTTCCACTTGAATATGTGTTTATATAACACCATAAACACTTAACCAAACTCAATTCATCATTTAAACACCTTCAATTACAAAAACCCTAATTTGGGTCTCAAGAACCCTAATTTTGAAATAATCAAATTGGATGGTTCAAGGATGTTATTAAGCATTACACACCCTTAATCAAGCTAGATAACAAGTTCTTAATCATAAACAACCGTCAATTCAACCCTTAGCTTTATTTTCACCAAAACCCACCAAGAACACTTCTAATGGATGTTCAAGGGATGGAAGGATTGCTAACATGATATTTGCTTGAAGATGGACACTACAAATCCATTTGATTTCTTCATGCAACTCTTGAATCCAGATTTTGGCTCCTTTTCTCCCCCTTTCTCTTGCAATCCACAACACACACACACACACACTCTTGAAAGAGCGTGTGTCACCATTTTAATCCCCCACCCAAATCAAGTTTGAGCCAAATACAAGATCAATCTCTGCACTTGTAATATAGACTCCTTGCTCCAAAAGTACAAGTTTCCACAATTTACAAATTGCCTCCAACTTCAATTTATATAAATATACCCCCTTACAATATATTTATTATATTATGGGTAAACCCGAAAGTTGGTTCGTTACAAATCACACCCCCTAATTTTGGGTTTCGTCCCCGAAACCCGATCTACCAAAAGATTAAGGTAACACTCGAGTATCTATCCTCAGATTCCCGAGTAGTTTTCGGCCCTCATCTAATGATTCAACTAAACCAACACTTGGTTAATCAGCCTATACCACAAGCGTTTCACCTAGCTACCTAAGGTAGCCATCGGTTCCTCTAGATGAACATTCATCATCCGCCTCAACACCGTTATGAGAAGTAACATCCACTTCTCTAGCCACACATTCCTGTGGTTGAACCACAAGGAATGTATCATTAAGCTACACGATCCCCCGAGTAACTCCCAACGACATACCACTTTACAAACTAAAGTGAAATCTTAACAGTTCCATTAAACGGGGACTTAACCTCCCACATTTTCGAATTTGATACACCCCCTTATTATGGGAAACTTTTGGTTCTCATTTGAATTTCAATACACCTCCTCCCTAAATCCACTTAGGGTTTTCTATCCACCTTGAGTGGATTTTTCAATCACACTCAATAAACAAGATCTTTCACATAAAGACTTGAATTACACCATAATGCTTAGTTGCACGACAACGAATAACACCCAACGAAAACGGTATTCGACACCGTTCACCATTTAGTAATTCAATCAATCGAATATGAATACTCAAATGGTAGATTATATGACACCATCTTTTAATCAACGATAACTAATCACCTCGTTTCCTCCAAAATGAACAAGAAACTAACACTTCAATTCTTACTCAACAGGTATAGATATACCAAGTCATAATCACACACTAGATTGTGCCTCTTTTCATTCCTAGCCACCAAAGATAAACTCCAAAACAACATATAACAATCCATGAGACATATAAGTCTCATTCATCACTCATGAAGTTTAAGGACTTCAAGAATACCGATGAAGTTCGAAGACTTCAATTCAACCTTTTAACGTTCGCCCGCGTATAGATTTATCAATTCCCTATCCAAGTTCTCTCCATTAGTTGTTACAATGAGGCTCACAATTGACTAGGAGAATATGCGATACTCCTGCCTCGTTGTATAAATAGACATAATCGAGTCTCATGCACGAGTCACCAACACACCCAACAAGGCATACGGTCTTTCTATAGAAGGTCACGTCAAAGGCCAAAGACAAATCCACTTTTATAAATCCAACACCATGATTATCCTAACGACTTTAGCGTAAGTCATGCCTTGAGATTCAATATCTCAATCTTACAATCCCCCTTTGAAGTTCAAAGACTTCATTTTCAATCATCGGCCGTGAAGTTCTAAGACTTCAAATGCCATTTATGAAGTTATAAGACTCCAAACCTTATATATCTCTTGATTACTTCAATCATGTCTGGTCAACATATAAGTCTTCGGAATTCACAGCCTCGTCCACTAATAGATTTCCACTAAATCCAAGATGGCACACCAATTCATTCCAAAAGGCCCCTCCTTTTAGGAAATTTCATGAAACTCACGAAGTTAATGAGCTTGAATGACTTTGCTTTGAAGATAAAAACAACTATCATCGAATAAACGGCCATCGAATTTGCATACATGGGCCTATATACCCTTCACATTGGTCCATATATACTATGGAACTTCTAACAAGGTAGAAAGTTACATTCACAATCCCATAGTATTCATAAAGGAAATGATACCAATCATGGGATATGTTAAAACTAGGACTTTTAGTCACATGTTCAAACCCGACAGAAAGTACGTATACATTTTTCCATTCTTCTTTTCCTCGAGAGAACGGTTACACCCCAAGAAGTGACATTAAGGTATAGAACCCTTATGAACTTCTTCACAACTGAAACATCAAGTATTCCATTACCCCAATTGGTGTTAATGGCATGAGCAGGCATACACCAATTCTTGTGCCCCGTGTTTCACCGTTTCTAGGCGAGAACAGGCCGACACATCACCCTTTAGTCATACTCGACATTGGTACGATTACTAAGTAACCTCACAATTTCCACTACAATCTTAGGACTCCATTCCATGCGATTTTTTCACCCACATCTTTCGACTATTAACTCATACATTTGACAACATTATGAAATCTGCAATGTTAATCACCTTCCAATCCATCGGTTCATAAATAATCTCGTCCCATAATTAAGCCAAAAGACTTTAACCCCCTCTTTGGTAGATTAGAAATTGATAGCCTTAAATTTCTACTTTCTCCCCCCTTCATTCCTGTGCTTTAACTCAACACAATCACTTAGAATGCATCCCGATTTGTAAACACCGAAGCACACAACATTAGAACTAAAATACTAAAATGTAGAGTATCCTATCGTCCCCCACTTGTTCCCGAGTTTGATATCCTTGTATCAAATAAGACTCAAATCCATCGGAGTTGTACACCACGAAAGAGAATCCACTCTATAAGTCAATTGATAGCATCGAGTAACCCGATCTATCTTCATTCTTTCTGATACTCCAAGATTTGGGCAAAACCGCACTTAGTTATACGACATGCCCATAATCCTTTGATTATCTCACTTGGTCTAACGTACGTGAAGAAAACTACCAATTGAAAGATCCACATCGGCTTATGGACAAAGCTAGCTCAAGAACGTCTCTCGAGTTCACCCTGTTGCATTACCTCCACACCTTTAAGCCTTTCTCCATACAAAGAACTTCTAACCGAAGAATCCACCGATTTCCGGAGTTGACTCTCCGCGAGTAGTACTCCATTCGCTTATCACAATGGATTGCTTCAAGGCCAATACCGCTAGTGATGTATCGTTTGTTAAACAACGAATAAACTCCCACCATTTACTCCTTTGGCTCGCCCACCACGAACCCCTTTTGAAGACAAGGTTTCCTTCCTCCACGTATTCGACTACGTTTGATCATCCCACCCTTAAGGCTTCATGCGGTTCTTCAAAGTATCGCATCAATGAGTTCCTATCTTCCTTGAAGGAACATTGGCACAACATAAAAGAAAGCTTTAGCAATCTTCCATAAAGTTACTTTCCATTCTCCCGACTAATCCCAAACTTAACCCCATCCTCAAGGTGATACACCCATAGACTCTATCACACGTGAGTCTTGAAATCGACTTCTATCTACAAATTCCACCAACTAAGTTATGTTTCCCCCGGTCATCCCGACTAAAAAGTAATAAGTTTGTAGGTGTTCTACCTACTTATATGCCTCTAGTTTTACTCTATAAGGCTCTACTTCTTCCAATGTGTATATTAACTACCCATGCATAATCATCTATGCACAAACATACTATATACATATACACATATAACCTGCCAAATATATTTCGTGTTTTTTTATTATTGCGCTTTTTCTGTCTCGAGCGTGCGCTTTCTTTGCGCCATGCGCCTAGACTCTGGGCAATATGCGCCTTGCGCCTTCGACAACATAGATATATATATATTATATATATATATATTATTTTTGTTTATAAAAGCCCCAACTTATATTATCCCTTTATACTATTACCCTACTTAGAAAATTAAAAAAACACACTACTTTTCCTATTAACTCACTAAGAAATTAAAAAAAAGGTTCACTAGATTTTCAAACTTATTAAAAAATAATAAAATAATCGTTATGTATGATTCGTTAATAGTTATTCGTTATTCGTTTGTTGTAGCTTTTGATTATAACATTATAAGTTTATATTATGGGGCCTGTTTTTTTTTTCATGTCCCGGGCCGAAAACGTTTTGAAGATTCTCGGGACCGGCCCGGTACGTAGCGTGTCATTAAAAGGGGGTAGATGACACGCTAGAGCACGTCAAAAAAGACTCTGTCATAAAGGAAGATGACGCTTATTTGATTGCCATGGTTTTAACTGTTTTAAAACTACGAGGTTAAGTCTAGCCCTAGCAAGTAACATCTAATTTCCTTTGATTTCTACTCCTAAAAGGTTCCTAATGAATGTATAATTAGGTCATGATTCATTTCTGTCTGGAATCAATCATACATGAAAACATACAAACACAATAAAAGTAGAGATTGATACCATCTGCAAATCTTCCTATAATTTGATGATATGGACCGAATAGTTCAAAAGCTGCTTAAATGTAGTTTTAATGCATCAATCTCCTACTACAGTTTTTGTAATTATGTTCTGGAGTCCCACAACATATTAGCTTTTCTTACAATCAGCCCACAACATATTAGCTTTTCTAACAATCAGCCCTATATGCAACATGTACATCTATACACATTTTCCAATTGCAGTCTGCACATAAAAATTAATAAGCCAAAGTGCCAAACCATCTGCAATCACTTTTTTCACATATACACTGCTGAATCATGATGAAAAAAAAAAAAAACAGACTAAACAAAAATCATTTTATATGCTTCAATTTATGTTTGAATTTTGACCTAAATCAGCTGCAATTCCAAATTTGTACATTAAATTGCAGGATTGCAAACCCTAGCATGAACTCATATGATTCACATAGAAGTATATGAATCAATTCAAACAATAAAACCCTAAAGGTTCGAGAATGCATACCAAATAGATCGAAATTTGTTGATGCTCAATATGAAAATAAAAAATAAAACTCATAAAATAAAAAAAATAGTCATTCTGGTTTCGACATAAACAAAGCAGGGTTGTATAGGGTTGTATTGTATGCTTGTTCAAGAATGAAATACAAGTCATATTCTGTACCCAATTACTCTTATATTCTACCATCTAACAATAAACAGTTGGAACATTCATATCATCTCTTTTAAAAGTACATAAACACTTGTATCAACACCACACACACTCATATATTACACTTCCTTTATTATCACCACAACAGTACTTAAACACTCAACCAGCCGACTCATCAACGTCGATTCCTTCACCCACTTTCCCACGTTGACGACCACCACTTTGATCGCCGCTGCTCAGACCACCCTTCCGCCCAATCTCTTGGTACCCTTCTGTGCCCAGTTGATCCCTCCTCGTCTGCCCTCCTCGACTCCTCCCTTCAGCAAGGTGTTGTTGAGCCTCGTAGCTTTTTCCGCCGGTGCCGCCAGGAACCACCGTCTCTCCTCTCCTGGCTCGGTCGTCTAGCTCCTTACGCTGCTGTTCTGACGTCATGTTTTCTGGCGATCTTGTGTTGATGATTTGGATACCTAGCTAGTTCTGATGATAATAAAGAGGACGGACTTTTATACATATATAAGCATTGTGTAGATAGATGATGAGTGATTGATGATGTGGTGATGGAGGGAGGTTAATCAATGGACACGTAAATGACGGCGGTTTGTGAGGAAGCTGCTGTGCCGACACGTATGAAGGAAAGATACATGATATGTTGTTCTTGGGACTCGATCATGGAGTGGACAAAGATATGGACTTCGTTATTTATCATCTCTTAAAATCAAATGTAAATCAAACGTAAGTTTTTGTTTTTTAGACGTCCCTCAAGTTTTTATATTTTTAAATAATACCCGTAAATTTTCTATGAATTCAAGTGTATCTCTCAAGTTTCTTAATATCCTTTAAAATTTTAAATTCTCAGGTTTACATATGCAGAGGCGGATCCACCTCAAAATAAGGGCGGGCCAGTGCCCAATGTCCGGTCCAAATAAGGCCCATAAGCCCATTCCATGTCCATTTTTTTGAACTGCTGAAACATACGATTAGACTTCCCCTCGCGTCCATGCTCGCTAGTCCGCCTCTGACGTCCCTTGCACTTCTATCTGTCAGCCCTGTTCCGATCAAATCCGGCATCGCAAGAACATCCCTGCCGTCGCCGGCCGGAATTCGAACCCCTCCACTTAAAGCTGGCCGGAATTCGAAGTCTAGGGTTTTCGGTTTTTGATTTCTAATTAACTGATTTCATTAACTGATTTCATGTAGTAACGGGTAAGTTTTCAATCCTTTTTACATTAGTTTTTATCTCTTGATAGTTGATAACCCGATTTTAATACAACTTAGTTGTTAATTTACATAAATACATATTTGAATATTGTGAATTTCTTATGTATTGCTTTGAGTTGGATCGTTGGTGATATGTTTGGTGATATGTCATCATTTATACATATTTAACATACATAATAATCCCACATTATGGTACTAATTGAATGATAACCTTGCAATTTATGCTTAAAATAATTAAATTTTGTAATTGCAGGTTATTCGGTGTTGAAAATATAAATCAAACTAAATCCTTTCAAAAACACCAAGAATTCAAGCTTCTAGAAGGTTTATTCCCGGAGCATTGACCCCCAAGAAGTCAAAATTGGTCAACAATAGTCAATAGGAGCTAAAAGACAAAAGCTGGAAGAAAGTTGAGGGTTGCACGGCCGTGAATCCCAATGCACGGTCGTGCATTGCCCTTTCTTCTCCTCCACGCCCCAGTACCGTGTACTATGTACCCTGTTTGATTCCCTGGGCCTTTGCACGACCGTGTAACCCATTGCACGACCGTGCATTGCACATTTTGAGGCCTATAAATAGGAGGCTTGAGTTCTTCATTCCACAAACCAATCCAGACCTAAAAAACACTCAAGAAGAGAGCATTCTCGTAGTTAGAGTAGAGGGGCTCTTCCTCCTTGTTTCACAATAGGGGAGCCTACGAAACTCATCATTACGCTAGTCGTTATGGCCATTCGTGGCTAAAACTTCTTTGTATTGCTAGGGTGAAGATGATGTTTGGTGCATGTTAATGTTTAACCTATTAATGAAGTGGTATGTTTATGTTTTTAACTAATTCCTTCTCAAAAACCATCTTTTGATGGGCTTTTATTATTGTCTAAATCCGTCTTTATATTTGTGAGTGTCTTGATTTTAAAGAGTAAGATCGTAAAACCCTTTTTAATCAAACTTCCTTTGAAACTCGTACGTCTTTATATGAGCAGAGATTGATAAGAAAAGGCTTGGTCTATACTTCTAAGATCGTACATCTTTATACGAGATTATTATGCGACCAAGAATTGGTGAACTCATGTTGGGAACGGTACATCTTTATACTTGGTCACAAGTTTGTAGTAGTCATACCACTGAATTAGTTAACTTAACATTATCACGTACCAAGCTGATTCGAATCCCGAAGCAATACATTTCGTAATCTGATCATTTTCACTTTATTTACTTTTCTGCTATTTACTATTCTGCTAGTTACATTTATGTTACACACTTAATGCACATTTTTACTTTTATGTTATTTACTTTACCGTCATTTACTTTTCTGCTCCACAAGCACACAAAACCCACTCACTAATTAATCAGGCTAAACGATAACAAAAGTTGAGTATTGGAACTCGACCGTGTCCATTGGTTCGATACTTGGTTCTTACCTAACTATATTACGCTGCGATAGGTACACTTGCCTATTGTGTGTGTTTTAAGTTAACGTAATTATCATTCTAATTTATAAATTTAAAACCTGATCTTGTGAAATCAATCTAAAAATATATTTACTTATATTTTTTTTTACTTATTTCACGAACACATCATTTGGGCTTTATGTTATCTTTGTGTAATTGTGTATGTTACTATGTTAGATGTTAAATTTATATTGGTTTTTCATCTTGGAACTCTTTTTAATAATTTCTTAAAAAAAAAGAACCATCCTCAAAAGAAATTCCATCTGGTAGTATGAATAGTCCAAGACCTATCGCTACTCATTTTATGCCTAAATTAGTTGATTTGGATAGTATTCCATGGGATCCTCCCGATAGGATAAGAATTTTATTGTCATTTCATTTTTTTCTCCGTTCCTTTTTTACCCACCCGTATTCTGCCCCTCCTACAAAAAGTTTATGTATCTGCCACTATACACATGTAATATAGGTAATATACGCTTTTAACTAATTATTTAAATTTCTAAAATATCATGTTTACACATGTAATATGTATAATATACGCTTTTAACTCATTATTGTTTTACTAAATTTCCAAACCTGTCGATGCGTGTTCGAGTCTAGGGTGTGGCAACACTACAAAAAAAAAGGGTATTTGGGACTAAAATTTTAGTCTCTAATACCCCCCATATCAGTACTTAATGGTTATCATAGACTGATTTCGCCAGTCCTCAGTCAATGACGAATACTTAGTGCTAAATAGTTAGGTTAGTAACTGAAAATCAGTCTCCATTGTATGTCACCAACAGGTACTATTAGTTAGTCTCTGACACAAAAAATCAGTCCTTAATTTGTCTCTCGAAAACCACGTTATTTCAGTCCCTAATGCATTTATTTAGTGACTAAAAGTCAGTATCGGATAATAAGATATTTCAATCCCTAATGTGTAATTTTAGGAACTGAAACCAGTCCTCAAAAAATGTCTACATTGTCCCTGATATGTTTCGTTAGATTCGTGATTCCATATCAAATCAGTCTCCAATAAGATGTTTCAACGACTGCAGATTAGTCCCGATAACACACGATTTTAGTCGTTAATATCCTTGTTGTCAGGACTAAAAATCGGTCTCAGATAGCATATTATTTTAGTCCCTAATATGGTTTTTTAGAGTCTAATAATTAGTCTCTAATGTGTTTCTTTAGGGACTAAAAATCAGTGATAGAAACTAATCCCTATTATGTATTATCAGTGACTATTTTCTAGTCTCTAAATGTTTATCTTTTACAAATTGAAAATTGGCTTCCGATACAATTTAATTCAGTCCCGAACATGTATTCAAAACCCGTAACGAATTTCTTTAAGGACTGAAAAGCAATCCCAATGCATGTGTTATATAACTTATTTATAGTTTTATATATTAAATTTCAGTCACTAAACAAAAGTAATATCATTCATAAATCTGTTTCTTGCTTTCCGAAAATCTTTCAAGCATTAATATCATAATAAGAACGAAGTTCATAAATCTGTTTCTTGCCCCTCTCATAAGAATTCTTTTAGTTTTTTTTTACTTTTACTTTTTTTATGTTCATTTGTAAAAAAATTATGTTTTATATTTCTATTTTGTTTTTACTTTGTTAGGGTGAAAGGGGCGCACAATTCGGCTTGGGCGAGTAAGAAAGAAAATTGTTGGGTTGAAGCCTTTTGGACCGGCTGGGTTGGCCCCTTTTGGGCTTATTATGGCTGGAACACAAGAAAAAGGACAGCCGGCCCTAATTTTCTTAGTTAGTAGTTGCCTAATTAATTAACCCTAATCTAGTATTATAAATACCCCTATGATGTAATGTAATCTTTGAACACCTAATAATAAAGAACCCTAGTTGTAAAGTGGACATAGGCCAATCTTGGCTGAACCACTATGATTATCGTGTCTCTATTTTTCTGCTATCGCGTGCGCGTGTTTGTGTGTGGTTTTCCGTTGCGTTACCGACTCTGATTCTAACAAGAATGGCCGGGTAAAAGGGGAACACCGCCCCCTTTGATCCGAGTACCCAAACCGAGTAGATAGGTCGAGTATTTTTACTTGTTTGTGGGTAAGGCAATAGAGTCGTTGTCAACGGCTAGAAAAGTAAATGGGGTCGGTTTGGAAGCCGTTGGGGTTTTTCTTAAATTACTAAACTTTCATATATATATATATATATATATATATATATATATATATATATATATATATCTTTCATACTCACCAAATCTACACAACAAACGTATTTACACTCTCAAAATCTTCATACTACAAAAAAAATGGAAGGGTCATCAAAACGTTCACCGAATCGCATGATCATCTCGTAGAACTGTACTTGTCGATTGTAGTGCCACGTATACGTGAAATTGCGGCAACGTATGGATGGCAATGCACCTTTTAGGTTTTTTATTTTTATTATCTAGCTTTTATTTTTATGTTAATTTTCTAGTTTTTTTTTAATTTTTATTTGTAGTTTTTTAATTTTTATTTTTCTAGTTTTTTAATTGTATTATGTTAATTTTTATTTAATGAAATTGACTTTTTTATTTAAATGTTTATTTTATTTTTAAAAAAGTTGGTAAGTAAATGAGTAGTTTGAGTAGGGTGTTTCCAATAAAATCTGAGTAAATGAGTAGTTTTGAGGTGACAAAATTCTATTAGGCAGTTTGATGAGTCAAATTTTTTGGTGAGTTGTGTGCCCCCTGCACCCTTACTAACTTTTTTAACGAATTTGTCGTTTCAATGTTAACTCATATTCACGTCGTAATTTATCTATTTCTCGATCTCCAAAACCGAATCCGACAACTTCATATGTTTCTTTTATGTACTTAGTTACGTTAATGTTAACGCCACAACACATGTAACGGAGTTCGCAAACCCGCCGCATCGCGCAGGCTTAATTTCTAGTTTTTTTTTTTGTTTAAATATCACTTTAATTGAGGAAACTAAATTATTAATTACTAAAAACGGATGTTGGTGTGTGGCTGTATTACCGTTTGGTGAACAGTAACCTTCATATACAAACATGATAAGATGAAATAGAAACCAAAGTGGATGTTTGGTGATTCGTTGAAATAGAAACCAAAGTGGATGTTTGGTGATTTGTCGTTTCAACGTGCTCATTTTTATCGACGTTTAACGTGAGTTTTTAGTAATTAGTGAGTATCACCAACGATCGACCCATTAGCAAATCCATGGAAGGCATGTTCTAGTGGTTAAGTAGGAAGGAACTGCCAGGACTGTAAAGTGTAACCTCCACTGAAAAACATGTTTAACTGCATTAATTTAGTGCATTAGAGAGTTGTATCTTATGTTGTAAAATATATATAAGTAAATTTCGTAAAAATGGTAATATTACAAAATTGTCCTCCTCAAATGTTTTATATATAGTATAGATATATATATAGAGTTTCTTGGTTCCTTTCCTAAGAAGGAGTTTTTTCATGATTCTCTCCCTGTATATATATATATTTGAGTTTCTATGATCGTGTTTCTAGTGGTCCAACAACATTCATTTTAAGATTATCTTGATGAATCATGAACCGGGCTAATCAAACCAAACAATTGGATTACAAATCATATACTTGATTTAATACACATTCCGTCCCACCGTGTAACGAGATCCATTCATATAGTGCGTGATTTACTATAAAGTTTCATTTGTAATTTTTAGTATATTACACGTGTTTTAATTTATTCCATTTTAATAAATAAACTTGTAAAAAGTGTTGTGCTCGTAACTCAAAACCATTTCTTGTGCATCTTAAATAATTGAACTTTTAAGAGGAGGAAAAGTTGAATATAGATTTATGATGAAAAGAAAAAGAACAGGTCAGCATAAAACTTATGGTTCACTTACACTACAAAAAAAATATCATTTAGTGGCACACATTTTTAATGGCATTTACGTTATATGTCACTAGTTTAGATTTTTAGTGGTAATTTATATATGCCATATTAGCCTGATACATACTATCAGTAGGGATGAGATCGGTAACATACCGGTATCGAACCGTCACCGGTACCGAAAATACCGATACCGAAAATTACAGAAACCCTATACCGAATATCGTACCGAAATTGTTGGTTCGGTACTGGTACGATACCAGTATCGGTACCGGGATTTCGGTACTTTACCGGTTTAGTACCGCTTTGATTTTTATCTATGTACAACGGGAGTCGGGAAAACATTACTTTTTACATTACAATCAATTATTCATTTATTAAAAAAAATAGTATTTCTTAATAAAACAATTATTCTTATAATCTTATGTACTTGTTAAATATTTATAAAATAGTAGTATGAGATTTTATAAATGTATAAATGATTGCAATATATGAAGATTTTAAAATATAACAATTCACTTCAGTTAGCCACTTTTTTTTATTTTACATCCAGATTAAAAAAAATCTTTGAACATATGACATTTTACATTATTCTATCTTTTCATATATTTACTTTTATTTGATGTAGTTTCTACTTTCCAGTAGACTAAAAACTCAAAGCTTTGATACAAGGTTTGAGAATTGAAATTGTAGAATATAAATCTCTTCGAATATTATGTTGCAGTAGGGAATATAAATCGTGAATTGATATAATTTAAAATTCTATCGGTACAAGGCAGTAGTTATCATGGTATTTTAAAACTTCTAAAAACTTTTTATATTCTCGATAATCGGTACTAATACGGGAATTGTCGGTAAATACCGGTACCGATACCGTCCAGTACCGATACCGAAATACTTAAAAATTAAGTACCGGTACCGTTATCATCGGTCGGTACAAGTTCGGTACCGGTACCGGTACGACACCGGTATCCGGCACCGAATGCTCATCCCTAACTATCAATGGCATTTAGTTTTTTTTTGCCACTAATCTAAAATTTTCACCCTAAAATTAATAATTTCCCTCCTCTCCGAAAATTTCACGTATCGGTCCCCTCTACCCTTCCCCTCCAAAAATTTCAGGTCATTTTCAATCGACTTATCCTTCTCCTCCAAAAATTTCACTCACCTCTATCCTTCCCTTTCAAAATTTCATTCCAACGTCGCCATCACCTTCAATTGCAATTGGCGCTACCTTTGATTGTACGTTTCCGTGTAATCCGTCGCCAGTACATTCAATTGAAGTTTTGATTTCTCCACAATTTCTATAGTTAGAAGAACCTTAGGTAAAATTTACTTCGTTTTGTATCTGTTCAAAGTTCTAGGTCAGAAATGTTTATGCACTTATTGTTATTTTCAATCTTTCAAATTTAGATTGATTTTGTTGCGCTACGCCAAAATTAGGTTTAATTTACTTGTTTTGTTTTGTGATCGGAAAATGGATTACCCGGAGGTATAGTAATGAACTTATGATCAATAGCTTCGAATTTGTTCATTGTCTTGCATACGTTTTTGACCGAGATTCTAAGCTTGTACCTGTAGGTTGAGAAACTTGTTAAAATGTGATTCTATTAATGGATAAGAATACTTTCTTGCTTTTGTAAATTTAAGATATGCTTCTTGTTACATAGGTGTATAACAAATTACAATATATGCAATTACAAATGATGATTTCGCCAAAATTCTTAAAATGTGAATCTAGAACCTCAAAATATGTCATCTATGCTCGAACTCGACTCGTTTAACTTGAAAAGAGCTCGAGCTCGGCTTGTTTAGAGCCTACTGGTAAGCTCGAGCTCGACTCGTGAGTAGTTTTTCAAGCTCGAGCTCGGCTTGTTTAGAGCCTATTGGTAAAACTCGAGCTCGACACGTGAGTAGTTTTTCAAGCTCGAGCTCCGCTCGTCTCGTTGATGTAACCTCCTTGTGCTCCATGATTGTTGTGGTTTGTTTCAATGATTCACTTATATTTGGATGAACAACGATTGGGTTTTAGACTAGACTGTCTTTGTAACTGGTATGAGGAGGCTGTTTGATCTAATCTAATTTTCATTTATTTATGGAGGAGATGAACATTCTAATAATTTGAATATGAAATAATAATAAAAGTTAGTTATCTAGGTTTCATTTATTGTAAAAATCAAATGAATAAAACTTTTATCACTGGGAATATGATTTTGTTGAAGAAAATAAACAGGTATGGTTAAATTTTAAAGTAAAAGTTTCATTTGTTTCATGTCGTTTCCACCCCGTGTTATGGTTTTATGTTGTTTTGCACATGCAAATACACAAATCGAACCCTGCATTTGGTTTGTTTTTGCGTTATGTTGGACCGAATGATTTGATTCTCATGCCCTCGTCTACTCTCTTTTTGAACCATTCAATCCAATAGCTGTTTGTCGTTTTTCCGTTTTGGTTAGTAGCCAAAGTGCACCTAGTATTTTTTTTATTACTTTTGCCATAAGGGTTTCTTGAGAGGGTTAAATTGAGGAATTATTTTGCACTATTATACGTTTATTGGTTTTCATTTTTCCTTGTTTTGAAAGATGTGGTTGCATACTGAGAGCCAACACCCAAATACCATTAATCCTCAAAGATTTGGTCAAAAGTATGTGAGCAAGGAACTGATCTTTTCAAAAGCATCAAAGAGAGCTCAGGGTGAAGGTTAGTAAAGTTACATGTTATGGCTTCATGCATTTTAATTTATATAATATCTTTTTTGACCAGAAGAACTGAATCAAGAAAACATTGAAGCTTTAGTTGCTGAGAGTCAACTGGTATCAAGCCAAATCTCTTTGACTTCTTGCTTCTGGTGTATAACTAGCTACATATTTTGTCAATAGGTGAAACTTTAGGCCTCAGACCTAGTAGATGTGTTCGTTGCTAACATATTTTATATTTTTTTATCATGTTGTCTTCTTAATATGAACAGTACGTACATAATTTTTTTATCACGTTACTGTACATTCTTATTTTCACAAAGAATATGCTACTCTTTTGGGTGATTTTTATGCTAGCTTTTCAGATATCATAACAAGCATCAAGCTTGCAAAATTTATACTTTTAATGACATTGGGAGTGTCTCATGTAATCTTGGTGATGTCAGGCAAAACTTCCAACCATGTTGAGAATATATCGTGATACAGTTACATCTGATATGAAAACTGTTATCAAGTCAGTTATTGCAGAGCTGCTTTCAGTTCTTCTTGCCAGACCTTTGGACTTTGATTTTAAGTCGGGCGATCGAATTGTTGATGCAGATATATAGTATAATTTTTTTTACTCCAAACACCAACAGAGAAAAAGAAAAATAAAGAAAGCGTGATATTTGCTGAAATTTTAATTATTACGTGTTGGTGCAAGCGAAGGTTCATCACTCGCAAGTAAGTTAAGAAGTTTGCATTCTGAAAGCTTTGTCCAACTTCTTAGGGCTGTTTTCAAGATTTTACAGGTACCGTATATACTTCATTGATTTCTTGTGTGTGCCCGAACTTTCATTTAAAAATAGTTTGAATTCTTAAACTATGCAACCAGATAGCATTAGTTCTTGTAGTGACAATGATGACATAAGATTGTAAGATTGTATAGAAGCACACAGTAGGAATACATTAAGACAACAAGCAACATTTTCAATTCTTTTCAGCTTCTTCCTTAGGCATTAGATCATGACCTAGTGGCATCGGTGATTGCCTCCACAAAAGTGGTGTGATTCCTGCAAGTGCAGGTTTAGGTTGTATTTAGGAGTAAAAAATTGCTCTTCAAAAAAGTATAAAAATTATGCATTGAATATGTTCATCTTTTTCCCCCTCTTAGATCAGCATCAATTGCTGCATCAACTTCAGTTCAAAGTATAGCAACTGATGAAGAGAACATAGATTCTGATTCAGATGATGAACCAGTCCAGCATGAAGTGAATAAGCTTCATTACAGTTCAAAGTATAACGGCTAATGAAGAAAACTTGGATGCTTATTTTGATTCGAGTTTTTATTCAAACATTTGTTAGTTTTGTGTTTTATAGTTTAATATTTAGACTTAATTTGACACTTATTAGACATTTGTTTGTAAACAATTGGAATATGTTTGACGTTATGATTTCTACATTTTATAGTTTTTATTTTATTTTATATTGTAAATAAATAATTATTTTAATTAATCAAAATTAATATGATAAATGTCTATAGTAGCATTTAATTTGATGTAATTTTTGTGGCAAAAGTTATGTGTCACTAAAAGTAGTATGGATATTTAACTAGAAATAATTTTTACCGACACAAATTTGTGCCATAAAAGCCTTTTTTTTAATACAGTGGTTACAAAGTCTTTTTTAATATAGTGGCAAAAAAAGTGCCACTAAAAGCTCAAAAGTTTGTAGTGGCAGACCAAAAAAGTGTCATTAAAAGGCTTTAGTGTTAGTGCTTCTAGTGACACTTTTTTGGTGTGCCGCCCATTCCTAAAGGGGTCTTTAGTGGCATTTTTTTTGTTTTTTGTGTCACTTTTTGTATGCTACTGAATGACTTTTTTGGTGTGCCGCCCATTCCTAAAGGGGTAATTACTTTGCACTAAAATATCACATAGTGTGAAGACTTCAGGTCAACCACAATGACTTGCAAGTCTTCCATGATCAGCAAGTTCCACTGCCTTTAGGGATTTATAACTAAACTACTTTGTTCATCATATGATAAACAATCTTTCCATAATTTCAACCTTTTTTTCTATAATTTGGGTTTGAAAGATGGGGAATACCCAAAGGGGGTTGGGAATCAGTCTTATTTTCATATGTATCATTTTAGTGACAATGGCACATAAATGTGTTGGTAGGGGAAATTTCACAACATCAACTTGTTCTCAACAAGAGATACTAGCTCTTGTCAAGTTCAAACATAGTGTCAAAGATGACGAAGGCATGCTTTCATCATGGGGAGTTGGGAATGACTGTTGTAGGTGGGAAAGAGTCGGTTGTGATGATGCCACCGGAAGGGTTGTTAGTCTTCTTCTCAGAGAAAATGTCAAGGGAGACTACAACTTAGGTTATCGATACATCCACTTATTGGTGAAGAGGTGAATTCTTGTTTGGCAGAGTTGGTGAATCTAAAACATCTAGACTTAAGTGGGAATGATTTTCAACACAGCCGAATTCCAGAGTTCATTGGATCCTTAAAACAATTAAGGTATCTCAATCTCTCTCGTGCAGGTTTTAGTGGTAATATTCCCCATCAAATTGGAAATCTTTCCAATTTGAAGGTTCTTGATCTCAATTCACAGTATCAATTTGATGGGTTGATGACATATGACATGTCATGGATTTTCAGCCTTTCAAAACTCGAGCATCTTGATTTGAGTGGAGTGGATCTTAGCGGAACACAAAACGTCGACTACTTACTTTACATGATTCCTTCCTTATTGAAGCTAAGTTTATCAGGGTGTGGAGTTTCTATGGCTCATCTAGGTTCTCATCATCTTAATTCTAGTAGAGAACTTGCCAGCATCAAGCACTTGGATCTCAGTGGAAATAATTTCAGAGGTCAACTCCCTGGCTTATTTCTGAACCTCACATCACTAACATTCCTTGATCT
Organism: Smallanthus sonchifolius; assembly: GCA_023525975.1. Lineage (NCBI taxonomy): Eukaryota > Viridiplantae > Streptophyta > Magnoliopsida > Asterales > Asteraceae > Smallanthus > Smallanthus sonchifolius. The sequence goes on along the minus strand of CM042043.1, from coordinate 53,802,187 downwards.
TTCAATGAATAATCTTAGTATGGTACATATCTTTGAAAACTTGCTTAGCATGATACCTTCAGTATTAGAGTTGCGTTTGCAAGGTTGTAGGCTCCAAAAGGTCAATCTTTCACCCACTAATCTTAATTTTAGTACACATTCTAACATCCAACACCTCGATCTTAGCATCAATGAAATTAAAGCACATTTCCATCTGTTTTAACAAACATGAGTTCCTTGTTATCCCTTGACTTGTCATATAACTATTTTGATTCATCTATTCCTGTCATGCCTAACCTTATTATGCTCGATATTTCCGAAAATAACTTTAGGCATATTGAGGATGTTGGCATCTGGAGACAGTGTCACCTCAAAGAATTAATTGTGTCTAGGAATAATCTTGAAGGAGAAATAATTGGCTCATCAACTAACGTATCCAAATGCTCTCAAATTGCATTGGAGATTTTGTCTTTATCTTACAATACATTAAATTGTTCAATTCCAAAATCCTTTGGAAGATTGACCAATTTAAGAAGCTTACGTCTATCGTTCAATGAACTAACGGGTCCAATCCCTAAAGCTCTGGGAAAGTTAAGATCATTACAAGAATTATATCTAGCTTACAACCACTTGATTGGTCCTATCCCAAAATTCCATGGGAAACTCACCATACTTGACCTTGCTTATAATAAATTAAGCGGCTCTATCCCGGCATCTCTAGGAACACTCACTTCATTAAGAGTTCTTTCGGTGTCTTCAAATTTGTTAAGTGGGACCATTTCGAATTCAATTGGGCAACTCACTAAACTCTATCGTATAGACATCTCTAACAATTCTTTACAAGGAGTGGTTTCGGATGACCATTTTGCTAATCTCTCAATGTTGAAGTACTTGGATGCAAGTTATAATAATAAATTGCTTTTTAATATTTCACATCAGTGGATAGCTCCATTTCAGTTGAAAGTCGTTCGACTTGGTTCTTGCAAGATAGAAGATAGATTTCCACAATGGTTTCAAAATCAAACGGAGCTTAAGGAGTTGGTGTTGACCAATGCTAGCATTTCTGGACCTCTTCCCACATGGTTGCATCTCCTATCCTCCATATGTGTCTTAGATCTCTCTTACAACAAACTCACCGGTCCTTTGACGAACATACCATTGATGTGTCATTCTAAATATGAGGTTAGGTATGGCAATTATTCAGAAGGCGTGTTACTTTTGCAAAATAATCTTTTCAAAGGGTTGATACCAAGATGGTTATGCAAAAACACAAATTTGAGAGTTCTTGATCTTTCTAGAAATAGGTTGACTGGAAAAATTCCCATGTGTCTATGGAGTTTATACTTGGAGTGTTGCTACTTAGCTCAAATAGGCTATCCAGTGTGGTTTTGAGTCCTTTAGGGTTTCAATCATCCTTGAGATGGTTACAATTGAATGACAATAACTTCAAGGGAGAAATTCCTCGAGATTTTCAGTATTTCACAAATTTGATAGTCTGGGATTTAGGTGAGAACAAAATCTCAGGAGACATACCTGAATGGATTGGAGAAAATATTACAAGCTTGAATGCTCTCATATTGCATAATAATAACTTCTCCGGAAGAATTCCTCACTCTTTGTGCAAATCTAGAGAACTTCGAATTTTAGATCTGGCACACAACAACTTAAGAGGACCCATCCCTCATTGTTTTGGAGAGATGGATGGCATGAAAGTGAAATCATTGTATGGCTTTTCTTTACATTTTTCTGGTTACGTAAATATAAGCCAGGTCCTGAAAGGTGTTGCACTTGACTATACCAAAACCCTAAAATTCATCACAAATATGGATCTTTCTAGCAATAAACTTGTTGGAGAAATACCTGAAGCACTAACGGCACTTGATGCATTGGTGGGTCTCAATTTGTCTTCTAATCATTTTAGTGGGGGTATTCCAGAAAACATTGGGAAGATGAAGGCATTAAATTCGCTCGATTTGTCCATGAATGAGTTGACCGGAATGATTCCTCTAAGCATGTCAGCTTTGAATTTCTTGAGTTACTTGAATTTGTCACATAACAACTTGTCGGGACAAATTCCAACAGGAAATCAATTGCAGACGCTTACGGATCCATCAATATATGCTGATAACACATATTTATGTGGTGCACCGCTTCCAAAGGAATGCTCTCCTCATGGAAACCCAACAAGAAAGAATAAAGAGGAATATGCTAATGAGCCAAACAAGGTATGGTTTTACTTGGACATAACGTGTGGTTTTGCAACAGGTTTTTGGGGTATTATCGGAGTGTTGTTGTTCAAGAAGGAATGGAGACATAAGCTTTTTATGTTTTGTGAGGTAGCCATGGACAAGATATATGTTGCAGTGACGGTTAGAGTATTGAAGACGAAAAGAGGATGCATAGATCCATTAGAATTGAAGTAATCATGGAGTATCTTATTATCTACTACAAATAATTGCTTTACTTTTCAACGCTTCTAGTGTGCTTCTTAATACTGCTATTGTTATCCTATATTTGTAATGCATTTGAACGTGTGTGCTTTGAATAAATAGAAATATGTTCATGTTTGAATCCCGGGATGCATGATAAATCCTCAGATTTTAGATACAGTGGGTTACTGTAGTCGGTAACAATAGGTCTTGGTCAAGCCATTCTGGCTAAGAATTCTGTCAACAACCCATGCCATATTGATTAGAGACCGAGATGACTTGGAGAACAAGATGGAAATCTTGAAGCAAGTTGGAACTATTCAAGAACAAGAGTTGTTTCTTGGTTTTCGTCCTCTTAACCTAGTTCGGTTTGGCTAATTGGCTCTAGCAAACCGGACAACCTTATGACTTGATTCACATTATGTTTTGGTTGTGTTTTATGTATTGCTTGAATGTTGGCCATTTAAGTTTAAACTAGAAATTGTACCCCGCGCTTCGCGGCGGGTACCGGACCTTAAACGGTTGAGGCAGTGACATTAACATGACTTAGTGCACAAAAAACATGGTTAAATATATTTTCCTTCACGATCCACGGAGGGAGCCGAACTTTAAACGGTTGAGGCGGTCACATTATTGTGGCTAGGCACAAAAAGAAATGTATGAAATTACAAGGACTCGGTTGTGGAGGTCGAAACATAGATAAAAAAAACTATTAGATAATAGTACCGATGTTTTTTTCAGTCGGTCTCGGTATAATTTTTCACGGTTATAAGTCGATATAACCCACGATACTTAAAAATATACCTTATTTTGAATACGAATCCGTTTTAACAACATTTACACCATGACGTCAACAAAAAAATAAACAAACAAACGTAAAGGTTATTGAGGAAAAATCAGATTATATACATATATAAGAGTTTAACTTAAAGGCGTATCCACTGAGTCATTATCCCCGTGGGTTTCACATAAAACTCATTTGTTCAATTGGATACCACATAGACATAGTGTTTAAAAATTAGTTAAAACAGTAAATGAAGACATGTTGTTGTCAGCAAACCTATACAACCAGTTTCGTCACAAACCAGTATAATCCAATCACCCAATTTAACAGTGTCAACTTAACCCCTTTAGTCACTCAACCCACTTTAGGTTTTATCATCAATCGAACAAGAGTGTAAAGAAAGAAAACTTAAAACACAATATAAACTATCACTACAACAATATCACTATATATCGACGACTTTTTTTGACCCTATAGCGACGACATGTCGTCGGGATAGCGTATACCGACGACATGTCGTTGGGATAGATGACGTCGGTATTGAGTCGTACCAATAGCCAAGATTGTCGTCGGGATAGGTCAGACTATATCGACGACTTATCGTCGGTATAGAGTCTATTTAAATAATTCAAAAAGAAACCCTATACCGACGACATGTCGTCGGTATAGAGCAAGCTCTGTACGGACGACTTGTCGTCGGCATAGGGTCAACCTATACCGACGACATGTCGTCTGTAAAGGGTTTTTTCATTTTTTTAATAATTTTTAAAAAATGCCTATCCCGACGACATGTCGTCGGTATAGGTCTTTCTGTTTTTTTTATATTTTTTAATTTTTAATATTTTTCCAGAAATATTAAATTTCTAAAAACAGAAACCTGCAAATAATTATATATAAACCATACAAACATTCAAATATCCGAAACATAAAACAAACATATAAATTGTTCGACGCCACAACTTGTTCGATAAACTAAACATTCAAAACAATCAAATATGCAAATTGTTCAAGACAACCTAACAACTACAAAGGCTCAACGACTCCAAGCTAGTTATCATCGCTACTAGTTCGGCGCTCCCACATTCGACGCATTTCATCCATTTGTCGTTGCATTTCAAGCATTTGTTGATTATGCACACGACGTTCTTCCTCTAGTTGTTGATTTTGCAGTCGCTGTTCTTCCTCTCGTTGGGCTTCGCGTTGTTGTTGTTCTTGAAATTGTTGTCGAAGACTAGCCACACGCTGATCAACGTCTTGCCAATGTGGTTGTGGAGAGGGAGTATCGAACACATCCGGTGTGGGATTACTCACCACACGACCAACACCCCGAATATGGCCACGTCGATGACCCAATGCACGCTCCATGCATGCAAACTCATCGACAGCGGATGAGTCACCACCAGATTCAGCTGAGGATCTTGTATACTCCTCTTGGATTCGGTCCTGCATTAAACAATGTAATAAGCAATCACTTTACTATTTTACTAAAATTCGACAGCATAACTGCTGTAAAATGGATAACCAACATTTTAAACTATAGGTCATAGACGACCCAAATTCATAAATTACAATCAACCAACACTAATAACAACAAATACTATTAATACTAGCAAACATGTTCAACAATTGACCCGTTTAAAGTTACAGTTAGACGTTCCAAGTATATTAAAGTGTGTTTGGGTCATTTTGACCCGTTAAAGTCAAACTTGGATATTTTAACAACAAAATCATTTAACTTACATAATCTGTTGATGCACTATCGTTGACCCATCCCGTCCCTTCTTTATAATGGGTCGATCTGAACACGTCAATAGGGCCGGTCCCCTGTGAAAAAAAAAATAATATCACTAGAATTAATAAGCATGTTTGTATAATAATAACAACTATATTTCATACTTCCATGTGTCGGCGTTGGGCGTATGATTTGCTGCCATGTAAACTTGGGTAGCGTTGTTTTGCTCGGTTTTGTTTGTTCTTCTCCGAGCGGTTTTTATAGCCCGCACTTAAAAACAGCTGATTAATCAAAATATCCCAAGTTTCTTGATCAACATCTTTTGGTGGATTACTTCTCGCCGCCTCCACATCATCGTATCCCCCATTGTAGTCGAAATGAACTTTTAACTCTCCCTTGCGGTCTTTATAAGCCCTTTGACACTCGGCGGTGATTCCGAGTTGAACGCCTCGCCACTTGTCAGTGTTTCTCCAGGCGTCCAGATTAAAATAATCCTAAAAGATGAAAGTAATTAGAAAAAATCTAATAGTTATGAAATTGTAAGTAATTATAAAACATCTATACTTACTAATAGAGTGGGATATATTGCCTGTTTCTTCTCATTTGGAACCTGGGCCCAGTTAGGATAATATGGCGGAACAACCTTTTCAACCTCCAAAGAGATAGCACGTATAAAATCAGTTGCGTTAGGACCCACGAACTTGTAGCCACCGCCATGAAGTTCAACATCAATGTCAAGAGGCTTCCTCCCATTTTCCTCAAATTTCTTATATAATTTGAGGTTTTTTCCTTTAGAACGCCTTTTTTGTGAGGCACCACCTACATTGACACATGAAAGTTAGGCAATTATAAAGACATCTATTAAACACTAACAAGTAACTTACCACTCGCACAACCCGATTCTAAGTTATACAGATCCCCCATATCCATCGTCTCCACCATCACCACCGTGTGATTGCGCCGTCGTTGCCATTATTTCTACAACAAAAATAATTAGTAAACACAAATAATTAATAATTAACAAAGACAAATATAAAGACATCTATTAAACACTAATACTACATTTTTAACATACATTCAATCAGAATCATCACTACAATAACGTATAAATGCCCAAATTACATACACAATTCCATACATAAACATACATACAAACATATATACAAACATACATATATAAATGCCCAAATTCCCAAATTACATACATAATTCGATAAATAAACATACATACACATACACATACACAAACAATTAGCTTCAAATAGCTTGAAATCCTCAAACAATGGTAAAATAATAAATGCCCAAATTTCCCAAATTTTCATCTAAACCTAATTTAATCCCAAATTTTCATCTAAACAATATATATACAAACATACATCCAAATTCCTAAATTTCATCTAAACCTAATTCACATCTAAACCTAATTTCATAATAAAATTTCATAAATATTTATAAAATCATACATCTAAATCATATATACATACATACAAAATAAACACAACAATATACATACAAACATAATCTAAACATAATTTATAAAAAAATTACTAACCAAGTTTGCAAATATCTTCGAATAACTTGAAATCCTCAAACAATTGTCAAAGCTTCAAACACCTAACAAAAAACAAAGAAATTAACCAAAAAACCCAAAAATTTTGATTTTATTGTCAAAATTGAAACATATATGTTAACTAACCTTAAAAACCGAGAGATTAGTGAAAATTGCTCCACAAAACACACCAAAACCTCGAAATCGCCACAGAGAGAAAATGAGAGAATTTTGAGAGATTTTGGATGAAAATGCGAAGCAGAAAGCTGTCTTCTGTGTTAATTCACGCTGAGCCCTATCCCGACGACATGTCGTCGGTATAGGATATAAAGTCGGCGCAATAGGCTCCTGTGCCGACGGTATGTCGTCGGTACAGGTCTCCGTTTGTTTTGACCGGTCAATAAAGTAAATGACCTATACTGACGACATGTCGTCGGTATAGATTTTTCCCAAAATTGTTTTTAATTAAAAAAAAAACCACCGACGAAAAGTTATTAAATAAAAGAAAACGCAAAAATAAAATGGAATTTAACCTATACCGACGACATGTCGTCGGTATAGGTTTTCTCCAATTTTTCATTGAGCGCCATGTTTTCCCTCCATCCGGCTCAACCCTGTGCCGACGACATGTCATCGGTATAGGGTCTCCCTTCTCAAATTTTGGGATTAGCCTATACCGACGACATGTCGTCGGCATAGGGTCATTTTCTTGTAGTGTATTTAAATTAACTGATACATCAATCCATCAAGTTATTGTTAGAAACAAAACAGATCCAAAACCATAAATAACTTATTTAAATATAAAACTTATACGAAACGTCCGCCTAAATGAATTAGCCAACCATAATAATAACGAAATGAGATATTTTTATCTCTTTTGTGTTTTCTTCTACTCATGTAGAAAAGCAACAACAATCAACACAACTCTTGAAAACTGTGCCCTTGTCTCCTCCTTGTTGTCGTGGGTTTCCGGTCGCCAAAGAGGCTTCAGCCTCGTGATGCGTGACCTAAGCCACCCCCAAATTGTCGTATCTCATCCACTAGGTTAAAATTCACGTGTATTACACGGGTTAAATAAATAAAATGTTATATATTTAGTAATAAAAATTTTATATTTTTAATACACGGGAATAAACTAGTATATTACATCGGTTGAATAAAATAAAATGTAATTTGTTAACAAACATATTTGTCAAAATATGTTTTTAAAAAATGTAATTTGTCGTGACAGTTATAAGGTCTGTTAAGTTAGTTTTTAAAACATTTTTTTTCAGTTGAGTATTAATTTTTTAATTTAATTGATAAATGCTAGTTCATATTAAGTTCATTTGATTGATGATACAATAACTATTTATAATTAAATAATAAGTATTCGTAATTAGATTTATTAATATAAAGATTATTATTTAATAGAAGAGAGAATTGGAAAATCTAATATTTAATAGGAGAGAGAGGCGGAAAAATAAAGATTAAGAGTAAGCAGAGAGTGACACGTGTCCTGAAGAGATTTTCATTTATTAGAGTAGTAAGATGTGTGAAGTTTTTAATATTTTATTCTTTACTAGTGTTAGAACCCGTGTATTACACGGGGTTATAAATAAAATAAATTTAAAACAAAATACAATTTGAGACTAAAAAAATGATGAATACAATTCATAATTCATACATCAGTAAATATTTCTTTGTATACAACGTTGGATGTTTTGTTTGAAATTTTTCCATCCTTGTCTAAGGCTACAATTTTTAACACGACTCTGCTTTTAACTCTTGAAAGTGCAACATATAATTGACCATTAGTGAAAACTGGTTGCCTTAACAACAATCCAACCCTTGATAAGGACTGACCCTGGCTCTTATTTATTGTCATGGCGAAACAAACCAAGAATGGAAACTGTCTTCTTTGCAGCTTGAAATGGACTCTTTTGTCTAAATGAGTCAAGTTTATTCTTGGAATAAAAGTGTGAGTTCCAATATTGTTTTCAGAAATGATCTCCGCCTCGATAACACGATTACCAAGAGATTTGACTTGTAATATAGTTCCATTACATAACCCATTATTCTGATCAATATTTCTCAGCAACATTACAAACACACCTACCTTCAAAACTAAATTATGATTTGGCAATCCTGAAAGTTTAAGAAAATTAAGAACATCTTGCGAGTATAAACTTTGTTGAAAATTATCGTTTAACTTTTCTGACTGACATATGCTATCTGAACTTAGATATTCTTTTTGTTCATCGGGAAACATTAACGACAAACGATCATTAGTCTCCTGCATTACTTTATTTGTCGGAGCAAGTATTGCTCTTTCTTGAAAGAATTGAGGATTTTTGTAGTGTTGAAGAATATATGGATAGACAAAGTCAATTAAACTTCCAATAGGATCGACAGAATCAATAATGAGTATATCATCAGGTATATCAATCACATCTTTCAAGACATCACATGTTTTGAAAGTTGAAAAGAGATTCATAAAATATCCAGATTCAATGAGATTGTCCTCTGTTTGCTTTAAAGAATAAGTTGAAAAGAGATTCATAAAATATCCGGATTCAATGAGATTATACATAATAATTTCATAAAAAGTGATCGATGCGTAAAGGTAAGATTGATGAAGAGTAACGATAACATATTGATTCTTGATTTGATTTTGAAGTTCGGTTGTTGAAGATAAAAGAGAGAGAGCTTCGATCAGGAAGGCGATTAGGGTTTTGTTTTGAAAGGAAATGATGTGATAAAGGTCTCACAGGGTTTAAATGGTTTTTATATGGTTTTAATCGGTTGTTTTTAAACCCGCTTCTCGACCCGCACGTAAACCCGTTTTCTGTCTGGTGGATCCAAAATGTGAGGTGAAATGTAGTGCTGACAAGTATCACCAAGTTTTACTTGTTTATTATATAGGATAGATTTGATATGGCCCGAACCAAATAGCATTAAATCAGCCCACATGAATTAATTGATTTTCTTCTTGATTTGTAGTCCACGTAATATTTGATTTAAGCCTATATGAATGAAGTTGGTGTGCCCATCTCAATTTCCTTAACATTCATTTGCTATTCCTAGTTCACACTGCAAACAATAAAACCAAATAAAATAAAAGATCCTGAGAATCAACAAGTCCATTTGGTTTATTTGATTTCATAACATTTTAATTTATACTAAAATGACACCGCGCGTTGTAACAATTCGATTACGATTGAATCGAAATGTAGATAGAAACAAGCACGTAAAGAGGCCCCGCGCGTTGCAGCAGAAATTAACGTCCCAAAAAAGTATAAAATAATAAAGAAAGAAATCTTTACGTTAACTCACCCTGCACAAGAAGAGCGTATAAGATTTATAATTGTAAATTAAAACGCAAGAAAAAAAATAAAATCTTATAAAAACAGACAAAGAGTGGGTTGTGGGTTTTGAAGCCACGTCCCTTGTGTTACAACGTCAGACCACTAAACCAAAACGTCAGACCACTAAACCAAACCAATTTTTTGGTTTACTTTTGTTGTAGCAAAAATGTAAGATAACTTTGAGGAAAAAGAAAAAAAAAGCGTCAAAGCTAGCAACTTTAGCATGTAACTTAGGCAAAGAAACTTGTACTTTTTCTACAGTACTTTTTATCTCACATCAAACACTTGCTTTCCACATCATATTTCTTTTCCTTTATTTACTCACTTCTATTTTTACTTTAACTAAATAACACCAACAATAAGAGTGTCCGCAGCACTGGCGTAAAATCATCGGGCGTGAGCCACCTCACCCTTTCACGCCAAGGAACACCGCCCCTTAGGCGTGAAAGGGGCGTGAAGGGGGTGGGGGGTGGGGCGTTTCACGGGCAGAGTTTGTGTTTTGTGTGGGCCTTAGTCAAACTAGCCGTTGGGGCTATCCATTGTAATATAAAAAAAATATTTAATTTATATATATATGTACATATATATCACATTTTTAACCAATAATTTCACCCATTCTCTTTTTTTTCAACTAATAATCTTACCCATTCTCTCATTTTCAACCAAAACCTCACCCATTCTCATATTTTCTTAACCAATAACAACACACTATTTAAAATGGAATGGTCTTCTACGACGATTGATTTATTTGTATTTTAATATGTTTGTTTTTTAATTCAATAAATTTTTATTTTGTTATCTTTATATTTTAAATAAATTTATTTGTATTTTAGTTAAATGATTAGTTTATGATTAAAAATTAAATGCGGGGCGTGAAACCACTACGCACCTTAGTGAAAATGGGCAGTGAAAACTCATGTGCTGATGTGGCGCTGACGTGGAGAGGCGTGAAAGAGAGGGGCGTGAAACCACTACGGATAGCCTAATAAAATATAAAAATGGCATGATTCTTGATCGGTTGGTTTTTCTTTTTGGCTTAATTGAATGTTTTAGCCCGTTTCTGTCTAATCTACCCTGAACACACAAATAGAATCAAAGTACATTGTTTCATACAAAAAATTTTAAAACTTATAAATTTTTGTTTACAGTGGTACCTATCACGCAATATTGACAGTTTCGACATTACCGACATACCTAAGATGAGAACCCAAAAGACAATCTGAATTAATTATTCAATTTAACTTCGATACAATATCAGGATTTTTAAGCTCTTTAAGTCTGTGGTGCCTACCAAAATGTTACAAATTATACACACTTTTTATTTTTATTATTTTTCATTTAGATTCCACAAGCAGTTTCCAATTCTACCTATTATCTTCCATTTATTTGTAAAAATTCTAATCTAAGGACATTTAAAAAAAAATTTTAATAGATTTTTGAACTTTTTCAGACTCTACAGACCTAAACTACGGTCTCCCTTCCCCACACTTTAACTCTACATTTCCCCCAATGTAGGATGAAAGACGATTAAAAATAAATATACAAAAATAAAAATATACAGAGAATTAAAAAGGACTTAGCTAGTTTCGAGTTGTAACTGTCTTTAATCCAAACTCATACGATCGTATAGCATTTCCTTCACGATCGTCTTCAAAATCTGCTATCTGATTGCCTTTTACAAGAAAATGAAGCTCAAAACATTACCACCCGAATGGAGATTGCGTACGGGTGTGTCAATCCAAACCTGGCAAAATTAAACTCGAAATAATTACAAAACATCAAACTGACTCGATGTAAAGACTCGATAAAAAAAAATAAAAGACCCTATGGATTAGATACGACTCAAAAATACACAATGTTAATAAAAATGAAAATAGAATCCTAACTCATTGTCGTAGGAATCACAATTGCATTTAGCATATGCAACAAACCTTTTAAACCCCTCGGTAGCCCGAGTGGACGAGTTGAGTCTCGTGAGGGTTTCTAGAGAACACACTCACAACGTTCATTTAACTAGACAAGAAAATAAAACTAACTAACCTTAGGCTGCCTCTTAAGAGCGCTAAGTTTAACATCTTCAGCTAGACGTGGTATACCTTACTTTCATCATGGTGGTCGGGTGAGGTGCTTGCAGTCTTCCTTCCCCACACTTAAGTTCCGCTCATCATCAAATTTTGTCTATGCCTTCACAAACAAGGCAAACAATTCTTGTTCTAAATCCTGAAGTTGTTGTTTCTGTCCCTTTCGTTTCCTTTTCCTTTTCTACCTTCCCTTCTTTGGAGTCTCACCATCCTTATTCTCAGCTGTACTGTCAAACACAACACAATCTTTCTTTTCCTTGCGATTCACTTTTTCAGGTGATTCACACTTGTTAGCATTCAGGTTCGGCAAGTTTGAACATATTTTAAGGCTCATTTTTCTAGCACCAAATCTCATTCTTACCGTTCCCTCAGCACAATTAATAGTTTTCCGAGCAGTGGCTAAGAACGGTCAACCCAAAATAACAGTTGGTTGCGTGTTCTTAACACAATCCAACACCAAGAAATCCACTAGGCAGTAAAACTCACCTACTTTCACAATCACATGTTTTACAATCCCCCTAGGATGCGTAGGAGTCTAATTAGCCAACACCACCGTGGTGTGGACTCTTTGTAATGGACCAAAATCATACTGATTGTACAGACTTCCCGATAAGATACTCACAGAAGCTCCAAGATCCAGCAACACTTTATCCAGTTTAAATTCACCTACTTTTATTGAAATAATAGGTGCTCCTAGATTTTGGAGTTTCAGGGGAAGGTTACACAACAATACGGCATTCACACTAACATTTAACTCAACTTGTTTAGGAAATTTGCGTCGTCGTTTTTGGGTACTCAAACCTTTCAGACACTCAACATTATCAGGATTTTCTTTAACTGTATTAAAAAAATGGTAAGTTAATTTTCCCTTTTTCAAAATTTCCCCATCTCTCGTCCTGTGTTGGGTCCCGTTCACTTAAAACTGGATTGACTAAAGCCGAAGGAAATGGAATTTTCAAAGATTCTTTCACATTTTTATTTTTCAATTTATTTTGTGAAATTAAATCCTGATTAGGGTCAGACTCAGACTCACTACGCTCCACCCCTCTCTACAACTGGTGGCGGAGTGTGTTCAACAACAGGAAATTCAAATGATAATTGAAGACTTACCGCATTTAGGTGTGCACTCTTTGTGGTTTGGGAACTTGATGATGGATGTAACTACCTCAGCTAGCTGTGCAACTTGTTCTAACAAGACTCGATGATCTTTGGCCAAGCTTGTCAGATTCTTAATATCTGACCGGATCTCATCTAATTCAGATTGCCCTGTTTGTTGATCTCCCTGATTCTGCCAGTTCTCTTGATAGTTGTCTTGACCAGGTGAACTGCTCAGATGGTAGCCTTTATTGTAATTTTGCTTATAGTTTTTATAGTCTGGACTACCCTCATGTGGATTGTACACTTGAACGTTCTGTTTCATCTGATTGTGAGAATCATAGTGCAGGTAATCAGGGGGCCTCACTTAATTTTCATATTCCATCCGACTCCTGTAATTGCTTCTAAACCTTGGGCAATCTTGAACCCAGTGGCCAGTGGTGCCACAGCTCATACACGACTCATAGTAGTTTTGACCATCGTCATAATCCCCGTCCATGACAATCTTTTAAAAAATAAAACAAAAAATAAAATATTTTTGGAAACTAAAACAAAAACTAAGTGCACCAATGGCGCCATTTTTATTGATGTCGTTTCGTCGGTCAAAAAATAAAGAAAAAAATTGTAAGTAGAAAGTCGAGTCGTCTCCACTAGGAATTGGTGGAAAGAATAAATTGTAACAGTTTAGAATATTTCTTTTGATCTAATTAAATAAAAATACAACCTCCTCCAAACTTCGGGTTTTAGGTTTCACATAAAACTCAGTTGTTCAATTGGATACTACATAGACATAGTGTTGAAAATTTAGTTAAAACAGTAATTGAAGACAAGTTGTTGTCAGCAAACCTATACAACCAGTTTTGTCACAAACCAGTATAATCCAATCACCCAAGTTACTAATGTCAAGTTAACCTCTTTAGTCACTCAACCCGCTCTAAGTTTTATTATCAACCGAACAAGATTGTAAAGAAAGAAAACTTAAAACACACAATATAAACTATTTAAATTAAACGATACCCATCAATCCATCAAGTTATTGTCGGAAACTAAATAGATCCAAAACCATAAACAACTGATTTAAATATAAAGCATATATGAATCGATCGCCTGAAGGAAGCCACAAGTGGATTAGCCAACCATAATAATAACGAAATCAGATACTTTTATCTCTCGAATTCAAGCAAACTCCAACTCCTTTTGGTTTTCTTCTACTCACGTGGACAAGCAACAACAATCAGCACATTCCTTCAAAACCATGCCTTATGAAAACTCTAAGTTTTTCTTAAACGACAGAGATATTATAAAAACTAGCAAGAAGCTAGAAAAACAAAATTACAAACATAGAAGTGGGTTTTTAAGCTACTCAGACTAGTTCAGTTTACATTTACAGTTCTTACTACCATACCAAATAAACGAAAGTTGTAAAACATCATCAAAACATGATCCTTGACTTTGAGATCTATCTCTGAAGACTACCCCATTACGGAACCTCCACATCACCCACCATGACACGAAAATTACCACTTCAATAACGTCTTTGGCCTTTTTTCATCCGAACTGTCTCGAGCCAATCAATCAACATATTCGGATTAGCGTTCCTTGGTAAACGAACGTCCAACCAAGACGACACCTTAGCCCAAATAGACATAGCCAGATTACAGTCACCAAACAAATGATCCACTGATTCCGATTTATTATCACAATTCGGACATAAAATGGAAGGCACATCTATACCTTTTAGATCAAGATTCATCCGAGTCGAAAGTTTATTTATCATAATTCTCCAAGCATAAATATTCACCTTCCTTGGAACAAATTTATTCCATCTCGTATGCTTAGAACTCGTCGGAAGCAAGTAATCCTCAATAACTTTTCTAGCCCCTTTCACTGAGAAGTCTTCAACTCCATCCAACGCCCACACCCAGCGGTCCTCACCGTGATCCATATGGAGACGGTCCAATTCCGTCTTTAAAATATCCAATTGAGATTCCTCACCTATGAAAACTCTAATTGCAGTCTCCTCGTTGTCGTGGGTTTCCAGCCGCCAAAGAGGCTTCAGCCTCCTGATGTGTGACCTAAGCCACTCCCAAATTGTCGTATATCATCCATGTGAACTCTCTGATATCTTATTCTTTATTTGATATGGCCCGGCCTATATAGCATTAAATCAGCCTACATGAATTAATTGATTTTCTTCTTGAGATGTAGTCCATGTAATATTTGATTTAAGCCTACATGAATGAATTTGGTGTGTCCATCTCAATTTGCTTAATTTTCATTTGCTCTTCCTAGTTCACTGCAAACAATAAAACCAAATAAAATAAAAAATCCTGAGAATCAATAAGTCCATTTGGTTTATTTGATTTCATAACATTTTAATTCATATTACTCCACATCATCTTTCTTTTCCTTTATTTACTCACAACTATTTTTACTTTAACTAAATAACACCAACAATAATAAAATATAAAAATGGCATGATTCTTGATCGGTTAGTTTTTCTTTTAGGCTTAATTGAATGTTTTAGCCCGTTTCTGTCTAATCTACCCTGAACACACAAATACATTCAAAGTACATTGTTTTATACAAAAATAGGATTAAAACCCTTAAATTATATATAACCGGCACGTATAAATCAACCACTCATCACTCCGCCCTAGTTCAGTTACATTGAAGGCTGTTGTGATCGAGTTCAGCAACCTACGGTCCAGCAGTGCCGCAACGAAATTAAGACTACTACAACCTTTAGGTCCCATACTGAAACTATTGGTGAACATCGGCGCCAACTAAAGTAATCCGATGCAACTATCTGAACAGATCCGGATGATGAAGATCTTTGTTGCTAAACTACTGGGTGTCCTTCTTACCAAATTGAATCATTCCCAATCTTACGGGGTGAAGATGCATTGTCTTTTAGAGGTGAGCATGTATGTGATTGTGAGCATGCACGAGGACGTGCATGAAATGTGGTTGGAGACTAGTGTCACGGTCCAACTGTTTGAAGATCGTTTTGCTATGTTTGTACTTGAATGCTTGGTTTTGCCGGCTAGTCCGGACTTCATCGGGCATGTTCTCAGTGGGATAGACGACGTGAACATGTCTAGGTGTGCTTGCACACCTTACGCATCACTGGTGGTGAACTATTGTCGCTCGCCTAATGAGTCCAAGGCAGGGCAAAACTAGTATACCTTGATTATAAGCGGAACGGAATGGCTGGCTGCACCATACGGGGTTTTGAAAGATGACATCGTGACATTAAGCTTTTTACTGCGTCTTATTCATGAGTCACCCATGATAGTGAATAATTAGAAAATTGATAATTATTTATGAAAAAAAATGTAAAAAAAGGAAAAAAAAAACACTTTAAACAAATAATTTGACTTCTAATTGTGAAAATAAAACTAACCTATTGACAATTTTATTTAAATTTTGGGTTCAATATAAGTATAGGTAACTATTACAAGAATGTTTTATAAAGAAAGATAATTCATGTTGTAGATACTTTGAAGTGATTATTGATACAAAGAAACATAATGATATATGCATTTAACCATGAAAATTATTCAAACAAATATTGATTGCTTTATGCATAGAAGAGCACAATTGCACTTGCAAAGCACATGGAAAGGGGACAAAAGAAGAGCATCTCTTTGGACATATTTTCAAGATCAATAATTACATCATTGAGCCACTTTCTTATTGCTTCAAATCCACATAAAAATCAAACTTTATGCATGATTCAAACTCATAACATATAATCTCATAATGAAATTCTGTAAGATCATATCTTAATTCCCTAAATTAACAAAGATAGAAGAGCTAGGGAGAGTGTAATTAACGCTGCCGTTTCATATACAAAGTCGAACATTCGAGTTCGACTAAATGTCATGGAAATGGGTATTGATAAAACTCGGTGGTCAAGCCACCCTGATCAACAACAAAGTCGTCAAACGACATGTCAAATTCTCCATCCAACATCATGAATGGAGAAGTAGTGGAACAAGAAGCATAAGATGTCCTAGTGGAGCAACGAGCTAGTCGGGTTTTAGCCACAGCTAGATCATGCTGAAGTTGGGACATCTTATCTTGCAAAGACGTTATTGCACCAATGCACCCGTATACAGGGTCTTTGAGACGCACCTCAGCCTCAAACACCAGGGAATCGACAGCATCTTGTCTTTGTGGTTTGGGGACCTCGTTTAGGATCTTCGTGACATTGCTTGCGCCAAAGACCTTGTGAACCTTGGCGAACTTTTTGGGTTCATCGGCTTGAAAGTAAGGCGCCAAGAGGCAGTCAGAGGTGCACCTCCTTTTCATGAGCTTGCAAGCTGCACAAGAAGAACTTGACCGTGGCTCTTGGCTTCTCATGGATGATTGGCTTTGTTAACCTTCTCCTCTCTTTGCCAAATATATATAGCGTTTGATAGAGGCTGAGCTTTGTTTAAGGAACACTGAACCCTCACTACCCAAAGAAATATTGTGTTGCTTTAATGAGCCATCAACTTTTTATTAGCTTATCTTTTTTAATATAAATTGTAACTCCTGTAAAAAAATGTGTGGAATTTTAATATGGGATAAATGTTTTTCTTATTTATCTATCAATACCAAAAAAAATAAAAAAAATCTATCTTAATATAAACGGAAGAGTCTTTTTATCATCTCTAAATGGCATTATTTGTTCTCCTAGAACACATTTTTTTTCAAAAATAAATGTTTGAGTGTGACGGGCTATATATATATATATATGAAATATTATCTTTTTTTAATAATGGTTAAATTTGGTAAAAAAAATATATATAGTTATTTCACCTAACTAAATAGATATGAATTAATTTGATAATTTTTAGCGGTCATATGGTTCACAAAGATGTTCTTTTAAAAAATTGAGAATGGAATTGGAATTTGAATGTAATCTTTTGAAAATTCAAAAAGTTGTGGTGGTAAATTTGTAAATGGAATTGAACGGTTAAAAAATTGAAAGGACAACTTGGCTCTAATAACCCTGTCGTCAACCGCCCTTGATCCATTTCCCTCCTAACCATAATCGGCTCGTCGTCAGTCATCATCATTTTCCAATGTTTTGCCCTAATTTCATCAGATGGAGTTGATTGAAGCTTCTGGTTGGTTTCTGCTTCAAGCTTATATTTCGGTTTATACTTTAAGATCCTTGTTCTTATTGAACCATCATCTCCAATGAAGATAGATGATGTCGATTAAAGCAGAAACTAGGGATGGAGTGGATGCCTTCCTTCTAATTTATGTCTTGCCCTAATTCATTGTCTTCTTCAGCATATGGTCCCTTCGTTCGTGCGGTGTCAACATATATTCATAAGTACTGATCATCTTTCGGTTCAAGCTTAATCTTCTTTGCGTCTGTTGTCTTCTCACTCTTATTTCTTCTTTAAAATTAAAATATTCCATAGTTACTTTTTCATTTTACAAAATTAACATTTCATTTACAATCTTTTCATCAAAGCATATATACAATACTTATTAATAAAGTTTAGCAAATAAACAATTACTAGAAATATATCCCGCGCGTTGTGGCGGGTGACGTGTTGTGACGATTCGATTACGATTAAACCGAAACGTAGGTAAAACTAAGCACGTCGAAACGAAAAAGTATATTGATTCTCAACACATTACGACCTGCCTCGCGTGTTACAGCTAAGTTAAAAAAAAAGTAGTAGAAAACGAAGAAAAAAACAGTTACGACAATGTAAAAAAAACTGCACTGCCTGTAGGAAAAAAAATGGTGCAAAATTATTATAAGGATAAATAAAGTTTAAAGATCTGATTTGTAATTCCCTCCATACCACAAAAACATAATATATTTTCTCTAGGAAAATTAGAGTCTGTGTTTGGTTAATAATACTACAGTTCCAACTGTTTCTTCAATTTCAATATTAAAACCTAAAAGGAACGCTCCAACATAAACCAAGGTTGCGGGTTTCGAACCCGCGTCCACAAACATAGAATGCTCCAACATAAACAAAGGAAATCACTACATCAAAGTCATCTTTGTGTTTCTTTTTGCTAAAGCCATATTTTAATTACTACTTTTACTTGAGAAAAAGAAGGAAAAAAAAAAGAGAAAACAATGTAATAAATACTAGTACCATTTGCATTCTAATATGTACATTTTCTACAGTAATTTATCCTCACATGCAAATGTTATCTTTTAATATTATATCTTCTAAAAATACACAAAAATTCTAACACCACATGTTACTAATCCTTGCCTTTTGCTTTATTATTAAATTGTATTCATTTAATGAGAGGTTGACTAGATCTCCAAAATGAGGTTTAGGGGGGCACATATGATGGTTCATCTCCACAAAGGAACCGAGGAGACAATTGTGGCCTCATAAGATTAGACGTGTCATCATAAAATAAAAAAATAGCAAAATGACATTGAAATTGTGATCGTGGTATTTGAGTTGATTGATGAAAAGAGTATTCACAACCAAACCAAAAACATAAAGTTGAACACATCCACAAGAAGTAAGCCTATATTGCCCCTACGCAAACTACAATCACTTGTTGGACCAAACCACTATTTAAATTTGTATATATTCAAGTCGCTCTAATATTATTTTGATGTTAGTTTTAATCAAGGAAAGCAAGAAGGGAATGCATGTGATGCATAGAAGAGTATCGTCCTAGTACTTTTTGTATAACCATGAACTTACAGGTTTTATCAATGACCTGTTAACCAACAGGACAAAATAAAAGGTAGCTTGTGTTGGATTGATGACCTTTGTTGTTTGAGAATTGTGAACATCTATATCCTCTAAATTATCTATTAAAATTAACCTTCAAAATATTCAATATTTTTTTCTACATCATATTTAGATGATTTAAGATCCTTGTATGATAATCTAGATGTTGTAAATTTAAATTCTTACTTGTGTAGTTTTGCATTTATAAATATTTTCTTGGTATTTCGTAAAAGTGGTGATAATATTTTAAACGACTCATGGCATTAAAATAATCAAGCTTTAAATTTTGACAGTATGACGTTTAATAAATACGTCATCTTCGGATTAACATGTCGTAATGGGTCGTGTTTTAGTTTTATTAAAACTAAACGGGTCAAACCATTAACCCGTTTAAAATTAGAGTAAATTTTTTTAAAATATACAATGAGTTAAGTACATGGATGGCCCCTATTAAGGGTATAACCGAACCATTAACCGAAACCGAACAGAAAACCGACGAAACCGAACTGAAATTAAGCAAAAACCGAATTAACCGAAGATCGGTTATCATTGTTTTTTTTGTACCCTCGGTTAACCAAAATTAATTGAACTGAGCTATCCATATTTTCATGTATTTCTAGCTTATATGCCTCCATTTCATGTATTTCGTGTTTTATACCTTCATTTCATGTATTTATACATCTATTTCGTATATTTACACATCCATTTCATTTATTTATACCTCAATTTCATTTTTTATACCTTCATTTCATGTATATCTAAGCAAAAATTATAGCCGAAGTTTGGTCTTGGTTATTAACCAGAATTAACCGAACCAAACCACCAGCCCCCCTCCCCATGTTATGTCCAAATTTTGAATTTTGTCAATAAGTTTGAAAATTATACCATCAGTCCCCAAGTTATGCATAAACGTAACATGTTTGGTCCTATAGTTAAAAGATGTACATTCTCTTCTTGATATATAAACCATTGACTAGCGATTTAGTCATATACAAACTTTCTAATTTTGACTAAATTCCGGCTGTTATGGTTTCTTTTCACACCTCTCGTAATACCCGATCACCTAGGCTTAAAATGATGGCACTATGAGCTTTCTCCATAATGTCTTTCTTCCCCTTATTGGTAAGTGTTACCTGTAACCTAGCCTCACTTCCTAGCGCATCAACAAGACCCTGGTGAACCAATAGAACCTTCTTCACTCTCCACAGGATAAAGTCATTCTTGTCGTCAAACCTATCTAGTTCAAACTTTTTCGAAACCATTATGTACCTTCAGTCGTTCTCCGATCACCATCTTTGAAGATGATCCGATTACGAGACTCTGATACCAATTGTTATAACTTTAACTCAAAAACCAATTCAACACCAAAGAACTAAGAACATAAGATTGAAGCAATACCAAAACAAGAAACATTCAAACGATTATTGTCTTATTAGCATCAATCGGAATTACAAAAGAAAATCCCCAAATTGATAAATGAATCAACAAACTCTAACAACCATTAGGAATGGTTTAATACAACTAATAAGAAAAAAATACATAATAGTGTGTAAACCAACAATAAAAGTATAAGTTGATGTTGTTCAGTGTAAATCCAATAACCAGAATCTAGTTCTTGAGGGTGATTGGATCATAGCATCCTAAACGAATTGCCATTGTGAAAGTATCTTCTTCTTTCTCCTTCGGTATCTGCACACGAAACAACACGCGTTAAGGCGTCACAGGGTGGGGAAACCCACTGCGTCGACCCTCCGGCGTGAGAATAAGTATTCCAGTGATGGTTTAGAGTAGTAATTCCGAGTATAGAGAGTGATGAGATCATACCTTTATTCCTTTGCCCTTTTACCTTTATATATGTGGTCATCAGGTGAGAATTCTGTTAGCTTGTGGGACCAGTGGGGTCCATTATGACTCACGCAATAGAGGTCTAATTCCTTATTGGCCAGGGAGGATTTCAGCCATTCCCTGGTCGTCATATGTCATAACCGTTTTATAGGCCATGGGCCCTCTTCTGTTAGGCCTGAGAGGATCATTCCCTCTTCAAGTCCCCCTACTCTAATGTTGTCGGGACTAGAAGTCCGGGTGATATTAGACTAAAAGGTTTGTGATATGCGCGGGAGTTAATTGTTGTTTTTAAACTTTGAATTTGAAAAGTTACTGCTTTTAATGCTGATTGGACGTGTACGGGGAGAAACAATGAGTAGTGTTATAGGCATGATTAGGGAATCTTTTTGGGGTATATATAGAGGTTACCCGAGTGATGGTTTAGTTATCTCTTCCTTTGTCATAGACTTTCCATTTCTTTGATATCTTTAATATCTTCTGTTAATGGCGACATCGAGTAAAGGAACCCGGGAGGGTAGTTCTGTGTATGATGTGGCGGTGAAGTGAAAAGAAGCCGATTTCAAAGCGTTTCTTGTAGACTACAAAATTTTATCCAAGTGGAGACCTGAGCTTCCGTCTGCTGATCGTCATGCGTTCAATCCCCCTGTTGGGAAAATTACGCTGTACGCATATTTTTTTTCAAATATTGCCACTTTCGCATTCCGTCTTCTCGATTTTGTCTAGAGTTACTAGAGGCGTATCAACTACACATCTCACAGATCCATCCTCTGGGTTTGGTGAAGATCGCGCATTATGAGTTTGTAATGAGGAGTTTAAATCAAGTTCCTTCTTTTGGGCTATTTAAGGCATTTTTCCAGGTGGCCAAGAAGGGTGATTGGTTTTCTTTTGACAAGCATAAAATCCCATCGCACTTTCTAGCGGAAGTTCCTTCCAGCTCGAAGGACAAGAATTGGAAACAGAAGTTCTTTTTTATTGACGCGCGCATACTGCCGATCAATATGGTGTTCCGGCGCAAAAATGAAGATGTAGTGGACTTGAGTCCAGACGCCAAGGTATGCTTAGACAGTACATACAAATGGCTTTACCGTCATACCATCCCTATTCAGCCACTGGAAGAGCATGCCTTGGTGGCTCTAGGCATGAGTCGTATGTGGAACAAGAAGGTTTTCCAACCCGCCTACCATCATGTTAAAGGTGTAAGTAGCTATGTACGAGTTGTCTCTTGTCAGATCTAAATTTGATTTTCTAACTTTGTAATCACCCCTTTTTCTTTGGGCAGATGTCGTTGGCTTTATAGAACTGTTGTTTTCTGTTAACCAAGCAAAATTAAGAGTCGTGGATGTGGAGGTGGCCGATGGTGGATCTGAGGTGGAACATTTGGATTTGGAGGAATCGGGCAAGAGTGGTGCCGCTCTTCTAAAAGAAAAAGGTATTGAGGGTGCTTCTCCCGAGAAAAGCGGGAGGAAGAGGAAAGGTCATGCTTTATTGAGAACTATGTCACCCGGCGGGCAGAAGAGTCTAGTGGATGAATTTTTTCAATGGCGGTCTGATGGTGGGAGTAATGAAAAGAAGGATACTAAGAACGCGGGTGTTGTGGATTTAG
The DNA here is from genome assembly GCA_023525975.1 of Smallanthus sonchifolius. NCBI lineage: Eukaryota > Viridiplantae > Streptophyta > Magnoliopsida > Asterales > Asteraceae > Smallanthus > Smallanthus sonchifolius. The sequence continues at coordinate 53,779,021 of CM042043.1, read as the reverse complement.
AGGAACCTGAAGTCCCATTCAAGCGTATTAAGACTCTGAGAGAAAGAGAGGCGGAGATGCATGAAGGGATAAAAAAAATTAAGGATGAGGGGCGTGATACAATGAAGGTGCATACGGCGGTGGGTATTAACAAATCTGGAGGTGAGAAGGATGGTGTGTTGAAAGAGAAAGTACTGTTGAGGTTTATGTAGAGAAACCCCGGGAGGCGGAGGTTGTGCACACAGCAACGGCTATCTAAGAGGAAGAGGAAAAGAAGCGCGCTCTCACACGGGTAAGATTGAATTATCCTCCTATTACTCGCTGGGATGGGAGTAATTTCTGTCAAATTTACCGCCCTAACTGGCAAATTGTGCAGGGTAGCCGACTGATTAATCCCGATGTGTGCCGGGATTGGATGGTGCAATCACTTCCCCTGGGAGAGATTTCTTACCTCCAATCTATTGAAACTCGTCGGGTTGATGATAACCTTGTTACCTCTGATGTTGCCTTGATTGGAAATATGGTAGAAGCGTGACACCGGGCGCAACATGACGTGCACTGTGCTGCAATGGCGCTAATAGCTCAGCGTAAGGCGGAGGCGTCATTGGTTTCGGTGCAAAAGATGATTGAGGAGATGAGGGTTCAAGCAGATAGTGAGATGCGGGCGAAGGTGATAGTGGAGGGTGTTAGCTAATTCCCGAATTGGGCCCCTCACAAGTTGGTGAAGGGTGCTGCCAAATAAAGCCTAAGCAAGTTGGCTTGTGGAATTATGGTAGGATTAGGAAACTTTTTGACCAAGTTGGGTTATCAAGTATATATTCTCATGTTTCTAAGATTTACGAGAGATGTGAGAGAGAGATAATTGTAATTGGTTTTTAGGTGATATTTTTCCAATTATAATAAAGGAGAGATTATTCCTAATTGTTCTTGTTTTAATTGATTCCGTGGACTTGAATTGGTATCCGAGCCAGTGATCTTTAACAAGAACCTTAGCCGCCAAGAAAGAGGACTGATCACCTTCTGTCGATCAGAACTCAATGGAGCTGCTGCGATTCTTCTTTACGATTGAATAAGCCAACGATTCAATCACCACTGCAGATCTGAAGGACTGGATTATGCAACCCCATCGCAACCGGAGACTCATGTAACCTACAAGCGATGCAAAGACATGGGCGACGCTGCACAACCTCTGCCAAAACCGAAGGAAACCGGACCATCAACTGTGCAATGTCCAATGTTGTCCTCCATGAATTATACGGTCTGGGCAATAAGGATGAAGGTGGTCTTAAGAGTGCAGAAGGTATGGGAGACGATTGATCCTGGTTCCAGCGATTATGATAAAACGATATGGCTACAACCATATTGTTTCAATCAATACCCGAAAATCTGATCATGTAAGTTGGCAACCAAGATACAGCAAAGGGTATTTGGGAAGCAATCAAAAACCTCTATGTGGGCGCTGATCGGGTCAGGGAGGCACGACTCCAGACTTTGAAAACTGAAATCGATAACCTGAAGATGAAAGAATCAGACACCGTGGATGACTTTGCAGGAAAACTATCAACACTTGCTTCCAAATCAGCCGCTTTGGGAGCAATTATCGATGAACCCAAGCTGGTAAAGAAGTTCCTAAAGAGCTTTCCAAGAACAAAATTCATCCAGATCATTGCTTCCCTTGAGCAGGTTCTGGATCTCAATACAATAGGGTACGAAGATGTTGTGGGACGTATCAAGGCATACGAAGAACGTCTAAAAGAAGACGAAACAGCCACTGAAACACAAGGAAAGCTAATGTTTCAAAGGGCAGAATCATCTTCAAGCATATAAAGGATATGACTCAAACAAAAGTCATGGTCATGGTGGATCAAGAAGAAGAGGACGTGGTTGAAATAATAACCAAGGCTGAAGCCAGCAGTCCCAAAGCCGCGACCGAGGAAACAATAACCAAAAGAAAGATCATTCAAAGATCCAATGCATCAGATGTGACAAGCTTGGTCACTTCGCGTCTGTGTGTCCCGAACAGAAACAGAAGATGGAAGAGGTAAAAAGGATGAAGCAAAAGAAGGACAGGACCCATCCCTGTTCATGATGAGTTGCATTCAAGAAACAGTATTCCTGCAAGAAAAAAGAGTTATACCGAATCAACTTCATACCGAAGCAAACGAAGAGAAGATGTGGTATCTTGATAACGGAGCAAGCAATCACATGACGGGTAATCGGATGTTCTTCTCGGAACCAAATGAGCGTATCTCAGGGAAAGTGAAGTAGGGAAAGTGAAGTTTGGTGATGGATCATGCATCGAGATTCAAGGAAAGGGCTCAATTTTGTTTGAAGGGAAGACGGGTGAACAAAAACTCCTAACAGACATGTACTTCTTGCCAAATTTTAAGTGCAATATAATAAGCCTAGGTCAACTAACAGAGTGTGGATGTGACATCCGCATGAAGGATTCTAATCTCACCATGCATGATCGAAACAATAAAATTCTAATGAGGGTTGAAAGAACGAAGAATCGACTTTACAAGATAAATCTCAAAATTAGGAAATCGGTGTGTCTGCAAAGTAAGTTAAGAGATGATGCTTGGATGTGGCACGCGAGACTTGGCCATGTTAACTTCGAGGCAATGAAGTTAATGGTAAGAAAAGAGATGGTGATAGGCCTGCCATCCATCTCTATTGAAAATCAACTTTGTGAATCATGTTTAGTTGGAAAACAGTCAAGGCTTCCGTTTCCTAACTCGACCAAGTTTTGAGCCACTCGGGTGCTTGAACTTGTGCATGGAGATTTATGTGGACCTATCACACCGCCCACCATTGCAGGTAACAAGTATATCTTTGTTTTGATAGACGATTACTCATGTTTTATGTGGATATATTTGTTAAAGACAAAGAATGAAGCTTTCGAAAACTTCAAGAAATTCAAGTTGATGGCTGAAAAGGAAACCAAATGTGTACTTAAAACATTCCAGACCGATAAGGGGGGGAGAGTTACATCACATGAGTTTACAAGATATTGTGATGATCAGGGGGTGGTTCGACATCTAACAGCCCCATACACACCACAGCAAAACGGTGTGGTGGAACGTCGAAATCGAACCCTGATGGAAATGACTCGAAGCATTCTGAAAGCTAGAGGTGTTCCAAATTATATGTGGGGAGAAGCAGCCCGACACTCCACCTATATTCTGAATCGGATCACAACAAGAGCTTTGAAAGACAAAACCTCATACGAGATTTTAAAAGGAAGAAAGCCCAACATTGAACACTTAAAAGTTTTTGGGTGTATTGCACATGTGAAAAATGTCTCAGTTTACTCTAAGAAGCTGGATGATCGTTCGAAAACAGTGGTCTATCTTGGGACTGAATCTGGTTCCAAAGCTTATTGGTGCTACGATCCAAAGATGAGAAAGCTTATTGTAAGCCGTGATGTTATATTCAGTGAAGGAAAAGGATGGAACTGGACTAACTCAAGTAAAGAAGAAGAGGAGAAACAACTTGAACCGGGTATGTTTGTAATGGAGTGGAACGGCTATTATGATACCGATATTGGACCGGTCGTAAGCAACAGTTCTAGACCAGATTCTGAAGGAGTTGATCACGCAGAAACTGATCCATCTAGTTCAGCAACTGGGAGTCCAGAAACAGTCCCATTAGGCCCTTCAAGCAGTAGTCAATATGGCCCATCAAACAGCGCCAACTCAAACGAAAGTGGAAGCCCACAAAGCCAACCTTCAAATAGTTCCAGTACTGTTTCGGATACCCAGACAGAAACAAATGAAGGACCAGAAAATCCAAGAAGATCAGCACGAGTTCCTGTCACACCTGTCCGGTTTAATGACTATGTCACGAGTTCAAGTATCAATGGTGATGAACTCATGCTCTTTAATGAAGACGAACCTAGAAATTTCCTTCAAGCCAAAGGAGACAAGAACTGGGAGAAAGCTATGAAGGATGAACTCGAATCCATTGAGAAAAACAAAACATGGTGCTTAATGGAACCACCCAAAGGAGTCAAGCCAATTGGACTCAAGTGGGTGTTCAAGATTAAAAGGAACCCGAATGGCTCAATCAACAAACACAAGGCACGGTTAGTGGCGAAAGGGTACGTACAAGAGCATGGAATTGATTATGACGAGGTATTTGCACCTATTGCTCGCCTCGAAACAGTACGCCTTGTTATAGCCCTTGCTGTAAGTGAATCATGGGAGTTACACCATCTTGATGTAAATCCGGCCTTTCTGCATGGAGAGCTACTAGAGGAAGTATTCGTGGCACAACCCGAGGGTTTTGAAAAAAGGGGTAAAGAGCATATGGTGTATAAGTTAACCAAAGCACTATACGGTTTGAAGCAAGCTCCAAGAGCGTGGAATACAAAACTCAATGGTATACTAAAGAACCTCAAATTCCAAAGGTGTGAACAAGAGCAAGCCGTGTATGTAAAGAAGCTGCCACAGTCAATATTAATGGTCGTTGTCTATGTATACGACCTACTAGTAACCGGTTCCAAAGTCAAAGATATTCTCGAATTCAAGAAGCAAATGAAAGATGAATTCGAAATGAGTGATCTTGGAATGTTAACCTTTTACTTAGGTATTGAGGTAACACAAACTTCAGAAGGAATCTCAATCAAGCAACAATCCTATGCTATGAAGATTTTAAATGAAGCAATAATGGAGGAGTGTAATCCTACTCAATGTCCCATGGATCTCGAAATCAAGCTTGATAAAGATGAAGGAGGCAAACCGGTTGATGAATACACTTACAGAAGGCTGGTGGGGTGCTTACGGTACTTAACTCACACCCGACCAGACCTAATGTTATCGGTTGGTCTTGTTAGCCGCTATATGCAGGAGCCAAAAGAATCCCATTGGCAAGCCATTAAACATATCCTCCGATATGTCCAGGGGACAGCCGGTACCAGCATACGATATAGAAAAGGAGGAACCAAAGTGCTAACAGGTTTTAGTGACAACAGTCATAACGTGGATAAAGACGACGAACGAAGCACTGTCGGATATGTGTTTTACTATAGTGATGCACCAATAGCATGGGCTTCACAAAAGAAAACTACTGTGGCCCTTTCTTACCATGAAGCCAAGTATATGGCTTCCACAGCAGCTGCGTGCCAAGCTATCTGGTTGCGAGAATTGTTAAGTGAAGTAACGGGTCGACCACTGCAGAAGATCAAGCTGAAAGTTGATAATATGTCAGCCATGGCGTTTGTGAAAAACCCCCGTCTTTCACGGGCGTAGTAAACACATTCACACTCGACATCACTTTATTCGAGGTGTGTCAAAAGGGAACAAATTGAAGTGGAGCATGTACCCGGTGATCAACAGAGAGCGGATATTCTGACAAAGCCTCTTGCAAGAATAAAGTTTAAAGAGTCAAGGAGCTTACTTGGAGTTGAGGACATCCCTATTTCACGTCAAAATTAGGGGGGTGATTGTTAGCTAATTTCTGAATTGGGCCCCTCACAAGTCGGTGAAGGGTGCTGCCAAATAAAGCCCAAGCAAGTTGGCTTGTGGAATTATGGTAGGATTAGGAAACTTGTTGACCAAGTTGGGTTATCAAGTATATATTCTCATGTTTCTAAGATTTACGAGAGATGTGAGAAAGAGATAATTGTAATTGGTTTTTGAGTGAAATTTTTCCAATTATAATAAAGGAGAGCTTATTCCTAATTGTTCTTGTTTTAATTGATTATGTGGACTTGAGAGGGAGAGTTGACGGAAGTTAAAGGAGAGCTACAAGTGGTATCTTTGGCGAAGCGGGAGTTGGAGGAGAAGGCGTTTGTGATGAAGAAGATGGAAATTGAGGTTGCTGAGTTAAAGAAGGATATAGAGAGAGTTAGAGATGAGAAAGATGTCTTGGAGAGGCGGAATGTGGAAGAGGTGTCCGGATTACAAGGTCAGGTGGATCAATTGGGATCATCCCTCCAACGACTGAAGCTGGAAAATAAATGGATTTTAGAGGAAGGTTGTGGATTAGTTTACGAGGCGTGCCGTATGGATGAAAAGTATCGGGATGCGCTTCTGGAGCTAATTACCGAGGCTGATCAGGCGGGTAGGTACGAGGGGATGAAGGACGGCTATTCATATGGTCGAGAGGGAGAGGCATTGGAGCGACATCCTTTTTTTGTGGAAGCGTCCCGAGATACTTTGAACGCTGCCATGGATGCCTTGAGTGATGTGGAGCCGGAGGTTTTGGACCGAATATATGAATTGGCTTCAGATAAAGATATTGGTGAGCTAAAGATGTTACTTGGGGCCGTAGATGCTAGTGGTAGTGGACGAGGCGATGCGAAAGGTGGTGAAGATAAAGAATGATTTGTATGTGAGTGGGTTTTGTTCTTTTGGTAACAAAAATGTAATAGCGTTGGGACTCTTGTACTTCATGCTTTTGGTAATGGAAACTTTTTTTTTATTTTATCTGGCGCGCTCTATTTTTTTTTTTTGTAATGAGTCTCTTGTACTGCTTTGCTTGAATCATGCTACTTCTGTGCTTATGTCACTATTTTTTTTATCGTTTCTCTGGCGTGTGAAAGTACTGGCTTTTGCTGTCTTAGGGCATAAGAATTTTGGGTCTTTGGCGCGTATGCCTGTGTTTCAGATAGTGTTTGCTGAATGCTTTAGCTTTAGCTGTTAGGGGTGTAAAGACTTTAAGCCTGTGGTGGCGCGCACCTGTGTTTCAGGTGGCGTTTACTGAATGCTTTAGCTTTAGCCGTTAGGGGCGTAAAGACTTTAAGCCTTTGGTGGTGCACACCTGTGTTTCAGGCGGCGTTTGCTGAATGCTTTAGCTTTAGCCGTTAGGGGCGTAAAGACTTTAAGCCTTTGGTGGTGCGCACCTGTTTTTCAGGCAGCGTTTGCTGAATGCTTTAGCTTTATCCGTTAGGGGCGTAAAGACTTTATGCCTTTGGTGGCGCGCACCTGTGTTTCAGGCGGCGTTTGCTGAATGCTTTAGCTTTAGCCGTTAGGGGCGTAAAGACTTTAAGCCTTTGGAGGCGCGCACCTGTGTTTCAGGTGGGGAATAATTACACGATAATATATATAACTATAAAAAATACTCATTAGAAAATAGCTTAGAAAGCTTTCATTATAAATAAGCGGGCTTCCTTTGACTTACATAGATAATGTCTCTCCCTTTCTTCTAGGCATACTTACTTTAGAGATAGCATTTCCTGAGTTAGGCAGCATTCCATGAGCGTGGTATCTCCTTTCCATCCAAGTGAGCCAAAGTGTAAGCGCCCTTGCCCAGCTCCTTTGAAATGATGTATGGTCCTTCCCAAGTTGGTCCCATTTTTCCCGTTGATTCCACCCGGCTTGCCTGATTACTGCGCAGGACATAGTCTCCTTCCTTAAAGGAATACTCGATGATGCGCTTGTTGTATGCTTTACCAAGTTGGTGCTTGTATCTCTCCTCCTTTATGGTTGCTATCTCTCGGCGAGTTTCCAATAAGTCCAAGTTATGTCGCAACTCAGCATCATTATCAACGTCCTGAGTGTTCATCTTCCGTGCGGAGGGGATCCCTATCTCTGCGGGTATCATTGTGTCACACCTCGACCGATGGCGGAATCATCGGGGCGGGACATGTAGACTGTTCATAAGCACAAGGTTGACTAAATTGAAATATATTAATTGTCAAATTCCATTACAAACATTCAAACAAAACAAATTCCAGGAAAAGAAGCATAATTGAAATACATAAGTTCTTTATTTATTTTAACTAAGTCCAAGCCTATATGTAGCACATCTTGATCAATCTCACATATTAGGACCTGAAACATGAATAAAATAAAGTCAACTAAATAGTTGGTGAGTATAACACAGGTTTGTATATAGATAACATATAGTTTGAAAAACAAATCCATACATAACATGATAAATAAGGCATTTATGGGGAGCAGCTATTGTGTAACTAAGTACAATCAAACCTTTGTAACTAGCATACAAAATTGTGTTGTCGGTATCAATCACCCTACCTGGGTGGGTTTGTCAGACTCAATAGATCTATCATTGTTAACCGTCGGCTTGTATAGTTAATGATTGCACATGTAAATTGCACACAAATGTAGTTAACACACCTAGTACTTAAACATAAAGCTCAAATTACACACATGAATGTAAGGTGGAATTCTATTGTGTAGTTTGCAAAACATTGTATATAGATATTCATGTTCCACCCCAAAATATGTAAAATAGTGTAAAAGGGGCTACGCAAAACTCACATGGTTTGAAGGCGTAGCTAACAAAAGGCACTAGATAGTAATAAGGATCCTTGAAAAGCACAAGTTAACCTAAAGTGTAATGTATATTGTATCAATAGCGTGCACAAAGTTTGAGTCGAATGTTGAACTTGGATTTGTGTATAAAGTCATTGATTTATATTTGAAAGTATTGACTACGATATAAAGTTTGAAATAAATATTTTTGGAACATTTTGATTAAGGTTTGAAATTGAATAGCTAAATAAGTAGGTTAAATAATTTTTGTTTATGAAAATAGTGTAAGTATTTGATGTAACCAAGTATAAATAAATAATTGTTTTTGTTTAAATATAAATTAAATAAATAGTCATTACCTTATTTATTTATTTATAAAATATGTAACTTAACCATTAAATACTTTTTTTTATGAATGGTTTAACAATAATTGTAAACTTAATTTTTATAAACTTTAAATAAATAATTTTCTATTTATTCCAAGATTAAATATTTGATCTTTCTAAATAGAACTAAATGCATTTTTATAAAAATCAACTATTTTTATTTTGAAATTTAATCAGAAGTATTTATTGTTTGAAAAATATATAAAAATTATAATTCTGTCAAAAATTTAACTCACACACGACCGTGCCTGGGAAGGGCACGATCGTGCTCGAACCACGGGCGCGACCGTGCAAGTCAGGGCGTGACCGTGTTGATCAAACAGAGACATAATCTAGACAAATCACTAGGCACGATTGTGCCTTGGCCAGGCACGATCGTGTCTATGATTCTAAAACACGACTAAGATTAGCCACAGGGCATGACTGGGTCTGAGCAGGAGGCACGACCGCGCCGGAAGCCGGCATGACCGTGTCTCATGAGGCACGACCGCGCTAGATGATTAGCGCGACCGCGTCTGTTCCAAATCAGGAACGAATTGACTAATTCTTATAATAACAGGGTTGGAAATCATAGGGCTTTCACCCATTAGATTATTACGAGTCTTTTTGCATAGATTAATTAGATTTAAAACGTGTCTAGAGTCGGATTCGATTAAATCATTTTTGAATGAAAACTAGATTCGGGTTTAAGATGATTTCCATATTATAAGCCCAAATTAGGATGGGGCTTTTGATCTATAGACTAAATAGAATGAAAATATGGTTTCAATTACCCGGAAAGACGATGTATCGATAGCGTATGGTAGAGGAGAGTTCCGGCGATGACGGGTTTGGCTTCCGGTGTATTCTGATGCGATTCCGGCTATATCGACGTGTCCAGAAGCTTTAGAGATGATCGAGTGATGCGTATGGGGGGTTTGATTGAGAGAATTTCGAATTGAAAAGGAGAATCGGTGGTTTCAAGAATGTTTTGATGGTTTTGTGGTTTAATCGAATGATATTGAGTCAATTTCTGTAATTGGTAGTCTTAACATTTTCGTCAGTGGTAATGAAGTGAATATCCGTTACGAAATCAAACGATTCGGTGATTGAAACTACATTTACATTTCAACTGGTACTAGGCGTGACTGTGCCCAAACTAGGCGCGGCCATGCCAAGGCACCGGGCGCGATCGTTCCAAAGCAAGTCGCGCGATCGTGCCAAAACGAGGCGCGACCGTGCCTATTAGGGTTTCTTGCTATTTTTCAACATCAGACCTTTTAACTTTAGTCTTTGACGTATTTGTATAAAGAGATACTTATGTAGTGTTTTAATAAAATATAACCGAGTAAAACTTGTGGATTTGCATTGAAGTTTAGTATTTAATTGATGGTACGAATAGAACAAAACAGTGCACTAGAATTGAGTTTGAAATGCATTACATTGAATTGAATTACGGATACTAAAAATCAGAAATGTTACAGTCTCCCCATGTTGAGAGAATTTCGTTCCGAAATTTAGCTAGAGGAAACAACGGCATCAGTAAAAAGATGAGGGTACTTGAGTTTCATTTGGTCCTCTCGTTCCCAAGTGAATTCAGGACCACGCTTAGATTCCCAACGAACTTTGACAATAGGGATACGACTTCGCTTGAGCTGTTTGATTTCACGATCCATGATTTCCACTGGTCTCAACGAAGTGCATCGTTTCGTCAATGTGCACGTCGTCAAGTGGTATGTGAAGATTTTCATCAGCAAGGCATTTCTTCAGGTTAGACACATGAAATGTAGGATGCACGTTACCAAGTGATGGAGGTAACTCTAGTTTGTAAGCCACTTTCCCAATCCTTTCAAGGATCTTGAATGGACCAATATAGCTAGGTGCTAACTTTCCTTTCTTTCTAAAGCGGATCACACCCTTCCACGGAGACACCTTAAGAAGAACATGGTCACCGACTTGGAATTCCAAGGGTTTTCGACGTTTGTCGGCATAACTCTTTTGCCGACTCCTCGCTACTCGAATGTTGTCACGGATTTGAATGATCTTATCGGATGTTTCTTGAATTAGCTCGGGACCGGTGATTTGTGCTTCACCAATCTCATTCCAACAGATAGGAGAACGACATTTGCGACCATAAAGAGCTTCAAATGGAGCCATGTTGATACTCGTGTGATAGCTATTGTTGTAAGAGAACTCAATTAGGGGTAAATGTGAATCCCAATTGCCACCAAAATCAATTACACAAGCTCTAAGCATGTCTTCAAGAGTTTGGATTGTCCGCTCGGTTTGACCATCAGTTTGGGGATGGTAAGCCGTGCTCAAATCCAATCGTGTGCCAAGAGCAGATTGAAGAGATTGCCAAAAATGAGAAGTGAACCGGGCATCTCGATCGGATATTATGTTCAAGGGAACACCATGACGGCTCACAATTTCGTCGATGTAAATTCGGGCTAGTTTCTCAACCCGATAGTCTTCACGAATAGGCAAGAAATGAGCAGATTTAGTGAGACGGTCAATGATCACCCAAATGCTATCATAACCACTTGAGGTGCGAGGGAGTTTGGTAATGAAATCCATATCTAAGTCCTCCCATTTCCACACGGGAATTTCCGGTTGTTCGAGTAACCCAGAAGGACGTTGATGTTCGGCTTTGAATTTGGAGCAAGTTAAACATTTAGCAACATAGAGAGCAATGTCTTTCTTCATACCGGGCCACCAATATTGTTGGCGAAGATCTTGGTACATTTTATCCGCACCAGGATGAATAGAATAACGAGTCTTATGAGCCTCGTTCATGAGAATTGCACGGAGATCATCGCGATCGGGAATCCAAATACGGTTCAAATAATAAAGTAAGACATTGGATTTTGATTCGAGTAGGAGTTCAACACCACATGACATTTCTTCGTACATGTTACCCTCAGTGACTGAGATGTGTTGAGCTTCTAAGATGCGGATTTGAATATTGGTTTGAATTCGGGCACAATGAAGCATAACATGGTCCTTTCGACTCAAAGCGTCGGCTACAACATTCGCTTTGCCGGGATGATAACGAATCTCGCATTCATAGTCGTTAAGGAGTTTAACCCAACGTCGTTGCCTCATATTGAGTTTTTTTTGGTTGAAAATGTGTTGAAGACTTTTGTGGTCGGTGAACACCACACACTTTGTGCCATAGAGGTAATGTCTCCAAATCTTCAATGCGAATACGACCGCACCCAACTCGAGGTCGTGCGTCGTATAATTCTCCTCATGAATCTTAAGTTGTCTTGATGCGTAAGCGATTACTTTGCCTCGTTGCATGAGAACACAACCGAGACCTTGGTTGGAAGCGTCACAGTAGACAACTAGATCATCATTCCCATCAGGGAGAGTCAAGATAGGAGCATTGCATAACTTTTGCTTGAGAGTTTGGAAAGCTTCTTCTTGCTTTGGTCCCCATTCATAAGTTTTACCCTTGTGGGTTAAAGCGGTAAGAGGGACAGAAATCTTAGAGAAGTTTGAAATGAATCGACGATAATTTCCCGCAAGACCAAGAAATAAACGAACTTCGGTGGGGGTCTTCGGGGCATTCCAATTTTTAACCGCTTCGATCTTAGCAGGGTCAACATGAATTCCCTTTTCGTTAAGGATATGACCAAGAAATTGAACTTCTTTTAGCCAAAATTCACATTTGGAGAATTTGGCATATAGTTGTTCCTTCCGCAAGAGGTCCAAAACCAATCTAAGATGTTGCTCATGGTCAGCTTTTGTCTTAGAACAGATTAAGATATCATCGATGAAGATGATCACAAACTTATCAAGGTACGGTTTGCACACACGATTCATGAGGCCCATGAAAACTGTGGGTGCATTGGTTAGTCCAAAAGGCATAACCATGAACTCGTAATGACCATACCTTGTTCGGAAGGCAGTCTTTGGAATATCATCTTCTTGTACACGGAGTTGGTGATAATCGGATCGAAGATCAATCTTCGAGAAGCAAGTAGAACCTTGAAGTTGATCAAAGAGGTCATCAATTCTAGCTAAAGGATAACGGTTTTTTATAGTAAGCTTGTTGAGTTCGCGGTAGTCAATACAAATGCGAAATGATCCATCCTTCTTTTTGACAAATAAGACGGGTGCACCCCATGGTGAATGACTTGGACGAATGAAGCCCTTGTCAGAGAGCTCTTGAAGTTGACTTGCAAGTTCTTGCATTTCAGAAGGTGCAAGACGGTATGGAGCTCTAGACACAGGGTTAGCTCCGGGCACAAGATCAATGCGAAATTCTACTTGTCGAACGGGTGGAAGACCGGATAGATCTTCGGGAAATACTTCGGGAAAATCCCGAATGATGGGAATGTCTTGTATACCCTTCTTTCTGACATCTTTTTGGACAATATGAGCTAAGAAGGCCACGTACTTCTTTCGTAGGTACTTTTGGGCAGTAGTGCATGACATTAACTTAAGTCCTTTACAAGGCTTTTCACCAAAGACTCTTAACGTTTCTCCCGACGGTAGAGGTATTCGGATGCACTTCTCGAAACAGATGACTTCGGCATTATGATTTGATAGCCAATCCATGCCTATGATTATATCAAAACTTCCTACTGGCATTGGTACAAGGTTGATTGGGAATGTATGTTCATTAAGTTCTAGAGAACAGTCATAGATAATAGACTCAATTGTAAGTGAATCACCATTTGCTATTTCGACAGTGAAGGTTTTCTCTAATTGGGATCGTGTCTTTGCAAGTAAGGGTTCAAAGTTAAGTGACACAAAACTCTTATCGGCACCGGTATCAAATAAAATGGAGGCATATTGACCATTAACAAGGAACGTACCATTGACCACATCATTGTTGGCTTGAGCCTCATTGGCGTTTATGTTGAAAGCACGCCCATGAGCTCCGCCTTGTCTAGTATTGGTAAATCTTGGGCACTGGCCACGGAAGTGGTTTGGGTCGCCACACTCATAACAAGCACGCCCATTTGCAATAGCGGGAACACCTTGATTAGCCACTTGCGGGTTGGTTCGGTTTGGTGGGTTGACTTGGCCCGCAAGAGCTTTGGCCCTACAAACATTAACCGTATGGCCATACCTCCCACAATGAGTACAAAGGCGACATGGGATGCTTTGGGGATGATGGTAGTTGCAGGTGGCACAGAGTGGGTAGATCCCAACATATGGCTTTTTGGCTGGTGCTTGAACCATAGGTGCAACTTGGTTAACAGGCATGGCAGGAGTGACCATAGCATAGTTTCTAGCCTTTCTTTTCTTATTATGTCGGGAGGGTTCAGTTATGGCTTCTTTGTTGTGGGTGGAAGGAGTTGCAGTGTCGGAGACTTTCTTTGTGCCCTTTTTAGTAAGAGTCCCCGCCTTCACATGGTTATCGGTTAAGGTAGCGGACAAACGGATAGCATCCTCAAGTGTTGCGGGATTCCTTCCTAGGACAGTATCTTGAATTTGCCTAGGTAGTCCCCCAATATACTTTTCAATGCAGCGGGACAAAGGTGTGATCATGTGGGGCACGAGGAGACTCAACTCATTGAACCGAGTTGTATAAGCCAAATTTTCTCCACTATCTTGGGCAAGATCCCAAAACTCAGCTTCAAGTTTCTTCACTTCATTTCGAGGACAGAATTCCTCGGTCATTAGCCTTTTAACCTCATCCCAAGGTAAGGCCATTGCTACATCCACACCTCTATTCCTTTTCTCCCCATTCCACCACGTGAGTGCCCGTTTTTGTAGGACACTTGTGGCATGACGAACACGAAGGTTGTCGGGGCAGTCACTATTGAGAAAAGTATTCTCAATACTTTCGAACCATTGAAGGAGTCCCGTAGCTCCTTCGGTACCATAGAACTTGAGAGGGTTACACGAGTTGAAATGCTTGAAGGTGCATTGAGTTGGGTTGGCACCCCCATTTCCACCATTACCACCATTAGCCCCATGGTTACCATTTGTGGCACCATTAGCTTGGGTGAGTTGAGTTACGAGTTGTGCAAGGATAGTAGCGATGTCGGTGTTGGTGTTGGCCACGGGAGCACGACGAGGAGGCATTCTACAGATTTTCACAAGACAAGAAAAGATGTAAGAACTTATGAATGTTGTTTGGATTTAAAAGAATAGGATAACAATTAAAATAGTAACTCATAGTTGGGATTGTACTCGAATAGTGATATAATCACTTGAATACTATGACACATTAAGGTTAATTAAACTCATATAATTTTTTTTTAAGGAGACATGCTTTAGCCTATAAGTAAACACTCATCCCGGGAATTCCCAGGAAAGCATACGGGTCCCTCGGTTGATTGGGATTTATGCGAAATGCTTTCCTAGACAGAAAACCCAGAATACAGGTGTCACCCTTCCAGATTGCACGTGTCCTCAAATAATTAACAAAGTTTAAAAGCCTTAACGAGGAAATAAAAGATTTTATAGATTTGGATTCATGAAGTTTCCACATGCTAAGAAGATGAAGATAGAGAAGTAGGTAAGAATATTATGAGGTTTTAGGGTATAGGAAGGGATATTATTTATTTAATTATTGTTTAAGGATATGCTAATAAGTCATGAATTTTTAATAAGTAAGGCATCAAGAATAAAATAATAACTAATCATAAAGAACATGTAGCACATAGCATGTAACACATAGCATATAACACATAACATGTAGCATAAAATCATATAAACATGAAGCATGGCATAAGTGGGTGTCCTAAAGTTATAGTCTAGGTCAAGGTGTCTAATAACCTAATTCCCTATAATCAAGGCTCTGATACCAATCTTTCACACCCCAACCGATGGCGGAATCATCGGGGCGGGACATGTAGACTGTTCATAAGCACAAGGTTGACTAAATTGAAATATATTAATTGTCAAATTCCATTACAAACATTCAAACAAAACAAATTCCAGGAAAAGAAGCATAATTGAAATACATAAGTTCTTTATTTATTTTAACTAAGTCCAAGCCTATATGTAGCACATCTTGATCAATCTCACATATTAGGACCTGAAACATGAATAAAATAAAGTCAACTAAATAGTTGGTGAGTATAACACAGGTTTGTATATAGATAACATATAGTTTGAAAAACAAATCCATACATAACATGATAAATAAGGCATTTATGGGGAGCAGCTATTGTGTAACTAAGTACAATCAAACCTTTGTAACTAGCATGCAAAATTGTGTTGTCGGTATCAATCACCCTACCTGGGTGGGTTTGTCAGACTCAATAGATCTATCATTGTTAACCGTCGGCTTGTATAGTTAATGATTGCACATGTAAATTGCACACAAATGTAGTTAACACACCTAGTACTTAAACATAAAGCTCAAATTACACACATGAATGTAAGGTGGAATTCTATTGTGTAGTTTGCAAAACATTGTATATAGATATTCATGTTCCACCCCAAAATATGTAAAATAGTGTAAAAGGGGCTACGTAAAACTCACATGGTTTGAAGGCGTAGCTAACAAAAGGCACTAGATAGTAATAAGGATCCTTGAAAAGCACAAGTTAACCTAAAGTGTAATGTATATTGTATCAATAGCGTGCACAAAGTTTGAGTCGAATGTTGAACTTGGATTTGTGTATAAAGCCATTGATTTATATTTGAAAGTATTGACTACATTATAAAGTTTGAAATAAATATTTTTGGAACATTTTGATTAAGGTTTGAAATTGAATAGCTAAATAAGTAGGTTAAATAATTTTTGTTTATGAAAATAGTGTAAGTATTTGATGTAACCAAGTATAAATAAATAATTGTTTTTGTTTAAATATAAATTAAATAAATAGTCATTACCTTATTTATTTATTTATAAAATATGTAACTTAACCATTAAATACTTTTTTTTATGAAAGGTTTAACAATAATTGTAAACTTAATTTTTATAAACTTTAAATAAATAATTTTCTATTTATTCCAAGATTAAATATTTGATCTTTCTAAATAGAACTAAATGCATTTTTATAAAAATCAACTATTTTTATTTTGAAATTTAATCAGAAGTATTTATTGTTTGAAAAATATATAAAAATTATAATTCTGTCAAAAATTTAACTCACACACGACCGTGCCTGGGAAGGGCACGATCGTGCTCGAACCACGGGCGCGACCGTGCTAGTCAGGGCGTGACCGTGTTGATCAAACAGAGACATAATCTAGACAAATCACTAGGCACGATTGTGCCTTGGCCAGGCACGATCATGTCTATGATTCTAAAACACGACTAAGATTAGCCACAGGGCATGACTGGGTCTGAGCAGGAGGCACGACCGCGCCGGAAGCCGGCATGACCGTGTCTCATGAGGCACGACCGCGCTAGATGATTAGCGCGACCGCGTCTGTTCCAAATCAGGAACGAATTGACTAATTCTTATAATAACAGGGTTGGAAATCATAGGGCTTTCACCCATTAGATTATTACGAGTCTTTTTGCATAGATTAATTAGATTTAAAACGTGTCTAGAGTCGGATTCGATTAAATCATTTTTGAATGAAAACTAGATTAGGGTTTAAGATGATTTCCATATTATAAGCCCAAATTAGGATGGGGCTTTTGATCTATAGACTAAATAGAATGAAAATATGGTTTCAATTACCCGGAAAGACGATGTATCGATAGCGTACGGTAGAGGAGAGTTCCGGCGATGACGGGTTTGGCTTCCGGTGTATTCTGATGCGCTTCCGGCTATATCGACGTGTCCAGAAGCTTTAGAGATGATCGAGTGATGCGTATGGGGGGTTTGATTGAGAGAATTTCGAATTGAAAAGGAGAATCGGTGGTTTCAAGAATGTTTTGACGGTTTTGTGGTTTAATCGAATGATATTGAGTCAATTGTTGTAATTGGTAGTCTTAACATTTTCGTCAATGGTAATGAAGTGAATATCCGTTACGAAATCAAACGATTCGGTGATTGAAACTGCATTTACGTTTCAACTGGTACTAGGCGCGACTGTGCCCAAACTAGGCGCGACCGTGCCAAGGCACCGGGCGCGATCATTCCAAAGCAAGTCGCGCGACCGTGCCAAAACGAGGCGCGACCGTGCCTATTAGGGTTTCTTGCTATTTTTCATAATCAGACCTTGTAACTTTAGTCTTTGACGTATTTGTATAAAGAGATACTTATGTAGTGTTTTAATAGAATATAACCGAGTATAACTTGTGGATTTGAATTGAAGTTTAGTATTTAATTGATGGTACGAATAGAACAAAACAGTGCACTAGAATTGAGTTTGAAATGCATTACATTGAATTGAAATACAGATACTAAAAATCAGAAATGTTACACATTGCCTCCGAGCCATAAGTAAGGATGAAGGGTGACTCACCGGTGCTACTTTTTGGCATGGTTCTGTGAGCCCATAAAACGCTCGGGAGTTCCTCTAGCCAAGAAGTTCCTTCTCTATCCAAACGTGTTTTTAGCCCAAAGAGGATACTGCGATTTATCCTTTCCACCTACCCATTGCCCTGCGGGTGGGCTACTGAGGTAAAGATTTGCTTAATCTGTAACTCTATGCTCCAGTCTTTAATCTTGCGATCCGTGAATTGAGTTCCGTTGTCACTGACCAGGTAAAGGGGTAAGCCAAAACGACATATGATGTGTTCCCATAGGAATTTTTTATGCTTGTTGCCATGATAGTAGCTACTGGTTTGGCCTCCACCCATTTAGTAAAATAATCCATGGCTACAATTAAGAACTTTAAGCGCCTCGGGGCCTCTGGGAATGGTCCTACGATATCGATGCCCCACCTCTGGAAAGGCTATGCCGCGGTGACCGGGATCAGGTCATTTTTTGGCCTGTGAACTGTAGGCGCGTAACGCTGACAACTCTAACATTTTCTAAGTTCATCGACCGTGTCCATATGCATCCCTGGACAATAGTATCTCGTGTTCATAATCTTGGCTACCACTGCGCGGGGCCCGGCGTGAATGATACAAATTCCCATATGGATTTCTCTTATCAAGTAATTAGCTTCATGTGCATCGACGCATCGTAGTAGAGAACCCAAAAATGATTTTCTGTATAATATCCCATTTAGGAGCTGGTATTGTGCGGCTTTAGCCTGTAATTTGTGCACCTTATCTCGCTCGATTGGTAAAGTTCCAGTAGCCAGATAATTATGAATGGATGTCATCCATGTGTCTGGCGCGATATCTATTGTACATACTTCTTCTGTGTTGATGGAAGGCTTTTGAAGGGTTTCAAGACTAATAGACTTGGCTGGATCACTAAAAGTAGAGGCAAATTTACTTAGTGTATGTGCTTTCTTGTTCTGGCTTCTACGGATATGCAGTACCTCCCATTCCTGAAAGGTCTTCAGGGCGTTGCGGCACATGGCCAAGTATTTGGCCATAGCGGGATCTTTGGCTTCATATGTGACAATCCGGACTTTTCCAGTTTAACTCCGTTATTTAAATCCGGTTAAAGTTAACTTATTTAACTTATCTTAAACCCTAGGGACTATTTCTGCCAATTTCCAAACTCAAACTACAAGGACTGGTTGTGTAATTAGTCAAAACCTAATATGTTGACTATGCAAAGTCAAAATTGTGTGAATTTGTTCTCTGTTGACTTTTAAGAGTCAAACTCGCAAACCTTGATTCAAATTCAAACCTATAACCGAAATCTACCCAAATTCGTAACTGAAGGCAGTGTTAATAGCATTTTCGTTCATCATTGAGGCATTAGTGAGTATTTATAACTTGGATTAAACCCAATTATTGCACATTAAGCCGTAACCGTCGACACCCTCTATGTATCTATCAAATTCAGCAAATCCATGTATCATTCTCACGATCCAGCAACCTGCGCACTTTAGAGGAACTCCTCTGAAGCTTTTACACAAGTTGAATTGGCCGGAGTTGCAGCAAAAGTCGCCGGAAACTAACCCGCAAGCCGTCGGCACTCATTTTAGTCGAATCCCATCAATCCGACATCCAATCTGGTAATCACTTATACCTTTAGCTTCGTTTCATTGTCTATATCAAAAGCTCTATGTTAATTAGGGCTTACAGCAATGATTTTAACATGAACCCAAATCTAGGGTTCATGCGTTTACAATTTAATCGATAACTATACTAGACCCGAAGATAATCCAATTAATCTATGTCATCAGTTTCGCAATCCCTTGTTCCTTAAAAGCCCTATGGTTCCAAGCACTTTCATTATCAAAATCAATCGAATTAATCATATGTTCAAACCTAGGGTTCATACGTTTTTAGTTTAACTGAGACCCTATCTACACTCAACCAAAATGAAATTAAACTATACCAATAGATTCGCAATGTTCTTCTTAGTAAAATCCCCATGATTTCGTTGAACTTTAACATCAAATTTGATCAATTCGATTAGGTGTTCACACTTAGGGTTTTCGAGTTCTAAATCAGAAATTAAACCACCTTAAACCTGTGTATTTTTCAATTAAAACCCACCACAAATTCGTGGTTACTCGATTTGCAAAACCCCCATGTTTTCTGGTTGATTCGATATTCAAATCAACGGATTGGGAGGGGGTTTGGGATTCGATTCACGCAAAGGGGATGAGCACAGGGGTGCTTTTGATTAAAATCATTCTGATCAGGTCCTTGTTGCGATTGAGTTGGTAGCTGGATTGGTTAAACCTGTTGACTGTTGGGGAGGAGACCCGGGTTCGAATCCTCCTCCCCAGTTTTCTTTTTAATTGATATTTTGTTAATGTTTTAAAATTTAAAAACATTTCCACTATTATTATAATATTATATTAAGATGTTTAAACCGAAAAAACCACCCGTAGACTCGGGTTTAATTTTATAACTTATAATTACTAATAGTTCCACTTTTTAAATAATATATTCATATTATTTTCAAACCGTAACTTAGTATAAAATGATATGTTTATATTATTTTTTTAACTCGTGACTCCTAGTATTAAATAATATATATTTTTATATTATTTTGTATCGTTTTATAACCTCGTGTGACGTTTGGAACTAAATAATAATATAATTAGTTATATTATTTTCTCGCGTTTATTACTCGATTAAAAATAATATATTTATTATTTTTGCCACAATGATTATTTAGTAATCATACGAACCTAAAAATAATATATTAAATTATATTATTTTTCTAACTTTTGTAAACGACTTTAACGTACGAATGTATTTATTTATTTATTTATTTATTTATTATTCTTTATTAACGTACGACACGTAACGCTTTTCCCTTAATTATTATATTAAGAAATTTATATAATTCCCTAAACACGTTCGTCTACTCTTAAATCCTTAGAAAGCGTTAAGATGTTTTAACTTCCGTGTCGTCGTCACAAATCCCAACTCGTCCCTAATTTATGTGTTTATAATTTTAGGGCATACGTAAGTCGTCTGAGACTTACATTCGTGGTTTCAACTTATCTCTTGTGTGATCCAATCCACTACTTAACCCATGTGAGTTTTTACGGCCCCTTTTACTGCTTTTAAACTGGGGGAGAAAACATGACGCAAACACTTTTTGATTTTTGTACTTCATTATGTATCACTTTTTATGACTATGCGTAAACTCTATCATGAAAGTCCTCACATCGAACCGTTTAAATATGAGTATAGCGAGGTATGTTGGGTAGTACTACTGGGTTTGACAAACCTCACCCGCGTTAGTCGCGCTAACTCGATTGAATATCGAACGGGTGCAATATTGACCTAATCTTGCACCATGTTTGGTAGGCCTGGTGGGAGGCACTCAAACAGTCAGTTTACGGTTGCGAGCATAATACCAAACATGAACATGGGTTAGCTACCTGTTGATATATATAATGATTATACAATAAATCTGGTAAATGTTTATTTAAATATTGAAACCTGTGAACTCACCAACCTCGTGTTGACATTTTCTTACATGCTTTCTCTGGTCGCTTAAAATAAGGCACAGGTGCACGCATAGGGCATGCATGGAGTCTTACGATTTATTTATAAAATAATATTGTTGAATTGCTTGTACCTTATTTTGGACTTTGTTTGGACTGAACATTTTGGGACTTTTCTTGGGCGCGTTTGTTTTACGCATTTACTTTCGTTTTACGCTTTCGCACTTACTTTGATCATTTATGATATATTTTCATTTTAGTCCCATATAGTGTCGTTCAATGTAACTAATAACTAAGATCCTGGTTTGTCACTTTCCAAACGGTAAAACTCTGTTAGTTGAAATTGGGGGTGTGACATCATATGTATAAATTTGGTTGGCGACCAGCAAAGAATCCACATGTGCTTGAATGTGGTGTACGCCTTTTCAATCGCCCACCTGAGTCCTGCAAGGAGCCCTTCATATTCAGATTCATTGTTGGAGGTGGGGAATAGCAGATTCAAAGCTTTGGTGTATTCCACCCCTTGGGGACATACTAATACTATCCCAATTCCTGACCCTTCTACGCAGGCTGCGCCATCAATGAAAAGTTCCCAATATGCGGAATTTTGGGCTCGAGTATCAGTGGGAGGCAGGTATTCAGATGCGTCAATTTGTATCCCTATCGAGACTTCGGCCGCGAAGTCACCGATGACCTGTCCTTTCACCGCTGTATGAGGTTTATAGGTAAGATCAAAAACTCCCAGTCCAATGGCCCAGTGTGTCATTCGACCTGAAAGCTCCGGGGCGCCGCAGTATTTGCTGGAGAGGAAAATTAGTTAGGACATCAATGTAGTGGCCTTGGAAGTACCGGCGTAACCGGCGTGATGCATGCACCAAAGCTAAGACCAATTTTTCCAACATGGAGTAATTGAGTTCTGAATGAGCCAAGACCCGACTGATGTAGTAGATGGGGGTTTGAACGCCTTCGCGTTCGACCATTAAGACTGCACTGACCACTTGGTTGGATGCAACAAGGTACATTTGCAAACACTCTCCTTTAAATGGCGTGGTCAGAGTAGGCAACTCCGCCAAATATTTTTTTAATTCATGAAATGATGTTTCCACTGTTTCAGACCATCTAAAGGCGGACTTGGTTTGACAGTTCTTTAGTGTTGCAATGAACAGGAGGGAGCACAATGCATGCTTGGCTAAGAATCGGTTAATAGCCACTAGGCGGCCATTAAGGGTTTGTACGTCTTTGAGGGACCTTGGGGATGACATTTGCGTAATGGCTAACACTTTTTCCGGGTGACCGCGGATACCATCTCGAGTCACAATTGCCCCTAGAAACTTTCCTTCCTCCATTCCGAATGAACACTTTCCTGGATTCAACTTAATTTTGGATTCTTTAAGCTGAATTAGGGTTTCTGAAATATCAGCCAACATAATTTTTTTCATTTTTACTCTTAATGACCAAGTCATCCACATAAACTTCCAAGTTTTTCCAATCTGCTTTTCGAACACCTTGTCCATAAGCCTCTGGTAGGTTGCGCCAGCGTTCTTGAGCCCAAATGGCATTTTGGTATAACAAAAAATGCCTATGTCTGTATGAAAGGCCGTCTTGTCTTCATCTTCGGGTGCCATATGCACCATGTGATATCCCTTATACGCGTCCAAAAAACACTTGAAAGGATATGTAGCCAAAGAATCTACCTTAGAATCAATTTTCGAAAGTGGATAAGAATCCTTTGGGCACGCCTTGTTTAAATCCTTGTAGTCAACGCACATGCACCAAGATTCGTCTGTCTGTTTAACCAATACTGGGTTGGCGATCCAAGTTTGGTATCTTACTTCCCGGAGAATCCCTGCTTCTACCAACTTTTTTACTTACTTAACAACAGCCGCCTGTCTTTCCGGAGCCATGATGCGACGTTTCTGTGCTGTCGGTTCAATCGACTTGTAAGTTTTTAAAGCATGCTCTGCAACGTTGTGTGGGACTCCGGTCATGTTCGCCGGCTGAAAAGCAAAAACATCCATATTTTCCAGTAATAATTCCTTGAGATGCGCGCGAACGTGAGGGGATAAAGTATGGCCAATTGTGATAGTTTGGGTAGGAAATGCTGGGTTGAGTGACCATTTCTCTAGGGACGTGAGGATTGGTTCGGCGGGCATTTCTTTTACCTCCTCTACTGCAATACATCTTTGGTCACCCCAAACCTCTGCGACTCCTCGGGGAGTGGGAAACATGACCAATCCCAAGGATGTTAATACTGCCACTGCCAAACTCCCTAAGGCTGTTCGCCCCAAAATGATGTTATGTTGTGAGTGTGCGGGAACTACTAAAAAGGAAATCACCATTGTCTGGATACGGTCGCGATCTCCCAATGTTACTGGAAAAGAGATTTTCCCCAATGGTTTAATATTTTCTCTTGAAAAACCCATGATGGCCGCGTGTACTTCCTCTAGTCGCGCCTGATCTTTAACGTCCATTTGCCGAAAGCATTGTTCATAGAGAATGCCAGAGGAGCTACCAGTGTCAATAAAAATGCGGGGCATCCGGTAGGATCCGACCAGGGCCGTGATTACTAATGGACAAACATGATAATCCCCTATTTGCGGGGGAAACACCAGTGGGACTTCTATCCAGGACTCCGTCATTTCGATCGCACACTTCCTCCTCCCTTTTGTTACGGCCATTCCCCCCGTAACCATATACACATCATGAACATTAGGGTCCTCGTCCGCAGGAGAGCCTTTTTCTTTATCCCTGGTTTTACCAGTATCCTTATTATGTTTTACCAGATGTGCGAGTTTCCCCGCCTTGACCTGAAATCGATTTGTCGCTTTAATTCAAAACATTGATCCGTATCATGCCCTGCCGCTTTGTCGTAAACACAGTAACTTTTGGAATCTCGCTCAGGATTATCGTGCATGGGTCTAGGCTCCTCCAATTTGAGGTTCTCAGTGGCCAGAATTGCACTAGGTGTCTTGCTTAAAGTAGGGTAGGAGGTGGAGGCGGGATAAGATGGTCGTTGGGAAATACTAGAAGTTTCCAACCGCGGGTAATAAAAATGGGAAGAGTAAGAGTCACGCGGCCATTGTGAACGGGAGTAAGGACTAGTAGATGGAAATCGTGAGCTGTTACTTGAGCGGGAAGAGAAACGGTGCGTCCTATCATTGTCTCGCCGACTAGATGATTCGTATCCTCGCCGCACATCCTTAGATTTTTCTCGCGCGTGATTTTGTGCTACTGATTTTTCGGCTTTAACATGGGTTTTTGCTATAGCCATCAAAGCTTCCATGGATTGGGGAATTCCGTCCACGCCATGTAAACGGCGGATCAGGTGATCATCCCTCACCCCATTTACAAAACCCGCTATCATCAAATCCTCTGTCGCGTCACCTATTTGTAGACTTTCTAGGTTGTATCGGACCAAGAATTGTTCGACTGTCTCATCATCTTTGCAGCGAATATGTAGGATTTCCGTTTTATCCTTAGTGTGGCGCTTCTGCTGGCTAAACTGCTGCATGAACCTTTTGACTAAATCTTCAAAGCTGTCAATCCCCCCTATTGGGAGGCCATCAAACCACAATCACGTCGCGCCGATTAGTGTTTGAACAAACATATGACACCATACAGGTATTGACCACTGCTCTACTCCGACTGCACTGATAAAGACGTTAAGATGATCATCTGGGTCACTTGACCCGTCGTACTTTCCTACGACAGATGGCATGCGAAGCTTGGCAGGGAACTCAGCCATATCCGAGAAGTAAATTTGGACTTAGCGACCGAGGCCGCGGGGCGGTATGGTTTAGAAAAATCATCCACTCTTGGGGGAGGTGCCGGTTGGAAAGGTGTGTAGAAGTTGGTAAAGGTGGGATAGGAATAGCCCCCGTGGCAACGGAAGGTATAACGAAGTTTGGTGGCGTGAAAGGGGTTTCTGGACCAGCGAATAGTTGTGCGCGAACACTCGCCAACTGTGCTTCGCCCATCCATTGCTCATATTGCTGCATATATCGATGCTGTTCCAGCCACTAAGCATGCGGTGGCGGAACGGGTAGTGCTGAAGTACCTGGAAAAGTACTTTCCAATGATCGGGAGGCCACCGGTATCTGAGAAATGACTGGGTGACTTGTTATGACAGTAGATGTTGGGATTGGTATGAATGGATAGAATCTAAAAGGCGAAGTAGAAACGCTGGGTCCAGTCAACATGGGTAGGGATGTTGTCCTTGCAGCATTGGTAGGTGGCACTTGGATAGGGTTTTCGTCTTCAGAATCATCGGTAAAACAAGGATGCAATGGGGCAGGCCCTGTAGGTACAGCCGACTGCGGTGGTGTAGGCTGAGAAACCGTATTAGCAGGGAAATCGAAAGTGAGAGAAGGGGTGGTAGATGAAACAGGAGTAGAAGAAGACATCAGCGAATCGAAAAGGAAAATCGAAGGAGTAAACGGATGGCGCCAATGTAAATCCAATAACCAGAATCTAGTTCTTGAGGGTGATTGGATCACAACAGCCTAAACGAATTGCCATTGTGAAAGTATCTTCTTCTTTCTCCTTCGGTATCTGCACACGAAACAACACGCGTTAAGGCGTCACAGGGTGGGGAAACCCCCAGCGTCGGCCCTCCGGCGTGAGAATAAGTATTCCGGTGATGGTTTAGAGTAGTAATTCCGAGTATAGAGAGTGATGAGATCATACCTTTATTCCTTTGCCCTTTTACCTTTATATATGGGGTCATCAGGTGAGAATTCTGTTAGCTTGTGGGGCCAGTGAGGTCCATTATGACTCACACAAGAGAGGTCTAAATCCTTATTGGCCAGGGAGGCTTTCAGCCGTTCCCTGGCCGCCATCTGTCATAACCGTTTTATGGGCCATGGGCCCTCTTCTGTTAGGCCTGGGAGGATCATTCCCTCTTCATTCAGATATGAAAGATATTAAAGAAACTGAGTTGTTATGTTATAAGCTTAAACTAATTAATATTATAGAACATATTGTTTATCCTCTATTTTATTTCAATTTAACGATTAAAAGATCAACATAGTTATTATTTGTTAACTATAAAGAAAAAAATTAATTTTTATTGTATTTTAACAAATATAAAAGTTAATTTGCAACATAATTTGTGGTTATTCGACATTATGATGTGATATTTTATATCACAGTTTGAAATCAAAGAATTGATTTTGTGTTAGTTATATCATTGGTGGTGATAAAATGGAAACCACATTATAAAAGTGATCTATCAAATCATTAAAATTGTTTTATAGATCATCAAAGTCGTGTGTCGTTTTTCTCAAACTTTTTTTATCTTGTACTTTGTGGTGTACAAATTAAATGTAACTTTTACCCATGCGTTTCACGTCGGAAGCCTAGTCGTTATTGATTTGACTCATTTGTGTGGATAAAACTTACATTAAATCGCAGACTCGTTATAACGTACGATACCAAAAAAACACTCGAATATGAATACAATTTCGTCTTCAATAAAATTTAAACCAAAACGTTGACTAAAAATTTTAAGAAAACGGCGCCTTCCATTATTCGAAAAAACCTAACGAACGAAAGTTATCACAGAAAACGGTGTCGGACCCATCGTTAATAAAATTTAAACGAAAGCGTAGGCGCAACGATAAAAAATAATGTTAATAGAAAGGAAACATAAAACTAAATAATAAAAAAGGGAAAAACAAATTAAAAAAATTACCGGTTCGGGCCGTCGAAAGCCATAAGACAAATACCGATACGGATTCCGATAATACCAATATCAAAAATAATGTTGTTCGCCATAATAGGTTCGGCTCGTCACGGTACCACAACGGTAACGGCACTCGCTATAGGCAACGATAAAAAAACTCGATTTTGAATACAACTCTGTTTTTAAAAAAATTATGTCGGAACGTTGACAAAAAAACTACAAACAACAACGCATCCCGTATTTTGAAAAAAGTTAATGAACGAATGTTAAAGAAAAATGAAACTAATAGAAAATGAAACTAGTTAAAAGCATATATTATATATATACTATAAGAGTTGAAAATAAAAATATAAAAAATAAATTAGCCGAACGAATCAGAAAGTGTCAGGGAAGTGCCTAACACTATTACTTCCCACGTTGAATAGTTATTAACATATTAATTATCATGAGATTTAATAGTTATGTTTAGGCCTTTTCAATTTTGCTACAAAACTTTTATGGTTTAAGTTTCTTATTCTTTCAAGTTTTTCTTCTTTCAATTTTGTCACAGAAGTTTTGGTCAATAGTTAGTTTAGGGGCTTTTTAACTTTGTCACACATGTTTGGTCTTTTATAATTTTATAACAAAAGTTTAATGGTTTAGTTTTTTTTTCTTTCAATTTTACCACAAAAGTTTGGTCTTTTGAAGTTTTTCTTCTTTCAGTTTTGACACAAAAGTTTTGGTCAGTAGTTAGTTTAGGGGCTTTTTAACTTTGGCTTTTGTCTTTTATAATTTTACAACAAAAGTTTAATGGTTTAGATTTTTATTTTTCTTTCAATTTTGCCACAAAAGTTTGGTCTTTTATAATTTTGCCACAAAAGTTTAATGCTTTTTTTTTCTTTTCACCGAGGCGATAACGAGCAAACTAATGCCGCTTAGTGTGGGGGAAAAACGACCAGACTCCCGCATCGTAGCACGGGGGAATAACTTTCGTTCATTATCTTTTTTTAAATGGAATGCACGATTGTCTTTTTTTATCAAAGTTTCGATATAAATTTATTTTAAACGGAGTTGTATTCAAAACCTAGTATATTTTTTTTATCAGCGAGTGAGGTCACCGTTGCGGTACCGTGACAAACCGGACCGATTATGAGCGAACATTATCGTTTCCGGTGTTGGTATTATCGGAGCCGCTATCGGTATTTGTTTTTATGGTTTTCGATGAATCAAACCGATAAAGACTAGATCAAGTCACACCACGTAGCACAGGAAAAATCGAACAAACTCCCGTCGCATAGCGTGGGGGAAAACTAGTTAGGTAATAATTAGAGGGGTGAAAGTTTTATTACTAAAACTTTTAAATTTACCTAGTAAAACTTCAAGGCTATGGAGTCATTTATGAAAAATGTTTAGTGCGGTCAAAAATCCTTTAGCCGACTCTATCTGTGAAAAAGTGTTGTAATTCATATGAACACAGCCTGCAATATGGCAAGCTCTGATTGGCATGCTTTGTGTTGGCTCACTAAAAAAAGTCATGTATCCGGTTACTATTCATAGAAGTTTGTTTTTAACTAGTTAGTTACCATCGCGATCCGCGGCGGGCTCAAAACGTAGATAAAAATAAGTAAATCTCGACAGTACATTCCACGTGATGTTAAAAAAACATGTTGCATCGGTATATTCAATAGTAAAAAAAAGTTACCTTGTTCTAAACGAAAGTGAAGTAATTCGAAAAAACTTTACACCGAAACGTATATAAAAATAAGTATGCCGGCGACGAATTACGGCGGGTCGGTTTAAACGTAGATAAAAAACGTCACAACAATGTATTTTGAGATGGGCGTTAGACGGTTTAAAAAAAGTTTAAAACGACCGGTTGGTTTAAAAAATAATGTTACGAAAATTCACATCGAAACATAAATAGTTTAAAAGTTGTAAGAGTAAATCATTTCTTTTTTTATTATAATGACGCATTCCGCGTTGGGTTTGAAATCTAGATACGGATGGGGTTTTGGTACGTGTATGTACGTTAATCACCGGGTAGGGACACAATTTGTTTCTTTTTACGAAAGAAATTGTAAACATTGTGAAAGAGGAACCCCGCAATGGTATTTGGAGATAAGCATTGAATGGTTTTAAAAACCAAACGGTTTAAAAAGCGTTTAAAACAACTAATCGGTTTGAAAATGATGTTACGAAAATTCACGTCGAAACTAGGGGTGTAAACGAGCTGAGCCCGAGCCCGACACTAATCGAGCTCGGCTCGTTGGATTATCCTGAAGCTCGAGCTCGGCTCGTGGAGTGAAAACAAAGCTCGAGATCGGCTGGGTTTCATTCATGACGATTAAACGAGCAAAAGCTCAGCTCGAGCTCGTTTATAGGAAGCCTAGAACGAGCCAAAGCTCGGCTCGAGCTTTTTATATGAAGCCTAGAACGAGCCAACATCGGCTCGAGCTCGATTTGGGGGGTTAAATTGAATAATATAATAAATATATAAGTAAATAATATAAAATATGACTAGGCTCGTTAAGGCTCGCGAGCCTAAACGATATTTGAAGGCGAAGCTCGAGCTCGGGCTCGATAACTAAACGAGCCATATTTAAGGCTCTAGATTGGGCTCGGGTTCGGGCTCGTTAAGGCTCGGCTCGATCGAGCTTTTTACCGATCCGATCTCGAGTAGCTCTCAAGCCGGCTTGATTCGTTTACACCCCTAGTCGAAACGTAGATAAAAGTAGACACGTCGAAACGTCAAACTTGAAATTTTATAAAACATCATATTTTAAAAGTTGTAAGTGGAAAGCAAAACAAAAAACTATGAAAAAATTGAAACCTTGAAGTAGCTTTGATAACTCATATAACGTTTACGATTTGATGACTTGTAAATTATTACGTCCAACTCCGTTTCGAATGAAATTTACATCGAAACATAGATAAAAATAAACACGCCGCAACCGTATATTTAAAAATTAAAAGGTTGTAAGATAATTTTATTGAAATTCAGGGGTAATAAAGTAATTGGTTAAAGAAAAAGAAAAAAGTAATAAGCTGATAAAAATAAAGGTGGTAAAATGAAAATTTTAAGAAAAAGACAATGCTAATGCAATTGTGATGTCAACAATGCTTTAAAGACTTGTACTATAAGCATAAAAGCTTTATAATATGGGTTTTGTAAGTAATGAAATATGACGTAAAAAAAATCGAAACTTTACAAGAGTTAAATTTTTTTTTTAAAGTTGTCATGATTTATAATAAAGAATGGAAAATATTTTTTTTTTCTAAAAGAATATGGTAGTGGACGTCGGAGGGGGTGGGGAAGCAATACACACAGATTAGTTACTCTTCAAAACCCAATGAAACAGCAACAGCTGTCCACGCCGCCAAGCCCACAAATCAAATGTTACTGTCCACCTGTGAGGTAAACTCATTTCAAAATGTATGAGTGTTAATCTTTAGTAGTATAATATAATTATTAAAAATCCATAATCCTTATCAAATGCCTCACGTTTTGGTTTTTTACCACAAAACACGATTTCATTGTAGTCCTAGTCATCATATATAAGATAACACGTGATATGTTTTTTCATAGAGTAAAGTGTTATTTTCATATTTATGGTGTGGTCATTTTAGTTATTGTCATCCAAAAGTTTTTTTTTAGATTTTTTATCCTTAACTTTTCAAAATTTATTCATTTTCATCCACTTATCTAACTCCGTCTACATTTTTACGTTAAATCAGGAACAATTTTGGTTAAATCAGGAGCAATTTGGTTAGATTTTAACCTATAAATTTCAAACCGTCCCCTAATTTAATGTTAAAATGTAAATGGATTTAATCAGGTGTATTAAAATGACAAGATTTTGAAAAGTCATGTATGAAAAAACTAAAAAAAAAAGTTTTTGGATGAAAGTGGCTAAAATGGCCAAACCATAGGGACGAAAATGACACTTAACCTTTTTTATATATTGAAATAAACCAATATTATTTAAAACCATTAAAGGGTTAGGAATACGACTTTAAACGAATCAAGCTGATCGTAAGCTACATGAGATTGATTTGACAAAAACTTATATCGAGTTTAGTTTAGCTTTTAAGGGTTTAGTTTTGAGGGTGTAGAAATTAAATTTTAGCATTGAGCTTTAGTGTTTAGCGTTTAGCTTTAAGGTTTAGGGTTCGACATGATGGTTCCGCCACCGCTAAAATGAGTTAAATCGAAGTTCGTTAGAGGAGTTGTCACTCAAATCCTTTTTAGGCAAAAATAGACTTTTAGGAGAACTTTCCCATATATATAATAGGTGAGGGTTCTTTGGGGAACCGTGGAACCATTTGTTTCACATGTAAAAAACTGATAAAAAACTTAATTTCATATGTGAAAAATTCATTTTTACATAACTTTTTCAAAGATTTTGCATATAAACACATTTAGAAGCCATTTTAACAAAATGTTTTATCATACAAAGGCTACGAAAGATTTAGATCATTGATTAAGGAAATCAATGATTAAGATAAAAGGATGTCACTTCTGCAGTTTTTTTATTCGTGAAAAGGGTATGTATGAATAAATTTGAAATATCCTACAATTGTTGACTTTTTTCAGGTTTTCTTGTTTTTTAAACGCAAATAAATTTTTTTTATACGAAACTTTTTTTAATTGCATCATAAAATCGAATATTTAATTCTCTTTAATTTAAGTACAGTCTTGATATACTTTTATTATAAAAAATATCAACTTTTTTATATAAAATAATATCGATATGATGTGCATATAACGTGTGTGATTATAAAATAGGTCGCGTAATTATAAACATAGGTTGCGTAAGTATAAAACATGTAACGTATATATCATCGAGCGTAATTATAAAATAGATTATGTTATTAATAACATAGGTTGCATTATTATCATATGAGTTGTGTGATTATTTAATTTTGTGCATTATTATGGCGCGGACGGATTTATCCTCGATAAAAGGACACGTGTCGCGTCCTGGTGGCTTCATATTATTTGTACGATTTTTGCCCTTTGTACAATAACATGTGTATGTGTGTGTGTTTGTGTTTAAATACAAAAGGTTTTATCATATAAAAGCTAAAAAGGATTCCGGACCATTGATCAAGAAAATCAAGGGTTAAGACAAATTAGATGTCACGTCAACAATGTTTTATGTGTTAAAAGGGTCTAGCTAGGTAAAAATATAATCGCTTACCATTGTTGGCTTCTTTCAAATTACCTTATTTTTTTAAATGCATATAACTTTTTTGTATAATATTATTTTTTTATAAAATCGAGCATTTTTTTATTTTTAAATTGAGTATAGTCTTACTATACTCTCTTTACAAAAAAAAGATTTTAAAAAAATATGATGTGTTGTGCTTATATCGTGCGTATTTATACACATGTTGCGCTATTACTATATAAGTTACGTAATTATTTATATATGTTGTGTTTTTATGTGTGTAATTAGTTATATATGGTCGCGTAATTATTTTATAGTGCGCGTAATTATGTAACTTTTGTACGTGATTATGGCGCGGACGGATTTTCCTTTCGTCCAAAGATACGTGTCGCATCTGAATCTTTTGTATGTTAAAAGTCTTTTATATCATAACCAGTCTATATGTATAAAAGTAATAAATAAGTCGAGCTACAACTTTACTCAAAGTAAGTATAGTTGAGCTCTCTAGCAAAAACTTCACATAATTCACAACATAATAACAAGGAAATAAACTGGAATCACAAAATAGTTGATTGTGGTTGTTATAGAATCAAGATAAAGTTAACAAAATGATATAAAAATGGAAAATAAAAATGGTCATTTCAAAGAATGGAGTGGGGATCGGAGATGATGGAAATATAAAGAAGACAAAGATAATGGGCTTTGGGTCATGGGGCCTGAGAGATGCTAATTGATAAACTCCCCCCATGTTTCACCTACTGTTTAGTCTCACGCGCCACCCATTAAGATTCTAATATCAAATCAAGAGATCGTTGTGGCCCCTTTGGATCACCTTATATTACATCAATATCATAATTTCTCATCTCCCATCATTACTTTCTCTCACGCGCTCATATCAAAAGGCCAAAGCCCATAAATATAAGGCTCATACTCACAATCACAAGAGCCCAAATGACCTGTTTTCTAGCAACTGGAGGTGTACAAATCGGTTTCTAGGTCCAAAACCGGTTCGGGTTTAATCAATAAAAGTCAAACCGTTTTTTTTCAAACCGGTTCAGGTTGAAACCGTTTGAGAGGGGGTTTGACTGGGTTGAAACCAGTTTTTAGGGGAGGTTTGACCAGTTGGGTTCATGTTAAACCAATTTCAATCTACGTGGTTACAAACCGTCGGTTTCAATGGGCCACAAACAAGTTTCACTCAAACTAGTTTCAAAATTGGTTCGGGTTTGTTTCTGAACCAGTTTGGATTCCCAAACCGATTTTTTTGTACTACTTGCAACTATGGGTATTTGTTGGTATAAAATTTAATCCAAAATCAAAGTATTGAGGATGATAAATCTTGGCATATAAATGAAACGAAAACCGTTAAGCGTGAAGTTCGTTTATTTTTGTTCAATTAATTAAATGAACGAATATGAACACAAAGTTTTCTTCATTTAATTAAACGAACGGACATGAACACATATCTAGTTTTTTCATTTACGTTCAATTCGTTTATATCATTTCACTTATGTTCGTTCGTTTACATTTGTTTAAATATTCATTCCTAACTATGTATGACTAATAATAATTTACAATCATTTATTAAACCTTTAAGGGCATGAGGCATAGTATCCCTTCCATTAACGGTCTGTAACGTGTCAAGCCAGTCAGTAAGATCGTGCCACATGGAAATCACTAATTTTTTTATTTTTTTCAGAACAAATTGTGTTTACACATGTGATTAAAAAACTAAGTTGAGAACACTCATGTGGGCCCCCTCATACCCTGGTGACTCTGGTTCAAATCCCGGGATGTGGGAATCGTTATTTATTATTTTACTTTTTTTGTGTTTCAGCGCAAATTGTGTTCACATACGTAACTAAAAAACGGTATTAAAAAAGTCAAGTGTCCTGGTTGGAGTGGTTCTTGTCTCACGCTCTCTTACGCTGTTGACCCGGGTTCAAATCTCCATAGTGTTTTATTTTATTTTTTGTTTCAACTCAATTATTATTTACACTAGGTTAAAATCTCGTGTATTACACGGGTTAATAAAATATAATATTATATATTTAATAATAATACATTTGTATTTTAAAAATCCGTGTATTACACGGATTGATAAAATATAACGCTATATACTTAGTAATAAAACGTTTATATCTTTAAAAACTCGTATATTACAAGGGGTGAATACATTAATTTGTATAGTTTTACTTACATCACTATTTAGTTATAAACAAAAGTTACATAATTAAATTTTAAAGTTTCTTAAAATAAGAGATAATTTATAATAAATGTGTTTTATTAATATATTAATATTTTTTTTAAATATAAATCACTATTAAAAAAAAAGAGGTTTATTTAATAAGAGAGAGATGCGAAAAAAAAAGGTGTAAGGTTGAATGTGAGAATGACAAGTGGTAAAAAAATTTAGTTTTTTATTAGAACATGGATATGTTGGTAGGAATGGTTTTAGGCTAGCGTTCATTTAGTTGTAATCCAGGTGTCGCAGGTCCGAATCCCGGGAAACATGTTTTTTACCTTTTTTTAGATCAACACTCTCGTTTGTTTTTTTTATTTATCTAAAAAAATATATGTTTTTTTTTTAATTTTAGGTTTTTTATAATGGTTGAACGCTAGTTTTCGCTAGTTTTTCTGTTGGGTCAATAACATTGGAGGGGTGTCAAAAGGGAGCATTAGAAGTTTTAACCTTACTGCCGCAACGTGTGGGTTTCAAAAGTTTTTTTTGTCAATGCTAGAAAACGGAGTTGTATTCAAATTAGGGGGTTTCTTGTCGTTGGCTATAATGAGTTTGCGTTTCGACGTGACTTTTATCCCTACAAACAAGGTGAACAGACAACGGTCAAACTCTCGTTGTGGAACGCTGGTGAAAAAATCAATGTTTTCAGAACCGGACTGGATAGCAAATCAGCCACCTTAGAGATCCACTGGTTGAACCGGTCAGACCGGAGTTAAGAACCGGATGACATCATAAATAATATAAAAATTAAAATATGTGTATAAATACAAAATATAAAACATTTTCAACATTGATGTTAGTTTGCAATTTTAATGTCATATGAAGGCTTAACTAAATAAAATATGAAAATTGGAATACTAAATTAATAATGAGATTTTGAAGAAAAAAACAAAAAATTGAAATCCGGTCCGACCAAGGTCCGGTTCACCGGTTCGAACAGTGATCGGCCGGTTCAAACGAAAGAGGTTCAACTACACACAATCGGACCGGTTATGTACCCGGTTCCCAGTCCAGCTTAGAGGTGCTCAAAAGAACCGGATCCGAATCCGATCCGACGGATTATTCGAAACCGGATCCGGCTAGAACCGGTTTTTTTTGGAACCGGTCCGGATTTTTTAAGAACCGGCGGATCCAGAACAGGTTTAGGTGTTTTTGTCGGACCGAATAAAAATCGGACAAAAATCGGACATTTTGGAACCGGTTTTTTTTCGGACAAAATAGAACCGGTTCTAACCGGTTCTAGCCGTTGGGTTAAAAAAAACCGGCTATATAGCCGTTTTTTTTGGGGTTTTTTTTGTTTTTGAGGCTTGAAACTTAATATAAATAGGTATTAGGTGTATGGGTTAGTTCAACACAACATTCTAGCTCTCAAAACTCAAAAACGCAAAAAAACGCTCGTTTTACGCAAAAAAAAACGCTCTCATGGCTTCCGCTTCCGCAAGCACTCAAAATTCGGTTGGTGGTTCTACTAGCGATGTCACGATGGTGACAGTACTTTCTTGCTCCCGAAACCAAGAGATATGGGCTTATTTCGATTTATGCGAAATGTCGAACGGTTCGCAAAAGGCTCGTTGCAAACGTTCTGGTAAAATTTTGGGTGCTGCGGGAAATAGCACTTTGAGGAAACATATTGGTAGTCATGCAAAACACACTCAAGGTGAAGATCAAACTCAAATTGGTAGGGATGGAGGAGTTTGGCAATACAATGTCGAGAGGGTTCGTGAGAGAATGGCACATTTCGTCATTCAAGAAGGATTACCTTTTGATCACTTTGATAATCCGCGCTTGACGAGGATGATACAAGAGACGCTTCAACCGAGTTACACAAATGTAAGTCGTTCTACTTTGAGAAGAGATTGTTTAAAAATGTGGAAAAGAGCTAAAAAAGAATTAATTTTAGGTTTTGAAAATTTAAATACCGGCATTAACTTAACAACGGACGTTTGGTCCGCTCCACATGGTTTACCCGAATCGTACCTTTGCGTTACCGCACATTGGGTTCAACCGGAGTCGTGGCAAATGATGAAGCGTACGATTGCGTTTGATTATTTTGGATATCCACATACCGGTGAAAACTTATTTTATATTTTAGACTCGGTCATTCAAACTTATAAAATTCAACCAAAAATATTTGCAATATCTTTTTATAACGCTTCAAATAACACAAACGCGGTGGAAAAATTAAAAATAAAATATGAACCGCCTTGTAACGGTGTTTTCTTTCATAGTCGATGTGTTGCACACATCATTAACTTGGTTGTTCAAGACGGTCTAAACGTCCAAGAAATAAGAGACGTAAAAAAAATTTAAAGTGATGTTACGTGAAGTTTTTGCACAAGCAAAAAAAGATATATAAACTATAGAAACTTGT
The DNA here is from genome assembly GCA_023525975.1 of Smallanthus sonchifolius. NCBI lineage: Eukaryota > Viridiplantae > Streptophyta > Magnoliopsida > Asterales > Asteraceae > Smallanthus > Smallanthus sonchifolius. The sequence goes on along the minus strand of CM042043.1, from coordinate 53,742,157 downwards.
GCCAACAAACGGATTCTATCTTTTTATGTCCGAATTGGGACGTACCTACTAGATGAAACTCGACATGGAAAATGTTTGAATCGGCCTTAAGGCAAAGAGTTACTTTAAAACATTTCCATGATGAACTTGTACAAAAGAAACGTTGTTCACAAAAATTTGATAATATAAGTTGGGATATGATCGAGAAACTAACTAATTTGCTTGAGGTTTTTAAAAATGCAACTACATGTTTATCGGGAGTTTATTATCCCACATCTTCGCTAATACTTCAACAGTTATACTTAATATGTAATAAATTAAAAGAGTTTGAATATCACGGCCCTATTTTTGAAAAAATGGTAAAACCTATGAAAGCTAAATTTAAAAAATATTTTTCGAAATGTCGGCCGTTGTTACATGTTCGGCCGCCTTAAACCCAACGATTAATGCAACCGGTGTTAAAACATTAATTTGATCAATATCGGATGATTTAAATATGTTCGAGGAAGACCCAAATTTTGAATCAAAGGCAATAAGGGAATTCAATTCGGCTTTTAATAATATGTTTGATATTATTTACGCAAATATGGTGGAAGTGGTGATCCATCAAACATACGTGAATCAATGAGTTCGGGTTCAAGTTCTAGTAGTTCAAGGAACCCGATGCTAAATTTATTTAACACTTTAAGAAACGAAAATACTAAACGAGCTCGTGGAACCACACCAAGTAGCGAGCTTGGGAGATATCAAGCAACCGACTTTATTTCAACTCTAAGACCCGAAGAGTTTGAAAACTTTGATGTCTTGAGTTGGTGGCAAGGAAGGGAATCCCAATATCCCGTTCTAGCCGCAATGGCCCTTGACCTACTAACCGTCCAAGCTTCCACGGTAGCTTCGGAATCTGCTTTTTCTCTTAGTGGCAGGGTTTTATCTATTCGAAGAACAAGGCTTACACCGGAATCTATGGAGATGTGTATTTGCTTGAAGGACCATTTGGATGCCGCCGAACGTGTACAACATGTTGCAAAACTAGAAGGCGAGCTTGACATTGAACAAGAAATACATGAATTCGAAGTAGAACAAGGGGCGGCGAATCCACTTTCTGACGAAGAACAAGCTTATGATGAAGCCCAACGTATCTCAAGTGAAGAAGATTGAAAACTGATGTTACGAAGACTAAGAAGAGTAGACGACGAATAACGAGTGATAATAAATAATATATATTTTGTGATTCAATTATGTTTTTTGTAATTTTTTTGTATGAACAATTGTTAAATCACTTAAAAAAGCTAAAAAAAATAAATAAAACATGTATTTTATAGTGTATCTTTGTTAATTTTTAAATTTTTTTTTTTTTAAATTCGGTGGAACCGGTTTTTTTTTTCCGGTCCGGTTCCATAAATCCGGTCCGGTCCCAATAGGTTCCAACTCTCCACTCCCTTAACCGGATCCGATCCGGAACCGGTTCTGTAACGAACCAAAATCCGGGTTTCGTTTTCAAATAAATAAATATTTCTAATTAATATTATGGTGAAAATAATATTTTAGAAATAAGTTGAAACAAGTGGGTTTCAAGTTAGTAATGGGGTTATATTAGTTTTTAACTAATTTTGGAATGAAAATGGGTGATATGGAAGTTGAGGGACTGAAAGTGTAAAATGGCAAATCTGCCATATTTGACTAAAAGAAGTCAAAATTCAGATTTCTCTCATTTGTGTGTGGGTTGATGCTCTCAAGAGAAAAAAGGGAGAAAAAGGTGTTGAAGTCAAAATCGTGCAATTGAAGCTTGGATTGTGAAGGTGTTGGCTTGCACATCATCCTTCTAACATCAAGTAAGTGTTAATCATTCTTTTGATTTCACCATTGATGTGTTAATTGGTAGGTTTTGTAGAAATCCGAAATTTATGTTGCATGTTGATAATTAGTGTTAGATTATTGATAATCTAGCTAAACTAAAGTTAAAGAATGATGATTAACATCTTAGAACCCTTTGATTTTGATTATGAGAAGTTAGGGTTCATATGGTGAAAATTGGGGGTGTTTGGATCATAATGCTAGAATGTTGAATTAATGAAGATTAAGTGTTTTTAAGATGTTAGACACTTGAACAAACACCAAATTAACTTAATGATAATTTTTGAAAGAAGAATTAATGTTAAGATTAAGTTAACGAAACTCAAGTAGGTGAGTTTGTGGTGAAAGAGGGTGTTTGGTTATGAGGATAACCCAAACGGGTCAATTTGGGTTGGAATTGGGGAAATTGAGTTGTGAACTCAATTGTAATGAAATTTTGGTATATGTTAGATTACTAAACTAGGTGTGTATGTTTAGGTAATCAAATTGTGGGTCTAGAAGGCGGAGCGGGATCTTCTAACCCGAAAGGTAAGTGCTTTTGCACTTACTTAGTTATGATGATAAATGAGTTTTATGCAATGTTGTATGTATAATGTGTAAAGTTGCATAATTTGTTATGTGGTATGAATGAGCATAAAATTGTATGCATAATTGAAGGAATGTAGTTATAGTATTTATACTATAATGGATAGATTGGTTATGGAGTTACGATCTCGTATCCTTTGGGATACGAAGTTATGGCCTACGTGCCATAATGGAAATGGATCATGTGTTGATTATAAATGAAACGGAATTATAAATGATGAAAGTAACTTGTAGGTGATATACAAGTGTATGAAATCCTTAATTGACTAAATGGGTGTTAACGGGTCAAATGGGTGAAAGGTGTGAAAACAAGTTGTGAATTTTGTGGACTATGTGTTATGTGATTGTGTGCATACTTGTGATATGATAAATTATGAATGATTTAGTATGTACAATGAATGAATGTAGTTATAGTGTTAACCTATAATGGTAAAGGATCATGGGTTGATAGGATCATGTGTTGATCATAAACGAAACGGAGTTATGGCCTTGTACCATAATGGAAAAGGATCATGGGTTGATCGGATCATGTGTTGATCATAAACGAAACGGAGTTATGGCCTTGTACCATAATGGAAAAGGATCATGGGTTGATCGGATCATGGGTTGATCGGATCATGTGTTGATCATAAACGAAACGGAGTTATGGCCTTGTACCATAATGGAAAAGGATCATGGGTTGATCGGATCATGTGTTGATCATAAACGAAACGGAGTTATGGCCTTTGTGCCATAATGGAAATGGATCATGTGTTGATCATATTTGAAACTTGTAGTAAGAGTGCAAGAATATGTAGCCTAAATGACAATTTGGGTGGAAACGGGTCAAATGGGTGAATGGGTGAAACAAGTAGAAATTTACTTGTTTGTTATGAATTTATCTTCATTACTAATGGTGATATGTGTGGTGAATGTAGGAAAAGTTCCGAGGTAGTTAAAGTCAAGTCCAAGGCGTTGGCGGATCCTCGTATGCATATTTTCATGTTTTGATGATTTGGCGGAATTTCCCCTTTTTGATTGTAATTTGATAAACAAAACATGTTTTTGGGGTGTGATCACGTTGTTGAAAGGTTTTTGGTTAAAACCCATGTGTTGGGTGAATTTGTTGTCTTGTATTTTGGAAAAAGATGGAAATTTTGCTAAGTATGAAACCTGCAGAAAAACTGGAAACTTTCTGTGAAAACAGGTCCCTCGCGGGCGCGCGAGGGAGGTGGCCTATGTTTCTCGCGGGACGCGAAAGGTAAAAAAAAAAAAAAAAAACAAAAAAAATTTCTGGGATTTAAGTCTTCCGCGCGTTAAAGTTTTGTTTTTAAAAGTGGTGTGTTTCAGGTTCCAATGGATCCGACCGTTGACCACCGTTGACCGAACCGGTCCGGATCCGAAAAAAAAACCGGTTTGTGCACCTCTAGTCCAGCCGGCGGTCTAGTCCGGTTCTGAAAACACTACGAAAAACACTAGTTCAATATAAGAATGATGGTATAGTAGACTTAAATTTGACTATTTACGTTTATTTTTAACTCTGTTAATTTAAATCCGCTCATTTGTGTTTGTTTATGTTCGCTTGCGTTTATTAACCATTCGTTAAAAAAATAACGCAAGAACACAAACTAATCATTTTTATAACAAACACGAACATCCATATAATATTTATTCATATGTTTGGTTAAAGTTATATAAGGGAATATGAACATGCCTTGTTCGTACTTTGTTCGTATTTTTTCAGTTAGTTTACAGATAAATTCAAAAACCAATCAAAACAACAAAAACTTTTAAAAACGATCGTCATTTTAAGTTTGAAAAAATAAATACTCAGAGAGAAACCGGTATGATTTTAGGTTATAGACTAAATTTTTAAAAATACCAAACTAGTGACCACCCAAAAAACAATTTACTTATCACTCTTCAGAAAATGATACCGCATGAAAAAACAAGTATCAAATACCATATAACACATACAGGCAATGAACCAAGAAGCGACGTATTAAAGAACTCTAAAACGAGGACCGAACTAAATACACCTTGTACCAATTCTATCCGGACCAACCTCCCCAGCACTTGCATCACCTTCACCAAAGACAACCTTTGCACTCTGGACCGGCAATATTAACGTACCACTGCTGATGCATCAAGTACAACACATAAGACAACATCATAGAGCAAATAAAAATTGGTAAACTTATGCTCAGTTGAGCAAAGATTACAACCGGAAAGAAACAATAATAATGAGATCTCAAGAGGGGAAAAAAACAGACCAAAGAAGAAATTGTTCACATCGGATAACATGATTCTGTTGCGCGCTACTATTCAACATAAAACAAGTCAAAATGTCGACCGTGTGGTCAAGATTGGGCTATTTCAGCCTATCTTCAAGCAAAGCAGCATGTTATATAACTGAAGTTGAGACATTTTTATTTATCTGTAGTTTCATGCATCATGAATTTGTCTAGACTTTTGAAAATTACAGGAACCTTAAGCTGTCAAGAAACCGTGATGTTTGGATATGTGGGTTCGGTCAACTTCAGATCAGTGGCATTTGATTGAACCATAGTCTTATCAAGGTGAAGAAAAGCTAAACTGCACACCAGTCTTGGCTCGATCATGTTCATGTTGTCTCAGTATGTAACAGTAGTTGACCTAAACAAATTTCACCAAAAGGTTATACAAAACATAAAGATTATCCAGGGTCTTTCCAAAGAGTGATAGCCCTGCCTCCCTCCTCTCTCTCTCTCTCTCTCTCTCACACACACACACACACACATCTCTAGGTGTAGTATGTCATTATGGTGACTAATCACTTTTGGTGGTGTACAAATCACATTCCACAAATGCAGTCCATTAATTTACTACAACTATAATGCCTTATTTCCTATTAAGCAGGTAACTTCTTAGAATGTGCCAAAACTGGCGGGGTTGAGTCAGGTTTACCGGAAACACTTTTTGTCCAAAATTATTATTTTTTACGGATAATAAGTCTGTAAAATTTATTACAACAAAAATATTATTTCAACAATATTTTTTTTTGTATAAAAAGATTTTGGATGTAATAGGTAATAAAAAACACTTGGCGCAATTTTCGACCCCATGTACACTTGTACTCAGTTGACCACTTTTTATGTTATCCTAGTAGAGATAAAACATAAAAATCAATCAATTCAATATAGCTGATCACATAATTTAGTTTACTGAATTTATTTGTACAGAGAGGACACTAACCTCCATGCGAAACAATTTAGTTGGTACAATAAGCCCAAAGCCCGCAGAGCTACGGAACGAATCTTTGTACTTTTGGAAAGAGAAATCTCGAAAAGAATTCTCAGTTAGTTTGGTAAGACTTCCAGCACAAGCAAATGCATGTGCGTGAGTATTTGAATCTCTCAACACCTTCAATGGGAGATCAAAAGAAAGATCAGCAAATGCAGTAACTGCAAGATCTCCACCAAGAAAATCTCTTTCATAAGTATCAGACTTTGCTTCTTCAGAGTTTGTTTTGACTTCCCTTCTGGGCTCACTTGGGCCCAATCCTCTAGTCTTGAAGCCCAGTAACGATGTGGGCCCTCCCAATGAGCAAACAGGAGAAGTGTTCCCACCCAAGAAAAATCGATCAGGTAATGATGTAGGTGTGTTCATGAAATCATTTCCCCATTGAAAAAGAACACCACCGGCAACTCCAAAATTCAGTGCTGCACGAGCAAAGCCCAAGGGTAAAGCATAACGAAGATCAAATTCCTGTCGAGGGTAATTAAAATACATGTTTTAGAAAGATAAATATGCCTTTGGTCAAATGAAGAAAACCAAAATGTGTTTTAGAACAAAAAGTAATGAATTTGGTCAACAAGAACAAAATGCAGAGATTTATTTACCAGCATGAAAAAGGTTACATGATTTAGGTGATTCTACTATTACTTGCATGTTGTATTATAGGGATTTTAGAAAGACCATAAGTATTTTTTTTTTTTTTACAGAAATTCTCCTAATTCAATTTAATCAAAAATTTAGATTATAAATGAAATAAAATAAATTGTGTGATCATATATTGACACGCTAACTACTGACCGGAACCCGTTTTTGGCCTCTTACCCAACCCATCCATTTTGCCACATCAAATTAACACTATTTAGAATTCAACAGTTAACATAAATGCTACCAAACTCAATTCTCATGCATGAACTTGAAACACAACCATTTAACTGCTTAAACAAATAACAAAACACACTGATAAGAACAAGAGAATAAGAAAACAATAGCAGACTAGTTTTTATTTCAGTGGGAAAAGATAAGGCCCGATTCGAGAGGGGCAAAGTCTCCAATTACAAAATGATAGTGAAAAACCAATAATAAGATAATCATAACAATGAACTAGTCTGCCTATTTATGCTGATAATTTGAAAAGTAGCTGATCCTAGAATGATGGTGTAATTGATCCTAGAATCATGATAATTGATCCTGGTTGAAATCATTGCTAAATATCACCGAATGGATTAAACTGACTGCCAAAAATAGCACTGAATTGCTGGTTGTTCACAGCTGTCTCGATCTGCTTCCTCTTTCTTCTAGAATAAGTTTTTAATACTTGAGATTTACTTGGTATTGTAACATTACTTCCCTCCTGGAAATTTGCCTTGTCCTCAAGGCTGAAATCAGGGAATTGCTCTGCTAACAAATCATATTGTTCCCAAGTGGATTCCTCAATTGGACGAAATTTCCAAGAAACCAAGACTTCCAAAACAGCCTTACCTGCTTCGCTGCGCCAACGATGATCCAAAATGGAAGCTGGTTGTACATGTAACTCCCAATCATTGGTGATAGGTAATGGGGGAGTTGGTGTGGAAGAGAAGTCACCATGCGCCAATTTAAGCATTGAGACATGAAAAATTGGATGAATTCGTGCATCAGAAGGAAGTTCCAGCTCATAGGAAACCGGACCAATGACTTTTTTGATGCGGTATGGGCCAAAAAATCTGGGCGATAGCTTCTCATATTTCCTCTTAGCAAGTGTTTTCTGTCGATATGGTTGTAATTTCAAGAAAACAAAGTCCCCAACTTGGAAAGAAACGTCTCTTCTCTTCGTATTGGCCTGGTTTTTCATGCGACTTTGGGCTTTTAGCAGATTGTCTCGAAGGAGTTTTAACATGTGGTCCCGATCGATCAGTTGATGTTCTAAATCAGCATTTGGAGTTTCTCCCAGCATGTAAGGTATCAAAGGAGGAGGTTCCCGCCCGTACACCACTACAAAAGGAGTTGTGCCTGCTGATGTATGATATCCAGTGTTATAAGAATATTCTGCCCAAGCTAAATACTCTCCCCATCTCTTCGGCTGTTCACTGGCAAAACAACGCAAATATGCCTCCAAACAACGGTTCACGACTTCCGTTTGACCGTCCGTTTGTGGATGGTAACTTGTGCTTAGTTTGAGTTTTGTTTGACTCAAACGAAAGAGTTCCTGCCAGAAATGACTGAGGAAAATCACATCACGATCCGAAACGATAGATCTAGGGAACCCATGTAATCGAATAACTTCTTTGCAAAAAACAGCAGCTACATGTTTGGCTGTGTACGGATGAGATAAGCACATAAAATGTGCATATTTACTCAAACGGTCCACCACAACCAGGATGGTATCAGCTCGGTTAGAAGGGGGTAAACCGACAATGAAGTCCATTGACACATCTTCCCATATCCGTTCGGGAATGGGCAATGGTTGAAGAAGACCAGCTGGAGATAGGGTTTGATACTTTTGCTGTTGGCACACCACACATTGTTGTACAAATAGACGGATATCATATTTCATTTTCGGCCAGTAATACCGTGCGGACAGCCGCTTGTAAGTTTTTAAGAATCCCCCGTGTCCACCACTCAAGGTATCATGCGCCTCCTGCAACAGTTTGAGTCGTATGGCTGGAATTTCGGGTATCACTAATTTACCTTGGTAGAATAGGAGTTGATTGACCAAGGTAAATTCAGCGTTATTATCCGGATCCTCCTGTAACCTTCGGATCCAACTGCTGGTCACCGGATCAATGTGTAAGCCTGTTTTGATCTCTTCAATTTCAACACAATAGGGAGTTATAAGTGCTAAAAACTCGCCTGAATGTGGTCGTCTTGACAATGCATCAGCTCCTTTGTTTTCTTTCCCTGCTTTGTGAACAATAGAAAAATCAAAAGGCATTAGTTTTAGCAACAATCTTTGTTGTTCAGTGGTGGTAATCCGCTGTTCCAACAAAAATTTCAACGTGTAGTGGTCGGTTCGAATAATAAAGTGGCGCCCCAACAAGTAATGGCTCCATTTTTGGACTGCCATTACTAGAGCCAACAATTCACGATCGTAGGCCGACTTGAACTTGTTTGAAGGTGAAAAACCTTTGCTGAAATATGCCACCGGGTGATCGTTTTGAGACAAAATAGCACCTATACCATCTGAAGAAGCATCACATTCAACCACAAATAGTTTTGAAAAATCTGGTAGGGCTAGGACAGGAGTGGACATTAAAGCCTGTTTCAAAGCCTCAAAAGCTGCTAATGCTGCGTCCGACCAAACAAAACCATCTTTCTTGGTCAAAGCCGTAAGTGGACGGGCTATGATACCATAATTCTTGACAAACCGCCTATAGTATCCGGTCAACCCCAAAAATCCTCTCACTTGTTTGACATTTGTGGGTATAGGCCATGAACGAACCGCTGCTATCTTTTCTTCTTCCACTCCTACTCCATGTTTATTGATGACGTGGCCTAAAAAATTAACTTGGTCTTGACCAAAACAACATTTTGTCATTTTGGCAAAGAATTTGTTGTCTTGCAATAACTTCAATGCCTGAGCTAAGTGTCCTTGATGCTGTTCAATGTTGGTACTGTAAATTAAAATATCATCAAAGAAAACAAGGATAAAACGGCGCAAAAATGGTCGAAATAAGTCATTCATAACAGCCTGAAAAGTTGAGGGGGCGTTCGTTAGGCCAAAAGGCATAACTTTGAACTCATAATGCCCGGAATGAGTTCGAAAAGCTGTCTTCTCGATGTCTTTGGGTGTCATTCTAATCTGGTAATAACCAGATCTCAAATCCAGCTTTGAAAAGATAGTTGCGCCATGTAGCTCATCTAATAATTCATCAATATTTGGGATCGGATATTTATCGGCAATGGTAGCTTTGTTAAGAGCCCTATAATCCACACACATCCTCCATGAATTATCTTTTTTCCTTACTAACAACACGGGGCTAGAAAAAGGGCTTGTGCTTGGTTGTATGAAGCCATCAGTCAAGAGTTGAGACACCTGTTGTTCGATTTCATTTTTTTGAGAATACGGGTACCTGTAGGGTCTGATGTTGGGTGGGCTGGTGTTAGGTTGCAAGGAAATGGAATGAGTTTGGGAACGGGTGGGTGGCAGTTGTGTAGGTTCTTCGAAAACAGCCCGGTACTGGTCAACAATAGGCTGAAAATGGCAGTGTATGGCAGTGGTAGAGCTGGGTTCAATAGCTAAATGTTGAAAACTGGAAGATTTTTGAGGGCCTGATTCAATGCCGCGCAACTTATATTTTTTTCCTTCAATCGTGAAAACCATAAATAATTCATTCCAATTAGCTTGTACCGTATTTAGAGTGGCTAACCATTGGATCCCCAAAACCAATTCCGCCCCTCCCAATGAAAACGGGTGAAAATCTTGGACAATTTTAAGGTCATCTACCTCTAGTTTCAAACCTTTACATATCTTACTACAACGGATGATATCTCCATTCCCAATTTGGACACCAAATGGTGCAACCGGTTGAGTCGCTAAATGGAGCTCATTAATGAGAATATCAGAAATGAAGTTATGGGTAGAACCCCCATCTACCAAAATCAATACCTCGGTTGACTGTAACATACCTTTGATTTTCATCGTCGTAGGATGGGTTTTGCCCAAGATCGCATGCAGACTGATCTCAGCGGTAGTATCCTGGTCTGAGTCAGCCCCGTTTTCATTTCCGCAAGTTTCTTCCCCCTCCTCTTCTGCCTCCAACACCTTGAGTGTCCCGGTTTTACACCTATGCCCAGGACCATACTTATCTCCACGCCTAAAACATTCACCTTTTAAAAATCTCTGTTGTTTCTCGGTGTCAGATATACGGTTGTTTCGGGTTGGGATGGTAGTAGGGTTAATATTTGAAGGGGTAGTTGTTCGGGATTCAGAATATGAAGTTTTGGTAGACATGGTTGGATTCCTGACGGACCGCGAATGAGTGAGTTTAGATTCAAACTCCAAAGCTAAACTCATTGCGTTGTAAACGGTTCTAGGCTTATGTATTCTTACATCAGATTTTAGTTCATCTTTAAGCCCATTTAGAAACACCCCCAATAAGCAATGGTCCGGCCAATTTGAAACTCGGGAAGAACGTTTAGCGAATTCTTGCCGATATTCATTAACCGTACCCGTTTGCTTAATACTACAAAGATACTCGTCTGGATTTTGAAACTCGGCTGGTCCAAAATTCTTTGTAAAAATTTGGGATAATTCTTCCCAAAAGGTTATGGGTTGGTCATTGGCAAACCAAGAATAGAGATCTAGAGCATCTCCTTCCAAATGCATTGAAGCTACTTCTACTTTCTCTTCATCAGAAATATGATAGTACCTGAAGTATTTTTCCGCCTTTAGTAACCACCCGCGTGGATCTCCCCCGCTAAAAGTAGGAAAATCGATTTTGTTGTATGGACGGAAATGTTGCTTATTCCTCCAATGGCTTTCTCCTTCTTCATTTCGGCTGCCTCTTGAATTATCTCCTGCTTTTAGTGCTGCCAGGTCTTCTTTCATGGATTCTACACACTCCAACCTTGCTGCGATTTCGGCTAACTGTGCAGCTATGGAATCTGGTGGTGGGTTAGCATCTCCTGAACTGCCTCGGGTCTGAACCATTGTGGTTTATTCTCGTTGTTTCCCGGCAATGGAACCAATGATAAGAACAAGAGAATAAGAAAACAATAGCAGACTAGTTTTTATTTCAGTGGGAAAAGATAAGGCCCGATTCGAGAGGGGCAAAGTCTCCAATTACAAAATGATAGTGAAAAACCAATAATAAGATAATCATAACAATGAACTAGTCTGCCTATTTATGCTGATAATTTGAAAAGTAGCTGATCCTAGAATGATGGTGTAATTGATCCTAGAATCATGATAATTGATCCTGGTTGAAATCATTGCTAAATATCACCGAATGGATTAAACTGACTGCCAAAAATAGCACTGAATTGCTGGTTGTTCACAGCTGTCTCGATCTGCTTCCTCTTTCTTCTAGAATAAGTTTTTAATACTTGAGATTTACTTGGTATTGTAACACACACACTTCACACAATTCTATAAAGTGAACGTATGTCAGGTCTCACGAATAAGGTATTAATATTAGTAGCAGTGTTATTAATCAGGAATAGTACTAGTATTATTATTATTACTACATTAATTATTAGTATTATAATTACAGTTACTGTTATTATTATTTTTACAAACATTCTACTATTATTATTAGTAGTCTTATTATTGTTAGTAGTATTATTATTATTAGCATTATTATTATTATTTGAAAGGACACATGTTTTTTTAGTAAGAAATAGTGAAAAAGTTACAATGGAAAGATCACATACCTGGCGGATAAAACGCAAGCTTCGATAATCAGGGAAAAGGCCACCAAGTTGAGAAGCAGAAACAAAAGCAAAACCTTTAGTTGGTCTAAGAGGTGAGTTCCTTTTATCAACCTTAAAAGTGTATTTCAAATGTGATAATAAACCATGTCCAAGCTGCCTCCTTATTGACTTAGAAGCCATTTGTGACGGGTCGGTCAAGGTGCGCCAACAAAGATTATATGCCAGGTCATGGTTCTTGGTCGATAGTAAGCCCAAAGATAGGCCCAAGGATTTCTCTTTGTAGGAGGAGAATTTCAGCCAATCTTGAGAAAGTAGAGATATGCGTGCCATAACAGGAGTGAATAATCTCATGAATCTTGGTAAAGATACACCAGCACTAACTTCTGATGTTTGGTCCCACCCATAAGATAGAGAACCATCCCAAAGATCACCATAACCAAATAAGTTTTTAAACTTGAGTGACCCCTCAAGAGACCAAGATCTAGCCTACAAAATCAATTAAAGAATACGGTATATGAAAGATGTGAAGGAAATATGCCAAAAAGCATAACATCGTAAAAAATGTAACCATAAAAGTATATAACAATATGTCTTTCGTTTTAGTAGTTCTAGAAACACTAGTCGCAGCTAGACAACTGGTTAAGCTTCTGGTTTTTAATGGCCTAGGCATTGTTTATGTATAAAAGATAATTACTTTTAGATTACCATGTTTCTAAGTGTACTGATCTCGTGGTGTATGTTGGTGATAGATGATATTTAGAAAAAGTCATGTTGCGGCTGAATAAGTCACGTTATCAGGATTCTAACCCAATCTTGGGAGTTATTTACATTGTTATCTACTGTGGATGTATGAAATTTTGGGGTGTTACAATTCTCCACAAATTAGACAATTTGAATTAGGCCAGAAAAGTTCAATTTGGAACCCAAAGTTTTTTTATATCTTTCTATTGGATTAGGTCATTGGGATAATCATGAAGCCGCCTCATTTCAGTTTAAGAGTACAATAATGACTCCTGGTTAATCTCAAAGTAGTCAAGCAACAAGAGGAAAAAGTTGATCTTAGTTTAGGTCAAAATGTTTCCAAATTAGATCCATAGTTTCCAAAGACGGATTAGGCGCTCAGGCACAGCGCAAGAATAACACCTCTTTGACAGTCCAGGCGCTCCGGCAAATTTCCATCGTAATTCCGGCCAAATCTAGTCAATTCCGGCAAAATCTGCAAATTCTAGCAAATCTGGTCTGAAACATCCAAAAATGTCCTCAAACCAGCCTAAGCCAGCGCTAAACAAGCCTAAAACATATCTAAAACCCCTAAAAATAGTATGTTTATGCTATACACCTTGCTTATCTCAGATCCTCGCTTTTTAAGCGCCTGCTTAGGCCCAAGCCTCACACTTTGCGCCTTCAACAACTATGATTAGATCTCTAAACAGAACAAATGCTCTTAGTCACCATCTAGCCAACTTTCTGCTTAATTCCAGCTTTACATTTTGAAAGAACTAATTCAGTGATTGGTTGCTAATCAAGGTAGGAGTGTACATAATGCCTAGATGGGGCCAAAACTTGGGACTTATAGAACCCTACTCGGTTTGGCTAATAAATATGGGTACCAAATACATGGACAATAAATTAAAGGCACAGACTATGCTAAATGATGAACTAAAGCAGATCCAAGAGCATGATCGTCTCAAAAGCACATTAAGCTAGCAATAGTGCAATGCTAACAAGAAACTTGTTCTCAGTGGGTGATTTTCCATATTAAAGTCAACTGCACATCATGAAGTACAGAATGTTAAGGAAATCGAAAGCTCATTGATGATTATGTCAACTGAAACTAGCATGCATAATAACATAACAAACAGCACTAAAATTCAATGGTCTTCCAAACTGCTCAAGTATTAACATCATGTAAATAGAGATCCTTCCATCAAGAAACAAACTAATTGACTAGCATAGTTGCATGAACACAGATATCTTTCTATTCTAAAAGAAGCAAAATATTCATGGGGTACCATTCTTTAATCGGCCATTGTCACTTTTAGAGGAAACATTAGTCCTAATCGTCGTTTTTTTCAAATACATCAAATAATGAATATATTGCTTAAGTAGATAAGTTTACTAAAACTTAAATAGATCATAATATTTATCCGCTTAAAACTAATCCACTCTAAGTTCACACATAACAGGTTATCAAGGAAATATTCTCAATGCCCATGCATGGACCCACATATCATAGGTGGGTATGGGACATGGTACAGAAAAAACTTCTTCCATTAATAAAAATAAAGAAAATGCAAAACATCAAGCAGCCCTCAGAACAGGATTCTGCAATCAGCATAGATACATAGACAAGTATCAGCATAACTAACACTCAAGATCTAGGACTCAATCCCATGTGATACACTTCAACTATGCAGACCATATCACTTCAAAAGATAGGCAGTTAGTAAGGACTTTTCGGTTCAAATCCATGAAGCTTTTAGTTCATATCACTACTTGACACTTGGCCCTACAAATTTATATTGGCATACAAACTTTCACTGGCATGCCGCCTACAACAATCACTCTTTTATCTTCAAGAAGTATATGTGCAAATCAATTCATAAACCCTCGGTCCCCTAAACGATAGTAGCTTCATCCTGCAAAATTGACTCATTGTTGTAAACCTAGATACTAAACAAAGCATATAGATATTTGAGCATGAGTTAAACAACTAATCTATCACTCCAAATACGAAAGTGTTAGAAATCACAAAAACTCAACTTTAACAAATCTAACTAAGGGTTTAGTTTTTCCTACAATCACTACCAATTTCTCTGTCTAAGCCTAATAAATTCACATCAATAATCAAATTTAGTTTCATAAAATCATCAACCAAACGATCAACACGTTATTCCAATCACCTCATCATAATTTATAATTTAGTAATGAAGTCAGTATAATCATGAACTACCTCCGGCTTGGTAAAAATGCCGATGTCACCAGTGAGAGGGTTTTTTGACTCAACAACTTCAACAATCACATTCGAAGTCCCCGGCAATTCAGGCGGCCCGGAATCAAGCGTGATATTCAGGGAATCAAAAATATCTAGCTTCTGAAGCCTCGCATTCGCTATCGTAGCCGCCTGAAGCAGCTCCTGGACTGACGTAGCGGTTTTTAGGGCTTCAATTTCAGCTTCGATTAACGACTCTTTAGTCTTCTTGTTTCCTTTAATCAACACGTCGTGGACTCTCAACGGAACTCTCTCCGATGATATCCGGTGGAAAACTCCGTCCATTCTCGCCCGGTTTTCTCTCATTCTCGATTCCGGTGTTACTAGTGGTTCTTCTTCTTCGTCTTCATCATCAAAATCTTCTTCTTCTTCTTCTTCCTCTTCCTCGTTAGATGATTCTTCCTCATCTTCGTCTGTTTCTGAAAATGGCGTGTCTTCTTTCACCATTTCCAATTTGGATGTTCGGTTGCTGTGTTGTGATCTTCGTTTGATGCGGCAGAAGCCGTGAGAGGTGAGACGTCGAAAGCAAAGGCACCGCCGATCGATGACTCGACGAGTGTGTTCCTTCGTTTTGCGTCAGCTTTTGGGCTGGGCTGGGCTGTGGCTAACCTAAAACGTTTGTGTTTTGGGTATTAATGACTTGGGCCTTTATTTGAGAACGGGAAAATCACCATATCATCTATTTGACCAAGCATTCTTGCCCGATACCATTGACTTTTAATTTTACCAAAATATTCAACCAATCAGGTGGTGTCATTTATCAAAATGGAGAAAATTTTGAGAAATTTTTCACCAAAAATCCAAAAAATCACTGACAATTTTCGGAATTTACGCTATATGTATATATATAGAGAGAGAGAGAGGTTAGGCTAGAAATGGATAAAACCCTACAAAGTCTAGAAAGGAATCTGGGCCATTAGATCATAGTCATTTGTGGTGGAGATTAACGCGGTGGCATTTTGATAAATAGCTGGAATTTGGAAACCACCAGGAGGGGTAGAATAGGAAGATTCAACCCCAAATCTTGCACATGCAAGTCACATGCCATTTCCCCCACTTTTTTAAAACGTCTATAACATTTTTATACGTCATTATTATTTTTTTAAAATTTCACCATAAAATCGAACGTTTTTTTTATCTTTCCAACGAGTATGGTATTGCTATATATATATATATATTCTTTTAAATCGTTTTTGTTTAAATTACATTAAAGTGAGTTTTTTTCAACATGGTGTTTTACATCTATGGTGTTTTCAACTGAGTATTTTTTAACATTGAGTTTTTTTTTTCTAGTCATGGTGTTTTTCAACAAACATCTGTGGTGTTATATATTCTTTTAAATCATTTTTGTTTAAATTACATTAAAGTGAGTTTTTTTCAACATGGTGTTTTATACCTGTGGTGTTTTATATCTATGGTGTTTTACATCTATGGTGTTTTCAACTGGATATTTTTTAACATTGAGTTTTTTTTTTCTAGTCATGGTGTTTTTCAACATGGAGTTTTAAAGGTCATGGTGTTTTACACCTAGGGGCCAATTTGAACATGGCGTTTTAGTTTTTTTGGTCATGGTGTTTTCACAATGGAAAATTTCAACATGGTCTTTTTGGCTTTTTTGGTTATGGTGTATTGACGTGTTTATGTTTATGACGTTTTGCTTCAGTCATGGTGTTTTACACTTTTAGCTTAAAATTTCAACACCATAAACCTAAACTTGGTTAAGGCTGTGTTCGAATTAAAGTGAGTTTTTTTTAACATGGTGTGTTACATCTATGGTGTTTTTAATTGGGTGTTTTTTAATATTGAGTTTTTATAGTCATGGTGTTTTTCAACATTGAGTTTTTCTAGTTATGGTAACTTTCACCTGTGGCCCAATTTGAACATGACATTTTAGCTTTTTTGGTAATGGCGTTTTCACAATAGACAAATTTCAACATGTTCTTTTTTTGCTTTTTTGGTCATGGTGTTTTGACGTGTTTATGTTTATGGCGTTTTTGCTTCTGTCACGGTGTTTTACACTTTTAGCTTAAAAATTCAATACTATAAACATAAACTTGGTTAAGCATGTGTTTGAATTAAAGTGAGTTTTCAACATGGTGTTTTATATCTATGGTGTTTTCAACTGGGTGTTTTTCAACATTGAGTTTTTCTAGTCGTGGTGTTTTTCAGCAACGAGTTTTTTGGGTCATGGTGTTTTACACTTAGATGCCAATTTGAGTATGACATTTTAGTTTTTTTTTTTGTCATGGCGTTTTCACAATAACAAATTTCAACATGGTAATTTTTTGTTTTTTTAGTCATGTTGTTTTGACGTGTTTATGTTTATGGCGTTTTATTTCTGTTATGGTGTTTTACACTTAAGATTAAAATTTCAACACCATAAACATAAAACTCCATAAAACACCATAAAAACTCACAATTTCAAACAACACACATCTATGGTGTTTTCAACTGGGTGTTTTTCAACATTGAGTTTTTCTAGTCATGATGTTTTTCAATAAAGAGTTTTTTGGGTCATGGTGTTTTACACCTAGATGCCAATTTGAATATGGCGTTTTAGTTTTTTTTTGTCATGACGTTTTCACAATGACAAATTTCAAAATGGTATTTTTTGACTTTTTTAGTCATGTTGTTTTGACGTGTTTATGTTTATGACGTTTTGCTTCTGTTATGGTGTTTTACACTTTAGCTTAAATTTTAACACCATAAACATAAAACTCCATAAAATACCATAAAAACTCACAATTTCAAACAACCCAATTGGTTTTTTTTTTAAATATAGCAATACCATACTCGTTCATAAGATAAAAAGACGCTCGATTTTATGGTGAATTGTTTTTTTAAAATAATTACGTATAAAAAAGTTATGGACGTTTTAAAAAAATGGGAAAAATTGCATGTGACTTACATGTGCAGATTCCATCCTTTGTTTAAAGACTTTTAATCCAATTGCCCTTTCCCTCATTTTCCCCCATTGTACAAGTGTCGTGCTGTGGTTCCTTCCTACACTTTGTAGGGTTTTAACCCTTTGTAGCCTAACCCTCCTTTATATATATATAAATTTCGCTCCGGCGAAAAAATATGACATTTTTTCGCCATTTTTTTAAAAATTATAATGTAATTTTTAATATTCCGAAATTTTAAAATAATAAAATATAATTTTTTTTTAAAAAAAAATGAATTTTAATAAAATATTATTTTCAAACAAATATTTATACCCCTCCCTACCATTCATTTTTTCAAAATTTATCTAACAAAAATCATCAACTTATCCATACACTTTACCATCAAACTTCTCTCATAAACCTCACTAAATTACAACTTATCTTAAGCTTCTTTCACTTTCCATCCACTTATCCATCTACTTATTTTTAAGATTTTTTATAAAACTTCATCCTTTTATCCATCCACTTATCCTCTAAAAAATCTCACCAAATTACAACTTATTTTTAAGTAATGTCTTGTGATATAATTTTATGTACCGGTGAAAAATGGGACTTTGTTAACGGTGTTGAGGAGTACGTTCCTGTCCAAAAAAAAAAAATTGACGTGTTTTTATGTACCTAGTAATATTAGTTACGTGGGATTGAAAATCTTATTTGTGAAAAATGTGGGTTTAGCAATTGAATTCGTTTTTCTTATAAAATGTCTACTTACACACATTCAATTGATATATTGGATGATAGTGATGTTTTAACTTTTTTAAATGTTGTTTAAAATCAACCAAATGAAATGTTGTCTTTGTACGTTACTGAAGAATCTTGTGTGGGTAGTAGTTCAGCTGTTCTGTCTAATGAAACTCAATTTGATTATAAAGTTCCGGTGTCTTCTTCGGAGTCTAATGTTCCACCTAAATTTTTTTGGTCGATGCCCGAGTCATTGATTAATCATACAATAAACGAAGTAAAATTTCATAACTCACACTCTTCACATTTGCAACGAATCAAAATCCGGGTTTCGTTTTCAAATAAATAAAATATTTCAGTAAATATTACGGTGAAAATAATATTTTAGAAATAAGTTGAAACAAGTGGGTTTCAAGTTAGTAATGGGGTTAAACTAGTTTTTAACTAGTTTTGATGTGAAATGGTGAAATGGAAGTTGAGGGGCTAAAGGTGTAATATGACAAATCTGCCATTTTGACTAAAAGAAGTCAAAATTGGGTTTTTCTCATATGTGTGGGTCGTTCATTTCAAGAGGAGAAAAGGAGAAAACGAAATTGGAGCTAAATCTTGCATTTGAAGCTTGGATTGTGAAAGTTTTGGCTCACATAACACCTTCATAATATCAAGTAAGTGATTATCTTCCTTTGATTTCACTTTTGAATGTGTTAGTGGTGGGTTTTGTAGAAATCCAAAAACTTTGTATGCATGTGGTTAATTGGTGTTAGATGGTTGATAATCTAGCTAAACTAAAGGTAAAGAGTGATGATTAACATCCTAGAACCCTTTGATTTTGATTATGAGAAGTTAGGGTTCATATGGAGAAAATTGGGGGTGTTTGGATCATGATGCTAGAATGTTAAATTAGTGATGATTAAGTGTTTATGTGGTATTAGACACTTGAATGAACACCAAATTAACCTAATGAAAGGCATTTAACGAAAAATTAGTGTCAAAGTATTGGAAAGAAAACTCAAGTAGGTGAGTTTGGATTGAAAGAGGTGTTTGGTACTGGGAATAACCCAAACGGGTCAGTTTGGGTTGGAAATGGAAATTGGGTTATGAACTCAATTATAATGTGATTTTAGATGTTTGATAGATTTACTAAACTAGGTGTATATGTTTAGGTAGTCAAATTGTGAACCGAGAAGGTGGTGCGGGATCTTCTAACCCAAAAGGTAAGTGCCTTTGCACTTACTTAGTGATGTTGATAAATGGGTGGTATATGTGATATGTGTGCATACTATGTGTTGAAATGAATGTGTAAGATTATGCATGAACTAGTATGTGGATATGTATGAATGTAGTTATAGTGATAAAACTATAATGGATATGTGCAAATGAATGAATGTGGTTATAGTGGTAATACCATAATGGTTATGTGCAAAAGAATGAATGTAGTTATAGTTGTAATGCTATAATGGATATGTGCAATGAATGAATGTAGTTATAGTGTAATACTATAATGGATATGTGTAAATGAGGTTATGATCTAAGAATCATACTGGATATGAGGTTATGATCTAATAATTATAATAGATATGAGGTTATGATATATGAATCATAATGGATATGAGGTTATGGTTAAAATACCATACTGGATATGAGGTTATGATCTAAGTATCATAACGGATATGAGGTTATGGCCTAAGTACCATAATGGATATGGAAACTTGGATTTATGAATGTTATACGAAAAGAATGAAACCTATAGTGGAAATGCAAGTGTTAAGAATCTTATTTGACTAAACGGGTCAAATGGGTGAAAACAAGTTGTAATTACTTGTTTGATATGTTTATCTTCATTACTAACGGTGATATGTTCATGTGGTTATGTAGGAAAAGCTCCGATGTAAGTCCAAGTCAAGTCCAAGGCGTTGAAGTATTCTCGTATGCGATTTTGGTGTTTTTGGGGTTTAAAAGAAAATCCTTAAAATGTGGTGTAATTGATACTTGAATTTGGTTTTTGATGTTTATAAATGATACATGAATGTTTGGTCAAAAACCCAAGTTTAGGGGATTTTAGGTGTCATGTGGTTTTGGTGAGAATAGTAGATGCTGGCAGGGAACATGGTTGTGTTCATCTGAACACTACCATGTCAGCAACCTTGCTTTTTCTGGAGCTGAAGGGGAACACGACTGTGTTCATCTGAACACAGTTGTGTTCAGACTTCAGGGAACATGGTTGTGTTCATTCTGAACACATGAATACAACCGTGATAGAATTTTGTTAAAAAAAATTCTGGGATAAAAGCTTTCGCGTGTGTTTAATGTTTTAATAATTGGTGTTCTAATTAAGGGTGTTACAACATTTTTCTGAGGGTCATATTTTTAAAAGAAAAGAAGAATTAAAACTCGCACTTGATAAAATTTGCATTACTGAATGTTTCGAATATAAAGTTGAGAGATCTTCGAAAACCAGATTTGAGGCTTCATGTCTTAATGATGGTTGCGAGTGGCGTATAAAGGCGTATGTAACATCCCAGAAGTTCGTTAATTAAGGGTTCAAGTCAGTAAGCGATCCGAATACGTATTTTACAAGAGGATTGATATGGTTGGTCATCGAGGGGCCGGTTAGCAACGAAAAAATAAGTAGAGAGTCGTTAAAAATATATTTTTAGATCGACATGTGCGAGGCAGAAAACTAGAAGGACCGGTTAGTCGATATTTAACAAGTTATGATCTCATTGCACATATTGGAACCTCGGGGACCCGAGTGGAAATATGAATGGTATAAATACATTAGTATGAGGAACCCTAGGCTACATTTAGCCTATCTTGCGAGAAACGGATGTGGGAACAAGCTGAGAGGAAGAAGAAGAAAGAGGTCGGTGAAGGGAATAACTACGGTGGTTTCGAGCAGGGTTCGTGTGACGAGTGTAGCAAGTGGCTAAGGGAAGATGTGGCGGTGATGGCGGGTGGCGGAATGGCCGGACAGAAGTGGAGCATGGGTGTGGGGTTTCAGTCGGCGACCAAGAGAGAAGAGGGAAGACGGTTTTGCGTGTGACTCAGTAAGCCCCTTCGATTATTATTTGTTCAGTCCTTAACTCGCTCAATTGTCTCATCCCAGAAGTACTATGTGTGTAGGACGTGATGTACGACAGAGAAGTAGAGACCATAGTGAAGCGAGTTTGGTGCGTGCATATTTATCTAGTGACTAACAATGAATGTTACAGCCCACGTCTTCTAGTGTCATGCTTGTTTAAACTTGGGGTTAATCCATGGCCTAGATATTCAGCCACTCACACTTGATCTAAGATGCATATATGGCTTGTATGGATGTAGCCGTGAACCTTGTTTAGATGGGTGTGCCAATTGGAACTTGAGGCTAGGAGTGGACTAAGGATGTCTTCTAGGGCTGCTCCATGAAGATGATGATGGAGGTGTATGGTGGTGACCAACTGTCACACCCCGACCGATGGCGGAATCATCGAGGCGGACAATGTGATGATTGTTCATAAGCACATGATCTACTAAGGTTGCATAATTCATTAATGAGATTTAAATACCAAATATCCAAATACAATTCAAGTTACAACACCCTATTCTAGAATATTACACATAATTATTTTACTAGGTCCAAAAGCCTTATGTGTAGCACCTTCAACACATAGTCACAAAATCACATATCTTCACCTGAAACGTAATCCAAAACAAGTGTCAACTACGAGAGTTGGTGAGTTTACATATGTTTAAATAAGATAAAAGTTTAGTTAAAAACGTTTATACAATTCATAGTTTGACATGGTATGATATGGCATAATGTGGAGAATTCACTATATGTATACCAATTGTAAGCATGTAATTTTGTATATAAGCATAAAGGTTTAACGTGATAGGCATAGCATATCGCTACCCTAAAAGTGATAGGCATGGAATCAAGACTATGTGGGTTACACATAATTTAACCATCCTAAAAGTATTCATAGCATAACAAGTGATCAAGCACAAAAGCACAATAATCTACGCATGTAAACACAAGTTGAATTGTATGTAAGTAAGCACAGATTACGTTTCACCCCAAAATGTATAAAAATGTAAATAGGGGATATGTAACTCACCTTGCAAGCGGGTATTTGTCCACGCGTGTAGGTGATAAGTATGTTGAAGTCTAAGCACAATGAAACCCTATGTAGATAAATGGGTATTATTGTATGTTTATATGTATGTGCGTATTCGTATCTAATGAGTATAGGTTTTATAATAATATCCTTAATATTTATTTGTATAAAATAGGGTAGAAAATGATAACGGTTTTGTAAAACTTTAACTCATAGAAATATATATATATATATATATATATATTGTTTTAAACAAGTATTTATTATGTTTAATGTATTTTTATAACAAATGAGAGAAAATTCTTTACCATATTACATTTGTTTTTAACAAGTTTATAAAAAAAACATTTACAAGACTTATAAAGGTGGAATATTTTATATATTAAAATGTATTTTAATGAGTTTATAAAAATATTACAAGATTTGTAAACAGTGGGACATTTTATATATCATAATGTATTTTAATAAGTTTATAAAAATACTACAAGATTTGTAAAATGGGACATTTTATATATTATAGTGTATTTAATAAGTTTATAAAAATATTATAAAAAAATGGGATGGTTTATTAAAAATGTAGTTTAATCGATTTTAAATTAAACGATCGAGTAAACCGACTCGTTTTAGTATTTATTGTATAAAAAGAGTATTAAAAATAAATTAGGATAATTAAATAAAATAAATAAATGAAAACAGAAATAAAAATTTTGGGCCGAAGGCCAACCGGGATCGAACTCGCGACCTGCGCCTTAAACACACACACGCATAACCAGCCGGGCTACTGCCCATCGCTGGTTATGTGTGTGACGGGTAATTTAAATACACAACAGAGAAACTGGTCGCTGGTTCTCGGTGACCGGCAAACCGTGTCCGAGGACACTGAGTTTGCCCGGTGACTCTCGAGCGAATGCCTAGATTTCGATTGGAATAGTTTACCTGATGATAACAGAAGCTAATGGAACCGAAAAGAGGTCCGGACTTGGTCGCGAAGGGCCTGGACGGCAGGAACCTTGAACCGAAAATGTCCAAAACGGGAATCAGACTTCTGGATGGAATCAGCTCCTGAATTCTTGGTCACAGTCTCTCTCAGGGAAGACGAAAGTAATGCAGTCTTCAATTTGGAGTGAGGGTGTGAGGAAGGATGGTAACGAGTTCGAGCAGGGCCGACAATGGCTCTTTATAGCCGAGCCTAATCCTTATGCTCAAACGCGCAATTGGACACGTCCCGACATTAGTCTGGGCAAGGTGAAACTAACCCGACAGTCAACAGGCGTGGAGGTGGCCTGTCGGGCACGAATTTGGACCTGGATGTCTCGGCCACCAACAGGATCAGACGATCCTTGTGATTGGCAGACAAATTGGTCGAGGGGTCTGGTTCGCGTGGGGGAGACGAAGTCAGAGACGCTTTTGTCGGGCGTTGAGGTGCAGGGAACAGCCCTGTCGGGGTGTTCGCCGGAGAAAGCCTTGGACCTCCGGATAAATCGAAGGGGGTGACCGGAAATGCGAATAGGGTTTTGTCAACTTTGGTCCCTGGAGTTTGATTTTGATTTAAAATAGTCCCTGAGATAATTACGGAGGAGCCCTTGTATTTTGATTTGTACACCTTTAGTCCCTTAACTGAATTCTGTTTTAAACCTTGTAGTTTGATTAAATACAAAACGACCCTCAACTTTTATAAAAATAATTAATTTAATTTCTTTTAAACTTTAATTAATTTAAATTATATTTATTATGTTTCATAAACTCATTTTTATTAAAACTAATTATTTTTAAATAATTATTTTGTTGAAATAATGCTTTATTTATTTAAATTATTAAGTTTATTTAACTTAAATTCTTTTAACCTAAATAAAACTTAAGTATATGTAATTTTATAAAACTTATGTTTTTATTAAAATTAATCATTTTGAATGGTTAATTTAATAAAATTGAAAACCATTGATTTATTTATATAAATTATTTAATTTAATAAGATGATTTGTGTAGTTTATAACCTTCAAATATTTTTAAAATTTAATTTAAAAATACATAAATTGAAATTTGTCAACACACCAATTTGTATAAATTTGATTAAATCTACGTGTATATGTTTTGAAATAAAATGTTAATATTTACACGATAAATTTCACAATGAAAATTTTTGAAATGTCACACCAACTAAGGCTTTTCCCAAAGAAGGAAGGCGGCGGCAAACGGTGGTGCATGGTGTAGCCGTGTAAAGCTTGGCGTAGAAGACGATGTAGTGCGCATGGGCACGAATGGTGGCAAGCAGGAGGCCGATGCGGCGGCAACGGGTCATGGTGGTGGCCATGCTGGTGATACGCGATGGAACGCGGTGGTGCAAGAAAGGGGGGTGTGAATACGAGACTAGCTAGGATTGCATGGCGGCGTGTGGGTGTTTAGGGTTTGCATGGCCATGATACGTGCATGCATGGGACCCGGTTTGTGCATTCGAATCCTAAACGAGTCAAGAACGGTCCGACCCATTTACCCGTGGAGCTAGAGTTTGGTGGTCCAAACGACGCGTGGTTATGACGAGGTGTGGTGTTTATATTATTATGCGTTATTTGGTGTGTGCTTGGAACGTTCTTGAATATGTGGTCATACGTTGACAGGTTCGGGTTCGTACGGGGAAGCGTTGCAGTGCTTGTGAGGATCGTCAAACCCGTGAGTTTCTAATCCCCCCTCTTTAAATGTTTTTAACGTTTTGGGGCTATCGTACATACTTATGAAATGAATTTACTATATTAAATGTGTTAAGGATTTCGAGTTCTAACCCGATGCGTTTTGAATACAAAATAATTATTAAGTGATCGTAAGGTCTATGGTGTGTTCCTGGAAATGGGTGAGTTAAGAGTATGAGTTATTAATGCGTGTCGTGTTTTGGGTGGAACGGGAAGAGTCGTGTCGTACATTAAATGTTTGTGAATGCATGTGAGAAATATGTCGTTCTAGGGTTATGCGCAAGGTGCAAGTATAGTTAAGGAGTCATGTAAGTTATATGTGATATTATGTGTATATTTATGTGTCGTGTTTGCATCGTGTCCCCATGACACATCAAACGGGATTTGTGAAGGATGTGGTCCTTCGGGAAGTCACCAACGGTGACATTTATTTATCAGGTTAATGATGAGCTCTGTGTGTGTTGAACGCCCCGACGAGGGTGTAGTAATGAGGTAAGTGCTTATGTGTTTATATAATTACTTGTGTGCTGAATTGCATGCATACGTGGAGCTATATTGATTGTGAATGTGATGATATTAAAGCGGTAACGCTATCGTGACGTGTGAATGTTATTATGGTATAGTTAGATTATCTGTGATGTCGGGATCGTGATGTGATGTGTACACCTGTTGTGTCAGTCGAAAAGTAGGAGCCTTGATTAAGTTCGGGTAACTTGACGTTTAGGGTTCTATTGGCTTAGCAAAGCGTTGGGTAAATACGTGTTCTAGAGTACGAGTTATTAGTAGAGTAACTACGACCTATGTTGTGACACCCAGCATTTCAGGTCAATATCCACATTTCATAAACGCACGTTCATAATTATTATTTCCTGATATTTTATTTTGACTAAGTAAAGTCAAGAAGTCTAGCAAAGAAGTTTGTTCCAAGTCTAGTAAACCGTAAAGAGTTACTAGAAAAAGTAAGCAGGATAACCCGACTTAATGCGAACGTAAATGGTTAAATAAAATAACCAGAAAAATATATATATATATATATACTATACAAAATTTACGTTGAGCCAAGATTCTAATATTTTCTTCAACGAGCCATAAAATGGTTAAAAATTATAATACCGTGAAGAATCGAAACTGAATTAAATTACCCCTTTAAAACTCTAATTGATACTAATACCATAATAAATTAATATTTAAAAATTGGTTATCATTAACCCCTAAACAACTACTTGACTTTCTTGGCCGAGAGTCAGGGGAGCCATGCTCCCACTTGCCTGATTCACTTTGATTCAGATGAAAACCATACCCTTCAAACGAAACTTCACCATTCCTTTCAAACCTTCTCTTTTCTTACGGCAAATTCCCAATTCTCTTTCAAATCGAAGTCCAGTTTTAAAGTGAAAATCAACATAATTCGGTGTCATAAGGAGAATTTCAAGTGTTCTTGAAGAAAGCTCAAAAGATTCAAGACTACTTCTCTGTTTTTCTCTAAAGATCGCCATTCTCGGTTTGAGGTAAAAACTCGATACCATCCATATTATTTGCTTTAAAACCGTAACTAAACATACAAATCGTTCAAACGCAAGTAAGATAACAAGAAAACTGTGTCAAACTCAAGATTTGAACATAAAAATATACAGAGTGAATTCTGTAAATCAAAATGCAGATATCGAAACTATAGTTTCGATACCTGTTGGTCAATCGAAACTAGGAGTTTCGATACCTATTGATCGAAACTAGGAGTTTCGATACCAGTTATTCAATCGAAACTAGGAGTTTCGATACCGGTTGTTCTATCGAAACTAGGAGTTTCGATATCTATTTACTCAATCGAAACTAGGAAGTTTCGATACCAGTTGTTCAATCGAAACTAGGAGTTTCGATACCTATTTACAATCGAAACTAAGTAGTTTCGATACTGATTGCCCAATCGAAACTAGGCAGTTTCGATACTATTCTTGCCAATCGAAACTAGATAGTTTCGATACCTATTTCACTCAGTCGAAACTAGGAAGTTTCGACATCTGTTCTGTTCAATCGAAACTAAGATAGTTTCGATACCTATTCATCAGCCCCTTAAGGCAGTAACTCAGAACTATTTTCATAACAAAACAAGGTTGGAAAAACTAAAAAGATAATTAAAACAAAAGTAATTAGATCGGCTAAGTCAAGTGAACAAATTGCGTTTAAGACGAGTGGTCTTAACGTGTATGTTATCCTTGTGTAAATAGGATACGGATAGGCGAATCTGCCGTCATTCAAATTTTTGTTAGCATTCATACTGTCGAGGTGAGTTTCACTAATTCCCCTTTTTCTAAGTTTTTGAAATGATTTGGGGTGGAAACATACTTGTAAAAGACTTTTGTGTATAAATGAATGGAACTAATGATCTGACCGTATGTATGTATTGAGGGAACAATAAAGCGCTTAAAGTCCTCGTAATAAATTAGTAACCATTAGCTATGGATTTAGCCCGGGATTATATGAATAGTACTATTGGGGGTGACGCCTCCGGTCATGGTTAGTCGCGCTAACCAGGGGTCAAAATGGCCGAATGACCGCATATTGTCTTACTCGCAGAAAGGCGAGGGGAGGCACAGAAAGTTGGGGTTTGGTTACGGTCTCGTACATTACATACTATTTTGTATTCCTTGCAAGCTTACAAATGGGGTCAATAGATCGGATTAGTAATCATATTCATTGGTAATACATACAAAAGAGTTCTGATCAGGTTAAAATGATCAGGTTTTACACAAAAGGGTTCTGATCAGGTTAAAATGATCAGGTTTTACACAAAAGAGTTCTGATCAAGGTAAAGTGATCAGGTTTTACACAAAAGAGTTCTGATCAGGGTAAAGTGATCAGGTTTATCAAAAGAGTTCTGATCAGGTTAAAATGATCAGGTTTTACACAAAAGTGTTCTGATCAGGGTAAAGTGATCAGGTTTAAAGTAAAGAATTCTGATCAGGTTAAAGTGATCAGGTTTAAACGAAAGAGTACTGATCAGGTTAAAATGATCAGGTTTAACAAAGAGTTTTGATCGGCAAAAAAAGATCAGATTTAAACATTGGGTTTATGATAACTCTTTATAATAACTTGTGAACTCACCAACCTCGTGTTGACAGTTTTAAGTATGTTTTCAGGAAATTGAACGTGGTCATCAGGTTAGCAATGTAGGTTACATGCATGCACGTGGATACGGCTTTTGGGAGGATTTCTCTTGTATAACTCATGGTCTTGAGTCATATTTGCGAAATCTTAAACATTTGTAAACTCAAATTGATATTTTGTAATGTAAATATTTTAAATTTAGTTATGTATCCAATTACATGTATGTGTTTGCGGTAGTCATATGCTTTGGAAACCAGTGAAAGTCGCGCCTCGCGTTTCCGCCCTGGCGGGGTGTGACAGAACTTGGTATCAGAGCCATTGATTATAGCGAACTAGGTGTCTAAAACGGAACCTATTCTATAATTAGAATGACTCACTAAAATGTTTTCATTGCATAAGCATTGCATAACCAGTCATCATGTCATGTGGATATTGTAGTCACAAGTATGTCGTCACATTCACACTCTGACCCCGTCTCTGACTCTGAATCCAACGAGGAACTTTCCGCCTCACGCCCTAAAAATCGAGTACAAGTTCGCAGCTCGACACCACCCAATGTCGCTCTGGGAGAACCGCCCATCGTCTACCGAAAGAAAAGCGGAGGACCAGTTAAGGTGCAAAGTGCTAGGAAGAAGGTTCGACTTCCGCGCAAGAGAAACCTGGCAGCCCGTGACCCGAAAGACTTGGAGACCGATGAGGAACCACCGAGGCAACGACCCTGTTACCACCCTACCGTGGGAACCATCCGTTGGATGCCTCGTACCCTGGCACGCTGGAGGGAGATGGAGAGCATCCCATCTACCTTTGAGCTTGGAGAGTCTTCTAACTCCCCAACACCCCTACCCCACACTGGGGAAGCCATAGAGCTCACTGTGCCTACCTTGGTAGCTCGCGTTCGTACGCATGAGGAGCGTCTTGATGATCTCCTAGATGATATTCGGGCACAGGGGGATGCAACCAGGCGCTTACGTCAAGGGCTCGGATCTCGAGTACAGACTCTGGAGGATAGCACTCGAGACATACAGAGTGCCACTGACTACCTCGAGTTGAGAGCTGATATGGACTGGCAGTTCACTCTCACGGTCCGAGACATGGTGGAGGCACTGGAGGAGAGGACTTTGGCTGCAGAATTTGTGGCAAGAGCTAGCTTTGTCATGGCGGGACTAGCCATGATGATTGGGTTGTACTCCCACTTCTTCTTTTAAACCTATTATGGGCGGGTTGTGCCCATAGTACATTATGTAGTTTAAAACGTTAGTACTGATGAGGTCATGTGAACCCATCTCTTTTGTATCCTCGTCTTTTGGGAACAATGTACTATGTATGTTTTGACTATGTATGTAATGGTTTATGTTGTAATGATAGTTGTTCATGTTTGATGTTGTGGTATCCTTATGTCATGATCTATCATTATTGATATATGATGTTGTTTCTTTTTAATTGACATGTTAGAAAGAACGTCATGGCACCTAAGCGTGGGACACCCCGTAACACTACTGGTGACAACAACGAGACAATTTCCCCAAACATGGAACAACTAATAGCACAACGAGTAGCTGCCGCCATAGAGCAGTATGAAGCAAACCGAAATAGCGGAGGAGGTGCAGGAGGTAGCGGTACCGCAGGGGGTAGCGGTACAGCAGGAGGTTCCGGAGGTAAAAAAAAAAATAAAATAAAAAAAAAAAATAAATAAATAAATAAATAAATAAATAAATAAGCCATAACACATAGTCATGATCCGAATTAATGACGTTATGACTTGTGATCCTGCAGATGCTCCAAATAGGAAGTGTACCTACAAGGCCTTCCTATCCTGCAAACCCCGCAGTTTTAATGGCACCGAGGGTGCAGTAGGACTAATGAGATGGATAGAACATATGGAGTCGGTGATTGATATAAGTGAATGCACCGCTGATTGCGTAGTGAAGTATTCTACCTGCACGCTCACTGATAAAGCTTTAACTTGGTGGAATACTCAAATGAAGACTTTGGGGAGAGAGACAGCGTACCAATTGTCTTGGGAAGATTTGAAAAACATGATGATTGAGGAATACTGTCCTCGGAACGAATTGCAAAAGATTGAAACTGAGATGTGGAACCTACAGATGATAGGAGATGATGTAGCGGGATACACCGACCGCTTCAATGAATTGGCACTTCTGGTACCGCATATGGTCACACCAGAACATAAGCGTGTTGAAAGGTATCTATGGGGCCTTGCGCCTCAAATTCGTAGCATGGTAACATCATCTAATCCAATAGATGCCAAGAGTGCTATAACTTTAGCATTCAAGCTAAAGGATGATGCAGTACGTAATGAATTGTTTGTGAGGAAGGAGAACGAGGAAGGTAAATCTGGGGAGAAAAGGAAATGGATGGGAAATTCAAGTAACAAATCTGGAAAACAAGAGTTTAAGAAACAAGGAACTGTGAAGGCTTTTGCAGCCAACACAGTGGAAAGAAAGGAGTATGATAGGGGCCTACCGAGATGTAAGAGGTGTGGAAATCATCATGCCGGTGTTTGCATCAAGTGTGGAAAATGCGACAAGTTTGGTCACACCACTCAAGCATGTCGAACTAACAACCGATTGGGGAAAATCAAACCGGGATGTTTTGTATGTGGTGATCTAAAACACTTCAAGAAGGATTATCCCAAGTGGAAGAATCAGAACAACGCTCAGGCACCAGGGAGGGCATTTGTGATGGGTGCAAGGGACGCACGCCAGGACCCGCACATCGTCACTGGTACGTTCCCGATAAATAATCACTATGCCTCTGTACTTTTTGATTCGGGTGCGGATATGAGCTTTGTGTCGAATGATTTTAAATCCTTACTCGGTATTAAGGCCAGCAAACTAGATCAACGTTATACAATTGAATTAGCAAATGGGAAATTAATAGAAACCGGAGAGGTCTTTAGGGGTTGTACTTTATGTTTAGAAAACCGTACATTCAGTATAGACCTTCTACCTGTCGAGTTAGGGAGTTTTGATATTGTTATTGGTATGGATTGGTTAACCAAGAATCGTGCCGAGATAGTATGCTTCGAGAAGATTGTACGTATTCCCCTACCAAACGGAGAAATTCTTTCAATTCAAGGCGAAAGGTGTATAACGATGTTAAAAACGATAAACTGCATGAAAACTTATAAGTATCTACGCAAGGGTTATTGTGCATTCCTGGCTCACATCGTCGAGAAGAAACCCGAAGAACGTCGACTTGAGGACATACCAGTCGTCAGAGATTATTCGGAAGTATTTCCCGAAGACTTACCAGGAATACCACCATCAAGACAAGTCGAGTTTCGGATCGACCTAGTACCAGGAGCCGCACCAGTTGCACGATCTCCGTATCGTCTAGCCCCTTCCGAGATGCAGGAACTGTCGAGCCAACTACAAGAGTTACTTGACAAAGGTTTCATAAGACCGAGTTTCTCACCATGTGGAGCTCCGGTCCTATTTGTAAAGAAAAAGGATGGAACCTTTAGAATGTGCATTGATTATCGGGAATTGAACAAACTGACAATCAAAAATCGGTATCCTCTTCCTCGAATAGACGATTTGTTTGATCAACTTCAAGGTTCCAGTTTCTATTCTAAAATTGATCTACGATCAGGGTATCATCAACTGAAAATTCAGGAAGAAGATATACCAAAAACGGCTTTTAGGACTCGTTACGGTCACTACGAATTCCTAGTTATGCCATTTGGCTTGACTAATGCACCAGCTGTTTTCATGGATCTCATGAACCGCGTGTGCAAGCCGTACTTGGATAAATTTGTGATTGTGTTTATCGATGACATATTGATATATTCACGAACCAAGGAGGAACATGAATATCATTTAAAATTAATCTTGGAACTACTCAGGAATGAGAAGCTTTATGCTAAATTCTCTAAGTGTGAGTTTTGGATCCAAGAGGTTCACTTTCTCGGACATGTCATCAATAAGAATGGTATCCATGTGGATCCATCTAAGATTGAAGCTATCAAAAACTGGGAAGCACCAAGAACTCCGACTGAGGTGCGTCAATTTCTGGGTTTGGCAGGATATTACAGGCGATTTATAGAGAATTTTTCAAAGATAGCCTTGCCTTTGACCACGTTAACCCAGAAGGACAAAAAGTTTGATTGGACTGATAAACAAGAATCAGCTTTTCAATTGCTGAAGCAAAAACTTTGCAGTGCACCAATCCTATCCCTTCCCGAAGGGACTGACAATTTCATTGTGTACTGTGACGCATCACACCAAGGTTTAGGATGTGTATTGATGCAGAGAGAAAAAGTCATAGCATATGCATCCAGACAACTAAAGGTGCATGAAAAGAATTATACGACCCACGACTTGGAATTGGGTGCAGTCGTGTTTGCACTCAAGATTTGGAGACATTACTTATACGGTACAAAATGTACTATATTTACAGACCACAAGAGTCTCCAGCACATCTTTAATCAGAAAGAACTTAACATGAGGCAACGTCGTTGGGTAGAACTACTGAATGATTACGACTGTGATATCAAGTATCACCCTGGCAAAGCAAACGTCGTAGCAGATGCCTTAAGTCGTAAAGAACGAGTTAAAACACTCCGTGTTTGTGCCCTAGAATTGACAATTCATACGAGTCTCACGACTCAAATTCGGATGGCACAACAAGAAGCAATCAAAGAAGAAAACAGTCAGAATGAAGCTTTACGAGGAATGATAAAGCAGTTGGAACCAAAGTCAGATGACACTTTATACTTCATGAATAGAATTTGGGTGCCATGTTTTGGTAACATACGGGAGTTGGTTATGGACGAAGCCCACAAGTCCAGGTACTCCATTCATCCAGGTTCGGATAAAATGTATAAGGATCTGAAAGAATTCTACTGGTGGCCGAACATGAAAGGAGAAATTGCTATTTATGTCGGTAAATGCCTGACATGTTCAAAAGTAAAAGCAGAACATCAGAAACCGTCGGGATTGTTACAACAACCCGAGATACCTCAATGGAAATGGGAACAGATTTCCATGGATTTCATTACAAAGTTACCCAAGACGTCGAGCGGGTATGACACTATATGGGTAATCGTCGATCGTTTGACGAAATCAGCTCATTTTCTACCCATCAAAGAAGCGGATAAAACCGAGAAACTTGCAAAGCTTTATATTAAGGAAATTGTGGCTAGGCATGGAGTACCAATTTCTATTATCTCTGATAGAGACAGCAGATTCGTGTCTAGAATCTGGAAATCATTACAAGAAGCCATGGGCACACGTCTTGACATGAGCACGGCATATCACCCACAAACAGATGGTCAAAGTGAAAGAACTATTCAAACATTAGAGGATATGCTCCGTGCGTGTGCAATTGACTTCGGTGGAAATTGGGATACTCATTTGCCACTAGCTGAGTTTTCATACAATAATAGTTACCACACCAGCATCAAAGCCGCTCCGTTTGAGGCTTTGTATGGTCGAAAATGTCGTTCACCGCTTTGTTGGGCAGAAGTTGGCGACAAACATTTAACCGGTCCTGAAGTTATTCAAGAGACCACAGATAAGATTTTCAAAATCAAGGATCGTCTGAAGGCCGCCCGTGACAGACAAAAGAGTTACGCGGATAACAGACGAAGACCTTTAGAATTCCAAGTAGGAGACAAAGTCATGTTAAAGGTCTCACCTTGGAAAGGAGTTGCAAGATTTGGCAACCGTGGCAAGCTTAACCCTAGGTACGTTGGACCGTTTGAAATATTGGTTAGGGTTGGCCCTGTAGCTTACAAACTCAAGTTGCCACAAGAACTAAGCAATGTACATGATACGTTTCATGTATCAAATCTCAAGAAGTGTTTATCAGACGAGACGTTAATTATACCGCCTGATGAGATTCACATAGACGACAAGTTGCACTTCATTGAGGAACCTATGGAAGTCACAGATTGGAAGGTTCAGAGAACAAGGCGCAGCCGTGTTAAGCTGGTCAAGGTACGTTGGAATTCAAAGCGCGGCCCCGAGTATACGTGGGAGCGGGAAGATAAAATGAAATCCAAGTACCCGTCACTGTTTACAAAAACACCAAGTCAGAGTGACAAGAACTGAATTTCGGGACGAAATTCTCTGTAACATAGGGAGAATGTGACACCCAGCATTTCAGGTCAATATCCACATTTCATAAACGCACGTTCATAATTATTATTTCCTGATATTTTATTTTGACTAAGTAAAGTCAAGAAGTCTAGCAAAGAAGTTTGTTCCAAGTCTAGTAAACCGTAAAGAGTTACTAGAAAAAGTAAGCAGGATAACCCGACTTAATGCGAACGTAAATGGTTAAATAAAATAACCAGAAAAATATATATATATATATATACTATACAAAATTTACGTTGAGCCAAGATTCTAATATTTTCTTCAACGAGCCATAAAATGGTTAAAAATTATAATACCGTGAAGAATCGAAACTGAATTAAATTACCCCTTTAAAACTCTAATTGATACTAATACCATAATAAATTAATATTTAAAAATTGGTTATCATTAACCCCTAAACAACTACTTGACTTTCTTGGCCGAGAGTCAGGGGAGCCATGCTCCCACTTGCCTGATTCACTTTGATTCAGATGAAAACCATACCCTTCAAACGAAACTTCACCATTCCTTTCAAACCTTCTCTTTTCTTACGGCAAATTCCCAATTCTCTTTCAAATCGAAGTCCAGTTTTAAAGTGAAAATCAACATAATTCGGTGTCATAAGGAGAATTTCAAGTGTTCTTGAAGAAAGCTCAAAAGATTCAAGACTACTTCTCTGTTTTTCTCTAAAGATCGCCATTCTCGGTTTGAGGTAAAAACTCGATACCATCCATATTATTTGCTTTAAAACCGTAACTAAACATACAAATCGTTCAAACGCAAGTAAGATAACAAGAAAACTGTGTCAAACTCAAGATTTGAACATAAAAATATACAGAGTGAATTCTGTAAATCAAAATGCAGATATCGAAACTATAGTTTCGATACCTGTTGGTCAATCGAAACTAGGAGTTTCGATACCTATTGATCGAAACTAGGAGTTTCGATACCAGTTATTCAATCGAAACTAGGAGTTTCGATACCGGTTGTTCTATCGAAACTAGGAGTTTCGATATCTATTTACTCAATCGAAACTAGGAAGTTTCGATACCAGTTGTTCAATCGAAACTAGGAGTTTCGATACCTATTTACAATCGAAACTAAGTAGTTTCGATACTGATTGCCCAATCGAAACTAGGCAGTTTCGATACTATTCTTGCCAATCGAAACTAGATAGTTTCGATACCTATTTCACTCAGTCGAAACTAGGAAGTTTCGACATCTGTTCTGTTCAATCGAAACTAAGATAGTTTCGATACCTATTCATCAGCCCCTTAAGGCAGTAACTCAGAACTATTTTCATAACAAAACAAGGTTGGAAAAACTAAAAAGATAATTAAAACAAAAGTAATTAGATCGGCTAAGTCAAGTGAACAAATTGCGTTTAAGACGAGTGGTCTTAACGTGTATGTTATCCTTGTGTAAATAGGATACGGATAGGCGAATCTGCCGTCATTCAAATTTTTGTTAGCATTCATACTGTCGAGGTGAGTTTCACTAATTCCCCTTTTTCTAAGTTTTTGAAATGATTTGGGGTGGAAACATACTTGTAAAAGACTTTTGTGTATAAATGAATGGAACTAATGATCTGACCGTATGTATGTATTGAGGGAACAATAAAGCGCTTAAAGTCCTCGTAATAAATTAGTAACCATTAGCTATGGATTTAGCCCGGGATTATATGAATAGTACTATTGGGGGTGACGCCTCCGGTCATGGTTAGTCGCGCTAACCAGGGGTCAAAATGGCCGAATGACCGCATATTGTCTTACTCGCAGAAAGGCGAGGGGAGGCACAGAAAGTTGGGGTTTGGTTACGGTCTCGTACATTACATACTATTTTGTATTCCTTGCAAGCTTACAAATGGGGTCAATAGATCGGATTAGTAATCATATTCATTGGTAATACATACAAAAGAGTTCTGATCAGGTTAAAATGATCAGGTTTTACACAAAAGGGTTCTGATCAGGTTAAAATGATCAGGTTTTACACAAAAGAGTTCTGATCAAGGTAAAGTGATCAGGTTTTACACAAAAGAGTTCTGATCAGGGTAAAGTGATCAGGTTTATCAAAAGAGTTCTGATCAGGTTAAAATGATCAGGTTTTACACAAAAGTGTTCTGATCAGGGTAAAGTGATCAGGTTTAAAGTAAAGAATTCTGATCAGGTTAAAGTGATCAGGTTTAAACGAAAGAGTACTGATCAGGTTAAAATGATCAGGTTTAACAAAGAGTTTTGATCGGCAAAAAAAGATCAGATTTAAACATTGGGTTTATGATAACTCTTTATAATAACTTGTGAACTCACCAACCTCGTGTTGACAGTTTTAAGTATGTTTTCAGGAAATTGAACGTGGTCATCAGGTTAGCAATGTAGGTTACATGCATGCACGTGGATACGGCTTTTGGGAGGATTTCTCTTGTATAACTCATGGTCTTGAGTCATATTTGCGAAATCTTAAACATTTGTAAACTCAAATTGATATTTTGTAATGTAAATATTTTAAATTCAGTTATGTATCCAATTACATGTATGTGTTTGCGGTAATCATATGCTTTGGAAACCAGTGAAAGTCGCGCCTCGCGTTTCCGCCCTGGCGGGGTGTGACATATGTCGGCAAGACTAGGGGGTATTATTACCAGTATTATTATTAATTTCAGGATGAGTCATGGGTGATGAACGGTTATGGGATGTCGTGGGATAACAGAGGGTTAACTATTCGTTAATGAATCCTAAAACTATGTAATTAAGGACCGGAGGGTCCTGAGTGGAATAAACTAATGAATATGACGTGATGGTTTTTGTTTAAAATAAACTATTAGAACTCACTCAGCGTAGCTGACTTTGTGTGTACGTTAGATTGTTTTGTAGGTAAGCGTAGCGTGTACGTATCTTGGCTTGGAAGCGGTGTTACTCGGATTGGTGTGCAGACATTCGTGAGGTAATTTAATATCATTAAATGCAAATAAAAGAATTTAGAAAGACTTCCGCTGTAGTTTGATTGGTAATAAATGCGATTTTAAAGAGAATGACCCGTTATGAGAACCAACTGTAGTTTGATTGGTAATATCATTAAATGCAAATAAAAGAATAGGATGCCCGGGTCGGGGTCTTACAAGTTGGTATCAGAGTCGTGGTTTAAGAGAAAATAGTTGTTTTTATTAAAATAAAATACCATAACTTAAACTGAAAATGGGACGAGGGTGAAACGAATGCCACCACGAGTAACCGCGAGCCAATAGGTACATCTTTCGAGTTGAGCAGAAAGTATTATTTACTATTTGTGTAGTGTTACACTAGGTAAAGTGATTGGTATGAGTAGTGATTTTTGGTTCTGTGTGGGAACATGATGTGTGCTATGTGCTGTTGTGTGGTGTAATTCGGTAAAAACATGTTTTGTGAGTTAATTAATGTGGGGTAGCGATAATTGCGTTATGTAACATAGTTTGGTTTGTTGGCATGGTTTAATGATGTTATGTGTAACCATATGTGGTGTGTAACTGTGATTATTATGAGAACTTGATAGATTATTTTGTGGTTCTATGTGAGTTGGGTGGGATGCATGTGCATCCGGTGAGCGTGAAGGTGGAAGGTTAGTGTGAGTATGATGGGAAAGGTTTAGAATCCGAGCAGTGATGTGGACCACCAAATTGCATTTGATCACCATGATTTGGCAGTCTACGATTACTCTCATATTCTAGATTGGTGCCTATAGTAATCACTCTAGCGTTTTATCTTGAGTAGGATTAGGTGGTTAAGACGAAGCATACGATATCGGCCAGGCGTGATGCTCTTGCTAGGGGGAATGCAGAACGACCAGTCAAGACGACGAAAGCTGCGGGTGAAACTGCTAGTGAAATAGGAGTAGTGTTGGCGCTTCTCGTGACAAGTGTGATTAGAACTTCGGTCGGCGACATACCTTTTGGAGCTATGGTTGGAGAGATGGGATGGAAAAGGAGAGCAGTGCCAGCTGTACGTGATTTTCCTCCAAGGAGTGGACCTGCATGGTTGAGAGATTGATCACTTGAGAGAGCTCTGTTTCAGGAGGAACCAGTGAATGAACCGGAATGTGACAAGGAGAAACTAGAGGAGGACATAACAGATGCACCTGATTTGGTCTAGCAGTGATCTGGTGGGCATTGTTAGGATGCTCGATTTTCTTGAGGATTAGATGATGTGGCAATTGTCGTAAGAGACTCCGAGGAGATTTGATGCTTTGATTGATTATACGTTTACGTGGTGGGACGCCTATTTCAAATATTGACTATTTTAATTTGACATTGATTGCGAGTTATACCGCGTGATGGCTTGATCATGACTAATGATAGTTGTTCTTGTGATAGTGTACTATTATGGGTACATTATTAGATTTAGTGCGGTATCGTGTGATTATGTGATTACGTTTTGAACAACGTGAGTTCCTATTAAATGTAATTTTGTTGTGGTGCTAAAATATGGTTGATTAGATTGTATGAGTAGACTGGTATGGACATGGGTTTTGAAATCGTGTGTATCTACAATCTTAGGATAGTGTCACCTATGTGCTAATGATCAGGTGATGATTGGAGTGCAATGGGTGTATTGCACTTTGTGTAAAAGTGCAGGACGGGGTCCTGTGGGAAATTGTGGTTATATACCTTGTGTGTGTAACATCCCAAAATTCAAGGAAATGAAATTCTAGGGTATATTATGTAATTAACCCAAAGTTTAAGGGTTTAAATTACAAAATTCTGAAAATCAAGGCGGTAGCGGACCGCTACCAAGCTAGTAACGGTCCGCTAGCCGCAATTGGCTCGGGAAACAAGAGGGTGACACGTGTATGGTGACTCGCCAGAAGAGATTGGGTAGCGGACCGCTACCCAGAACCTTAGCGGTCCGCTACGTGTGCAACACGTTGGACAGCTGGAACAAGGCGGTAGCGGACCGCCATCGCCAAGCTTAGCGGTCCGCTACGGGTGGCAGTTACACCCTATAAATAGATGGCAATTGCCGTTCAAAAGGAAAAACAACAAATCCAACACCATCATACACACACTCACGAATATCGAGGAGATAGAAGACGGTTACGAGTGCGGTACGCGACGAGTACGGTTAGAGTCAGAGAAACGTTAAAGCAAGGAACGAACTTAGGAACCGTCCAAAGATAATGTTAGTACACTGGACCCGTACCCCAGACACGATTATGTGAAATACGTGCTTATATGATGTGTTTATGTGATATGTGATATAACGAGGGTACGGGGTAACGACGGATTAGTCTAAACACTAAACAAGAATAATGGAGTAGTCACGACGTATTCAAGGGGTGGTGGATACGCCGCTGGTACTTCCTATATATAAACCTCTTGTGTACTTAGTGGTGAAACAATTATGAATGTTTAGGGGTATAGACTAATAAAGAAATATAGTAAACGTACGGGAGAACATCCAACCGGTTTGTAGTTATCTGGCAAACGGAATGTCTTTTCTAGGAAAGAGCGGTGTATAAATATCTCCTAGACCGGTCGTTCTTTCCTGGGAACATCTCTGTTGAAGGTACTACTCTGGAAGGAAGATCATCCCAGTTTACAATATATGACAAATAAGAATAAGAGATGAAAGTATACCATGCATAACGATTGTGAACACGTAATAAATATGAATACGTGAAATGCATGATGAGTACACGAATGCATGATGATATGTGTAAACATGAATGAGTAGAATGAAAACGAGTCTAAACCTAAAATAGAGTAACGGAGTACTCACGTAGTGCTAGAAGGGTGGTGGGTATGCCGCTGGTACTTCCTATATATAAACCCTTCTAACACGTCGTGAAGAAACCGTTGCAAAGTTTTAAGGTAAAGACTGTTTGGTAAATATGATGATACATGTATACATGCATGAGTATGATGGAACGAGTCTAAGCCCTAAAATGGAATAACGCAGTACTCGTGAAATGTCAGAGGGGTGGCGGATACGCCGCTGCTACTTCCTATATATAAACCCTTCTAATAGCGTCGTGGAGAAACCGTTATGAAGTTTTAACGGTGAGGACTGGTTGATGAATAAATCAAGCATATACATGAAATGAAAACAAATGCTTGATACATTTGGGAGGTTGTGAGTCAAATATACTCAAGGTCCCAAATGGAATGAGATACCCGGGCTGTAAGGTGGATCTCAATAAATAAAGAAGAAAAGAAAAGGAAAAGGAAACTCTAGGCCTTCGGGGCTGAAAGAGTAAACTCTAGGCCTTCGGGGCTGAAAGGGTAAAAGCCTAAGTGGCTGAGGAATGAATGAGTCTTCGTGACAAATGCAAGGATGCCTATACTGACAAGTATAAGGACCTTGTCAATTCTCGGACCGGATGCAGAGGCCTGTGATGGTTGCAAGAGGGTTAGCATACCCATAAATATACTAAAAGTGTGGCCGAAGGTACGTCCGGAGATGGTCAAGTGGGCACGAGGCCCCAGAAAACTCGAACAATAAGAACCTAAAGTGTTTATAATAAAAGGAACGATGCAGTGTACTTACTTAGCGTAAGCTAATTCAAAAATGTTTTCCAAACACTACAGGGAAGAGGCACGTGGAATAGAGCTTTCTGTGGACGAGGCTAATCGGAAATGAAAGATCCCTATATAGGATAATGTATTTATATTATCCTTTTTTGTAAAACAATATTATTATAAATGAAAAGTTACCTTAGCCGTTACGGCAAGGTTTTTTACTGATCTGGGACACGTTTTCCGTAATAAACTCTGATAAATTAATATAGCAAGATAAGTAGGGTGTTTCAAGTTGGTATCAGAGAACAGTTTGAGGGATTTAAGTATCAGAAATGGTACTTAAACTCAAACCATAAGCGCTCATGATATAAATAGGGATTCAATCTGAAGCCGCCCAAGGAAGCAGGTATGTTAAATTCCAGTGCTTAAACAAAAATGCGTGAGTATACGTGGGCAGAACTTTGTATGAGATAAGCTTCATATGATAGTCGGGAGTATCAGGATTGTAATATACATTACCTTATGCCTGGCCAGTATAAGAGTTAATGCATGGGACCACCATGTTATCCCAAACACCATATGATAACTTATGTCAGCAGATAGTAAGCCAGGAATGTGAATATGCATGATTATGATATATGCATATGTACGAATACATGAGTATGAACTTTATGTGGAATCCTTAAATAGGATTAAATTGATACAAGGCCTGTAGTATAAAACCCTGGACTATGATTAAGGTAAAACGAATGAGAGATTAAATGATATCGTGTTTCAGCAAATGGCTGAACATCATAATGATTAAATACGTGACGAGGGAAGCCACAGGAGGACTGAGTCTCC
This sequence comes from Smallanthus sonchifolius, assembly GCA_023525975.1. NCBI lineage: Eukaryota > Viridiplantae > Streptophyta > Magnoliopsida > Asterales > Asteraceae > Smallanthus > Smallanthus sonchifolius. The sequence continues at coordinate 53,700,195 of CM042043.1, read as the reverse complement.
ACGTCATGATGAGAATGAAGTAGAACAAGTCCCAGAGAATATCCGGAGATAAATCGTGATAGAAGTAGGAAAAGCATTCGATACGAACTTTCCAATCCTACAAGCAGACTTACAGAATTCATTAAAGAGTTGGTTTGAAAGACACAGAGACGTTACTCATAACAGAGAAGGAGGAAATCCCAAAGTTGATACGAAGTTAACTCGTTGTACATACAAGGATTTCATGACCTGTAAACCATTAGAGTTTAAGGGAGCAGTAAACCCTTTAGAGAGTCAGAGGTGGATCGCCTCAATTGAAAGGGCATTCGATACATGCCATTGTGAAAAGGAAGATGAAGTCACCTTCACCACCAATCAGCTGAAAGAGCGAGCTGATGATTGGTGGGGAGTGGTGAAGAGAGAGAAAGGTAGAGAAAGAATTAAGGAAATGAGATGGGAAGAATTCAAATATATCTTCCTGAAACATTACTACCCTTGAGCGGCAATCGAAAGGATTACTGAGGAGTTTCTTCAACTCCGTCAAACAACAGAGACAGTGGACGAGATCACGGGGATCTTCTATGACAAGGCCAGATTCTGTCAGGCATTATTAACAACCCCGGAGATGTGGATGACGAGATATCATCTCGTTCTAAAAACAGAAATTAGAGAGTTTATTCATTCGTCCAAGTGCGCGAACTTGAAGGAAATGATTGATTGGGTTCGGGAACGAGAAACTGAGCTCAAAAGGCAAACAGAGAGAGATGGGAAAAGGAAAGGAGAAAATTTTCCCTCTCCTATGCCTTTTAAGAGGTTTAAGTTCAACAAACCGGGAGGCGGTTCCTCCCCAAGGAAAGGTATTCAAATTTGTAAGACTTGTGGAATGAGGCACCTAGGAGAGTGCCGATTCAAGTCTACGACTTGTCATAAGTGTGGGAAGACAGGACACACTGCATTGCAATGTATGAGTGGCACCCGATTGTGCTACAATTGCTATAAGCCGAGACACTTCAACAGGGAATGTCCTGAGCTGAAAATTCAGACAGAGAAGACCAGAGAAGGGTCAAGAGTAGCAGAAAATGAAGTCAAGAGGATCGAAGCTCCAAAGCTAAGAGGTAGGGCTTTTCAGATCACCACAGAGGAAGCAAAAGATGTTCCTGACGTTGTATCAGGTACATTCCTCTTGAATTCCCTACTTGCTTGTGTTTTATTCGATACATGAGCTAGTCGATCGTTTATTTCTTTAAAGTATGCAAACGTTATAAACTTTAATAGAAATAAGTTGGCTAAGGCATTAGAAGTTGAAATCGCGAGTGATAGAAACTGCGTAGTAACTGAAATATGCCTAGATTGCCGACTACAAATAGAGGAAGAAGAATATCTTGTCGACCTAATTCCTATACCAATGCAAGAGTTCGACGTAATTATTGGAATGGACTGGTTATCTTCACATGCTGCAACGATTATATGCAATCAGAAGATTGTACGATTCATGGCACCAACAGGAAAGGAAGTTAGTATCATTGGTGAACGACGGAACCAGATCACATTATGTACGATGGCCAAGATAAGTAGCTACGTGAGACAAGGTCATCAAGCCTTCTTAGCCTACGTAGCTGATATAAATATGAAAGGGAAGGAACTATATCAAGTTCCAGTAGTGAGAGAATTCCCAGAAGTATTCCGAGACGATCTTCCAGTTGCTCCACCTAAGAGAGAGATCGAATTTAAAATTGATTTAATTTCGGAAACTAAGCCGGTAGCTAAGTCTCTGTACCGGTTAGAACCAACTGAGATGAAGGAATTAATGTCACAACTGCAAGAGTTGTTAGACAAGGGATTCATACGTCCAAGTGTATCCCCTTGGGGTGCACCAATTTTGTTTGTAAAGAAGAAAGAAGGTAGTATGAGGATGTGTATAGACTACCGCGAATTGAACAAATTGACTATCAATAATAAGTATCCTTTACCTAGAATTGATGATCTATTTGATCAATTGCAAGGATCTAGTTGGTTTTCCAAGATTGACTTAAGATCCGGTTATCATCAGGTCAAGGTACAAGAAGAAGATGTACCTAAGACGGCATTTAGAACTCGTTGTGGACACTATGAATTCGTAGTAATGCCGTTTGGAGTAACAAATGCTCCGGATGTTTTGATGGACCTCATGAATAGAGTATGCCGGCCAGTGTTAGACAAATACGTTATTGTCTTCATTGATGACATTCTGATTTATTCAAAGAACGAAGAAGACCATGCACAACATCTTTGTAAAGTACTTAGTACTTTACGGAAAGAGAAACTATACGCTAAATTCTCAAAATATGCATTCTGGTTAAGAGAGGTTCAATTTATGCGTCATGTTATAAACGCAGAAGGTATCTTAGTAGACCCGGCAAAGGTAGAGGCTGTAATGAAATGGTCTCCACCTAAGAATCCATCGGAAGTTAGAAGTTTCTTGGGAATAACTGGCTATTATAGAAGATTCATTCAGGACTTCTCTAAGATAGCCACCCCATTAACTAAGCTAACTCGAAAGAACTTGAAATACGAATGGAATGAGACACAAGAGAAGGCATTCCAGATATTGAAAGAAAGATTGACACAAGCTCCGGTTCTGGAATTACCAGAAGGAGTAGAAGACTTTGTGGGATACTCCGATGCCTCGAAACTTGGGTTAGGATGTGTTCTAATGCAAAGAGGAAATGTGATAGCCTATGCCTCTCGGCAGCTAAAGACACACGAAGCAAACTATCCAACCCATGATCTAGAATTAGCTGCAGTAGTTTTTGCACTAAAGATCTAGAGGCATTATCTGTACGGAACGAAATGTCGATTTACACAGACCACAAGAGTCTTAAGTATTTCTTTGACCAGAAGGACTTAAACACAAGGCAACGAAGATGGTTGGAACTAGTCAAGGATTATGATTGTGAGATCTTGTATCATCCCGAAAAGGCTAACGTGGTAGCCGATGCTCTAAGTCGTAAGGAAGAGCATCACCCTATTCGGGTAAAAGCATATAAGTTAGTGATAACTCTTGATTTCATGAGCCAGCTTCGAGACGTACAAATCGAAGCATTAAAAGGTGAGAATGTTAAGAAAGAAAGAATGGCTGGTCAGGAGAAGTTTCTAGAAGAGAATGAGTATAAAGTCAAAACTCGATTTTGTCGTATGTGGATACCACGACCAGGTGAGTTTAGACTTAAGATTCTCGATGAAGCTCATAAATCACGATATTCTATTCATCCGGGTACTACAAAGATGTACCAAGATCTGCGCAAAGATTATTGGTGGCCCAGAATGAAATTTGATATCATGAAATATGTAGCTAAATGCTTAACTTGCTTACAAGTTAAAGCAGAACATCAGAAGCCATACGGAAGGTTACAACCATTAGAAATCCCAGAATGGAAGTGGGAACATCTCACTATGGACTTCATAACCAAGCTACTAAAGACAGCTAGAGGTTATGATACCATTTGGGTAGTTGTTGATCAGTTAACTAAGAGTGCTCATTTCTTAGCGATACGAGAAACATACTCTTCAGAAAAGTTAGCTGATTTATTCATCAAAGAAATCGTCTCCAGACATGGAGTGCCAGTCTCGATTGTTTCTGATCGAGATACTCGTTTCACTTCACGTTTTTGGAAAAAGTTCCATGAGGAGATGGGAACTAGGTTACTGATCAGCACGGCATATCATCCTCAGACCGATGGTCAAAGTGAAAGGACGATTCAGACTCTAGAAGATATGTTGCGTGCTTGTATAGTTGATTTTGGTGGAAGTTGGGATAGCCACCTGCTATTAGCAGAGTTCTCATACAATAACAGCTACCATTCCAGTATTGGTATGCCACCATATGAGATGCTATATGGTCAAAGATGTAGAACTCCTGTATGTTGGGGAGAAATTGGTCAGAAAGAATTAGGTAGCAAAAAAATAGTTCAAGCCACATCCAAAAAGCTTGACTTAATCAAGGCACGTTTGAAAGCTGCACAGGATAGACAAAAGTCATATGCAGACAAGAGGCGTAGACCAATAGATTTCCAAGAAGGAGATTATGTCCTATTGAAAATATCTCCTTGGAAAGGTCTAATCCGATTCAAGAAACGTGGGAAGCTAAGTCCACGATTCATTGGTCCTTTCAAAATCATCAAAAGAATCGAAAAAGTAGCTTATCAGTTAGAACTACCTGAAGAATTGAATAAGATACACAACACGTTCCATGTATCTTATTTAAGGAAATGTTTGGCAGATGAAGCCGCACACGTTCCTTTAGAAGAAATAGAAGTTGATAATAAGATAACGTACGTTGAAGAACCTATCAAGATTCTAGACACAAAAGAGAAGCAGCTACGTAACAAAACGATCAAACAAGTATTAGTGCAATGGAGGCATAGAAAAGGGTCGGAGATGACATAAGAAAGTGAAGATGAAATGAGAAAGAATTACCCTCAGCTATTTAAGGATTAACAGGTTTCAAGGACGAAACCTAATTTAAGGGGGGTGGGGGGGGGAAGAGAGTTGTAACATCCCAAAATTCAAGGAAATGAAAGTCCAGGGGATATTATGTAATTAACCCAAAGTTTAAGTTACAAAATTCTGAAAATCAAGGCGGTAGCGGACCACTACCAAGCTAGTAACGGTCCGCTAGCCACAATTGGCTCGAGAAACAAGAGGGTGACACGTTTATGGTGACTCGCCAGAAGAGATTGGGTAGCGGATCGCTACCCAGAACCTTAGCGGTCCACTACGTGTGCAACACGTTGGATAGCTGGAACAAGGCGATAGCGGACCGCCACCGCCAAGCTTAGCGGTCCGCTATGGGTGGAAGTTTCACCCTATAAATAGATGGGAATTGCCGTTCAAAAGGAAAAACAACAAATCCAACACCATCATACACACACACTCACGAATATCGAGGAGCTAGAACGACAGTTACGAGCGCGAAGGTTATGAGTGCGGTACGCGACGAGTACGGTTCGAGTCTGAGAAACGTTAAAGCAAGGAACGAACTTAGGAACTGTCTAAAGATAATGTAAGTGCACTGGACCCGTACCCTAGACACAATTATGTGAAATACGTGCTTATATGATGTGATTATGTGATATGACGAGAGTACGGGGTAACGACGGAATAGTCTAAACAATAAACAACAATAATGGAGTAGTCACGACGTATTCAAGGGGTAGTGGATACGCCGCTGGTACTTCCTATATATATACCTCTTGTGTACTTCGTTGTGAAACCATTATGAATGTTTAGGGGTATGGACTAATAAAGAAATATAGTAAATGTACGGGAGAACATCCAACCGGTATGTAGTTATCTGGCAAACGGAATGTCTTGTCTAGGAAAGAGCGGTGTATAAATCTCTCATAGACCCGTCGCTTTTTCCTTGTGAAATCTCTGTTGGAGGTACTACTCTGGAAGGAAGATCACCCCAGTTTACAATCTATGACGAATAAGAATAAGAGATGAAAGTATACCATGCATAAAGAATGTGAACACGTAATAAATATGAATACGTGAAATGCATGATGATAACACGAATGCATGATGATATGTGTAAACATGAATGAGTAGAATGAAAACGAGTCTAAACCTAAAATAGAGTAACGGAGTACTCACGTTGTGCTAGAAGGGTGGTGGATACGCCGCTGATACTTCCTATATATAAACCCTTCTAACACGTCGTGAAGAAACCGTTGCAAAGTTTTAAGGTAAAGACTGGTTGGTAAATATGATGATACGTGTATACATGCATGAGTATGATGGAACGAGTCTAAGCCCTAAAATGGAATAACGGAGTACTCATGAAATGTCAGAGGGGTAGTGGATACGCCGCTGGTACTTCCTATATATAAACCCTTCTGATGCGTCGTGGAGAAACCGTTATGAAGTTTTAACAGTGAGGACCGGTTGATGAATAAATCAAGCATATACATGAAATGAAAACAAATGCTTGATACATTTGGGAGGTTGTGAGTCAAAGATACTCAAGGTCCAAAATGGAATGAGATATTCGTCCTGTAAGGTGGATCTCAATAAATAAAGAAGAAAAGAAAAGGAAAAGGAAACTCTAGGCCTTCGGGGCTGAAAGAGTAAACTCTAGGCCTTCGGGGCTGAAAGAGTAAAAGCCTAAGTGGCTGAGGAATGAATGAGTCTTCGTGACAAATGCAAGGATGCCTATACTGACGAGTATAAGGACCTTGTCAATTCTCGGACCGGAGGCAGAGGCCTGTGATGGTTGCGAGGGGGTTAGCATACCCATAAATATACTAAAAGCGTGGCCGGAGGTACGTCCGGAGATGGTCGCGTGGGCACAAGGCCCCAGAAAACTCAAACAATAAGAACCTAAAGGGTTCCTAATAAAAGGAACGATGCAGTGTACTTACTTAGCGTAAGCTAATTCAAAAATGTTTTCCAAACACTGCAGGGAAGAGGCACGTGGAATAGAGCTTCCTGTGGACGAGGCTAATCAGAAATGAAAGATCCCTATATAGGATAATGTATTTATAATATCCTTTTTGTAAAACAATATTATTATAAATGAAAAGTTACCTTAGCCATCACGGCAAGGTTTTTTACTGATCCGGGACATGTTTTCCACAATAAACTCTGATAAATTAATATAGCAAGATAATAGGGTGTTTCAGTGTGTAGGTATAAAGGTTCGGGACGAGGTCCTGTGGGGAATTATGACTTATATATTATGTGTATAAATGATTAGGGTGACGTCTCGTGTCTAGACTGATTAATGTGTTATCTTGAACCATTGGTACGACCCGCTGGGGTGAATAGCAAATAGGGTTCAATTGTGTTGTGTGTGTTTATAAATGACGAGGTCATATTGTACATATGTAGATTTGCTCAGGTCTAGCTAGTTGTGTGTGTGGACTTTGTGCAAGTTATAATGTGGGGATACTAGTACGTATGTAGGACATTGTGTGTTATGTAGTTTTGTTGTGTCGGTGTGTGTCCTCATAGTACGCACTTAGTTGTGCATATGAAGGGTGGCCGGTGTGCTTAAGAATAGTGTTCTTATATTTACGATTTTCTCAAATTTGATGCATCGAGGTGACACGAGGAGTTTGGACGTCATTCGAGATGATCGACGAGGTGCTCGTGGAAGATGCCTATACTTATATCTCGGGAATGCGGAGCACAGATCCAAGGGGTGCAGCTGTGAGAATTGATGATGAAAACGTTACGTGGATGCTTGATCGAAGCTAGTTATGACGCATTTGAGGTGACGACGCTAGAGATTTCAGCACGGAGTGAATAAAGTGACGAAGAGATTTCATGGAATATGTTCCATAGGAGAAATTCTGCCAAGGGAGGTACGAGAGAAATAATGATGTTTTCTCTGAGTGAGACGAGGGGTAGCTGAGGCTCGTGATAAAACGGACTGCATGTTCGCACTTGAGAAGATAGAAGCGGTCAGTGTTCGCACGATAATGTTACAGAACGAAGAGGAGAGCGGAAGGAAGTAGGGAAAGTGCAGGATTGCACATAAGTCCTTTGAAATGGATACCTACGCTGGTATACACATGACTAAATAAAAGGGGGCAAGCTCCTATGAAGCATCGGAGGGGATAACGTTGGGAATTTAGGACAAGCACGATTGTAATGTGCAAATTTTTAAGATCATCAGAGGAAGATGATCGAGGAACTAACAATAAGCAGCGTATGCTTACGTATAAGATGCGGTGGGTGCAAGGTAATGGAGTAATGAGGTACTGCGATTGGGAAACACTAGTAGAGATCAGTAAAGCTTTGCACAAGTTCTTCGGAGTCATATAAGTACGAGAGATGTATCACATCTGTGAGCAAGGCAGTAGTGCTTGAGTTATAAGGATTCATCGTTGGATGATGATTAGAGTACGACATGAGAGGGACGACAAATGATCTGATCATGAAGGGCAATGAGCCTTTCTTGGGAGTAACCGTCGGAGTTGGAAGAAAGGTGTTTAGGGGGCAGGCAATTGACGGTGTCATGCCGCTCAAGTAAGAGTTGGAAGAAAGAGTGATGTGGAAAAGGTGTAGGTGAAACCTACAAGTTCCAAGGTTGAAAGAGGGCAACGGAGAAGACTTCTTTGAAGCCCAAGGAGGGTGATTGTATTGCTAAGCAAAGTTAGGAAAACGACTAGCGCAAAGGTGAATACTTTTCAACGAGTGAATTTGATGCACATTTGAAAACAGAAGGATAGGTTTGGTGGTTTAGACCGATGCAGGATTGGAGGACAAATCCTCTTTTAAGGGGATAGACTTGTAACATCCCGAAAGTTCGTTAATTAAGGGTTCAAGTCAATAAGCGATCCGAATACGTATTTTACAAGAGGATTGAAATGGTTGGTCATCGAGGGGCCGGTTAGCAACGGAAAAAGAAGTAGAGAGCCTTTAAAAATACATTATTAGATCGACACGTGCGAGGCAGAAAACTAGAAGGACCGGTTAGTCGATATTTAACAAGTTATGATCTCATTGCACATATTGGAACCTCGAGGACCCGAGTAGAAATATGAATGGTATAAATACATTAGTATGGGGAACCCTAGGCTACATTTAGCCTATCTTGAGAGAAACGAATGTGGGAACAAGCCGAGAGGAAGAAGAAAGAGGTCGGCGAAGGGAATAGCTACGGTGGTTTCGAGCGGGGTTCGTGTGACGAGTGTAGCAAGTGGCTAAGGGAAGATGTGGCAGTGATGGCGGGTGGCAGAATGGCCGGACGAAAGTGGGGCATGGGTGTGGGGTATCAGTCGGTGACAAAGAGAGAAAAGGGAAGACGGTTTTGTGCGTGACTCAGAAAGCCCCTTCGATTATTATCAGTTCAGTCCTTAACTCACTCAATTGTCTAATCTCGGAAGTACTATGTGTGTAGGACGCGATGTACAGCAGAGAAGTAGAGACCATAGTGAAGCCAGTTCGGTGCGTGCATATTTATCTAGTGACCAGCAATGTATGTTACATCCCACGTCTTCTAGTGTCATGCTTGTTTAAATTTGGGGTTAATCCATGGCCTAGATATTCAGCCGCTCACACTTGATCTAAGATGCATACATGGCTTGTAAGGATGTAGCCATGAACCTTGTTCAGATGGGTGTGCCAATTGGAACTTGAGGCTAGGAGTGGACTAAGGATGTCTTCTAGGGCTGCTCCATGAAGATGATGATGGAGGCGTATGGTGGTGGTGTTTGGTGGTGATCAACTAGTGCTTTGCCCGGAGAAGGAAGGCGGCGGCAAACGGTGGTGCATGGTGTAGCCGTGTAAAGCTTGGCGAAGATGACGATGTAGTGCGCATGGGCATGAATGGTGGAAAGCAGGAGGTCGACGTGGGGGAAACGACTCATGGTGGTGGCCATGCTGGTGATACGCGATGGAACACGGTGGTGCAAGAACGGGTGTGGGTGCGAGTACGAGACGAGCTAGGATTGCATGGCGGCATGTGGGTGTTTAGGGTTTGTATGGCCATGATACGTGCATGCATGGGACCTGGTTTATGCATTCGAATCCTAAACGAGTCAAGAACGGTCCGACCCATTTACCCGTGGAGCTAGAGTTTGGTGGTCCAAACGACGCGTGGTTATGACTAGGTGTGGAGTTTATATTATTATGCGTTATTTGGCGTGTGCTTGGAATGTTCTTGAATATGTGGTCATACGTTGACAGGTTCGGGTTCGTACGGGGAGGCGTTGCAGTGCTTGTGAGGATCGTCAAGCCGGTGAGTTTCAAATCCCCCCCCATCTTTAAATGTTTTTAACGTTTTGGGGCCATCGTACATACTTATGAAATGAGTTTACTATATTAAATGTGTTAAGGATTTCGGGTTCTAACTCGATGCGTTTTGAATACAAATTAATTATTAAGTGATCGTAAGGTCTATGGTGTGTTCCTGGAAATGGGTGAGTTAAGAGTATGAGTTATTAATGCGTGTCGTGTTTTGGGTGGAACGGGAAGAGTCATGTCGTACATTAAATGTTTATGAATGCATGTGAGAATTATGTCGTTCTAGGGATATGTGTGAGGTGGAAGTATAGTTAAGGAGTCATGTAAGTGATATTATGTGTATATTTATGTGTCGTGTTTGCATCGTGTCCCTATGACACAGCAAACGGGATTTGTGAAGGATGAGGTCCTTCGGGAAGTCACCAACGGTGACATTTTTCTTAACAGGTTAATGATGTGCTCGGGGTGTGTTGAACTCCCTGACGAGGGTAACCCTGGCGAGGGTGCATTACTGAGGTAAGTGCTTATGTGTTTATATAATTACATGTGTGCTGAATTGCATGCATGCGTGGAGCTATATTGATTGTGAATGTGATGATATTAAGGCGGTAACGCTATCGTGACGTGTGAATGTTATTATGGTATAGTTAGATTATACGTGATGTCGGGATCGTGATGTGATGTGTACACCTGTTGTGTCAGTTGAAAAGTAGGAGCCTTGATTAAGGTCGGGTAAGTTGACGTTTAGGGTTTTATTGGCTTAGCAAAGCGTTGGGTAAATACGTGTTCTAGAGTACGAGTTATTAGCAGAGTATGTACGACCTATGTCGGCAAGACTAGGGAGTATTATTACAGGTATTATTATTAATTTCGGGATGAGTCATGGGTGATGAACGGTTATGGGATGCCGTGGGATAACAGGGGGTTAACTATTCGTTAATGAATCGTAAAACTATTTAATTAAGGACCGGAGGGTCCTGAGTGGAATAAACTAATGAATATGACGTGATGGTTTTTGTTTAAAATAAACTATTAGAACTCAGTCAGCGTAACTGACTTTGTGTGTACGTTAGATTGTTTTGCAGGTAAGCTTAGCGTGGACGTATCTTGGCTTGGAAGCGGTGTTACTCGGATTGGTGTGCAGACATTCGTGAGGTAATTTAATATCATTAAATGCAAATAAAAGAATTTAGAAAGACTTCTGTTGTAGTTTGATTGGTAATAAATGCGATTTTAAAGAGAATGACCCGTTATGAGAACCAACTGTAGGATGCCCGGGTCAGGGTCCTACAGCGCATGTGATTGAAAACACCGACATTTTCCAAGTGAGATACTTTAAAGATCAACACACATGTTCAAGGACTCAGATGTATCCTCATATACGTCAAGCAAATAAAAAGGTCTTGGGTCACTTGATAAAAGATCAATTCAAAGATAGCGGGAGGATAAACCGGCAGAATGATATCGTTACAGATATTAAAGAGAAATACAAAATTGATATATCTTATACTCAAGGTTGGAGAGCAAAATCTTTTGCGCTTGAACTATTGGCGGGTTCTCTTGAGGATTCGTTTGCCAGGCTCCCAGTTTACTGTCATAATTTGAAAATGACGAACCCGGGTACAGTTACCCACACATTAACGGACGCAGCCGGAAAATTTGAAATGATTTTTATTGCCCTTAGTGTGGCGGTAAGTATATTTTTTAAATTACTCTATTTATTTAAATTATTTTTCATTGTTTTAAAAATTATAATAAAAATATTTTTATATACAGATTCGAAGTTTTGTCGGTTATTTACGACCGTTGATAATTATTGATGGAGCACATTTAAAAGGAAAGTTTTTGGGCACTATGTTTCTGGCGGTCGGCATGGATGGAAACAATCAGATCCTGCCGATCGCATACGGTGTTGGTAAAACTGAGAGTGGTGAATCATGGTCGTGGTTTTTGTCAAGACTTAAGGATTGTATTGGCGAAAATCCAAATTTGGCGATCATATCAGATAGGGCTGCATCAATTGCTCAGGAAATTAGGGACGTCCTTCCACATGCTTATCACGGGATCTGTTTTCGGCATCTTATGATGAACTTACACATGAAGGCAAGGTAAAAAAAAAGTTTGAATTTTTATGGTGGAAGACTTGTAAAGCTTACAGAGTTTTCGAGTTTAATGAGGGTATGCGCCTACTATGTGCTGGCGGTCCAAATCTTTAAAATACTCTTGTTAATATTGGTTTTGAAAAATGGTCTAGAGCACACAACTCTTGACAACGCTATAATGTTATGATATCTAACAGTGCAGAGTCCATTAACGCCTTGTCGGTTAATGCCCGAAAACTACAAATATTTAAACTTATTGAATTTTTTTGTGAAAGCTTACATAAATGGTACTTTAATCGTCGACAGGTTGGATGTAATAACTTATTTAAATCATTTATGAAAACTACCAATATATCGGGGGGACGTATCAAGAGACAGTAAACCATCTTCCTGATCAAACAGAATGGGAGATACCAGATGACTATGTTCCAATTCAACCACCACTCATGAATAAAAGACAGGCCGGTTGACCACTTGAAAATAGACGTATACCATCAGTTGGAGAGGTTGTAACACCGCCATTTTGCACCCGATGTCATACTGAAGGGCATACTCGTGTCAGTTATAATCAGCCCATTCCATCACAACTATCATATAGCGGGAGAGTTGGAGGAAGCATCCCTCAAACCCAACCAAATGTTTATGTCAATCCTCAAAATTTTCATGATTATATCGTGGATACAACAGGCCAGAGACCACAAAAATTTGAATTTGATCTGAATGATCCTTAGTGTAAAAAAAAATGTTATGTTGTATTATTATTATTATTAAGTTAGTTGATGTCTCGTGAGATAAGTATATAAAAATATAAATAATTATATTTTTAAGATGATTGATTTCACAAGATCATGTTTTAAATTTATAAATTAAAAGGATAATTACGTTAACTTAAAACACACACAATAGACAAGTGTACCTATCGTAGCGTAATATAGTTAGGTAAGAACCAAGTATCGAACCAATGGACACGGTCGAGTTCCAATACTCAACTTTTGTTATCGTTTAGCCGGATTAATTAGTGAGTGAGATTTGTGTGCTTGTGAATCAGAAAAGTAAATGACGATAGAGTAAATAATATAAAAAGTAAAAATGTGCGTGAAGTGTGTAACAGAAATGTAAATAGCAGAATAGTAAATAGCAGAAAAGTAAATAAGGCGAAAATGATCAGATTACGAAATGTATTGCTTCGGGATTCGAATCAGCTTGGTACGTGATAATGTTAAGTTAACTAATTCAGTGGTATGACTACTACAAACTTGTGTCCCGGGTCACCGCTAGAGCCTCGTCCTCACTACATTTGATTTGCAAATTATATTCTTTAAAAAGTGGTAGTGCCTCCCGTTAGGGACAACCTTTACCCTCAACCCATCGAATGGTCATCTCCGGGTTGGTTAAAGACATCGGGCTCAAAATGCTTTACATTAAAGTTAAATAGGTGATTATATTTTGCTCACCGGGAGGCGGTGTAACAATGGGACCAAGTATAAAGACGTACCGTTACCAACATGAGTTCACCAATTCTTGGTCGCATAATAATCTCGTATAAAGACGTACGATCTTAGAAGTATAGACCAAGCCTTGGCTTATCAATCTCTGCTCGTATAAAGACGTACGAGTTTCAAAGAAAGTTTAATTAAAAAGGGTTTTACGATCTTACTCTTTAAAATCAAGACACTCACAAATATAAAGACGGATTTAGACAATAATAAAAACCCATCAAAAGATGGTTTTTGAGAACGAATTAGTTAAAGACATAAACATACCACTTCATTAATAAGTTAAACATTAACATGCACCAAACATCATCTTCACCCTAGCAATACAAAGAAGTTTTAGCAACGAATGGCCATAACGACTAGCGTAATGATGAGTTTCGTAGGCTCCCCAATTGTGAAACAAGGAGGAAGAGCCCCTCTACTCTCTACTCTCTACTCTAACTACGAGAATGCTTTCTTCTTTAGTGTTATTTTGCTCTGGATTTGTGTGTGGAATGAAGAACTCAAGCCTCCTATTTATAGGCCTCAAAATGTGCAATGCACGTGCAAAGGCCCAGGGAATCAAACAGGGTACAAAGTACACGGTATTGGGCCGTGGAGGAGAAGAAAGGGAAATGCATGTGACAATCCGGATTTTTAGTATTTATTTCGTTAGTAAATTCAATTAAATCTGAACCAAGTTAACTAAATTCCAAACCTTAGGGATCATTCTGTCATTTTCTAATTGTTCAACTACAAGGACTAGTAGTGTAATTAGTCCAAACCCAATTTTGTTTGACTATGAAAGTCAAAATTGAGTAATGGTATACCTGTTGACTTTTGAAAGTTAACTAACCATGATCTAACTTATCTCACAACCCCAGGGACTTATTCTGCCAATTTACTAAATCTGAAGAAAATAAATCACACGGACTAGATCTGTAATTAGCCCAATCTCAATTAGGTAGACTCTGAAAGTCAAACCCCTCATTCCCGAGCCTAATTCGCAATCTATAACAAATTTTTGTTCGAATTCGTAACCGATTAACATCTTAATGCAATAAACGATCACCATTATAGCTTTAATCATCGTCATTACAAGTAATTAAACCCACTAATGAGAATTAGAGTCGTAACCGTCGATCCCATTATGAAAACAATCAATTTCGACGAATTCGAATTACCAATTCACAAATCGAGTTTCTGCGCACCTTGTACGAGTCCCAAAAAAGCTTTCACACTTGTCAATTACATCGGAGTCGAAGCCGTGGTAGCCGGAGATCAAGCTCGCGTATGGCGGCACTCGTTTTACTTGTTCCCCATCAATTCGTCAACGATTTTGGTAAATTCCTACACCCTTAGTTTCGGTTTCACTTGTTTATTGAAAGCCCTATCATTTTCAGGGCTTACAACATCGAATTTAGTATGAACCCAAATCTAGGGTTCATACATTCACGTTTTGATTGAACCCTAACCTAACCGCGATCTTAATGCAATTAAATGGCAAGGTTAGCTTTGCAATCCCATGCTCTTTGAAAGCCCCATGCTAATTGAATCAATAAACATCAAATCGATCAAGATCAAATGCTAGGGTTCATACGTTTTCGGGTTTAATCGATTACTGGTCTAGACACATCTTAAATTCAATTATTTTATATGAACAGTTTCGAAACCTATCCCTCATCAAAACCCCCATGATTCCAACAGCTTTTAATTTAAGAACTTATCAAATCGATTTTGAGTTCAACACCTAGGGTTTTCGGCTCTAGTTTCTGTAATTAAACAACCTTAAACCCGTTTATTTTGCAATTAAAACTTACCTCAGATTCGTAAACACTCGATTTTCAAAACCCCTATGCTATTTTGTTCAATCAATGTCCAAATAGTTGGATTAAGGGATGTGGTTGGGTTCGGTTTCGAATGGGGGTGAAACCACAGGAACCATCAGTGACAAAAGCCTGTTGATCCGGATTAAAACGCTATGGCCTAGCGGGCTGGATTGGTTAAGTCACTGAACTGTTGGGGGAGAGACCCGGGTTCGAGTCTCTCCACCCCTGTTTTTGTTTTGAATCTCATTTTTGATTTTATTTTAATATAAAACTCATCTCTATATTATTATATTTAAATATTAATGTGTTTAAACTGGAAAACCTCCCGTAAACTCGGGTTTAGCTTTGTGTCTAGTATTTTTAATTAAATTGCATTTAAAAATATAATATAATATTTTTAAACCGTTATCTCAATTAAAAATGATATATTTTAATATCGTTTCGGTTATAAACTTCGTATAACGTTTTAAAATAATAAATAATTTAATTATTTATATTATTTACACTCGTTGTTATTCTCGAATAAAATAATAGATTTATTATTTTGTCACACAATTATTTATTGTAATACTTTATTAAATCTAAAAATAATATATATATTATATTATTTTTCTTAGGCCATTATTTAATGGCGAAAGCGCTCGGATATATTTATTATATTTTATTATTTGTCACTCGTCGCAAATCGTAGTTTTTCTTAATTGATTAATTTAAGAATCTTTTTTCTCGTGAGCACGTTCGTCTACTCATGGTCAATAGAGAGTTTCTTTTAGGACGTTTCTCATTCCGTGTCGTCGTCACAATTCCCATTTTATCCCTAATAATTATGTTGTAATTCTAGGGCATTCGTGAGCCGTGTCGGGCTAACGCTTGAGATTTCAATCTCATACTTGTGTGATTACTTCCTACGCAATGAGGTGAGTTTTCACGGCCCCTTTTTACTGTTTTAACTTGGGGGAGAAAGCATGTCACAACTATTTTTGAGATTATTATAAATCATATGTTATCAATGTTAAAGCTAAGCATAACACGCTATCACTAAAGGTCCTCAACACACATCGGACCGTTAATATGGATCTTAGCGAGGTAATGTTTAGTAGTACTACTGGGTTTGACAAATCCCACCAGCGTTAGTCGCGCTAACTTGATTTGAGGTCGAACGGGTGAAATGTTAGCCTACTCACATCGCCAGAGTTTATAGACCTGGTAGGAGGCAAATAAACAAACAGTTAGCTTCGATTGCGAGCGCTTAACTTAAACATGATACGTAGTTTAGCTACCTATAGATGCATATTGAATGTACAATAATCTGGTAAACGTTTATTTATATATTGAAAGATATGAACTCACTAACCTCGTGTTGAGATCTTTTCTTACATGTTTTCTCAGGTCGCTAAGATAAGGCACAGGTGCACATGTAGGACATGCATGGAGTCCTACTTTTGATTTATGATTTAATATTACATTTGAACTGTTTCATTTATGTTCGGACTGGACTTTTTGGGCGCGGTTGTTTTGCGCATATACTTTCTTTATTCGTTTCCACATTTACTCTGATTGATATAATATTTTCATTTGAGTCCCATATAGAGTCGTTCAATGTAATAATGACTGAGATCCTGGTTTGTCACTTCCCAAACGGTAAAACTCCGTTAGTTGAAATTGGGGGTGTGACAGATTGGTATTAGAGCCATTGGTTATAGAGAACTAGGATTGCATACTAGACTATAACCTCACACATTAGTTACATGTCATAAATGTTTTGTTTTGGCACTTATATATTACGTTACAGGACCATGTCGTCAACCCCACCACCATCACCTAAGGCACCAGGACATGATGCACCTATCCTACCTTCCCCGGAGCCCAAAAGGCGCCGGACCAGTTCTAGTGATAATTCTGTTAAACAGGGTGAGCCAAGTAGCATGCGGGCAAGGGATGCATCATGCAATTAGGATTCGTACCCTAAAATAATCCAAAGATGGATCGAGATGGGAAATGTTCCATCACCTTATTTTAGTTCCACTTATTTGTCATCTACTTTACCTAGTTTGCCATGTACCATGGAGCAAGCTTTTACGGCTTTTGTAGTTTACATGACTAGGGAATTAGGAATTGTGAAAGATACTACTAGTGAGATACCCGGTATTCTACAGCAGGAGTTACAAGTAGAAGAGAATAAGGAACAGATTGAGCATTCGACCGCTGAGCTAGCAACGACGGATCAGGTCCATAACCATCTAGTGGATAGGGTTCAACATTTAGAAACGAGGGTGGACACCTCAGATGATGCTGCCAAGGGGATTTTGAGTAGAGTGGCACATTTGGAGGCCCAAATGGAGGCAACACGCCGAGGAGGAGCCATTCAAGGATGAGCCATTAGAAGAGGAGTCATTCGTGAAGGAGCCGGTCGAGATAGATGATCCTCTATCATGCATTTCCTCCGATGACGGTGATGTTTGATGATTATTCTATCTTATCTTTCCTTTTATTTATGCTTTGTTTATATTCTTTCTATTTCAAACCTAGATGGGTAAGGGTGTTCCCATTCAATAAAAGCATGAGAAGTTGATGTTTTGAATTATTTATCTTGTAGCTTTACAACTTATTTAACTTCGAAATATTAGATGTTGTGTTTAGTTATCTTCTCCTTACTTGTACATATAATGTTTGAAATGCGATATGTTTCTCATTATTTTGTATTTGTGAATGTGAATAATTATGTCGGGAAGAGGACGTGGAGGTCGTGCTGGTGGTCGAGGCACCATTAACATGACGTCAGCTGAGCGGGCGACACTAATTAACGATAGTGTGGCTGAGGCTCTAGCAGCACATAATGCTGCAGGTAAATACTTAACCATTGACTACTGAAGTCAATTCATCTCTCAAGACGTCTTTCTCAAGATTTATAAATCTCGATCCTATGTTATGTTTCTAAATCATGTACATTCAAGACCTTCATGGACTGTAAGCCCCACACTTTTAGTGGAGCTAAGGGAGCTGTCGGGCTACTCCGATGGTTCAAGAAAGTGGAGTCGGTATTTGCCATGTGCAACTGTCCCCTGGCCAATCAGGTCAAGTTTGCATCTAGTACTTTGGAGGGCCCGGCTCTAACATGGTGGAACGCTCAGGTCCAAATGTTGGGTCTAGCTATGGCAAATGCACTGCCGTGGGAGGAGTTCAAGACAATGATGAAGGAGGAGTTCTGAAATTGAACTTTATACCACTCGCTCCCATGAGCTTGCTACCATGTGCCCACACATGATGACCCCGGATTACAAAAGGATTGAGCTATACATGGAAGGTTTAGTGTCTCAGATTCAGAGCATGGTCACCTCATCTAACCCTACTACCATCCAACAGACCATCATATTTGCCCATAAGTTAACCGATCAGGTGGTGACTCAAGGGACTCTACCCCCGAGGGGTTCGGTTTCTAAATGCACCGACAACCATAAGCGCAAGTTTGATCACAACTCCAACTCCAAGGGACCCCGTTTAATCAACCTCAGCAGCAGCAGCGTAAGTTTGAGCCTGCTAAGAACTTCAATCAGACGACCTCTTCAGGTCAAAATCATGGTGGATATACGGGGAAATCCCCCAAGTGCAAAAAATGCAACTTTCATCATTTTGGGATTTGTAACCGTTGTCAGCGGTGAGGTAAGATAGGCCATGCTGCCAAGGATTGTAGGGGTGAGTTGCAAGTTAAGCATCCTTTTCAACATCCTGGGTCTACAAATGGTTGCTTTGAGTGTGGGAAGGAGGGACACTTTCGGAAGAATTGTCCTAAGTTGAATAAGGGAGGTAATGGTAATCACAACCCTAATCAGAACAACGACAATGGCAACAACAATGGTAATAATGGAGGGAATGGTGTGAGAGGATGAGCCTTCGTGCTAGGATCCAGAGAAGCTCGATATGATCATAATGTGGTCACCGGTAAGTTCCTCTTAAATAATTAATTTGCTTCTGTCCTTTTTAACACTGGTGCTGATAGGAGTTTTATATCTAAGAAGCTTAGTGATATGTTAAAAGAAACTCCAACCCTGCTAGAAGCTAAGTACGTAATAGAAATAGCCGATGGCCAAATAATTGAAACAATCCACATTCTTAAGGGTTGTAAGCTTGAGTTGGCCGGTCATAAACTTGATATCGACCTTATGCCGGTCACACTTGGTAGTTTCAATGTAATTGTCGGCATGGATTGGTTATCTAAAAACCAAGCCGAGATCATCTGTCATGAGAAAATCGTTCGCATTCCTCTCCCGAGTGGAGAAACGCTTTCCCTTCAGGGCGAAAAGGTTGGTGCAATCATGGGCATCATATCCTTCATGAAAGCACAAAAATGTCTTTGAAAAGGGTATACTGTTATTCTGGCTCTCGTCGCCGAGCATCCATCTGGGGAGAAGAAGGTTGATGAAATTCCGATTGTTTGCAACTATCCAGAGTTATTCCCCGGGGATTTGCCTGGTCTGCCACCACGCCGTCAAGTTGAATTCCAAATCGATCTAGCACCCGGGGCGGCGCCGATCGCTCGGGCACCTTATAGACTAGCACCTAGTGAATTGCAAGAGTTGTCCACTCAGCTACAATAATTGTTGGATAAAGATTTCATCCGACCTAGCTCATCGCCATGGGGAGCTCCGATCCTGTTTGTCAAGAAGAAGGACGGTGATCGGTGTCGAAGGGACCGGTCAAAGATAAAGAATTAGAGTGTCCTAATCACCTTAAACTAGTTAGGGTAAGAAGGGTGTCGAACCACGAAGAGTTTGTGGTCGATGCTCAAATTCAATTGACAATGCGATTTATGAAGTGACAATGGGTCTTTCTGACCAAACACAAGCAATGATTTAGGTGAAACTTATCAAACTCAACAAACAAGGATTATCAACTAACAATTATGACCAATAGTAATCAAGTACCAAACAAACGATTTAGATTGTAACAATAATTAAAAAGGAATCACACCCGGGTTTCAAGTTCACAAGTAATTAGGGATTATCACACCAACATATGATTTCAAACAATCAAATGGTTATCCAAATCAAATTAACCAAATCTAACCAAGAACATCAACATTCATACATCATCGGCAAATAGTGTAAAACAATATTCACGAATGAAATCGAGACAAATGTATGCAATATAGAATTAGATTAATCAATAGATTCAACACAAATCAAAGTTCATAGCAATTATCATCTAACGGGGTCAATGGTGCAAGAATTTATCGACTCCCGTGAGTTCATAACCATACTAAACACAAAGATTCAAGTATTTCAAACCAAACGATTACAAGAATTGTTTCTCAAATCTAGCATATGATAAAAACCCTAAAAACTTACAAACAATCCACCCGGGAATGATTACCGGTGGATGCCGCTCATGGTTGTGGAATTCATCTTCGATTCTTCAATTTCTTGATACCGATTTTCAATAATATGTTTCTAGCCTCCCAAAAACTCCCAAAATCACCCAAAACTGCTGTAAAAAAAAAAGATGATCTCGAATTTGGGGAAGAAACCCCCACTTAAACTCTCAAAATCGGTAGTTTCCCGAAAATCCGCTTCAAAATAACGTAACTGGCGTAAGCTTACGCTGGGGTGGCATAGGCTTACGCCGCATCCCTAAAAGCTGCTGTGAAAGAATTGGTTAGGCGTAGGCCTACGCTGGTCGGTGTAAGCTTACGCTGGGTGGCGTAGGATTACACCAGGTGGCGTAGGCTTACGCTGGCTCCTGCATTTTTGCCCCGTTTCCTCCGTCTTCCATCCAACTCTTGCATCTCGTGCATAATATCTTCTAAAATCATACATTAAGCTTCCAACAACTGCACATGCATAGCTACACAAAACCTTTGTATTCCCCATATTAATTTGCATAAATATAACAAATTGTACCCTTTAATGCATGAAACTTTGGTCACTTATCAGACGGTACCTTCCGCATGTGTATCGACTACCGTGAACTGAATAAAGTGACAATCAAGAATCGTTATCCTCTGCCTCGCATAGATGATCTCTTTGATCAACTCCAAGGATCAAGATTCTATTCCAAAATAGATCTTAGATCTGGTTACCATCAATTGAGAGTCCGAGATGAGGATATCTTCAAGACTGCTTTCAGGACAATGTACGACCACTATGAGTTCATGGTCATGCCTTTCGGATTAACCAATGCACCCGCGGTGTTCATGGACCTCATGAACCACGTGTGTAAGCCATACCTTGATTAATTTGTTATCGTTTTCATCGCCGACATCCTCATTTATTCCAAGAACAAGGAGGAACATGAGGAACATATACGTTTAATTCTGGAATTACTAAAGCATAAGTTTTCCAAATGTGAATTCTGGATCCAGGAAGTTCAATTTTTAGGACATGTGGTTAATGAGAAAGGAATACACGTTGATCCATCAAAGATCGAAGCCATCAAAAATTGGGCAGCACCGACGACTCCGACAGAGTTGGCTGGTTATTATCGTCGATTCATCGAGGGATTTTCTAAGATTGCCCAACCTCTCATTGCCTTAACTCAGAAGGGTAAAGCCTATAATTGGGGCGACAACCAGGAGTCATCATTTTAACTCCTTAAGCAGAAACTTTGCAGTGCACCTATTCTAGCTCTTCCGGAGAGAACGAATAATTTTGTGGTGTATTGCGACGCATCCATTCAGGGTCTGGGTTGTGTGTTAATGAAACGAGAAAAGGTGATCGCATCTGGTTCGCGTCAACTAAAGAATCATGAGAAAAACTACACCACTCATGACCTAGAGTTGGGAGCCGTAGTTTTCGCGCTTAAGATATGGAGACATTACTTGTACGGTACCAAGTGCACTATCTACACCGATCACAAGAGTCTTCAGCATATCTTCGAGCAAAAAGAGCTGAACATGAGACAACGTTGTTGGGTCGAGCTCTTGAATGATTATGACTGTGCGATCCGGTATCATCCGGGTAAAGCTAATGTGTAGCTGATGCCCTAAGTCGAAAGGAAACCAAGCTCAAACGAGTTCGAGCATTACAACATACTATTCACACCGGATTACCTGACAAAATCCGTAGTGCTCAACTCGAAGCCCTGAAGAAGGAAAACCTACCGCTGGAAGCTACACGCGATATGGAAGCACAACTCGAGGTCAAATCTGACGGCATTCGCTACTTCACCAAGCGAATATGGGTTCCAGTATTCGGGAACTTAAGGGAAATAGTCATGGATGAAGCTCATAAATCTCGTTACTCTGTTCATCCAGGTTTCGACAAGATGTACCATAACCTAAAGGTGCTGTATTGGTGGCCAAAGATGAAGTCTGATATAGCCACCTATGTGAGCAAGTGCCTAACTTGCGCAAAGGTCAAAGTTGAATATCAAAAGCCTTCCGGTCTACTCCAGCAACCAAAGATTCCCATGTAGAAATGGGAGCAGATATCCATGTACTTTATCACAAAATTGCCATGAGCTCCTACCGGATGTGATACCATTTGGGTAATCATTGATCGTTTAACAAAGTCCGCTCACTTCTTAGCAATCAAGGAAACAGACAAAATGGAGAAGCTTACTCGTATTTATTTGAAAGAAGTAGTCTCTCGGCACAGAATGCCAATCTCTATCATTTCGGATCGTGATGCACGATTCACCTCCCATCTATGGAAATCGTTACATAAAGCTTTAGACACGCGTCTAGATATGAGCATAACATACCATCCTCAAACTGATGGCCAGGCGGAGCGTACAATTAAAACTCTGGAGGATATTCTATGAGCTTGTGTGATTGATTTCGGTAACACTTGGGAGTCTCACCTACCTCTGGCGGAGTTCTCCTACAATAACAGTTATCACACTAGCATCAAAGCAGCTCCATTTGAGGCATTATATGGACGGAAATGTCGTTCTCCTATTTGTTGGGCCGAGGTTGGGGATAGTCAACTTACGGGTCCTGAACTCGTACTTGAAACTTTTGAGAAAATTGTTCAAATTCAAAATCGTATGGCAGCAGCTCATGATCATCAAAAGAGCTAAGTCGATAAGCATCGTAAACCGTTAGAATTTCAAGTAGGGGATATGGTCTTGTTAAAAGTCTCACCTTGGAAGGGTGTCATTCGTTTTGGGAAACAAGGCAAATTAAATCCTCGTTATGTTGGACCATTCAAAATAGTGAAGAGAATTGGCCCAGTAGCATATCAACTGGACCTACCTGAAAGACTTAGTGGTGTACACATCGTCTTTCACGTCTCAAACTTGAAGAAATGTCTAGCAGACGAGTCACCCGCGGTTCCTCTTGAGGAACTACACATCGATGAACAGTTGCGTTTCATCGAAGAACCCATAGAAATCATGGATAGGGAAGTCAAAACGCTTAAGCGTAGTAAAATCCCTATTGTCAGAGTTCATTGGAACTCGAAACGCGGACCAGAATTCTCGTGGGAGCGTGAGGATCAGATGATGCGTAAATATCCTAATCTGTTCAAGCACTCCACGTCAAACTCTTAAGGTACTATTCTAATTTTCGGGACGAAAATTCTTTCAACTAGAAGATGATGTGACATCTGAAAAAAAAATTATTATTTTAATTTTCGGGACGAAAATTCTTTCAACTAGGGGATGATGTGACAATCCGGATTTTTAGAATTTATTTCGTTAGTAAATTCAATTAAATCCGAACCAAGTTAACTAAATTCAAAACCTTAGGGATCATTCTTTCATTTTCTAAATGCACAACTACAAGAACTAGTAGTGTAATTAGTCCAAACCCAATTTCGTTTGACTATGAAAGTCAAAATTAAGTAATTGTATACCTGTTGACTTTTGAAAGTCAACTAACCATGATCTAACTTATCTCACAACCCTAGGGACTTATTCTGCCAATTTACTAAATACGAATATAATAAATCACAGGGACTAGATCTGTAATTAGCCCAATCTCAATTAGGTTGACTCTAAAAGTCAAACCCCTCATTCTCGAGCCTAATTCGCAATCTATAACAGATTTTTGTTCGAATTCGTAACCGATTAACATCTTAATGCAATAAACGATCACCATTATAGCTTTAATCATCGTCATTACAAGTAATTAAACCCAATAATGAGAATTAGAGTCGTAACCGTCGATCCCTTTACAAAAACAATCAAATTCGACGAATTCGAATTACCAATTCACAAATCAAGTTTCTGCGCACCTTGTACGAGTCCCAGAAAAACTTTCACACTTGTCAATTCCATCGGAGTCGAAGCCGTGGAAGCCGGAGATCAAGCTCGCGCAAGGCGGCACTCGTTTTACTTGTTCCCCATCAATTCGTCAACGATTTTGGTAAATTCCTACACCCTTAGTTTCGGCTTCACTTGTTGATTGAAAGCCCTATCATTTTCAGGGCTTACAACATCGAATTTAGTATGAACCCAAATCTAGGGTTCATACATTCACGTTTTGATTGAACCCTAACCTAACCGCGATCTTAATGCAATTAAATGGCATGGTTAGCTTTGCAATTCCATGCTCTTTGAAAGCCCCATGCTAATTGAATCAATAAACATCAAATCGATCAAGATCAAATGCTAGGGTTCATACGTTTTCGGGTTTAATCGATTACTGGTCTAGACACATCTTAAATTCAATTATTTTATATGAACAGTTTCGAAACCTATCCCTCATCAAAACCCCCATGATTCCAACAGCTTTTAATTTAAGAACTTATCAAATCGATTTTGAGTTCAACACCTAGGGTTTTCGGCTCTAGTTTCTGTAATTAAACAACCTTAAACCCGTTTATTTTGCAATTAAAACTTACCTCAGATTCGTAAACACTCGATTTTCAAAACCCCTATGCTATTTTGTTCAATCAATGTCCAAATAGTTGGATTAAGGGATGTGGTTGGGTTCGGTTTCGAATGGGGGTGAAACCACAGGAACCATCAGTGACAAAAGCCTGCTGATCCGGATTAAAACGCTATGGCCTAGCGGGCTGGATTGGTTAAGTCACTGAACTGTTGGGTGAGAGACCCGGGTTCGAGTCTCTCCACCCCTGTTTTTGTTTTGAATCTCATTTTTGATTTTATTTTAATATAAAACTCATCTCTATATTATTATATTTAAATATTAATGTGTTTAAACCGGAAAACCTCCCGTAAACTCGGGTTGCTTTGTGTCTAGTATTTTTAATTAAATTGCATTTAAAAATATAATATAATATTTTTAAACCGTTATCTCAATTAAAAATGATATATTTTAATATCGTTTCGGTTATAAACTTCGTATAACGTTTTAAAATAATAAATAATTTAATTATTTATATTATTTACACTCGTTGTTATTCTCGAATAAAATAATAGATTTATTATTTTGTCACACAATTATTTATTGTAATACTTTATTAAATCTAAAAATAATATATATATTATATTATTTTTCTTAGGCCATTATTTAATGGCGAAAGCGCTCGGATATATTTATTATATTTTATTATTTGTCACTCGTCGCAAATCGTAGTTTTTCTTAATTGATTAATTTAAGAATCCTTTTTCTCGTGTGCACGTTCGTCTACTCATGGTCAATAGAGAGTTTCTTTTAGGACGTTCCTCATTCCGTGTCGTCGTCACAATTCCCATTTTATCCCTAATAATTATGTTGTAATTCTAGGGCATTCGTGAGCCGTGTCGGGCTAACGCTTGAGATTTCAATCTCATACTTGTGTGATTACTTCCTACGCAATAAGGTGAGTTTTCACGGCCCCTTTTTACTGTTTTAACTTGGGGGAGAAAGAATGTCACAACTATTTTTGAGATTATTATAAATCATATGTTATCAATGTTAAAGCTAAGCATAACACGCTATCACTAAAGGTCCTCAACACACATCGGACCGTTAATATGGATCTTAGCGAGGTAATGTTTAGTAGTACTACTGGGTTTGACAAATCCCACCAGCGTTAGTCGCGCTAACTTGATTTGAGGTCGAACGGGTGAAATGTTAGCCTACTCACATCGCCAGAGTTTATAGACCTGGTAGGAGGCAAATAAACAAACAGTCAGCTTTGGTTGCGAGCGCTTAAGTTAAACATGAAACGTATGTTAGCTACCTATAGATGCATATTGAATGTACAATAATCTGGTAAACGTTTATTTATATATTGAAACCTGTGAACTCACTAACATTGTGTTGACATCTTTTCTTACATGTTTTCTCAGGTCGTTAACATCTAGGACATGCATGAAGTCCTACTTTTGATTTAATATTACATTTGAACTGTTTCATTTATGTTTGGACTGGACTTTTTGGGCACGTTTGTTTTGCGCATATACTTTCTTTATTCGCTTCCACATTTACTCTGATTGATATGATATTTTCATTTGAGTCCCATATAGAGTCGTTCAATATAACTAATAACTGAGATCCTGGTTTGTCACTTCCCAAACGGTAAAACTCCGTTAGTTGAAATTGGGGGTGTGACAATGCACGGCCGTGCAACCCTCAACTTTCTTTCGGCTTTTGTCTTTTAGCTTCTGTTGACTATTGTTGACCAATTTTGACTTCTTGGGGATCAATGCTCCCGGAATAAACCTTCTAGAAGCTTGAATTCTTGGTGTTCTTGATAGGATTTTTCTTGATTTGTATTTTCAACACCGAATAACTTGTAATTGTAAAATATATGTATTTTAAGCATAAATTGCAAGGTTATTATTCAATTATTACCATAATATGAGGGTTATTATGCATGTAAAATATGTATAAATGATGACACATCATTTAGTCTACGTAGTATGTTGAAAATGTTGTTAAATTATATTATTAATATTGTCTATTAAAATTGTCTATTAAGTTAGTCTAAAAAATGTTTTGTTGTATGAAATTATATTTTTTGTAATATCTATAATTAGTTTTAAGTAATTAAATGAGATTTTATGAAATATTAGATGTAACGAAAAACTAACTGATAATAATAAAAACTTACATTAACATTCATTTTTATAACGTAAGCGGAGAGGAGATTCGAAAATGAGAGTGAATGGCGAAATTTTGGAGTTAATGGCGAAATTACGAGTGAATGGCGAATTTATAGATTTTTTTTTTAAATGGCGAAAAACGTGTCAAATCCCAACGCTAGATTCCCTTAACAGATTCCCTGAATTTTCGCCATCACTTTATATCACCTTTTCTGAATTTTTGCCACTTTTTGACAAATTTTCGCTACTTTATTCAAATTTTCGCTAAAATGGGTCAAACTACTGAATTTTCGCCAAAAAGCCTGAAATTTTCGCCACTTTTAAAGATTCCCTGAATTTTCGCCACTTTATTTCAAATTTTCGCCACTTTTAAATATTCCCTACTTTTTCGCCTTTTTCGAAAATTTTCGCTACTTTTAAGATTTTTTCGCTTTTCCAAAATTTTCGTCATTTTCTCATTTTTTTTCCGCCATAAACAATCGCCAAAGGGCCCCATAAAATTTGAAAAAAAAATCCGGCGAAAATTTTAAATGGGCTCGGCGAAAAAATACGTCAAGTTTTCGTCAAAATGGTTATTTTGGTGAAAACGAAAGTCAATGGCTATTTTGGTAAAAATGTTGGGTCAAATGGTTATTTTGGTGATTTTCCCTTTGAGAACAATGGTTATTTTGGTGATTTTCCCTTTGAGAACAGATATTCAGGCTAGGCTGCTAGGCTAGTAAGCTATATGAACTTATAACTATGTGTACTGAAATTACTAAAAGTGATTCATGTCATGTCCCGCCATGTCGTCGCCACGTCAATTACTAACAATATTATTAAGATGTGTAATGGTTTTACTAACATATACATAACACGCACACATACTCGTTCCCCACGCCATATTATTCTACTCACGGTGGAGCCTCATGCCCCAATAACACCCTCGGGGGGCGGTTAATCACGCCCTCCAATACAATTCCACCACACATAGCTTAAGGGTGAGAGATATCTGGTAAGACCAACCAAGCCTGAAAACCAACTCGATACCAGACTAATACCTTGACCGATAATGTGTATTTCAGTTGGTAATTGGTCTTCTTTTACACCTGTTTTTGTTTTCGAGTTCGATCTCGAGTTTGGATTTTAAAGTACCAGTGGAAATCAGTTAATCAAAACAAAATGATGGAGATATGATGAGTAAGCATCGTTATACCTCAATTAGATTAGAGCCTCATAGAGAAACAACTTGCATAACTCTTTAGCCTGGTTGAAGAGTTAATGACTCATCATTAATCTCCCTCTTCAATTTTTTTCTTTTACACTAAAGCTTGTAGTAAAGCATGCATCACAATGGGGGGTCATTTTTTAATTTGTTACACAGGGGGATCCTTCACCATTGTCAATGGTGATTACTTCACCCCTCTAGTCTTTGTCAGTAGGTTGGTTAGGGAGAAGGTACGAGGATGGTAGAGTTTTATGAGCAGTCACCATTACCATTGGCGATGGCTCCTATGCAAAGACAACTCACCTTACTTTTTTTGCTTCAATTTTTGCAGATTGACTAGACAAGGGACTGAGTCATCGCCACTACCATCGATGGCTTGTGATTTCTCTATTGGTAATGGTGATTACCAATGGTAATGGCAGCCAACTGACAAGCCTAGATGTGGGGACTGGGGATGCCATCACCAATGGAAATGGCGAAGGACCCCTTTGTAAAACAAATTCGAGGCTGACCTTCGTTGTGATGCATGCATTACTATAAGCCTTAGTTCTGGAAAAAAAATCTCCCTCATCAGATTCTTCCTTCAACACTTTATAGTCATTTCAGATCCACAATCTGGCAAGAAAAGAGCAAGACACATGATATGTGATTGAGCTTGAAATCAAAAAGTCTAAATAAGTTCATCTATTGCCCCCAAAATCGCACGAACTAAACAAGATACATGATATGTGATTAAATTTTAAATCAAAAGTCTAAATAAGTTAACCTATACGCGTTGTGGTTTCAAGAGAGGTCTGAAACAAATTGTTCATGTGTACACACGATCTGAAAATGTGAATCCTGTTATTTTTAATGTGCTCCTATTTCTTTTTGCAAAATTAAGGTGAAAACCCAACGATAGATAGCAATTTGTTTAGTACCTTTTGGATTGATTTCTCTCACAATCGAAGACCATATAATTAGTTCTTAGAATTGATTTCTCATTTCTTTTACTTCCATTCGAGTCTATTTGTAGAAAAATAGTGGTGAATAAAGTTTCTTAAAATTTTACTTATATAAAAACTAATCTTGTATGGATTCTCACTTGTACTAGTAGATTTCTCATGACTAATGAGAGTATCTTTAAAGTTTCTTAAAATTTTACTTATATAAAAACTAATCTTGTATGGATTATCACTTGTTAACAACTCAAGATAATAAATTTGCAGTTTCATTTATTGTGTATGTGAGCATAAAATGGACATTTGGGTTCAATTTTCTTATACTAAAAATTCATGCAACACACAAACATAGAAATTCTTTCTAGAGATTTAGAGAGGACTACTCTATAATTGTTCCACGCTCACAACTTCCTTCTTCTTTTCCTAAAATCGAAACACCATTAATCTTGTACAACATCGGGACACGAGAGTTATCTCTGACAGTACACATAATGTTTCGGTTGTTGTACCCTGAAAGTTAGACGTGTTTGTCTAAGAAAATGCACGAAATCTGTTTTAAGGAATCAACGTTGAACATAAATCCTCAACCACAACTAACATCTTAGTGTGTCAAAGTGTTGGAGTCAAGAACCTAGGCGAAGACATTACTTGTTGAAGACATAAGTTTGAATCTCTTTATGTTTATGTAATGTTTATTTACATTGTATAGTTCATTTTGTTACGACATTGTACTATAAGATTTCTCATGACTAATGAGAGAATCTTTATTTTTATTTTATTATTTATTTAAGTAATAAAAAGTGACCCACTTTCATATATTATATTTATTATTTAGTTTAAATAATTAAATTTTTTTTATTACTGATGACGATATAATTAGTTTGCATTATTTTGTCACTTGCCATCTTAATTTTTCATCTCACAAATTCCACCCCCCCCCCACCCAACCCCAACCCCAACCCCAACCCCAACCCCAACCACAACCAAAACCATATTTATATCATACATTTAATATTTTTATATTTAGCCTGTCTCTTTTTTTGAAAAATTACATAAAATAACATTTAACAAATCAATTAATCATTATTATCAATAGCTAACATTTTTTTTTAAAAATTATCATCAAAAGTGAATATCTAATTAAAAATCAACAATTAAAAAATCGGATTTATTAATTAAAATTATCATATAAGTTTTATTATTAAAAAAATGATTTTTTTAAATTTTATTATCGAAAAACAAGATTTTTTTAATTTTATATATAAAATTTAAAAATACTACGTTTGTATTTTAAATAAATATGTGTTAGAATAAAGTTTACTAATACTTAATTAGTAGTTTTTTAATTAAATTTGATATTTATAAATATTTTTTTATTTTGATTTATAAATTTTAATACTTAGTTTTTGATAAAATTAAGAAACTTGCAAATATTTATTTTTAAAAGTGTATTATATTTTAAACTTTATTTTTTTAAATGCGAGATTTTTTTTCTTCAAAAATATGTTTACAAGTTTCAGTTATAATTTATTAGTTTTAATTTTTTCATATTTAATTTTAGAATTTTAAATTTAATTGTGTCTAAATAGTAAGGAGTGAATTTTAAATTTTGGAGTTTTAAATTATGTATTTAAAAGATGATATATTGTTGAAATTTAAATTTTATTTCTATCTTTTTTATTATTTTTTTAATAAGAGATTTAATATTAAAAGTTTAGCGAGATTTTTCACATACAAGTACAAATAGTATCCATCAATCAGAGTATCTTGATGATGATTTTGATAAAAGTTTATAATCTCTTGATTTTCTAAATGGATTTACACTATCAGGTTTGTCAAACCATATATTAGTTTTAAATGTCTGTGTTCCAGTTATGCTATTAAGAAATGTTGATGAAAAAATGGTTTAGGTAATGTAACAAGACTTCAGGTCAAATCACTAGGTAATTGGGTTATAGAATCGAAGATTATATTTGAAAACAACATTGGTAATCACAATTTTATCTGTATAATTGGGTTAATATATTCAGACAAAAGAATTTCATCGAAACTTCAAATAAGAAAATATACAATTGTTGTATGTTTTTGCAATGACCATAAATAAAAGTTTAGGTCAACCACTTTCAAATGTTGGTTTGTATTAAAAGATCCAAAGGTTATTCATGATCGTTGCATTATCAAGAGTTAAAAGTAAAAGATGGCCTCAAGCTATTAATATTTGGTAAACATAGAAAAGTTAAAAATACCACGTCAAATGATGCATACAATGAATTATTTTCAAATTTGTAAATAATCATTGTAAGATTTCATTTTACATGTAATTTAATTTATTGTAAAAAGTACACAACTTATTAAATATAATTTCATGTATTTTTTTATTGTGATTACTCTCATCCATATAATCTTAACATGTAATAAAATGAAAAGTTACAAATACAATATCAAATTTGTATAAAAAAAGTTGTTAAGATATTTATCAATATAATGTTAACGTTTCACCCCGTGTAACACACGGGGTTAATGTTAGTTAAAAATAAAATCTCTAAGAGGCTGAATTTGAAGATTTAGCTCAAACTCAAAATTAAAAAAATTAGCAACCACAATTCTTGACATATCTATAAAGAAAAATATCGAGAAATGTTTGTTTTTAGAAAAACTTTAAGTACAAAAACAAAACGCCCACAAGGTTAAGAGCTAGACGGGCTTTTGATGGAAGTTCTGTTTATTTACCAAATATCACAACTGTAATCAATAATGCAATATCCAAATAGCAAACACGGTTTGCTGTTTAGATATGAGCTCATTTATACAGTTATAAATCAATCTCTATTCTCTCTCGAAACTCTCTTTCTAGTTTGTTACGATTTATTTTAATTATTTTTATTATTATTTAGTCAATTAGGTTAAGGAAGGACTGTTTTATTTAAAGATAGTTAGGGGTGTTTAATGTAATTTATATTACTATTTATATGAGTGTTTAGCTATGGAATG
This sequence comes from Smallanthus sonchifolius, assembly GCA_023525975.1. NCBI lineage: Eukaryota > Viridiplantae > Streptophyta > Magnoliopsida > Asterales > Asteraceae > Smallanthus > Smallanthus sonchifolius. The sequence goes on along the minus strand of CM042043.1, from coordinate 53,668,005 downwards.
AATATGAAAAGATTATGAATTCAATTTCTTCCATCTTTTAGTTTCTTCTTTTTCAATTCTGGTTTAACCCTATCATAGTTTAATATCTACCTTAACAGAAAATTGTATGTTAAGTTTAAACGGGATTTAAGCACCGACACTCATGAGAAAGAAAAAAAAAATTTATACATGGATTGGGAGAAATAGAGGTCCATGTAGATGGAAGGTTAAAGGCGATTCCATGTGTCAATTATATCCCTAAGGTCGAGAAAAACACTTTTAAGCCTTGAACAATTGTATAAACAAGGCATAGAGGTTGTGTTTGAAGGAGATAAGTGTTGATTGAAAAAAACATGTTTTTTTACGAAAAGGAAAATGGTTGATATGCTTGTAAGACCGGATGTCGATCCAAAGATACAGAGGCTCTTAGCATCGGATTCCAATCAATGTCTAATTTTAACCAAATTGAAAAAGGTTGCAAAGATTTACTTTTAATATTAAAAGAACACATTTTGAAGTCACTAACACAAAACAATATTGAACCCATAAAAGATGCTAACTACTTAATTGGAGGTCCATCTCCCTAAAATGATTCAAAGAACTTAGCCAAGAATAGTCATGTAAACAACAAAGATTAAACTTTTATGAACATAAACATGAATCATTACAGGATTTCAAATTTGTTATAGTGTTCTAGAACCTTAGAAACGAAGCTAAACTACTAAAACTAAGCTAAAACTACAGAAAGAAAACATACAAATTTATAGTATATACAATGGTGAAGGTGTGTTGCAAATTAGGCTTGAAGGCTATTAGCACGACATGTGCTTCACCGTGCTTGATGAAGCCCGAAAAAGCAGATTTTTGAAGGACAGGAATGAGGCATGGCACGTGCCTAGTTTAGCATGGCCCGTGCTTCACCTTTGTTTCCACCAAAATTGAGGGGATTGGAAATGGGGAATGTGGAAGAAAACGAGGCTCAATTCCGAGTTATAACGAAGCGGGAAAGCGAAAAACAAGTTCTGACATTCACACGATCTCTTCATTCTTTTATTTATTTCTTTCACCTTTTCTTCATTTTGCTCTTCCAAAATGTTAATGGCCTATAAATTTAAATATGAACTAATTAAGTAATAATTCATATAAATTCACACAAAAAATGGCCAAAATCGGGAATCAAATGATGTGTAAAACATTTATAATTCAAGGCGTAACAGTGTGCCATACCGATTGTTCTTCAGTTGGTATCAGAGCATAACGTTCTTGACTGACCGGGGAGAACAACTTATCATAACCAGAGCGGAAGAACTATAGGAGAAACAGTTCAACATCTGGTTGAAACCCGAAGACGAGGAGAAAGAAGATCAAGTCTGTTTTTGCGATGAAAACAACCCTAGAAGTATGGTTCAATCAATGACTCAAAAAATCTTCACATCTTAGTGGCGGACGATGGAGATCAGCCGGTAACCGACTAGTATATCCGAGAGAGCCAATTGCAACCTCTCTCCAGTGCCCAAAACTTACGAAATCCAATAACAACACATGGTTACTCATTATGGAGTGTATTCTTGACGCCCAAGGGTCGTGGGAAGCCATTGATCCGGTGACCGGTGACACGATTGACGAAAAGGAAGAGCAAACTGGCTAGGGCAATCATATATCAAGCCCTGCCAGAAAGTGTTCTAATGCAGGATGCAAGAAGTTGTAGTGCTAGAGAAATCTTGGAGTCGCTACGAGTAAGATTCCTTTGTGCCAATCGGGTACAACAAGCCCGGTTTTAGTAATTGAAACGAGACCTTGAGCAATTGAATATGGGTGAGAAGGAGATCGTTGAAGAGTTTGTCGGAAAAATCTCTGAATACGCCACTAAGTTCAATAGCCTAGGCACTGAACTTGAAGATGTAGACTTGGTGAAAAAATTTCTTGATAGCATTCCCGATATGTTCATTGCCATTGTTGCAACAATTGAGCAATGGGCAAACCAATTGAAGGCTGCATAGCGAGGCTCAAAGCCTTCTAGGAACACATTAAAAGGAAAGAAACTTCAGCAGAGATGGGTAAGTCGCTTTTCTCAAAGTCCGATAATCAAGCGAGAAAGGGACCCAAATAGGAAAGAAAACAGTATGGCAGGGGACGAGGAATGGCAAACTATGATCAACGAGGACGCGACAAAGGTCTTAGTCGTGGTTTTGGTAGGGGCGAGGCTGAAACAACCAAAACAACGGTAGTAGAAGAGAAAAGAACCGAGGACAAGAAACCGACCAAACACGTGACAATAATAGAGACAACCGAAACATACAATGTTACAGTTGTAACAATTTAGGTCACTTTGACTAAATGAAACGTATGAGTGTGTCATACTGGTAGTTCTCCAACAATGGAGAGCTGCAGCGTATGACCGCTACTTTGATTAAACAGTTCAAACTTCTCATAAACTCTATCAATTCATTAGTTACGTATGTGTGTTTTCACACATGTATGTTGATATACCGTTTGTTTGTCTAAAAATATGTTCGTGTCTATACAAGTTGTGTTCATAGATTGACCCTAAACGTCTCTCCTTCATAGTAAACCCTCACACCTTTTAACATGTTTGAATTGTGACTTGAATCTACAACCACATCATTGGAGACACCATATATAAACCCCTTTGACAATTAAATAACTAACATATTTAATGAAATTACTATACTTGTTAAAAATGAAAGCTGTGAACAGTAAGCTCACCCAATCAAGGCCAAGGTTCTAGTTAGGTTATTTTTTTTCATGTTTCTTTTATATATATGCCACGTGAATCAGGTTTTTAATGTAAGTGACCTTGCGCCCTGGTGTAAGCGTGCTTCCTCTTCACCCGATAGACCCGGGTTCGAGTCCCAGTCCCCCTGTTTCTGGTTCAAATGCTGAAGTCCACTTGCTGACATCATACTTATTATTATTTTTTTTTACATTTTTAAAAATATATCTTTTTAGTTTTTTTTTCTTAATAATTTAAATCCTTATAGTTAATTTTGAGCTATAACTTTTAAATAATATGTTTTTTAAGTTGCAAATATACCGTTGCAAAGTAACCAAGCCACCTATGTTTTTACTAGTTGGAAAAGATAAATATAGTGTAAGTAATAATAATACTATTTAATAAATAGATTTAAGAGGTTAGTATATAAAACTTCTTTGAACAACTTTCAAACTCATAGACCAATCTCATAATGTCTCATTATAAATGGTCCAACTATTAGTCCGTTTGAAAACCATAATTTTAAAGTTCAAAGAATGTGTTTCATAGCATATCAATAACCATCTAAACATATGTTTTTTAAATCATAAACACCATAAACATTGATTTTAGGGGCCCTTAAATCTTGTGTGAAGGTAACCCCCAACCATATATACTTCATGGTCCTGATTACACTAACCACTTGCAATAAGGCTAATTGACCATAGAATGACTATGAGCCACAAACCAATTTCATGACTCTAAAAGATTCACATAACATCACCAAAACGAGACCGAGACTACTTGATAACACAAACGAGAAAGACACAATTGAACCCACTAGATTTCGCGTACCCTATATTATGTTTTAACCGGTCACTAGAATAACAAGTGATAAAAAGACTCAGTAACTAAAATCACCCACAATTTCTAAACCTACAACTAGAACAACACCTTACTCCATCAAGCAGCCGCACCTTCATTCAGGAGCATCTGATCGAAGTGCCAAACACCTGAAATTGGAATACGGTTAACATTTTGGTAGATATGATCAATGGTTTCTCAAATTACAAGGGATTGTTGTACCAAATACTTGAAATTTGAGTATAAAGTAACCATTTTTATCAACTACAAAAATGACACTAGGCATTCATAAAGTGAAATGAAAATTTGACGTGAAATTTTAAAACTTTTACCATGCCCTTTGCCGACTCTTCTTAGTTGAGCAACATACTCGGATATCTTCTTGATGGCTTCAACCTTTTATTAGAAAAATAAATATCAGGTTCATTGCAAACATGGTGTTTAATTTAAAAGTGAGATTTGATATTCACCTGTTCACCAAGAAACTCACTCTCCACAAAATCGGCTAAATGCACATCATTGTTCTCATTGGCTACCTGTTTTCATTCAAAATTTGCATAACAGAAACTTGAATCTAGTTGTCATTATGCTAAGTTGAAAATCTTTGTATCTTTGTAAATGAACACAGAAGGCGATAAGTAGGTCAGACCTCATGGAGGTTTAGAAGTTTCTCATTTGTCAACTTCTCCAATGACAATGCAAGCTCCATGGCTAGGATCAAAAGCAGTTAAGAACAACCATAACTTCAAAATTTACTATTAATCCAATCATTAACACACGAAACGTATGTACAAAACTTACCATACAATGCATCTCCTTTCTCTTCATGATCAAACTCGGACAATGGCATAATAATAGATTGCAACTTTACCTTCCCACCTCGTTTATTCTGAAAATTAAAAAAAAAACATCACTTTGATCCACACCCGAAAAGTACGACTACCTGTTTTCAAATATAAAGCAAATTAAAGCTAGATATAGCTGATAAATGCTCAAAAACCTGGTACTCCATTAACTTTTCAGCATGTTCCCTTTCTTCTTCACTAGACTCCTTAAAGAACCTATAAAGTTTAATGTATCATAAATCAATAAACCAGATAAAATCGCATTTCATTTCATTTCATTATTATAGCACAGTCAGTAGTAGTTACTTACTTGGCTAAACCCTTGAGAGCAACATTGTCCCTATCAAAGTAGGCATACATAGCATGGTACACATAGGAAACATTATACTCAACACTGAAAGAAAACGAAAACAAATCTTCAGGAATAACCAAAAGCTAACAACTGGGTTGGGTCCAATTGCAAAGCCATTTGGAGTTAAGGTGAAGCTCCCCTTGAGTTCAAGGGTTCGAGCTCAGCCATAGGCGGATTGATGTAAATTAATTGTGGTGTAGATTACGTCCCATTAAAAAAAACAAATATGACGATAAATTTGATGATATACATGCATTATATATAACTTTCCATCCCAATCGAATAAATATTTTATAAACACCCTTTATCAAATTACAGGAACCCTTGTATGATAAAACCAACTCCCACAAGAAGAATCTTTGTTATTTATTAATTGTGCAAAAGTAGATCTCGTCTTTATCCCACTACTTTTATGATGCTAATCTTGTTGGGCAATTGGTTTTCAATTGAAAGCTTGGTTTTAAAAAGCGAGAAGCGCACAAAAGCGACAAGGTCTAAAACCGAGGCGCAAAGCGCAAAAGCGGTGAGCTTTTTGTACACGAGGCGCAAAATGATTTTATAATTTTTTTATATATATCATAGGTTTTTAGCATCCCCTACACAAAATTTAACTATAATAAGCTTTAAATATGTTTTATCATGTAAATTACCTACATGTACAGCCTTAAAAGCCTGCTGTACAACATTTTGTTGCAGAAAAATGACTCAAATACAAAAGGCGCGCGCCTCAGCTGCGCCTCAAGCCAATTTTTTGCCAAAAAATCGCGCCTCAGGTGCGCTTTATGTTTACACGCGCCTTAAGCCACCAAAAGTGCAGCCCCTTGCGCCTTAGGTCGCCTCGCGCTTTTAAAACCAAGATTGAAAGGTAGTGTTAACATACACATGCTGGGCAATAATGTATGACCCTCTTTCTCCTAGGACCAGTGTTTTCAAACAAGGACCGGACAGGTTCCGATTATGCCTATTTGAACCAGGTGAACCGGACCGGGTGGTTGGACCAGATTTCTATTTTTTTTCTTTCAGAATAAGATTTTTTTAATTAATTAAGTATTCCAAGTTACGTGATTTATTTATTTAATTCTCTGTATGTCACTAAAATTATAAACTGACATCAAAACACAAAATACAAAAAAATTTATATCTATATACATAGTTTTAATATTTACGACGTCATCCGGTTCAACCGGTCCGACCAGTAGACCTCTAGGGCGCGGGTTCCGGTCCATTGCCTAGGACTTTTATCAAACACTTGGTGGGCAGTTTGGTTTATACCTGACTAATTGAGGCTTCAGTATTTCACAGACAAAACAGAGACTAACAGTAAATAATCACACGCTAATTGCATACTAATTAAATAAATTGGCAGTAAAAAATCGAAATTTAAGCAGATAAAACTTCAATTCAAGGAAAACAAAAACTCACTTAATCTGTTCGTTAATACAAGCTTCAGATGCATCAGCATATTTTTGGCGAGCAAGAGAGTGTTGAGGAACTGAAGGGACAAGATTGAGTTCTTTCTTCACCTCCTCAAACGGTTCAAACACCACCCCAGCAAGTGGGCGATGGTTTGAAGAACCGCCTTTCGCCGCCGCACAAACGACGGTCGACGGAGAACGGTTTAGGGTTTCATCGGCGGCGGGCCGGTTCAAGAAAGAGAGAGTGGCAGAGGCTCTGAGAAGCATGATTTGTAGGGGAATCGTTGAGATGATAAATGAACAAGGTTTCAAGTTTGAAGTGAGTGGTGGAGGAGGAAGAAGATGAGTGCATATATATAGGCGATCACTGTGTGTCTGGGGCCGTAGGATGTGGTTACACGTGGAGGGACGAGATTGAGTGAGAGGAGTGGCGTGTGGTTGGCTTGTGACATATCTGGATATTTGCATTTTGGGGGTTTGTGGTGTGGAATCCGATATTGCCATGGCATGATTCACTCACCAATCAATGAGAGGATTTTTTTATTGTTTTTTTTTCCTCAAAAATAAAACACCCTTTAATAAAACGAGTTTTTCCGCTCTCGCTAACCGGCCTCCGACACCCACGCCTAAGAATATCGCAGGGGGCAATCTGCTCACGGTTCTCAACCAAGGTCAAGGTGTGGGGTTCGAACTGCTATCTCTACCCCACGATCGCTTTTTGCTCAAACCATTGACCTTGTATTCCCCGATTATCGACGTGGGCTGGCCATCCCCAAAACACCCTTTAATAGATCAATATTTTTAATTGAGTTATTTTTTTTAAATGCAAGGGTTTTAATATGTTTACCTTATATACTTAAACATACATGAACTGATATGCAGGATTTGAAACCATATCATTTTATGAGAGGCAAGTATTAATGTGACTAGGCTACAAAGCCATGTGCGATTTTATTATTAAATGTAAGAGTGTTTTAATATGTTTACCTTATGTAGAAGGTGTAAATGAAGGAGGTATAGGATTGGAAAAAACAAATAAAAAAATTAAATTACTTTTTGTAGCGTCCAAATCCGTCCGATGATGAGGACTATGGATGGAAACTTCGTGTGTTGATGTAGCCAACTCCTTAGAAACGTTTCCTTAGAATCTTTCAAGTTGTAAGTGTTGCTATATTGGCCGGACTCCTATGGTGGCACACTCCAACAACCCATATCGTAGATCGTGTGAGCATTTTTAATCTCAAAACTTCATCAATATACAAAAAAAAATGAATCGGTTTACTATTTTTAATCCATACAACCTCCTAAATCTTTTATATAAAGATTCAAGTTTTTATTGTAATAATATTGTTTTAGTAACCATAAGAAAACACAAAAAAAAAAAATACTAAATAGTATGTGTTTGTGGGTCAACCCGATCGGAATCAGAATTTGACCCCTTTCAAGCCACACATTTTCACTTGTACCCGACCAACCTATCTTGCCACAAGGAATGGGCTTAGCCAGTAAAGCAATGGCTATAGGCCCTTAATTTTTTAGAGCCCCCAATTTTAGAAAAAAATCAGTATATTTTAAAGTGGGTTTTACATGTACGGCGGGTAGGCCGGAGACATAGCTCCTCCTGGTGGCATCAGAACTCTAGGATTAGTTCGAGGTCCCGAGATCGGCACCGGTGCAGGTCCACTACTAAGAAAAGGAAATGTTGGAAGTGTCACCTAGGAAGTTGGTATGGTAGAATACATTACCGTCGGCATATGCGAGAATGCCGCCACTTGGTTTAGAAGCACTAGGGGTAATTGTGACAACGGGGCTGACGAATTCGGCTGGGATATAGGTATGGTTTGAATATCTTCCTCCTCGATTGCCTCCGACTGTCCAGACATCGGAGCCACGTAGTGTGCCAAGGGTTGGGACCGTTGTTCAAATAGACGTACCCCAGGGGGAGGGGGGGATTGGGAAGTGGAGGAGGGAGGGAAGAACCAGAAGGTCGAAAATCCATGAAACTCCTTAGGAAAACGGTGGTGAATGAGATTTCAGGAACCCACGAATGGCGCCATTGTTGATGCAAACTCGAATAGATACATGATTCGGGTTGATACACTAATACATGTTTTCCTAACTGATTACACAAGTAGATGGAAAAAAGCCCCGACTTCTGAGAGGGAGAGCTTCTTTTTATACCTTATTATGTTGTATTGGCCCCCCTTTTCTTGGGCCAATATGTCATGCCTTTCCCGTGCCTTCCTCTGATTGGTGGACACTCTTTTTAGGGTGCCCCACCAACCATGTGCCATAACCGATTTTGATAGTGACTTTAAAGGATCCAGGTCAGGCGCGTGGGGCCCATTCCGGGTTATTCTACTTATATCTCTTCAAAAAGAAACATGACACATGAACTAATCAGACTATGACACGTAGCCGGTACTGTTCATTGAGACCACACAAAATTATATATATAGAATGTTTTCGTAGTGTCCCAACTTGCCTTAGCCTTGTTGCCCAACTTACAACCCATCTTTACCCATTGATTTTATTTTTAAAAAGCCTCTACCCATTTTAACCCATTGGGTCTAAAGAATGGCCCAAAATTACCCAAACATTAAAACAAACGGGTCACTTGAGTTATTTTTTAATCCTCATGGGCCTGGAAGTGGAACTGCCAGGTGTATTTATATGTGTAGGTGTTGTAAGTTTTTGTTATTTTTGCAAGTTATTTTCTAACCTCTTTCCGGTTGTTTTTAATGTTATCAGCTAAAATTCTTGGTCGTTCAAAAAAATTGATCATTTATAATCCTTATTTTAATAAATTATTTTAAAAAATACTATGGGTCATCATCATATTTTTTTCTCATTAAAATCTTTTAATTTTTCCTATTTTAAGTAAGTTTGAATTTTGAAATTTAATTATGTTAATGTTTTTATTTTTTAGAAAAAATAATATAAAATTTGAATTCTAATTATTACTTAATTAAGGAAACAAAGAATTTTATTTTTTGTTTTACATATTATTATACTTTTATTTTTCTATTAAACAATCTCATGTAATACCTGAGTATGTAACCTAGTTATTTATATATTTGTTTAGGGGTGAGTTCATTAGAAAACTCATTTTCATTAGAAAACCAAAAAACTCTAACTGCATATGTGTAGTACACCCAAAAACCCAACCCACCCTTAAAAACCTAAACCCCCCCACCCCACCCCCACCCAAAAACCTAAACCCCCACCCCACCCCCACCCAAAAACCTAACCCCCCCCCACCCCACCCAAAAACCTAAACCCCCTCACCCCACCCCCACCCAAAAACCTAAACCCCCCCACCCCCACCCCCACCCAAAAACCTAAACCTCCCCACCCCCACCTCTCAAAAACCTAAACCCCCACCCCACCCCCTAAAAACCTAAACCCCCACCACACCCTTTCAAAAATCTAAACTAAACCCAAAAACTAAACCAAAAATCCTAACCCACACCCAAAAACCTAAACCCCCACCCAAAAACCTAACCCCCCACCCCACCTCACCCCCACCCAAAAACCTAACCCCACCCCACCTACCCCATCACCCACCTCCCAAAAACCTAAACCCCCACCCCACCCCTCTAAAAATCTATCCTAAAAGCTAAAGTAAACCCAAAAAACTAAACCCACTATTTTTTTTGTAACGAGGACGACGTGGGAAACAAGGTCTCCGAATCAATTTTTTAATTTTTGAGTTTTGATTTTTTTATTATTTTTTTACTTTAAATAAGTAGTTTTTTGATTTTCTCATAAACATTGAGTTTTTTTACGATTCCTCCCTCTTTGTTTAACCATGACAACTCAAAACTATGAATTCAGTCACTCGAAAAAAGAAAAAAAAAATCCCAACTCCCCTAAGATGTTCCATTGTGGGCTTGATTATTGGGCTCATACGTGGGTCTGGTCCAAATTAATAAACCAAAGTCCAGACCACTTTAACAGCTTACTAATTCTACACATACTGCAATTAAGGCTTGTGTTAGATGTTAGTAATTCTAAAATCCAGGTTACTTTTAAAGAAAAAATATTTTTTATTTAGAATCCTAACATATGGAATATAATGATTCACCTTTTTTATAAATAATTTCTAAAAGACACACTACTAAAATTGGAATGAGCTTTTAGTAAAAAGAAAACTTCTCTAAGTATATTGATTTTATATTCTCTTTGTCAAGACCTGAAAATCAAACGAAGTTAAATCATAAATTAACGGCCTCTTAAATATTAAGGGCCCTAAGCGACAGATTATTTTTTTGTATAGTCGAGCCACCCATAACCATTGGCGTACCCACCTATTGGATGGTGGGTCGCCGACACCGATAAAGTTTTTTTTATTTGTATATGATGTATAATCTCGGCCGACCCCCATGAAATTTTGATACCGACCCCGTATAAACTAATAACTTAATTTGACATTTGGACTAAAAACTTAGTTAGTTAAACAATTAAAATTTAAACCCACGTTTAATTAACTCATTTACCAATTTAGACAACTAAGCCCATATTTAGTTAACACATTGCCCATTTAATTTTTTAAATAAATTAATCTAATAAAAAATCTAAGTACAACAATCCTAATTCTTGATCCATCGACGACTCAACGTTTCATAGTCACGCTTCACACTAGGGGCGTAAACGAGCCGAGCCGAGCCCGAGCCTGACACTAATCGAGCTCGGCTCGTTGGATTATCCTGAAGCTCGAGCTCGAGCTCGGCTCGGTTCTAGCCTATAGATTTTGGCTTGAGCTCGGCTCGTGGAGTGAAAACAAAGCTCGAGATCAGCTCGGTTTCATTCATAATGATTAAACAAGCAAAAGCTCGGCTCGAGCTCGTTTATAGGAAGCCTAGAACGAGCCAAAGCTCGACTCGAGCTCGATTTGGGGGGTTAAATTGAATAATATATTAAATATATAAGAAAATAATATAAAATATTACTAGGCTCGTTAAGGCTCGCGAGCCTAAACGATCTTCGAAGACAAAGCTCGAGCTCGGGCTCGATAACTAAACGAGCCATATTTTAGGCTCGAGATCGGGCTCGGGCTCGTTAAGGCTCGGCTCGATCGAGCTTTTTACCGATCCGATCTCGAGTAGCTCTTGAGCCGGCTTGATTCGTTTACACCCCTACTTCACACAATCAGAAGGACGACAATTTTCTAATCACGATTCTCGCCATGCCTCCTAATCGAAGTTAACGCAATCAGAAGAACGATTAACCACGACTCTCCCTTGTCTCCTCACGATTTCAAGCTCTTTGCTAATCACAAATTCATGATTCTCGCACCTGGTGGTCGGTTCATTGTTCACAGCCTTGCGCCCTTGCCTACTCACGATTTCATGTAACTTTTTTTTCTCTAAATTTTTAATTTTGCTTATCATATTATTTTGCAACAATATTATGTCATATGTGTTATTTACTAATTGTAATTAGTAACAATGTGTGTATAATGAGACTCGACCCGACCCAACCCGAACCGAACCGATTTTTTTTATATTTATCGAGAAACAATCGACGCCAAAAATTTTCGACCCCTATGAAAAAAATTACTGGATCCGTCACTGCCCCTAACAGATGCAAAACTAAAGGACATGTTGCATTCGAATATCAGTCAAAACTGTTCCACGATAACCAAACTTTAAGTTTAAATAAAGCCAACAAATTATTGGTTCATGGGATAGAATTTGGTACATAAACACTTCTTGTCAAAAATCATATGTTCCTCAAATTTGTTATAGATTCTAATGTAGTATCAGTTTCACACGTTCCTAAAATTTGTATTTAAATTTTGAACATGACATGTTGCCTCTTTGACCTTCCAAGTCAAAGCATATCCTTCTCTTTTGAGAATGGAGTATAACTAGTATTTAGTATCCGCGCATTGCGACGGAACGTCAATACCGTTTTGCAAACTTCGTTATACACGTTGCAGCGGTAATAATAACATAAAGTTGTGGTAGCTCGACCGAAACATGGATAGAAAACTGTTAACGACACCGACGTTCTTCGATCGGCCTATGTTTCATTCTTAGCGGTACCAGTACGTTACTTTTATTCGATATAACCTACAATAATAAAAGGCTGGAGGCAGACCTTAGTCGGTTGTGGAGATCGAATCACATAAAAAAACAGATATATAATGATACCGATTTTTTTCAGTCGGTGTCAGTGTCATTTTTTATGGTACCAGCACGTTACCGTTAGTCGAAGTAACTCACGATACCTAAAAATTACCCTACTTTAAAAACAGCTCTGCTTTTACAATAATTTATACCGGAACGCCAAGAAAAAAAATAAACACGATCACAAATTGTTATTATTTTTTTAAATTAACAAACGAAAATTATTGAGGAAAATTCATATTTTTTATACTATAGGGGTACTTTAAACTTTAAAAACTTAAGAGAGTAAAAGTAACATTTTACAATGTTAAGAAGTTAGTTTTGATAGTTTAATAAACTTGGGGGTAAGTTTTAATTGGTGACAAATAATTTTAGTAACTTGAGAGGGTTAAATTGATATTTTAAAAAGTTAAGGGGTTAATTATGATAATTTAATAAAATAAGAGGTATGTTTTTGTCAGTGGCAAAAGCCACCACTTTGCTAATTGAGTTTCTAAGGAATATGTATCTTGGTCACAACTTCGTTACTACATGTTTGAGGTTGCAAAAGGGGAGGGTCAAGTTACTGATAAAAAAAGCTTCGGGTTGAGTTGAATCAAAAATTTTTTTAAACGGCAACACTAGATATTCTAAGATAATTGGGTTTCCCCGGGGCATCACCTAGAACATCTAGGGCAGCCCACCACAGGAGGAACCCTCCAACTGAGTAAACCCACTGACTTGGCCAAATACCCCTTTTTTGCTGTTGCCAGGATTCGAACCCAAGACCTCTACTATGGGAAGTCTTGGGGCTACCATTGTACCAAATGAACAACAATAGTTGAATCAAATCAAATCACTTTATGTCCAAAGTTTATAATTTTTTTTGATAAAAAGTTAGTGTGTCAAATATGATTAAAAATTTTTATTATTTAAATAATAATCTAATTTTTTAAATTAAATTATTTAAAAGTGCATTAAAGTACATTTTAGGCAACTACATTTCCTTTTTAGTAACTTTTTTGGGCCACATAAAGTTCAGGTATTGTTTCATTCTACTCTTTCTCTTGATTTCGGTTGTGTTTTAGATTATTCAAAGCATTAGACTATATTTGAAATAATAGGATTTTTAAAATAAAATTCATATTAACAGAAAGATTATTTATTAAAATTTTAATGCAATCACCCTAATAAACAAGTCATTAAACCATATTAGTTATGTTTGAATACATTAAACCATTTAATGCAATCACGCTAATAAACAAGTCATTAAACATTGAAAAGGCATCGTTTGTACTGTCAACTTTTTTTTATTGAACGACCATCAGAAGAATTATATTAAAACACCGACAGCAAGCCAGAGACTAGCCAAGATACATCAGAGAACAAAGAGAAACAAAAGCCATCACCAAGATCAAAAGCTAACTAACAAACAGGACAATCAAATTTTTTCCACTGATCCCATGTAATGGAGCGCGCCCCTGATCTGTTTCTAATCCACAAGAACCCCATGATCTTTATATCTTCAGTTGTCTTCACTAGGGATTTATCACCCTCCTCGAATATAAGTTTATTTCTTTTAGTCCATAAGCACCAGATGGTAGTTAAAATAACAGCATGAATCAATTTCTGTTTCTTCCTTCCACCAGGGATGAACTTGAAAATACCCAAAAGATCTCGAACATCAGACACAAAAAAAGGTAAAATCTTGCACCATTGGAATATTACCTGCCAAACATCTTGGGCAAATGCGCAAGAAAGGAGGACATGTTCCGATGATTCCTCAACCTCTTCGCAAAAGACGCCCCAAGGAGATTGCACATTTATGTTCCTTCTCATTAACGCCCCTTTTGTCGGAAGTCTATCAAGATCAGCTCTCCAAGCCACCACTCCAACTTTAATGGGGACCCAATTGTTCCATACAAAGACAAATTCAGGGATGGACGAAGTTTCCGAAGTAATCTGCCTTTTTAAACTTGCAACTGAGAACCTACCTGATGGGTCAATGTCCCACCGCCACTTATCCGCCGAAAGGGAGGGGGCCACAGATGACAGCACATGAGTAAGTACTTGCAGATCATTCAACTCAGCCGTCGAGCTCGGGAGACGAATCCAATCCCAGCACAAAGTGACGTCACCATCAACTTCCTTAATGCGATCAGCTATGTTGCAACGCTTGACTTTTTCAATGGCAAATAGAGAGGGATAAGATTCTGCCAGTGGGGCAGAACCACACCAGCAATCAATCCAAAAATAGACTGACCTGCCACACCCGAATTCGCCCCTAATCAGTTTTTTAAGATCCACCCCAACCTGCATCAAATGTCTAGACAGGCTATGTACTTGTTTCCAAACCCCGGTAGATGATAATTTAATAGGAATGAGGTTCCAGTTACGAGAGCTTTGGTGTAGTGCCCATATCACCTTCCACCATAAAGCTTTATCTTCGACTTTGAACCTCCACCACCATTTTTCCAGCAGAGCCAAGTTAGAATTGCGCAGTGAAGGCAACCCTAATCCGTCGTGACTCTGAGGAGAGGTTACCTTTTCCCACACAACCCAACAAACCTTTGATTTTTCCACAGGCCCCCCACCCCACAGGAACTTCCTCCTCAAACTATCCAAGGTTGTTAAAACACTTTCGGGCACTTTGTATAAGGAGAAGTAATACAAAGGCAACGCATTGAGAACCGACTTAATTAGAGTGATTCTCCTACCAAAGGATAAGTTCTTTGCAGTCCAAGTGGAGAGGCGCTTTTTGAACGAATCCACAACCGGGTTCTAATTTTTCACCTTGAGGCCGTTCGGCATCTCAGAATAGATGCAAACTGATTTAATTCTAGATTGTCAGCCCCGATACCATAGATGTGACATTTAGAGAGATTCACCTTGAGGCCCGAGGCTAAATAAAAAAAATGAAGAATACGACACAGATTTTTAGCGCTATTTTCCGACCAAGCCCCCAAAAAGATGACGTCATCAGCATACAAGAAGTGAGTTAAGTGA
Organism: Smallanthus sonchifolius; assembly: GCA_023525975.1. Taxonomy (NCBI): domain Eukaryota; kingdom Viridiplantae; phylum Streptophyta; class Magnoliopsida; order Asterales; family Asteraceae; genus Smallanthus; species Smallanthus sonchifolius. The sequence goes on along the minus strand of CM042043.1, from coordinate 53,652,718 downwards.
GGACCATTCAGAGAACACTTTATGTCGTGATAAAAACCAAGGGAAGCAGCCCTATTTATGACACAAGTTAAAGCCTCCATTGCAATGATAAATAGGAAGGGAGATAACGGGTCCCCTTGCCTTAGACCCCTAAAGCAATCAAATTCCTTGGTCGGAGACCCATTAACTAACACCGATGCCCTTGCAGAAGATACACACGACATAATCCACGCCCTCTACTTGGAAGGGAAGTGCATTTGCTCCATAACCGAGTCCAGGAAACCCCAGTTCAGGGAATCAAAAGCCTTGTCAATATCCACCTTAAAAATCCAACCTTTCAACTTTGATCTCTTGAGCCAAGAGACTACTTCATTCAAGATAAGCGGCCCGTCAATAATGCTCCTGCCCGACAAGAACCCAGATTGCTCCACCGTGATAAGCTTGCCGATTACACCTTTTAACATGTTTAGGAGAACTTTTGAGACAATTTTATAAATGCAACCTATTAAGCTTATTGGCGTGAACTCCTGAATCACCGTTGGATCCACAACTTTGGAAATCAGAGCGATGAAGGAGGAGGTACATCCAATGCTTAGATGTGCGCCCGCATGGAATTCCAAAAACAGATTATAAAAATCATCCTCGAAACAGGCCCAGAATGTCTTTAAAAACCTGAAATTGAACCCGTCAGGCCCAGGGGCCCTATCATCCTCACACTCCCAAACATCTGATTTAATTTCCACCCGAGTGAATTGGACAACCAGGGAGTCCGCCTCAGAAACCTCAAGTCTGGAAATATTGTAGCACTGCACCGTCGGTCTTGAATTTAGGGGCTCCATGAATTTATCGGCAAAAAAATCGCCAATCTTTTCTTTAAAGAGGATTGGGTTGTCTATCCATTCCCCATCAAAGTCTAAACCATTAATTCGGTTATTTCTAACATTAGCTTTGGCAGCACTATGAAAAAGAGATGAGTTCTCATCACCATCGATAGCCCACCTCAAGCGGGACTTCTGCTGAGCATCCATTAGTTTAGCCCGATCAAATTCACAAACCTCCTTTTTACATCTTATTCTTTCCTCAAGCTCCAAGGAAGATAGAGTCCGGGACTCAGCCAAAATCTCAAGAGCCTCAATCCTATCCTTGTTCGCTTTGTACTCCCCTTCAAAGGCCAATTTTTTGGACCTAATCCACCTCTTAATCTTATTTTTTAGCCATCGCAGTTTCGTAGTAATCGCCAGGTCTGCTGGCCCAGAAAAAACAAAGGACGATGCAGCTGAAACAGTGAAATCCACTAAACCATGCATGTCTAGCCAAGAGTTATAGAACCGAAAAGGAATGTGGCCAAAATCAGAATTTACAGTTGAGAGCAATACTGGGCAATGATCAGAGTATCCCCGTGAAAGCGCCAAAACCGACGCCGCTGGCCAAGAGTTCATAAAGTCCCGACTTACCAGAAATCTGTCCAACTTACTAAGTTTGGTTCCATTATCCGACATGTAAGTGTAATTATGTCCCCCCATATTGTATTCGAGTAAATTCGCCTCGTCAATGAAGGAATTGAAGAACGCCGAATTAGAGGGGTTAAACTCAGAATTAAAGCGCTCTTTAGGCCCGCAGACCTCATTGAAGTCTCCAAGGAATATCCAGAAACCAGGGCAAGAGTTTCAGAGATTCATGAGCTCATCCCAAAGACCTCTTCGCAAACCCGGATCATTCGGAGCATGGATGTTAACAATGTTCCCCACAATCCCAGGGAACAACAACGTACCGGAGATATTCAAATAGTACCTCCTTCTAGTCACATTATTCTTAGAAAAGAAACCAGGGTTCCAAACACAGAGAAGCCCCCCGATCTACCTTCCGATTCAATCGACTCAAAATCACATATCGATCTACCCCACAATCTACTAACCTGATGAGAAGAAAAACTTCCAACTTTGGTCTCCTGTAGTGCCAAGAAATGCACCCCATGAGATGTTTTCAAACTTCGAATCCAATTAATCGTACTCGGATTCCCCACCCCTCTAGCATTGATTGTTAAAATATTCATTGAGAAACCATTTGAGCACCTTCATCAGCAACCAGTAGCTGGGCTTGGCTCTCAAAGCCATCCAATTGAATCCCACTACCCACTCCAACTCGAACCGTGTCCTCAACCTAGCAAGTCGGGATTCGAATCAGACATCAGGATATCGGAATCAGCGATCTCCAATGTAATGTGCCCCTTAAATTGTTGATCGGATGTTTGGATGGTCGCACTAGGGCAAGTTTCGTGGATTACGCAATTAAGATCTGGAAAAGGGAGGTTCGGGAATACTTCATTAACCATACTCGAATTCGTAGGACCCAAGTCTAATTCCACCGCTTCTGGGCTTCTGAATCTCATGGGTCTTTTTCTTTGAGTTAAAAGCAGAAGAATGGCCCATATCTATGCTAGGCCCAATATGATGCTGGTCCACCATAATTGAAGGCCTACCCGGGGAACTCATCTCCTCAGATGATGCATGCGCCGAGATATCCACGTGCGCCGCCACCTTGGTAACATGCGTGTTTTGGGAAGTTCCCCCCATATCTATGCACCCGGTCGATTCGGCTTCTCGACTAGTGGTCTTCCCTCCAGCCGGCGGTTGTGGCGGTGGCCGGAATTCACCATCTTCCAGGACGTCATCCTTTCCATCCGTCTCCATCCTCGGAAGGGTTACACCAAACTCCAGAGTCCAAGTATCTCCCACATCCGATACCCAAACCGGGTATACCCTATTCTTCCATGAGAGGTTGAACTCTTCCTCAATCTTTTTTCCAGATTCTGTGAGAACAAAACAGTATCCGGCCGAAATATCGATTTCTCCCCAGGAGAATACCCCATCATTCACAGTCCTACCAAACAGTTCAACTATTTTCGGTAATTTTCTTCATCCCGTAGTACCATAGGCAACCCATCCATTCGCAATTTCACTATACGACGAAACACAAAGTCTTCCCCATTCCAGACTTCCAACGACTCAAAGAATTCTTTCCATCCCCCCTCATTCACAAAATCCCTGGCGATTTCTCCAGAGCGGAAAGTGATCATGCACTTCATTTACCTATGTAAAACAAACTAGATTCAGGGAATCCCCAATCCAAAATTGCCTTCTCTAATCTGGAGATTATTTGCATCTCTTTAACATCCCCAATGACAGATTTTCCAATGCAATTACGCGGATATAGGTGACCCTCCCCTTCGAATGAGATAGACTTCTTCACCTGGTTCATATTATTAAGTGCATCCAAGTAAGACTTTCCAGCCATTACCGCACCACCTGCAGTCCGAGCCCCGTTTAAATCACCAGCAGGATGTCTAAGAACCCAGGTCTTGGGTCTGCCACATCCAGCCGGCGGCTCAACCCTACTATGCTTTCTGTCATATTTCGCAACCGAGACCGCAACTCTGGCTTGAAGGATATTTACCTTGTTCATTTCACCTAGTAGCTCTTCCACCCTTGTCACATTCAGGATCCTAACAAACCCAAAGAAGTTGCCCTGGGCATCCTTCTTCCGTGCAACGTATGCATCAGATATGACTCCAAAAGCCTGAAAAGCTTTCGCTAGCGTGTTATTGCTGGTCTCGTTTGGCAAGTTTGAAACGAAGAACGTGGTTTCTTTAGGTTTTTTGTTCTCCCTGCGATCTCCCCGGCGCCTGACCGTCGACCATACCCTTCCGCCCCTTGGTCTCTCCATTGTTTTTTTACTGGTAATTAATTTGTACTGTCAACTAGGAGACTAAATATACTTTCACAAAGGAAGGTTCTAACGTTGTATGTATATGTGTGTGTACTAGGTAGTTAAAGGCACAAGACACACTCAAGACACGGTGCACGCACCCGGAAAAAAGAAACAACAATAACAAAAAGAGGTAAATTTGTAAAACAGTAACGAAGTTTCAAAAGTGTTCAAATTAGGTCACTTAATACGCATTTTACACGGTATACACACTCGGGTATACTATGGTGAGTGATCTAATTTGAACACTTTTGAAACTTGGTTACTATTCAATGGTGTTTTCCCTAACAAAAAAATATATGATATCTATAGAACATCAATACTATTACACAAATATAATTAAAAAAACCTAATATATTTAGCAATTATCAAGCATAATCTTGCAATTCACGCAAACTAAAAGTGAAAACGACCATAATGTTGATAAATTTATCATTAATAAGTTGCAACAAATATTTAATCTACATTGTAATATATAGGCTGTCAACTAAAATCGACAATAATACTCATTAGTCGTTACATATAAATTTATTTGACCACAACATAAAAAAGCATGTAGAGAAGTAGAGAAATTGGAAGCATAAGAAAGGCAAATGGTGGACTACATGACTTAGAAGATAGAAAGGAGAAATAAAAAAAGTAGAGAAAAGTGGAAAGATGAAAAAGAAAGAAAAAACCTTTCAATGCTCTTGAGGAGCAAATGTTCCTTGAAAATGAAAACATAAAAAAAACATAGTATGCTGCAAGAGTGCTTTTAACAACATAATGTGTGTATATAAAAGATATATAATTAATAATTTATGAGTTTGCGTTCCTAATGAGCACTTGTAAAACTAAGCTAAGGTGAATGCTATATAGATGCTTAAATTAGGGTGTTTGAAATGAAACCTGTTTACCCCATCCCTGTTCTCATACTTGTCCGTCTCCAACACTACCACTGCTTCAACTGTTGTACTATATGAAACAAACGGGTATATATGAATAATATGCTTTAAGGAACCGATTCTTTTTCATTTGCAAATTCCTGCTTGCTTGATGTATAGTATGGTATGTTTTTCTCTTATCTTTTATGTTATATGTATTTTTCATACTATTGTAATCTATTTTGGTGAAAAAATGGGGGCGGGTTGCGTTATAGGTCAAAATGGGTCCAGGTGAAAACGGGTCAGGTTGGATTGACCTAGAATTCACTATTGGGCATATTTTTGTTAAATATTTTGTAACTAATCATTTGTGTCAAATATGATTAAAAAAAGATATTATTTCAATAATAGTTAATTTTTTACTTGAATGTGCTTTTTATACCTTTTGGGCGGGTTGGGTTATAGGTCAAATGTGTCCGGATTGAAATGGGTCGGGTCGGGTTGGGTTGACTTTAGACTTTTCTGGTTCAACGACTACTCTAACAAGGTTGGAAGTAATTCATATACTGTTGACTTCAGTATTGGTTATTTTTCAATCACTGTAAAAGTATGAAATGATTCTATCATATTTTATATTTATATAAATTACCGTTTTAACGTAATTTTTAGATATCTCAACGAATATTAAGTTTTACCCACCAAGAGATTTGATTTTTCTCAAAAATGATTTGTTGTACAATTCTTTTTAGAGGTATGGTAGTTTTAAAACAATTTTTAAAAAGTAAAGTGATTTTTCTTTGCTTTTATAAAAGTATAACCGGGTTCTCTAAATCAAATTAGAAATTTTGATCTTTATTTTTTAAAATTATTAATTAAGACATAATTTAATTTTTCTCTCGTAATTTAATTTAATGTTTAATACTTAATTTTTGATGTTTAACACATATAATACAAACAATTAAAATTTGCTTATTTTTATAATATAAAAAACAAAAGTATCGAGTAAAATCATATCAAAGTCACTTAGGGTGTTGGGGGCCATTAACCCCAATACCCATTTACTCATCAAAACTGGCCAATAGAATTCTGTCACCTCAAAACTACTCATTTACTCAGATTTTATTGGAAACACCCTACTCATTTACTCACCAACTTTTTTTTAAATAAACATTTAATTTAAAAAAAGACAATTTCATTAAACATTTGATCGTTGGGGAGCGGCTTGAGTTCGTTCGGGTCGCGGTTGAGATTGAACATTTGGCCTAAATTTTCTAGGCTTTCTTGACTTTTTGGATGATCCTTCCATTTTTTGTAGAATGTAAAATATATAGATGAGATGAAAGATATTTAGATGATAGGTAAAAATATATGTGTGTGGAATGGGGTATTTATAGGTAAATTTTTTTTTTATTTAAAAGCACCCAACCCACCCACCACCCCCCCCACGCCACCAACGGCTACTCACAACGGTAAGGCTGCACGATGTGATCCCTGACTTCAAAAAAACAATTAAGTTGTATCCGACATATATCTTAGTTTTCATTATTTTCTATTAAACAAAAGTCTATAAAAAAATAAATGAAAAAAACTGTATTTAAAATTTTATTAAATATTACAAATTATTAGAGAAAGTTAAATTATATAACAATTGAAAAAAAAATTCTATAAAAAACGTTACATGTTTTTAATGTATAATTAAACAAATTTCTATGTTGCAATTAAACTTTTTTTTCACTCCTTTTACATTTTAATTATCCGTCAAACAACTAAGAAGATGAGATGACTATATGTGTCAAAACTGCCGCCGCCGGCCACCGCACTGCAGCGCTGCCGCCGGCCACCGCACTGCAGCGCTGCCGCCGGCCACCGCACTGCAGCGCTGCCGCCAGTCTCTTCACCACAACCCACATGTTATTTTACTTTTTATTCCTTCTCCTTTGTTGTTTACTTGTTTGAAAAAGAAAATCTATGGTTAATTTAGATGTTAATTTGATTTAGATTTTAGATATTAATATAACCCGAACCATCGAACCGACCCGATTTTTTTTATATCCGGCTCTTTGATATTGGAGCATTTAAAAACAGTGAACCCCTTAAAAAAATCCATGGATCCACCACTGATATGTTCGTTTCTCTTCTTCATATCTCTCTTAATTTTTTCTTTCTATTAGAACAACTAAATATAAAAAGTAAAAGGATATATAATTTCTCTTATTTAAATTGTTTTTTTAACGGCCAACGAATAATATATGCCCGGTCACCCGGGTAAACCCAATGGCGAAAGACCATCCATGCCCACGAACGCAGACATCGTTGGTGACCCGGCCCGCCCACCATTCCAAGGGAAACCTACAACCAAAAGGCCCACTATGGTAAAACTCTCACGCATTAATAAATTTGTATCAAGTGAGACTCGTATCCATAACCTCCACATTAGAAGGACATGAGGGTGCCTCCTTCATGCAACATTTCTTTCTAAATAAAGGAGAAAAAGAGGAATTTACAGCCTTGAATTTTAATATATAGTTAATGTTTTAATTTATGTTATTTTAATATATTAATTAAATTCCTAAAATTTAAAAGTAATTTTAATATATAGTTAATGATTTAAAATTTAATATATAGAAGAAAAAGGAGATATGCAACGCAAGCATTGATGATTGCTGGGGCAATGTCAACTCATCCCTAACTGTTCCATTTGCTAGCACCAAACATATGGAAGTTGATACATTACCTGAACATCACCTAATGCCCCTTTTAAAGTTAATCTAAGGATATTTTTTTTAATATTATATTATATGTATAATAAATAAGTAATTATTTGCGACATGTGTTATAACTATGTGACCTTAAAATTGTAAATGTGAAAGGCGTTGATGACGTATAAATTGTTTTATGTGTAAACCATTTAGCTTCAGCATGTTAAACTCATAAAAACTACATCATTTTAAATAGTTAGTAAATAAGAAAAAATAAGTGAAAAACAGTTTTGATTTCACATAACACAATTTATGAAACTTTGCGGAATTTAGAATTAACACAATTTTATTGTGTAAAGATTTTTGAAAAATATGAGACTAAATTCCGCAAAGTTTCATAAGTTTTGATTTGTGAGATCAAAATTGTTTTCCACCTTATTTTTTTTAAAATGCTAACTATTTAAAAAGACGTAGTTTTGATTAGTTTAACATGCTAAAGCTAGATGGTTTACACATTAAAATATTTTATGCGTCATTAACGCCTTTTATGTTTACAATTTAATTCTCATACATACACACAAAAAAAAAGAATAAAAAGAGAGGTTATAAAATTAAATGAAACTTTGTTACGTAAATTATATTTGGTGACGTACAAATCACCTTTTGTTACGTAATTTAATATAGTAAACATGACACTCTTAAGACACGTTTTAAGGGGCTGTTTGACAAGTACTGAACCATTAAGTGCTGAATCATTAATAGGTCTGAATGGTTCAGCATTGTTTTTCACCTGAACCATTAAGAGGTAAAATGAACCATTAAGAAGTGGGTTGACAGCGAGACAAACACCCCTTACCTCTGAACGATTAAGAGGTAACCTTTTAATGGAATCATTAAGAGGCTACTAAACAACTCTAAGTTGACGATCCTCTGGTGCAATGGTAGCCCCAAGACTTCATATAGTGGAGGTCTTGGGTTCGAATCCTGGCCACAGCAAAAAAGGGGTCTATGACCAGGTCAGGGGGTTTACCCAGTTGGGGGGTTCCTCCTGTGATGGGCTGCCCTAAATGTTTTAGGTGTTGCCCCAGAAAAACCCAATTATCCTATAATATCTATGTGTTGCTGTTAAAAAAAAATATGATTCTAAATCACAATATCATGTGGTCATTGCGGAAAATGTTCACATTTGATTATCATAAATAGATTTATAAACATGTTTCCCATGTGATATTTATATCACAAAGAGAATAAAAAACCATTTTATTTAATTCGGAAATTTCATTTAGAATCTTGAGAAACAATTTTCTTTCTTGAATGGAGTAGTAATAATTAACTGATAAAATAACACATAAATGATAGCTTAAAAGCCAAGCAAAACTTTGCTTAGAAGCCAAGCTTCCATAATGGCTTCCATTCAACTATCGACTTCACCTTCCATCATTCATATCCTTCTTTTGTTACATTTATTTTAGGGAAAAAGATTGTTTGGTTTTTTATTTATAAATAATTTTATTATTATTAAATCATGATTATAAGAAAATTATTATTAAATCATGATAGATTATAAGAAACTGTTAAACACTAGTAAGTTATATTCATTTAGCGTGAATTTATAGTTCATAAATTATTGTTGTAAATATCTTGTAAATATCCACCTATCTAAACAGCAAGAAAGAATATTCACTTAGATTTCGAATCCAACTAGTCAAACAATGACAACATACATAAATTCATGATGAGATCATTTAATACACATGTAACACGGAAATAGAAAAGGCCCCGTCAAGGCTATCTAAGCATATAATTCTTCAGAAAGTTAAAACGATGTTAACATAGTAACAACCTAAAGTCATTCTGTGAAGATCAAATGATATAATTACGTTTATTATAAAGGTGAATTAAGCTCCCGTAAAGGCACTTAATCCCATAATCTTTTGAAAAGTCAATACGATAAACACACATAACCACCTCGAATTACGTAATGAATATATATTCAAGAAGTTCTTCAACTTGTAAATATCATACCATGAATATATGAACTATAAATTCACACTAGTAAGTTATAATCACACATACGCGATGACACGAGGGATAGCATACACATAACGATGCACATTTGAACAACAATCACACATATTCTAATTCTCATCCACCATTCCTAGTTAAATGTTATAAATATACATACATACATACATACACATATTCATGAATAAATACCTTAACGCATACGGTTTCCAATATAATATCATCAAGATACCCACGAGATAGAATATACATTGAAATCAAACAAACAAACATACTAATTGAAGAAGATTCAAGAGAATGTTAAATCATCAACATAAACTAATCAAAAATCATATGTACATCATCAATGTTAGCTAGAATTCATCTAACTTTTTCTTTTTATTTTGATTTCAACATCAAACCTTAGATGGCCGCTTCCGTTTATCTTCAAATTTCATTAATTAGCCAACAAAACCTACAATTTAATAATGAACCAAATAAGTGACAATTAAAACGAATTTGTAACAAAAAAATTCAAAAAAGGGGACAATATGTATTATTAACATATCAAAATCCATCGATGATTACCAAAGTATGCCAAAAATTTTTAAAAAGAAATAAAAGATAAAATTTTAATTGTCACCGGACAACTTAGATGCGTCATTGTAACTAGTTAAGATGTAACATTATAATCACCATTTTATAAAATAAAAAAGTCATCTTTTTTATTAAAAATTTAGCTAAAAATAATAAAGTTCTTAATTTTATGTTTTATTTAATAAAAAGTAATAGTAAATAAAATTTATTTGAATTTAAAAAAGTTGCTTTAAATATATATATTTACCTTTTGACTAATAATGGGCTTGAGTAAAAATAATTAACCATACCCATTTTTCAGTTTTTGCTTTCCGTAATATTAAAAAGAAAATATCTAAAAGGGTAATTTTAATTTAAGATTTTGATATACATTCATTTTTTTATGAACAAACAAATGACTTAGTATTTTACTATTTTTGTTAGAGGAGGAAAGTATTGCAAATTTGGTTGTATAATTAATTCCACGTGATACACAAGTTATGATATAATCATCATGGAATAATCAATAATATTCAACTAAATGAACTAATGCAATTACTTAATTATTTAGCAACACCAACTTATATTACTATAAGTTTTGTAGGTAATTTGATACCAAAGATGTTTTATTTATTAAGTTTGTTAAAAGTTGTTTAATTTATTTACAACATTTTAAAACATCTATTTATGAATAAGCACAAACATATCATTTTTTCATTTAACTAATGATACATTCTATCTAAACAAATAAATAATTATATAAATTGATTTATTTATCAAACAAATAGTACAAATTGTTTACACACACACATATATATATTCAAAATGTTTATTAAACAAATTCTACAAATTGTGGTCCATGTTTCTTATATAATTAATTAATAGTTACATTAAAACGAAATTCGACCTAAAATTTAATTAAAAAAAACCTAAATCCAAAGCATTTGTTGTTATTATAGCTATCATTATTAAAAATATATTATATTATTGAAACATGCATCATACTAACCAAATAAAGGTATGATATTAAACCATGCATCATCATATAAACATGCATTTGTTCATCATACCAACATTCAACCAAGAAAAACTTAGACATTACACTCTAAATTTCAAGAAAAAAAGCATGAAGCCACCTCCAACATCATCTTCATCTTCAACCTCCAATCTTATAAGAAAAGCAAGGTTATCTCCATACCTTTTCACCTTGTTAGCCTTCATCTTGTTCGTAACCGTCCTATACGGTCAAGACTTCAGTTGCATCCTCGGACAATTCGATCTTGATATCACTCCAAATCGACCGCCTCCTACTCCAAGTAAGCTTATTTTTCTTGTCAAACGCGTTATTAATGAAAAAAACTTCTTCCTTCCGTCAACAAGAAAACATGAAATATGTTTGCATTTTGTTATGCATTATGTCTTACATGATTTGAACTCAGGAACCCAGTCTCCTGCCAAGCTCTTGAGTTTAAATCCTGTAAGAAGAAAACCGTCAAAACACCATCATTTAAACAATATAATTATGTTAATCTATAAGAGCTCTCTACATATCATCTATGAACATGAATCATGTGTCCATTCACTTGTTTCAAGTTCGAAACATGCAGTTTTCTTGTTTCGCACATAAATTAGTTTAATTTATATTGTTAATATGACATCTTGTGTGTATAGAAAATCTTGATTGTTTTGTTATACTTTATATACAAATGCCATGGTTTCAAACTTATTTTACACAATTTATTTGACAGAATTATAATTTTTTTTATTAATTGTATAATCTGGTGAAAATTAGAGAAGCATTACAAGAAGCTGCCATTTTCGATTCCGGCGACTGAGAGTGGCTGTGATGTTTTTAGCGGCAAGTGGGTGTGGGATCCGGTTAACCGGCCGTTGTACCAAGAATCGGAGTGTCCGTACATACAGCCGCAGCTAACATGTCAGGAGCACGGCCGGCCGGACCGGGATTACCAGTTTTGGAGATGGCAACCCCATGGTTGTTCTCTTCCAAGGTAAATTTTCTCATCTTTTTTTTTTATAAAAAAAGGATTTTTAAATAAGAATTTTAGTTGTTATTTGATTTAAACATTTAACTACTTCTTTTGTATTTTTTTTTTCAATTAGAAAAAGGGTTATAGGATATTTAGAAACAAAGAGTTGAAACCTCAAAAATAATTATAATAATAATACTAATAATAATAATAATAATAATAATAATAATAATAATAATAATAATAATCAAAATACAATGAGTGAGATTTGATTTCAACTAATTATTTGGTGCTCTTCCAAAAAAAAATAATTATTTGGAGTTAGCTCAACGGTTCTACCAACTAATGAATTTGACATTCCGTCCGTTTTAGGGTGGATCCACAAAATATATTTTTAAGTCAACTTTCAACTATATATAAAAAAAATTTGATTACCTACCCATATATTTATTCGTATTGTCTAGACATGTTTAAAAACATGTAACTTAAACAGGTTAAACTGCTATTACAAAATTGCCTATTGCGACTTGCGACGAAACAAGTCCGTTGCAATAAGTTTATCGCTAATTTACTAGGAAATTATTGCGTTGGACATTAGTAACATAAATCATTGTGACGGATCTTATTGCGACGGTTTTGCAATGGAAACTTTTTTGTGACACATTTGATCGGTCCTAAGAGCATTCCCAAACCGTTCTTTATATTATGTATCATTATCCTTATAATTACACTAAAAAACACTACTTTTTTTACCTTTTATCGCTACTTTTCTCTCTCCTTATCTTTATTCTTATAATTATACTAAAAACACTACTTTTATCCTTATATTTATAAAACCTTATATCTTTTCTCTCTCCTCTACTCATAACCACTTTAAACCACTCCTTAAAATATACAAAACTCACTAACATAATTATACCAAACAGGTTGTGAATGCTCTAATTCCCTTACAAAATTAGTGCCGGAAAGTAGTATTTTAACCAAGTTGTAAACGGATTATGAACTTATTAATTTGAACAAATTATGTCCTTCAAATATTACCTAAATTTTAGTATATGTTATTTAACTAACGAAATTACAGAAAACGTCCTTTATGTTTAGAAAACATTGCACGTTACGTCATTTGTCCTAACGATCATTAAATTTTTATCGTTAAACTGGTCACGTGCCATGCATATGAGGGTGTTTTGGGGCTTTAAAAAAAAAAGACTATTGGATCTGATTTATGTGGTGATATGCAGCTTCAATGCGTCACTAATGCTGGAAACATTAAGAAACAAAAGAATGATGTTCGTTGGAGATTCCTTAAACCGAGGCCAATACGTATCCATGGTGTGTCTTCTCCATTCACTCATTCCTGACGATGCTAAATCCATGGAAACTTTTGGTTCTTTGACCGTTTTCACTGCCAAGGTACCACCAAACAAAACTTAACTTCCATTAAAAAGAGTTAGTCGCATAAATGGTCCCCGCGGTTTGATCAAATTGTATGTTTAGCCCCCAAGTTTTTAAAATTACAAGTTTAGCCCCTAAGTTTTTAAAATTACAAGTTTAGCCCCTAAGTTTTAAAAATTACAAGTTTAGCCTAAACATTTGGGATCTGCTGCATCTTTAACCCCTAATATTAACACTAGTTAGTTTTTAATGAAAAATTGACCCATGTGCTATCCACGTGACTTACAATTGCAGACATCATCTCAAAAATAATTAATATCAGTAAAAATCAATAAAAAAATATAGTGATTTTTACGAATTTTAACGGATTTTTACTGATTTTTACCAATTTTTTAAACTATTTTTTAATAATTTTTACTGATTTTAGTTCATTTTTAGAGTTAAGTGTGCAATCGTAAGTCACATGGATGGTACATGGGTTAACTTTCCGTTAAAAAACTAACTGATGTTAACATTAAGGGCTAAAGGTGCAGCAGAACTCAAATGTTTAGGTTAAATTTGTAATTTTTAAAACGTAAGGGTAACATACAATTTGATCAAACCACATGGGTCATTTATAATATTCATTTCATTGTTTTGTACCCAATTACTTTTGATGATTGCAGGATTACAATGCAACGATCGAATTCTACTGGGCACCGTTTTTGATGGAATCGAACTCCGATGATGCGGTCATACATCGTGTTTCTGATAGAGTTGTACGGAAAGGTTCTATTAACAAGCATGGAAAGCATTGGAAAGGAGTTGATATTATGGTTTTCAATACTTATTTATGGTGGATGACTGGCCTCAACTTCAAGATCTTGTAATTTCTTTTTCTCAAGTTTAAGATTCATTTAGTGCACTACAAAACAAATGGCTTTCAGTGACCGACATACATTTCTGTCGGTAATCCCTCGGCAAAAGTGGAAGCCATTGGTATTCTGTTGGTGATAGCCTGTAGAAAAACATGTGGTAAAGACTTTATAAGACTGGCTATTAGCAAATTTTACCGAGGGATCACTGACGAATAGAAAGTCAACGTGTTTTATGGTGATAACCCGCCACAATACAAATACTTGTTGGTAAAACATGTCCGAAGGAACTGAGTTCGTGCCGATCGAAGTCAATCTTCTGTAGCAACCGAGTTCATACTGATTGAAGCAAACAATAATTTGTCAGTGATTACCTACAGATGCGGCATATTTTATATAAAATTTACATTATGCCTTTGTTTTGAAAATTTTGCAATATGTCGTTAATTATGTGGTAATCGCCAACGGAACAACGACAAATATTTATAAAAAATTACTTTTTTTATTAACTTTGTTTTAAAGTTTTTGCTATCCGTAAGTAATTTTTGACCGGTCGATGACAATCAATTTTCTAGTAGTGGTTGAACCCACTCTGTTAATTATATAATAACTGGCCCGTTCGGCTAACCATCGTGAAAACTGTAGGCAAGGTTCTTTTGACGACGAAGTGAAAGAAATCGAAGAAGTGCCAACCGAGGATGCTTACAGAATGGGGATGAAGAGTATGCTGAGATGGGTAAGGAAGAATATGGATCCCAAGAAAACAAGAGTCTTCTTCACCAGCATGTCTCCTTCACATCAAAAGTTAGTAACTTATCCTTCTCATGCAAGCTTTCTTGGAGTACAAGTAATCATAATGCATGCCATATAAGTCATTATAGCTTCATTGTCAAGGTTTTATGTGTTTTGCTTGATTCACAAGTCATCTTTAATGTCATCTTACGACTATCCTTTTACGCGGTTTTATGTATAGGAGCGCTGATTGGGGAGCTGAGCCGAATGGCAACTGTTACAATCAGACAGAAATGATCGCGGATCCACACTACTGGGGATCGGATTGTAGGAAAGGCATAATGGGAGTAATTGGAGAAGTGTTCAGGAAATCAAAGTTTCCCATAACGTTTTTAAACATCACACAACTCTCACTTTATCGAAAAGATGCCCACACCTCGATCTATAAGAAGCAATGGAGCCCGTTGACACCCGAACAAATAGCCAACCCGGTTAGCTATGCGGATTGTGTGCATTGGTGTTTACCCGGGCTTCAGGATACGTGGAATGAGCTCTTATTTGCCAAACTTTTCTACCCGTGACGAGTCGAATGTACATTCAGTTATTATTTCTTGGTGCATATATTGTCCGTCTTTGGAATTGTTATTTTTGTCGTCTCAAAGACATACAATTTTTTATTTCCCCTTGAACCGAACCGGTCATTACTAACGGTAAACATGGCCCAATCCATTGAATGCCAAGTTTAAAATTGAATTTAGTTATTTTCATGGAACCGATTTGATAGGGGGAGTTTGACTAGGTTTTTGACCGGTTTGAAACCAGTTTTTAAGGGGAAACTGGTACGGTTCATAGTCCCATGGGCAAACCTAGAGGTGTACAAATCGGGTTTTCAAGCTAAACCGGTTCGGGTTTAAAACCGGGTCGGGTTGGGCCTAACCCGCTTTGACCGGGTTGACGTACAAACCGGTTCGGGTCACGAACCGGGTTCCAGGATCATCGAACCCAACCCTACCAAACCGGATCGGACCGGGTTGAGACCGGGTTGGCTACTAAACCGGTTCGGGTCCAAAACCGGTTTACCCGGATTTTAAAAAAAAAAAACGTTAATTTTTTAAAAAATTAACCGTTAAAGATATTAACTTAACTTAAAAATTACAAAACATACAAGATAAAGTTTAGAAATTACAAAACAAATAATTAAAAGTTTACAAATTAAAAATACATTAAATATAAAAGTCTTCTTCGTGGATATATTGAAAATCCGGGTAGTCGGTACTAGTCGGATGTAGTCGGTACTAGTCGGATCCCGAACTCCCTCGTAGGAGGTCTTCGCCGATTGCTTTAATCAATCCTCCTTCCACCTCGTCCTCGTATATCTCTCCCTCGACTTCGAGTTCGCCTTCAAGGGAAGATATATGTTGTATTCTTTCCGCCGCGTCCAAGTAATCTTTTAAGCAAATGCACGTTTCCACCGATGGCGGAGTTAGTCTTGTTCTTCGTAAAGAAACAACCCTGCCACTAACAGAAAAAGCAGATTCCGAAGCTACCGTAGAAGCTTGGACGGTTAGTAGATCACGGGCCATAGCGGATAGGACAGGAAATTGGTTTTCCTTCCCTTTCCACCAAGCCAAGATATCAAATGTCTCAAAATCATGAGCATTCATACCGGTTAAAAAATCCGAACCGATATATCTACCTAATTCGCTACTTGGGGTATTACCCCGTTGACGTTTACTATTTTCATTAAGTATAGTATTAAATAAGTTTAACATTGAACTCCGACTAGTATTTGCACTTGATGGAGCGTTTCTAAATTGCTCATGAACGGTAGATGTTGTACCATATTTTTCAACATAAACAGTAAATAAAGTAGACAAATTTTGTGTAAAAATAGTTTTTGCTCTATCCGTTAAAAATACGTCTTCTTCGTATAAATCCAAACCGTAAATTATTTTTTCAATTAAAGTTTCAACACCCGAAACATTTAAGCACGGGTTTAAGGCGGCGGCGCAAGTAATAATCGGAGGCATTTCTTTAAAATATTTTTTAAATTTCTCTTTCATTGGCGGTATCATTTCTTTAAATATGCCGCCTCGCATGGAATATTCGTTTAATTTTTTGACCATTAAAAAAAGTTGATTTAAAACCAAAGGACTTGTGGGATAGTAAACTCCCGATAAATAGGTTGTAGCGGTTTTAAAAATATGGAGCATATCGGCTACACCTTCAATGATACCCCAACCCGATGTCGGAAATTTTGTTACTTTATTTTGCCTAGCTAGTTGGGCATGAAACATTTGCAAACTTCGTTTTTGTTGAATGGCTTTTTCGAACATGTTACACGTTGAGTTCCAACGTGTTGAAACGTCCCAATTTGGACCTAAACATTCGGTTTGCCCGTCTTTACAAAATTTTATATATCGATGATATCTTCTTTGACTTGTATGAAAAATGTCACGCAACATTTGTTTAAATTGATTTCTAACATCGTCAATGTGTTTAAGACCATCTTGCACAACTAAATTAATAATATGTGCAACACATCGGCTATGGAAAAAAATACCATTACAAATCGGGTTATATTTTAAAATAAGTTGGTTTACCGCGACGGTATTATTCGAGGCGTTATCAAACGATATTGAAAAAACTTTAGTTTCTATTTTAAAAGTTCTTATAACTTTGTCTAAAATATAAAATAAATTGTCACCGGTGAGGGGGTATGCAAAAATATCGAACGCAATAGTACGTTTCATCATTTGCCAACTTTCCGGATTTATCCAATGAGCGGTAACACAAATGTAAGAATCCGGCAAATTGTGGGGAGCCGACCAAACATCACAAGTTAAACTAATACCGGTTTTTAAATTTTCAAATTCATTTATTATTTCTACTTTAGCTTTTTTCCACATATTTATACAATCTCGTCTAAGAGTAGCACGACTTACATGAGTGTAGCGAGGTTGGAGCGTTTGTTGAATAAGCCGAGTCAAACGCTCGTTGTCAAAGTGTTTGAAAGGTAAACTCTCTTGAATCACAAAATGCGCCATCCTCTCCCGAACCAAGTCAACATTATACGCAAAAATATTACCTTCGTTTGTCATACTTGTTTGACCTTGTGAAGCTTGAGACTTTTTAACCGAACAATAATTTTTTTCAATGTGATTCTTCAAAGTTGTGTTTGCGTCTTTTCCAAAAAAATGCCCGCACAACTTGCATCGAGCCTTATGACCACCATTCGACATTTCGCATAAATCGAAATGTTGCCAAACATTGGGATTCCTTGTTGTAGGAATAACCCGCACAACCGTGGGAGCACTAACACTTTGAGAAGCACCAAGAATATTAGATTGTTGAGATTCGTTTGCCATTTTGAGAGTTTCGACTTTCGAGCGTGAGCGTTTTTGAGAAATAAGAGCGTTTTTTTAGAAATGAGAGCGTTTTGTAATTGTGTGGTTGAACCAATACAACCCACACCTATTTATACAAGTTATATGGGCTCCAAAATACAAAAAAAAACAAAAAAAAAACGGTCAAATAGCCGTTGGAACGGCTATAAAGACGTTAAAATCGAAATTTCCAACGGTCCGAACCGGTTCGGAACCGGTTTGAGAACCGGGTCGGGCCCGAAACCGGTTTGAGGGTGAAACCGGACCGGGTCGGGTTAAGAACCGGTATCCAAAAATTTTTTAAAAACTGGTAAAACACCTACGGTTTGGATCGGGTTTCGGATCGGGTTGGGTGAAACCGGTTTGGTTGTGAACCCGGTTCGGGTCGGGTTCCGGGGACCCGGTTTGAAACCGGTTTTTTTGCCCACCTCTAGGCAAACCCATGTGTTCATAACAGGCTTTACTAAACATGGCCCAATCCATTGAATATCAAGTTTAAAATTGAATTCAGTTTTTTTTCATGGAAACCAGTTGAGAGGGGGGTTTGACCGGTTTGAAACCAGTTTTTGAGGGAGGTTTTGATCGGTTCGGTTTGGTTCGGGTTAAATCGGTTTCGATGTATAGATTTGAAACCTTTCTAAAATCCCAAACTGCTTTTTTTTGTGCACCTCTACTTTATTTCCATAAAAAAACTGAATTGAATTTTAAACTTGACATTCAATGGATTGGGCCATGTTTACTTTGTTATGAACCCATGGGTTTGCCAATGGGCCTATCAATAGCCTAAAGTATATCTTTTTAGATTTAATAAATCTTGTAAGTTGTCATTCGGTTTGGGGGCTTGGGTATTTGACTGTGTTAGAAAGAGGCATATGGTGTTTGGTTTATGGTAATGGGTCACAAAACATTGACTTTTGTAAACCTACCACTCTTTGGAGATGTTAAAAGAAACACTTTAAATATTCAGTTTTAAACTGATTATACTGAAAATCGAACTAAATTTAACCGAATCCATTTAAAACTGAACCGCATTACTTATCCGGTTTAAACATAAAGCGACCTACTTTTGAATTTTTTGATCCAAGAATCTTAATTCGGTTCAGAATGAATAACCCGAATTATATTTAGCCCAAATCAAATAAAATTTAGTTTTATCTCATTCCCACACAAATATCAATTCAATTATCTCCTTATTTGGTTATCATATCCCTTCAACAAATAATCAAATCAGGTTTAACTACCGAGAACCATAATCGACTCCATCCCTTCGATAATCACATGCTGATCTTCATCTTCATGAACACACTTTACGTTCACCGATTCCCTCAATTTCCTTCTTCCTAACTCGAGACTCCACGTTCTAGTTATCGGTACACATCTATGAACCACCCCTATTTCTACCCACAACTAAATCTGACCACACCGTCGTTGTTGCCACCTGCACATTTACTCCGACTACCTCCTGAAACTAGGAATGAAAAAAACTTGAACCCGACGAGAAAACCTGAAACTTGAAACATATGGGACAAATATTCGGGTATGAGATCAAATATGTGATTGATTTTAAAATTCTTCGTGAGTATGAGACGGGTATGAGATCAGGTGATACCTATCCCAATTACCAGAAAGTGATCAGAGTGGCGCAGTGGAAACATGCTTGCGTTATCAGCTTGAGTTCCTAGGTTTGAAACCTTGCCCTAACGTACGGTTTCTTCAAACTCTTTTTTGAAGTTGTGTGTCTCTTTAGAACCAACTTTTCTATCTCTTGGGATGGAGGTAAAGTTTGCCGCTGTTTCATCCTCTCAGACCCTACTCTTTAAATGAGATTTTACGGGTGGGTATTGCTTATTTTTTTTGTTTCGTTCTTATTACACGAACCATATAACTAAAAACATTATTTTCCCTTGACCTTTGTTTAGTAATGCTTCATTCTATTAGATTAATTACATTTAAAATTAGTAGTCCTTTTATAATATGTATTTGATCTTGTTTATGTTTTGTATGTGATGAAATATTAACTTATCTTTTGCAATTGAATTTATATCATTATGAAATTTACATATTTTTAAATATTTAGACAGTTTTATGATGACGCTAACATATATACGTAATTTATTACATTTTAATTTGTTGTAATTGTTATGAACGTAAAATAATATAAAAACTAGCATGATAAGAAAAAGAAATGAATTATGAAATTTCAAAGCGTATACCGGATATCCGATTGGTAATTACCTGAAAAATACTCCATGGTTATTAGGCTGGATATGGGACATTGTTTTATAACCGGTTACTCGTCCCACACCTATCCCGTTGCCATCCCTACCTGGAACTGCGTTCTTATATGTGCTAATTAAAAAATAAAATAAAAAAACTAGGTAATGATTTCAGATTCTATATCGTTGATATAAACCATACACTCACGCTTGTTAGCGATGGTAAAAAAACCGAGCACGACGGGTATACCAGAAACTCGAGACATCCGAGACGGGTAAACTCGATGGGTTGGGACCGAGTATGGGATTGGTTTTAAACTTTTCCGCGGTATGGGACAGTTATGAGATTATTTGGTACCTGACCCGATTATCTGAAACTACATATCCGTTTACCTGTATCATATACCTGAAAATTTTTAATTATTATTTTTATTCAACAGAGGAAAAAAAACTCGCTGCTAAATATTTCGAACATAATCCTATCATATCCGTTTACCTGCTTCATATACCCTAAGGGGTTGTTTGATAACGTTTTAATAATTCCATTAAGAGACTTTAAGAGACTACCTCTGAATCGGTCAGAGATAGAAGCTGTTTGTTTCAGATTTTGTCAGCCTCTTAATAGTTCATCCAGCCTTTTAATGATTCAGCTAAAAAACATTGTTGAACCATTAAAGCCTCTTAATGATGCTCTTAGTAAATCAAACAACCCCTTAGGCTTATACACTACAACTAGGGTACAGGATCCTCGAGAAACTAAGGGTGTTAGAGCATGTGGTATACCCACGTGAGTGAGACTCAAGTGAGGGAAAAAGTGGTTGACACGTGGCACCACGTTATTTTCTTCATTTCTCACCACATTCACTTGGCAAGGGAAATACCCAAGTGAGTGAGTGTGGTGTGAGCATTAAATGCATTTTATAATTTTTTAATAAAATTTTATATTAAATTTATATAAATAAAATTACATTAAATAAAATCTTCATAAATAAAATTACATATATTAAAAAAAACATAATAAACATAAAAACTTAATATTTAATTAAAATCTTGAAAATGTTCATAAATATGCTCGATCAAGTCCGCTTTGAGTGCATCATGAATATCCCGGTGTTGTATTTCTTGTCGGTTTTTTCGCTTTTGATTTTCGTCAATTTCTTCGTAGGTTGGCTCCTCTTCATTTGGGCTATATTGACAAATTGTCACTCTTTGGTCCTCTAAAATCATATTGTGCAAAATTACACAAGCATACATTATGTTCCTAATTCTCGTTTGAGACCAAGATCGAGCCGGTCGTTCGATAATATGCCACTTATTCTTCAAGAGACCAAACGCTCATTCGATATCTTTCCTTGCCGTATCATGAGCTTTTTTGTAAGTTGTACGTTTAATACATTCGGGACACGTAAGAGACTTAACAATTGTAGCATATTCGAGATATATTCCATCAGCAAGATAATACACACGTTGGTAAAGTGTCCTTCTAAGTTCAAAAGATGTGTCAGGTGCGGTTCCGTTTATCATATCGTCAAATATAGACGATTGATTAAGAACGTTAATGTCATTGTTGGAACCTGCAACGCCAAAAACGCATGCCAAATCCATAAGTCATATGAAGCCACAACTTCAAACATAATACTATGACGAGGATGATCCCCGCGTGAAAACTGACCTCGCCATGCATTGGGACAGTTTTTCCACTCCCAATGCGTACAATTGATGCTATCGAGCATCCCGACAAAGCCATGTTTAGCTTCATGGGCCGCATATAATTGTTGAATGTCGCTAGCCGACGGTTTACGTAAATATCTACTATGATACAATTTAATTATAGCTTTAGAAAATTTGTAAATACAAGACCTGATAGTTCTGGAAGACATCTTAAAGTAATCATCGAACGAATCATTTGCCGCGCCATACGCCATTTGACGAATCGCCGCGATACACTTTTGCACGGACGTAAAACCATTCCTACCTCTTGCATCTACCCGTTGGCGGAACCAAGGAACCTCTCTCTTCAAATCATTTTTAATTCTTAAAAATAAATTCCGGCTCATTCTAAACCGGGTACTAAATTGCACCTCGTTCTAAGTACACCCTTAGTCAAAGTAGTCTTTGTGTAGTAGTGTGTTAGCGGCCGTCCGATAACGATTAAGACGAGCACTTCGTTTTATAGGTTGTGAGGATTCAACCTCTTGATACCACTGAAGCGCCGTCGTTGAGAAAGCATGGAACATTATATTTCGGGCTTCGTCGCTTGAAGATGAAGACATTTTTATAAAAATAAGTATAAAGTTGTAAAAGAATAGTATGATTATTTGTGTAATTTATAGGTAAAGGAGATATATATTTATAGTGGGTTATTAATTTTTTTTTAATTTGACCATTGCAAACGGTCTTATTACCGTATACCATTTGAAAAATGTGCCTCTCCTATACGTGAAGAAGTTCACGCCTATGGCTCACGACTAACCCTGACTTGACGAGGGGGCGGTGTTACAAGGGGGTTCACGGCGTGAGGGGCTCTCACGCCTCACCCTCACTTGACCATACCACTTGCTCTTATAGATAATGTCATTTGTGCCTCGCTGTTGACGTCAACACTAGTTAAAAAATAATATATATATATATATATATATCTTTTTTAACTTTTTAAATTTCTTAATACTCTAAATTCATAAAATCTGATTTTATTTTATTTTTTAAATTTAATTTAATTTAATTACTTTTAATGCGTTAATATTTACACATATTTCGTTTCTCTCTTTCAACTTTTAAAATATCCTTCTTATAATGAAGTTACTTTTTCATGATTTCCGACCATACCGTCATGACATGTTTTTTTTATCTACGTTCATTGGCGTACCTAGTATGGTGTCGGCGGGTCGGCCGACACCGTTAAATTTTTGTTTTGTTTTGTTATATATATGGTATATTTTCGAGCGACCCCTATAAAATTTTGATACCGACCCCCATAAATATTTGACACCGACCTCAAGAAATATTTTTTTAGGATTATAGATTTTGTAAATAAAAACCAATTAAACCAAACCTTTAACCCTATAACAATTGACCCATAACCCTATAGATATAAAGACTGATAGCTACAAATTTCTCTAAGTACATATGCTGCGGACTCCACAATTTTGCTGCTAACCTACAAGTTGCTGCGGATAAGGCAAGTGCTGTGGATAGTTATGTTCTCCTGCTGATGAACAACTATGCTGTGGATTGCCTTATCTGCTGAAGTCCAAAGTTGCTGCTGATAGGCTTCTCAGCAGCATCAAACATTGATGCTGTTGATAGGCAAATCATCAGCAGCTTTGACTTTACTACTGACACCTCTGCTGCAACACTGACACATCTTTCAGCAGAAGGAATGTTATTGGTGCAGATGATTAAAGAGAAAGCTACTACTTCTGAAGTCTTATGCAAAGATTCCTAAGAAGACTTTTGACCTGAACCTTACTGTTTGCAGCAACTTGTCTTTTAGTTTTCTACCAATAGTAGTGTAACTTGTAACTGTCAAAGATCAACAACTTGTGTTTGATCTGATCGGTCTGTCTTGATTCTAAGTTCCTTTATATGTATTGTATCTTCCACTTGTATAAGTGTGCTTCCTTAGAGTTTTCTCTGTAACTTGTAAACTTTAAAGATTAATACAATTTACATTTATAAGTATTATCATTGTTTCTTGTTTACATTGTATAGTTGTTATTGTTTCCGCCAATATCAACTAGAACAGAACCATCTTGTAAACACCGATCCTACAAGTGGTATCAGAGCTTTGGCTCTCAGATTAAACAAACTCACACTTGTTTAATCACTCTTTGGTTCTGTTCATTATCTCTTTGCTAAACACCATCTATCTAGAAGCATGGCACAAAACACTGGATTCGATGATACTGGAAGCCTCAACAGACCACCAAGACAAGTGTCTGGAGAAGGCTATGACATGTGGAAAAACAGAATGTAAAGTTTCTTCTGTTATCAAGAATATGGAATGTGGAGATCAATAAAAGATGGTCCGTATGTACCCATGGTGGCCTCTGCTGATTCCGGAGGTCCATCAGTTCCCAAAGAAGCTTCAAAGTACTCAGAGGAAGACATTAAGAAGATGGATGTAGATTTTAAAGCTTTGGGAGCCATTCAGATGTGCTTACCAAACGAAGTTTTCCATAACTTCAGAGAATACAAGACTGTCAAGGAGCTATGGGAAGATCTTGAGAAGATGTTTGCTGGATCTGTAGAGGTGAAGGATAATAGAAGAGACATCTTGAAGCAACAATATAAAAACTTTGTCTGGAAGGAAGGTGAGTCTCTTACTGTTCTATACAACAGGTACACCTATCTTGTGGGACAGCTACAATGCTCTAAAGTGAAGCTAAAGAATGAAGACATTGTCAAAAAGTTTATCAGATCTCTTCCTAGTTGCTGGACACTCTATACCGTGTCAATTAGAAGGACTGAAAACCTGAAGACTTTGCAGATGACTGAGCTGCTTGGTATGCTCAAGACATATGAATTAGAAATGATTCAAGCAAAAGAAAGAAGCTCAGGTCATTCAACAGCCTCATCATCCACCACCACTTCTTCTGCATTACACTCTTACCACTCAGTTCCAAGGTCAAGCAACTACTATCCTCCCATTGTTACCCATACACAGACTCCCAACTCACAATCAAACAACTTACCATTTCTCCTTGAAGCCCCACCTCAAACAAACTCTGTTGCTTTTGTATCTGAGAACCCAAGCAACATGTCATTTATCAAATAAGATCTGAGTGTTTTCATCCAGATGATTTAGAAGAAATGGACATACAACACTCTTATGTCATGTTATCTCTCAGAGCTAAACGATTCTACTCTAGAACTAGAAGACCCATTCCATGCAACAACTCTAACACTAGAGTAGGGTTGGACAAAAGCAAGCTTAGATGTTACAACTGCAACCAACTTGGTTACTTTGCCAGAGAATGCAAGGCACCAAAGGCGAATCCAGCTGCTGCACAACCAAGATAAGCTCATCAAGGTCAAGCAAGTCAAGGTAACACCCCTCCTGCTCAAACTGCAGCTTGTGCAGCTGTTGGAACAACTGAGTTTGACTGGAGCTTTCAGTATGAGGATCTTCCTGCCAACAACCACGCACTCATGGCAGACACAATAGAGATACCACCTTAGGTATATGAACACCTTTGTTCTCAAGCTCGTATTGATAAGGTTCTAGGATACAGAAAGCATAACCAAAACCTTATAGATCAAAATGAAGAGTTTCACCAAATGAAATCTGAATTCAAAAAGGTTGAAAACAGTTACAAAGAAAAGATTAACTGTTTAAAGAAATAGATTTCATCATTAAAACATGAACAAACAAATCTTGAAACTCAGATTGATTATCTTTTGGTTAAGTTCAAAGCTACAAGAGCTGAGTTGGCAAACCAAAAGGTCCATGTTGACAAGTATGAATTTGCATCCAAAAGGCTGCAAAGACTTTTGAATGCTCAAATTCATGAAAAGTTGATTGCTGGTATTGGGTTTCAAGCTGAAAAACCCTACAATGTTGTACCTCCACCTGCTGACTATGTAGCCATCCATGAACCAAACTTCAATCTCTCAAACCTTGAGCATGCAAATCGAAACCTTGATCCTTCCAAGGAAGAACTATTTGTGCAAGAATACAGTACCCCATCTGAAGCTGAGTCCACATGCTTAGAATCAACTAAAACCAGTGAAGCTCCATTACTCCCTACCAATGAAGTCATTCTTAAAACTACCAAATCTGGTAGAGTAATTCAAACAAATGGTCCAAGCCCTTTCACTCCTTCAATACCAGTACCTCAATTTACCAAACATATCAAAATTAGCTATCCTCCTAAAGGAAGAAAGTTAATTGTTGAAAAGGGACAATCTTCAACCTCCACCAATCTCCAAGCAAAATCCATCCAACCCAGGAAGGTGTTTGACATTTGTCATGCACCTAGAGAGAGAGAGCTCCATATGTTCAAAAGACATTGGAGGAAGCCACCTTTGAGCACAACAAAGCTCATCCCTGGAATTTTAAAGATCTATTCAAGAGAAAAGACTGTGTACTTTCAAAGGGATACACTGGCTAAATCATGCTTTGTCTGTGGCAAATACAAGCATACTGCTAGCAGCTGCTTCTATTACCTTCAGCAGTAAAGAAATCTCAAGCAAATTGCTTTTGAGAAAACAAAGAAAAACAAGAAGGTAAGAAGCTATGAAGCCAAGACATCTCACTTCAGAAAGTCTCTCTTTCCTCCAAGGAAGCAGCTCCCAAAACCTCAACAATCCTGCATCATATGTGGTGAATCAGACCACTTTGCTGCAGATTGTAAGTTCAATCCTTTCAACCAGATCTTTCAACCAACTTCCACAATAGTTCAAACTACTCCAAAACAAAAGCCACTCTATAGAAGAATTCCCACAGAGAAACCTACTTTTAATAGAAAGGTAAAGAAGGAGAAGCATGTATCTGTTGAACAATCAACAGCCAGCAAAAATGCTGCTGATCATTTGAAGCTGAAAAACATGAAGCCCAAACCCAAGTCTTCAGCAGCAATCAAATCTGCTGCTGACCAGTTAAAGCCATCAGCAACAATCAAGTTTGCTACGGATCAGCCAAAACCTTCAACAATAAAATTTGCTGCTGATAAAGCAAAGCCATCAGTAGCCAAAGCCACATCTGCTGCTGATAGAGTAAAAAGGTATGGAAAACCATCTCAACAATGGAAAGCCAAATCCACAGTCCCTCAAAGCATAATCATTGGTTCCATTGAATGCAATCACACAAATCTTGATTTAAAGACACACTCACCCAAGTTTACAAGCTCTTGGGTTCCTCCCTATAACTAGATCTCTCTAATGTACAGGGATAACCAGGTCACAAGGATAACACATGGGTTGTAGACAGTGGTTGTTCCAGGCACATGACAGGCAACAGATCCATCCTCTCTAACTTTAGATATTTCAATGGAGGATATGTTGCCTTTGGGAGTGATTCAAAAGGAGGGTCTATAACTGTAGGTCCCGGGATCCTCGTCGCACAGCGGAAATAACACGGACCTGTTCTGTGATTTGTGTGGGAACCAAGAAACGAGTCAGAGAAACACGAACAAAGACAAAAGATAATGAAACGAAACGTAATCCATAACAAAGAAGTCATCCCGTATTACAGACTACATACCGAAGGAGCACATATCTCTCATCTAAGCTCACGGTCTAGGGGTCGGGAGAGCTCGTCCCGACCCGGACACCTCTCAACGAGTTCCAGAGTTCCACCTACAAATGAAGACAAGTCTTTTATTTATAGGGGCAGGAACACTACCTGCGTACTTGACAAGTACGCAAGGCTGCCTTGCGTACTTGTCAAGTACGCATGGTTTGGTCATGCGTACTTGACAAGTACGCAAGACAAAAGCCTTGCGTACTTACTAAGTACGCAGGACCAAACTGGTGTGCGGGCTAAGTACTCAGGAACACCCTCCTACGTACTAGCCACGTACACCGATACATAGAATTTAATCTATAGTTACAAAACATGCTTCTACAATAACTGGACAAGGAACTGTGTCCAATGAAAGAATAAGCATTGAAAAAGTAAATTTTGTCAAAGAATTGGAATTCAATCTCATGAATGTGTCTCAGGTATGTGATCAAAAGCATTAGATGCTTTTTACAGACAAAGAATGTTTTGTGCTCTCCCCTAGCTTAAACAAATCTCCTCCAGAGGAGATTTTATTGACTCCTCAAAGAAAAGATAACCTATATGTGCTTGACATGAATGAAGTCACTCCATCTGGCAGTGTATCTTGTTTTCTTTCCAAGGCATCAGTTGATGAATCAGCTATCTGGCACAGAAGATTAACCGATGTTAATGTAAAGACTATCAACAAGTTGGTAAAGGGAAATCTTGTCAGAGGTATTCCTGACAAGGAATTTCAACTTCAAGATCGCTGCATTGCATGCCTGAAGGGGAAGCAACACAAGAGTTCTCACAAGCCCAAGACATTGAATTCAAATGACACTCCACTACAGCTGCTGCATATGGATCTTTTTGGTCCTATAAATGTCATGTCTGTCACACCCGTAACACAGGACAATCATCTACTAGAGTAGTACCTCCAACATATATGTTCTCAAGTAAGAGCATTCCGTTTGTCAGATAACTACATACCGGTTGAAAGTCGCCTTCTAGTTACAGTGACGTTGATAACAAAAACACGCAGCGGAAGACTTAACAACATAACTTATTTCATTTCATAATATAAAGTTTGTACAAAAGGGACTGACTGGCAAAACTCAATACAATCAAACTCTGGACTTATAGCTCACGAAGAATCATGCCAATCACTCAGCCTTATGGTCACCCAAGGACCTGCCATCAGTCACCCCTATTTCCAACTTTTGTACATCTCCTAGAATGCCATCTACTAGCTAGGGTTCACCGGTGCTCAAAAACATTTGAAAACATTTTTGGATCAGCTTACGTGTATCCCGAATCAAGGATGAAGGCCCCACATGGGTCTTTCAACCATCCTCTCCAACCCATCACCCAGAATCGCCCTTAGATTCTCGGGTCTAAAACATACATATATACAGGAACCCTCCCGACTTGCTGGTCCCATACGTACCAGAACTAAGATAAGAGGATCAGTCTTGTCCCTGGGTCCCCCTCAACCAATGGCCACAATAAGTACTTATTATAGGATATATGCACGGATAGTGTTGGGATCTCAGATACAAAATCAATTACAAAACATTTCATGGAGCACCGTTTAGAGGAACTCACCTCAACCAAAACCTCCTCCTGTATTTAATATAACAATCAACACTTCAACAAAATCCTAGATCATGTCCGACATTATCATAATCATTATTCCTATCTTAGGTTTACACAAAGAAGCCTCAGGGTGTTCAGAAACCTTACCTCGGCACTATCTACGGCTATTTGCGGACGAAATATCAGACTCTCTAGAGTGGACCAGGATCTCGGGAATCGGGCTACCAGAGCTTATGTGTGTTTTGTAATGTGTTTGTGAGTGTGGAATGAGCTGAGATTGTTCACCTATTTAAAGGGTGAACTTCGGGTCGATGTCGGACCGACATCCAGATTCATATCGGTCCGATATCCCCTTCGGACCGACATACAAACCATGTCGGTCCGACATCAAGCTGAGTCATCAGCTGAGTCATCGGACACGCGCTGGCCCCCGGGTCTTTGCTTCCTCCACACATGTCGGACCGACAAGGGGATATGATGTCGGTCCGACATCCGCTTCATTCTCAGATTTTTCATTTTTGTCCCTCAACTTTGGAAATTTACAGTTTAAACCCTGAACTTTGACTTTTGACATTTTTAGCCATTATTTTACTTGGGAATTATCTGGGCATTACAAATCTCCCCTCCTTAAAAAATTTTCGTCCCCAAAATTCAAGATCAGCCAAATAGATGAGGATACTTAGCCTTCATCTGTTATGTTAATTCCCACGTTTTTTCGGCACCCTCCCGACCTTGCCACTGTACCAATACCATTGGTATAATTTTCTTTCTGAGCTTTCGATCTTGAGTTCCTAAGATCTTAACGGGTTGCTCGATAAATTGGAGTTTATCATCGACATGAACATCATCTAACGAGATTGCCTGATCGGGGTCTTCTAAGCACTTGCGTAAACATGATACGTGAAACGTGTTATGAATACTTTGCAATGCTTCAGGCAATTCGAGTTTGTATGCTAAAGCTCAAACTCTTTCTATGATGTTATAAGGTCCAATATACCTTGGGCCTAACTTTCCACGTTTCCTGAAACGTACAACACCTTTTCAAGGTGATACTTTTAACATGTCGTAATCACCAACTTGGAATTCTAATGGTCGTCGGCGTCTATCTGCATAACTCTTTTTTCGATCTTGTGCAACTTTTAATCTTTGTTTAATCTAGATTATCTTATCAGTTGTCTCCTGTAATATTTCTGGTCTAGATAGTTGGCTATCTCCAACTTCAGTCCAACAAATTGGAGTTCTGCACTTTCTATCGTATAGTGCTTCAAACAATGCAACTTTTATACTTGAATGATAGTTGTTGTAAGAAAATTCTATTAGTGGAAGATGATTATCCCAGCTACCTCCAAATTCTATTGCGCAAGCCCTCAGCATATCCTCTAAGGTTTGAATTGTCCTTTCACTTTGTCCATCAGTTTGAGGATGATATGCTGTACTCATATTGATTCGAGTTCCCAACTCTTTCTGGAAACTAGTCCAGAATTTGGAAGTGAACCAACTATCTATATCAAAGATAATAGATAGTGGTATACCATGGCGGCTTACGATCTCGCTGATGTAGAGTCGGACAAGTTTATCCATTGAATAATTCTCACTGATAGGGATAAAATGTGCCTATTTAGTTAGTTTATCATCTACAACCCAAATGGCATCATGCCCTTTCTGGGTTCTCGGCAGTTTTGTAACGAAGTCCATAGTAATCCTATCCCATTTCCACACAGTTATCTCCAAGTGTTGTAGTTGACCTGCGGGTTTCTGATGTTCAATTTTGACTTGGAGACAAGTCAAACATTTCTCTATATTGAGCTATGGATCTCTTCATGTTTGGCCACCAGAACTGAGTCTTTAAATCTTTGTACATCTTATTAGCTTCGGGATGTATCGAGTATTTGGATCGGTGAGCTTCATCCATCACCTTTGTTTGGATATCACCAATCCTAGGAATCCAAATTCTATTTTCAAATCGTAAGATTCCATCATCGCCTTTGGTTAGTAATTTCTCTTTACCAACCATGCGTTCTTTCTTGATGTTATCTTCTTGTAGTGCTTGAGTTTGAATTTCCTTGACTTGTCCCATCCAATCTACTCTGACTTCTAATCTTAAGGCTCTTATCTTAATAGACTTGACCCTCTCCTTCCGACTTAGAGCATCTGCCACAACATTGGCTTTCCCGGGATGGTATTTGATCTCACAGTCATAATCGTTAATGAGTTCCATCCATCTCCTTTGTCTCATATTCAAATCCTTCTGATTGAATATATGCTGGAGATTTTGATGGTCTGTATATATCACACACTTAGTACCATATAGATAGTGTCTCCAAAATTTTAGAACAAACACTATAGCACCAAGTTCCAGATCATGTGTGGTATAGTTCTTCTCCTGAATCTTAAGTTGTCATGATACGTAGGCTATAACCTTTTCTTGCTGCATCAATACACAACCTAGACCAATTCGGGAAGCATCACAATAAATGATGAAGTCATCATTCCCTTCGGGTAATGCTAAGATTGGTGCTGAACTAAGTTTCTGCTTAAGGGTTTGAAACGCTTCTTCTTGCTTCTGACTCCATTCAAATTTTACCGCTTTCTGAGTCAAAGTGGTTAATGGAGTAGCAATCTTGGAGAAATCTTGTATGAACCTTCGGTAGTATTCGGCTAGACCAAGGAAACTTCGAACTTCTGTTGGCGATTTTGGAGTTTCCCATTTCATAACGACTTCAATCTTGGCTGGATCTACTTGAATTCCCTCTTGGTTTATGACATGCCCTAAGAATTGTACTTCTTGTTTCCAAAACTCGCATTTGGAAAACTTAGCGTACAACTTCTCTTTTCTAAGGGTTTCCAGGATTATCTGAAGATGTTGAGCATGATCTTCCTGAGTTTGGGAATATATAAGGATATCGTCTATGAACACTATAACGAATTTATCCAAGAATGGTTTACAATCTCAGTTCATTAGGTCCATAAATGTTACGGGAGCATTTGTTAGACCAAATGACATAACTAGGAATTCGTGGTGTCCATATCGGGTTCTAAAGGCAGTCTTAAGTACATCTTCTTCCTGTACCTTTAACTGATGATATCCAGATCTAAGATCTATTTTCGAGAAGTATTTAGCCCCTTGTAACTGATCGAACAAATCATCTATTCTAGGAAATGGATATTTGTTCTTTATAGTAAGCTTATTTAATTCCCGATAATCTATGCACATCCGCATACTTTCGTCTTTCTTCTTGACAAACAAGACTGGTGCTCCCCATGGTGAAGTACTTGGATGTATGAAACCTCTGTCTAATAACTCTTGAATCTGCTTCATCAACTCTTTCAATTCGGAAGGTGCAAGACGATATGGTGACTTAGCCACGGGTTTGGCTCCGGGTATGAGTTCTATTCGGAATTCGATTTGTCTATCCGGTGGTAGACCAGGTAATTCTTCCGGAAATACATCCGGGTGATTACATACTACAGGAATATCCGCAATCTGTCGTTCGGGTTTAGAGTCTAAAGCATAAACTACAAATATACTACATCCTGTATTCATACATTTCTTAGCCTTAGCTACATAAATCGTTTCTATCTTATTCTCATCACTATCGGATTGTATCAACATAGACTTTCCGTTAGGCCTATCAATCCTAACAGTCTGTTGATCACAATCAATCTGAGAATGGCATTGGTTCAATCAATCCATTCCAATGATAACATCATACTTGCTTATATTTATTGGCATCAATTCAATCACTGAATTCTCATTGCCCAGAGTCATCTTGCAATTCACATACGATTCAGTTATCCTAATCTGCTCACCACTTGTTGTCTCAACTACGTAAGCACCCTCAAGTGGAGTAGGTTTTATGCCTAAATACAAACTAAAGGCATCGGAAACAAAACTTCTACTTGCTCATGTATCAAATAGAATCTGAGCATAAATATCATTAATTAGAAACGTACCAGCTACCACTTTGGTATTGTCGTTCCTTCTCCCTTCTCCTATTACAAACACCCGACCTTTAGCCCCTTCTCCGGGCTTTTGTTGTACGGTTTGGTATAATTCCTTGCTAGATGTCCCATCTCATTACCGTTGAAACATCTAAGAGAAGGACAAGATATTGCTACATGTCCGTCCTTTTGCATTTGTAGCACCTTATTTCATGAGGGTTTCTCACTGGGTTGTTTCCCTGTCTCCTAGGGAACTTAAAGTTTCTCGGCTTAAACCGGTACATCACCTCCTCGCTCTTCCTCTTTGTTTCTACAGGTTTTACCTCTACTATATTTTCGGCCTTATCCTTGGCATCTTGAGCTGCCACATCATCATAAACCGTGGCACTCAATGCCAAGGCTGAATCCATTGTTTGTGGTGCAACGGTTTTCACCAAAGTTCGCACCTTGAGAGGCAAACCTTTGATAAAATGTTTGTTTCTTTGGGGTTCGGGTGTTACCAGATGTGGCACCAGTTTTGACATCTCGTCAAACTTAATTGCATATTCCTGATGTGTCATAGTTCCAGCCTCCAAACACTGAAAGTCCTCCTCCAGTTTACCTAGTTCATTCTGAGGACAAAATCGTTGCATAATCAGTTACTTGAATTCGTTCCATTTCATACTTTCCAATGCTTGTTCTCCTCTAGCTTGCTTCACAGACTCCCACCAGTCTAGAGCAGTGGTTTCAAAAGAATTGGCAGCAAACTTGACTGCCTGATTATCTCTACATTCACTCAGTTTGATCACAACTTCCATCTTTATGATCCACAGATTAGTATCAATGGCTCCCTTCTTGCCATCAAATGGCTTGGGTTTACAGCCTTCAAAGGATTTGTAATTGCATCCTTCACGATTCTCAGTTCTTGTTACTGGGCTAGTATTAGCTCCTCCGTTGGTCTTATTGTTTCCTCCTCCAGCCATGCCAGTACCCATTCTCCATGAAAGAACTTCATCCAGTAGTCCAGGTAGGGTGTTTCGTAAGGCCTTAGTTACTTCACTGGCCACAACATCTTGAAACTGGGTTTCAGACATGACTACTTCTTCAACATGAGGACCATCATTATTGTTATTCTAATTTGTTTCTTGTTGGTCGTTAGTATCAGTGTTAATTTCAGCCTGCCTACGACTCCTAGTACCTGGAGTTCGACATCTTCCTCTACCTCTTCCTCGTCCAACCATTGTTACCTATACACACAGATGTATGACATCAGAATTCGTATAACCGGTTATGATCCAAAAAATCAGAAATTAAACACATTTGGCCAATAATGTACTTAATATCCGTTTTCTCGACATCTCATGTTATATTCATAATGATAATCCACATCTTAACTTATATCCTGTGGCATTCCAGCTATTTTCAAAGCTCTTAGTTTAAGTCTAGATACTAATCTTTCCTATTAGTATCTAAATTTCTTAAACTGTGGCTCTGATACCAACCTGTCACACTCGTAACACAGGACAGTCATCTACCAGAGTAGTACCTCCAACAGATATGTTCCCAGGTAAGAGCGACGGGTCTAGGAGAGATTTATACACCGCTCTTTCCTAGATAGAACATTCCGTTTGTCAGATAATTACATACCGGTTGAAAGTCGCCTTCTAGTTACAGCGACGTTGATAACAAAAACACGCAACGGAAGACTTAACTACATAACTTATTTCATTTCATAATATAAAGTTTATACAATAGGGACTGACTGGAAAAACTCAATACAATCAAACTCTGGACTTATAGCTCACGAAGAATCATGCCAATCACTCAGGCCTTGTGGTCACCCAAGGACCTGCCCTCAGACACCCCTATTTCCAACTTCTGTACATCTCCTGGAATGCCATCTACTAGCTAGGGTTCACCTGTGCTAAAAAAACATTTGAAAATATTTTAG
The DNA here is from genome assembly GCA_023525975.1 of Smallanthus sonchifolius. Lineage (NCBI taxonomy): Eukaryota > Viridiplantae > Streptophyta > Magnoliopsida > Asterales > Asteraceae > Smallanthus > Smallanthus sonchifolius. Next base: position 53,617,589 of record CM042043.1, on the reverse strand, counting down.
ATCAGCTTACGCTGGTGAGTTCATAAACAAAATCATTTTTACGTGTATCCCTGATCAAGGATGAAGGCCCCGCATGGGTCTTACAACCATCTTTTCCAAGCCATCACCCAGAATCGCCCTTAGATTCCCGGGTCTACAACATACATATATACAGGAACCCTCCTGGCTTGCTGGTCCCATACATACTAGAACTAAGACAAGAGGATCAGTCTTGTCCCTGGGTCCCCCTCAACCAATGGCCACAATAAGTACTTATTATAGGATATATGCACGGATAGTGTTGGGATCTCAGATACAAAATCATTTACAAAACATTTCATAGAGCACAATTTAGAGGAACTCACCTCAACCAGAACCTCCTCCTGTATTGAATATAACAATCAACACTTCAATAGAATCCTAGATCATGTCCGGCATTATCATTATCAATATTCCTATCTTAGGTTTAGACAAAGAAACCTCAGGGTGTTTAGAAACCTTACCTCGACACTATTTATGGCTATTTACGGATGAAATGCGAGAAACCGGACTCTCGGGAGTGGACCAGGACCTCAGGAATCGGGCTACCAGAGCTTATGTGTGTTTTGTAGTGTGTTTGTGAGTGTGGAATGAGCTGAGATCGTTCACCTATTTATAGGGTGAACTTCGGGTCGATGTCGGACCGACATCCAGAATCATATCGGTCCGACATCCCCTTATGTCGGCCTATTGACTTCGCCCATACGTATCGGATAGACATACAAACTATGTCGATCCGACATCAAGCTGAGTCATCAGCTGAGTCATCGGACACGCGCCGACCCCCGGTTCTTTGCTTCCTCTACACATGTCAGACCGACAAGGGGATAGGATGTCGGTCCGACATCCTCCTCATTCTCATTTTTTCATTTTTGTCCCTCAACTTTGGAAATTTACAGTTTAACCCCTGAACTTTGACTTTTGACATTTTTAGCCATTATTTTACTTGGGAATTATCTGGGCATTACAATGTCAATGGGCAAGAAGTCATACTGTCTGGTGATAACTGATGACTATACCAGATTCTCATGGGTATACTTCTTGATAACAAAAGATGAAACTGCTGAGATTCTTAAATCCTACATTCTTAGGGTGGAGAATCAAAGCAATCAGAAAGTCAAAGTCATAAGGTGTGATCAAGGTACAGAATTCAAGAACCAAACCTTGAACTGTATTTGTGAGAGCAAGGGCATAGAAAGGCAATACAGTTGTTTTGGGTAAAAATTAACAAGTCTAATTTTGTAACCAAACTTAGTTTGTGAGGTAGTGTGCTTGTAAAATCAATGAAAATCAATACAAAAATGCAAAGAGTGACACGGATGTTTACGAGGAAAGCCCTTGATCTTTAGGGATCGTCAGCATAAAATCTCGGGATGTGACAATCGTCCCCTGCCTCGTTTCTTCAATAAATGATAAAAATATTACAAGTGTTGAGCAGTATTGATCGAGCTGAGTGTGTTACAGAAGTGTTTACGAGTTTAGAAGCTAAGTGCGTAGTGAGATAATGTGCCTATTCGATCGATACTGCTGGAATAAATACAATGATAATGCTAACTAACTATCCGAAAATCCCGGGATAGACTAATTCTTCAAATATATCCGTTGCAAGTCACTCCACACGTCTTCAACACGTTCTCCTTGACTTCAGGAGCGATTCTTCAGGGATGACCTTGACTACACGTGTTTTACCTGCGTATTGGTTAAAATAATTGAAAGATAATAACGCTTAAATATTGAGTATACCGGAACCTATCATGATACCGAAGTACGTTGAAGATCGAGGATCGTGAGCTGTAAAATGACCCCTAACAATTGCCCCAAATTTAACAGCTATCAATCTTATCGACATCTGTAAAATTTTAAAAATCAAATAGGGAATAATGATAAGATTGCGAAAAGATCTTTGCGAAAACCAATGCGATTAAACTATCATTACTCCTTCTCTTTCATCCTCGTCTCTCCAAGCCATTGCAGGTAAAAATATTCATCTTCTGTGATTTTTGATTTCCTTCTTCTTTTTCATAATCATGGGCAAGAAAATGACCAGATCGGCTTCCTCCATTATCGTTGAAACGATAGAGGAGTTCACTGATCAGGGGATCCTTGATCACTCTGATCTTGAGCTCTGTTCTTTCACCGATTCGGAGATCAAACTTTTGAATCCAACAATGTTTTCCTTTAAAAAACCATATTCAGTCCTTTCGATCCTAGAACAAAAGCCAATTTGATTTCTGAAACTTGGGTTTGTTTCCATAGCTATCCTTTCACTTTGGGTCTGTCATATCCTTTTCCACCACTCATCACCAAGTTTTTTTAGCTCACCGGTCTCTGTTAATCCCAAATAATGCCGATGATTTGGAGGATTTTGGCTACCCTTGAAAGGCTGAATCGTTCACATTCTTTGACCATTGGTGTTCCTGAACTTGCCTCTGTCTATAATTTGAGAACCCATGGCGCTTCCCGCTTCATTCTTCAGCTCAAATCTGGGCAAACTCATTTAATCCCAAAAGCCACCCAAAATGATACTGACTGGAAGGGGAAGTTCTTCTTTGTAAGGAGAGATTCGATCCCCGGTGGGAAAAGTCTGCCGCTTGAATGGGTTAAGAAGGGTAGGAAACAGTTAGGATTCCTGCAATTTTATTTTATTCTCTCCCTGTTGATTGTAATTTCTTTTTTTATTCTTGTGCAACTCCAAAATTTGACGAACTGGTACCTGCAAGAAGTGATATAGACAAAAGGATTGAAGCATTATTGGAAATACCTATGGGAGAGAGATCATTTCGTCTTGAATCTGCCGTTAGTCAAGCAAGTCTTGAGACCCAGTTTCCTGAATCCGAGATGTCTTCAGGTAAACAATAGTCAGTATCTTTGTTTATATTCGTCATGATTCTGAATTGTTTTATTTCTGTGTATGAATCCCTAACTCAAACTCAGAGTTCACTTTGTCTGATCTTGATAGCCTTCTGTCTGGGGCTATCGTGGTTAAGAAGGAGGGTCCCACACCCGCAAGTGTCAAGCCTTGTGCCACTGTTCTCCGGTCCAAAGCTTCTAGAAGCAAGAAGAGGAAAACAGTAGATGTGCTGGACCTTGAATTCTTCGAGGGGATGGACTCTGCTGAGACCACCAAGAAGCTTCAGGGCTTGATGAATCTGGTAAGTATCCTCTTGGAATTTTCATGATTATTTCAGGATTCCAAATAATTAATTTTGCCAAATCTTGTAGGGTCTAGATAAGCTCTATGCCAACTTGTCTGGGGCAGAGAAGAGTGCTGAGGATGCTATAGAGAAAGCTAAGGATTTGAAGAAGATCTTTGCTGCCAAGAGCAAATATTTAGAGAATGAGATCCAGAGCCAGAAGAACAAGCTGCAGGATATCATAACCCAGTATGAGCTGAGGCTTCTACAGACTGTAGATGATGCCAAGAAATCCACGGCTAGGTCTATTCTTCAATCCAGGATTCAGATGGCAGAGCATGTTGCTGTTGAAGGTTTTGATCGTGCGTCCTGGGATCTTGAGGGATGACACTCTTCTCTGGCTAAGCTTGGAGGTGAAGCAGTGGATACTAGCAAGACTGCTGAGGATACTGGAGCTGCTGAGGGTGAGAAGCAGGTTGAACAGGGCGATAAAAGTAAGAATGCTGAGACCTGAGCCCTAGTGTTTGGCTATTTCTATTGGTTGACTTGTCTTGAAACAATTTCCTTTTATGTTTGTGGTTGATGAACAATTTATTTTTCCTTCTTTTGGGATCCCTGCTATGGGATAGATAATTTGATATTTTGTGATTCCGGGTGGATGGGTCTAGGTTTTGGATGAAGCCCGGATCACTTTTCTTTCCTGCACTATAAATATTAGTAGGTAGTTTATGACTATTTGCCATGTTTGGTTTTCTTTGATATGTTTTAGAAAATTAGGACCCTTAGATAATTAAAAGTTCGGAATACTTAGAAAAATAGGTTTGAACATATATTCGGGATACCGGATCCTTAATAGCAAACTCTCGAGTTTTTATCAGACTTAGACTTAAGAAAACATAATTTGGTTTTGATAAATGTTAAGTAAAAGTACCAAACGTATCATGACTTAGTCAGTCAGCTTTCAAATCTGAGAAATAAGTATCATATACCTTAGTTATGTATCAAGTGGGGTATATACACATACCGGATTATAGCATAGAGTCCAAAGTGTAACAACTATTAGTTGTCCCCAGTGTTGAGTCATGTTGTAGTCTTAGTAATTGATCTTCATGATGTTCACAAGTGTTTAATCTGTGACAATTTAGAATCGTGGGCTAAGCAAAAAACGTGGGCCAAGCAAGTAACGTGGGCTAAGCCAGTAATGTGGGCTAAGCCAAATATCATGGGCAAGGCCAATTCTGAGTTAGCATGAAAATGCTAAAAACCTTAGCTTTAACACGTAAGTGTTAAATGATCGGAGAAACTTGAGTAATAACGCGTCTGTTATATTCGCAGCACCCGATATATAGCCAACAATGGTGAAATTATCAGCCACTGTTACATGGACTGGTCGCACCACCTTGAACTATAATCGGATATCGTGCGCTCCTGGCGAGGTATATTAACCCAATACTTAGAAAGGCGAAAGCCGTTTAAACCTTCGATGTATATCAGGATACCCAAACTTAGGAGAGATGGCCAATCTCTATCTTCTTTCGGGATCCCTGGAGATGATTCCTACAAAACAGGAATCCTAGGTGAAGGTGGGTGTTAGCCTAGCTAACACCCCTCCGACGCTCAAGTCAGTAATTTAATAAAGAATAATCAAATATATAAAAATAATTATGGAAAGAGGACGTACCTTTTTAGTTAGAAAATAATTTCTAACTCACATGAAATAGGTTTTGAGATGGATGGCATTCTAGGATCTTGGCAGGATTTCTCCTTCCATAGTTGCCAGCCAATACGCACCTTTGCCTGCTTCCGAATCAATCAAGTATGGGCCTTCCCACTTTGGTGCAAGCTTTCCATCACTGGGATTGGTTGTGTTTTGGAATGCCTTTCTCAGTACTAAGTCACCCACTTGGAATCTCTTGGTCCTTATACTCTTGTTGTATGACCTTGCTATCCTCTGCTGGTAAACTGCTATACGAACCTTAGCGAGATCCTTGAGCTCATCTACGGTGTCAAGATCCTGAGCGAGGGCTTCGTTGTTGGATTCTGGAGTTTGAAGATTGGTTCTGGCAGTAGGGATAACCATCTCCGTAGGAATAATTGCTTCAGTTCCAAACACCAAAGAAAATGGAGTTTGTCTTGTAGCATTTTTTACGGTTATTCTATCTGCCCAAAGTACAAAAGGTAGCTCTTCAGCCCATCGTCCTTTCTTTGCTCCCAATCTTTTCTTTATGTTGTTGATGATGATCTTGTTGCTTGACTCCGCCTATCCATTGGCTTGAGGATGCACAGGGGTGGAAGTTATCATTTTAATCCCCCAACTAGCACAAAAGTTAGTTGTCTTTTTGTCGATGAATTGAGACCCATTTTCGCATACTATCTCGGTGCGGGATCCTAAATCTTATCAGGATATTGCGCTTGATGAAGGAGATAACTTCCTTTTCTCTTACTTGGACAAATGCCTCAGCTTTGATCCATTTTGAGAAGTAGTCGGTCATTGCTAGCATGAATACTTTTCCTCCTGGTGCCTTGGGGAGTTTGCCGACTATATCCATTCCCCACTTCATAAACGATCAAGGAGAGATTACTGGATACAATGGCTCTGCTGGTTGGTGAAGTATATTGCTGTGTCTTTGGCAGGCATCACACTTTTCAGAATAGGTTATAACGTCTTTCCTCATTGTAGGCCAGTAGTATCCTGTCCTCAGGATCTTTGAAAATAGCGCCCTGCCTGCAATGTGATTTCTTCAATCTTCTTCGTGTATGTCTTTGAGAACCTCAAATGCTTTAGGATCCTCTAAACATCTTAAATATGGGCCTACAATAGATTTCCTGTACAAGACATCATGTAAAATTACAAAGCAAGACACCCTCATGCGAAAAGCCCTGTGGTTCTTTTCGTCACTCGGGATTTCTCCATCGTGTAAATATTTTTTAATAGGTAAAGTCCAGGATTCCGGACTGGGCCTCGAATCCTGAATATCTATTTCTTCTGCATTTGACACTTCGTTTGGGTTTTTGATTGCTGGACTCAGGATTTGTATGATCAGTATCCTGTCTCCTTCTGGTATCTTGAGAGCCGAAGCGAGGTTCGCTAACACATCAGCTTCAGAGTTGTCTTCTCCTGGCACCTGATTTATATCAAACATATCGAACTTCACAGATAATTGTTTAACTATTTCCAGATACTTGGCTAGTCTTTCACCTTTCAGTGCATACGAGCTATTAAAATGGTTAGCGATTAACAAAGAGTCAACATATACTTGAAGATACATGATTTTCATATCCCAAGCTAATTTCAAGCCAGCTATCAGAGCTTCATACTCAGCTTCGTTATTGTTCGCTTGGAACTTACAACTTATAGATTAGGGTATTATGTCCCCTTGTGGTGATTTCATCATGATCCCTAGACCCGTTCCTCTAACATTTGATGCCCCGTCGGTGTATAGGATCCATTTATCCTTGGATTCCTCTAACTGCCGAAATTCAATGTCTGCTTTATGCGGTATATCACTGCTGAAATCAGCCACAAAATCTGTGAGTGCCTGTGATTTTATCGCTGTTTTGGGCTCATATACGAGATCATATACGCTGAGCTTGACCGACCATTTTGCCATCCTTAATAGGATAATTAGTCTTTACGTGAATAGTGTGTGGTTCAAAATAATGTCTAAGTTTAGTGGATGCCATTATTAAAGCCAATATTAATTTTCCAAGATGAGAATACCTGGTTTCTGTCGGGAGTAGGCTTTTACTTACATAATATACCAGATGTTGCTGGCCTTCATAATCATTAACTAGGACAACGCTCACTGAGTTTCCAGATATAAGGATAATGGTTCTCCATCTTCTGGTTTCATCAATAGAGGAGCAGTTGACAAGTACTCCTTTAATGATTGGAGTGCTTGCTCATGCTTCTCTTCCCATTCGAACCTCTTGTTATTTTTCAGGATGTCATAGAATTCCCTAAATCTTTTCGAGGATCTTGAAATGAATCTGTTAAGTGCTGCTACTCTGCCAGTCAGTCTCTGGACATCCTTGGTGTTTGCTGGGGATTTCAAATTGATTATTGCTTTGATCTGTTCTGGACTGGCCTCTATTCCTCTCTTGGTCACCATGTATCCCAAGAATTTTCGTGCCCCCACTCCAAAGTGGCATTTGGACGGGTTCAGCTTCATGTTATACTTATCCAGAATGTCAAATGGTTCCCTGAGATACCTGAGATGATCTTCAGCTTTCTTTGATTTAACCACCATATCATCTATGTAGACTTCCATGGTGTCCCTTAGCCTGTCTTTAAACATCATGTTCACCAGCCTTTGATATGTTGCACCTGCATTTTTCGAACCAAAAGGCATGGCAATATAGCAGTATATACCTGTCGGAGTCATGAATGCAGTATCCTCCTTGTCTGAGGGTTTGATCTGGATTTGTTGGAATCCTGATGAAGCATCCATTAACGTTAGCATCTCGTGGCCTGCTGTAGCATCAACCATTGAGTCTATGTGTGGCAATGGAAATGGATCTTTCGGACATGCTTTGTTTAAGTCTGTGAAGTCTACACAAACTCTCCATTTTCCATTCTTCTTTTGGACCACTACCACGTTAGCTAGCCATCTTGGGAATTTTACTTCCCTTATCATCCCTGTTTTTAGTAGTCTTTCAACTTCCTCTTGTATCACTGCGTTTCTTTCTGGAGCAAACTTCCTTCTCTTTTGATGTATAGGCCTGAAACTGTTATCAAGACCTAGTTTATGTGTAATAACGTTTTTAGAGATACCTGTCATGTCTTCATGCTTCCAGGCGAAAGTTGAAGTTCTACTCTTTAGCAATTCTACAAGATCTTGTTCAATATCCTTGGGGATATTGGTTCCAATAAGTGCCTTGACATCAGGATCCTTAGCACTCAGGGATACCTCTTTCACATCCTGCTCCTTGGTCTCCTGTATGTCTCGGGCTTGCTTCTTTAATTGCTATGCTTGCCTGGTCTTGGCGGAAGCCTTCATTAAAGAGGTGTGACAGTCCTTCACATCTTGTTGATCGTTGTTGATCTTTACTAGCCCCCAAGGGGTAGGCATCTTGACACATTAGTGATATGTCGAAGGTACCGCTTTCATGTCGTGTATCCAGTGTCTCCCTAGAATAATATTATAACAAGATAACGAATCTATTACACAAAATTTTTGTATAGTGTTTACCCCCTCGATATATATCGGAAGCTTTATCTCTCCGACTGTGTTCTTGACCTCTCCGGTGAATCCTATTAGTACCGTAGTCTTGGGGATAATTTCAAAATCTGGGATCCCCATTCTTTTTATGACATCATGCTGATTGATGTTCGATGAGCTTCCTACGTCTATCAGTATCCTTCTTATGAAGTGATTGGCGATATACATAGTGATCACCAGTCCATCATGATGAGGATCCTGCACGTTATCCCTGTCATCTTCATCGAAAGATATCACCTTTTCTTCAGTCAGGCTAGAGGTTTTGATAGGCTTGTCCCCTCTTTCTGTCTTTGCTTCCTTGGCATTTCTTTTTACTGCAGAATAAGAAGTACCCAAATGTCAGATCCACCAGATATGAAACCTATTACCTTAGCATCTGGAGGCGGGGATTTTGCTCTTTGTGGGATCATGTCTTGATCCTTAGTCTTATTCTTTCCTTTGCCTAGGAATTCTTTGAGATACCCCTTGCTTAATAGGTAGCTTATCTCTTTGCGCAGGGCAATGCAATCTTCAGTCACATGGCCAAAGTCCTCATGGAAAGCACACCATTTGGACTTGTCCTTTCCTTCGGTATTCCTGTCAAATTTGCGAGGCCACCTAACCTTGTCTCCGAGATCCTGCATGGCATATAACAAACCAATTGTGTCAAGTGAAAAACAGTGTTCAGACAACTTAGGATATTCTTTCTCTTCCTCGTCATCCTCCACAGCGTTCACCCTATGATTATCAGGTTTAGCATACGGTTTGGATCTGTATGGCTTGAAGGGTGCAGACTCAGTCTTTCGGTTAGGCTGAGTATAACTGGATGGAGCTTCTGCTCTTTGTTGGATTTTCTTGTCATCCTCGAGCCTGATAAATCTTAATGCCATGTTCCTGACTTCGTCAAGATTCCTGCAAGGATTCATGACAAGGTCTTCATAGAATTGAGAGTCTTTCCTTAATCCCATCTTAAATGCTTGGACTGCAGTGGCAACGTCCAGGTTCGAGATGTCCAAGGATTCTCGGTCAAATTTGCTGACATAGTCTCGGAGTGATTCTCCGAGATTCTGAATTACCCTGTACAAGTCACTTGTTAACCTTTCAAAAGTTCTACTGCAAGAAAATTGATTGGTAAACAGATTAATCAAATGAGAAAATGAAGTAATAGAATATGGAGGAACATTAAGTAGCCATTTTAAGGCTGATCCTGTTAAAGTAGAGCCAAAGCCTTTGCACAGACAAGCTTCCTTCAGGTCCAGAGGTATGGGGTTAATCTCCATTCTTTCCCTGTATTGCGCGACATGCTCCTCAGGATCTGTAGTTCCGTCATAAAGCTTCATGTTGGGAGTCTGAAAGCGTTTAGGGATCTCTGCATCGCATATGGGATGGGCAAATCTGGAGATACTGTGACTGGTAGTGGATATCTCGGATATAGGCTGGACCACGCCTGGTACACTAGAGATCATCTCCCTCAGCTTCTTCAGTTCTTTAGCCATGGATGGAGTAATCCTGTATCCTGTACAGATTCATTAGTATTGAAAAATCTATTGAAAGTGTGACCCATGTCAGGATTTTCAGATGATGATCCTGGAGTAAATCCAAGATCCTAACTCGTAGTAATTCTGACAGCCGGAGTTGGTCCAACAGTAGTGATCCCGGTGTACATTGGAAAAAAGTCTCCCTTATGGACTCCTGAGGATCCTGAATAATCAAAATCCAAGATCCTTGGTTGCAACGGGGTCTTCACTTCCACTGGTTTCTTTGATTCTTTGATCCTTTCAATCTCTCGAAACAGCATCAGGTTAGTCTTCCTCTGCTGCTCCATTTGCTGCTTTACTTCTGAGAACATTTTGAGAATCTCGTCGTTTGAAGCAAGCACAGGGGTGCAAGCGGATTTTCGGATCCTGAAAAACCCGCAGGAGTATTTTTCTTCTGTAGATTATCATTCTTTTTCTGGAATGACGGAGGAGGAGGAGGAGGAGGAACAGGGTTGATGTGACATTTTGGGTTTTTATTCACGTTTTTATAACATATGTCATGTAATCATTTTCTATTCAATGAAATGCAAGTGTTTTTATTTAATTTTTGTACAAAGTATATATTTTTAATTTACGAATTTAAAATAATTAAAATTTTATAAGTTTTAAACTTATATAAAATTTTATAAAAATCTAAATTTAAAAGATTCATAACATAAATATGATAATCCATCTAAATAATAATTAACTTTTATAAAAATATATTTATAATAACAATATAAGTTTATAAAATATAATTGAAATTAAAAAGAAATCTAATTAATTATTTTTATAAAAGTTAAAGGTCTGTTTTGAAAATAATTAAACTACAAGGTTTTAAAACAGAAATCAGTTAAGGGACTAAATGTGGACAAATCAAACCACAAGGACTCATCCGTAATTATCTCAGAGACCAAATAGATTCAAAAGTAAAGTCCAGGGACCAAAATTGCCAAATCCCAATTCGCGTTTCCGGTCGTCTCCCCAATTGACCGGCGGTCCAAGCCATTTTCCGGCGACTCCTCGACAAGCCTGTTCCCTGCACCTCGACAGCCGAAAAGAGTCTCTCTGACCTCGTCGTCCCCATGCGAACAAAAGCCCTCGACCAATTTGTCGTTTAAACATACGAAAAGTCTAATCGTGTCTGTGGCCGAAAGTCCACGCCACGAATTCTGCCTCGACAAGAAACCTCCACGCCTGAAAGATGGCTCGACAGTTTCGTCTCGTCCAGACGAGTGTCTGGACATGCTCAATTGCTTGTCTCATTATCGGGATCGAGCTCGGCTATAAATAGCCATTACCGGCCATCCCCTCTTCACCCACTCTCACTCAAAGTTGAAACTACCATTGTGTTCGTCGCCTCTGAGTGAAGCTGTGACCAGATTCTTAGAGCCCAATTCCATCCCGAAGCATGAATTCCCATTCTTGATATTCTCGGATTAAAAGCTCTGCCGTTCGACCCTTTGCGACCAAGTAAGAATCCTCAAACCCGTTCCTTTACCTTCTGTTATCGTCAGGCAAGCTATTCCAATCGAAGTCACGACCTCAAGGCCTTGAGTTACCGGGCAAACCAGTGTTTTCGGACACGGTTTGCCGGTTGCCGAGAACCAGCGACCAGCTTTGCGTGTATGTTTATAAATTAAATGATACACACATAACCAGCGATGGGCAGTAGCCCGGCTGGTTATGCGTGTGTGTGTTTGAGTCTTAGGTCGCGGGTTCGATCCTGATGGCCTCCGGCCCAACCCAAATTTTTTCTGTTTTTATTTTATTTATTTATTTTATCATATTTTAATATTATATCTATACAATAAAAACTATTACGGGTTGGTTGACTCGTTCGTTTATTTCGAAACCATTAAATAACTTTTTTTCTTCACATATTTAACCCGTCCAATTTTTATAAAATAATAAACCCTATATTTTATAAACTTGAAAAATATATAATAATTAAACAAATAGAAACTTTTTCTTTTATTTATTATTATATATAAATACAATAAACATAATAACAAATTATTTAAAATATAAATATCTAACAAGAGTAAATATTATTTTACTACAATATTTTATACAAATAATTTTAAGGAATGTTTGTGACAATCCAAAATGTCGAGAAATAAAGTTAACGAGTTCAAGCGGGCCGAAGTCGGGCCGGGTCAGTCGCAAACCGGGCTTGGGGAGGTCTCCCCTATAAATAGCCAGGGTCACCACATTTTTCTCTCATTTGCAATTCTAGAGAGAGAAAACCATAGAGAGAGAAAGTGTCGGAATCACACAAGATTGCACCCGCTCGTGTCTCTTGCACTCGTGAGAAGAACCTCCAGATCAGAAGCTCATTCAGGTAACGATCCGACCTAAATCTGAGTTTTAGTTCGTTTTTGGGTTTTTCGGGTTTTGGGTGAAAAGGCAAGGTTTGAACAGATGAATCTGATAAATAATCATAGATTTGAGATCCCTAAGGGAAAACGAACGTTTTGGATGCAACATGTTCGGGATCTTGACATGATCAGACCCGAAATGCGAAAGTTAGGGTTTTCGCGAAGAACAGGTCGTGCGCACTTGCTAAGTGCGCACGGAGCAGGTCCTGCGCACTTGCTAAGTGCGCAGGAGGAGGAACCTGCGCACTTGCTAAGTGCGCAGGAGGAAGGACCTGCGTACTTGCTAAGTGCGCAGGAGGCAGGGTCTGCGCACTTGCTAAGTGCGCAGGCAGCCGGGTCTACGCACTTGCTAAGTGCGTAGGCAGCAGGGTCTGCGCACTTGCTAAGTGCGCAGACATCAGGCTGTTGAGTAGAGATTAGTATGTTTAGAATGGTTAAACCGTTAGAGTCGGTAATGATCTGATGTGTATGTAACTACTCAATTCAGATCGGAAGTGACGTGGTTGGACCCTTGATTAGGACAACCGAGACTGGCTTATAAGGTGAGTTCTAGAAGCCCTCTTTTAAATGTTTTTATATAATGTTTTCGGGCTGGTGTGTACACGTATGAAATGTTGTTTTATAAAATAATGTTTATGAAACTACGTTTACGAAAGGAAATGATTTGGAACGAAGGGTTTATGGAAAGAAAGTTTATGAACGGAATGTTTACGAACGAATGTTATAAAGAAATGGTTTAATGAAAAGGTAAAGGGTTTTGAAAGTGAAGGAAAGGTTTTATGAAAAGAAAACAAAAAGGGGCAAAGGTTTTAAAGAAGTCATTACAAATCTAATCTGTCGAATGAATGGAATTGACGAATGAAGTCTGGGAATGTGATTCCCAGCGTTGTGGTAGATTATGGACAGCGAGCCATAGTTGCCACAAGAACAACATGGGCAATGTCTCTGTGGCATGTCAATGGTTTTGATGTTGTACAACTGGTAAGGGAGTAACGACGGTTACTCGGGTGATGACGATCATCCTAAGTGAACGAGGTAATGGGAAATCAATGACGGCGATACGTAACGGTTGATTCCCAAAGGAAAGATGCGTGTTGGGCAATGACGGTGATACGTAACGGTTGACCCCACGCATTGAAGGGTTGGGCAATGACGGCGATACGTAACGGTTGACCCCACGTAGTGTATGGTTGTGGCAATGACGGCGATACGTAACGGTTGCCCACAACATTAAAGGTTCCTACGTGGACATAGAGACGCGTAACGATACAGATTTAGATAATAATGTATGACTAAAATGAATGTTAATGTTTAAAACAAATGATTGTGTTTAAATATGTGAAGGTTTACGAATGAAAGGCCCTGTTTTCTTATACGAATGTTAAACCCTATTGAATGTTTGAATGATGAACCATTTCTTAAAACGAACGAAAACTAGAACTCACCAGCGTAGCTGACGTTTTTAAGTGTACACATTCAGGTTAAGGCAGGTGATGAGGATGGACGGTGATGCTTGGCTAGAGATGAAGAGTTACCCGACTGCTTTTGAAGACTGGCATCCCGTTATGTTTAGTTATGATGTAAATATGTTTTAAACTATGTTTACGCTTCCGCATGTATGAACAACGATTAAGTTATGTTTAAATGAAATTTTCCGCTGCGTTATCTGATATTCATGTTTAAGAACTGCTTGTGAATGAGTAAATCCAACAAGTGGGGCCTCCCGGGTTTGAGGCCTCACAAGTTGGTATCAGAGCAATAGTTTGAGAGATTCGGACACTCCCAGTGTCTGAACTTAAACTTTGAATGGGACCGAAAGCGGATGCCAGTACGGGTAACTCGAGCCAAAGCATCAGGTATGTAAAGTAGAGTATGTGTATGTAGTATGCCTTAGAAAGGGTTAGGTAAGGACTTGTGTTCCGATGGAATCACAAAGGTGGTCAAATGGAAATCGAAAGGTAGTGTAATGGTTAATTGCAGATGGCCAGTGTATATTAACATCTTACAGTACTTATTGAATTCTATTTGTTAACTAGCGTGATGACATTGGATTTCTCGTCTTATAGAACGAAATGGCAAGGAGAGGGAACGGAAGGCGTGGTGGCCGTACCGGTGGTCGTACCGGCGGTCGAAATGGTGGGCGTGGCAGGATTCCTGCGCGCCAAGAACACAGTGAAGAAGGAAGTGTTCACACTGAACCGACGGTTAGTGTGCATGAAGCTGAGCAGACACAGGTTGAAGAACAACCTTTCACTTTTGAACCAGAAGTGAGAGCAGCTATAGCTCGAGAATTCACAGAATTGATGAAGAATTCTCTGCCAGGTCTGTTGGCTGAAGCGTTGAAGCAGGTCAATGGGGCGGGTGGGTCTAGCGCGGCAATTGGTGCTCAGAACAATGAGACCGGCAATGCACCGCCTGCTCGCGGATGTGATTATAAGTCCTTTAAGGCATGTGACCCGCCGATACTCACTGGAAAGAAGGACGCGGTGGCTACATTTGATTGGGTGATCCGTATGGAAGCTGCTATTCGTCTGAGCGAGTGCCGAACGGATCAAGTGGTAAAATTTGCTGCTAACTCCTTGAGGGAGGAAGCATCCCATTGGTGGGAAGGTGTACGTCAAGCTAAAGGGAGCGAGATTGTGGATGCGATGATGTGGGCTGACTTGAAAACTTTGGTAATCAAGAATTTCTGCCCAAGGAACGAGATTGAAAAGGTGGAGAGGGAATTTCTGGGTTTGAAGGCCGGGAACATGACGCACCGGCAATACACAACCCGATTTAATGAACTGGCATGTCTGGTGCCACACCTTGTCACTACAGAAGAGAGAAAGATTGCCTGTTATATTCAAGGGTTGCCGGACCAGGTCCGCACCTATGTTAAGGCGAACGCCCCTACTACCTATGATTTGGCAGTAGAGCTAAGTGGCGTAGTATTTGACGATCTGGCACTGAATGTTGTTGCCGTTGAAGAGCAAAAGAAGAGACCGAGCTTCTCAAACAAGCGAACTGGGGGAAAAATGTTTGGGGCTCGTGATAAGAGGGCTCGGGTGGATGAGCCGACTGTTTGTAAGAAGTGTGGAAGGGAGCATGTAGGTGAATGCAGAGTGGGATCTAGCTTGTGCTTTAAGTGTGGCAAGACGGGGCACTACTCCCGTGAATGCCCGCAAGGCTACAAATGCTACAACTGTGGGGATTTCGGCCATATGAGCCGAGAATGTACCAAGCCCAGGATGGGGGAAACCGGGATAGGAAAGGGCCCGGAAAAGAAGGGAGAGGGATCTCGTGCGAAGACGCGGGCGTACGCACTGACGCAGGATCAGGCTAGGAAGGATCCCGATGTGGCGTCAGGTACGTTCATCCTTGACAACACTCTTGTTTCTGTGTTATTTGATTCGGGCGCCAGTAAGAGTTTTATATCGGCGACTTTTTGTAAAAGAGTGAAGTATGCTGTGAGTAAGCTAGAAAGGGCCTTTAGCGTAGAGACCGCTGAGGGTAGAATTGCGAGAGTGACCGATGTAGTTGACAACTCCACGATAAAAATAGAAGGTCATAGGTTCCCTGTCAGATTGTTTGTTATGGTTTTGGGAGGGTTCGATGTCGTGCTGGGTATGGATTGGTTAACTGCCAACGAAGCACAAATCATATGTAAACGAAAGATAATCCGACTCAAGGCTCCGGATGGTAGCAAAGTCGAGGTTTTTGGAGATCGTGACGCCCCGATGCCAAACGTCATCTCAATGATTAAGGCAACGAATTACTTGAGGCGCGGATGCGAGGCTTATCTGGTATATGTAATTGATAAGTGTAAGGAAGTGAAGGAACTAGACGATGTACCCGTGGTACGCGAGTACCCGGAGGTGTTTCCAGAGGATTTGCCTGGGATACCACGCGATAGAGAAATTGAGTTCCGAATTGACTTAGTACCAGATGCCCAGCCCGTGGCTAAGGCTCCATATCGACTAGCACCAGTGGAAATGAAGGAACTTATGGTCCAACTAGACGAGTTACTTGAGAAAGGATTTATCCAACCGAGCATCTCGCCGTGGGGTGCTCCGGTATTGTTTGTAAAGAAGAAAGATGGTTCGATGAGAATGTGTATCGTTTATCGCGAGTTGAATAAACGAACGGTGAAGAACAAGTACCCTTTACCAAGGATCGATGACCTGTTCGACCAGTTGCAAGGCGCAAGTTGGTTTTCGAAAATCGACCTTCGGTCCGGGTACCATCAGTTGAAGGTGAGAGAAGAAGACATACCGAAAACTGCATTTCGCACGCGTTATGGACATTTCGAGTTCCGCGTAATGTCTTTCGGATTAACGAACGCCCCCGCAGCGTTCATGGATTTAATGAATAGGGTGTGTCGACCGATGCTGGATCGATCGGTAATCGTGTTCATCGATGATATCCTTATCTACTCCAAGAATGAGGGTGATCACGCGTGTCATTTGAAGGAAGTGTTGGAAGCTCTAAGGAAGGAGAAGTTGTATGCTAAGTTCTCCAAATGCGCGTTCTGGCTTAGGGAAGTCCAATTCCTAGGTCACATCATTGGCCCGAACGGCATTATGGTTGACCCAGCAAAGATAGTAACGGTAAGTGAATGGGACACTCCTAAGACGCCAACTGAAATCCGCAGTTTCTTGGGATTGGCAGGCTACTATCGGAGATTCATCCAGGATTTCTCGAAAATAGCTTCGCCATTGACAAAGTTGACTCGGAAGGAGGTAAAGTACGATTGGGGTTCGACCCAGGATGAGGCGTTTAAGGAATTGAAAGAGAAGCTAACACAAGCTCCAGTCTTGGCCCTTCCCGAGGGCAGTGAAGACCTGGTGGTATACTCTGACGCGTCGGGTCAGGGATTAGGGTGTGTGTTGATGCAACGCGGTAGAGTGATTGCATATGCGTCGCGGCAGTTGAAAGTTCACGAAGTCAACTATCCGACTCACGATTTGCAACTTGCTGCTGTCGTATTTGCATTGAAAATATGGAGGCACTACCTGTACGGGGTAAAGTTTACTATTTACTCCGACCACAAAAGTTTGAAGTACTTCTTCGAACAAAAGGAGCTTAATATGAGGCAGAGGAGATGGTTGGAACTCCTGAAGGACTATGACTGTGAAATAATGTACCATCCTGGAAAGGCAAACGTAGTGGCTGACGCTCTAAGCCGAAAGGATGTGCCTACTCCTATTAGAGTGAAAGCTTGCCAGTTGGTGGTAACATCAGATGTGATGAGCGAAATCGAAAGAGCTCAAGATGAGGCACTTAAAGAAGAAAACATAAAGAAGGAAAGGATGGTTGGCCAACAGGACAAGTTGGAATATAACACTCTTGGTGTTAGGACACGTTTTGGACGGATATGGATACCTATGGGTGGCGAACTTAGGAGCAAAATCTTGGATGAGGCTCATAAGTCTCGTTACTCTATCCATCCCGGTACCAATAAAATGTACCAAGATCTGAGGAGGGAATACTGGTGGCCTGGAATGAAATGTGATGTGACGAAGTATGTAAGCAAGTGTTTGACTTGCTCGCAAGTAAAGGCTGAACACCAGAAACCGTATGGAAAGATTCAACCACTTGACATACCAGAATGGAAGTGGGAACACATTACCATGGACTTCATAACCAAGCTACCTCGCACAGCTAAAGGTCATGACGCCATTTGGGTAATCGTGGACCGTTTAACGAAGAGTGCTCATTTCCTACCTATTCGCGAGAAGTTCTCGTCGGAAAGGTTAGCGGAAGTATTTATTAACGAAGTAGTAGCACGGCATGGGATGCCTTTGACGATTGTATCTGACCGGGACACACGATTCACATCGAGGTTCTAGAAAAGATTTCACGAGGCGATGGGTACGAGGCTTAATATCAGCACAGCATACCACCCGCAAACGGATGGTCAGTCCGAAAGGACCATTCAGACGTTGGAAGATATGCTCCGTGCTTGTATTATCGACTTCGGTGGCAGTTGGGACAGCCATCTGCCGTTCGCCGAGTTCTCCTACAACAATAGTCATCACACGACGATAGGCATGCCGCCTTACGAAATGTTGTATGGTAGAAGATGCAGGACCCCGGTTTGTTGGGGTGAGATTGGACAGAAGGAATTGGGAAGTCTTGAAGTTATAAAAGAAACATCAGAAAGGTTTGATCAAATCAAAGCTCGAATGAAGGCCGCACAAGATCGTCAGAAATCCTACGCGGATAAACGACGAAGGCCTATTGAGTTTGATGTTGGGGACAGGGTAATGCTGAAAGTGTCCCCTTGGAAGGGAATCATTCGATTCAGAAAGAGAGGAAAGTTAAGTCCGAGGTTTGTCGGACCGTTCAGGATAATGGCGCGGGTTGGTGAAGTCGCTTACCGGTTGGAGTTGCCTGACGAGTTAAGTGGGATTCATCCTACCTTCCATGTATCACACTTGCGAAAGTGTTTGGCGGATGAATCGGCTCACGTACCACTTACTGACATCGAGGTCGACAACAGCCTTAATTACATCGAAGAACCCGTGGCTATCCTGGACCGAAAGGAGAAGCGTTTGCGTAACAAAGTGATCCAATTGGTTAAAGTCCAATGGAGGCACCGAAAGGGATCGGAGGCTACATGGGAAACGGAGGCGGAGATGAGGGAGTCGTACCCTCAATTATTTGACTTGTGATAGGTTTCGGGGACGAAACCTATTATAAGGGGGGTAGACTTGTAACATCCCAAAATGTCAAGAAATAAAGTTAACGAGTTCAAGCGGGCCGAAGTCGGGCCGGGTCAGTCGCGAACCGGGCTTGGGGAGGTCTCCCCTATAAATAGCCAGGGTCACCACATTTTTCTCTCATTTGCAATTCTAGAGAGAGAAAACCGTAGAGAGAGAAAGTGTCGGAATCACACAAGATTGCACCCGCTCGTGTCTCTTGCACTCGTGAGAAGAACCTCCAGATCAGAAGCTCGATTCAGGTAACGATCCGACCTAAATCTGAGTTTTAGTTCGTTTTTGGGTTTTTCGGGTTTTGGGTGAAAAGGCAAGGTTTGAACGGATGAATCTGATAAATAATCATAGATTTGAGATCCCTAAGGGAAAACGAACGTTTTGGATGCAACATGTTCGGGATCTTGACATGATCAGACCCGAAATGCGAAAGTTAGGGTTTTCGCGAAGAACAGGTCGTGCGCACTTGCTAAGTGCGCACGGAGCAGGTCCTGCGCACATGCTAAGTGCGCAGGAGGAGGAACCTGCGCACTTGCTAAGTGCGCAGGAGGAAGGACCTGCGTACTTGCTAAGTGCGCAGGAGGCAGGGTCTGCGCACTTGCTAAGTGCGCAGGCAGCCGGGTCTACGCACTTGCTAAGTGCGCAGGCAGCAGGGTCTGCGCACTTGCTAAGTGCGCAGACATCAGGCTGTTGAGTAGAGATTAGTATGTCTAGAATGGTTAAACCGTTAGAGTCGGTAATGATCTGATGTGTATGTAACTACTCAATTCAGATCGGAAGTGACGTGGTTGGACCCTTGATTAGGACAACCGAGACTAGCTTATAAGGTGAGTTCTAGAAGCCCTCTTTTAAATGTTTTTATATAATGTTTTCGGGCTGGTGTGTACACGTATGAAATGTTGTTTTATAAAATGATGTTTATGAAACTACGTTTACGAAAGGAAATGATTTGGAACGAAGGGTTTATGGAAAGAAAGTTTATGAACGGAATTTTTACGAACGAATGTTATAAAGAAATGGTTTAATGAAAAGGTAAAGGGTTTTGAAAGTGAAGGAAAGGTTTTATGAAAAGAAAACAAAAAGGGGCAAAGGTTTTAAAGAAGTCATTACAAATCTAATCTGTCAAATGAATGGAATTGACGAATGAAGTCTGGGAATGTGATTCCCAGCCTTGTGGTAGATTATGGACAGCGAGCCATAGTTGCCACAAGAACAACATGGGCAATGTCTCTGTGGCATGTCAATGGTTTTGATGTTGTACAACTGGTAAGGGAGTAACGACGGTTACTCGGGTGATGACGATCATCCTAAGTGAACGAGGTAATGGGAAATCAATGACGGCGATACGTAACGGTTGATTCCCAAAGGAAAGATGCGTGTTGGGCAATGACGGCGATACGTAACGGTTGACCCCACGCATTGAAGGGTTGGGCAATGACGGCGATACGTAACGGTTGACCCCACGTAGTGTATGGTTGTGGCAATGACGGCGATACGTAACGGTTGCCCACAACATTAAAGGTTCCTACGGGGACATAGAGACGCATAACGATACAGATTTAGATAATAATGTATGACTTAAATGAATGTTAATGTTTTAAACAAATGATTGTGTTTAAATATGTGAAGGTTTACGAATGAAAGGCCCTGTTTTCTTATACGAATGTTAAACCCTATTGAATGTTTGAATGATGAACCATTTCTTAAAACGAACGAAAACTAGAACTCACCAGCGTAGCTGACGTTTTTAAGTGTACACATTCAGGTTAAGGCAGGTGATGAGGATGGACGGTGATGCTTGGCTAGAGATGAAGAGTTACCCGACTGCTTTTGAAGACTGACATCCCGTTATGTTTAGTTATGATGTAAATATGTTTTAAACTATGTTTACGCTTCCGCATGTATGAACAACGATTAAGTTATGTTTAAATGAAATTTTCCGCTGCGTTATCTGATATTCATGTTTAAGAACTGCTTGTGAATGAGTAAATCCAACAAGTGGGGCCTCCCGGGTTTGGGGCCTCACAATGTTATTATAAACCTATACACATTTAAATACGAATACACATATACAAACATACAATAATACCCATTTATTCACATAGGGTTTCAACGTGCTTAGACTTCAACATCCTTATCACCTACCCACGTGGACTAAAACATCCGCTAGCCAGGTGAGTTACATAGCCCTTATTTTACATTTTTACATACTTTGGAGTGAAACATTATACATGCTACTCATCAAATTGTTTATACGTGTTATACATGTGAATTTTGTAAAGAAAGGAAAACTTGCACCTCGATATGTGGGTCCATTCAAGGTACTCGAAAGGGTAGGGAAAGTGGCCTACAAACTCGATCTTCCTTCAGAGCTCAGCAACGTTCATCCGACTTTTCACATATCTAATTTGAAAAAGTGCCTAGCCGACGAGAATCTCCACATCCCTCTTGATGAAGTGCGCATTGACGAAAAAATGCACTTTGTTGAGAAACCTATGGAAATCATGGACCGTGAAGTCAAGAAACTCAAACGTAGTCGCATCCCCATTGTCAAAATCCGTTGGGAGTCTAAACGTGGACCCGAGTTCACTTGGGAACGTGAAGACCAAATGAAGACCAAATATCCGCATCTCTTTTCATAGCCTCCACTAGTTGAATTTCGGGGCGAAATTCCTTTAACATGGGGAGACTGTGACATTTCGGGTTTTTATTCACGTTTTTATAACATATGTCATGTAATCATTTTCTATTCAATGAAATGCAAGTATTTTTATTTAATTTTTGTACAAAGTATATATTTTTAATTTACGAATTTAAAATAATTAAAATTTTATAAGTTTTAAACTTATATAAAATTTTATAAAAATCTAAATTTAAAAGATTCATAACATAAATATGATAATCCATCTAAATAATAATTAAATTTTATAAAAATATATTTATAATAATAATATAAGTTTATAAAATATAATTGAAATTAAAAAGAAATCTAATTAATTATTTTTATAAAAGTTAAGGGTCTGTTTTGAAAATAATTAAACTACAAGGTTTTAAAACAGAAATCAGTTAAGGGACTAAATGTGGACAAATCAAACCACAAGGACTCATCCGTAATTATCTCAGGGACCAAATAGATTCAGAAGTAAACTCCAGGGACCAAAATTGCTAAATCCTAATTCGCCATTTTTCGGCGACTCCTCGACACGCCTGTTCCCTGCACCTCGACAGCCGACAAGAGTCTCTCTGACCTCGTCGTCCCCACGCGAACAAAAGCCCTCGACCAATTTGTCGTTTAAACATACGAAAAGTCTTATCGTGTCTGTGGCCGAAAGTCCACGCCACGAATTCGGCTTCGACAAGAAACCTCCACGCCTGAAAGATGGCTCGACAGTTTCGTCTCATCCAGACGAGTGTCTGGACATGATCAATTGCTTGTCTCATTATTGGGATCGAGCTCGGCTATAAATAGCCATTACCGGACCTGCTCGAGCTCGCCATCCCCTCTTCACCCACTCTCACTAAAAGTTGAAACTACCATTGTGTTCGTCGCCTCTGAGTGAAGCTGTGACCAGATTCTTAGAGCCCAATTCCATCCCGAAGCATGAATTCCCATTCTTGATATTCTCGGATTAAAAGCTCTGCCGTTCGACCCTTTGCGACCAAGTAAGAATCCTCAAACCTGTTCCTTTACCTTCTGTTATCGTCAGGCAAGCTATTCCAATCAAAGTCACGACCTCAGGCCTTGACTTACCGGGCAAACAAGTGTTCTCGGACACGGTTTGCCGGTTGCCGAGAACCAGCGACCAGCTTTGCGTGTATGTTTATAAATTAAATAATACACATATAACCAGCGATGAGCAGTAGCCTGGCTGGTTATGCGTGTGTGTGTTTGAGTCTTAGGTCGCGGGTTCGATCCTGATGGCCTCCGGCCCAACCCAAATTTTTTCTGTTTTTATTTTATTTATTTATTTTATCATATTTTAATATTATATCTATACAATAAAACTATTACGGGTTGGTTGACTCGTTCGTTTATTTCAAAACCATTAAATAACTTTTTTTCTTCACATATTTAACCCGTCCAATTTTTATAAAATAATAAACCCTATATTTTATAAACTTGATAAAATAATTTTAACTCACAAAAATATATAATAATTAAA
This sequence comes from Smallanthus sonchifolius, assembly GCA_023525975.1. Classification (NCBI taxonomy): domain Eukaryota; kingdom Viridiplantae; phylum Streptophyta; class Magnoliopsida; order Asterales; family Asteraceae; genus Smallanthus; species Smallanthus sonchifolius. The sequence continues at coordinate 53,594,477 of CM042043.1, read as the reverse complement.
CAAATAGAAACTTTTCCTTTTATTTATTATTATATATAAATACAATAAACATAATAACAAATTATTTAAAATATAAATATCTAACAAGATTAAATATATATTTAGATGTTAAATTTTACAAAAAAATCATTATTTTACTACAATATTTTATACAAATAATTTTAAGGAATGTTATTATAAACCTATACACATTTAAATACGAATACACATATACAAACATACAATAATACCCATTTATCCACATAGGGTTTCAACGTGCTTAGACTTCAACATCCTTATCACCTACCCACGTGGACTAAAACATCCGCTAGCCAGGTGAGTTACATAGCCCCTATTTTATATTTTTACATACTTTGGGGTGAAACATTATACATGCTACTCATCAAATTGTTTATACGTGTTATACATGTGAATTATATGCTTGTTCATCATGAATTATCTTGGGTGTACACTTATTTATTTTAAACACAAGAAAACCAACAGTAATATTAATAGATCTATTGTGCCTGACCAGCCCACCCGGTTAGGGTGTTTATTACTGCATACTCGGATATAGCCGCGTGTTATATTCAAACATATCGGATATAGTGGGTAACTATATTCAAACATACCGGACCTATCTGTTGTGCTATGTTCAAGTGCGTCAATCAAGGTTTGAATTGTGCTTAGATAAATGATGCAACCATGTATGCTACGTTTAACAAGATAAACAATGAGTTGCAAAACGTTTTTATCTACTATTTATCGGTTCCACTAAACCTATGTACTCACCAACTTTATAGTTGACACTTGATTTAAATAATGTTTCAGGTTTGGATATGTGATTGCTTGCTGAAGATTCTACCACTTAAGAACTTATGGACCTAGTTAATTAAATCAATGTTTTGAAATAGACTAGGTTATTTGAATTTGTATTGTACTTGAATGTTTGTTGTCTTTAATCAAATTAATGAATTATGCAACATTTTAGTTATCATGTGCTTTTGAACAATCATTCCATTGTCCGCCTCGATGATTCCGCCATCGGTCGGGGTGTGACAGATTGGTATCAGAGCCATGGTTATAGAGAATTAGGTTATTAGACACAATGACCTAGACTATAACCCTAGGACTCCCTTTTATGTGTTACGTGCTAAATGATTATTTGCTATGTGAATTATTTGTAGTTAGGTATTATTTGAATTTCACCAAGTTTGGTACATGAGACTTATACACATACATACAAGGCTTTAAAACACATAATACATACCTTACACACACATTTGACAAACAAACGTATGCAAACAAATACACTACCCATCCTTATCCATACTCTTTCCATGCTATTTGCAACATTCCTACACATTTTATACTCATAGAATCTCAAGTTTCTTGAAAATCTCGTCAACGAATTAATTTCTTGAAACCAGTAAAGGACATGTGCAATCTGGAAGGGTGACACCTGTACATTGGGTTTTCTGTCTAGGAAAGCATTTCGTATAAGTCCAAATAAACGGACCCGTATGCTTTCCTGGGAATTCCTGAAGTGAGTGTTTACCTATAGGCTAAAGCATGTCTCCTTGAATGTTTTGAGGAATTACTCAACGTTGATAAGTCATTGTATTCGCAAGAATACGATCCGAACCTAAACTCAAAATTTGGGGACATTATGTAAGATAGGAAGAACTAGATGAATATGCAAAGCAAATCATTAGTACGGGTGCACACGTAATAACGATTTGTAGTGCATGCGAATCCCGGCAATTCCTATTGCGCGAATAATGATCTATGATATCATCTCCTACCCGGATTAGATGGCTTATTTTCCCCATCAACATTGAATAAATACACATACATTAGCACGCGACATGATGAATCCCGCATTTCTGCTTACATTATTCCCACTATAGCTCATATATATCCACTTTATCTAAAATATCATTGTCTTTTCTTATGGTGTTAGAATGCCTCCTCGACGTGCAAACTCTAGCACTTCCAACCCGGATCTTGCTACTCTTCTTGCCCAACTGGTAGGACAAATGACCCAAGCCAATAACAACAGTGACGGGTCTCACAACATCCAAGGAAACGGTGGTACCAACCCACCTCAATGCACGTTTAAACACTTTAACTCGTGCAACCCTACAAAATTTTATGGGACTGAAGGTGCTACCGGCCTACTACAATGTTTTGAAAGCATGGAAAGCACATTCCTAAACAGTGACTGTCCCGATAATCTTCGGGTTCGCTATGCCACAAGTGTACTACAAAAGAGAGCCCTCACTTGGTGGAACGGTGAGAAACGCACTCGTGGTGTTGAGGTTGCTACATCTTTATCATGGGATGATCTGAAGAAAGCCATGACTGATGAATTCTGTCCTCGAAATGAAATGAGGAAGCTCGAGACTGAGTTTTGGGATCTTGCCCAAGACAGCGGGGATAATCTGGCTTACACCACCCGATTTCAAGAGCTGAGCCTACTGGTACCTCATATGATCACTCCCCTTGCTCGGGAAATTGAAAAATACATAGGCGGGCTGCCTATGCAAATTCAGGATGCTGTGTTAGGAAGCAATCCTCCTACACTTGAAGCTGCTATTCGTCTATCCTCTACGCTATCCGACAACCACGTCAAAGCCGGAACCTTAACAAGAAAGGGTTCCAAGAAGGTTTTTTCTACCCTTGCGGCCGTCAAAGATGTATAGCCCGAGTCTTCTAACCGCAACAAGAAACGAAAGGGTCGAAACTTCGCAGCCGTAACTCCCACCGTACCTGCTATTCAAATGGCCCCTTTGGGTCAAAACCCGAAACCTTATTTGGGTCCAAATCCCCAATGTCAGACCTGCAAGTACCACCATCCTGCCAACTTACCATGCCGATTGTGTTCAAGCTGCGGACGATATGGACACGTGGTCACTACTTGCCGTACCCGTCCTCCCGTCCATCAAGCTGCTCCAGCCAACCGTCCAAACCATCCGGCACCTCTCAATGGTCGGGCATGTTACGAAGGTGGAGACCCAAACCATTTCCGTGACCGATGCCCAAAACTTCATCATCAAGGTGGTCCTCAAGGACGAGTGTTTAACATAAACGCTAATGAGGCTCAAGCAAACAACGACGTGATAAACGGTACGTTTCTCGTAAACAACCATTATGCATCCGTTTTATTTGATACCGGCGCCGATAGGAGTTTTGTGTCTCTTACCTTTGAATCTCGACTTGCTAAACAAAGAACGAAACTTGACAATTCTTATTCCGTGGAGATAGCAAACGGAAAATCTATTACTATAAATTCTGTTATCCGCGACTGCAATCTCGAGCTTAATAATCACAAATTCTCTGTTGATCTCCTTCCAATGCAATTGGGAAGCTTTGATATTATAATTGGCATGGACTGGTTATCCAAGCACCATGCCGAGGTTATTTGCTACGAAAAGTGCATTCGTATACCTCTCCCTTCGGGCAACACGTTAGTTATTTTCGGTGAAAAACCGTGTCGTGGTCTTCAACTCATGTCTTGCACATTGGCACAAAAGTACTTGCGGAAAAAGTACGTTGCCTTCTTGGCCCACGTAGTTGACACGAAAGACAAATGTAAGAAATTGCAAGATATTCCGATCATTCGAGACTTTCCCGAGGTATTCCCCGAAGATTTACCCGGTCTTCCTCCCCCTAGACAAGTAGAGTTTCGTATTGACCTTGTGCCCGGAGCAACTCCCGTGGAAAAAGCTCCCTATCGTCTTGCACCTTCCGAGATGCAAGAACTCGCAAGTCAATTACAAGAACTCTCCTACAAAGGATTCATCCGACCAAGCCATTCACCTTGGGGTGCTCCCGTGCTGTTCGTAAAGAAAAAGGATGGATCGTTTCGAATGTGCATTGATTATCGTGAACTCAACAAGCTTACAATCAAGAACCGTTATCCTTTACCCCGTATCGACGATCTCTTCGATCAACTTCAAGGTTCAACATGTTTCTCCAAGATTGACCTTCGTTCCGGATACCATCAACTTCGTGTTCTCGATGAAGACATTCTGAAGACTGCCTTTCGGACTAGATATGGTCACTACGAGTTTATGGTCATGCCTTTTGGCTTGACTAATGCACCTGCGGTTTTCATGGATCTCATGAACCGTGTATGCAAACCTTATTTGGACAAGTTCGTGATCGTTTTCATTGACAACATTCTCATCTATTCTAAAACGAAAGCGGAGCATGAACAACATCTTCGTTTGATTTTGGAACTCTTGAAGAAAGAACAACTATACGCCAAGTTCTCCAAGTGTAAATTCTGGCTAAAGGAGGTTCAATTTTTGGGACACATAGTCAACGATAAGGGGATTCATGTGGACCCGGCAAAAATCGAAGCGGTAAAGAATTGGAATACTCCTAAGACTCCTACCGAGATTCGTTCCTTCCTTGGACTAGCGGGTTACTATCGTCGCTTCATCTCAAATTTCTCCAAGATTGCGGTTCCGCTCACTGCCTTGACTCACAAAGGTAAACCTTACGAGTGGGGATCTAAACAAGAGGAAGCTTTTCAAACTCTCAAGCACAAGCTCTGCAACGCTCCTATTCTAACTCTTCCTAGTGGTAATGACGACTTTGTCGTTTACTGCGATGCATCCAACCAAGGTCTTGGTTGTGTTCTTATGCAGCGTGGCCAAGTAATTTCATACGGATCACGTCAGCTCAAAATCCATGAGAAGAACTATACGACCCATGATCTCGAGCTTGGTGCTGTCGTTTTCGCCTTGAAAATTTGGAGACACTATCTTTATGGCACCAAATGCGTGGTTTTCACCGACCACAAAAGTCTCCAACATATTTTCAATCAAAAAGAGCTTAATATGAGGCAACGACGATGGGTCGAACTTCTTAACGACTACGACTGCGAGATTCGCTACCACCCTGGCAAAGCAAATGTGGTAGCCGACGCCTTGAGTCGTAAGGAACGTATCATGCTTCATAGTGTTCATATTCATAACGATATCCAAGCCCGCATTCTCCAAGCACAACACACCTCGGTTACTGAGGGAAACATGTACCAAGAAATGGCATGTGGTGTAGAACTCTTGCTAGAAACCAAAGCCAACGGCCTGTTGTATTACTTGGATCGTATCTGGGTTCCCTATCGCGACGACCTTCGTATATTTTTGATGAACGAGTCCCACAAAACTCGATATTCGGTACATCCCGGAGCTGATAAGATGTACATGGGTCTTCGTCAACAATATTGGTGGCCCGGCATGAAAAAGGATATTGCCCTCTTTGTGGCAAAATGCTTAACTTGTTCTAAAGTAAAGGTCGGACATCATAAGCCTTCTGGACTCCTCGAACAACCTGAAATTTCCATGTGGAAGTGGGAGAACCTTGCTATGGACTTCATCACCAAACTCCCACGCACTCCTAGTGGGCACGATAGTATCTGGGTTATTATCGATCGACTCACAAAGTCTGCTCATTTCTTGTCTATTCGTGAGGACTATCGAATCGAGAAATTGGCTCGGATCTACATTGATGAGATCGTAAGTCGACACGGAATCCCTTTGAACATTATCTCCGATCGTGATTCGCGTTTTACTTCCCGATTTTGGCAATCATTACAATCTGCGCTTGGTACTCGTTTGGATTTAAGTACGGCTTACCATCCTCAAACTGATGGAAAAACCGAGCGAACAATCCAAACTCTCGAGGATATGCTTAGAGCTTATGTCATTGACTTTGGTGGCAATTGGAATTCTCACCTACCACTGATCGAATTTTCCTACAACAACAGCTACCACACAAGTATTAACATGGCACCGTTCGAAGCCCTTTATGGACGGAAATGTCGTTCACCGATTTGTTGGAACGAAATTGGTGAAGCACAAATCACCGGTCCCGAGCTTATCCAAGAGACCACCGATAAAATCTCTCTTATTCGTGACAACATTCGAGTAGCGAGGAGTCGGCAAAAGAGCTATGCCGATAAACGACGAAAACCCTTGGAATTTCAAGTTGGGGACACAGTTCTTCTAATGGTATCACCCTGGAAAGGCGTAGTCCGATTTGTAAAGAAAGGAAAACTTGCACCTCGATATGTGGGTCCATTCAAGGTACTCGAAAGGGTAGGGAAAGTGGCCTACAAACTCGATCTTCCTTCAGAGCTCAGCAACGTTCATCCGACTTTTCACATATCTAATTTGAAAAAGTGCCTAGCCGACGAGAATCTCCACATCCCTCTTGATGAAGTGCGCATTGACGAAAAAATGCACTTTGTTGAGAAACCCATAGAAATCATGGACCGTGAAGTCAAGAAACTCAAACGTAGTCGCATCCCCATTGTCAAAATCCGTTGGGAGTCTAAACGTGGACCCGAGTTCACTTGGGAACGTGAAGACCAAATGAAGACCAAATATCCGCATCTCTTTTCATAGCCTCCACTAATTGAATTTCGGGGCGAAATTCCTTTAACATGGGGAGACTGTGACATTTCGGGTTTTTATTCACGTTTTTATAACATATGTCATGTAATCATTTTCTATTCAATGAAATGCAAGTATTTTTATTTAATTTTTGTACAAAGTATATATTTTTAATTTACGAATTTAAAATAATTAAAATTTTATAAGTTTTAAACTTATATAAAATTTTATAAAAATCTAAATTTAAAAGATTCATAACATAAATATGATAATCCATCTAAATAATAATTAACTTTTATAAAAATATATTTATAATAATAATATAAGTTTATAAAATATAATTGAAATTAAAAAGAAATCTAATTAATTATTTTTATAAAAGTTAAGGGTCTGTTTTGAAAATAATTAAACTACAAGGTTTTAAAACAGAAATCAGTTAAGGGACTAAATGTGGACAAATCAAACCACAAGGACTCATCCGTAATTATCTCAGGGACCAAATAGATTCAGAAGTAAACTCCAGGGACCAAAATTGCCAAATCCCAATTCGCCATTTTTCGGCGACTCCTCGACACGCCTGTTCCTTGCACCTCGACAGCCGACAAGAGTCTCTCTGACCTCGTCGTCCCCACGCGAACAAAAGCCCTCGACCAATTTGTCGTTTAAACATACGAAAAGTCTTATCGTGTCTGTGGCTGAAAGTCCACGCCACGAATTCGGCTTCGACAATAAACCTCCACGCCTGAAAGATGGCTCGACAGTTTCGTCTCGTCCAGACGAGTGTCTGGACATGATCAATTGCTTGTCTCATTATTGGGATCGAGCTCGGCTATAAATAGCCATTACCGGACCTGCTCGAGCTCGCCATCCCCTCTTCACCCACTCTCACTAAAAGTTGAAACTACCATTGTGTTCGTCGCCTCTGAGTGAAGCTGTGACCAGATTCTTAGAGCCCAATTCCATCCCGAAGCATGAATTCCCATTCTTGATATTCTCGGATTAAAAGCTCTGCCGTTCGACCCTTTACGACCAAGTAAGAATCCTCAAACCTGTTCCTTTACCTTCTGTTATCGTCAGGCAAGCTATTCCAATCAAAGTCACGACCTCAGGCCTTGACTTACCGGGCAAACAAGTGTTCTCGGACATGGTTTGCCGGTTGCCGAGAACCAGCGACCAGCTTTGCGTGTATGTTTATAAATTAAATAATACACATATAACCAGCGATGAGCAGTAGCCTGGCTGGTTATGCGTGTGTGTGTTTGAGTCTTAGGTCGCGGGTTCGATCCTGATGGCCTCCGGCCCAACCCAAATTTTTTCTGTTTTTATTTTATTTATTTATTTTATCATATTTTAATATTATATCTATACAATAAAACTATTACGGGTTGGTTGACTCGTTCGTTTATTTCAAAACCATTAAATAACTTTTTTTCTTCACATATTTAACCCGTCCAATTTTTATAAAATAATAAACCCTATATTTTATAAACTTGATAAAATAATTTTAACTCACAAAAATATATAATAATTAAACAAATAGAAACTTTTCCTTTTATTTATTATTATATATAAATACAATAAACATAATAACAAATTATTTAAAATATAAATATCTAACAAGATTAAATATATATTTAGATGTTAAATTTTACAAAAAAATCATTATTTTACTACAATATTTTATACAAATAATTTTAAGGAATGTTATTATAAACCTATACACATTTAAATACGAATACACATATACAAACATACAATAATACCCATTTATCCACATAGGGTTTCAACGTGCTTAGACTTCAACATCCTTATCACCTACCCACGTGGACTAAAACATCCGCTAGCCAGGTGAGTTACATAGCCCCTATTTTACATTTTTACATACTTTGGGGTGAAACATTATACATGCTACTCATCAAATTGTTTATACGTGTTATACATGTGAATTATATGCTTGTTCATCATGAATTATCTTGGGTGTACACTTATTTATTTTAAACACAAGAAAACCAACAGTAATATTAATAGATCTATTGTGCCTGACCAGCCCACCCGGTTAGGGTGTTTATTACTGCATACTCGGATATAGCCGCGTGTTATATTCAAACATATCGGATATAGTGGGTAACTATATTCAAACATACCGGACCTATCTGTTGTGCTATGTTCAAGTGCGTCAATCAAGGTTTGAATTGTGCTTAGATAAATGATGCAACCATGTATGCTACGTTTAACAAGATAAACAATGAGTTGCAAAACGTTTTTATCTACTATTTATCGGTTCCACTAAACCTATGTACTCACCAACTTTATAGTTGACACTTGATTTAAATAATGTTTCAGGTTTGGATATGTGATTGCTTGCTGAAGATTCTACCACTTAAGAACTTATGGACCTAGTTAATTAAATCAATGTTTTGAAATAGACTAGGTTATTTGAATTTGTATTGTACTTGAATGTTTGTTGTCTTTAATCAAATTAATGAATTATGCAACATTTTAGTTATCATGTGCTTTTGAACAATCATTCCATTGTCCGCCTCGATGATTCTGCCTTCGGTCGGGGTGTGACAGTTGACCAACCCAGAGGTTGAAGATGGAGCAGAAACATAAACATTTTTGGATTGGGACGACATCTTTGAAAACAGTTTTGAAAGATAATAATCGAACACGAATTTTAGTAAAGATTTAAGGATAAAAAGCACCACTTGCCCCAATGTGGCGCCAAATTGTTTTGGGTAAAAATTAACAAGACTAATTTTGTAACCAAACTTAGTTTGTCAGGTAGTGTGCTTGTAAAATCAGTGAAAATCAATACAAAAATGCAAAGAGTGACACGAATGTTTACGAGAAAAGCACTTGATCTTTAGGGATTGCCGGCATAAAACCTCGGGAGGTGACAATCGTCCCCTGCCTCGTTTCTTTGATAAATGATAAAAATATTACAAGTGTTGAGTAGTATTGATCAAGCTAAGTGTGTTACAGAAGTGTTTACGAGTTTAGAAGCTAAGTGCGTAGTGAGATGATGTGCCTATTCGATCGATACTGCTGGAATAAATACAATGATAATGCTAACTAACTATCCGAGAATCCCGGGATAGACTAATTCTTCAAATATATCCGTTGCAAGTCACTCCACACGTTTTCAACACGTTCTCCTTGACTTCAGGAGTGATTCTTTAGGGATGACCTTGACTACACGTGTTTTACCTGCGTATTGGTCAAAATAATTGAAAGATAATAACGCTAAAATATTGAGGATATCGGAACCTGTCATGATACCGAAGTACGTTGAAGATCCAGGATCCTGAGCTGTAAAATGACCCCCAACAACAGTGCTCCAAGAACTCCTCAAAAAATGGAGTTGCTGAAAGGAGAAATAGAACTCTAATTGAATCTGCAAGATCAATGTTGGCTGACTTAATATTGCCTCTCACGTTTTGGGTAGAAGCAGTCAGCACAGTCTGTTGTGTGCAAAATAGAGTTCTCATTGTCAAGCCTCTCAACAAAACACCTTATGAACTGTGGTTCAAAAGAGTTCCCTACATTGGATTTCTGAAACCCTTTGGATGTCCATGTACCATTCTCATCACACATGGAGTTCTTCCTAAGTTTGGTGCCAAATCAGATGAAGGATACTTTGTGGGCTATTCCTCTCAATCCAAGGCCTACAGAGTATTCAACTCAAGAACAACAATTGTGGAAGAATCAGCAAATGTGGAATGTAGGGAACACATTGCATGTGAAAAAGGTAAAGGACCAGACTAGCTCTTTGACATAGACTCTTTCTCCTAAGTATTTGAGCCTCTCATCTTCTCAAATATGGAGTCTACCTCTTCCAAAGCACCAGCTTCCACATCCTCTACCGGTTACAGATTGGAATTCAATAGTCCCTCTATAAGAATCAAAATACCATCTATTGATCCTCCATCTGTTGTGGAAGCTATTGAAGCCAATGAAGCAAGAACAAGTTTCTCCAGTGTCACCAGCAGCAGTCTCTCTGAAAATGAAGATCATAATGCAACTCATAACATCTCTGCAGATGGTGTAGAGGCATCTGTTGCTGATCAAGAAGATACAATTGGGGTAGAGGCATCTGCTGCTGAGATTGAAGACTCCTCCATAATGAATGAAGATATTCCCGATCAGAATCAAAGCAATCTTGAGCAAGGAATACAGTTGGATGTTATTCCAGCACAAAGAATCAACAAGGAATATCCATTAGAGAATATAATTGGCCAAGTTTAGCAAGGGGTTCAAACACGAAGCAAAACTCATGAGGCCAATATATGTCTGTATTCTTGCTTTCTATCTCAAGTAGAACCAAAGAAGATAGATGAAGCTTTGCAACACAACAGATGGATTGAAGCAATGCAGGAAGAGTTGCTGCAATTCAAGAGATAAGAATTGTGGACCCTGGTTGATCTTCACCTGGTCAAACTGCTATTGGCACAAGATGGGTATTCAGGAACAAGCAAGATGAGAGAGGAATTGTAGTCAAGAACAAAGCCAGAATTGTAGCTCAAGGCTACACTCAGGAAGAGGGAATTGATTATGATGAAGTCTTTGCTCCTGTTGCCAGACTGGAGGCCATCCGAATTTTCCTAGCATATGCTGCATACAAGAGCTTTACAGTCTATCAAATGGATGTCAAGAGTGCTTCTCTGTATGGGAAGATTGGTGAGGAAGTCGATGTCAGACATCCTCCAGGCTTTGTAGATCCTACACATCCTAACAAAGTGTTCAAACTAGACAAAGCTCTCTATGGCTTACATCAAGCTCCTAGAGCCTGGTATGAAACCTTGTCAGAATATCTACTCAGCAACAACTTCAGAAGAGGTGCCATTGATCAGACCTTGTTTGCCAAAGATGAAGGGGGAGAAACCCTACTTGTATAAATCTATGTTGATGACATCATCTTTGGATCAACAAGGAAGAAGTTGTGCAAAGACTTTGAGGTCCTGTTTCACTCAAAGTTTGAAATGAGTTCAATGGCTGAACTAAATTTCTTCTTGGGTCTCCAAGTCAAACAAGTTCCAAATGGGATCTTCATCAGTCAATCCAAATATGTCAAGAGCATTTTGGAAAGATTCAAGCTGGCTGACTGCCCTGCTGCAAGAAATCCTATGCAGGTGCACCATCAACTGACTCCAGACAAAGATGGTCAAGACACTGATCAACATCAGTACCGTGCAATGATAGGATCACTCATGTATCTAACTGCCTCAAGGCTAGATATCATGTTTGCAGTATGCCTCTGTGCAAGATTCCAAGCAGCTCCAAAGAATACACATCTTTAAGCTGTCAAGAGAATTTTTAGATACCTAAAGGGAGCCCCAAGACTTGGGCTATGGTATTCTAAAAATGACAAATTCAACCTGTATGCATACACTGACAGTGACTATGGAGGATGCAACTTGGACAAGAAGTCCACATCAGGGAGATGTCAGTTTCTGGAAGGAAGACTGATTTCATGGCAATGCAAAAAAGAAAACTTGTGTATCAACATCTACAGCAGAAGCAGAATACATTGCAGCTTCAAGTTGCTGTGCACAAGTCATCTGGATACAAAATCAAATGCTGGACTATGTGATGACTTTCATGGCAACTCCCATTCATATTGACAACATGAGTGCTATATCAATTACAAATAATCCTATGCAGCACTCCAAGACAAAGCACATTGACATCAGGTATCACTTCATAAGAGATCAAGCTGAGAAGAGGAGAATTATTTTAACCAAAGTTCACACCAATGAGCAATATGCTGACTTGTTTACAAAACCATTTGATGAAGCTAGATTTAGATATTTAGTTAATCCATTGGTATGATGAACTTTGATTAAAATCTGTCTCTAAAATCTTGAATAAAATGTGTTTGTCTTTTGTTGAAAATAAAAAGTTAACAGTCAGCAGTAAACAGTTTTGCTGCTGACAGGTTTAGTCATCAGCAGCAAATAATCTGCCACTGACTGCCTTAAGTTATCAGCAGGAACAAGTTTCCTACAGATAGCTTTAAGGTAATCAGCAACAACATTTTTGTTGCGGACCATTAAATCCATCAGCAGCAACCATGTTTGCTGCTGATAAGCTTAACCATCCGCAGCAACCAAGTTTGTTGCTGATGGGTAAAATGAGTCCAAATTAACTTTTACCCGATGTAAAAACTACTTTCAGTTTTTACCATGACTGCTACAGTGTGTTACAGCTGTAAAACAATGAAAAGTAAACGGGTTGTACAGTACAAGTAATTTTGCTTTTTCCCTCCTTTGTGGTTATAACACAAAATCAAATTCCTTCCATCACCACTTCACATTCAATTCTGACCTAACCCTCACCATTTTCTATCAAGCATTCAAAGCTTTCCCATACTTAACCACCTTTCAAAAGCTTCCTCCTTCCCTCCAAATCTAACCATAATGGCAAACGTTGATATCAACAACCCCAATAACAAGTTCTCAACCTACCATAATCTAACTGCATATCTTGTCAAAGGGAATAAATCTGAAGGGTTTGACGACATGATCGATTTCCTATGTCGGTCGAAAATATACTTCTCCCTGATTGTCAACCCCACAATCTACATACCTCACATGGAGGATTTTTGGAACTCTGTCGTCTACTCAACTGAACAGGGGACTCCCCAAATCAAAGCCATGGTAGATGGCAAAGACATCACAATCACAGAGACCACACTCAGAAAACACCTAAAGCTTTAGGACGAGGGAGCTGCCAACTCATACACAAAAAATGAATACATGAGAACCTTTGTATCCATAGGGTACACTGGAAATTAGGATGATTACACAATCGAGAAGGCACTGATGGGTCCTCCATGGAAGTTTCTATGCCACACTCTTCTACAATGCATATCTCAAAAGAGAAGTGGATGGCATCAACTAAGTTCTGCTCTTGCCTCCGCTTTCCATGGTATGGTAACTGGTCAAGGCTTTAATTTTGCTCATTTGATATTCTAGGGTTTGAGATATAACCTTCAGGAAGGAGCAAAACAAGCCTTCTTTATGTACCCTAGGTTCTTGCAGGAAGTTTTCAATCAGGAACTAAAAGATCTTTCAAAACCTGCATGAATCTATATGATTTTAGGAAATAAAAATAATATTTTTCAAAGTATAAGAACAGTTTCAACAAAGTTCTCAGGGGTCAATGTTCCATTATTATCTACAATGTTGAACATACAAAGTACCTAGGATGACAGTTCAGCAGCCCCAGCTGATACTGATCCCACACCCTCCACTTCACAGCCTGAACAAACATCTGCTTCCCTTGAACTAGCCCATGTACAACCTATTAAGGGTGCACAGGCACAAAAAATACTTACACATGTTCTTAAAGCCCAACTGGAACACAGGGCCCCAGTTAAGGCAAGTTATACCCGAAAAAGAAAGAGGAGCAAGAAGACTCCTTCTATTCTTGTCTCCCAGACCCAGTCCCAACCTAAAAGCCCTCATCCAGAATCCCAACATTCTGGTGAGAATATCATAAGGGATAGCCATATTATTAGGGAGACTTCCTTGGAAGTCCCTCTATTAGGATTAGGATCACATCTCGGATCCATAGAACAACCCTCTGAGCCCTTTCTGTTTATGTTTCTTCTCTGAACTTAAGTGTAGAGGCACCTAGTCAAGATGATGTACCTTCTCCAACTGCCACTATCTAGAAGGTATTGATTGACTTGGCTACCAAAGTACCCAGCCCAAGTTCATCACCTAAGAAGGTTCACTCTGGGAGTAATGATAGAGTGAATGTGGAAGGGGCTATCACTACTACTGGTCCATCAATTGACCAGGAGGATAGTGATAACATCATTAAGTCCCCAACCATGGCAACTCACAGTGAAGATGTTTCTTTTGAAACACTATTCACTGAGAGGAATCCTAGGAGCCAAGAAAACCAGGGTGAAGGAGATGCAGAGGCTAGGCCTAAGGCTCCTTCTAGTTCCAAGGATTCCACAACTATGGATGAGGACAGACTGAAACTTCATAACTTAGAATTGATGGCCAGGGTAGCTATGCTAGAGACGGAAGTGTCCAACTTAAAGCACCAACTCTCTATGCATGAAGCCCATCGATGCCCAACTGTAACTTCTCCTTCCCTTGTATCAGTGTGAACCCAAACAGACTCAACTCTATGCACCGATGCAATCAAAAAGAGGGAGATAGTTACCATTGAAGAGGACAAAGATAGACTGGAAGAATGGATACAAGAGCAGGCAGCCTTTCAAAGAATTTTATTTCAGCCTGCCTTTGTTCAAATCCATGACTTGCCATCCTCAGGAGATGAAGAGGAAGATATCTATGAGGAGTGGAAGTTAGTAGTCAGGGCCGTAGATGAAGTGTTCCCTGAGAAGATGGAGAGTGAGAGCAAAGATGAAGACATGCCTCTCTCAGCTACTATACTTCCAACTGCTGCTGCTATCTCAAGACAGATCATATCCCCCCGTGTTCAACTAATTACACATAATCTGGAGTTTGACTCCATCTTGTCATGGGGATATGATGGTATATCTGAGAGATTCTGGATTGAGTGGGAGTTTGCTGTTGTACAAAACCTCATGTGGGAGAGCTTGAACTTACTGGACACTGTCACACCCCAACCGACGGCGGATTATAGGTCGGGGCGGGCGCGGTTGTTCAATAGCACAAGGTTGACTATTAAAGTTTCAATATTTCATTAATATTAGATTCAAAGGTTCAATACAAAGGAAATGACAAGTATACAACATTTATTTAATAAGTAGTCTAGGTCCAAAGCGTCCTATGTGATCACAAATAAGTCTCACGATGTAGAACCTGAAACATATGAAAGAATCTGTCAACTACAAAATAGTTGGTGAGATACAAAGGTTTTGACACAGTTTAACAAGTATTTGAAAAGAATTACAATTCACTATGATATATGCATTCTATAATGTAAGTATGAGAACAAGTATCTTAAACATTGTGCATTTCAACCTTCCAACCAAGTTTAGGCATAACCCGCAGGTTACCCTTATAAGTCTCAAGTTTAAAGTTTAATTCAGTAACAATCACCAATGGCTCCCCCCCGAAAGGGTCAATCAATCAAGGTGGATTGGTCAAATGCAATAGATCTATCATTGTTACCATAGGCTTGACCAAAGTTAACGAATGTGCTAGTTTTAAGTTTAATCTAAGCATACAAGTCTCAAGTTTAACATAAGAATAAACATCTAGTCATAGTTGTACAAGAATTGTATAAGTTTAAAGTTTTGAACATGTTTCACCCCAAAAGTATAGAAAGGAAAAAGGGGCTAAGTATACTCACTTGGGTTGGACGAAGAGTATCCGACGAGAGTAAGTTGGCAAGACTTTGAGGGAGAATATCCACACATTAAGCCTAAGAATATAAGTCTAAAGTTTCAAGTTTATTTCTATAAGTCTAAGACAAAGGATCTAAGATTTCAAGATTGACTAGGGTTCCAAATGGGACACGGGAATGATTTGTGTTTATAAAGTTAAGTTTAATATAAAGGTTTGAATGAATGATACAAGACTTGAGCGTCAAAGTTTAATAGATTTATAGATTAGAATAATTATCAGAATAATTATTTAAAAGTTTTATCATTATTAATTACTCTAATTAGGTAGTAACAATTAAATATTTTGTAAGTAGGGTCATAACAATAGGTAATTATAAGACTAAATATTTATTAAAGATTAGCAACAATCATCTAAAGAATAAATATTTGTCAAAACTTCATAATTAAATAAATATTTAAGGATAAATAGATTTCTAAACAATATAAATCATTTAGGTTTTCAAGTATTTATTTTCCAACCTACCTTGTAATACATAATGCTTATAAGTCTAACTAAATGTTCGTCTCTTATAAGTTTATAAAAAGAATAGAATTTTTTTTATAAAGTTTGCATATTAACTATAAGTTTATAGGTGTTTAAGAAGTAACCAAAGTATAAAATTTACATAAACAAATAAATTGTTGTTTACATATGAAATGCAAGTTTTTATTTTATAACGTTTATAAGTTTGTACATAAAAATGAATAAAGTATATTTATTTTCTCATGTTTTAAATTTATATAAACAAATGGATTCTTTGTTTATATGAAATATAAAATGTATAAGTTTAACATTTATTAAAGTTTCAAACCGAATAAGTTTATTATATATAAAAAAAGAATAAGAACTTAAGTTTCAAATTTTATAAAAACGATTTCTATTGAAGGTCCAAGTTTAATAAATTTTAGAAGTATTCTTTTAAATGTTTAAAACTATTTTTAATAAGTTTATTATCATAAGTCTTAATTAAGTTTAATTAAATAAAATATTTCCAGAAGATAAAAGTGTAATTATAATTCATATTCAAGTTTATAAAAGTATAACATATTTTATAAAATTTATTCGGAATATTAAATCTATTTGGAAACTATATAAAAAATAATATAGTGAAAACAGGGGCTAACCGGATCGAACCCGCCCCCCTGCCCGGGTTTCACTCACACACGCGCAGACTAACCACCCGACTACGGGCCTCGTTAGTGTAATACCCGGAAGAATTAATTGATAAACATTATTCCCAAACGCCCCCAATTCCTATTAGAACCCTAGAATTCAAATCCCTGAAATTCGACCCGCTAATCCATCTGTCTTCAACAAATGACAGAGGGCAATTGATTCTAGTATGAAAACGAAACAGATGGTATTTCGAATTACTTGTTAAGATGTTGAATCGAGTGAGAACGGGTCGAGTTTCACGTTCGGCTGACCAAGGATCGGATCGAGTACTGCAGGTACCAATCGAGGGAATTGAGAGTATGAGGAGGAATGATGTGATGTCGTTAGGCTGAGGGAGTCGATATTTATAGTCGATTTCGTGATTTAATCCCGAATTAGGTGGGGCGATTACGGATGGGTCGGACGAGTTTAATCGCGAGTCACGCGGGTGTTAGGCTCGAAATCGAGCATTAAATGGCATCGGTCGTCGGTCGCACGCCTTAGGCAAGTTCGAGGTTCATCGAACCTGGTCGAAATCACGATTTTTGCGTGAAGGAGGGTGGAAACCGGAGTCTGCGGATTTCGAACCCATGACCGAACCTGAGTTTTGGGACTTTGGTTGAATTACACAAACAGTCCCTGAAGTCTCCTGGTCTTAACATTTCATGTAAAAATGTGATTTTAAGTTTAAACTAAGTTTCGAAAATGACAGTTTAGTCCCCGGACTTTATAAACAAATAAGTATGTTTTATTTTTATAAAACTAAATAAGTTTGATAAGTTTTATTATTTTATAAGTTTTTTTTTTTTTTGTGAAACTCAAGTTTATAGATTTTAGTATAAAAAAATATATAAGTTTATGAATTATAATATTTATATAATTATAAACTAACAAATTTTCAAGAATTTAATACGTGTCAAGAAGTCGGAAAAATTTGGGATATTACAGTCTCCCATATTTTAGGAAATTTCGTCCCGAAATTAAAGTAGAAGGTTTCTTTTTTCAAGATTTAAGTCTATGGTACGCACAAGGATAATGAGAAAAGGTATCTTGCGTTCCCAAGTAAACCCTGGGTTACGTTTAGATTTCTAAAGGGAATGATATGGTAGGAATAAGATTACGCTCAGGTTTCTAAGTCTTCAACGCATATGGTTGCCAAGAGTTTCCCTAAGAAGCATATAGTTTCATTGAAATATAAGAAGATTTGTTTTCGAAAATGTATTTGAGAGAATAACTGATGAACTTCCATTCAAGATTTAAAGTGAGGTGTATCACTCTGGGTGGATTCGATGATAGTTTAATGATTTGAGTTTGTAGACTATTACGTCTAAGGATTGCTATGGTACCTAAGTTCCATGGCTACCTTTTACGATAAGTCTTGGATCATAGCACACGACAGAGTTTACTATGTCTTCTCATACGCTGATTTTCATACTTACGTGTGCACCCGCAAGTATTTAAATCGTCGTATAGTCTGCATAGGTCCTTCCGTTTGTGTGCGGATCAAGAAAGAGTACAAGAATTTGTTTAACACACGACTAAAGTTTCCACATAAGAGTGATCATTGATTAACGAGTCCCTTAGAGAGAAACGTCATTCAATGATAAAAGAGAGAAGAATGTAACAAGATTTAGAGTTTCAAAGTTTTCTCGTGATTGAATAAGAATACCTCAATCATCGATTAGTTTAAATTCTTTACACTTTCCTCGTGTTTGATCAAGAATACATCAAACCTTGAGTAATTTAAAAGTCTTATACGTTCATCATGTTTGAACAAGCATACGTCAAACATGGAGTAGTTTAAAGTCTCATACGTTTATCATGTTTGAACAAGAATACGTCAAACATGGGGTAGCTCAAATTGTGTTTGAACAAGAATACGTCAAACATAGAATAGTTTAAATTGTGTTTGATCAAGAATACGTCAAACATAAAATAGTTTAAATTGTGTTTGAACAAGAATACGTCAAACATAGAATAGTTTAAATTGTGTTTGATCAAGAATACGTTAGACATAGAATAGTTTAAATTGTGTTTGAACAAGAATACGTCAAACATAGAATAGTTTAAATTGTGTTTGAACAAGAATACGTCAGACATAGAATAGTTTAAATTGTGTTTGAACAAGAATACGTCAGACATAGAATAGTTTAAATTGTGTTTGAACAAGAATACGTCAAACATAGAATAGTTTAAATTGTGTTTGAACAAGAATACGTCAAACATAGAATAGTTTAAATTGTGTTTGAACAAGAATACGTCAAACATAGAATAGTTTAAATTGTGTTTGAACAAGAATACATCAGACATAGAATAGCTTAAAGTCTCTTAGTTTAGCTTCAGTGTATGGAAGTATACGATTACGTTTTGAGTATAAAGCGGTTATCTAAATACTCTAGTATTTAAGAGAGGTATGGGACAGCGTTTGGAACAGGATTAACCGTTATACGCTTTCTCACAGAAGATTCGAGTTGTCCAGAAGATTAGTGGATTTCCGATGTTTGGTTTTGTAAGGAGTCAGGGGAAGTACTCCGCTAAAGAGAGAGTAATGTCCTCTTTCTTGCTAGTTTCTAGTATCAAGAGTGAAGTATTCTCGTGTATTTATAATGTACGTTTATCAAGTCTTATAGGGTTTAGTTGAGACGAACACAAAAAGTTTTCAAGACTAAGAATCCAAGTATGAGTTTGAAAGTAGGATAAGTCAGTTGATTTTAAGTTTCAATATTAAGCTTTACATGATCCTTTATTGATCATGTTTACTTTTAAGAATACGGGTTTGAGTATTTGTATAAGTTTTTGCATGACTCAAAAGTCTCTGACCTTGTGTATACGAAGTTTAGTGTTTTAGTAACGTGCATTTAAGCTTTTAGTTCCCGTTGTGATTTATAGCAAATCTTTTACGTGACAAGAGTTGGATGAGGAAAGTCTCCTAGCATAGGGTAACGGGAAAAAGTTTCGATAAGGTTTACGATAGTGTGTTTACAAATGATTTATCTTGTTTCATAACAACAGGCATAGTTTTCTTTTGTATAGAATGTAATCAAGAGGTTCAAAAATGACGAGTTAGGCAACGATAAGTAGTATAAGTAGGACTTTATAAAGGTCTGTATGATTGCCAAAAAAATAGGTCAAGTTTAGAAGTGTTAAGTCTATATATGGGGTAAGGATCATAGTTGATTACGATAGTGGTTCGTAAGTCGTGTTGTTTTAAAAGGGTGCTTACGAATCAGAAGGTTTATTCAAAGTTTATTCTTCAAGTATGCGTGTGTCACTTAGGATTTTTATAGTTTAATGCAACGTTGTTAATTATCTCAAGTACTAACGTGAGCTACTCTTGACGAAAGTGTTTGGGTAGAAATGTTAAGTTTGTAGTGCTAGAAGGAAAGTCAAGCTAGTGAGTAATAACAAGATAAATTTCAAAATAACTTTCGTTAAATGTTTCAAAATTGGGACTTCTAGCCCTTGCATAATACGATTTAAACGGAAAAATTAAGGTGTGTAAGTGAGTTGATTTAATATGTTCAAAAAGGTTTTTATTCATAATACTGAGTCATCACAGTAATATATAAAAAAATGGCTTTTGGCTTGAAGTTGGTGGGCTAACGAAGAGAATTCCCGGAAGAAGGGGTGGGTCACAAGGACTCACTTATGTACCCTATTTCCCTAGCCAGAACATCTTCATAGGCCTACAACTTCTTTCGGTTGTTGTCACCGATGTTTGGGTTTACGGTACTATGTCGACGTTCATTGCGGGCTTAGAGTCTTAGACGTGGAGCTCGTTTATTCTATAGTAGGCTTCTTCTCTTACAAGGAAAACAATCAGGTTACTAATCCCTTTGTTATTGTACTTTAGGTTTAAAAGACGTTAAGTTTTGTTTACAGGAACGGTGATGTGTAAGTTTTAAGGGTGTAATGAAAGTTTTGAGATATATAAATGTGTAACAAAGTTTGAGTAAATCATCAAATGAAAAATGAAAACGCAAGAGTTTCTCCTTAAGTGTCAAGTTTATAAAGTAATGAAGTTCGTAAAAAGACTTGTATGTCAATACATAGTTTTAAATGGGCTGTTAGTTCAAGGATCATGAAGTTTAAGGATGTATGAAAACTTTGAGATGTATAAAAGTGTAACAAAAGTCTTGAGTTAGTTATCAAATGAAACTTGGTTAAGTGCTAAGGGGTAAGGTAAGAATACAAGGGTTACCTCTTAGGTGTCATATTTATAAAATAATGAAGCTTTATAGAAGAATTTGTAGGGTAATACATAGTTTTAAGAGTTATATTACAATAATCATGAAGCTTATTCGGTAGTATCTGCATAAATATAAGTTTATGTATATAGTCTTTAAGTATAGTCTTGTAAGAATTTCTTCTTGAAGGTAAATCCTTCAGGTCATGACGAGTAAGCATGCTGTCATGCGACCATTCT
Source organism: Smallanthus sonchifolius (assembly GCA_023525975.1). Classification (NCBI taxonomy): domain Eukaryota; kingdom Viridiplantae; phylum Streptophyta; class Magnoliopsida; order Asterales; family Asteraceae; genus Smallanthus; species Smallanthus sonchifolius. The sequence goes on along the minus strand of CM042043.1, from coordinate 53,573,172 downwards.
TGAAGAGACGAAACGTAAGAATCATAGAGTAAAGGTTACAGAGGAAAGTTTTTGAATCATGAATTTATGAAGTGTATAGTATTTGAGATGGTACTCATTTAGTGCATATCACTAAGTAAGTACTTTGACATATCAAGAGAGATCTAAGCTCACTAATGTTTAGAGAAGTCATGCATTCCTATAAGTGGATACTCATCCCAAGAATTCCCAGGAAAGCATACGGGTCCAACGGTTGATTTGGATTTGTACGAAATGCTTTCCTTGACAGAATTTCCCAGGATACAGGTATCCACCCTTCCGGTCCGCACAAGTTCTCACACATTATCTAGAACTTAAATATTCTTGACGAGAGTTTAGTGGTGGATTAGGCTTGAAGCCTAAGAATGTATCCTCGATGTAGTAGACTCTTGTAGCACGTAGATAAGTAGAAACGTAGAATCTCCAAGCGTATAAGATTTAAGGATAGAATGAGGAGAGAATTCCTAGTAAAAGACATGAGATAACTCATGTTTCGGTCTCCTAAGTTATAGTCTAGTTGTAAGGCCCCAAACCCGGGAGGCCTCACTCGTTGGATTTACTCATTCTCAAACAGTTCTTAAACGTGAATATCAAATAATGCAGCGGAAAATTTCATTCAAACATAACGTCATCATTATTCGTACATGCGGAAGCGTAAACATTGTTTAAAACATAATTACATAAACTTAACATAAACAACTCATAACGGGATGCCAGTCTTCATGATCGACCGGGTAACTCTTCTCGCTTGCCAAGAATCACCGTCCATCGTCCATACCTGCCTTAACCTGAATGTGCATACTAAAAAGTCAGCTACGCTGGTGAGTTCTAGCATTTCATAAAAACCTTAACATCAACATTTGCCAAAAACGTATCATTCATTTAGTAAAACCTTTCACAAAAGCATGTAATAATAACATCTTTAAAAAAAAAGGTTTCGTACCCATATCATCATCAACATCATAATCATAAACACCGTTAAACGGACCGTTCATTAAAACTTTTAACATTCATTTAAGTCATACATTATTATCTAAATCTGTATTACCCTTCGTTCCGTCATTCAGTATGGTATTGCCCCTAAGGCTTAACTGCACGAAGACCGACAATACCATACATTCCGTCAATTCCCTTTTTGGTATTGCCCCCAAGGCTAACTGCGCGAGGACCGACAATACCCATTCAGTTGCCCTTATGGCTCTCATGTCCATAAACCGACAACTTCCATCGACGGCCACGGCTCACGGCCAATGACACCGTCGGATCATAATTTAACCTTACATAGGGTCACGTTAACCCCTGAGTAACCGTCGTTACTCCCTTTACCAGTTGTACAACATCATAACCATTGACATGCCACAGAGACAATGCCCCTATTGTTCTTGTGGCAACTATGGCTCGCTGTCCATAATCTACCACAAGGCTGGGAATCTCATTTCCCATACTTCATTCGTCAATTCCATTCATTCGACAGATTTGATTTGTAATGACTTCTTTAAAACCTTTACCTCTTTCTCTTCTCATTAAACATTTCCTCATTTAGATCGTTCATAAAACATTCGTAACCCTTTTTGGCAAAAACACTTCAAAACCTTTCCTTTCGTAAACCTCGTTTCGTTAAAACATCATTTCGTTAAACATCATTTCGTTAAACATCATTTCGTTAAAACATCATTTCGTAAGTATGCACACCAGCCCAAAAACATTAACAAAACATTTAAAAGAGGGCTCTAGAACTCACCTGATACGCTAATATGGGTTGTCCTAAACGAAGGTCCAACAACGTCACTTCCGATCTGAATTTATTAGTTAAATACACATCAGACCTATCCCGACTCTAACTGTTTAATCATTCTAACATACTGACTTCACTTAATCAGTTCTGATGTATGCGCACTTAGCAAGTGCGCAGACCCTGCTGCCTGCGCACTTAGCAAGTTCGCAGACCCCTCTTCCTACGCACTTAGCAAGTGCGCAGGCCCCACTTCCTGCGTACTTGATAAGTACGCAGGACCTGCTCCGTGCACACTTAGCAAGTGCGCACGACCTGTTCTTCGCGAAAACCCTAACTTTCGCATTCGGGTCTGATCATGTCAAGATCCCGAACCTGTTGCATTCAAAACGTTCGTTTTCCATTAAGGAACTCAAATCCATGATTATCTTTCAGTTTCATCCGTTCAAACCTTACCTTTTCACCCAAAACCCGAAAAACCCAAAAACGAACTAAAACTCAGATTTAGGTCGGATTGTTACCTGAATCGAGTTTCTGATCCGGAGGTTCTTCTCACGAGTTATGGAGTAACACTTTGCTGAAGTCTCGTGTCGATCCGCCAACTTTCTCTCTCTACGGTTTCTCTCTCTAAAAGTTACAAATGAGAGAAAAAGGGTGGCATAGGCTATTTATAGCCAGCTGACCCATCCGACCCGACCCGCCATGCCTCGTTCGTTTATTCCGTTATTATAACTGTCGTTTTATTTTTGGGATGTTACACTAGGTCATGTGTTTAATAACCTAATTCCCTATAACCAAGGCTCTAATACCAATCTGTCACACCCCACCGACGGCGGATTATACGTCGGGGCGGGCGCGGTTGTTCAATAGCACAAGGTTGACTATTAAAGTTTTAATATTTCATTAATAATAGATTCAAATGTTCAATACAAAGGAAATGACAAGTATACAACATTTATTTAATAAGTAGTCTAGGTCCAAAGCGTCCTATGTGATCACAAATAAGTCTCACGATGTAGAACCTGAAACATGTGAAAGAATCTGTCAACTACAAAATAGTTGGTGAGATACAAAGGTTTTGACACAATTTAACAAGTATTTGGAAAGAATTACAATTCACTATGATATATGCATTCTATAATGTAAGTATGAGAACAAGTATCTTAAACATTGTGCATTTCAACCTTCCAACCAAGTTTAGGCATAACCCGCAGGTTACCCTTATAAGTCTCAAGTTTAAAGTTTAATTCAGTAACAATCACCAATGGCTCCCCCCCCCCCCCCGAAGGGGTCAATCAATCAAGGTGGATTGGTCAAATGCAATAGATCTATCATTGTTACCATAGGCTTGATCAAAGTTAACGAATGTGCTAGTTTTAAGTTTAATCTAAGCATACAAGTCTCAAGTTTAACATAAGAATAAGCATCTAGTCATAGTTGTACAAGAATTGTATAAGTTTAAAGTTTTGAACATGTTTCACCCCAAAAGTATAGAAAGGAAAAAGGGGCTAAGTATACTCACTTGGGTTGGACGAAGAGTATCCGACGAGAGTAAGTTTGCAAGACTTTGAGGGAGAATATCCTCACATTAAGCCTAAGAATATAAGTCTAAAGTTTCAAGTTTATTTCTATAAGTCTAAGACAAAGGATCTAGGATTTCAAGATTGACTAGGGTTTCAAATGGGACACGGGAATGATTTGTGTTTATAAATATAAAGGTTTGAATGAATGATACAAGACTTGAGCGTCAAAGTTTAATAGATTTATAGATTAGAATAATTATCAGAATAATTATTTAAAAGTTTTATCATTATTAATTACTCTAATTAGGTAATAACAATTAAATATTTTGTAAGTAGGGTCATAACAATAGGTAATTGTAAGACTAAATATTTATTAAAGATTAGCAACAATCATCTAAAGAATAAATATTTGTCAAAACTTCATAATTAAATAAATATTTAAGGATAAATAGATATCTAAACAATATAAATCATTTAGGTTTTCAAGTATTTATTTTCCAACCTACCTTGTAATACATAATGCTTATAAGTCTAACTAAATGTTAAGTCTCTTATAAGTTTATAAAAAGAATAGAATTTTTTTATAAAGTTTGCATATTGACTATAAGTTTATAGGTGTTTAAGAAGTAACCAAAGTATAAAATTTACATAAACAAATAAATTGTTGTTTACATATGAAATGCAAGTTTTTATTTTATAAGGTTTATAAGTTTGTACATAAAAATGAATAAAGTATATTTATTTTCTCATGTTTTAAATTTATATAAACAAATGGATTTCTTGTTTATATGAAATATAAAATGTATAAGTTTAACATTTATTAAAGTTTCAAACCGAATAAGTTTATTATATATAAAAAAAAGAATAAGAACTTAAGTTTCGAATTTTATAAAAACGATTTCTATTGAAGGTCCAAGTTTTATAAATTTTAGAAGTATTCTTTTAAATGTTTAAAACTATTTTTAATAAGTTTATTATCATAAGTCTTAATTAAGTTTAATTAAATAAAATGTTTCTAGAAGATAAAAGTGTAATTATAATTCATATTCAAGTTTATAAAAGTATAACAGATTTTATAAAATTTATTCGGAATATTAAATCTATTTGGAAACTATATAAAAAATAATATAGTGAAAACAGGGGCTAACCGGATCGAACCCGGCCCCCCTGCCCGGGTTTCACTCACACACGCGCACACTAACCACCCGACTACGGGCCTCGTTAGTGTAATACCCAAAAGAATTAATTGATAAACATTATTCCCAAACGCCCCCAATTCCTATTAGAACCCTAGAATTCAAATCCCTGAAATTCGACCCGCTAATCCCTATGTCTTCAACAAATGACAGAGGGCAATTGATTCTAGTATGAAAACGAAACAGATGGTATTTCGAATTACCTGTTAAGATGTTGAATCGAGTGAGAACGGCTCGAGTTTCACGTTCGGCTGACCAAGGATCGGATCGAGTACTGCAGGTACCAATCGAGGGAATTGAGAGTATGAGGAGGAATGGTGTGATGTCGTTAGGCTGAGGGAGTCGATATTTATAGTCGATTTCGTGATTTAATGCCGAATTAGGTGGGCGATTACGGATGGGTCGGACGAGTTTAATCGCGAGTCACGCGGGTGTTAGGCTCGAAATCGAGCATTAAATGGCATCGGTCGTCGGTCGCACGCCTTAGGCAAGTTCGAGGTTCATCGAACCTGGTCGAAATCGCGATTTTTGCGTGAAGGAGGGTGGAAACCGGAGTCTGCGGGTTTCGAACCCATGACCGAACCTGAGTTTTGGGACTTTGGTTGAATTACACAAACAGTCCCTGAAGTCTCCTGGTCTTAACATTTCATGTAAAAATGTGATTTTAAGTTTAAACTAAGTTTCGGAAATGACAGTTTAGTCCTCGGACTTAATAAACAAATAAGTATGTTTTATTTTTATAAAACTAAATAAGTTTGATAAGTTTTATTATTTTATAAGTTTTTTTTTTTTGTGAAACTCAAGTTTATAGATTTTAGTATAAAAAAATATATAAGTTTATGAATTATAATATTTATATAATTATAAACTAACAAATTTTCAAGAATTTAATACGTGTCAAGAAGTCGGAAAAATTTGGGATATTACAGACACCCTATCCCTACACCTGACTGAATGTATCAATACATCGGATGAATTTGTCAGCTATGCTTGCCATTGAGCGCTTCTATGACATATGTGAAGATAACATGCCCAGATTTAAAGCTTTTCTTGATCTTGCTAAGAAAGTGGCATTCAACAAAGTTGAGGATGAAGAAGCAGAGTCCTCACAAGCAGTTGAACAATGGCATCAGAGACTTGAACTAATAAGAAGTAAGGTGTTGACACAGGAACAAGTTCTATGCTTGAGAAGATTCTTATACAATGAAGTTGTCAGGGGTCTGGAAGTTCATGGATGGTCCAGCATTGAGCCTTCAGGGTTCCAATTCTTCTTATGTGCTGGATCATCCTTCCTCATCAACACCATTCAAGAAATCCTACTCCTCAACTCAGACTTCCTTCACCAAGTTTTTGAACTCAGGTCACATATATGCAATATTAACTCAGTGAAGAGTCAAGAAATGATCCAAATTGTCAAAAACCGTCTGGAAAAAGAGGGAATAACTTAAATAGATGAATATGACTCAGAAGAGTTGTCCCTTCCCTCTTTTCCAACTGTTATCCTGAACACTTAGGAAGAATCTAGAAGAAGGGAGAAACAGAAGGTTATGGCAGATTGGAAGAAAGTAACCGGAGAGGAATGGCAAGTAGGTGAAGATGAAGAAGTCCCTCTTTCTTTGATTGCTCCTCAAATTGCCAATGAAGGAGAAGCTGAGGTCTCAACAGTATTCCCCACATCTGCTGTTGTGATCAATGAAGCTGAAGCAGAGACATCCAATAAAAACAAAGGAAAGGGACTTATGACTGAAGAAGAAGAAGAAGAAAAGATAGAAAAAGAGAAGAAAGAAAAGGAGAAAAGAAGAAAAGAAAGAGAAGAGGAGGAGATGGTTGAGCTTAAAAAGGCTCAAGAAAGAAAGGCTATCATGCTCCTCCGAGAACAGCAAATCCAGTTGCATGCTAGGCAACTGGATGAATTAAAAGTTAAAATTTCTGCAGCTTCACAACTAAAAGAAGATGAAGCTTTAGCTCTCCAGCTGCAGGAAAAATTGAATAAAGAAGAAGAAGAGATAGAGAGAAGAAGAGAAGAGAAGAGAAGATGCTAATTTCAGAATCACCGATTCTGAACTAGCAAAACAAATGAGAGAGGAGTGGACTGAAGCTCTAATCTCTCAAGGTGAGGATGCAGACTACCTTGAGAAATTATCAAATAAAGAAATATACAGAGCTTTCATGGGACAACAAGTCAATTGGAAAACAAGAAAAGGGCTGAAGAAGAAGAAGAAAAGGCCAGACAAAAAGCCAGAAAAACCATTGCCTTCAACATCAGATCCCATGAAGAAAGGAAGGTCATGATAGACTTCGTAAAGGCTAGAGGTGAGAGTGGAAAGAGGCTGGGTCCCATGAGTTTCATGAACCTGCAAGCCCTCTATGTCAAAGTAAAGAAGGAAGAGGAAGAGAGACTGGGGAAGATAGGTTCAAAAAGAAGGGTAGACACTCAAACAATAGAAAGAAAACTAAAGAAACCCAAACCTACTCCCTCATCCTCTCCCTCCTCTGTCCAACAACCTTCCACTCTCCCTCCTAGACCTCCCTCCGCTCCTAAAGAGTCCAAATCCTCTCACCCAGCTCCTCCTTATCAACAGCCTCCCAAGAAGAAAACTAAACCTACTACCACACCTGAAGACTCAAGAGAAATTGTAGTATGGTTTTACAGTAATCAAGATCGATGGTTTGAAGTCTTCAGGGGGAGAACATAAGTAAAAAAGATCAATATATACATCTGTTGATGAGGTGATGCAGCTTCTAGATTCTGATCTTTAAAAAATGATGGAGCTGGGTGAAGCTTATGAGCCTGAGAATGAAAGTGGGAGGCATCTGTTGCTAGTGATCAAACATCACTTCAACCTTAGCAAAGATGTTGTTATTGATGCTAAACCTCTCCAATTCTACTTTCCATTCATCAGTTGGTCCTATAATGCTCTGAAAGATGAATATACTATGACAGATGTCAGAGGACAGAAGATGAGATGTTCAAGCAAGGCCTTCTTCAGCATGCTAAGCAAGGACATCAAGTCTTTTCTAAACTTCCTCTTGACAATCCAAGCAAGGACCCTAGAGGCTATGAGAAAGCAAGGATTGTTGCTGACATGCAAAAGCTTCAGCAACAAAGGCAGTAAGAGAGTTTTGATAGCATCAGTCTAGGCGGAGTTTGTAGATATAAAGACTGATGGCTATAAAATTCTCTAAGTACATATGATGCGGACTCCACAATTTTGCTGCTGACCTACAAGTTGCTGCGGATAAGGCAAGTGCTGTGGATAGTTATGTTCTCCTGCTGATGAACAACTATGTTGCGGATTGCCTTATCTGCTGAAGTCCAAAGTTGTTGCTGATAGGTTTCTCAGCAGCATCAAACATTGATGCTGCTGATAGGCAAATCATCAGCAGCTTTGACTTTACTACTGACACCTCTGTTGCAACACTACATCTATCAGCAGAAGGAATGTTATTGGTGCAGATGATTAAAGAGAAAGCTACTACTTCTGAAGTCTCCTGCAAAGATTCCTAAGAAGACTTTTGACCTGAACCTTACTGTTTGCTGCAACTTGTCTTTTAGTTGTCTATCAATAGTAGTGTAACTTATAACTGTCAAAGATCAACGGCTGGTGTTTGATCTGATCCTTAGAATCAAGGGTCTATCTTGATTCTAAGTTCCTTTATATGTATTGTATCTTCCACTTGTACAAGTGTGATTTCTTAGAGTTTTCTCTGTAACTTGTAAACTTTGAAGATTAATACAATTTGCATTTATAAGTATTATCATTGTTTCTTGTTTACATTGTATAGTTATTGTTTTCGCCAATATCAACTAGAACAAAACCATCTTGTAAACACCGATCCTACAAACCCATTAATTGTAAAACTATTAAACCAAATCTTTAATACTTTAATCAAATAAGTTTAAACCAAATAGGCCCAAATAAAATATAAACTCATAAATAAACCCAATACCCATTTAAATATTGTAAACCTAATTAACTATTGAAAAAAAAAGTTGATACTTGTGTTTGTTATATTGAAAAAGAGTTGCTTAGAAATGTTCATATAGATTATGTAATGTTCGGTTTCAAAAAATGAAAACCCGTAGACAACAATTATAGGGGTATTATTTTTTAATTATGCATTTCTAATAAAAAATATCGTATTATTATTGTTCGTTTATAATGTTGTTAGTTTTGATCGTTTTATTGTGTGAATCGACCCGTCCCGCCTCGGGCCGAAAAAAATCTAATATTTAATTATTGACGGTCGACACCAAAAAATATCCGACCCCCATAAAAAAAATTCTGGGTCCACCACTGTCTACATTTGATGTTTAGAACCGTGTCGCCGCAAGTGCGGTACGGCCTCTAGTTAATATAATTTGTAAATATATGGAATTAACATAAATATACAAAGCTATTGGAAGATTAGTTTCGAGAATCATGATTTCATAATTTTCCACACGTCTTGCATTCCCTTTTTCTTTTCTCGGTCTTTTCTACGAAAATAACATAACATCTTTTTCTTTTTCTTACTTTACGAATTTTTCACCTAGACCAATCAATTGTCTCGATGTCTCACAACCTTTATTCCTTATTCCTTGTGGTACCTTTACTAAAACTCATTCGACTAAGATACACTAACCAACGATTGTATGACTTCTTCCTTCTTGTTTATAACTTGGATAATTATGAATTTGTTCATATATTTTATCCTTGATTTGTCACAACTCCTAACAAATACAGGGAGTCTCTCTATACCACACCTTAAACAATCTATGCATGAGTTATATAAAGATAGTCTCATTTGATAAATTTCCATTCACCGTTGTCGACCCTAGCTAATTGATCTCTCTACCAATGCGATAGGCTCATATTATTCAGGGATTTGTTCAATATTACGATTAGGGGTGCCAAACATGACCCGAATATTTGTTCGGATAAGAATGTCAACCTAACCCGGACACATGTAAAATCGTGTTCCACGAACACCACCCTTTTAACCTGTTAGTTTAAATGTGTCAAATGAGTTGTAATTAAGTTGTAAACATGATAATCCAGTTGGTGTGTTGTAATAAATAGGTTAAATGAGTCGTCAAACGATTGATGGGTCAACCAGTTTAAGTAAACAAATGGTTAAAAAAGGTCAACCTGCACACGGTCCATATAGTTAAATTGGTAAACCCGAACACAATCCATTTAGTTGAACAGTAAACCTGAAAACGACTCGTTCAAGAAGAAGCTAGATATATCATCACAAAACCTGATTCTTTTTGTATCGTGTAAGAATTTGCTACCCTGACACCCTGTGTGTGATCTTTAAAAACATAAAAGACGTGTTAAAACATATTTGATACGAGTAAAATCATGCACGGTATGATCAGAAACTCAGAATAACCTACAGTAATATTTAAAAGTATTTTATCTTTAAATTAGTGAATAAATTTTGATTCTTAATAGGTTAAATAAAATAGATTTCAAATACCTTAAATTCTACGACTAATCTAGATATTTTATCTTGGTGACTAATAATGCAAACGTCACATCCATCCTAATGTATTATGCCCTTTTGCGAAAAAAAAAACCATACACCTTTAAAAATCTCCTTTGGGATCTTAGAAAAAGTAGTACCGAGTGTAGATAAATGAAGCATAATGTTCTATTGTTAATTGTGTCAGCGACGTAAGTGCAGTTAAAGTCGCATTTTTTAAAGTATTCTTCATTTTTCTGTTGTGTATCATGTGTCAAGGAGTTACTTCTTTCACTTATATGTGACTTTTAGTAACCAACTAAGTTCAACATTTGATCCGATTATGTAGTGATTTGGAAACGATAATGCGAACAAGCAAGATCATAATCAAAGATCATTTTATTGATTACAAGGGAAACTTTACAAGAACTTTACAAGGTGAATGCTTTACACTTTTGGAGGTGGTCTTTACAAATGATCAACCTATATTTTTATCCTAATCATCCACTAATCTAGAACCTTCTATCTAGATCATTCTAATATTACAAATATCAATGATATTTACAAGGAACTTACTAGGCTAACCGATGATTAAGGGCTAATTTGGAAGAGCCTAGAAGTTGGTTATTTAAAGCCTTGAAGCCCCATGAACAGCCTGAAAATCTCTAGAACGCAACATCCTTAAAACGTTTAGGAAACCCGTAATAATGACCTGAATTTGGAGTTGGATTATGAGTGATTTGAGCAGGCAGTGACATTCTCCCCCACCTAAATCCACGTCGTACTCATCGTGTAACTTTAGTGGTGTTTGTAGCAGCCTCCTTGGTCCCGACATGCTGAAATTTTTGAACCTGCCTCGGTTCCCCTTTGTTGTATTTAAATATAAGTCGCATGGCCGACACCGTCTTGCCTTGACACCTCGTGTCGCACTCCATTTTTATCATGCGACTTTGTCCACCATACATTATGCATAAGACGTCCATAAACAGAATGGGGAAGGCTTGTACCTGAGAGAAGAAGTCTACCTCGAGTACAAACTTGTAATCGTCCATTAGCACCACCGACAAGTCCAATTTTCCTTTCAAGTCCCCGATCTTAGCCTTGACGCCTTGAACCATCCCATCGATCAACTTAGCGTCCCAATGTGTGGTTTGATCCAAGCCAACTTCTTTGTCGTCTTGAGCCCAAGTCTCGTAGCTTCCTCTTTTGAGACAAAGTTATGGCTCGCCCCTGTATCGACCAAGGCTTTCGTTGGCACTACGTTTACTTTTATACATACATAGTGAAGTCGTGTTGACTTCTCCCTCGGGTTCTTCTTCACCCTTAGCCACTCCGCTCATCTGTTGCACTTGTCATCCAACGATTCCCCAGTCGTGTTGGTTTTGGCCACCTTCCCAGGCCTCCTCGATCGAGTGTCTCTTAGGCTTTTCCTTCAGGTTCGTGGCTTGCCCATTTTCCACTCCTGGCCCTGATTTTCCTATAGTGTTGATGAGTTGCACAACCTCAAGCCGTGCCTCATGCTCATCATCCCAGCCATATACCTGGGAAACCATTTCGTGCAAGTTGGCCTTCTTCGGACAGAACTGGGCTATATGTCCTCGAACCCCACATATGAAACACCCTTCATCTTGGTTCGTGGTGTTACGTGCATCCTTCTTTAGGAAATGATCTTGTTTGACTCCCCCACCATGTTCCTTGTTACCTTAAATCATGGGTTTGTGTGGGCGTTCTTCCATTAAGTCGACTAAGCTTTCAACGGTAGCAATGACTGAAGCTAAGTCTTTAACATTGCGACGCTCTAATTCAGTCTTCGCCCATGGTTGTAACCCATCGAAGAAATAGAATAGGGAATCCTCACCCTAAAGTTATTTAAAATGCATCGCAATTTAAGAACTCACCTCAATAGTATCTCGGCTTACTGTATCTGAAATATAGACCTTGGACAGAGCTCCTAGATATATAATGGAATTACTTAATTATACAAACCTAGCTTAATGGTGTTTAACCAAAGCATAACAGTAGGTCGAAACCTTACCTGAGCACTATCAACGACAATTTGGGGGCGGAATGCTAGAAACCGAACTCTCGTACGTGAACCAGGGCTTGGGATTGGATTTCCAGATATGTGTGTGTGATTTTGAGTGTAGAAGTGATGCTTAAACACTAAGCTCAACCATTCTATTTATAGGCCAAGTTCAAACCTGTAGCGGACCGATAACAAGGGTGGTGGTGGCCTGCCACCACCTCAAGCCATAAATCTGCCTTAGGGGTCCCTTAGCGGACCGTTAAGGCCAAATGTCCCTTGATGGACCATTATGTCACGGGTGGCGGCCTGCCATAGGGTTACACATGTCAAACTTCGCGCCTTTAGTCAGCAGACATGTGGCGTGTCATCATTGTTGCCTTCTTGACCTCGTAGCGGACCGCCAAGCCTCTCCTTAGGATCCACTACACTAAATTTTCAGAATTTTTACTTTTAATCCTTGAACTTTGTAATATTTCCATATTAGCACCTTAACTTTGAGTTTTGTCAAGTTCAGAGCTTTATTTTCTAGGGAATTTTTGAAGTGTTACAGATCACGATTTAGACAATCACTAGGGATATGTCCAATTCCACAGTGGTTGCAGGAGCAATAAATGATGTTCTGAGCAGAAGCTTAACTTAATTGATTGTGGCTATCCTTAAGACTGCGCCTGCAGCTGTTGTTGTTATAGTTGTGGTTATAACTGCCACGATAAGATCTCGGTCGTCCTATGTTGAGGTTCCCACGATTGTTTGAGGGACGAGCGCCATAGAATGCATGAGTTGATAGCCAAGTTGATAGGCCATTTACTGAAAAAATCAAGTAGTTGTTGTGGGGACCGAGTGTTGCTGGTTGTGGCACTGAAAGACTGTAGGATCAACATATTGTGGGGGCTTTGTCAACGTATAATCATGGTCATTCAGAAGACCATAAAGTTCCTCTCATAGCCAGACGATGACATAAAGAACAAGATCTTTGTCTTTGATATGTTCTCCAATATTAGCTAGTGTAATGGCATTGTCTTACGCATGAATGAGATATTTGAGTGGAGATTCATCACCTTTCATTCGTAGCTTAAGAAATTGTGTCTTTAGCATGTATCCCATAGAAATAGTATGAGGGGCATATGCCATTTAAAAGGGAGCACCATAGTTCATGAGCAGTGTTGCCTTGAATATGAGAGAACGAGGCTTCAGATATTGTTGAGATTATAATCATTCGGATATGGGCATCATTGTAGATCCAGGTAGTGTAATTAGGGTTAATATTGGCAGTCGTAGCATTAGAGCCTGTGGCAATAGATTGATCGGGACAGGGCATAAAACCATCAACATATCTGAAAAAATTATTTGTAAGTAGGAAAGGTTCAAGCATGGTTTTCCGGTAACCATAGTTAGCGGGTGAGAGAGTGAAGGAAAATTTGTGGGAGTTATGAGATGCTTTTTCTTAACGTTTAAGGATGGGAATAGTGGTCATTTGGAGAGTTGGAAGCGGGCGACAGTTTGGCTAAAAGCAGGGATGGCTAAAGTTTCGCCGAAAATATGGGATGGCGAATGTTTGGGGCAACGCGTAAGTTTCATTGAAACTTGTGGGTTTATTGCGAAAGTTAGGGTTAGTGAAAGTTTTGCCGAAACTGTTAAAAATTTTGCGAAAGGCAAACGTTTCGCCGAAACATAAGAAATGTAAGGACTAATCAAATAGACTGACTGATGAAGTGTCGAATAACCCTGGTTTAGGTGTCTCATTGTTTTCGTTTTATTTGTTTTAGCTTGTATCTTTGTTTGGTTTTATACGTGTTTGTGGAATGCGTGTGCCTCCCAGGTTTATGTGCTAAATGAGCAGGAAACAAACATAAATCAGTTAGATACGAAGCACAGGCAAGTAAAAGTCAAAAAGTCAACTCTCCTGGATTCTTTGGTCTTCGCGGTACGCGAGGAGTTGAAGAGGGTGCCCGACTGTTTTGTCCTTCGCTCCAAGCGAAGGACGGGGCTAGGATCTTTCACGACACGCGGAGATTTGTTTTTACGGGAAAATTAACCTAAATTAGGTTTTAACCTTTCTCAGCCCCCATTATCATGCTATCATCGATTTTAGCCATTCCAGAGCTCTAAGAAGGCGATTTTCCTTGTTCTTGAGCCAATTGTTTACCAATTTTGATGATTTTAAGTCCCATAACATTAGTTTTGATCATTGTGATAAGTATGAGTGGCTAAATCACCCGTGATCTTCTCCGGGTCTACGGTTTTGCAATTGCACTTGTTATTTTCTGGAATGATTAGTCTTGGTTTGTATTTTTCATTGGCATCTTAAGCCATATGATTACATTTGTTGATTGAATGCTTTAAATGTTTTTTTATTGATTTCGAATTGTTGATTCAAGCCTCACCAGTCTTAGGTTTATTTACATTGGGGCGTTGTGAGATTTGAGTGTCAACTGGTTAATCTAAACTGATTATACATGAATAGGCTTTCTTTACAGTTCGTTCTAATATTTTCACTGAGTTCAATTAAACCTTGTGCGATTATGTCTATGTAATTGTTTGCTAAACAACTAGAAGTGACTTGTGTTTGCAAACCTGAACCTCGGAGAGGATTTCTTTTATAATTATTGTTTAAAACCAACTTAAATCAGTATTTACTATTTTATGCCTTTCAACAACTGAGACAAAACGACACTTTCCATGAACTTCTCATGTATACGATACCCTACTTACCTTTACTAGTTAAGGTATTTAAGAATTGTTTTTAACTGACCAAACGACATCGATCACTGACGCATCAAAGGATTACTATAGTTGTTTTTGGTTCAAAATGTAATTTGCGAGTACTTGGGCGAATACCTAGTATTCTCTTGTATACTTATTGGCGAATACTAGGTGCGTGTACCCAAGTAAACACACAAATACTAGTTTGAGTGAACTTATGTAGTATATATACATGTCTTAGTTCATTGTGTTAGGGTTGAGGAACTATCGACAAACAGTAGCATTGAAGTCAGTTTTATTTCAATATACAGATATTATTGAGTGATTTGTGCGTTATTTCTTTCGTCCCTTGATATTTTGTTTCAGATATTGATTTGGATTCTGCCCTTGTCAATATTTTGTGTTGATTCCGACTTATTGAAGATCCTACAATAGAAACCGGACCTTACAAGAAAGTTTCGTAGAAGATAGAAACTCAAAGTTTCTACGGTTTGTTGTGGCGACTGAAAAATGGCCGATTATGGACCAAAAAGTAGCTAAACAACACATGTGATGGTGAGAAAGGGGAAAACGAACAAAATGGAAGCCGATTGTGGGCCTTTGAAGGTTCGAAGGCTATTTTCTATTTCTTCTAATTACAATTGATCTAATATATATTATCGTATTATTAATGAATTTTGTTTATGTATATAAGTTTCTATATTAAGAGGTCTATCTTTACTTATGGAAGATCACTTCTGAAATCTACTGACCGACCGTGATAGAAGGCTAACAGACCAAAAAAATGATATTTTATTAAACATGAGAGTAATCAAGAAGATTTCAAAACATTACACCATGAAATTACAACCTGATAAATATCCCATGGAAAAAAATGATAAACGGAACGAGTATCGGTATGCGTTTCTACGGTTTTTAACGATCTATATTACACTGGAAAAAAAAAGACCAAACTCCCGCTGTGAAGTGCGGTAGGAAAAAACTTAGTTTATATGAATACCTATATCCAAAAAAAAAAAAGAAATTAACCAACAAAAAGTAAAAAAGTTTTATTTACGAGCTAAATTTTGGGCGATGTTCTTCAAGGACAACAGGTTACATCGTACTATCGTCTCCACGAACACACACGTTTCTTCCTCAGTGTTCTCTGGCGGTACATCTACAACATACGACTCCACCACCACCGTGCTGCCGTCACACGCCGGAGAAGAGTGAAGACTCGTAACCGACCGGTAGTTCTTCAGTCGGTGATCTCCACCAACAACCCTAAAGCTCATGACATGCCGTTCATCATCAAGGATCTCAAGCCGCTCCAAGCTGGATCCAGCGGGTAACCCGGACACAACCTGAACTTCCCTAACTGAACCCACGTCACCATCTCCGGAGATGACGTCACAGCTCTTGAGAAAGTGCTTGTACGCCTGCGGGTTGTCGAAACAACGGACGAGGGACCACACGGTCTCGACGGGAGCGGATATCGACTGAACTATTGTTGAAGAACACTGGTTGTGAGCCACCGTGTGGATGTGGTGGTTCACGGTGGATTTAGGGTTTTTGTCTTGGATTGTTTGGATTTGAATGGAGGAACACATGATTGGTTGATTTTGGGTTTGATTGTTTGAATGAATTGATAGAGTATGATCGTACGTAACATGTGATATGATATGATATATTTATATATAATGACATGAAATGAAATATGTGTGAAGATTGAGAATGGAGGATGCAAGTTGCATGTAATTAGTTTGGATGTCATGCAAGTAGGAGGAGCAACTTGCATTAAAACTTTAATTTTAGATGCCTTTTGTCTTTGTTATTTATTAGTTTATAATATAAATATATTTTTCTTTTAAATTTCTAGAAGGTAATTATACGTTTTTCTCATTCTAAGTTACGTCTTTAATAATTATTCCTTTTTTTAGGACATAAGTTAGTGAGAAGAGGAGTCATATTTTAAATACATGTAATTTGATAAATTAAATTAATATTATTATTTTTTAAATGACAAACACATTAAATTTACTTCTAAATCCACACCACGTGTCCACCACGGGAGTAGAACTCACAACCTCTTAGTATTGGATCATAGGGATGGCAAAAAATACCCAAGCCCGACGGGTTTACCCGAAACAACCGGGGCAGGTACCCGAAACCCGACTAGTATGGGACTGGGTATGAGATTAGTTTTAAAATATTTCGAAGGTATGTGACGGGTATGAGATTAGGTGATACCCGACCCAATTACCCGAAATCATATATCAGTTTACCCGAATCATATACCCGAAAAGTTTTAAATTTTATTTATATTTCTCTTTAACCTCTGCCTCATTTTAATAGGTTAGTTATATGAAAAGTTAAAATTTATTTTGAAATATGTGTTTGATGATATTAATTTATGTAGTTTATTCATATTTAATATGTTATGAAATATATAAAATTAGTCATAGAAATGTGCACGACATATACCCGAAGGGTATTAGCCGATATTTGGGAGTATGCCCGATACCCGACGGGTAATGGGCCGAGTATAAGACACGATTTTACAACCGGGTATAGTTTTGGGATTACAGATACCCGGCCCGGACCCGACCCGACCCGACCCGACCCATCGCCATCCCAATGGGACACCATTCAACACACCTGGTCACTATAAGCGGACGCAAGAATTTTTTTCAAGGGGGTCAGAAACTTTTGGGATCGGTTGATTTGCAATATAGAACGCATATATAACACTAAATTTTTTCATAGTGGGTGATCGGAGGCTATTGCAAAATTTTATGGAGAAGATCAAGATTTTGAAGCGTATATAACACAGTGGCGGAACTTAAACAATTAAAGTGGGAGGCCGAAAATATCACATAAAAACCAATTTTTTTCACCAAATAAAAACCATAAATATATAAAAAAAAAAACAACTAGTTGTTATACATAAACAACAAAGAAAGAAGAACTACAACTCAAACCGACGACCTTTAAGGTCTTTGGGGTTGTGGGTTTTGTTTTTTGTTAGAAAAAGAAAATTAAAATTGGATTATTAAATAGGAGAGGCCCAATCAGAATCTATCCAAATTATTTAAATGTAATAAGATAAATTTAGAACTTTTAAGCCCAAAATCAGAGGGGCCAGACCCCCTCCCGCCCCTTACAAAATCCGCCTATGATATAACACTAATTTTTTTTTATCTGGAAGGGGCTGCCCCATATCCTTTAACTTAGGTTCGCCAATACCATTAGGCCAATGGATTACATAAGTATATTTAAAGTAATAGTTATTTATAAAATTGTATAAAAAATGATGGAAAATGTGTTAGGTGAATCCACGCTGTCGTATTCTTACTAAAGATTCATATGTTATCTAGATAAAATCAAATCCAAATATAAAAGGAATATGATATTTTGACCATGTTTTAGAAAAATATTAACCAAATCCATCTTTTCGCTTCATGGTACCAGTACCTGCGATATGCAATAGGATTAAATAAACCTAACCACCTCGCTATGCCACCACATCTTGATCTCGTAACATCGCTCCATCTTGCAATACATTTCATCACCAGACTCACCACCACTTCTCGCAACACACCGTCTACGCATCAAACAATTAGAGACGGCTCATCCGTTTTGGGACTCAAAGAGAATTAAAAACACGGGCTGCTAAATGTATATCCCTCTAGATTTATTTGTTACTCAAAGTTTATAGCTTCATTAATATTTGTAGTATTATGGCTATTACGAATTTTAGCACTGATCATTGTAATAAATCATTTGAAGCTTTGTGTTTACTTATTTATTAAAAGTAGTGGGTTGCCCTGCGCAAAGCGTCGGGTATCACCGGACTTTTTTGGAGAGCGAATGTAACCCGAATTGTCTTAAACACTTATTATATTTGGATATTATTATTATTACAACTATTTAGTTATATACTTAAGTATTTAAATAACTATAAATAATTAATATCCAATATTTTAGCTTCATTTCATTTCCGTAATAATTGAAGATCCACAGTTTCAACGTAACTTGATTTAAGCCTTAAAACCTTAACCTTTATTTTCCGTTTGGTCGGCCGGAAAACCTTAACCGTTAAACGGTAGTTAACGGTTTGTCTCTAAAAAATTACAATTTTAGTCTTTGAATTATCTAAATCTTTATAGTTAATTTTAAGAATATTTTATTTTCTCTTATAACTTGTAAAATAAGAAATTTTACAAAACTTAATACTTAATTTAAATAGTATTTAGTTATAATAATATAAATAGTAAATGTAAATTTAAATCTTAATTTTAAGTATTATAAGTAAAATAATATTTAATGTAGTGAATTAAATAATCTCATATGCATTAAATAATTATAATTATTAAGTGTTAGAGTTTAATTGTGAGTTTAAATGGTAATTGAACACATTTTATGCATTGCAAAGGTGTACCTTATGTATAACAATTTGTGTTTGGTATATTAAATTTTTTGGTAAACTACAAACAGGTCCTTATAATATGCATTATATAGTAGTATATAGATATTATTTGGTAAATTACGAACATGTCCTTTTTGAATAACTTGATTTGTATTTTCGGTTTTGAATTGATATTGACATCTATATATCTATATATATACTATATAATAAATAAAGGTTTTAGTAACACGTGTCTCATCTATATTCATCCTCATCATTTTTTTCCTGACTCTCTCTCTTATTTAATGCACTTATATATTTTAATAATTACATATATATTTTAGGAAAATATTAATTATACTAATAAAACACATTTATTTTAAATTATCTCTTATTATAAAAAAAAACTTTGAAATTTAATTATTTAACTTTTATTTCAATCAATAAAATAGAAAATGAAAATAAAATTACATTAAATAGTAATTAACGTATTTTTGAAATTCAATTATATATTAATTTTTATATATTTTGAGTTTGTTTCTATCTTTAATATACATAATATATTTTTACACCTTAAAATATATATATAAAGATTTAAAAATTTTAAATATTGATATTTTTTACCACGTGTGTAGACACGGGATCTAAACTAGTACTACTATATAATAGGGATTGAGAGGATGTAGATGTAATTTGCTAAAAAAATTAAGACGTTGAAGCACGAACTTACAAGCCATTGAAGCATAGGGATTTACCGTTTCCACATGCTATTTTAATCAGTGTTTCGATGATTTTTTTTTTCGTAGTAAATAGCAGTATATAGGTTCTAGAAACCAAACCTTATAAATTTTAAAACTTAACCGATATTGATTGAACAACATTGGTACTGCCGTAGGTATTATCGAAACCGGTATCATTATTTGTTGTTTCGATTAATGTTAAACACATTTCTATATCATTTTGGGTATGTACTAATTTTTTTTCACGTTCTCTCTTTCGTTTGTTATACTGTGTGCCGGTTCCAAGCGGTTACCGTAACGACCCGAACCGACATCAATCGAATTCCCGCCGCGTAGCACGGGGACCCCACTAGTATTGTTTTACGCTTAACTCTATCACACAACATTTATTGTTAACATTTAAATTGACAAGAATTGAATCAATTGATCATTCCAAACAAGAATATAATCAAAGCAAAACAGAAAATAAGGATTGAATCTATTGATTGGCAAACTAGCAAAACATGAATTAGTCATGCAAATTCATTGTATAGTTAAAGAATATAATCAAATACTAGAAGAGCTTACATCTTCAATTTTCAAAAACACAACATCAATTTGGTTATTGTCTATTGAGTAAGAGTGGGGTAGTCGAACACTCGATTGACTTAGAATTGCATAGGAGATTCATTGAAAAAAAAAAAAAACCTTACTTAGTCCTTAACCGTAATATTGTTGATTGTATAATAAAGTGGGGAAACGAAAGAATTCTCATTAGAGATCGGAAATCAAAATCTGAAATTTGGAAATCAAAATCATGTAAGATTGATGTGTATCTATGTCGCCCTTGTGCTGAAATCGTCAATCAGAAACTCAATAAGTAAGTTCAAACTTTGAATCACAGATTCGGAAACTCAAAAATCATAGATTTAGAATCAGTAATCAGATTTATAATTGTAAATTCATAATTAGAAAATCAAGAATCATAGATTTTGAATTGCAAACCATAATCAAGTAAGATTTTGAACTGTGAAGTCTGTTGTCGTTTGATCTCCCACCATCCATCGATTGGTCGATTATGAAGGGTCAATTTTCCTTTGATATTTTACTCTCTTGGTCCATTGTGTAACATCCACAATTTTTCGGTGTTATTTTTTTTATTATTTTTCATACAATAATGGCAATTCCTACAATCTCGTACTACTCATCAA
Organism: Smallanthus sonchifolius; assembly: GCA_023525975.1. Taxonomy (NCBI): domain Eukaryota; kingdom Viridiplantae; phylum Streptophyta; class Magnoliopsida; order Asterales; family Asteraceae; genus Smallanthus; species Smallanthus sonchifolius. Next base: position 53,552,203 of record CM042043.1, on the reverse strand, counting down.
GTGTCACATAATTTTTTTTATCATGTACTAATTCAAAGTTTCAATCTTGCAATTTTCATATTATTCCCTATATATACATATAACAAATGTACATACATATTTTATTTTCATCATATATATATATATTGGGATGACCCTACCACCACACCTTGTCACACTCCCCACCTTGTTAAACACTGGTTGGATATGGTCTTTCACATAGTCAAAAGGTCCAAATATACAAAATATGTTGGAGATAATTTTGAAAGAAAAGGAAAAAAGAGTTCGAAAAGAAGAGATAATTATTGAGATAAGGAGTTGGAGTCATTTTGGGTTAGGATAATATGTTTAGAGTTTGAACTATTTAGTTTATTTAAAGGTGTTGCTATTTGCACTATAGTCTACAATATCATAGCCTATAAAATCATTAAAGATCACCTAAACATTAAATACCTCTCATTAGTTATCACTAAAACATTAAATACTTCTCTAATAATAGTTTATATATATAATTAAAATTAATACATATAACTACTTTTTTGTGTTCTTAATTGATTATTAATAAATAAACGTTTATATTTGGTTATTTTCTAAAAGATTAATTTTGTTATAATAGTATAACGTTGTTAATTCCAATTTTGCAAATGTATTATTAAAAATTTCAATTTTGCAATTGTATTATAAATATCTTGGGATTGCAATTGTATTGTTAAAAACAATTTACAAAAACCCTTATTTAATTAGGTAGTATATCTTTATTTGTTTTAGAGGTTGAACTATTTAGTTTATTTATTTGTTTTTCAAGTTCGAGTAAAGTACAAATACATTGTTAAAGTTGATGTATTTGGTGTGGTTTTCAATTTAATATAAAGAAAAAAGCCATGGTTGGAATTGAACACAAAATCTATTCGTTTGTGTTTTTGTGCTCGATCAATTTCCAACAATTGATATACCATAGATTGGTGAAAAGCGATTTTTTTTTTTTTTTGAAAAGCAGATATATTAAAACAGCTAGAAGAAGCTAGCACCGAAGAACAACAAAAAGGGAAAATAAACAAAAACCAAACAACAAAACTTACAAACCCATCACAAATGGAAACAACACCAACTCTTTCAATCCGGAACCCCAATCTTCGTCCTATTCCTCACCCAAAGATAACTAGTGCACTTGAGATCCTCACAGAGCCTCCTAAGAACAACTCGTTTACCCCCAAAAACCACTTCGTTTCTAAGTTTCCATATGCTCCACAGTGCTGTGAGTATAATTACTTCAAATGCTTTCCTCTTTTTTTTATTCGACAAGGAAGTTTCAGGAAGCTTTAAGATGTCCCCCACCGAAAAAACGTAGATGGGTGGGATTTTGCGAGGTGTTTTCGAAATGGGGAGCAACCCGTATTGGCTTGAGGGCCGAAAACAAGAATCAGGAAGTCTAAAAACGGGAGCAGCCTTTTGGCTACCGGTTGTGTAAACCAAGGAGAAGAAAGAAAAGACACTACAAAAAAGCATTTAATGGCATACACAAAGTGTCATAAAAAACCAAAAAGGTGCCACTAAATACCCCTTTATTGATGGGCGGAAGCGCTAACACTAAAGCCTTTTATTGACACTTTTTTGGTTTACCACTACAAACTTTTGATTTTTAGTGGCATTTTTTTATGCCACTATATTAAGAAAAGGCTTTTGTGACATAAATTTTGTGTCGGTAAAAAGTATTTCTAATTAAATATCTATATTACTTTTAGTGGCACGTAATTTTTGTCACAAAAATCTATATTTGTCATCTATATCCGTTGATGAGAGAACGCGCGCCCACATACAAACACACACATACATACACACATACATATACACACATACCACACATACATACACACACACACACACATAAACACATACATACACACACACAGAGAGACGCACAAACACACACACACATACGTACATACATACATACATACATACATGCATAGGGGAGGTTCAAATAACAAGTTAATTTTCGCTAAGAAACCTAAGAAATGATTTATTTTTTAACTGAAACCGGGCCAACGAACTTCGACTGAGCTAATTCTAGCGGCGGACGAAACCTATTGTAAGGAGGGTAGACTTGTAACATCCCGAGTTTTAGAGCACGAGAGAATTCACGAGGAATTAAAACTTAAATAAAAAGAAAGGAAGCGGGCTTGGGCCGAGGTGTATGGGCCGAAAGGGGAAGGGTTTTGGCCCTTATAGGCCTCAAGAACAACCCAAAAGCCTCATTTTCCATCCTCATTTCCGGATTCTAGAGAGAGAAAGTGAGAGAGAGCCTAGAGAGAGAAAGTACCGGTTTTCGGATTAAAGCTTCAAGGATCATTAGCAAGAGCCTCTTGAGTGTTTAGCAATGAAAAGGAAGAGATTACAGGTAACCGATTCTCCTAGATCTGAGTTTTACTTCATTTTTGGGTTTTTCGGGTTTCGGGTGAAAAGATTATGTTTGAACGGATGAAACTGAAAGATAAGCATAGATTTGACTTCCTTAATGGAAAACGAACGTTTTGAATGCAAACAGGTTCGGGATCTTGAAGTGATCAGACCCGAATGCGAAAGTTAGGGTTTTCGCCAAGAACAGGTCGTGCGCACTTGCTAAGTGCGCACCGAGCAGGTCCTGTGCACTTGCTAAGTGCGCAGGAAGAGGAACCTGCGCACTTGCTAAGTGCGCAGGAGGGGAAGTCTGCGCACTTGCTAAGTGCGCAGGAAGCAGTGTCTGCGCACTTGCTAAGTGCGCAGGCATCAGGCTGGTAAAGTCGGTATAGTCGCCTAAATCAGAATAGTTAAACCATTTAGCGTTGAGTTAAGTCTGATACGTGTCAATGGTTATGATTGTCCAGATTGTGTGAGATCCAGTAGACCATTGCAGTTAAGATACCAGGTGAGTTCTAATCCCCTTTTTGCCTTCTTTAGGGGTGGTGTGCATACTTAGTGTAAAGCGTTTATTATATTTTATATATTATAAACTGAAGGGAAAAGCTATGTTTTAGTGAAAAGTTTAAAAGAGGCAAAAGTATATTTTTGTAAAGTATGATTATATTATTGGCAAGCGTTTATTATATTTCTATATACATAAACAAAGGCATGATATATGTGCTAGTATGTTTTCAGTCAAGTAAGTTATATCATTTGGCAAGCGTTTACTATATTTTCATATACATAAACAAAGGCATGATATATGTGCTAGTATGTTTTCAGTAAAGTAAGATATATCATTTGGCAAGCGTTTACTATATTTTTATATACATAAACAAAGACATGATATATATGATAAGCTATGTTTCCGAAAGTGAGATGTATTTTATGATAAGTTATGTTTCAGAAAGTGGGATGTATTTTACGATAAGCTATGTTTCGGAAAGTGAGATGTATTTTATGATAAGTTATGTTTCAGAAAGCAAGTTATATTTTATGGCAAGCGTTTACTATATTTTATATACATAAACAAAGGCATATTATATATGAAAGTTATGAACAAGATTTACAGAAAGTTTTATGACAGTAAAGTGAACAGCTTTCCTTCGGGAATGAGTACCAGTTTGTAAAGGTCCTTGGGACAGATGTTACTCGTACAAGATGTCAGATATGGGTTCTACCCATTAGTAAGAACCTTAGGGTTCGTTAACAGTTGTACAATTGGGATGAGTGACGGCGGTCGCTCGGGAGGTCCACGCAACCTCCCCTTAGTGTTAAGCGGTATTGTCGGTTCATGGACGTTAGCCATGGGGGCATTGACCAGGTACTCTTCGGTTCATGGACATTAGCCATGGGGGCGGTACAGTAGTGACAAAGGAAATTGACGGTTAAGCGGTAGTGTCGGTTCATGGATGTAAGCCATGAGGGCAGTACAGTAAAGAGGAATTGACGGTTAAGTGGTACTGATCACGAGGACAATACCAGCAGTGATAAGAATTGACGGTTAAGCGGTATTGATCACGAGGACAGTACCAACAGTGACAAGGAATTGACGGATACTTTCTGAATGTTCTAAATTATGTTTTTGAAAAGTGTAGTATGTAAAGTTTTGCCTTAAGGGCAGTATGTATGTATGTATTAGTAAATCTTTTGTATAAATGATTTAAAGTAAACGTTAGAACTCACTCAGCATTGCTGATTTTAGTATGCACATCAGTTAAGTGTAGGTAGCAGTAGATGGAAGTGGATGCTTGGCTTGGCGAGAAGAGTTACCCGAAGATCAGCATCTGGCATCCTGTTTATGTTTCTTTTGTTTATGTTGATTAAGACAAGTTTCAGTTGTATTTGACAAGTGATGTTTAGACATGTTATGTTTCCACTGCGTATGTTGAGATTTTAAAACGTTTCCGCTGTGTTAATGAATGTCTTATGTTTAAAAGTGCTATGTGTTGATGAGTAAACCCAATAAGTGAGGTCTCCCGGGTTTGGGGCCTCACAAGTTGGTATCAGAGCCATAGTTTGAGAGATTTTGACATCCCCGATGTTCAGACTTAAACTGAGAATGGGACAAGTAGCGGATGCCAGTAACGGGTAACTCAAATCAAAGCATCAGAAGCGTATAGTAAGTAAAGTTTACCTTTTAGAGTGTCAAGATAAGAATAGAGGCTTTAGTGGAACCATGAAAGCGAATAAATAGAAAACAAGATGTGATGTAATGGTTAATTGCAGATGGCCAGTGTATATTAACATATTACCTTACTTATTGTGTTCTACATATTCTCTAGCATGATGAAATTAAATCCTTTTGTTCTTTATCTTCCAGTTAGAAATGGCTAGACGTGGAGGAACTAGAGGAAGTGGAGGAGGAAGACGTGGTGGACGTATAGGCCGCCGCGGTGGAACTAGCATAAATCAAATGATCGAGGGGAGTGTTCACACTACCCATACTAACACAGAGGTTAGTCAGCACAATGTTGAACATGCGGAAGGAGATGACCAGACGTTTGAGTTTGAACCAGTAGTACAAGCAGCTATTAGCCGCGAGTTTACCCGATTGCTGAAAGAAACCTTACCGGCTATACTAGACGAAGCGTTGAGGAAGGTTAAGGAGAACTCCAATGTAATCCTAGCCACTGAAGGGCCAGTGGTGCTTCCAGCTGCGGGAGGACCAATCCTGGTGGAGAATGTTGCACCGCCTACTCGCGGATGCGATTACAAGGCATTCCGTGGTTGTGATCCCCCTGAGCTAACTGGGGAGAAAGAAGCGGCAGATACTTTAGATTGGATCAATGGCATGGAATCCACCATCAGCCTCAGTGACTGTCGACCGGATCAAGCGGTCAGGTTCGCAGCTAAGTCACTAAAGGGAGAGGCAGCACACTGGTGGGAGACTGTGAAACAAGCGAAGGGTGACCAAGCGGTCGAGCTAATGAGGTGGAATGATCTGAAGGCGTTAGTAATTTCGAAGTTCTGCCCTAAGAATGAAGTCCACAAGGTGGATTAGCAAGTGCGCAGGAAGAGAGTCCTGCGCACTTGCTAAGTGCGCAGGAGGAAGGGTCTGCGCACTTGCTAAGTGCGCAGGCAGCAGGGTCTGCGCACTTGGCAAGTGCGCAGACATCAGAACTGATTAAGTGAAGTCAGTATGTTAGAATGTTTAAACCGTTAGAGTCAGGATTGGTCTGATGTGTATTTAACTAATCAATTCAGATCGGATGTGACGTTGTTGGACCTTCGTTTAGGACAACCCATATTAGCGTATCAGGTAGGTTCTAGAGCCCTCTTTTAAATGTTTTGTTAAATGTTTTGGGCTGGTGTGCATACTTACGAAACGATGTTTTAACGAAACGATGTTTTAACGAAATGATGTTTTAACGAAACGATGTTTACGAAAGGAAAGGTTATGAAGTGTTTTTGCCAAAAAAAGGTTTACGAATGTTTATGAACGGTCTAAATGAGGAAAGGTTTAATGAAAAGGGAAAGAGGTAAAGGTTTAGATAAGTCATTACAAATCTAATCTGTTAAATGAATGGAATTGACGAATGAAGTCTGGGAATGAGATTCCCAGCCTTGTGGTAGATTATGGACAGCGAGCCATAGTTGCCATAAGAACAACAGGGGTAGTGTCTTAGTGGCCTGCCAATGGTTTTGATGTTGTACAACTGGTAAGGGAGTAACGACGGTTACTCGGGTGATGACGATCATCCTAAGTGAATGGTAATGGGAAATCAATGACGGCGATACGTAACGGTTGATTTCCAAAGGAAAGATGCGTGTTGGGCAATGACGGCGATACGTAACGGTTGACCCCACGTATTGAATGGTAATGGGAAATCAATGACGGCGATACGTAACGGTTGATTTCCAAAGGAAAGATGCGTGTTGGGCAATGACGGCGATACGTAACGGTTGACCCCACGTATTGAATGGTTGTGGCAATGACGACGATACGTAACGGTTTCCCACAACATCAAGGGTCCCTTCGGGGACACAAAGACGCATAACGATACAGAATTTAGATAATAATGTATGACTTAAATGAATGTTAAAAGTTTTAATGAACGATCCGTTTAACGGTGTTTATGATTATGATGTTGATGATGATATGGGTACGAAACCTTTTTAAAGATGTTAGATTATTACATGCTTTTGTGAAAGGTTTTACTAAATGAATGATACGTTTTTGGCAAATGTTGATGTTAAAGTTTTTATGAAATGCTAGAACTCACCAGCGTAGCTGACTTTTTAGTATGCACATTCAGGTTAAGGCAGGTATGGATGATGGACGGTGATGCTTGGCAAGCGAGAAGAGTTACCCGACTGATCATGGAGACTGGCATCCCGTTATGAGTTGTTTATGTTAAGTTTATGTATTTGACAATGTACGCTTCCGCATGTACGAACAAGTTTTTAGTTATGTTGAATGAATGATTCCGCTGCGTTATTTGATATTCATGTTTAAGAACTGTTTGTGAATGAGTAAATCCAACAAGTGGGGCCTCCCGGGTTTGGGGCCTTACAAGTTGTGAATGATTCCTGACTTTGCAAGCCGGACTCATGACTCACAGACAATATACTTCCAAGTACAACGAACTGGCACGCCTGGTGCCTCATCTTGTAACAACAGAAGAGAGGAGGATTCATTATTATATTCAAGGGTTGCCTCCAAAGATACGTACATTTGTAAATGCCAACACACCGAGTACCTTTGAGTCGGTGGTTGTTCTGAGCGGAGTTGTCTACGATGACATTGCCTCTGAAGTCATTTTTGAAGCGCCCATGAAACAAGCGGCTAAGCGGACTGGGGAGGACCTTCAGGGTCCTAATGATAAGAGGTCAAGGTTAGAAGCGGAGGGTTTGTGTGGAAAATGTGGAAAAAGGCACGGATGAGAGTGCAGAGCTGGGCAGGTGGGATGTTTCAGGTGTGGCAGGTTTGGACACCAATCGCGGGACTGCCCGGAAAGGCCAAGATGCCACAATTGTGGGGAACAGGGACACAGGGCCGAGATTGCAGGAAACCCAAGAAGGCGGAAGCGGGAGGATCCGGAAAGGGTAAGGCTGCAGAGAAGGAACCTTACATCAACAAGGCCACAGCAAGGGTTTACCAGATGACTCAGTAAGGTGCGTTGCAAGCTCTTATTTGTTATATGGCAAGTTTATGTTATTATTTCCTTACTAAATTAGTTAGCCCCATTAGTCTAGATGCCTTAGAATTTGAGATAGCCCAAGGTTAAGCTCCCAATGGTAGTAGATCACAATGGCCTTCATGACCAAGCTGCCTTGCATAGCTACGGTTCATGCCACCCGTTCTGTGATTTTCTATCAGTATAGCTTATGGCAGGTTTCGAGGACGAAACCTATTGTAAGGAGGGTAGACTTGTAACATCCCGAGTTTTAAAGCACGAGAGAATTCACGAGGAATTAAAACTTAAATAAAAAGAAAGGAAGCGGGCTTGGGCCGAGGTGTATGGGCCGAAAGGGGAAGGGTTTTGGCCCTTATAGGCCTCAAGAACAACCCAAAAGCCTCATTTTCCATCCTCATTTCCGGATTCTAGAGAGAGAAAGTGAGAGAGAGCCTAGAGAGAGAAAGTACCGGTTTTTGGATTAAAGCTTCAAGGATCATTAGCAAGAGCCTCTTGAGTGTTTAGCAACGAAAAGGAAGTGATTACAGGTAACCGATTCTCCTAGATCTGAGTTTTACTTCATTTTTGGGTTTTTCGGGTTTCGGGTGAAAAGATTATGTTTGAACGGATGAAACTGAAAGATAAGCATAGATTTGAGTTCCTTAATGGAAAACGAACGTTTTGAATGCAAACATGTTCGGGATCTTGAAGTGATCAGACCCGAATGTGAAAGTTAGGGTTTTCGCCAAGAACAGGTCGTGCGCACTTGCTAAATCTGCACCGAGCAGGTTCTGCGCACTTGCTAAGTGCGCAGGAAGAGGAACCTGCGCACTTGCTAAGTGCGCAGGAGGGGAAGTCTGCGCACTTGCTAAGTGCGCAGGAAGCAGTGTCTGCGCACTTGCTAAGTGCGCAGGCATCAGGCTGGTAAAGTCGGTATAGTCGCCTAAATCAGAATAGTTAAACCATTTAGCATTGAGTTAAGTCTGATACGTGTCAATGGTTATGATTGTCCAGATTGTGTGAGATCCAGTAGACCATTGCAGTTAAGATACCAGGTGAGTTCTAATCCCCTTTTTGCCTTCTTTAGGGGTGGTGTGCATACTTAGTGTAAAGCGTTTATTATATTTTATATATTATAAACTGAAGGGAAAAGCTATGTTTTAGTGAAAAGTTTAAAAGAGGCAAAAGTATATTTTTGTAAAGTATGATTATATTATTGGCAAGCGTTTATTATATTTCTATATACATAAACAAAGGCATGATATATGTGCTAGTATGTTTTCAGTCAAGTAAGTTATATCATTTGGCAAGCGTTTACTATATTTTCATATACATAAACAAAGGCATGATATATGTGCTAGTATGTTTTCTGTAAAGTAAGATATATCATTTGGCAAGCGTTTACTATATTTTTATATACATAAACAAAGACATGATATATATGATAAGCTATGTTTCAGAAAGTGAGATGTATTTTATGATAAGTTATGTTTCAGAAAGTGGGATGTATTTTACGATAAGCTATGTTTCGGAAAGTGAGATGTATTTTATGATAAGTTATGTTTCAGAAAGCAAGTTATATTTTATGGCAAGCGTTTACTATATTTTATATACATAAACAAAGGCATATTATATATGAAAGTTATGAACAAGATTTACAGAAAGTTTTATGACAGTAAAGTGAACAGCTTTCCTTCGGGAATGAGTACCAGTTTGTAAAGGTCCTTGGGACAGATGTTACTCGTACAAGATGTCAGATATGGGTTCTACCCATTAGTAAGAACCTTAGGGTTCGTTAACAGTTGTACAATTGGGATGAGTGACGGCGGTCGCTCGGGAGGTCCACGCAACCTCCCCTTAGTGTTAAGCGGTATTGTCGGTTCATGGACGTTAGCCATGGGGGCATTGACCAGGTACTCGTCGGTTCATGGACGTTAGCCATGGGGGCGGTACAGTAGTGACAAAGGAAATTGACGGTTAAGCGGTAGTGTCGGTTCATGGATGTAAGCCATGAGGGCAGTACAGTAAAGAGGAATTGACGGTTAAGTGGTACTGATCACGAGGACAATACCAGCAGTGATAAGAATTGACGGTTAAGCGGTATTGATCACGAGGACAGTACCAACAGTGACAAGGAATTGACGGATACTTTATGAATGTTCTAAATTATGTTTTTGAAATGTGTAGTATGTAAAGTTTTGCCTTAAGGGCAGTATGTATGTATGTATTAGTAAATCTTTTGTATAAATGATTTAAAGTAAACGTTAGAACTCACTCAGCGTTGCTGATTTTAGTATGCACATCAGTTAAGTGTAGGTGGCAGTAGATGGAAGTGGATGCTTGGCTTGGCGAGAAGAGTTACCCGAAGATCAGCATCTGGCATCATGTTTATGTTTCTTTTGTTTATGTTGATTAAGACAAGTTTCAGTTGTATTTGACAAGTTATGTTTAGACATGTTATGTTTCCGCTGCGTATGTTGAGATTTTAAAACGTTTCCGCTGTGTTAATGAATGTCTTATGTTTAAAAGTGTTATGTGTTGATGAGTAAACCCAATAAGTGAGGTCTCCCGGGTTTGGGGCCTCACATTTTAGGAGGTAGTGGTGGTGGTGGGGTTTAGGTTTTGGGGGTGGGGTGATTAGGTTTTTGGGTTTAGCTTTAGCGTTTAACTTTTATGGTTTGGTTCTAGGTTTTATTTCGACGAGCCGGTTCCAACGCCGCTGGAATTAGTTCAATCGGAGTTCGTTTAACCTAGTTTTTTTAGCGAAAATTCACTTATATATATATATATAGGGGTGGGATCAAGAGAAAACCAAAAAATTAGGCGAAAACCGAGAAAACACATCATTTCAGACAATTTTTTTTATTTACGAATATGTATCCAAAAACAATTTTTTTTTATTTACGTATACGTAACCATAATTTTTTTTGTTTTATGTTTATTTATACGTAACACTATGTGTAAAAATGTTTTTTAGTAAAAATGTTTAATATTACATTGATACTCTTATAAATAAATAAAAATAAAATAAAATAAAAAATAAACATTATTTTATGATTGGGTAAAATTGGTTTTTTAAGTGGTTTTCTCTGTTTTCGCCTAACTTGTGGTTTTCTCTGAAACTCTCCCATATATATATATAATTAAAAACATAAGTAGAAAAGTAAAACTATATTTTCTTAAATGAAGAATGAATTTCAAATAAACGTGTTCTATACACAAGAACAACCATTTCGTACTCAATACTATTACAAGACCCTAATAACCGGGTCAAAGGTATCAATTTTCTGAAAGTGTTGTATTTTGCTACTAATATTAATACCAATACAAAATAGAGTTAATAATAAACCATGAATTCAAGAAGTCATTTCAATCGTCATCTACATCCTACAAAATCCCAACAAAATTGATCAAAACATATATTTCAAGAGAACTAAAATATATAGTATATTTGTGGGGCATGAAGTCATGCTATATAAGACTAAACACATGATGAACCATAATACTAATTATTAAAATGATAATGAAGGTACAAAAAAGAAACAACGAATAGCAAGACAAAACAAGAAGATGAAGACCCTCACATAACGCTTTAAATTAGCTCATCCTCCCTCCTTTTTCCCATTTCTCAAGCCAATGTAAAACAAGAAAAACAAAGTATGATTACAGTAACTAGAAAAAAAAAAAGCAAAATAGAGATTTCATAAATAGAAATATAATAAGTTCACCGTCTTGCTATGTTGTTAAACTTAACAATGTGCAAGGATCTCAAATGTCCACTTATCTGCAAAGAGGTGATCATTTTCAACATTTTTTAAATTGTTTCAACTTTCTAATAGTGTTATTAAACATATATAACCTATAACACGGTTTAAAAGGGTTACTTAATACAAGTATGTTGATAAAGAGATCTTTGGATTACAAGTTGATAGGATTTGATTTCTTTTGTAACTTGTTTTCAATGAATTTTACTATTTAAAAAAAGAAAAAGACAGACGTCTAGCTCATCATTCTATATTTAGACTAATTTGGTTTCTCATGGTCAAGTGTATGTACGGAAGGAACGGCCAACAACGTTTTTTGACTTATACACATACAACCAAATTAGATGATGAAAGCTAGTATGGATAAGCGTTGGCTTGCCCAAGTACAGCCTGTCGGCATGCTCAAACATACCCCCAAAGTTAATTATTTTCTTTTTTAAAACATATCTTGTTTAAGGTCTGTTACAAGGGGTGCAGTGTCGTAGCAGGAACCGTGCGGGGTGCCGCGCGGTACTACGGTCCTAACGATAATCAAACAAAATCGGTACTGAAGTTTAATGTTTTCAAATAAAAAAGATAATTATTTAAAATTTTAACCCTATAATAACACCTCCAATGCGCTCCAATGGCTATATTTTCATATACTATAAATACAAACCTTTGCTTCATACACAAAAAAATATACAAATGTGAGCATCAGTAACAACGAATTAGGTTTCCTTATATTTTTTTATCTTGCTTTGTGGATTCTTAGATTGTTAAATGATTACAAACAATAATTGGTTATCAAAGATATATGAGGACATACTATAATATTTTAAGGAAAAACTTCTTAGAAATATAACCAACTTTTTAAACTGTTTCAATTAAGTTACTTAAACTTTTTTTGTCCTGATTTAGTCACTCAACTTTCAGGTAAACCTGCTAATTAGATAACTTTTACCTGTTTAGCAGGTTTATACGCTGACGTGGCATTATTTTTCTTTTTATTTTTTTAATTGAAAATTATGTGGATATTAGATTTAATAAATTAGACCCACAACCAAAAGAGACGAGACCAAAGGTAGACGTAAAAAAGTCGATTCAAAAAGTGTCACCCGTGAGAAGAATGCTAGCTAGTAGAACAATATTTATTTTGATGTTGCTTTCTTAATTTTTTTTTTAATTGCAATTGTTTAGAATTTTGAAGGTCTAATATTTTGGAATAGTGGAACTAATGATTCGAACTTTTTTGGAATTTTTGGAATTTGATTGGAATTTTTTCTTGATTACTTGCAATTGTTCACAATAAGAAAGAATTCTTTTTTTTATTTAAAAAAAGTATATATATATATATATATATATAATTTCCGCGCTAACATTTTAAAAAAAATAAAAATTCCACGTCAGCATGTTAAATGCAACATCAGCATTGAAACCTGCTAAACAAGTAAAACTTATCTGATTAGCAGGTTACTAGAAAGTTGAGTGACTAAATCGGGACAAAAAAATTTTGCGTGACTTAATTGGAACAGTTTGAAAAGTTGGTTACATTTCTTTGAAGTTTTCCCTTATTCTAATATCAAAGTTTACCATAGTAGTCGTTTCACGGTGATGTTGGACATAACATGTAACATCCCAAAAATAATAAATAAGTAAATTATAACGCGATAGAGACTTAATCGTCATAAAACAAAAGAAAAACGGATGGGCTTGAGCTCGGCTCCAACGGGCCGAGGGAAGCCCAGGTATATAAGGGTCGAAGCAGGCTTAGACCCTCATTTTCACCAACACTTGCAATCTAGAGAGAGAAATGAGAGCTCGGGTCTAGAGAGAGAAAGTTGACGGATCGACCCGAAATTGAAGGAGCACGTTACAACTAAGCTCGTGAGCAAAACCTCCCAATCAGAATCACAATCCAGGTAACAATTCGACCTTAAACTGAGTTTTTTCTTCGTTTTGGGGTTTCTAGGGTTTTAGCTAAATATGAGACGTTTTTATAGATGAAACTTGAAAATAAGCTTAGAACTAGCATCTAGAATGAAAACCGCACATTTTGATCAAAGAAAGATGTAAGATTAGCATGATCGGATTAACATGCAAGAAATTCGGACTTGTCCAGGAAGCAGGTCTTGCGTACTTATCAAGTACGCAAGAAGGATGTCATGCGTACTTATCAAGTACGCATGAGGAATGTCCTGCGTACTTATCAAGTACGCATGAGGAAGATCATGCGTACTTATCAAGTATGCAAGAATAATGTTCTGCGTACTTGCCAAGTACGCATGAGCAAGACCTTGCGCACTTACTAAGTGCGCAGGCAGCAGACCAGTAAGTAAAGTCAGAATGTTTAGAATGATTAAACCGTTAGAGTCGGGATTGGGTCTGATGTGTATTTAACTACCAAATTCAGATCGTACGTGACATTGTTGGACCTTTGTTTAGGACAACCAAGACTAGCTTATCAGGTGAGTTCTATGTGCCCCCTTCTATGTTATGTGCAAATCATTTTAAATGTTTTGGGGCTGAAGTGTATACACTAAATGAATAAATGCTATGAATGTCAATGTGATCATACGTGGTAAACAAATATATATATATATATATATATATATATATACTTATATATGAAAATGAATTATGAATAAAGAATGAAACGTATGATTATAAAGAATGAATGAAAGAAGGACATAACGCAAATGAATGAAATCTTGCTTTATATTATATATATTGCATGTTATGAATGTATATAAACGTTATGAACCCTTCTATGACAACGGCTAACTCGGTAGACGGACGACCACGTGACTATTTTGCAACCGGGACAAAAACGTTCCTTCGCAAGCTAGGACGTATAAAATGGCACTAATGGACGGTCGAAGCAAATGCCTTAATTCAAGTAGAACGATTGCATACATAATGGTCGTGTGGGAAACGGATGCCCTAGGGCGGACGGACAAAAGGACGGACTACGACGGTAGGATGGTTTAAGAGCGGACGGACAAAGGTTGCCGGACGGATTTAAGTTTCGACGGACGGTTTTCTAGAGCCGGGCGGTTAATGAAAAGGGCTACGACGGTAGTTCTCACTGCGATGTCTTTGTGACATTCGCGACAAGTATGATGGGTTGATCACCCTTAAGTTTATGGCCAAATGAATGTTCTCCCCAAGTAAGTATGTATGTACATATGTATATACTCAATATGAATGTTATGTGAGAACAGTAAAGCAAAGAATATGTAAAAGCTCGAATGTTAAGTATATTATATATACATATATATAACATATATATAATACTCATGATAAGATAAATATTATGTATGATTGTCTTTAAACTAGAACTCACCAGCGTTAGCTGACTTTTAGTATACATTTCAGGTAAAGGAAGAAAGGGTCGTGCGATGGCGTGAAGGTTACCCGACACAAGACTGACATCCCATTTACTATATGTTAAGACAATGTTATGTATTTAATTGTTAAGACTTCCGTTGTTATGTCATGTCATGTTACGTTATGTAATGATTGAATTCGAATGTTTTAAATTTAAGCTCAGTATTTATGACTATGTTTATGAGTAAATCCAACAAGTGAGGTTACCCGGGAATGGGGCCTTACAAGTTGGTATCAGAGCAATAGTTTGAGAGATTCAGACATCCCTAAATGTCTGCACTCAAACTGATTATGGGACCAACGCACGGATGTCAGTATGGGTAACCAACGCCAGCACGGTAAGTAAGTACTAGAGTTAATACACTTGGATAAGAATAGATACCTTAACTTAGAACAAATAGATGTCAATGTCACAACCGATTTGAAGAGTTTTGAACCCGAAAAGCAACGTAAATTAGTAATCACAAACCGGTCACTGTAATTAAAAATTTACCTTGCTCGTACTGTTCTAAACTATGATCTGAAGGAATGGCATTGATGTATTCCATTTATAACTATCAGGAAACTAGGAACTATGGCTGGTGGAGGAAGAACAGGACGCCGAGGCGGTCGCACTGGCCGAGTAGGTAGACCTCCGTTGAATCAAATACTTGAAGAGGAAGAGAGTGTGCACGCAGAACACACAGAGAGTGTGCACGAAACAGAAGTGACCCCAACTAGGAACAACGATCAAGGGCCTCTACAGTTAGAACCCGAGGTCAGGGATACTATTGCCCGTGAAGTTTTACTCACTCTGAAGAAAGTATTGCCTGATCTACTATCCGAGGCACTAAAGAAAAGTAGAGAGGAGGATGAAGGAGACCATGAAGAGAAAGTGTATGACAGTGATGGGGATGAATTAAAGGTGGGATCAAGCAATCGTGGGTGTACTTACAAAGGTTTCAAGGACGGAGACCCACCCAAGTTCGATGGGAACAAGGATTCAGTGGCTACGTTCGAATGGATTGAGAGGATGAACGCTGTAATCAACATCAGCGAATGTCGACCAGACCAGGCTGTTAAATATGTTGCTCATTCTTTCACCAATGAAGCACTAGGTTGGTGGAGAAATATTCAGAGGACAAAGTCGCCAAACGCACTTGCCAGGATGACATGGGAAGACCTGAAGAAGCTAATAATCCAAAAGTTCTGCACATATAACGAGATTGATCATGTGGAGAACGAGTTCCTAAACTTCAAGGTTGGCAATAAGACTCATCGCCAGTATACCTCAAGATTCAATGAGCTAGCCCAACTGGTATGTGACATCCCTGATTTTTATGTCTGATCCTATAATCCTACCTTATAACCTTGATTGATTTATTATACAATGAACATTTTTATGCTTCATATCACTTGTGATATCATTTCATTTCAAATTTCCAAGTCTAGTCTAAAGCGAGTATTCTATTGCGCATAGAACGGCTTACGCATTATATTTTGATTCTATATCTGATTCTGGTATTCATTCTTAATCTTGCTACTTATAGTAGCTTTGGATGCCTTAGACTCTAACCTAATAAAAACAGTTCAAGTTTGTAACTTCGTTTGACTAAAATATAATTTCAAGGGTAAAAGTTACACATACGTAAATTTCAGGGTTTCTTTTGTAACGTCTTTGAAATCTGGTTAATTTTTTGTAAATTCAATCATATATCATTATTATTAATATAATTTTCGAAATTTTAACTTTATATATTATTATTTATTATTTAAATTAAAACCATTATTTTTATTCTTAAATCATATCCTAATCCATTCCATCCATTAACTAACTAATTTTGAACTCAATCCTATCATCCATATCCTCAAAATTTCGTGAACTAACCCCTATATCCATTATTCAAAAGTTTTATAAAAAATTCTAAGATTTATAAACCTATGTTTATCACCTTTGTTATCCTAATCAAAAAAACCTAACCAACTTTTCCTCTTTTTCCTCTCAAACCCACCCTATAAATAGATCCTTAAACCTCATTCATTCTTCACACCTCAACAATCCTCTAGGGCTCTCTAGCAACTAAAGGTTGTTTTTCTCATCTTTTGGAAGATTCTAGCTGAAATCCTTCCATTCTAAGTAAGTTCTTCTTATGTTCTTGCTTGTTCATACTTTTCTTTTCAAAAATTCCTTATAACTAGCTAGATCTATGATTCCCTAGCATGTTTATGTTATAATCATAGAGCTATCGAAGATCAAATGCCCTATTTTAATTAAACTTGTTCAAACTTTTATTTAAAAACTTGGTTTTGATCTTTCTTGTTCCTTTCAATTTCAAAAATTATGTTTTTACTAAAACTCCTTATCTTCAAATTAAACCCCTCTAATAATTAACTTATTTCATTTCTATCTTTACTAAACTTATATTTTCACTTTAGCCCTTATACTTTCCAAACTTACCAAACAAACCCTAAACTTGGTCAAGTATACAAATAGGGTAACTTTCAAACCAGTATGTAGTTATCTGACAAACATTAAAGTTCTGGCTAGGAAAAGACGGGGTTCCGATCTAATCAACTTTTTCCTGAGAACTTTTATGTTAGAGGTACTACTCTGGAATGATAACCACTCTAGTGTACAACAACCACTTTCAACTAATTACATTGTCAACCCCTCGACTATCCTTAACTTGTTTCTAACGTAACAAACTTAACTTAGGGAGTCGTTAAGGCATTCGATCCAAGTTGCTACAAGTTCAAGTTCAACCCTTTCATTTGCAAGGTGAGATACATAGCCCCTTTTACTTTTTATCTTTGGGGTGGAAAACATGCTCGTATATCAAAGGTTGTACAAACTATATCAAACTCAAATACTACTTTTGCAATTTCAATAACAACTTTCTATACTTGTAAACTTAAACGGTTTTATACACACTCTACAACCATTAACTTGGGATAAGCCAACGGGAGTAAGTCATAGATCTATGGGCCTGACATGCAGATCTAGTTCTTGAGTTGACGAGATACGATATCAACTTGAGACTAGATATACAGAAACTGCAAAACTTGTTATTCATTCTATATCAATTCTATGGGAACCCAATCTTGTCATTAGGTTTGGTTGAATCGATGTATAAAAGTTTGTTTACTTGTTATTGAATCTTGTTTATGAATTGCAAAAATCTTCATTATCTATACTATGTAATTACTTAAACCTATGTTCTCACCGGCTTTATAGCTGACATATTTTAGCATGTTTTTCAGGTACTAATAACTAGGTTGCTGTTACAATCACGCTAGGACTTCGAGACTTGGCTCTAGGAGATTTAGCTATTTATAAAGTTTAATAAAGACTATTTGTTTATCTATTTTGTTTGGTTGTGTGTTTTTAAAACAATGTAATGCAATTATTCGGTTAATTTAATAGTATTTCTTTTAATCATTGTGATGATTTCAATTCTTCACCCATCGCATAAATTCCGCCATCGGTGGGGGTGTGACAGATTGGTATTAGTGTCATGGTTATAGAGAATTAGGTTGCTTTAGAATAAACCTAGTCTATAACCCTAGGATTTCCCTATTAGGAAGCTACTTTTTCTTTATGTCTAACCTTATGTGTTTTACTTATCTCTAACCTCCCTTCTTCTAGCCATGGATAACTTCATCGACCTAACAAGGAAAAGTATAGCAACCCCAAGCTCAATCAAGTGGACACAAGAAGCTCGAGACATGAATAACCCGGAGTTGCGGTCTGACGCAACTAGTCGTTATCGCCCGGAGAACGTACGCTTTACACGACCGGTGGAACCTAAGGAGAGTAGAGTTGGAACTACCAAGTCTTCCGTCATCCGAGACATAGAAGACGGAGCTGAGATGATTCCTAAATCACTCTCTTCAAGACCAAGGATCTAATTGGTGGATCGAAGGACAGTGTGTAGTCTGGAAGAGTGGGTACCTGTACACGAAGGGCTCTGTCTAGGAAAGGCGTGGCGCATAAATCCCTTTGGACCTGTCACTCTTTCCTGGGAAATCTTGGTGTGAGTATCGCTTATAGGCTAAAACACACTCTCCTACCATCTACCATGCAGATCTAGAGTTTTGATTAGTCAATTAATTCTTTTTATTTTCAATTCGGGACATTAAGTGGTTATATGTTCTTATGTCTTTATCTTTCCTTATTTGTAATTAAACAACTTGATTATGAATAAAATTCCTATTTTGATTATCTTGCGACTCTATCTATCGTTTATCAACTTATCTAGCTATACTCTATCTTGTAGAATGCCTCCTCGTCGTGACACTACCGAGATCAATGAGATTGCTGCTATCATCACTCGACAACTAAGGGATGTCCTTCCAGAAATGGTTACCCAAGTCAGTAACTCACTACGTAACACTGGCGGTTCTAGAGCCGATAATAACAACACTGACCACTATAAGAAGTTCACCAACTCCAAGCCCGCTGATTATAATGGTACTGAATGAGCAATTGGGCTGCTCCAATGGATTGAAAAAGTTGAATCTGCTCTGGACATGGCTGAGAGTCCAGAAAATCTGAAAGTGAAGTTTGCCGCAAGCACATTTCATAAACGGGCTCTTACTTGGTGGAATGCCCAAATCAGGGCCAGGGGAAGAAACGTAGCTCTAGCCTTGCCTTGGAATGAGTTTAAGGAGTTGCTCATTAGGGAATTTTGCCCGAGTAATGAACTCAAGAAGATAGAGATTGAGTTTTGGAACCATGAGATGGATGGTGGTGAGCATGCAGCCTACACCGAGCGTTTTCATGAGCTCAGTATTCTAGTGCCACATATGGTTACACCGGTTAGCAGACATATTGACCAGTACATTACTGGTTTAAGCCCTCTAGTCCGAATCCCTACCTTATCTAGTTCACCCACTACTATGGAGGCAGCAATCCTATTGTCTGCTACTATCACCGACGATCTGGTTAAGTCGGGAACTCTGGTTAGGAAGGGTTCTAAGAAGGTGAATGCTGAAAGCAAGAAGCCTGACCGTAACTATAACAAGAAACAATAGACTGCCAAAGGGTTTGCTATGGTAACTCCTGCTACACCGGTAAACCAAGCTGCTCCTGCTCCTCAGGCCTATGTGAAGAAGCCATATACCGGGAATATGCCTAAGTGTCCTAAATGCCCTTTTCATCACTTCGGAGAGTGCCGCAAGTGTACTAACTGCGGCCGAATTGGTCACGTATTCCAGACTTGCAAAGGTCCAGCTGCCACGGCTAACAACAATACTCTTGTGGCAGCCACCACTGCTGCTACTGCTGGAAATAACACTGTTCGAGCTTGCTATGAATGTGGTGACCCAAGTCATTTCCGGAATCGTTGTCCTAAGCTGCATCCGAACAATGCCAACAACCCAACTGCTAATGGACGAGTTTTTGCTATTGGAGCAACCGAAGCTCGCCAGGATCCAAACGTTGTTATGGGTACGTTTCTCATCAATCAACACTATGCTTCTATCCTATTCGACTCCGGAGCGGACAAAAGTTTTGTCTCAACCGAGTTCGAATCTTTGCTTAGCTCTAACTTTGTTAAACTAGATACTACTTATTCTGTTGAGTTAGCTAATGGAGATCTAATACATGCCAATACTATTTTCCGAGGTTGTACTTTAGCACTTGACGATCATCCGTTCTCAATCGATCTTATCCCTATCCAACTTGGAAGCTTTGACATAGTGGTAGGAATGGATTGGCTATCCACCAACCATGCTGAGATCATTTGTGCTGAGAAACTAGTCCTTATTCCCCTTAAATCTGGAGATACTTTGACTATCCATGGAGAGAGGTCTGGGAAAAACTTAAAGATCATTTCATCTATGAAAGCCCGTAGCTTGCTGAGAAAACCCACTACTATGGCATTCTTGGCCCACGTTGTGGAAAAGAAGACTCAAGGAAAGAAACTGCAAGATGTCCCTATCATTAAAGACTACCCGAAGGTCTTTCCTGATGATTTGCTCGGACTACCTCCTATCCGACAAGTCGAGTTCCGGATTGACCTTGTACTTGGTGCAACGCCTGTTGCCAAATTCCCTTACCGCTTAGCCCCATCAGAAATGAAGGAGCTATCCAGTCAGCTTCAAGAATTATTAGACAAGGGATTTATCCGACCGATTTTCTCACCTTGGGGAGCTCCGGTTTTATTTGTCAAGAAGAAAGACGGATCCTTTCGGATGTGCATTGACTATAGAGAGCTCAACAAACTAACCGTTAAGAATCGGTATCCACTACCGAGGATTGATGATTTGTTTGATCAATTACAAGGAGCCACCTGTTTTTCAAAGATTGATCTACGCTCTGGTTATCATCAACTTCGAGTGAATGAAGAAGACATACCCAAAACCGCCTTTCGAACCCGCTATGGACACTATGAGTTCGTAGTTATGCCATTTGGACTAACCAATGCACCCGCGATATTCATGGACCTCATGGACCGTGCTTGTCGACCTTACCTAGATAAATTCGTCATTGTTTTCATAGATGACATCTTGATCAATTCCCGAACCAAGACCGATCATGAGAAACACCTCAAACTTATCCTTGAGCTTCTAAAGAAAGAGCAACTCTATGCTAAGTTCTCTAAGTGTGAGTTTTGGCTTAGTGAAGTTCAATTCTTAGGTCATGTGATCAATGACAAGGGTATCCATGTTGACCCTGCCAAGATTGAAGC
Organism: Smallanthus sonchifolius; assembly: GCA_023525975.1. Classification (NCBI taxonomy): domain Eukaryota; kingdom Viridiplantae; phylum Streptophyta; class Magnoliopsida; order Asterales; family Asteraceae; genus Smallanthus; species Smallanthus sonchifolius. The sequence continues at coordinate 53,530,861 of CM042043.1, read as the reverse complement.
AGTCAAGAACTGGAATGCACCAAAGACTCCCTCAGAGGTTCGCTCATTTCTGGGTCTAGCGGGGTACTATCAAAGGTTCATCTCAAACTTTTTGAGAATTGCTCTGCCACTCACTACTCTGACTCAGAAAAACCATACTTTTGACTGGGGACCAAAACAGGAAGATGCGTTCCAGTTGCTTAAGCAGAAGTTATGTGATGCACCCATTCTGACTTTACTAGATGGCAACGAGGACTTTGTTGTGTACTGTGACGCATCCAACCAAGGCCTAGGTTGTGTCCTTATGCAACGAGAAAAGGTCATTGCATACGCATCGAGACAGCTTAAGATCCATGAAAAGAACTACACTACTCATGATCTTGAGCTAGGTGCTGTAGTGTTTGCTTTAAAGATCTGGAGACATTACTTATACGGTACGAAATGTGTTATCTACGCCGATCATAAAAGCTTACAACACATATTCGATCAGAAGGAGTTAAATATGAGACAGAGGCGTTGGGTGGAACTACTAAATGACTATGATTGCGAGATTCGCTATCACCCGGGTAAAGCTAACGTAGTAGCCGACGCTCTCAGCAGAAAGGAAAGAATCAAACCCTCACGCACTCGTGCGATGGGAATGATTATACATACTAGTCTCAAAGCCCAAATCCTTCTAGCCCAAAGGAAAGCACTTGTCAGGACGGATCTAAAGGATGAATTGGCAAGTATTGCTGAACATCAATTGGAGTCCAAGACCAATGAAATTCTTTACTTCATGGGTCGAATGTGGGTTCCTAATTTTGATAATCTCCGAGAACATATCCTAAATGAAGCTCATAAGTCTCACTATTCTATTCATCCAGGTTCCGATAAGATGTACTTAGATCTGAGGAAATGTTATTGTTGGTCTGGAATGAAAAAAGACATAGCGCTGTATGTTGGAAGATGTTTGACCTGTCAAAAAGTCAAAGTTGAGCACCAAAAACCATCAGGCCTACTCCAGCAACCCGAAATCCCTCAATGGAAATGGGATCAGATTTCCATGGATTTCATTACTAAGCTTCCTAAAACCTCCGGTGGGCATGACTCAATTTGGGTCATAGTCGATCGCCTGACTAAATCCGCTCACTTCCTACCGATCCGAGAAGACTATAAAATGGAGAGGTTATCCAAGATATATATCAATGAAATCGTAGCTCGTCATGGTGTTCCACTATCCATCATCTCTGACCGAGACAGTCGGTTTACGTCCAGGTTCTGGAAATATTTACAGAAATCCTTAGGAACACGTGTGGATCTTAGCACGGCTTATCACCCTCAGACTGATGGCCAAAGCGAACGAACCATACAAACTCTTGAGGACATGCTACGAGCCTGTGTCATCGACTTTGCTGGAAGTTAGGATAATCACTTACCTCTGATAGAGTTCTCGTACAATAACAGTTATCACACCAGCATTCAGTGTGAACCATTTGAGGCCTTATACGGAAGAAAATGTCGCACCCCTGTTTGTTGGACTAAAATCGGAGACAGTCAGATAACTGGTCCGGAACTTATTCAAGAGACTTCAGATAAAGTATTTCAAATTCAAGATTGACTTAAAGCCGCACGAGATCGTCAGAAGAGTTATGCGGACAATAGAAGAAAACCTCTTGAATTTCAGATTGGTGATCGTGTTCTACTTAAAGTTTCCCCTTGGAAAGGAATTGTCCGATTCGGGAAAAAAGGGTAAACTAGCTCCTAGGTATGTTGGACCATTCAAGATCCTGGAAAGGATTGGTCCAGTAGCATACAAACTTCAGCTACCGCAACAACTTAACTCTATCCATGACACTTTTCATGTGTCTAATCTGAAGAAGTGTCTAGCTGACGACACTTTGCACATTCCTTTGGATGAGATCCTCATCGATAACCAACAGCACTTCGTTGAAAAACCTACTGAGATTATGGATCGTGACATCAAAAACTGAAGCGAAGCCATATTCCAATTGTTAAAGTTCGTTGGAATTCTAAGCGTGATCCTGAGTTCACCTGGGAACGTGAAGACCAGATGAAACTCAAATACCCTCATCTATTTCAGGATGGCACAAACTCTACTAGTTGAATTTCGGGACGAAATTCTCTTAACTAGGGGAGACTGTGACATCCCTGGTTTTTATGCCTGATCCTATAATCCTACCTTGTAACCTTGATTGATTTATTATACAATGAACATTTTTATGCTTCATATCACTTGTGATATCATTTCATTTCAAATTTCCAAGTCTAGTTTAAAGCGAGTATTCTATTGCACATAGAACGGCTTACGCATTATATTTTGATTCTATATCTGATTCTGGTATTCATTCTTAATCTTGCTACTTATAGTAGCTTTCAACAGTTCAAGTTTGTAACTTCGTTTGACTAAAATATAATTTCAAGGGTAAAAGTTACACATACGTAAATTTCAGGGTTTCTTTTGTAACGTCTTCGAAATCTGGTTAATTTTTGTAAATTCAATCATATATCATTATTATTAATATAATTTTCAGAATTTTAAGTTTATATATTATTATTTATTATTTAAATTAATAAAATCAATTAATTCCTTTAAACTTATCCAAAATGAATTAAAACCATTATTTTTATTCTTAAATCATATCCTAATCCATTCCATCCATTAACTAACTAATTTTGAACTCAATCCTATCATCCATATCCTCAAATATTCGTGAACTAACCCCTATATCCATTATTCAAAAGTTTTATAAAAAATTCTAAGATTTATAAACCTATGTTTATCACTTTTGTTATCCTAATCAAAAAAACCTAACCAACTTTTCCCCTTTTTCCTCTCAAACCCACCCTATAAATAGAGCCTTAAACCCCATTCATTCTTCACACCTCAACAATCCTCTAGGGCTCTCTAGCAACTAAAGGTTGTTCTTCTCATCTTTTGGAAGATTCTAGCTTAAATCCTTCCATTCTAAGTAAGTTCTTCTTATGTTCTTGCTTGTTCATACTTTTCTTTTCAAAAATTCCGCATAACTAGCTAGATCTATGATTACCTAGCATGTTTATGTTATAATCATAGAGCTATCGAAGATCAAATGCCCTATTTTAATTAAACTTGCTCAAACTTTTATTTAAAAACTTGGTTTTGATCTTTCTTGTTCCTTTCAATTTCAAAAATCATGTTTTTACTAAAACTCCTTATCTTCAAATTAAACCCCTCTAATAATTAACTTATTTCATTTCTATCTTTACTAAACTTATATTTTCACTTTAGCCCTTATACTTTCCAAACATACCAAACAAACCCTAAACTTGGTCAAGTATACAAATAGGGTAACTTTCAAACCAGTATGTAGTTATCTGACAAACATTAAAGTTCTGGCTAGGAAAAGACGGGGTTCCGATCCAACCAACTCTTTCCTGGGAACTTTTATGTTGGAGGTACTACTCTGGAATGATAACCACTCTAGTGTACAACAACCACTTTCAACTAATTATATTGTCAACCCCTCGACTATCCTTAACTTGTTTCTAACATAACAAACTTAACTTAGGGAGTCGTTAAGGCATTCGATCCAAGTTACTACAAGTTCAAGTTCAACCATTTCATTTGCAAGGTGAGATACATAGCCCCTTTTACTTTTTATCTTTGGGGTGGAAAACATGCTCGTATATCAAAGGTTGTACAAACTATATCAAACTCAAATACTATTTTTGCAATTTCAATAACAACTTTCTATACTTGTAAACTTAAACGGTTTTATACACACTCTACAACCATTAACTTGGGATAAGCCAACGGGAGTAAGTCATAGATCTATGGGCCTGACATGCCGATCTAGTTCTTGAGTTGACGAGATACGATATCAACTTGAGACTAGATATACAGAAACTGCAAAACTTGTTATTCATTCTATATCAATTCTATGGGAACCCAATCTTGTCATTAGGTTTTGTTGAATCGATGTATAAAAGTTTGTTTACTTGTTATTGAATCTTGTTTATGAATTGCAAAATCTTCATTATCTATACTATGTAATTACTTAAACCTATGTTCTCACCGGCTTTATAGCTGACATATTTTAGCATGTTTTTCAGGTACTAATAACTAGGTTGCTGTTACAATCACGCTAGGACTTCGAGACTTGGCTCTAGGAGATTTAGCTATTTATAAAGTTTAATAAAGACTATTTGTTTATCTATTTTGTTTGGTTGTGTGTTTTTAAAACAATGTAATGCAATTATTCGGTTAATTTAATAGTATTTCTTTTAATCATTATGATGATTTCAATTCTTCACCCATCGCATAAATTCCGCCATTGGTGGGGGTGTGACATGGTACCCCACCTGGTGGAGACAGAAGAACGAATGATTAAGTACTATGTAAAGGGCCTACCTCTACGGGTGCGTGTCCATGTAAAAGCTAATCTACCATAGACCTTCGAGTCAGTAGTGAATCTGAGCGGAATCGTCTACGACGATTATGCCAATGAGGACCCAGCACCCGAGACACAAAAGAGAAAGTGGGAGAACCCGTCTAGAGGCACCGGAAAAGGGAATGTAGCAACTGAAATTAAGAAACCAAGGTCGAATGAATATGAAACATGCAAGAAATGTGGAAGGCAACATCTCGGCGGGTGTCGAATCGGCACCACCATGTGTTATAAGTGTGGGAGGCTGGGGCACTACTCTCGAGATTGTTTGAAGGACGTCAAGTTCCAAAGTTGTGGAAGATATGGACACCAGACTAGGGATTGCAGGAAAACCAGACAATCCGGCCGGGAAAGGAAAAGGAAGCTGAAAAGGAACAACTGCAGGCTAGGACTCGAGCCTATGCCCTGACTGAGGAGGAAGCAAGGGGAAACCCTGATGTTGTGTCAGGTACGTTCCTAGTTAATAACGAACATGCTGCTATTTTATTCGACTCTGGTGCTAGTAAAAGTTTTATATCCAATGCATTTAGTCGTAAACTAGATTGAACTATCAAAACCATAGTAAAGGCCTTTAGCGTACAAACTGCCGTTGGTAAAAATTCGGCAGTATTTCAAGTAACAGAGGATTGGATCATAGAGATAGAGGGTCATAAGTTCCTTTCTAGATTATTCCTTCTCAGCTTAGGAGGATTCGATATAGTATTGGGTATGGATTGACTAGCTGCCAACGAAGCTCAAATCATATTGGGTATGGATTGGAATTGCACGATGCCGAACGTCATCTCGATGATCAAAGCCGAAAGTTACATGAGGTGCGGTTGCGAAGCTTATCTGGCATATGTTATTGATGATAGAATGAAAATGAATGAACTCAAGAATGTACCCGTGGTGTGCAACTTTCCGGAAGTATTCCCTGAGGATCTACCTGGGTTACCACCCGATCGAGAAATAGAATTTCAGATTGACTTACTGCCAGGAGCTGAGCCCGTTGCCAAAGCCCCCTGCCGATTGGCTCCGTCACAAATGAAAGAATTGATGTCTCAACTAGAGGAACTAACAGAAAAAGGATTTATTAGACCGATCATCTCACCGTGGGGCGCTCCGGTACTATTTGTAAAGAAGAAGGACGGCAGCATGCGCATGTGCATTGACTACCGCGAGTTGAATAAGAGGACAGTAAAGAACAAATACCCACTGCCTAGAATAGGCGACCTTTTTTATCAACTGCAAGGTGCGAGTTGGTTCTCAAAGATCGATCTTAGGTCGGGTTACCATCAGTTGAAAGTAAGAGAAGAAGACGTACCAAAGACCGCGTTATGGGCATTATGAGTTTCTCGTGATGTCCTTCGGATTGACCAACGCACCAGCAGCGTTCATGGATTTGATGAATGTTGGATCGATCAGTGATAGTTTTTATAGACGACATACTGGTATACTCGAAAAGCGAGGGTGATCACCACTGTCACCTAAGAGAGGTTCTGGAGGTGCTAAAGCAGGAAAAGTTGTACGCAAAATTCTCCAAATGCGCGTTCTGGCTTAGGGAAGTCCAATTCCTAGGTCATATAATAAACCCAAACGGAATCATGGTGGATCTTGTAAAGATCGAGACAGTAAAGGAATGGAACGTCCCAAAGACACCAACAGAGATACGAAGTTTTCTGGGATTGGCAGGCTACTATCGAAGGTTCATTCAAGATTTCTCAAGAATAGCTTCGCCACTAACTAAACTGACACGGAAGGAAGTAAAATATGAATGGGGTCCAACCCAAAACAACGCGTTTGAGGAACATAAGACACGATTAACCCAAGCTCCAGTCTTGGCACTACCTGAGGGAAATGAAGACTTAGTAGTCTACTCTGACGCTTCGGGTCAGGGTTTAGGTTGCGTACTTATGCAACGAGGAAAGGTAATTGCTTACACCTCGCGACAACTAAAGATTCATGAGGTTAACTACCCAACTCACGATCTAGAGTTGGCGGCAGTAGTTTTCGCATTGAAAATATGGAGGCACTATCTATATGGAGTTAAATGCACCATTTACTCAAATCACAAAAGCCTGAAGTACTTTTTCGGGCAAAAGGAATTAAACATGAGGCAAAGGAGGTGGTTAGAGCTACTGAAGGACTATGACTGTGAGATATTGTACAATCCAGGCAAGGCAAACGTGGTGGCTAACGCTTTAAGCAGAAAGGAAGAATCGAAACCTATACGGATCAAAGCGTGTCAGCTGATTATAACACCAGATTTGATGAGTGAAATATCAAAGGCACAAGATGAAGCACTATTAGAAAGAAATATAAAACGGGAAAGAATAGTAGGACAACAAGGGAATTTAGATGCAAATGCATACGATGTACGAACTAGGTTTGGCCGAATGTGAATACCCAAGATTGGCGTGCTTAGAGCCAAAATACTCGATGAGGCCCATAAGTCTCGTTATTCCATCCACCCCGGGACGAACAAAATGTATCAAGACTTGAAGAAAGAGTACTGGTGTCCTGGCATGAAGAATGATGTGACAAAGTACGTGAGCAAGTGCCTAACGTGTTCTCTAGTTAAGGCCGAGCACCAGAAACCATGCGGTAAAATGCAACCTCTACCAATACCGGAATGGAAGTGGGAGGAGATCACGATGGACTTCATTACCAAGCTACCGCGAACAGCTAAAAGCAATGATACCATCTGGGTGATCGTCGACCGCTTGAAGAAAAGTGCTCACTTCTTGCAATACGTGAGACTTCTTCGTCAGAAAGACTAGCAGAAGTATCTATCAAGGAAGTTGTAAGCAGACATGGTATGCCGCTGTCGATTGTGTCCGACATGGATACTAGATTCACGTCAAGGTTTTGGAAGAAATTTAACGAAAAAATGGGCACTAGACTGAACATCAGCACCGCTTACCACCCCCAAACCGATGGACAATCGGAAAGGACCATTCAGACCTTGGAGGACATGCTCCGGGCCTGTATCATTGACTTCGGTGGGAGCTGGGACAACCATCTACCATTGGCAGAATTTTCATATAACAACAGCTATCACTCGACTATTGGCATGCCGCCATTTGAAATGTTATATGGAAGGAAATGTAGGACCCCGGTTTGTTGAGGGAAATTGGACAGAAGGATTTTGCAAGTCTCGAAGTGGTCAAAGCTACTTCTGAGAAATTTGATCAAATGAAGGCTCGAATGAAAGCCGCAAAGGACAGACAAAAATCATACGCGGATAAGAGAAGAAGGGATCTAGAGTTTCAAGTAGGGGACATGGTACTGTTAAAGGTATCACCATGGAAAGGAATCATTCGATTCAGAAAACATGGAAAACTAAGTCCAAGGTTTGTCGGACCTTTCAAGATTTTAGCGAGAGTGGGTCAAGTTGCTTACAGACTCGACCAACCCGTGGAGCTTAGTGGGATACACCCTACGTTCCACGTGTCGCACTTACGCAAGTGCCTAGCTGACGACACAGCTCACATACCTTACGACGAGATCGAAGTGGATAACAGTCTAAATTATGTGGAAGAACCAATAGCCACTCTTGACCGAGCTGAGAAACGACTACGCAATAAGTCGATTCCTTTAGTCAAAGTACAATGAAAGCACAGGAAAGGGTCAGAAGCTACATGGGAAAAAGAAGACGAGATGAGGGGATTATACCCTAAATTTTTTAACGTATAAGCGGTTTCGAGGACGAAACCTCTTTAAGGAGGGTAGACTTGTAACATCCCAAAAATAATAAATAAGTAAATAATAACGCGATAGAGACTTAATCGTCATAAAACAAAAGAAAAACGGATGGGCTTGGGCTCGGCTCCAACGGGCCGAGGGAAGCCCAGGTATATAAGGGTCGAGGCAGGCTTAGACCCTCATTTTCACCAACACTTGCAATCTAGAGAGAGAAAGGAGAGCTCGGGTCTAGAGAGAGAAAGTTAACGGATCGACCCGAAATTGAAGGAGCACGTTACTACTGAGCTCGTGAGCAAAACCTCCGAATCAGAATCACAATCCAGGTATCAATTCGACCTTAAACTGAGTTTTTGCTTCGTTTTGGGGTTTCTCGGGTTTTAACTAAATAGGAGACGTTTTTATAGATGAAACTTGAAAATAAGCTTAGAACTAGCATCTAGAATGAAAACCGCACATTTTGATCAAAGAAATATGTAAGATTAGCATGATCGGATTAACATGCAAGAAATTCGGACTTGTCCATGAAGCAGGTCTTGCGTACTTATCAAGTACGCAAGAAGGATGTCATGCGTACTTAAGTACGCATGAGGAATGTCCTGCGTACTTATCAAGTACGCATGAGGAAGATCATGCGTACTTATCAAGTACGCAAGAATAATGTTCTGCGTACTTGCCAAGTACGCATGAGCAAGACCCTGCGCACTTACTAAGTGCGCAGGTGATAAGTGGCCAAAGTTTCATGTATTAAAAGGTGTAATATGTTATATTTATGCATTTTGATATGTGGAATACAAAGGTTTTGTGTAGTCATGCATGTGCAGGTGTTGGAAGCTTAAAATGCGATCTTTGAAGATATTACGGAAGAAACGGGGCAAAACTGCAGGCCAGCGTAAGCCTACGCCACATGGCGTAATCCTACGCCGCCAGCGTAAGCCTACGCCCCACCAGCGTAGGCCTACGCCTAACTATTTTCTTCACAGCGTGCTTCAGGTCCTCAGCGTAAGCCTACGCCCTCCCAGCGTAAGCCTACGCTGGGTGCGTTTCAGACGCGGGGTTTGGGCGAAACAGCCCGATTTTCAGGTTTAATTAGGTTTTCCTTCCCCAAATTCGAGATCCATCTTTTACACCATAGTTCTTGGGCGATTTTGGAGTTCTTGGAGGCTAAAGAACACGATTCTAACATCCGATTGAAAGATTGAAGATGATTTCCACCACCATGAGCGGCTAATCCACCGGTAATCATTCCCGGGTGGATTGTTTGTAAGTTTTAGGGTTTTATCATGTGCTAGCTTTGAGAAACAATTCTTGTAATCGTTTGGTTTGAAACACTTGAATCTTTGTGTTTAGTATGGTTATGAACTCACGGGAGTCGATAAATTCTTGCACCATTGACCCAGTTAGATGATAATTGCTATGAACTTTGATTTATGTTGAATCTATTGATTAATCTAATTCTATATTGCATACATTTGTCTCGATTTCATTCGTGAATATTGTTTTACACTATTTGCCGATGATGTATGAATGTTGATGTTCTTGGTTAGATTTGGTTAATTAGATTTGGATAACCATTCGATTGTTTGAACTCAAATGTTGGTGTGATAATCCCTAATTACTTGTGAACTTGAAACCCGGGTGTGATACCCTTTTTAATTATTGTTTACAACTTAAACCGTTTTGTTTGGTACTTGATTTGTTTGTTGAGTTTATAAAGTTTTCACTTAAATCATTGATTGTGTTTGGTCAGAAAGACCCGTTGTAACTTCATAATTTGCATTGTTAATTGAAGTTGAGCACCGACCACAAACTCTTCGTGGTTCGACACCCTTCTTACCCTAACTAGTTTAAGGTGATTAGGACACTCTATTTCTTTATCTTTGACCGGTCCCTTCGACATCGATCAGCAGGCAACAGACCAGTAAGTAAAGTCAGAATGTTTAGAATGATTAAACCGTTAGAGTCGGAATTGGGTCTGATGTGTATTTAACTACCTAATTCAGATCGTACGTGACATTGTTGGACCTTTGTTTAGGACAACCAAGACTAGCTTATCAGGTGAGTTCTATGTGCCCCCTTCTATGTTATGTGCAAATCATTTTAAATGTTTTGGGGCTGATGTGTATACACTAAATGAATAAATGCTATGAATGTCAATGTGATCATACGTGGTAAACAAATATATATATATATATATATATATATATATATATATACTTATATATGAAAATGAATTATGAATAAAGAATGAAACGTATGATTATAAAGAATGAATGAAAGAAGGACATAACGTAAATGAATGAAATCTTGCTTTATATTATATATATTGCATGTTATGAATGTATGTAAACGTTATGAACCCTTCTATGACAACGGCTACTTCGGTAGACGGACGACCACGTGACTATTTTGCAACCGGGACAAAAGCGTTCATTCGCAAGCTAGGACGTATAAAATGGCACTAATGGACGGTCGAAGCAAATGCCTTAACTCAAGTAGAACGGTTGCATACATAATGGTCGCGTGGGAAACGGATGCCCTAGGGCAGACGAACAAAAGGACGGACTACGACGGTAGGACGGTTTAAGAGTGGACGGACAAAGGTTGCCGGACGGATTTAAGTTTCGACGTACGGTTTTCTAGAGCCGGACGGTTAATGAAAAGGGCTACGACGGTAGTTCTCACTGCGATGTCTTTGTGACATTCGCGACAAGTATGATGGGTTGATCACCCTTAAGTTTATGGCCAAATGAATGTTCTCCCCAAGTAAGTATGTATGTACATATGTATATACTCAATATGAATGTTATGTGAGAACAGTAAAGCAAAGAATATGTAAAAGCTCTACTGTTAAGTATATTATATATACATATATATAACATATATATAATACTCATGATAAGATAAATATTATGTATGATTGTCTTTAAACTAGAACTCACCAGCGTTAGCTGACTTTTAGTATACATTTCAGGTAAAGGAAGAAAGGGTCGTGCGATGGCGTGAAGGTTACCCGACACAAGACTGACATCCCACTTATTATATGTTAAGACAATGTTATGTATTTAATTGTTAAGACTTCCGCTGTTATGTCATGTCATGTTACGTTATGTAATGATTGAATTCGAATATTTTAAATTTAAGCTCAGTATTTATGACTATGTTTATGAGTAAATCCAACAAGTGAGGTTACCCGGGAATGGGGCCTTACATAACATGTTCGAATTTTTAGTGAAAGTTGTTTTTTCACTAACTTTGTACACAAATAATTATAGTTAAATATTAGTCATATAATTAATTGTTTATGGGTTGTGTTCTATTATGTGAGAGTTTCACGATGAAACAAACTGTGTCTAAATCAGAGCTAAGATGAACAGGATTTCGATGCTCGAAGTTGAGTGGTTGAAATAAAAATTGTTAATCTTGGGTGACTCTAGTATAAATTTGGTGCATCATTTGATTAGACGCTAACAAATTTTGTCTTAAAGCCATATGAGTCTTTTGGTTTTTAAAGAATAAATCTTTCATTAAAAGGTTTGATTATGGTTTTTAATTTAATTTAATATGACATTAACTTTTGGTTGGTTGGTCTTCCAAATTTAATTTACGGAGTTATTTATTTGAGTATATAATAACTTTTTGATTCATTATTTATAAGAGAGAAAAATATAAGGCCTTATTTTCAGGAGACCTTACTCGTTGGATTTACTCATAAACATAGTTATCAAACACTGGACATTTAATTAAAAACAATCGAACGTAGCGGAAGCATTCATCATTCGATTACAAGTAAACAGCGGAAGTCTTAGCATTTAAAATAAAAAATTATTTCAACACATACCAATAAACAGGATGTCAGTCTTGAGCCAAGTAGCCTCTATGTCTTCGCCCGTCCCTTCTTCTTGTTACCTGAAGTGCATACTAAATGTCAGCTAACGCTGGTGAGTTTTAGTTTAAAGCAATTAGGTATAACGTTAATCATTCATTTGTACCATTTGAATATATATATATATATATATATATATGGTAGGGATCAAGAGAAAACCACAAAATTAGGCGAAAACCGAAAAACCCACTAAAACAATGAGTAATATTATAGGTTACGTGGATTTTTGGAATTTTTTTGTTTTCTGTTTACGTATACGTAACACTATGGGTTACGTATATGTAAACCAATATTTAAATAATATTTTTGGTAAAAATTTGTAATATTACATTGATACTCTTATAAAAAAAATAAAAATAAAATAAAATATAAGTATTATTTTATTATTGGTTAAAATTGGTATTTTTAGTGGTTTTCTCGGTTTTCGTCTAACTATTGGTTTTCTCTGGAACCCAACCCTATATATATGTGTATATATATATATATATATATATATATATATATATATATATATATATATATATATATATATATATATATATATTTGTGTGTATATATATATATATGTATATATTTATATATATCATTGTTCTCATTGAACATACATTGACTACACATTAGTATGTGCATATGCATACATCATTAATTCCATCGACTAGTATTTGCTCATACTCATAAGGGTGATCAGCCCGCCATTGATTGCGTAAGAGACAAAGACTGATGATTCGTCCTACCGTAGTAGTAGTCATCCTCCATGATCCTACGGATTCCTTTAACCGTCCGTCTAAACCGTTCTACCGTCGTACACTGTCATATTCTCCCATCTGCCCTAAGGCATCCGTTTCCACCTGAATTATATATACAACCGTCCATCGATTGAGGGACTGACTCTACCGTAGTAGCCATAGCTTAGTCTACCTTTCTAGACTTTCATTTCTAACTCCATAATAGTCGAGTGGTCGTCCGTCTACCGAAGTAGCCGTTATCATTGAGTCGTCCTACCGAAGTAGTAAGTATATCCGTCCATAACGTTTACATACATTCATAACATACAATATATAAAAATATAGAGGAATATTTCATTCATTTACATTATGATATTCATTTCATTTCATTCGTATCGTTCTTTGTTAATCACTTACTTTCATATATCACGTATGGTTATATAACATTCATAACGTTCATTCAGTTAATGTATACACTTCAGCCCCAAAACATTAGAAAAACATTTGCACATAACACATAGGGGCGCATAGAACTCACATGTTTACATGTATTCAACCCAAAAATGATGTTTTAACTGTTGCTAATGCGTATACTGATCTGCACATAAGTCAAAATACGAATCCTGTTATTTAAGGCAAAAGCCGGCTAAGACATGAGAGTGTCGGTAGACACACATGAGTGTCGGCTAGGACAATCTCCAGCCACACTAGAGTGCCGCTGGGAGAGTCGCCAGCCACACTTGATTGTCTGCTGGGAGAGTCGCAGGCACTTATGAGGAGTGTCGCATGGACTTTGTGTTGTGTTAGGGAGCTGATTCTTAGCTTATTCATCAGAGGGTCGACTCTCAAGAGTCGGCTGAAGAACACTAACTTTTTTCAGGTTTGATTTTGATCCAAAACCTTAACTTTTTACGTTCAAAACGTTTATCTAGCTTTCATGAAGTAAGATCTGAGCTTTAATTCACTTTTCATACGTAAAAATCCTACCTTTATGTTTAAAAACCCCCATAAACCCTAAAAACCCATTTGAAACAGAAACTCAGATCCGAGGTCGATTTGTTACCTATTGATGCTTGTTTTGTTCTTCTCCAGCTTTCAACAATGTCCCCTGGTGATCTAGAATGCAAGATGAAGGCAAAAGATAGAGATCTTGAGCTTTCTCTCTCTCTCTAGGGTTTGTGTGAAGAAGATGATGAAAATGAAAGTAGTGAGTTGATTACTCCTTTATATACATGGGCTACATTGGCCCATTGGAGTCAAGCCCAAGCCCGCCCCTCCCCTTACTTTTCATTTAATCCTTGATTAAATCTTGATTTCGTTATTTTTCATTCGTTTCATTATTTCAGTATGTGACAAGTCTACCCTCCTTACAGAGGTTACATCCTCGAAACCTGCTATATGTTAAACAGTTGAGGGTACAATTCTTTCATTTCATCCTCTTTTTCCCACATCGCTTCTGACCCTTTTCTGTGTTTCCATTCTATCTTGACTAAAGGAAGTGACTTGTTGCGTAGTCGTTTCTCAGCTCGGTCAAGAATAGCTATTGGTTCTTCTACAAAGTTCAAATTGTTATCTACCTAGATCGTACCATTGTTGTTCCCTTCTCGGTAAGTCTGGGTGGTTGGGCAGACCCGAACCCATTTTGTTGCGAACCTCAGAATGTCAGAGCCCTAGATTGTTTTTGTCGAACATATGAAGATATGTTGGAGCTCTTCATGATTCATGCGAGAAGCAGGGTTGGGTGTGAAAACTCCAAGATCTGGTGTAGCTTAGTTGCTTTCCTAATCTTCGACTTGTTTCATGAGAATAGAAGCGTGGGTGATGTTGGGTGCAGTTAGTTGGCTTGGTTTGCTACCCTGTTGTCACCAAAGTTCCGCCGGGAAGGCTACCGACGCTCTCTTCTCCCCCTCCCTTATACTACTGAACAGGTTTGCTACACTTTTGACATGGGGCTGTGGCTGGTGGTGGGAGGGGGGGGGGGGGATTTTAAGTAGGGGTTTTGTTTTGTGAAGACAAAATCTTTGTTTTTGTTTTTGTATTTGTGTTATTTACACAAATGGTCCTCTATTAATTTAAGAAAAAGACATAGTTAGTCCTTATCAGGAAAAAAAGACTAAAATGCCCTTAATTTTAACAGAAAAAACTAACGGAGTTTGTGTCAGTGATCTAATTGAAACAATTAGGTAACCACAGGGAGCAAAAAAGTCAAATTAAAACTAGTTGACCAAAACCGTTATTTTGATCAAACCACATGGGTCAAAAACGAAATTTACTCATTTTTTAAATACCTTAAACCAAATGTTTCAAATAAAAAAATAAACAGCGAGGATTGAACTTGAGTTGGGTGGTTTACACCTTTGCAACATAGCAAACTCAATGCAGCAAATCCACTGGCTTCCTTCCATGTTCTATTTTATTTATATGAAAGCAAATATTAAAAAACCAAAAAAAAATCAAGAAAAAACTGAAGGAGAAAAAAATGGGAATCGAACGTGAGATATTTTGATTAGAGTTGTACGCTTTTGCCGACCCAACCAAACGTAGATGTTGTCTTTTTCACGGGTTTAAGTTTATATATAGTATTAAAGAAATGGGAAAATAAAAAAAATAAACAACACACAGCTTTAACTACTTGTACCATCTGCAGATTTGTTGTACATGTGACGTGTGCGGTACTCTTTGTACAATCTTGATTTTACGAAAAAATTAGAAGTCGGTTTAGAAGAACGTGAAAATTAAAAGGTGATTTGAAAATAGTTAATTCACGAGCAACTTTTAACAATATTAATATTGAAGTGTACGTAAAAGTCAAAAGTGTGCAAGTTATTCGTAAATCAGTAATCATGTTTAGGTAGAAAAATTTCTTTCTAGATAATTGTTGGTTCAATATCTAGTAACAACTTTTTCGAGGTCTTGTTTATTAAAACTTCACTAACGAAAAATTTCTTTCTAGATAGGTATCCAAGATTCTTATTTAAAATTTTAAATTCCTTAATATCACGAATTGAAATTCAATCACTTTTAGTAAAAAGTGCGGACTTAATCACATTTTTACGATCATATATGGAAATTTAGTAAAAAGAAAGTAAATACAGTTGATGTATTCAGTGTGAATGGGATATATGGTGGTAGTAGTGGGTGTGTTGGTAGCGGTAGTTAGACTAAGGGGGTATAACCTTGTGTAGAGGGCTTGTGAACGTAACATGGATGTCGTGGGCCGTGGAACACCGCGCCTCCTGGCTTAACCTCCGTAAATTTCCTCGTGGTATCCGTAAATTTCCATGTTCGTGGAGGTGGTGGTGAACAGAAAATGTAGCCGTTGGTTAATTTGGGCAGTGTGAAGGTGTGTTGTAACATCCCAAATAATGACAAGACAAATAGAAAAGGGAAATAAAGTGGGCTTGGCCAAAATTTCGGCCCATGGGCCGAAAAGAAAAGGGGGAAACCCCATTACAAAACAGCAGCTTCAACCCAAACCCCTCTCATTTCATTTTCCTGCGCAAGAATACTAGAGAGAGAGAGAGAGCGATCGGCTTGTGAAGAAAACCGCAAGGAGAAGACTCAAGGGCTCGGGAATCATCCGACTCCACCATTTCAACGCATAGCAACAGAAATCGGGCCTGTTGAGGTAAGCATCGCCTCTGATTATGAGTCTTTGCATGTCTCGGGTTTAAATCAAATAAAGATACGATTTTTGCATATGAAACTTGAAACAAATCACGTATTTGAACTCAAGAACGACAAAGGAAGGTGTTTAACGTAAAATGCTCAAGGTTTAATCGATTGGAAATAAGTTGGCTGGAGCAAGGTTCTGGTCAGGGAAGATGCAGACCCATGACTCGAAACTATAGTTTCGATACATACAGACCCGTCGAAACTACTCTAGTTTCGATAGTCATGTTTGACTCGAAACTATCTAGTTTCGATAGCAGCCAATGACTCGAAACTACCATAGTTTCGATAGGAACTCAGGACTCGAAACTACCATAGTTTCGATAGGAACTCAGGACTCGAAACTACCTAGTTTCGAGTGTCACCTTGAACCTAAACTAAGATTTTTCATAAGTTAATGACTCGAAACTACCATAGTTTCGATAGGATCTCATGACTCGAAACTACCTAGTTTCGATAGAAGGATTATGACTCGAAACTACCTAGTTTCGAGTGTAAGACCATAGCTCGAAACTACCATAGTTTCGATGCGACCCACCTCCCGAAACTACTGAGTTCAAGAATAGTAATGTCTAGTGTCATTTAGGAGCCCTACCTTATATGTATGACTTTATTATACAGATTGTGGGTGACCTTAGTGACGTTTCGAAACCAGCTATTATACTTCAGGGACCCGCCTATCAGGTGAGTTCTATGTGCCCCCTTCTATGTTATGTGCAAATGTTTTCAAATGTTTTGGGGCTGAGATGTATACATTAAATGAATAAATGTTATGAATGCCAATGTGATACTTATATATATATGAATGTTAATATGATCATACGTAAAATAATGATGAACAAGAATGAAACGAATGTATACAAAGAATGAATGAACGAACGACATAACGAAAAAGAAGAAAATCTTGCTTTATATTTTATATATTGCTTGTTACGAATGCATGTAAATGTATGGACGCTTCGATGATAACGGCTACTTCGGTAGACGGACGACCACCTGACTATTATGCAGCTAGAAAAGGAAGTCTAGAAAGGTAGACTAAATAAAGGCCACTACGGTGGAGTAAGACGCTAAATCAATATTCGGCTGCATAATTAGTTCAAGTGGGAAACGGATGCCTTAGGGCAGACGGGCGAATATGACGGACTACGACGGTAGTACGGTTAAGACGGACGGCCGAAGGTTTGCCGGACGGTATAGCATAACAGATGGCCGAAGGTTTGCCGGATGTTGTGGAGGACGGACTACGACGGTAGGACGGGCGTATTGTCTTCGTGACTTACGCATAAATGAATGTTGGCTGATCACTCTTATGAGTATGACCAATAAATGTTAATGAAAGTAAAGGTGAATGCATATTTATGTGTTCACATACGAATGATAAAAGAAAGCAAAGGATATGTAAATGTGTATTTATATTTATATATTTATACGTAAGTATTTATAAATGAATAATGTTCATACCTAAATGTTTTTAACTAGAACTCACCAGCGTTAGCTGACTTTTAGTATACATTTCAGGTAAAAAGAAGAAAGGTCGTGCATTGGAGTGAAGGCTATCCCGATCAAGGGCTGACATCCCATCCACTTTAATTTTTGTTAAAGCAATGTGTTATGTTTAAATGATTAAGACTTCCGCTGTTATGGCTATGTAATCGAATGATGTAAGCTCACGCTACGTTTAGAAAGTATTCAATGTAATTATTCAGTATCTATGACTATGTTTATGAGTAAATCCAACGAGTGAGGTCACCCGGTAAAAAGGGGCCTTACAAGTTGGTATCAGAGCAATAGTTTGAGAGATTCAGACATCCCTAAATGTCTGGACTCAAGCTGATAATGGGACCAACGCACGGATGTCAGTCTGGGTAGCCGACGCCAACGCCAGTGCAGTAAGTAAGTCATAAAGTTAATGCCTATAGTTAGGGATAGATACCTTAACTTAGAACGCTTAGATGTCAATGTCACTACTGATGTGAAGAGTTTCGAACCCGAAAAGCAAAGCAAATTATTAATCACAAACCGGTCACTGTAATTAAGAATTTACCTTGCTCGTACTGTTCTAAACTATGATCTGAAGGAATGACATTGATGTATACCTTTTTACTCAACAGGAAATCTAGAAAACTATGGCTCGTAAAAGAGGAACTGGACGCCGAGGCGGTCGCACTGGCCGAGTCGGTAGACCGCCATTGAACCAAAGATATGAGGAAGAGGAGAGTGTGCACGTGGAACACACTGAGAGCGTGCATGAAACAAATGTAACCCCACCAGCTGAGGGCAATGAAGGATCTCTACGACTGGAACCCGAAGTTAGAGATGCTATTGCCCGTGAGGTCATACTAACTCTGAAGAAAGTACTGCCTGATCTGTTATCTGAGGCACTAAAGAAGAGCAAAGAGGAGGAGGAAAACAACCATGAGGAGAAAGTTTATGATAGTGATGGGGATGAAGTGACAGTGAGACTGAACACCCATGGGTGTACCTACAAAGGATTTAAGGACGGTGATCCGCCCAAATTTGATGGAAACAAGGATTCGGTGGCTACGTTTGAATGGATCGAGAGGATGAATGGGGTAATCAACATAAGCGAATGCCGACCTGACCAGGCTGTAAAATATGTGGCTCACTCTTTCACCAACGAGGCACTAAGTTGGTGGAGGACTATCCAAAGAACTAAATCGCCAAACGCTCTCAAAAGAATGACTTGGGAAGATCTGAAAAAGTTGATAATCCAGAAGTTCTGCCCACAGAACGAGATTGATCGAGTGGAAAACGAGTTTCTAAATTTCAAGGCTGGCAACAAGACTCATCGCCAGTACACTTCAAGATTTAATGAGCTAGCTCAACTGGTACCCCACCTGGTAGAGACTGAGGAGCGATTGATTAAGTATTATGTCAAAGGCCTACCCCAAAAGGTCCGTGTTCATGTGAAAGCTAACCTACCCTCGACTTTCGAGTCGGTAGTGAATCTGTCCGGAATCGTCTATGACGATTATGCCAATGAGGACCCGGTGCCGGAGGCACCAAAGAGGAAGTGGGAGAACTCGTCTAAGGGGACTGGAAGAAGAAATGTTACTGCTGAGGCAAAGAAGCCAAGGAATGATGAGTACGAAATATGCACAAAATGCGGGAAACAGCACCGCGGTGAATGTTTGGCCGGCTCAACCATGTGTTTTAAATGTGGAAGACCGGGGCACTACTCGAAGGATTGTACTAAGGGCATCAAGTGCCAGAACTGTGGTTGGTATGGGCACGCTACTAAGGATTGCAGAAAGACCGGACAATCTGGTTCGGGGAAAGAAAAAGAAAAGGAACAGCCAAAGGCTAGGACTCGGGCCTATGCTTTAACCGAGGAAGAAGCAAGAGGAAACCCTGACGTCGTGTCGGGTACGTTCCTAGTAAATGATGAACATGCTGCTATTCTGTTTGATTCTGGTGCTAGTAAAAGTTTTATATCCACTGCATTTAGCCGCAAATTAGACTGCACAATCACTAGCCTTATAAGGGCCTTTAGCGTACAAACTGCTATTGGTAAAAACTCAGTAGTCATCCAAGTGACTGACGATTGCATGGTAGAAATAGAGGGCCATAAGTTTCCATCTAAATTGTACCTTCTAACCTTAGGAGGATTCGATGTAGTATTGGGCATGGATTGGTTAGCTGCCAACGAAGCTCAAATCATATGTAAACGAAAGATGATACATCTCAAGGCCACTGACGGCAGTCCGATTACGGTTTATGGTGACTGGAATAGCACAATGCCGAACGTCATCTCGATGATCAAGGCCGAAAGTTACATGAGGCGCGGTTGCGAAGCTTATCTGGCGTATGTTATTGACGATAGAATGAAAACGAAAGAGCTAAAAGATGTACCCGTGGTGTGCAATTTTCCAGAAGTGTTCCCAGAGGACCTACCTGGTTTGCCGCTCGATCGGGAAATAGAATTTCAGATTGACTTACTGCCAGGAGCTGAGCCCGTTGCCAAGGCACCATACCGATTGGCTCCGTCAGAAATGAAAGAATTAATGTCCCAACTTGAAGAATTAACAGAGAAAGGATTTATCAGACCGAGCATCTCACCATGGGGCGCTCCGGTATTATTTGTAAAGAAAAAGGACGGCAGCATGCGCATGTGCATCGACTACCGTGAATTGAACAAGAGAACAGTAAAGAACAAATACCCACTGCCTAGAATAGACGACCTCTTTGATCAATTACAAGGCGCGAGTTGGTTCTCAAAGATTGATCTCAGGTCGGGTTACCATCAATTGAAAGTAAGAGAGGAAGATGTACCGAAAACTGCGTTTCGTACACGTTATGGGCATTATGAATTTCTCGTGATGTCCTTCGGATTAACTAACGCACCAGCAGCATTTATGGATTTAATGAACAGAGTATGCCGACCCATGTTGGATCGATCAGTAATAGTTTTTATAAATGACATCCTCATATATTCAAAGAATGAAGGTGATCACCACTGTCACCTAAGAGAAGTATTGGAGGTGCTAAAGCAGGAAAAGTTGTACGCAAAATTCTCCAAATGCGCGTTCTGGCTTAGGGAAGTCCAATTCCTAGGTCATGTAATAAACCCAAACGGCATCATGGTGGATCCTGCAAAGATCGAGACAGTAAAGGAATGGAACATCCCAAAGACACCAACAGAGATACGAAGCTTTCTAGGGTTGGCAGGCTACTATCGAAGGTTCATCCAAGATTTCTCAAGAATTGCCTCGCCGCTAACCAAACTGACACGGAAGGAAGTAAAGTATGAATGGGGTCCAACCCAAAACCACGCGTTTGAGGAACTTAAGACACGATTAACTCAAGCTCCAGTATTAACACTACCTGAGGGAAATGAAGACTTAGTAGTCTACTCTGACGCTTCAGGGCAAGGTTTAGGGTGCGTACTCATGCAACGAGGAAAGGTAATTGCTTATGCATCGCGGCAACTAAAGGTTCATGAAGTTAACTACCCAACACATGATCTAGAATTAGCAGCAGTAGTTTTCGCGTTGAAAATATGGAGACACTACTTGTATGGAGTTAAATGCACCATCTACTCCGATCACAAAAGCTTGAAATACTTTTTCGAACAAAAGGAACTAAACATGAGGCAAAGAAGATGGTTAGAGCTACTGAAAGACTATGACTGTGAGATATTGTACCATCCAGGCAAGGCAAACGTAGTGGCTGACGCTTTAAGTAGAAAGGAAGAATCGGCACCTATCCGGATCAAAGCGTGTCAGTTAATTATAACGCCAGACTTAATGGGTGAAATATCAAAGGCACAAGATGAAGCATTGTTAGAAAGAAATGCGAAACGGGAAAGAATAGTAGGACAACAAGGGAACTTAGATGCGAATGCATACGGAGTACGAACTAGGTTTGGCCGGATGTGGATACCTAAGATTGGTGAGCTTAGAGCCAAAATACTCGATGAGGCCCATAAGTCTCGCTATTCTATCCACCCCGGGACAAACAAAATGTATCAAGATTTGAAGAAAGAATACTGGTGGCCTGGCATGAAGAATGATGTGACAGAATACGTGAGCAAGTGCCTAACATGTTCTCTAGTTAAGGCCGAGCACCAGAAACCATGCGGTAAAATGCAACCTTTACCAATACCGGAATGGAAGTGGGAAGAGATCACAATGGACTTCATTACCAAGCTACCGCGAACAGCTAAAGGCAATGATACCATTTGGGTGATCGTCGACCGCTTGACAAAGAGTGCTCACTTCTTGCCAATACGAGAAACTTCTTCTTCTGAAAAGCTAGCAGAAGTATTTATCAAGGAAATTGTGAGCAGACATGGTATGCCGCTGTCGATTGTGTCTGACAGGGATACTAGATTCACGTCAAGGTTTTGGAAGAAATTCAATGAAGCAATGGGCACTAGACTGAACATCAGCACCGCTTACCACCCCCAAACCGATGGACAATCGGAAAGGACCATTCAGACCTTGGAGGACATGCTCCGGGCCTGTATCATTGACTTCGGTGGGAGTTGGGACAGCCATCTACCATTGGCAGAATTTTCATATAACAACAGCTATCACTCGACTATTGGCATGCCGCCATTTGAAATGTTGTATGGGAGGAAATGTAGGACCCCGGTTTGTTGGGGGGAAATTGGACAGAAGGATTTTGCAAGTCTCGAAGTGGTCAAAGCTACTTCTGAGAAATTTGATCAAATCAAGGCTCGTATGAAAGCCGCACAAGACAGACAGAAATCATACGCGGATAAGAGAAGGAGGGATTTAGAGTTTCAAGTAGGGGACATGGTACTGTTGAAAGTATCACCGTGGAAAGGAATCATTCGGTTCAGAAAGCGTGGCAAACTAAGTCCAAGGTTTGTCGGACCTTTCAAGATTGTAGCAAGAGTGGGTCAAGTTGCTTACAGACTCGACCTACCCGTCGAGCTTAGTGGAATACACCCTACATTCCACATATCACACTTACGCAAGTGCCTTGCTGACGATACGGCTCACATACCTTATGACGAAATCGAAGTGGATAACAGCTTGAACTATGTAGAAGAACCAATAGCTATTCTTGACAGAGCCGAGAAACGATTACGCAATAAGTCGATCCCTTTAGTCAAAATACAATGGAAACACAGAAAGGGGTCCGAGGCTACTTGGGAGAAAGAAGACGAGATGAAGGAACTGTATCCCCAGTTGTTTAACGTGTAACAGGTTTCGAGGACGAAACCTCATTAAGGAGGGTAGACTTGTAACATCCCAAATAATGACAAGACAAATAGAAAAGGGAAATAAAGTGGGCTTGGCCAAAATTTCGGCCCATGGGCCGAAAAGAAAAGGGGGAAACCCCATTACAAAACAGCAGCTTCAACCCAAACCCCTCTCATTTCATTTTCCTGCGCAAGAATACTAGATAGAGAGAGAGCGATCGGCTTGTGAAGAAAACCGCAAGGAGAAGACTCAAGGGCTCGGGAATCATCCGACTCCACCATTTCAACGCATAGCAACAGAAATCGGGCCTGTTGAGGTAAGCATCGCCTCTGATTATGAGTCTTTGCATGTCTCGGGTTTAAATCAAATAAAGATACGATTTTTGCATATGAAACTTGAAACAAATCACGTATTTGAACTCAAGAACGACAAAGGAAGGTGTTTAACGTAAAATGCTCAAGGTTTAATCGATTGGAAATAAGTTGGCTGGAGCAAGGTTCTGGTCAGGGAAGATGCAGACCCATGACTCGAAACTATAGTTTCGATACATACAGACCCGTCGAAACTACTCTAGTTTCGATAGTCATGTTTGACTCGAAACTATCTAGTTTCGATAGCAGCCAATGACTCGAAACTACCATAGTTTCGATAGGAACTCAGGACTCGAAACTACCATAGTTTCGATAGGAACTCAGGACTCGAAACTACCTAGTTTCGAGTGTCACCTTGAACCTAAACTAAGATTTTTCATAAGTTAATGACTCGAAACTACCATAGTTTCGATAGGATCTCATGACTCGAAACTACCTAGTTTCGATAGAAGGATTATGACTCGAAACTACCTAGTTTCGAGTGTAAGACCATAGCTCGAAACTACCATAGTTTCGATGCGACCCACCTCCCGAAACTACTGAGTTCAAGAATAGTAATGTCTAGTGTCATTTAGGAGCCCTACCTTATATGTATGACTTTATTATACAGATTGTGGGTGACCTTAGTGACGTTTCGAAACCAGCTATTATACTTCAGGGACCCGCCTATCAGGTGAGTTCTATGTGCCCCCTTCTATGTTATGTGCAAATGTTTTCAAATGTTTTGGGGCTGAGATGTATACATTAAATGAATAAATGTTATGAATGCCAATGTGATACTTATATATATATGAATGTTAATATGATCATACGTAAAATAATGATGAACAAGAATGAAACGAATGTATACAAAGAATGAATGAACGAACGACATAACGAAAAAGAAGAAAATCTTGCTTTATATTTTATATATTGCTTGTTACGAATGCATGTAAATGTATGGACGCTTCGATGATAACGGCTACTTCGGTAGACGGACGACCACCTGACTATTATGCAGCTAGAAAAGGAAGTCTAGAAAGGTAGACTAAATAAAGGCCACTACGGTGGAGTAAGACGCTAAATCAATATTCGGCTGCATAATTAGTTCAAGTGGGAAACGGATGCCTTAGGGCAGACGGGCGAATATGACGGACTACGACGGTAGTACGGTTAAGACGGACGGCCGAAGGTTTGCCGGACGGTATAGCATAACAGATGGCCGAAGGTTTGCCGGATGTTGTGGAGGACGGACTACGACGGTAGGACGGGCGTATTGTCTTCGTGACTTACGCATAAATGAATGTTGGCTGATCACTCTTATGAGTATGACCAATAAATGTTAATGAAAGTAAAGGTGAATGCATATTTATGTGTTCACATACGAATGATAAAAGAAAGCAAAGGATATGTAAATGTGTATTTATATTTATATATTTATACGTAAGTATTTATAAATGAATAATGTTCATACCTAAATGTTTTTAACTAGAACTCACCAGCGTTAGCTGACTTTTAGTATACATTTCAGGTAAAAAGAAGAAAGGTCGTGCATTGGAGTGAAGGCTATCCCGATCAAGGGCTGACATCCCATCCACTTTAATTTTTGTTAAAGCAATGTGTTATGTTTAAATGATTAAGACTTCCGCTGTTATGGCTATGTAATCGAATGATGTAAGCTCACGCTACGTTTAGAAAGTATTCAATGTAATTATTCAGTATCTATGACTATGTTTATGAGTAAATCCAACGAGTGAGGTCACCCGGTAAAAAGGGGCCTTACATGTGTGTAAATGTGAAGTATACTCGAAACTTTTTTTTATTAATATATATAAAATCCATCTATACTAACCCCCAAAAAATTTGGAGATCGACCCCATTAATTTAAAATTAAAGTTTTATAACATAATACTTGTTACAAAATAAATTAACATAATAGAAACAAATTTGAACAAATAAGTTGAAAAAATCTAATAAATATAAACCTTTATGACCATTGGTATTTAAACAAATTTGTAATATAATTGTATATGTTGCATATCCCATTACCAAATAAGGGGACACTTCAAACGAGAACAAGGTTTTTTTACGAGAATAAGGAGAAATAGTTTCAACCTTAGATTAAATATGATCAATGACTCAAATCTAACATGGCAAATTAGTAATTAACTTACTTTCATTACTATAGTTTAATGCTTTGGAAGGGTAAAATTGGAATTTTAGTATGTGGATATTTATTTATAAGGTATCCGTCTACCTTGTTTGCGATATTTACTCCTATGTAAATGAAGAAACACAATCAAATTACACATACTTCTCATTTTCTTCAGACAATCATTTTCAATCAAAAGAATATATATTTCCGTCTGTATACCTTCGTCGCTCAAAACCTACGTCAATTTAAACTCCAAAAAACATTCTATTTCAATGCATTTTCATCAAAAATCAAGAAATTTTATCCCTACATGAGGTAAACCTACACATGATACGTATTACTCCAACACAATTTAATTTTTAAAAATTACCCATTTAAAAAGATTGATAACATAACTGTTATAACCAACAAGAAACATCACCTTTGAATGCAATGGATAAAAAAAACAATAGAAAAATGTATAACATAGATGGATGGTGAACACAGATTAGTCCTACACATATAACAATTGACCTGAAAATGTGTAATCCTACGTACAGTCCTAAACATGGTAAACCTACACATGATGCAGATTATTCCTACACAAATACAAACATGAAAATTGCCCAACACAATTAAGTATGAAATATGTAAAATACGGACGTTGATTTACAAATATGATACATTAGTATGAAATATGTAAAATATGGACGTTGAATATATGTCCCTACACAAGGTAAACCTACACATGATACATAATACTCTAACACAATTTAGTTTTTAAAAATTACCCATTTAGAAAGATAGATAAAATAACTGTTGCAACCAACAATGAACATCACCTTTGAATGTAATGTATAAAAAACAATATAAAAATGTATAACATAGATGGATGGTGAATATAGATTAGTCCTGCACATATAACAATTGCGCTGAAAATGTGTAATCCTACAGGCAGTCATGGTAAACCTACACATGATACAGATTAGTCCTACACAAATACAACACATGAAAATTGCCTTGAAATGCAGGTAGATAATATAGTTGTTACAAGCAACAATTAACATCTTGTTATAAAGCGAAATATGAAAAGAAAAAAAAACTGAAAAAATGTATTTGGGACTGTGTAGGTTGTAAATATTAAAGTAACATAGCTGGAAGTTTTTTTTGTTGTAGAATATACACTCATTCATGAGATTGATTTAGAACCATGATTGATTATGTGGAGGGATGTTCGATGATCCACGAAAATTGCAACTGAAATCCTAAATTTGTTTAATTAAGGATGAAGGTTTTTTTGGTTCTCGTTTGAATACAACCGTTCAAAAAATAAAAAAATGAATAGAAAATATGAAACTGATTTTGGTTACTAAAAACCTGAAACATACCAAAAATACTAACATTAAATTAGTTGTGCAAATTACTACTAAACCCTTGTATTAAAATTAAATAAAAAAGAAAAAGAAAAATTCTGATTGATGGAATTATGTTCCCTCTATTCTCGCAAAAAATCGTTGTTATGAAATGAACCTCCCTCTACAAAGTAAATGGATTAAATAGGTCACTAGTATCGCAATAAACTCGTCACTAAATAAATGAAATTAGCTGAAGTATTAAAAAAGTAACCTGGAGACCTCTAATTGAACTTTTACATCAGCGATTAAGCGTAGAAATGAACGATAGAATGAACGATTGATCGACCAACGGCTAGTCCACTAACGACCAAGTTTCTATGTTTTGTCGTAGAGTTGCCCCTCTCTTGACTCTTGTAGTCTTCTCGTAATTCCAAAACACCCCTCAATTTAGTATTGTTTTAAACTTTTTCTCTAATAATTTAGGTTTTTAGTGAACTTTTTATCTGATAAGTTAGGTTTACTCTTTATTTGTTTTTACATAATAGTTTATTGTTTTTGCTAGATTATTGATTATTTGATTTTGTTTTATCTTTCTGTTATGTGACCTGACACGACAATACCTGAACTTAACCGAAAATAATTTAATATTTAGCGATAAACAAATAACCTCAAAATTCCCGATCCCCATGAAAAAAGTTTCTACGTACGCCATTGCCCATCGGGTCGAGTGACACCGTAGTTTTTATGGTTTACATGATGTATATTTGTTACCGAAAGGTAATTGACCCCATAGATTTTTAAAAGTTGAACCAATAAATAAATTAGTAGAGAGTGAATCCAAAATTCCTTCTACCGGGTGGTTAATATACGCATTTTCCCACACTCTTAAGTCACGCGTTCAAATTTCTCCATAGGCTTTTTTAGCCCCTCTTTAATTCTTTATCCCTAACTCAACCGACCTTTTTAAAAGACCCAAAACCCTAATCATGTCTCACAAAAAAACTCTTCGCGTCTCACATCTCTGACGAACCAATAACATTAAATCGCATCTCCAACACTAAGTTAGTGATTTTTCAAGATCTATTAATGTCTTTTGGAGCGAGAGTTAAAGTAGCTCCGTAATTTAGTGAAAATAAAAGAAAATCCTTTTATTATAAGTTAATACTAGTCATTGTGCTTTTACCGGTTCAAACGGTCAGAAGGTGGAAGATCAACAAGATTGGTTTAGTGGTAAGAGTAGGGGTGATCAAGGAGGTCGTGGTCCTAGGAGAGGCCGTGGAATGGGTCGTGAAACTAGATATAGAAGCTTCTGCAGGTGCTTAAATGTGGTGAGTTTGGACACTTACAATTTGAGTGTACCAAGTGGAAGGACAAGGATAAGGCAAAACAGGAGGAAGGTTTACTAATCCAGAAAGTTAAGAATTATGATTACTAATCCAGAAAGTTAAGAATTATGATTTTCTTGAGAATGGAAGGAATGTGAACTCAAGGATTAAGAGCGTTATTGTTAATTAATCCTTAAAGTTCACGTGTGAAAGGTGCAGAGGCGTCTCCAAGATTTCAAATGCCCAGCGCGACTACAGAGAAATGCCCTACGAAAACCATCAATATATATATATATATATATATATATAGGGAATGGTTTAAATAATAACTAGTTTTTAATGTGATAACCGTGATAACCACTATAAAACAATCACACAATTTATAAAACTATTTTTTGTTTTAATTGCTAAAATAGTATTTAAGTATGTTGAATAAATATTTTGAACGTAAATACAGAAATGATGAATCTTACATATACGTACCAAATAATGTTACGTATATGTAACATTAACATAATGATAATTGTTACATATACATAACACTATGTTTGAGAGTGATTATCATGGTTATCACATAAATATTGGTTAGCATTTGAACCTCACCCATTAATTATAATATATATATATATACATATATATTTATTTATTTATAGTTTTTTTTCAAAGTATAATTATAATATATATATATATATATATATATATTTAAAAACTTACGCCCCTCAGAAACCATCAAAATTATATGTCCCGCACAACCGCACATGTCGCACATACCACTGAGCCACCTCTGGAAAGGTGGTACTTGGGGTTAAAGCACGAATCTTGGAAGAGTAAGAGACTTGGGCTGATTTCTTGGAGTTATGGTAGGAGCCGTATGTATGGATGAGAATGAAGCTTGGTTTGCTTGTTTGTTGAGTCCTAGTATGAGTCTTTTTGTTTATTTTAGTATTTGTTAATATAATATTTATCTAGTAGGTTAAGGTTAATGCCAAGCATGTTTAGGTTACCTCTTGGGTCTTTTGAGTAGGTTTAGAATATGTTTGGTTTTCCTTATTTATATGGTTTGTTTTGCAAGTTTTATTGATCGAATGCATAATGAAAGTTTCGAAAATCATCTTCCTGATCCCATCTTTTCCGATTGCAGCACACATCTTTTCTTTGGTTACGAATTGGGTTCGTTGATTTGGTTGTGTGTGTGCAAGCGACATCAACCTACATGCACAACCGACCACTAGTCGTGGCCAATCTCCCCTCGATCTCCTTTCCCGATCGCATAATCTCTTTCTCTCTTCTCTTTCTCTCGGCTTTTCTCTCTCAGCTCGCTTGAATGCAGCCGAAATTATGAGAGATGGGGGAGGGGGTAAGTTTCTAACAAACTTACCTCCTAATTCTCATTAAAATTTAAGTTTATCATTTACATTCTATTAAATAAATATAAAATATATTTAATTAACTTATAAAAATAATCACCAGTGTTACACAACAAATGCTAGAAAAATAGACAACAAACCTAATAATACACAGAAAATATAGACATTTAACTCTTCCATAAATTTAGACAACAAACTGCTAGCTATTATAATTTTTAGCTGTATGATGATGAATAATATTAACACACAGGTAAGTCTGGTGGTGGTTTCTCCAATTTCTGCTTTGGCCCAGGCCCATCCTCGACAACAAACACTGTGGCCAAACCCCATCCAATGTGAACATCCAAGTGGCAGTGCATAATCCAAGTACCTAAAAAAGTAAAAGAATGAAATTAAGTAACATGATAATTGGTAGACTAGTCACTCTTGACCAGTTTACATTCAAACCCGTTAATTCGGGTTATGTTTTATATCTATATCAAAACATTAAAATAAATTTTTTTTAACTTACTAGAAAACACATCAAATGGATCGAAAAACATATTAATGGTTTTGAAGTGATTAACCCTTGATATGTTACCTGACCTGACCTGACCCGACAGTGTTTCGGGTTCTTTACCTGGATTATCAGCGACGAATCTAATGACGGCCCACCCTTTGACAGGTAAGCTAACTGTATTCCTGAGAGGTGGATCCACCAGGTTAAATTTAGCAGTGTCTGTTTTAGGGTTAAAGTTTCCAAACCCTTGTGCAAGTATATAGAAATCATATCCATGAAGATGGATGGGGTGGTTCTCAGCTGTAGAGATACTTGTTCCTTGCAACACAATCTGAACACTTGATCCATATTTCAGCTTATAGACTTTGGTCCCATTAATAGGCTGCCACAAAGACCGGCTTACATTACCGGTATAATCGAAGGTCACCGGAGGTTGCCCCGGAAAATCCGTGGTGAAAACCCCGGGTATCCCGTGGTAATGTGCTTGAAGTATGGAGGAATTTCTCGGGAGAACCAAAGACACGTTGTTCATGCTGGCGGCGAAACGGGTCCTATTCGGGGCTTGACAGTTTTGGGCCGGGGTTTTTGGCGGGCACGGGATGAGTCCGAGTCCCACCGTGATGAATAGGTTGTGATCGATTTTAGTTGGGACAGGGGATTTTCTGAGGTTTTTGAAGCTGGTGGTGAAGGCGGTGGCGGCGGAGGTGTCGTTGTATGCGGGGAGAGGCGGCATAATGGGCTTTGAAGTGGTGTTTTTGTACTCCAAAATGGCGGTGGTAGTGGTGTTGTCGAATGGTACGCCTTGTCCACTGGCGTAAGCCCGTGCTGCGATGTAGTAACGGGCTGGCGCCTGGTCAGCTTTTATTAGGACATCGGTGGTTTGACCCGGTCCGAGCATGAGGGTTCGGGTGGTGAAAGGTTTTACATAGGAAGCCTCGGCTCCGACCACCGTAAGATTGTGGTTAGCGATGGCGAAAAAAAGCTGTTGGTTTAATGCTGCGTTGATCACCCGAATTAGGCTTGTTTGTCCCGAGTCAACTTGTACTTTAACCGTATCTACATTATAACAACAAAGAGGTAAAATCTTTGATAAAAAGTGTTTCGGGCCAACCTAGCCTTCCTGACAGTCCTACCACCTCTAAAGAAGTGGATATATTTTATAGAAGCAAACCTTTGCTAGAGCATTTATAAAGATCACCGGGTTGACCGTTGATGGTATACGCATCAGAAACATTCGGGCCACCTCCTGTTCTTGTGGCTTCTCTTAAAACATCAACCGGGTTCGCATCCCACCATTCACCAAGTATGACGACCGATTCACGGTCCGGCTTAGGGAACGGGTACAATAACCCTTCTCGTGGGTGAATAATAATAGCCCCATAAACAGTGGCTCGAACCCACGAGCTATGTGCATGCCACCATAAAGTTCCTTCTTGTCCTGAAATTGTGAAGCGGTACGTGTAACTCCCGCCTGGTTGAATCGGACACTGTGTGATGAATTCGGGTCCATCAGCCCATGCTGTGTTCATCTGTCTAACACCATGCCTGAAAAGTCACAAAAATAAATATTAAATAAACAAATTAATTATGACATCACTTTCAAAGATTATCTTCACTTGCATAGTGTTGTATTATATATGTACCAGTGAATAGTGACATTATATCTAGCTTTGTTTGTAACATGTATCACTAAACTATCTCCATTGTTCACTTCCAAGGTTGGGCCCGGAAACTGCCCATTGACCGTGATCGAATTATGCGTTTTGCACAACCTGGTGACGTTTGTTTCTTGAACCTAAAAAGAATGAAATAGTTAGCATTATCAGATGTTTAATCATCAGAAAACAAAACACATGAACTAGAGTCATACGACGAAGCCATGGTAGTGAGTTTTCGCGGTCGCTAAAGAGGCAAAACTCGAGAAAACAAGCAATGAGGTTAGCAGGAAGAAAGAGCGTAAAGTGTCGCTAACAATGTTGTTGAACACACCCTCCATTGTTAACTTTTGTTGTGTGTTTTGGTGGTGAAACAATAGGTTCTTATATAAGGAAGATAAAGTTGTTTTGAGGTTGACAAACTAGACTTTAGTTCATGGATGATGGTCAGGTTAGCATCAAAAGCAGCATGGTTCAAATCAACCCAAGTTGGTGCAACCACTCAACCTCATTACGATTGTGATCACTATGACATATTTATAAGATAGTGTGTATATCAAACAAGTTTTTACGTTTAACAAAATACCCTCGTAATTCACTTTTCTTACAATGTAAATCAGGCTCGTATCTCACTACAAGAAAAGTCGTATGATACGACGAGGCATACACGTATATTAGATTTATTAGTGATTTATGGATTCACGTCAAGCTCAGATATTATTATTACTTTTATTGTATGTCACTACAAGAATTTTTTACAGATTCGTCGACTTTTCTCATGTCGTCGAGATTGCCTTTCTCGACGACATGTCGTCGGTAAAGATCCCGTCGGAAAAGGTTCGTCGAGAAAGCTTAGAATGTCGCCAGGAATTAGTCGTCAAGATAGGTAACCTTTTTCTCGATGACGTGTCGTCAAGATTGGGTCGTCGGTAAAGGTTTTTTACAATTAAAAAAATAAAGATAAAAAGAATTAATTTTACCCCTTTAGCGATGGCATGTAGTCGAGAAAGGGTAAACTTAATTATTTTTATCTTTACTTTTTAATTAAATTCATGTCTGGGTCCCCCCTTTTACCGACGACATGTCGTCTAGAAAAGACTAAATCTAAAAAAAATTATAAATTTTAAAAAATTTCTAGATTTTTCTACAAAATAAACATTCTAGTAATAAAGTGCAAATTTGTCATATACATTAAAACATTACACAAAATAATATACAAAACATTCCACAAAATACGTCAAGTTATTACAAATCGTTCAAATTAAATGCTACAACACAGTTTAATCATCTTCATCGTTATCATCTTGGTTGTCGGATCGGCTATCGTCCCCTTCCATCTTTTTGACGGTCTCATTCAATTACCGAATTTGTTCTTTCAGTTCGTTGAATTGAGAGTCGGACAAAGACGAGACATTAGCGGGTATGTTTCTCACTTTTCTTCCAACCCCCGCCTCCAACTTAACCACGTCTCTCACCAAGGGTACCTCGTAGTACCTCTTCCTCGTTAACCTCTTCGTCGGCTTGTTGCATCCGGGCAGCTCATCTTGAATTAAAGTATGTAATAAACAAAAAATAAACATATATCAAAAAACATTTGAAAATCTGGTAGCATAACTACTTTAAAATAGATAATCAACCGGTTTAGCAATACTCAATAAACATAATAATTCATAAAAACTCAATAAAAACCAATAATAACACCAACAATAACCAATAAGATTAATATTTTAGTGGATTTCTCAAACTACAAATACAACATACATACTTAATACGCAAATAATTTCTCAAACTACAATAACCAAACAATAAAGGCATCAAAACGAAATAATATCCATATATTAGTGGACTTGGGTTAAACGAGTAATTTTGACCCATTTAGAATGGGTACGTGTCATTTTGACCCATTTATACTTTGATTCACGACATAATAACAAAACATATATACTTACCCAATCGTTTTATGCCCGAGCGTTGACATATATGCCGTGAGAAGTGTGCATACATCTCAACCATCAATCAGGTTGGCGCTTCCACTTTGTTGCACCTATAAACGACAAAAATAATATTTATGATATTTGACAAACTTATTAATACACTTTTAGATAATATTAACAATTTTTGTTACCTCCCCGTATCACCGTTGAGCATATAACTTACTACCACTAATATTGACATAAGGTTGTTTAGCTCGGTTTGCAGAATTTTAGATCGAGCGTGCCATATACCCGCAATTTAGGAACAAGTCGTCGATGAGGGATTTCCAATTCTTGGAACTGATGGACTCGGGAGGATGAGCCTTTGCTTCTTCCACATCCTCGTAATCACCAACCGCTTCAAAAATTCTCTTTAAACTTGTTTTACGGTCACGATATCTACGACCACAATCATCATGGATGCCCGCTGATATTGTTGGCCACTGCAGTGTTTTACTCTAGCTTTCAAGATCAAATTAACTAAGCAAAAAAAGTAATTAAAAAACATTTAATGGTTATGAAATTTAAAAAATAAATTAAAACATTATATTTTATACTTACATGAAGATTGTGAAATACGATGTTTTGATCCTCCCTAGAAACTTTGTCCCAACTAGGATAGTGTGTTGGGATTTTCTCAAGAGCACTTGAGATTTGTCGGGCAAAATATCGTCCACTCTCACCAACAAACTTGTATCTATCGGCTGGTTGATCAAGTTGCAATGGTAGTGGTGGCTTGTTGCCATTCGGGCGGTAAGCCTCAAGCATCTGATGTTTCTACCACAACCCCGTAGTTTTTTCGGTTATGTTGTATTGATATATGAAATTGAAAAACTAGCAAATTAAAAATATATCTAATATAAAGACAATTATTTAACTAAAACAAGTAACTTACAAGACTCGCAATCTGTAGGGAGTCTACTAGAATTTCTGTGGGGATCTTGACCCCCACCGTCACCTTCGTGTGAACGAGCTACATCGCCATATATACCTACATACATTTGAAGTCAATCATAATCATCAATAATATAGGTATCGACATACATTAAAAGTTAATCATAATCATTAGTAATAAGTGTCTACATACATTAAAAGTTAATTAGAATCATCAATAATAAGTGTCACGTACATTATAAGTCAATCAGAATCATCACTAATATCATCGTTGTCGTCCTAATCCTAAGTGTATCTGCCTTCATCTTCTCCATCATCATCCACAATCGGGGTGTTAAGACTCGAGTCACCACCTTCACCTAAAGCCAACACCATGGGCAAGTAGCCTAGGTCGATAAACATACTACATGATTGAGTGTCCTTTACGACTGGTACAACACTAGTACTTGGACCCTCGTTAACACCACTTTCAAGGTCTTAGTTGACAACCAAGTTATAATTAGATGATCGAGTGGCGTGCAATACATCTATCTCATTAACAACGCTTGTATCCTCCCAAAGTTTCCAATGGTGAACGTCTTCCACAACATTCCACTTGTCGGTGGGGCGAGAAGGATCTTGGAGATAAAACACATGCTTAGCTTGTGTGGCTAAAATGTATTGTTGAGCATCATATAATTCACAACGAACATAACTTGACGGTTAGCATCGATAATAGTCAGATTGTCCTTG
The DNA here is from genome assembly GCA_023525975.1 of Smallanthus sonchifolius. Lineage (NCBI taxonomy): Eukaryota > Viridiplantae > Streptophyta > Magnoliopsida > Asterales > Asteraceae > Smallanthus > Smallanthus sonchifolius. Next base: position 53,495,506 of record CM042043.1, on the reverse strand, counting down.
TTAATTATCCGTCGGTTACCCAACGTGTTGAACCATTTACAAAGAAAGACTACAACCGAGTAATTACTTAAATAGTTCAACTCCATGATATTATCAAGTTCACCTTAATATGGTGTATCATCTTCTCCGAATGAAACAGCACCACTGGTTTGGGTAGTGCGTCCGAGATCACGAGTGTGTACCACAAATCTAACACCATTGTCGATGCAAGCAATGTAAGAATAAGGAAAATTTATCTTTATTAGATAAATTCTGCACGGGTATTTTCTAAAAGGGAAAACCCAAAATTTATCTATGTTGACGAACCATTTATTTTTTTTTTATTTCTCAAAAAATATACTTTATATAATAAATTAAACTGGTTAGGTATCTTATGCTAAAATAATAAAACAATTTCCCGAGATAAAGGGTTAACAAACAAATCGTGTTCGAGTTTGATATACTAAAAAAGTGTTACGTAATTGAAAAAATATTTGGTTTAGTATGTAAGTGTTACCTTTTTAGTACGGTCGAAGTTGAAACGCAAGAGAAAGCTAAACAAGAAATCCTACATATTCGTTACAAACGTATTAGATATAAAAAAATCATACATATATAAAAAAATCAAAACGGATTAAATATATACATACATAAATTTCACAAATAATAAAAATATATTCATCTATATTCATATAAATACCCAAATAAATAATAAATACAAATATTCAGGTCAAAATAAGTGAAACGGTTCGTGTTCGAATTACTAACATATATACATACATACATTCATCTATATTCATACAAATCATATATTTCACAAAAATAAAATGACAACAATCTATTCATCTACATTCATACAAATACGCAAATAAATAATATATACAAATATTCAGGTCAAAACAAGTGAAACGGTTCGTGTTCGAATTACTAACATATATACATGCATACATTCATCTATATTCATACAAATCATACATTTTACAAAAATAAATAACAACAATATATTCATCTACATTTATACAAATACCCAAATAAATAATAAATACAAATATTTGGGTCAAAACAGGTGAAAATATTTGTGCGTGATTTACTAACATATATACATACATACATTCATCTATATTCATACAAACCATACATCACAAAAAAAAATAATAACAACATACATTTCATACAAATAATACATACATAACACTACCAATTTCATCTATATATTCATCTATATTAATACAAACCATCAATTTCACAAAAACTAAATACATAACACCACCAATTTCACAAATAATACATACATATATACAAACCTACAATTCACCAATTTCACAAATAATGCATACATCTATATATTTATACATCTATACATTTCATACAAATAATACATACATAACACCACCAATTTCATCTATACATTCATCTATATTAATACAAACCATTAATTTCACAAAAACTAAATACATAACACCACCAATTTCAAAAATAATACATACATCTATACAAACCTACAATTCACCAATTTCATAAATAATGCATACATCTATATATTTATACATCTGTACAAACCTACAATTTCACAAATAATACATATATCTATAAAAATAAACCATCAATTTTACAAATAATACATACATTTATATATTCATCTATATTCTTCAAATAAATAAAAATTAAAACAATAATTTAACAAAAATACATACATAATACAAAAAATGGGGGTAAAACCCAAAAACACTAAATTTCACACAAATATATACATATTACCTTCAAATTTATTTTTGAAACAACGAGATGTCGTCGGGAAAACCTCACTCTAGCTTCCAATCCGTTCACTTAACCAAAATCTCACCTACACATGATTTATATTAAAAAATTTCAATAATAATGAAAAATTATTAAAAGAAATCAAAATAGGGTCTTACCACTTCAACAAAGATGACTAATGGTGGTTGAGGAGGTGGAACAAGGTGACCAAATGAGTGGAATGGACGGGAATGAAGGTGAGAGCCGAGAGGAAGAGTAGGAGAGAAAAAATGTGTGAAATGAAGGTTTTTACGATTCTGCTGGAAGATAACACCAGGTAAGACCAATCCTAACGACATGTCGTCGAGATTAAGTCTTTTTATAATTAACTTAATTATTAATTAAATAATTATTTTTTATTAAACACCTATCTCGACGACATGTCGTGTAGAATAGGTAATTTTCTTAAATAAAAAATTATTATTATTCTACGGGGCAAAAAAAAAAGAAAAAAAAATTATTAATAGCATTCTCGACGACATGTCGTCGAGACTAGTATAGGATGAGCGCCAAAACGTTTCAGCAGTTCCCGCTTGACCATCTCCATGTCGTCGATAAAAGGTGAAAAAAAATCAAAAAGTGGACTTAGACCATCGCCGACGACATATCGTCGTTTTTGGGAACCCAATCTTGAAGACATATGTCATTGAGATTGCTTCGACAAATCTGCTTAGATTTATTGTAGTGTGTATAGCTAATAACACAATTAAATTACAAAATATGTAAACTAGTGGAGCTTGACTACCTAATATTTTTTTTAGGTTAAGTTTGATTTGTTATTTATTATTAAATATTTAACTATTTTATTTATTTACGTATATATTTATTTATTTATAGGGGTGGTGGTGAAATGAAAAGATATCATAGTGTTACGTATATCTAACAATTATCATTTCGTTGACATAGTGTTACATATACGTAACACTATATGTCACGTATATGTAACATTATGTGTTACGTATATGTGACATTTCGCGATAGAAACCCGCGTGACCAAGACAACTCCTAATAGACTTCACTATGGTAGGTGGTAGAAGCTTGGAGATAGTCACAATCTTGGCTCGGTCAACCTCAAGCCCTGCTTATGAAATCTTGTGCCCTAGCATAATGCCCCCTTTCACCATGAAGTGACATTTCTCTCAGTTCAACATCAAATTGGCCTACTCATATCTAGCCAACATCATGTTTAGATTCCCGAGATGGTCATCAAAACAACTCCTAAAAACATAAAAGTCATCCATGAGCACCTCCATGGAGTCCTCGATCATGTTATGAAAATTGGCCACCATACAACACTGGAACGTGGCTGGGCCATTGCACAGTCCAAAGGTCATATGCCGATATGCGAATATGCCATAGGGATATGTGAATGTCATCTTCTCCGGATCCTTAGGAGCGATAAGAATCTGAAGTAACCAGATAAACCATCTAGAAAACAATAGAACATCTTCCTTAACAATCTCTTCAATATCTAATCAATGAACGTTAGGGGAATGATCTTTCCAAGTGGCGTCATTAAGTTTGTGTTAACCGATGCAAAATCCAGTGGTTGTACCAGCAGGAATTAACTTATTTCTTTTGTTCATGATGATAGTCATCCCTCCCTTATTCGGGACAACCCGCACAAGGCTCACCCACAGTGAATAAGAGATCAGGTAGATCAAGTTTAAATCAAGTAGCTTGATTACCTCCTTCTTCACTACCTCATGCATGTTAGGGTTCAAGCACCTCTGTTGATATACTACATCCTTGAAATCCTCCTCCATCAAGATCTTATGGGTACAATAGGATTGATTGATCCCTTTAATATACATGATCTTCCAAGCAATCGCCTTCTTATGCATCTTCAAAACCTCTAGCAACCTCTCCTCATCACTCGTTAAATCAGCATACTTAATGTAGGGTTAAATATCCCGTGTATAAGAGTCGAGTTTTATACGTTTTAATAGTTTAACTGTGTTTATCGAGTCGGTTTTACGTGTGTTTCGTAGTTTGAAGTGTTACAGGGTTAATGTGATTAAAGAGCAGAAGTATACGAAGAAATTAACAAAGGCACGAAACCCGGGAAGCCAAAGAAAGTCAAAGTTAAAAGTCAAATTTCTGGAATTTTGGATCATCGCGGTACGCGAAAAACAGAGGATCTTGTTTCGCGGTACGCGAGGGCTTGAAAAAGCCCACCCGACTATTTTGTCCTTTGCGCCATGCAAAGGAATGGCCAGAATGTTTCGCGACACGCGAAGAGATGGGGTTACGGCAATTTTGACTTAATTTCAAATATAAACCCATTATAACTCCTATTCTCGATATTATTCTTTCCAGCCGTCCCAGTGGATTTCTTAGGCGATTTTGAGCATAGTTTGGCCAATTGTTCTTGTTTTCTTATGCTTGTAAGTTTAAAGTTTAAACCTTTAACGTTTTCGACAATCATGAGCGGCTAAACGCTTCGTGATCCTTCCGGGTGAACGATTTATGCTTGTATGTGTATGATTTCAGTAGATAATCAGTATTGGATTGAGTTTTTGTGAACCTATTAAGTTCTTTGAATTCAATTGTGTGTTTGATTTATGAACAATTGCATGTTTTCAATTTATCACATCTATCGTCGTTTCTTGGTTTTCTTGCATCGGGAATAATCCGATTTTGTGATTGAATTGATTATTGTGTGGTTGGGTTAAACAATTTAAACAAGGTTATGTCTATGTAATCTCTGATCTTATTTGAAACTGAAATTGTGTGTATGCTTTGCTGAATCTGAATCCCGGAGTGGTCATCTTTTTCCAATTGTTTTTACAACTCAATTTAATTTCTTTTTATAATTCCAAGTCTTCTAATTAATAAAGTCTTAAACTTTAGTAGTAATTGAATCAGTTTAGTTTAAATAGTATTCTCCACGTGTTCCCTGTGGATTCGACAACCCTACTTCCCTATCTACAGTCTAGGTAGCTAAGTAGTGAATTTTATAAATATTTTTGATTGACATTGACACCGCGATCAATACTCCAGATAGCCTGGAAGCTCCTTGAGCTCAACAGATGGCGAATCCTCTATAGAAGTCTACGCCATCGGCTCAGACTCATAATCGACAACCTCTAATACCTCTAGACATGAGGGTGGCTCTTGACCTCTCAGACAGGGCAATTGCTTTTCAAACTGATCCCCACGAACTAGATCCAGTGTCTCCCCACCAACCAATGTCTTTTCTAGTGACTCCTCTTTAGATGTATCTTGGAGATGATCACTCACACAAGAACATATAGTCTAAATGAAGTGGAGTGAATCTTCATGACTCTAGAGATGATACATGGATTTCCTGATATCAAAGGTCACCTTCTCATTGTTAACCCTAAGTGTCAGTCTGCTAGTGCAAAAGTCAATCAGAGCCTTAGAATTAGCTAGTAATGGCAGGCCTAAGATAAGAGGAACATTCTTGCTCTCATCCATGTCCAGAATTACAAAGTCTACACGAAACACAAATCTATCGACCTTCACCAACATGTTCTCAAGTATGCCTTGTGGATACTTCACCAAACGATCGGCAAGTTGGATACTAATACGTGTCGGCTTAGGCTCCCCCAAATAAAACTTAGAAAAAATCGTATATGGATTGAGTTTTATGCTAGCACCTAGATCAGCTAAGGCGTTGCTTACTAACAAACCAATCAAACATGGGATTGTGAAACTTCCAAATCACTTGTCTTCTCTGGTAGCTTGTTCTGCAAAATTGCTGAACACTCCTAATTCAATTTCACATTTTAGAGCTCTTCCAATTTCCTCTTGTCTGTGAGGACGTCGTTCAAGAATGTAGCATACTTAAGCATCTGAGCTAGAGCCTCAACAAACGATAAGTTTATATGTAACTGCTTAAAAAGCCCTATGAAATTTTCGTACTGCACCTCCATTTTCTGCTTCTTCAACCTGCCCGGCTATGGAATGGAGGGAGTATACTCTCTTACGTCCTCTCGAGTCGTGTTGTGCTCGCCGAGCCTTGCCTCTACGGAGTCTCAGTTGGAAACTCAATCTCAACCAACTCAACAGTCGGTGGCAGTGTGGAAGCCGATGGGTTAGGTACTCTAGCTCTACTGCTCCTCAAAATGATGGCCTTTACGTAAGCATTTGGATTAAGCTCGGTGTTGCTTGGAAGGCCACCCTGCTGTCTCTCAGAAAGTAACTTCGCTATGTGCCCAACCCGATTCTTAATGGTTTATATAAAAGTTTTCTGATTCTTCAGTTAGTCTCATGTGTGTGGAAGCGATCTTCCATGTACCAGTTCTGCTTCTCAGCCAACTGACTCTGGCTCTCAGAGTTGGCAAGCAACCGTGCAACCATATCCTCAAGACTTGACCTCATCGCTGTTGTGGGTTGTGAACCATTGCTAGAACCTTGGTTTTGAAACTGGTTCTGTTGAGGGCGGAGGTGTGAGGACTGACCCTAGGAATGATGCTGGAATGGGGGGCACTGACTGAATCCGGACGGTTGTTGTCTCTTGTTGTTAGACATCCAACTGAAATTCGGGTGAGTTCTCCAACCCGAATTGTAAGTGTTGTTGTAAGGATTATTTGGGGGACGATTTTGGTTACCCATGAAGTCAACCTGCTCGTGGTTCCCCGGCCATATCCCTTAGGTGATAATCGCTCGTGGGATCTGACACCCCACATAATTCATACAAAGTTTGAGCTTTCTGGACATGCATCTAATCGATATTGGTGGATAGTCCTTCCACCTGACCATCTAGAGCGGTGTAACCATCCACGTCATGGACACCCTACCTCGAATTCCTCCCTCTAGAGGTGTGCAGTAGCTCTTCTAAACCACTTTCTCCAATAAGTCGTATGCATCCTGGGGTGTCTTTGTAATCAACTGCCTCCCTGTCGAATCCAATCCATTATAAAATGTCTCCCATTGCTGCCACCTTGCCAATCAATGGTCGGAACCTTTCTCATCAGATCTTTAAACCGCTCCCGTGACTCATAGATAGGGATGGCAATGAAACCCGAACCCGATGGGAAAACCCAAAACATTTGGGACGGGTATGAGGTCGGGTAATCGGTGATGGGACCGGGTTTGGGATTACTTTTGAATTTTTTTCGCGGGTTTGGGACGGGTATGGGATATGGTGATATACCCGTTTACCCACCTCGATTACCCGATAACGTATACTCGTTTACCCGATTATATACCCGACATAGTTTTCTTTCTTTTTTATTTATTCTAAGTATATATATATCGTATTTGTTTTAAGTATATATGACGTATTTATTTTAAATGTATATACCCAACACGATTTTATTTCTTTCTTTTTTTTTAGTTACAATTTTTACGTATACCCGATACATACCCGACGGGTTTAGGTTGAGTATACCCAACGGGTATTTTTTTAGAAACTAATGGGTTTACCTGAAACCCGTGATTATACCCGATACCCGATGGGTAATTACCCGATAGAAACCCGACGGATTTTGGGCCGAGTATGGGGTTGGGATTAACTAAACCCAGTGGCGGATCCAGGAATTTTTTCCAAAGGGTTCACTGTTTTTAAATGCTCTAATTTTATAGGGTCGGACATAAAAATTTCAGGTCGGGTAAGGTTCATTACATAAACAAAAATACAATACAATAATAAAAAACACCGTCATTAGAAATTAAAAAACACATAATATAAATAAAATAGTTTTTATGAATTAAAAAAAAATAGAGTTGTACACTACGAGTTTTCATATTTTGAAATTGTTGAATTACATCTTCGTCCGAAACTTGTTGAAAGAACTTCTTTTCTATGTAACAAATGCATGAATCGTTCATGTATCCATCGCCCATCCTATTACGCAATTCTGTATTCACGTGTTTCATTAAAGAAAAACATATTTGAACACTTGTCGTTTCAGCCGATAAAACTAATGATAATTTTATTAAACAATTTTTGTGATGGATATATATATTTTTGAAAAAAAAAATGTATAAAATATAAACTGATAAACGTAAAATAAAACGTATACAAAATCAAAAAGGATTATTTTTAAAAAGAAAAAAAGTCTATTATACAAATTGTATTATATGTATATCTATGTAACGATGTAATCTAAAATTATAAAATAAAATCAAAAATTAAGTTTCTATGTAAAAAAATAACGATAATATAGAAATTAAATAACATTTTAATTTAATGAGTATAATATACATCTTTATTTTTAAATAAAAAGACTACTTCGATGTAAATAAGAAGAGTATCTTATTGTAGCTATGAAGGGTGTTTGATTATCTTCTACACAACTAGGCTAAACCCGTCCCAAACTCGACGGATTGCCATCCCTGCTCATAGATTCCTCCTCGCTCCGCTGAAATAAGAGAATCCTTATCGTTCTTAAATCTTGGCTTTTGTCGACCATATATACACCAACATGATTTACACACATCTCTTGCATGTCTACCCACACGATGTCAAAAAATGAAGACACATATCTTGTAGTTAATGCGGTATTTTCATTGGTGTATAAAACATCTTAATGATTTGAATTTTATTCGAGCATGGTTTTATCAAAGACTCACCATGTTCATTACGTTACTAGGTTGTTCAGCTTATCGAGCTTGGCTTTGATCCAGCTTTCTCATCTTCCGTAATGTGGCTTCACATGTTTAGCTTGTTGGATGATATTAAAGAATCGTTTTTGCATCATGCTTCTTTCTTAAAGTGTCTCTTCCCATAGTTTTGATTATACCACTTCTTGAATGTGGGAATTTGTGTGCTCGTTTTGTATCCTACCACATACTGACATGTGTCATCGTATCCTATTAATAATAGCAATGCTAGTTACACGTAAGGCTGACAATTCCTGACACAAATGGTATAAACGACACGACACGAACTTAACCGGGTTTGGGTTTAAGTTAAACGGATATTGGTCATAAACGGGTCGGCACGATTATGACACGATTAAAATCATGTCTAAACGGGCTTAACCAGACTAACTCGTTTATGACACGAGTAGACGTTTAACTAATCATGTTAAATAGTTAACAAGTTAACACAACCTGTTTATAACCTATTTATCAAAACTATTTAGTTTTATATTTTTAAGTGATTAAATATATAAAATTGAATTAGAATATTAGATAACCTAATATTTCATTTTCTACTTTAAAGCGCTAACTTTTCAGCTTAGACTTTCAAGCGCTAACCTTTCAGTTTCTAATATGACTGATAACTTTTTACATGACCCACTAAATGACACAACATGATATGACATAATTAAATGAGTTTGGGTTTGAGTTAAACTAATATGAGTCATAAACATGCCGGCACGATCATAACACGATTAAAATCGTGTCTGAACGGGTTTAACCTGCTTAACTCAACCAGACATGTTTTACCAGCCATAGTTAGATAGCCGTGGCATCATAACATGGTTATGTTTCGTAATATTGTTCTTGTACAAAAACGCTAAATTAAAGATATCACAATTCTTTTGATTATCTCAACATTTCAATTAGAATGATACTTGAGTCATCATCCTCATCTTAAATTTAGATGATTCGTTATTGAGTCATCATCCCAGTCTTAAGATTTAGAAAATTTAAATACGTTTCTTTTCAACTTGTGATTTCTCTTTTTATTTCTAATCATATTCATATTCATATTCATATATATAGTAATTTCTAATTGTAAATTAAACTAAACAACCATCTATCTTGATATATGGAAAAAGAAATAGCTAAACAAAGTCAAGCTTTGGATGAGATGTTTCTAAACTGGGTTAAATACAAAAATTAGTTAGCGTTGACAATGATAGTATCAACATTATGTCCTTCCCCTTGTTTGGTGGGTCCTCAATCTCACTTGGATCCTTTAGGGTATTAGGTATAATTTATGTGAATAAAACTCATGTGAAAATAAAATTGCACCTCACGTGATCGCTACCTCACGACCAACAATTTTCGCACCACTTTCATATTGAAAAGGATATACACGTGTGAGTGGTGTGAGAATTACTATTTTTATAAATTTAAATGAGTCATGTGAATGTAGTGTGTGTGTGTGTAAGATGGAGAGAGACTCACGCCCATGAGAAATCTCACGCCAAGGGCTTCATGCCCCTTTCATGTTGACACGGGGGCGGTGTTTCACGCCTCTCACCCCCCCCCCCCTTCCTTCACGCCCTCTCACGGTTGGTCTACCGGATACCCTTACCGTAGTTTTTAGTATTTATTAATTAAGTTAGAATCACGTGTATTACACAGGTTTAATAAATATAATGTTATTTATTTACAAATAAAAAATTTATGTTATTAAAAACATGTGTATTACACGAATTGAATAATATATAATGCAATATGTTTAAACACACACCTGTCGTGACAGTTATAAATTATGTTAATTAAATTTTTAAACATTTTTTTAACTCGGTATTAATTTTTTATATAATTGATAAATGTTAGTTAATATTAAAATTATTTGTTTACTGATATAATAACTATTTATAATTAAATAATAAGTATCCATAAAGATTTATAGTAAATATTTATAAAAATATTTCATTAACTATCATTATTTAATAGGATAGAGAACCGAAAAACATGATGAGGATGCAACAGAGAAAGTGACAGGTGTCCATGTAGTATTTTTATTTATGAGTATAAAAATTTGATGATTTATTATTATTATTATTATTATTATTATTTTAAGAACATCTTTCTACTTTTTATTATTTGAACGGCTCCTAAACAGGGTTGGCCTTTGTGTTTATAATGGTAAAGCTAGGGGTTGAGGCCTCCAAGAACTTTTAATCTCATAGAGTTTTGAGTAGAATGACCGTCTAAACAAAGCTTGCGATTGTGAGAGTTACGATTTGCATCCAACTATTCTGTTTTTTCTCATCGAAAAATTTCTTCCTGGTCTGGTTAATATTTTGGAAATTGTTGTTTCAATGATCGTTCTTCTTTCCCTCTTTCTTCTTTTGTAGCCATGGATTACCGTCACCAGCGACGGTGGTGTTCTTGCTCCCCTTCTCTCCCTAGTCTTTGCTTCTTTGGTTTGTTGTCCTACTTAACTCTTGTTTTACTTTTCCTTTCCTAATCAACTCTTGTTATACCTTTTCAATTCTAAGGAAATTTGTTTATTATATGCGGAATTAGCCGGTAATTCTTAGGAAATTAATGAAAGTTAGTTTTCTTCAAGTAAGGCCTCAAATCTGGGAGACCTCACATTTGGAGAATCATTCTTGGAGAATAATTGGATACATATTTCTTAACCAATAAAATCTCAAACATAAGCAGCTAGCGAAAGATAGGACAACCATTACATAAATTGTCTTAAAATCCAAAGACAAAAAGTTCATAAAACATAAACGGGATGTCAGTTCTTTACATTGGGGGAGTAGTCCTTCGCCTCGAACCAAACACCACCTTACGCCTTCAACGAGACCTTCACTTAACATGATATGCATACTAAAATTCAAGTACACTAAGTGAGATATTACTTTATCCTTGTCACCTCCACCTAGTTTACCTTATCTAGTTTCTTTCTAGCCTCTTTCATAGCGCCAATTAGAGCTGCAGGCATAGTGGCTTGTAAAATCTAAGCGAACTCTTTTGCCATCACTACTCCAACTATAGGATCGAAAGTTGGCCGTTCATCGAGTTTCCCTTCATCATTAATCACCCTACGTCCACACCCTTTGTTTTCAGCCATGATGATTCCCGATTCATAATGAGAGTAGTCATCCTCCTCTGTCCGCCTTCTAGTAAATGACAGGTCTCCCTTTATGGCCGATACGGCCTCCTCTCTTTCCTCCGGCGATAGCTAAAACTACATATATGTAGTGGAACGCTAATGTCACACGTTTGGTAATAGTTTAGAACACCACATGTGAGGTAAATTACTAATGACAGAACCTGTTTGTAATTAATAATTTGCTTTACCTTCCCTATTCAAAGCATTCCCGGTCAGGATTAACAACATCTAGGTCTCTAACCTATATCTAAAGGCATATGCTTTCTATTTTCTACCAACCATGGTCAACTAATTGAAAGATAAGCGATAAGAAAACAATGTCGTCGCGATAGGTAAGAATTTAGAGTACAATAAGTAAGGTAAGTTGTTAATAACATTGACATCAAATGCATTAATCAGGCTGTGAAGTGAAGCTTAATACTCATGTTTATTGAGGTAAAGAAGTGGGAAGCTACATTTTACATGACTCTGGTGCTCTTGGAATTGGATTAGTCATACCATCATCCTTCATTTGGTCATATTTTCAGTTTAAGTTCATAAATTAGGGGATGTCAGAATCTCTCAAACTATAACTCTGATACCAACTTGTAAGTTTCCAAACCCGGGAGACCTCACAGTTGGAGAATCATTACATACATAGTTCTTAACCCCAGAAAATCTCATAACATAAGCAACGGAACATTTTACAACTATTACATAAATTGTCTTAAATGCAAAGACAAAAAGTTCATAAAACATAAACGGGATGTCAGTTCTTTACATCGCGGGAGTAGTCCTTCGCTTCGAACCAAGCACCACTTTAAGTTTTCAACAAGACCTGCACTGAACCTGATATGCATACTAAAAGTCAGCTACGCTGAGTGAGCTCTTACTTATGTGAAGAGGGATTCATTGTAACCATAAAGCATATAAACCTTAATAAAATGTAACGTACATAAAACATACATCATAAGTTATATATAAATGTCTAGATCTATGTCATCTCGTAAACGTCCACATCATGTATTTTCATTTATGACTTGAGCGTATATACTGACAATACATCATGTATTGTCATTTACGACTTGAGCTCGTAGACCGAAAATACATTCAAATTGCAAGCTCGTATGCCTACAGTCACGATGGGGCCACGTTCACCCCGAAACGATTGTCATCACTTCCTTTCTAATTGTACAATCATTAGCAAGCCACAAAATATTCCTTTAACATAACATAACAAAACATATCGTGTGTTCCCAAGAGAACAATAGTAGACTTTGACAATGTGATGACTTTATAAAAATGTTACCCTATTCTATTTTAGAAACATTCTCATTAAACCCATTCATAAACATTGATCAATGTTTGGCAACATTTGTACGTTTCATAAGTGTAAATCATTCTTTTATAAATCATTTTAGTGAGCATTCATATCACCTCAAAACAGTAAAAAAGGGATTTCTAGAACTCACCTGCTAACTTGGTAAGGGATTGATGATAGGGGATCTAAGCGAAGCGTCCTTCAGTTTGTACGAAGAGTTAAATATAAACTATGTTAAAGCTAAAGAACTTTTGGTCGGAACTATACTTTTGGCCGAAAAGTTTCATTCGTTCGGAACTTTCACTCGGCCGATTCATACGTACTTTCGGTCAATTCATACGTACTTTTGGCCCATTCACATGTTTTTACCAAAAACGACGGTTTTGACCCAAAATTCCAAGTTTTTACATCCAAACCTTTTGTATAAGTAATGCAAGGCTAGGACTGGTGTTATTAAGACATTTCACATGTAAAGATCTAACATTTGATAATAAAACACACTAAAACTCATTCTATCAAAAACGAAGCTTTAGAGCTTGATACTAACCTAAAAACTTCTAGAAACTCGTGCAATGAACACCACAATCGATGCAGATTGCAGATGGACCGATCCTTGAGGAAAAACGAAACTTTCTCTCTCTGCATTCTCTCTCTCACACACACTCTCTATAAATTGGGTGGGATGTATAAAATGGGGGAAGGAAATGGTGGAGGATAGGGTTAAAGTCCACTATTTCTATCTTTCGAGCGTAGTCACCTTCAGTCCTTGATCAATATTTCAAACTCTTTCGATCCAGAGAAGGATGTTTTGTCAGGAATTTGGGATGTTACGGTTCAAGAGAAAAAAATTTACATTAAGTGTAAGACACGATTTATTATATGGCTCTTATAATCATTTATCTTATTATTAAATGATCAAATATAATTATTATTAACCTATGGCTAGTAATTAGTTGATGGGCCTAATTACTCTTAATGGTCCATTAATGAGTTACCCCTGGGGTGTACATATTTATAGAGAGATTATTAGAGGGAATTGACTAATGAATGAATCAACTACCAACACGTAATTCGTCCCTCTCTCTCTTCAATAACCGTTAGTTCTACCTTAGCCATCCTAACCGTACACCCTAAACGGGAACCCGATCTTCCTAGCGGATCATGACGTCTTCCCTCTCTGCGGTTAGCTTATCAAGTATGTATTATATTATTGTTTTCCATTATCATGTCACGAGAACTGATCACCATGTGGTATCAGAGCGTATGTTGATTAATGAGTTCTTGTTTCTTTCCCTAAACTGGAATTAGAATCGGAAAACAAAAGTTCTATTAAAACCATAAGAAAATCATTTTATTTAACCTTCACGGTTTTCTGTTTTAATAAAATATCATGGTTTTTTTTTATCTCATAAAACCCAAGATCCTTAATATTTTCGAAATATGTTAAATACTAATGTTCGAGATTTCGATTACAGGTTTAATCTGATATTATTGAAGAACAGTTTATCTGATGTTCATAAACTGTTCTTCGTGTTCATCATTATTTTTTATGAAATCCCCTTGATTTTGGATGAATAATGATTTTGATTGTGTTTTTCCTAAAATCTTGTAACTTTATCTCCAAGATTTCAAATTAAAATATTATTTTATTATTTTAAATAAAGAAACTTGGATATACTTAACAACTTAAAAGATTTTGAAATTTAAAACTCAATCAAAATCCCTTTATTTTGGGATAAGTTAGGATTTTGATTCTGTTCTTTAAATCATGTATCATTATCTCAAATTTCGCATCAAAGATTTAATTTTTTTTTTTAAATTGTGAACTAATTAAATTTGAGATAAACTAAAACATCTAAAAGGATTTTTTGAAATCAGAATATAATCAAATCCCTAAATTTTTGCACATGCCTTAACAAGTTTAAAGTTCACGGTTTTAACTTCACGGGTGGTTTATTGTTCACGGGTTTAGCTTTCACGGGTTTATGTTTACGGGTATTCCAAGTTCACGGGTTTTTACTTCACGGTTCATGTTTCACGGGTAAGGATCACGGTTTGTGTTTACGGTTTAAGTTCAGGAGTTTTACAGTTCACGGTTTAAGTTCAGGAGTTTTACAGTTCACGGCTTATGAAAAAATGTAGTTGTGAACCTTAGTGGAACCGTGAACTCTTCCTGAACCGTGAACCCTTCCTAAACCGTGAACCTTCCCTGAACGGTGAACCCTTACCTGAAACCTCCAAATGTTATACCTTTTCAATTCTAAGGAAATTTGTTTATTATATGCGGAATTAGCCGGTAATTCTTAGGAAATTAACGAAAGTTAGCTTTCTTCATGTAAAGCCTCAAATCTGGGAGACCTCACATTTGGAGAATCATTCTTGGAGAATCATTTGATACATATTTCTTAACCCATAAAATCTCAAACATAAGCAGCTAGCGAAAGATAGTACAACCATTACATAAATTGTCTTAAAATCCAAAGACAAAAAGTTCATAAAACATAAAAGGGATGTCAGTTCTTTACATTAGGGGAGTAGTCCTTCGCCTCGAACCAAACACCACCTTAACCCTTCAACGAGACCTTCACTTAACATGATATGCATACTAAAATTCAGGTACACTAAGTGAGATATTACTTTATCCTTGTCACCTCCACCTAGTTTACCTTATCTAGTTTCTTTCAAGCCTCTTTCATAGCGCCAATTAGATCTGCAGGCATAGTGGCTTGTAAAATCTGAGCGAACTCTTTTGCTATCACAACTCCAACTATAGGATCGAAAGTTGGTCGTTCATCGAGTTTCCCTTCATCATTAATCACCCTACGCCCATACCCTTTGTTTTCAGCCTTGATGATTCCCGATTCATAATGAGAGTAGTCATCCTCCTCTGTCTGCCTTCTGGTAAATGAAAGGTCTCCCTTTATGGCCGATACGGCCTCCTCTCTTTCCTCCGGCGATAGCTAAAACTACATATATGTAGTGGAACGCTAATGTCACACGTTTGGTAATAGTTTAGAACACCACAAGTGAGGTAAATTACTAATAACAGAACCTGTTTGTAATTAATAATTTGCTTTACCTTCCCTATTCAAAGCATTCCCGGTCAGGATTAACAACATCCAAGTCTCTAACCTATACCAAAAGGCATATACTTTCCATTTTCTACCAACCATGGTCAACTAATTGAAAGATAAGTGATAAGAAAACAATGTCGTCGCGATAGGTAAGAATTTAAAGTACAATAAGTAAGGTAAGTTGTTAATAACATTGACATCAAAGTCTTAATACTCATGTTTAGTGAGGTTAAGAAGTGGGAAGCTACATTTTATATGACTCTAGTGCTCTTGGAATTGGATTAGTCATACGATCATCCTTCATTTGGTCATATTTTCAGTTTAAGTTCATAAATCAGGGGATGTCAGAATCTCTCAAACTATAGCTCTGATACCAACTTGTAAGGTTTCAAACCCAAAAGACCTCACAGTTAAAGAATCATTACATACATAGTCCTTAACCCTAGAAAATCTCATAACATAAGCAACGGAACATTGTGCAACTGTTACATAAATTGTCTTAAATGCAAAGACAAAAAGTTCATAAAACATAAACGGGATGTCAGTTCTTCACATCGCGGGAGTAGTCCTTCGCCTCAAACCAAGCACCACTTTAAGTCTTCAACAAGACCTGCACTTAACCTAATATGCATACTAAAAGTCAGCTACGCTGAGTGAGCTCTTACTTATGTGAAGAGGGATTCATTGTAACCATAAAGCATATAAACCTTAATAAAATGTAACGTACATAAAACATACATCATAAGTTATATATAAATGTCTAGATCTATGTCATCTCGTAAACGTCCACATCATGTATTTTCATTTATGACTTAAGCGTATATACTGACAATACATCATGTAATGTCATTTACGACTTGAGCTCGTAGACCGAAAATACATTCAAATTGCAAGCTCGTATGCCTACAGTCACGATGGGGGCCACGTTCACCTAGAAGCGATTGTCATCACTTCCTTTCTAATTGTACAATCGTTAGCAAGCCACAAAATATTCCTTTAAAATAACATAACAAAACATATTGTATGTTCCCGAGAGAACAATAGTAGACTTTGACAATGTGATGACTTTATAAAAACGTTACCCTATTCTCTTTTAGAAACATTCTCATTAAAACCATTCATAAACATTGATCGATGTTTGGCAACATTTGTACTTTTCATAAGTGTAAATCATTCTTTTATAAATCATTTTAGTGAGCATGCATATCACCTCAAGACAGTAAAAAAGGGATTTCTAGAACTCATCTGCTAACTTGGTAAGGGATTGATGATAGGGGATCTAAGTGAAGCGTCCATCAGTTTATACGAAGAGTTAAATATAAACTATGTTAAAGCTAAAGAACTTTTGGTCGGAACTATACTTTCGGCCGAAACTTTTCATTCGTTCGGAACTTTCACTCGGCCGATTCATATGTACTTTCGGTCAATTCATGCGTACTTTTGGCCCATTCACATGTTTTTACCAAAAACGACGGTTTTGACCCAAAATTCCAAGTTTTTACATCCAAACCTTTTGTATAAGTAATGCAAGGCTAGAACTGGTGTTATTAAGCCATTTCACATGTAAAGATCCAACATTTGATAATAAAACACACTAAAACTCATGTTATCAAAAACGAAGCTTTAGAGCTTGATACTAACCTAAAAACTTCTAGAAACTCGTGCAATGAACACCACAATCGATGCAGATTGCAGATGGACCGATCCTTGAGGAAAAACAAAACTTTCTCTCTCTACATTCTCTCTCTAACACGCATTCTCTAGAAATTGGGTGGGATGTATAAAATGGGGGAAGGAAATGGTGGAGGCTAGGGTTTAAGTCCACTATTTCTATCTTTCGAGCATAGTCACCTTTAGTCCCGGATCAATATTTCAAACTCTTTCGATCCCGAGAAGGATGTTTTGTCAGGAATTTGGGATGTTACAATTCAAGAGAAAAAATTTTACATTAAGTGTAAGACAGGATTTATTATGTGGCTCTTATAATAATTTATCTTATTATTAAATGATCAAATATAATTATTATTAACCTATGGCTAGTAATTAGTTGATGGGCCTAATTACTCTTAATGGGCCATTAATGGGTTTCCCCTTGGGTGTACATATTTATAGAGAGATTATTAGAGGGAATTGACTAATGAATGAATCAACTACCAACACGTAATTCGTCCCTCTCTCTCTTCAATAACCGTGAGTTCCTTAGCCATCCTAACCGTACACCCTAAACGGGAACCCGATCTTCCTAGCGGATCATGACGTCTTCCCTCTCTGCGGTTAGCTTATCAAGTATGTATTATATTATTGTTTTCAATTATCATGTCACGAGAACTGTTCAACATGTGGTATCAGAGCGTATGTTGATTAATAAGTTATTGTTTCTTTCCCTAAACTGGAATTAGAATCAGAGAACAAAAGTTCTATTAAACCATAAGAAAATCATTTTATTTAACCTTCACGGTTTTCTGTTTTACTAAAATATAATGGTTTTTTTTTTATCTCATAAAACTCGAGATCCTTAATATTTTCGAAATCCGTTAAATATTAATGTTCGAGATTTCGATTACAAGTTTAATCTGATATTATTGAAGAACGGTTTATCTAATATTCATAAACTGTTCTTCGTGTTCATCATTATTTTTTATGAAATCCCCTTGATTTTAGATGAATAATGATTTTGATTGTGTTTTTCCTAAAATCTTGTAACTTTATGTCCAAGATTTCAAAGTAAAATATTATTTTATTATTTTAAATAAAGAAACTTGGATATACTTACAACTTAAAAGATTTTGAAATTTAAAACTCAATCAAAATCCCTTTATTTTGGAATAAGTTAGGATTTTGATTCTGTTCATTAAATCGTGTATCATTATCTCAAATTTCGCATCAAAGATTTAATTTTTTTTTAATTGCGAACTAATTAAATTTGAGATAAACTAAAACATCTAAAAGGATTTTTTGAAATCTGAATATAATCAAATCCCTAAATTTTCGCGCATGCCTTAACAAGTTTAAAGTTCACGGTTTTAACTTCACGGGTGGTTTATTGTTCACGGGTTTAGCTTTCACAGGTTTATGTTTACGGGTATTCCAAGTTCACGGGTTTTTACTTCACGGTTCATGTTTCACGGGTAAGGATCACGGTTTGTGTTTACGGTTTAAGTTTAAGAGTTTTACAGGTCACGGCTTATGAAAAAATGTAGTTGTGAACCTTAGTGGAACCGTGAACCCTTCCTAAACCGTGAACCTTCTCTGAACCGTGAACCCTTACCTGAAACCGTGAACCTTTTTTCTGGATCCGTGAACCTCATTTTTCCCAATAACTTACCTTTTCCCGAGAACTTACTTAGAGCCGTGAACTTACTTGAGCCGTGAACCTAGCCTTATTTATGTGCCTAAAGTTTTTTCACTGCCGTGGCTATTAATGAATGCTTTAGTTTTAGTTTTGTTAAACTTTAAATTTAGGTGTTTTCAAAACGTTAGAAACTTACTTGAATAACACTTAATGCTTCACTTCTGTCCAAAGGTGATGTGATGCATGTGTAAATGTATTAAATAAGCATTATAACCTAGTGCATATCATGATATTAAACTAATTGTTTTGTTAAATCTTATACTTTACAAAACCTCAAATTAGAAAACATGATTAACTTAAATAACCTCGTAAAGTTTCACTTCTGCCTAAAAGTGATGTGTCACGCTCGTAAAGTTATTTAAGTCTAATTAAGCACTAGTAAGCCTGAAATACATGAATGTTCCTACTTCTGCCCAAAGGTGATGTGTTACATTTGTGTTTCGCGAACCTAACTATGTGCATTCTAAACAAATGTTTCACTTCTGCCCAAAGGTGATGTGTTACATTCTTAATGCACATACTCACTATTAAATTGTTCCTAATACTAAACAAATGTTTCACTTCTTCCCAAAGGTGATGTGTTACATTGTTTAAGTAGAACCTAATTAAATCTATTAGTTTGGTGTTTTAATAGATTTTATCACATCTTCATAATATAATCGTTCTTAAGTAGAACCTTATTTAATTTATTATTTATGTCTGCCTTAGATCGTTACCCCATAGATCACTCTAAGTTCTTCTTTAGCTATTTGTACCTTATTTTCACTCTAGTTTCTAAGATGAGTTTTGCTTAATTAAGAGTTTCAATAAATATTTGCTCTTATTGAGTCTTGATTATCTCTTAAGACATGACATTCCTGCTGCTCTTTCTGATAAAAGTATTACAGAAGAAAACTAGAGCATAAGAAATAGGATAAGTCAAACACAATGTCTCTTATGGTAATCAAGAACTCCTTTCATGATTGCTATCAGGGGAGCTATTCAAGATTCTGAATTTCCTAAGACTAATCTATTCTCTGTGAAAATGGAAGAATCAAAATAATTCCTAATACGCATGCAAACATTCTAATTGTAAATAAAAGGTTAAGTGTCATCTGTGAACACATCATAATATACACTGACATGACCATAAACTAAGGGCCTATACATAGAAATCAGTGAAGTTTTTCAGTGCATACATAATAAGTTTTCCACTAATACGATTAGTTGCCGTAAAAACCAACTATAACACTCAGAAGTATCAAAAGAAAATGAATGTATTGATTGCAACATACGTATAGGAAAAGGAACGCCTAAAACTGGAAAACCGGATGTTATTCACCTCAGTACCACTAAACCTAAAAAGAGGATAGTTCTAAGGTCCGGAAACAAAATATAAAGTACTACTTCCAGCTCTAAGTACTCCAAGGAGAATTCTCATTACAAAAATATGTCATTCTACTAGGCATAAGCAATGACACCATCCATAAGCCAAGGGACTAGTTGGCTAAGATAAAATAGTCACTAGTTATTTTTTTTTTAGTCCGCTAATATTAATATTTCAATCAACACATGATGCGTTGAGTCTAATTCTATATGTTTTCTTACCATAATTCAACTAATAATTAAAATGAGAAATTAGTGGTGGATTTAAATGTTAAGGCTACATAGAACCATGAAATAATTGATCTTTGTATTAGGCTTTATGATACCTCACATATTCTGAAGAATACTCAGAATTAAGTATCAATAATAAAGCTACACTTTGACAGTTATAAGGTTTGCATGGCCAAAACAAAGTCATCATTAACTTAAACTCTCATGTTATTGGTTATCATTATCTGGATAGAAACCTTATGACATAGAACTAGCTGATACAATAAACTTTCACAACTTTTGTTATCATGAAAATGAAAATTTAACAAAAGATAAATGAGACCTATGCACTTCATCCATTAAGACCAAAATTTATGAGAAATCATGACCAGTTCAATGCAGGATGAATTGTTACTAAGTCTCATTCTTAGTGACTTTAAATCATGTGTTAAACGCCCTAAATATCAAATGGATATGGGAATAAATGAGGGTCCACCAGAAGTTATCCCAAATGGAATATTAGGACATAATTTATCATTTAGAAGATTATTTACTTGTATCTAATCTGTTTTCTACGACCCAAAGCTTTAAAGATATCAATTCATATATACTTAAAAGAATTCCTTCTAAATTTGTTTATAAAACTTCTTATGAAATTTTGGACAATAAGGAAATCAAGTCTAAAATATATGAAAGGTTCCCAAGCCACATACATCACTGAAACTTGTCATGTGTAGTTCCTAGAGACCTCAAAGATCAGTGGGAGCACCGAGTGTCCTAATTATAACTTGTGAAAGTTGCACGAGTGACAAATTGGTCTTACCTCAAATTACACCTCTTGCACACGACACTGCTCCATCACCACTTGTCTCCTTAGAATCTAATACTACTTCTGACAAAGTCTCATAGATGCTAATATGTTGGCAAACCTAGATCTCTTACTAAAACTATAGTAATCCTCAACAAGAGAAACTAACATAAACATCATTAAGTTGTTTCTCTATTAGAATCTATTAGTCTTCAAATGTTAGATACACTGTTAACCCTAAGCATGATGAATTACTTATAATTTCTAAGCTAAGTGGGAGCAATAAAAGTCCTTATCATGACTTGCCAGGAGTACAAGAGGCGGGGGGAGAGACTCGTTAAATTTAACTCTGAATTTAACTCTGCATACACCTCTTGTACACCATACTGCATCAAATCCTACATACTTAGAAACTTATGTTGCTCCTAATATACCTGAAATGAAAGCACCTAACCAAGAGCTACTCTATAAACTTGGAACTCCTAATAAACCCAATAATCAACTTAGGATGTCATCTAGGTCGAAAAGGCCTACTAACTTTGATGATTATATATCCTACCTTACTGAATTTGAAATGGACGTCGGAAAGTGTACTGATCCTACTTCTTCTAATTAAGCCATTAGCATCAATAAATCTTCTAAATGGAAAAAAGATATTATTAGCAAACCTGATTCTATGAATTAGAATAACATTTGGGATTTGGTTGAATTACCTAAAGGGTGTTCATAACTAAACTAAATCTGAATGGAAACATACGATTGATTGCTAAAGGTTCAAGAAGGAATAAATTATCAAAGAACCTTCTTACCTATTTTTACAAAAGGTTTCTTTGAGGATCATTACTGTTCTAGTCGCTTTCAATAACTTAAAGCTACATTAGATGGACATTAAAACAACTTTCCCTGACATTGACTTACTTGTTCATAAAAATAACCTAAAAGTTCTAAACTGAAGGTTAAGAACAGTCATTCTGTAAGTTAACAAAATCCATGTATGGGTTGACTAAAATCATGATGCAACTCTCTTCATCAAGAATTAAGTGAATTTGTACACCTACCTCAAGATGAGTGGGAGCAACTAATGTAAGCTTGTCCTTATATAGATGACATTCTTTTGATAAGTATATGTTACATGAGCCAAAGCATTGATTACTCATGTTTTGACATGATGGATATCGGAGATACTTCTTATGTGATAAGTATCAAAATACACCTAGATAGATCCAATGGGACATTAGTTTCATCCCATATGTTTTACACTAAATGGATCCTCACACATGTAATATTTAAATTGTTCTCCTTTAGAGGCTAATAGGATAAATAAAAATTATTTCTTTATGCTTCATTAATTAGAAGCCTTATGAAGGTTAAAGTCTATACTCGTTTAGATATTGCTCATATTGTTGAACACTAGACTAGTCTATATTATTGTGAAGCATCTAATAAAATAATACAATATATTTAAGAACGAGAGACTATAAGTTAAAGAAGAAGTGAGAACTTAAAACATTTGACTACTCTTATTCTAACTTTGTTGTATTCAAAGGTAACAAAATGTCAATTTGTGGGTTTATCCTTATGTCAGTAGACAGACCTATCTAGTGGAGGAGTCATAAGGAACTGTTAACAACAACCTAAGTTTAAATGACATAATTGTCACTAAATGTTGTTGGAAAGTTATCAGTGGACTCATAATTTAGTAACTCCACATAAATATCATATCGAAGACTCATTGTGATAAGTCAGCTACTCTTACTTCTCGAACAGTAACAGTTCGAGCGGAGCTGCATTAATGTTCGATACGAAATTATTGTGCACTTATGAATTATGAACAAGTTGAGGAAACTAAATCTTTGTATCAAATACATTCATGATATGCAAATGGATTCATATAACTAAAGGTCTACCACCCATAAGTCTTATGTAAGCGCTTATAATTAAGACGGGTTTTACTAATGACCATACGTAATTGCATATCGAACTATGAATGATTAATTATTAATGAAATTTCCTCACTTATTTGAATTTGTTTGTCTCTAAATACGTTTATGCATGCCTAAAGACGTATAGACAAGTGACTATACAAATCAACGTTAAAGGGCTTATTTGTCAATTTGATCCTAAGTTTACTTAAGTTTTAATGGGGGTTTTGAGTTGGGATTGTAGTATGATTAATGGGGGTCTTGAGTTGAATACTGATTCAATGACTGTATTTCTCTGCTACAGTTTTGGTTTAAAACTAAAATGAGTATTAAATCTGCGCAGACTTACTAATGCTCATAATAAATGATTACTCAGCCAAGTGGGAGAATGTAAGACACGATTTATTATGTGGCTCTTATAATCATTTATCTTATTATTAAATGATCAAATATAATTATTATTAACATATGGCTAGTAATTAGTTGATGGGCCTAATTACTCTTAATGGGTCATTATTGAGTTTCCCCTTGTGTGCATATATTTATAGAGAGATTATTAAAGGGAATTGACTAATGAATGAATCAACTACCAACACATAATTCGTCCCTCTCTCTCTTCAATAACCATGAGTTCTTACGAACTCACATTAGCCATCCTAACCGTACACCCTAAACGGGAACCCGATCTTCCTAGCGGATCATGACGTCTTCCCTCTCTGCGGTTAGCTTATCAGGTATGTATTATATTATTGTTTTCCATTATCATGTCACAAGAACTGATCAACATTAAGCTCTTGAATAGTTAATAATATTATGCAAATATAGAACTAAAACAAATAGAATCAATTAAAAGTGGACTCTTTTGAGATGGATAGCGTGTGATATTCTAGGATTGACTAAAAAAAGGTCTGATTATTGGGGTAAATTGTGCAGAAGATGTTTCCAAATAAGTGAAATGTGGTCATGGAATTTGCAAGCCTTCTCATTATAACACTATCCCATTTGAATGTGACGTGAATGCTAACATGGGTGGAAGCAATTAGCTACTGATGACGATGAGGAGGATTTGAAATTTCTTCCTTGTGTCATCCCCAATTATAAGTCTAAAACTAGTTAAATTATGTGCTATTTTAATCATGGATGAAGATTTGCAAGCCTTCTAATTATAAAACTTGTCTTCCCCAATTTCGTTTTCCTTTATACGTTTTCATATATAATGCTTTATAAAGTTTTTAATATTGTGTTAAAACATTGTAATATGTATCTATGTTTTGATTAAAATTTTATTTAAAGTTGGTTTGTTTCTCACGCTTGTTATAGGGGACGTCACAAATTCGAGTTTTTTTCCAACAACACTTTTCCCTCTTTTATAAGTCATCCGGAAATCGTCAACGCAATTTTAATTTAGAAGTTTTCTATGTTGTACCGCGCGGGTAAACCGGGTAGGAACTTCTAAGATTATAACAACGGATATCTGAGAGTCGTGAAAACACTTTCAGATCGAAACTATTTGGTGGTTCTCCCGAATACTTCAATCAGATAAAACTCAGATTGAGATATCAAAAAATTGAATATGTTTTTTTATGGAATTTTCGTGAACCAGAAAATCATCAAATGACCAAGAAACTGCTTTTGCATACCTTGGGATCAATAACTGCCTTTAGCAATTATTCATTCAAATTTGAATTTAAATAAAACTGAGCCATTTTATTATTAGTTTGATTAAACGGATTTCACATGTGAAAATCCGAAAAATCAAGTTTTAATGAATTTTTAACATATCATTAGTTGTCAAAACCAAAAAAATTGTTTAATCAAATTTGTGAAAACTTGGAAGTGGTGTCTAGGGTCGAGCTGCCCCCCGGACCCCCACCAAGGGGGCGTTGCTCCCTTGGAACCCTCATTGCTTAGGGGCAGCACCAATTATGTTCCTAAAATCAAAATAAACTTCAATAAGTGTGCACTCGACATCTCCTGACCGTTAGTTTTCTATGTTGTAGCTAGGGGTGTAAATCTATGAAATTATAAATGGGTGCAAATCTATGAAATTATAACCGGAGCTATTATAGGAGATAAAATTGAATGCAATCCCTGTAGCATAATTTAAAATTGGCTTGGCTTGCTTACACCCATAGTAAAAGCTTGGATTACAATATCCATTATACCGCGCCAGAAAACATAAAGAAAGGTAACTTTATAAAAAGGATTTGAAAAACCATAAGTTAGAGTTAAAAAGGTAACTTTATAAAAAGGATTTGAAAATTGCGAAGTTGATGAGATGAACTATCTCTCTCTCTCTCGAAAGTTTCTGAAAAAACATTTCCATTAGGTATAATGTTTCTTTTTTCCTGCAAAACTTTTATATGAAAATCACTTCATCCGTGCACCATAAGAATAAAAGTCTAAAACAATGTTTGATGTTAGAGTAAAATTATCCAAAGAAAATTTTTAATAATAATAAGAGTAAAGTGTCATTTTCGTCCCTATGGTTTGATCATTCGTTCAATTGTGTTCGTGAACGTTCAGTAATCTGTTCGTGAACGTTTGGTAAGTTGTTCGTGAACGTTCATTCATTTATGTTCGTTTATGTTTGTTAATTTTCGTTTGTTTAAGATGTTTATTAAGATTTTTGTATATTTCTATTTTATTTTATCTAAATATTTTATATTCTTTAATTTTTAATTTTTTTTAATACCTTAACAATTAACTAAGTAAAGTAGGAAACCATATTCTCATTTATGTGTCATTTCCCTATCCACTATTACTCGATTAGGGCTTCTAAGTTCTCAATTTTAAATAATGTAAGCTTCCCTCAATCCTAAATCATATTATCATTTAGGTTTAACATCAAAAGTCCTAAACAAAGCTTCGTTCGGTATCGTTCGTGAACAAACTCATTTCCTTAATGAACGAACACGAACTTGAAATTTCGTTCGGTTAGTGTTCGTGAACCGTTCATGAACAAGTTCAATGCTTAACGAACGAACACAAACAAGGCTTCGTTCGGTTCGGTTCGTTTCGTTTACAGCCCTAGCGGCAAGTTTCCTATAAAAAAGTGTTTGTTGGAAAAAAAAACCCGTAGAAAATGTATTTTCCGACAAAGTCTTGATTAATTTTCTGACGAATCAGCAACAAACGGCTTTCGTCGGTAATTTTCGACAATATTCCGACGATTATATTAAATAAATAAGTTAACTTACTTAATAAATTTGTCGGAAAATTGTAGGAAATCTTATTGTTACTTTTTTGTTTTTGTTTTGTCAGAAAGTTGTCGCAAACTTGTGAGAAATTTTTTTAGTTAGTAACTTGTCAGACACTTTTGTAGAAAATATACATATTTTCTAGTAGTGAATTTAGTCACTTTCATTTAAAAACCTTTTTTTTAGCTTTTTCGTCACTGACTTTTCAAAATCTAGTCATTTTTATCAAAATGACTAACTCCATCTATATTTTAACATTAAATCAATAGTCGGTTTGAAATTCATAGATTAAAATCTAACAAAATTACCCCTGATTTAACCAGTATTATCCATGAAATTGATAGGTTAAGCTCATCCCCTATTGCTATCATCATATTTTCATCCAGGGACCTACCTTCGAAGTAATACAATCAGCTTTACAGATCAGCAAATAATTTCCGTATATGAATTCATTACTTTATGATCCATTAACAAAAATAAGGTGTGCTTATAAGCAAAAATTTTCCATTAACAAAATATCGATATTAAAAGATAAATGAAGATAATACATGGAATGAGTAAAGTGAATATTTAATTGCATAATTACGAAATTGATATTTTTATTTTAGTGAATTGGTTACATAGGCTTTCGTGAGTGGGTTTTTTGGTCTAAGAAGAAAGATTTTCTATTATATAAATATTGCTAAACTAAAACGTTGAACTAATTTCAGTTTTTTTTTTTAATTTAGTTAGATTAACAGTGGAGTGTTAATTTCCTTGTAAGTACACTTTTTTGTTACCCTTAATTTTAATACCTTCATAACTCTTAGAAAAATTAATTAGTTAAATAGAGAATCATTTATCATTTAAAATTGCACTTTTTTTAATTTAAGTTTTAATAATAAATAAATGATTTAGATTCGTTCCCTAAGTATTTATACGTAGTATAATGCGCTCTTTAGATGGTATGTTTTGATATAATAAGAATCATAAACCAGTTGATTTTACCAAATCGGATCGATTTTAACCTAACCATCAAAATGAACACAAGTCAAAACGACAACTTTCTAAGTGATCACGACCCTTTGCCGCTTGCACTTGTTCAATTATGGGGATTTCTTCCACAGTTATCAGTTTTCTATTTTTTCTTTAAATAGTACTGCTTTGGATT
This sequence comes from Smallanthus sonchifolius, assembly GCA_023525975.1. Taxonomy (NCBI): domain Eukaryota; kingdom Viridiplantae; phylum Streptophyta; class Magnoliopsida; order Asterales; family Asteraceae; genus Smallanthus; species Smallanthus sonchifolius. Next base: position 53,467,625 of record CM042043.1, on the reverse strand, counting down.
ATAATGCACGCACTATGCTCGTTGATTTTAATTTTGAAAATTTGGTGATGATTGATGAATTTACATTTGAAATGACAACAATGTAAAAAGAAAGTTCGATTTAATTTACATTGGAGCAGCCGGTATTTGTGGGTTGTCAAACGTGTCCATTGCCTAATTTTTTAATATATTTCGTTGTTTGTAAAAAAAGACCCACCAACTTTTAATATAATAATGTTTATTTATTATTTTCTAATAAAGGGAGTTTAAAAACGACAAATAAAAAAGAATCAACTTATAGTATAATAGGTGTGAATCAACTTAAATTAATAACTAGAAATTTGGCGTTCGAGCGATCACACATATTAATACACATGAAGTTTAAACCACGAGTTTTCTACTTAAATCCAAACCCAAAATAAAACCAATTCCAAACTCAAAATTGGTGACTCAGTAAATTTTGTGGCTTAAAACGAACATTAAAATTGAACTTTTTAAAAAAAATTCTAAATATATAAAAATTACTAAAATGTAATTTTATGTAACGTGAAAGCGTATTATGTTAATGGATTATCATTTCTCTCTAAAACATAAAAGTTGATAAATTATCATATATATTTTTACGTTAAATATATATTAAAATTATTTTATTTAATTTTTGAGGCCCCTAAAATATAGAGGTCTAAATCGGTTACTTTAACTATTTGTACGGTAGAGACAACCTTGACTAAACTATAGAAAATGTTTAGTGGACTAAAACGAAAAGGTTAGAGATAAAAAAACAATGTGCCCACTAAACATTTTCTATTCGAATAAATTTTGATAATGTTTAATTACATTTTTTCTCACATAGATAATTAAAAAAAAAAGAGAAAAGGGTGTAAAAACATGTCTTCGTATCTTTGTTAGAAAGATGAATTAGACGTAAAATGATATAATAACGTTACTTTTGAGTTGCCAACATCACTCACCAACACCAAAACCTGTGTGTACATTAGATGGTTTGTTAATTTGAAGATTCCTTCCTACCTTACTGGTTACAATTACAACTTACAACTTCTATGCATGGGCTTCTATACATGGACTTGGGCTACTTATTTGTGAGCCCAATATAACTGATTATGTTACAGTTAGCCCATTTTTATAAAAAAAAACATGTGATTTATTTTATTGTTTGATGATAAGATTTACTTTAGGAATATATAATGCAAAGTTGTTTACAAACATACCAACTTAGAGGTACATAAATCGGTTTCTGAGTCTAAACAGGTTTGTCAGTCTGGTTAACATTGGGTTTTAACTCAAACCGGTTTTTTTAGGGGAAAATGATCGGTTTTTTAGGATTTAGGCTTTTAGGGGGTGTGGGGTGGGGGTTAGGTTTTTGAGGGGGGTTGGGTTGGGGGTTTAGGCTTTTGGGGGTGGTGGTGGTGGTGTTTTTAGATGACTTTTTCGGCTTTTTTATGATTTTTTGTTAGGATTTTAGGTTTTTGAGGGTTGGGGTGTTTAGGTTTTTCACTTTTTCAGGGTAGGGTGGGGTGGGGTGGGTGGGGGTTAGGTTTTGGGGGTGATGGAGTGGGGGTTTTAGGCTTTTGGGGGGTGATGGTAAAGGTTTTTAAACGACTTTGTAGGGTTATTTGATTTTGTAAGATATCCCTCTCACTATATATCTATATATAATTATAATGTTACGATTATTTCACAACTCACAAATGTTTTCTTCAAAATTGTGAACATGTATACAATAACATCCCCAAATTGTCAACGATGAAAGAATGGTCCAAAACTACTCCAACTTCATCCCCCAGTTGAAGAGCAGCCACCGCCACCTTCATCACCGGAGCTCGTGGCGGTGTCCGGTGAAATATCTTCCGGCCGCTGAAGAACTAGTGGCACCTCTGGCCGAGCACACGGAGATGGATCAACACAATGCAAAGCAAGTTTTAACGTTTTTAACAACTTATCACCGCTTACAAAAGCATCCTTCATCAACTCCAAATCAAAAACTTCATTAGTCAACTCTTGGTTCACAATCCAAGCCACCCATTGTGGCAAACCAACACCCATCCACCTCGTGTGGTGATTTTCCGGTTAAGACTTCTAACATTATGACACCAAGACTATGTTGGTATTCGATTAGAAATTGAAAACAAGATACGAACTCAGTTCTTTTGTGGTGGACACCCACGACGGCCTTTTCTCTCTTATTGAATCTTAAACATCAAAGCAAATTACAAAGAAACTAATGACCTATTTAAAGACTCACTTTACTTGGAAACTAAGCTACCTAGTATGACTCAAATACTAATACTTAAAATTTGAAATTCAAACTAAACAGACTCTCGATTAGGATTAATAACTTTCATTCTCCCCTCTAATCCTAATTCGTGCTTCCAAGATCCACTAGCCCGAGTAGTCTTCTCATTTCTTCAAACTTTACTCTCGGTAGAGCCTTTGTAAATATATCCACTTTTTGTTCTTCCCCTTTAACATATTCAACCTTGACTTCACCTTGTTCAATACACTCTCGTATGAAGTGATATCTTGTATTTATATGTTTGCTCCTTCCGTAAAACACCGGGTTTTTCATCAAGGTGATCGCTGATTTATTATCAACGTATAGGGTCACCACTTTCTCTTTACATTCAGTCAACTCACTAATTAACCCTCTTAACCATAAAGCTTGGCATGATGTGGCAGCCGCTGCCATAAATTCTGATTCACAGGATGAGAGAGCCACCGTTTTTTTGCTTTTGGGAGTTCCAAGCAATGAGTGAATCCCTAAGGTAGAATACCATTCCCGTAGTACTCTTCCCGTCACTTTGATCGGATGCGTGACTACTATCACTATATCCAACCAAGTCTTCATCTTTTTGTTTGTCATACTTTAACCCATAATTGACTGTTCCTTGCAAGTAGCGTAAGATGTGTTTGATGATTTGCATATGGCTTTGTTTCGGCTCTTGCATGAAGCGACTTGCCACTCCCACTGAATAACTTAAATCCGGTTGTGTGTGTAATAGGTATCTTAGACTAGCAATTATGCGTCGATACTCAGTGGCATTTACACACTCTCCTTCTTCGTCTTTAGTTACCTGTAACCGGGACTCCATAGGGTATCGTGATAGATTGCAATCCTCTATACATGCTGACTTTAATATTTTCTTTGCATAACCGGTCTGTTTCAAAGTTATTCCCTGCTTGTTTTGCTCCACTTCAACGCCCAAATAGTATGAGAGTGGCCCGAGATCACTCATGTCAAATTCTGCCCTCATTTGAGCTTTAAACTCTTCTATGTCGATCATATTTGCACCTGTGATTATAAGATCATCGACATATACTCCAACTATTATTGGAGATTCCTTTGAATACCGTTTGTACACCGCTTGTTCCCTTGAACATCGAACAAAACTCAGCTTTTTCAAGGTTCTGTCGAGTTTTTCGTTCCAGGCCCGGGGTGCCTGCTTCAAACCGTAAAGAGCCTTGTGTAGGCGGTACACCATGTCTTCTTTTCCCATTATTATGAATCCTTCTGGCTGCTGTACGTACACTTCTTCTTTTAACTCCCCATTTAGAAAAGCTGATTTTACATCAAGTTGATGTACAAACCAGTTTCGTTTTGCTACTAATGCTAACAGCAGCCGTATGGTTTCGAATCTTGCTACAGGGGCAAAAACCTCTTCGAAGTATATCCCCTGCTGTTGTACGTACCCTTTAGCAACCAATCGAGCCTTGTGTTTGGTTATGAGTCCTTTTGCATCCCTTTTTATTTTGTAGACCCATTTAAGTCCTATTGCATCAGACCTGGTTGGAAGCTGAGTTAATGACCAAGTTTTGTTTAACTCAATGGATTCCATTTCTTGTTTCATGGCCTTCTCCCAACTGGTCTTACCTTTTGCTTCTTTTTAATTTTTTGGTTCATTGTTCTCAGGTATTTTGTCTTCACTTTGCAACATGACAAAATCATCATATTTCTTTGGTGTAACAGTTTGTCTCAATGACCTGCGAAACCAGTTGCTTCTGAGGTACTTTGGTTCTCTTGTTCCTGGTCTGCATCTTCTTCTACTAATGAAGCCGGTGAGCCAGGTGGGCTTTGTTGCACCTGCTCGGTTTGTCCTATTTTTGCTGTTGCAGGGTTCGGGTCTTCTGAGATAGCACTTGTGCTGAAAGTGTTTTCTATTTAGAACTCCACCCATTCTGGGCCAGCCCCAACATTCATGTTCTTAAGGTGTTGATCCCACTGAAAAGGTTTGTTTTCATTACACTTGATATCTCGGCTTACATATATCCGGTTTTGAGTGGGGTCATATAGTCTATAAGCCTTGGTTCCTGGTTCGGAACCAAGGTACACCACTTCCCTACTCCGATCATCCAACTTTCGTGTGTTAATTGGAGGGACCTTCATGTATGCGTGACATCCAAAAACACGAAGGTGTGACAGATTCGGTTTGCGTCCCTTCAGGGCTTCATACGGAGTGACTGTTTTCAAAGCTTTGGTGGTCACTCTATTCAGCACATAGACCGTATGTCTAACACATTCCCCCCAAAGGTTTTGAGGAAGGGACATTGCTTTCAACATGCTTCTGGTGGCATTCAAGATGGTTCTGTTTCGCCTTTCGACCATGTCATTTTGCTGTGGAGTATATGGGGCTGTGTACATTCTCTTTATACCTGTTTGGTCACAAAAGAAAGTGAAGTGTTTGCTTAGAAATTCTCCACCCCTGTCATTCCTTAGGTTTTTTATTTTTAGAGAGGTTTCCAACTCCACTTCCTGCTTGAATTTCTTGAATGCCTCTAATGCGTCACTTTTGTTTTTGAGCAGGTAGACCCACATAAATCGAGTATGGTCATCAACGAATAATGCAAAATAACGATTGCCACCCGGAGTAAGCGGGGATATTGGTCCACATAGATCGGTGTGGATTAATTCAAGGGGTTTGACAGCTCTAAACTCAGTTTGCTTCGGAAAGGGGTTCCGGCTTTGTTTCCCTAGCATGCATGCATTACACACCTGCTCAGCATGTGTTACATGGGGAATCCCATGTGCCATGTTCTTTGTTCTCATGGTATTCATTGCATTGAAATTTAAATGGCCAAGCCTTGCATGCCAAAGCCAAGCTTGTTCATTTATAGAGTTCAAAAGGCATACCGGAGTTCCGATAGTTAGAGCAATCTTATAAAGACGGTTTTCTGACCTAGGTACTTTCATCATTAATTGTCCACTGTCTTCGTACAACCATAAGTGATTTTCGGCTATCCACACTTTGCACCCATGCTCGGTCAGTTGCCCAATACTTATAATGTTACTTCGTAGGCTCGGTATATAGTACACATCAGTGATGACACGTTGCTCTCCGTTCTTGCACTTAAAAATTACGGATCCTTTTCCTTCAATCTTGACCGTAGATCCATCTCCAAACCTCACCAACCCTATCACTTCATGGTTCAAGTCAGTGAAGTGAGATTTTACCCCGGTTATATGGTTAGAGGCCCCGTTGTCAAGGTACCGTATATTGTCATCGATCGAGTATGTTTCATAACGTTGTGGTAAGACCTTTTCTTCATTTAGGAATATACTGTTATCAATTGATGCCATCATTAAGGTTTGGTTTGTTTTGTTGTTTTGGTTCTGGCCATCTGTTTGATTCAAATTTGCTTCAGGAACTGGGTCCTTCGTACATTCCCACGCGAAGTGTCCAAGATTGTTACAATTGTAACATCGGATGTTTCTTTTTCCATAATTTCTTTCTTGGTTTTGTCGATCGTCTCCTCCATTGTTGCTTCGTCCTCGTCCTCTTCCAAACCCACGGCCGCGTCCCCTTCCACGACCATGGTAGGACTGTCCATAGGAACCTCGGCCACGATTGTTTTGTGCTCGATCTTGACCGGTGTTTCGTTTACCTTGGTTGTCAAGTTTCGAGTAAAGCAGCTTTCCTTCTTTCTCGGTGGATGGTTCTCTTCCTTTGATTCTTTCTTCAAACGTTTTTAATCTTTCGATGCATTCTTCAAACGTCATGGTTTGAAGGTCCACAAATTGCTCTATTGAAGCAACAATGGCTATAAACTTCTCTCGAACACTGTCAAGAAGTTTTTTCACGATCACGACATCTTCAAGAGCTTCCCCTAGGCTGTTAAACTTGTTAACGAATTCCGATAACTTTCCCGAGAGTCTTCCACAGACTCGTTTTCCCCCATCTTTGTTTGTACCAATTCATGCTTCAAGGTTTGTAATCTTTCCTGTTGAACGCGATCGGCTCCAAGAAATCTTACTCTCAAAGATTCCCATATGTCCTTGGCATTCCGGCTTGTAGCCACTTGCATAAGGATATTCTCCGGTAGGGCTTGATAGATGATAGCCCTTGCGAGCTTATTTTTCATTTCATCTACAGCATCCCCTGTTACCGGGTCTACGGCCTCCCACAAACCTTGAGCGTCCAAAATCGATTCCATAAGAACTACCCAGGTGTTGTAGTTGGTTTTGGTAAGTCTCGGGCAGTGTAACGATGTTGCACTTGGTTCTCGTTGATGGACTACCACCGGTTGGTTACCACCATCTTCTCCGTCCACCATTCTTTAGTGAGATCCATGATTATATTCTTCAATGAGTTCGTACTTTAACCAGATGTTGGTTTGCTTCTTCACAAAGCAAAACTCTCGGCTCTGGTTTTAAGGTTGCTCGGCTCTTGTTTTAAGGTTGGTTATACGCCCCGACCTTCTTCTTCCTCAAGAACGTAATCCTACGCTCTGATACCAATTGTTGGTATTCGATTAGAAATTGAAAACAAGATACGAACTCAGTTCTTTTGTGGTGGACACCCACGACGGCCTTTTCTCTCTTATTGAATCTTAAACATCAAAGCAAATTACAAAGAAACTAATGACATATTTAAAGACTCACTTTACGTGGAAACTAAGCTACCTAATATGACTCAAATACTAATACTTAAAATTTGAAATTCAAACTAAATAGACTCTCGATTAGGATTAATAACTTTCAGACTATATATATCAGTCTTGGTGTCAGCTTTCCTGAGCTAAGAAAGCTCAGGAGCCTAGTACTCATGTGCACCCGCGGTTGCAATCATGTTTGAGTTTGTTGCGGCAGTCATTTACCACGACAACCCGTAATATGTGATCTTTGGGTTAAGATCGTTATCAAGAAGAATGTTGTTTGAGGTTAACTTTCCATGGACTATGTTGTGATGGGGGTGGAGGTTGAGTAAACCTCTTGTTATTCCCTTCATTATTGTCATTCTTGTTTGCCAATTAACCAGTGCATCGGGTTCTCGAACTGCATCAAGATTCAATAAAAGATTTAGACTTAATACCTGAATTGAATAAAACAAAATAATATTTAATAAAATGGTATGTAATTTATGAGAGCCAGACATGAACCTAAATTCCTAGTTTTGCTTGTATTCACAGGTTGGCGGGTCAATGCCAGTAAGATACGACAAACATAAAATTCGTGTTTGACGTATGAACGTGGACACGCCAAACGTACTCATAGTTCTCATTATGTTTTTCATATAAATGCTCTGAAATTACAAATTTATTACCAAAATTACAGATGTATATAAAATAATTATACAAATTTATTTCCAAATTTACAGATGTATATAAAATAATTATGTTTAAACTATAAAACTTGATACCGATTTTTCTTTTAATATTTAAATTTTACATAATAACTCAACTGGCTTAAGTAATGACATAAACCACATTTTTAACGGTTTTAAAAATAAATGGTTTAAACAAGCCAACCCACATGCACGCTGACTCGAATATGACCGGTTTAGTTAAATGTGTTCAGGTCTGCAACTGACTTAATCCCGTTTAAATTAAACTCAAACCCAACAATTTCGTGTTAAGTTCATGTTATGTTGGAAATTCACACTATTATATGAATGCTTATGTGTATATGTATATGTATATGTTGATGTAGATGTGTGTGTAAAAATTACCATGGAGGAAAGAAGCAAGGCTTCCTTTGGGCATATAATCAAAAACAAGAAGTTTCTCCCCATTTGGACCCAAATAATAAGCCCTCATTGCCAACAGATTTTCATGCCTAATTCTCCCAATTGAATTCACTTCATTTTGAAACTCATCTTCATTCTTTATAATTCCATCTCTCAATCTCTTCACAACCAAATGATCCTCTCCCACCAAAGTAGCCTTATAAACAGTCCCATAACTACCTTTTCCCATCATCTCAACATTTGCACACAAAAGATCATCAACAGTGAACTCCACCCCACCTTCAAAATACACAAGCTTCCCTCCACCATCTCCACCCTCTTCCGCCACCTGAATCTCCATCTGTTTAGCTATATCTTCTTTCTTTAACAACCACCACAAAAGCATACAACAAACTAACACTAAAACTGCTATCAAAACTCCACCCGCATCAAGATGTCTTTTGTGTTCGTTTTCTGGCGTCGGCAGTGGTGGCTCTCCGCCAGAGAGGCGGGACACGTGGCTGTAGGGCTGTATCCACAGAGTTCAAGATTATTGATAAAAGAACTTGAATTGAATCTTGAAGAAAGTTGAATTGGGACATGACCAGATAGATTGTTGTGAGATAAATTCAATGAAATGAGTGAACTCATATTTGAAAAGCTGTTAGGTATGCCACCATCAATAAAGTTGTAAGAAAGATCCAAGCTTTTAAGATTAACAAGATTCCCAAACTCAGTTGGGAGTTTGTTATCAAGTTGGTTATGACAAGTCAACATTTTGAAGCAATGTGCATGAACCCAATGTGTTAGGTATTGAACCTGTAAACTTATTGTTGAATAACTGAATCCCTTTAAGATTTGGCAAGAATCCTAACTCCTTTGGAATTGAACCACCAATGGTATTATCATGGAGGCTAACTAAGAGCTTGAAGTTGACCAATTTTTGAAGTGAGTCACTTAAACCTCTCCATGGAAGTTGGATGACAATAACCTGTCCTTGCACACACTTGATTCCTACCCAACCACCAGAACAAGCTTTATAGCCACTATCATTCCAGGTTTTCAAGAAACCATGTGGGTCAGTGAGTTCTTGTTTGAAAGATTTCAAGGCTTCAAGATTTGGTTTTGTGATTGTAATTCCATCCCAAGATGGTGATGAGATAACAAAGGGGGAATAGCAAATGAGTAGGTGTATTAGTAAGGTGAAACAGTGTGTGTTTTTCTTCCACTTTTGTTTCTTTTTGTTGCATTGGTGTAAAGATTGGGATGTTGTTGAAATATATGGGTTTTTTAGAGAAGGGTATTTGTGGAAAATGAAATTAGACTCCATTAATGAACAAGAAGAAGAAGAAGAAGAAAAACTTCTTGTTTTAGAGGGGTGTGTGTGTGTGAGGGTGTGAATGGAAGAGTGAGATGGATAGTGATTTTGTAGTATGATAGTGAAAGATGATGAGGTTTCTGATCATTGCACGTGACGGGCACGCTTCCTTACAAAGGGGAAACGAACATGTCTACCTTCTTTCATACTTACAAGATGGTCATTTGTATTTTGGTGTCTTTCGAATTAGGGTGTTTATCGGTTTGATTTTCGGTTTATTCTGGTTGAACTTTTTCGATCGAAACTGAAAAACAAATCGAATTGAACCAAATTCAAAAAGCCAAAACCGAATTTGAATCCAATTCTTCAAATGAAATGAATAATTTTTAAAATTTTATTTTTTTTACTATTATTTATTATTGGATTAGATTGGGTTAAATTATAAGATATGGCTAAAAGTGTAATTAGATTGGGTTAAATGATAAAAATTACGCAACCATTATTTGATATTTGGTTTGGAACGCATTCAAATTTCTGGAACCGAAAGTCCAATTCATTTTCTGTTAAAAACCGAATACCTAATTTGGTTTGGTTTAATTGGTTTGAAGAACAATGAACACCGTAGTTTGAAAGAAGTAATGTCTAATTACTTCAATAATCTTTATTGTAACAAAACTAATTAGCTTATACGTATTGAAAATGGCAATCATATGCTTGATCATCTAACGGTAGATATCGAAAGATTTGAGAATTGTAATAGCATTACATTTATAACAAAAATCCTTAAAATTCGATTAAGAAAGCTACCATAATCAGTCAAATGGTTTCTATCTAGTGCAAGACCCTACGTATTTTTTGCATTTTCGTTTAAGGATATTCTCACCTTCCATTTAAATATTCAAGCTACAAATCTAAAGATGAGAATGGTTCACTCGGTTATGTTACTATCTAGTTGGTGCATCTAGAAAACCCACAACAAGGTGGTTTTCTTTTAAAAGGAAGGTAAGAATGCTCAACGAAATAAAGACAATCAGCTTTTTATAGGTGAAAATAAGGCCAAACTACTAGACTTTGATTAGGCAATTTGGTGCAATTTTAATTCCAAAACATGTAGGTTGGAGTTGGGTTCGACGATCGGGTTGTGTCGGGTTCACGGCAACAACGATCCAACCCTCACGGATTGTGGCACAGGTTGAGTCCCGGGTTTGTGAAGCCGTCTGATTTGTGGCTTTGTGAACGTTATAATTTTACCGTTTAAATGAAATATAGTCGTTGGCTATTAAAAAAAATCCTCTATAAATACCAATATTTATACCAAACAAATACTCTCCCACTACCACTTTATAATCTATTTTACCTTTTTCAATAAAATGAGACGCACTCTTTATTTTTCCCATCAACGTCTTGTAATTCCGATTCTAGCAGGCTTGAATTTCTAACCCAAGTTGTCGTCGCTGCATCCAAACTTGAAGATACGGCACATAAAAAAAAGATATGTGCAACGTGATCGTGTAAAGGCTAACAAGGTTCTTATGAGAGATTACTTTGTCGATGATCCAAAATACGATGCCGGCACGTTTAGAACGAGATTTCGGATGTCGAAGAATTTATTTCGAAAGATCGTTACGAATATGCGCGATAATTTTGAATGGTTTCAAGAAGGGCTTGACGTGAGGATGAAAGAAAGTTTCACACCATTACAGATTTGCACATCAGCAATTGTCAACTCGTTCCTGGTAATGTACCTGACGAATACAATGAATATTTAGCTATGTCCACTAGAACCTCACGTGAATGCCTAGAATACTTTTTGCAATGCTATTGTTATTTTATATCGCAAAGAATATTTGGGTTCACCCACTAGTCACGACATTGCTCTTTTGTACGATGCACATGAAAGTAGACATGGCATTCCAAGAATGCTCGGTAGCATTGATCGTGCGCATTGGGTTTGGAGAAATTGTCTAACGCGTTTGCGAGGCCAATATCACCGATGTGATCACCAATACCAACGATCATGTTCAAAACGGTGGCGTCACATTATTAATTTATGGTTTTGGCATGCGTTTTTTGGGTTGTCAGTTCAAACAACGACATCAATGTTCACAATCAATCTCCACTGTTTACTAACAAGATGCATGGAACCACTCCTAGGTGACCTTTCGGGTTAACGGTTGACAATACAAGTGTGGTTATTACATGGCCGATTGGATTTACCCTTCTTTGTCAACTTTTATGAGATCATATTCTTATCCAACATACATCAAGGAATTTTTTTTAAAAAGGTGCAAGAGTGATCAAGAAAAGATGTTGAACAAACTTTTGGTGTTTTAAAATCTAAATAGGGTATAATTCAATGTGACACCCAGTAGTCCAGGTCAATACCCATAGTCATATTTGCACATTCCTATTTTATATTTCTTGGAATATTATCTTTGACATAGTATTGTCAGGAGTCTAGCAAAGGGACAAGTGTCATATTTAGTAATTTTTAAGAATTACTAGTAAATAAACGATAATAACCCGCATTGAACGTTCGTTGGTGATTAACGAGATTTTATTCCAGTAAAAGTCTAGGGACACGTTTTAATATAAAAACGTATATATTGGTGACTAAACCTTAAAACATGGACATAAAAATGTTGGTTGCATGACCTTGAGTTATTTTATGTGAATACATGTATACTATAGTTAAAGTAATAACTATGTCGGGAATTCACTAACAGATTATTAAAGCTAGTCAAACTACACAAAAGGTAAGACATCTTAATAATTAAAGATATTAAGACGGGTATTATTTTCGGGTAATATACCACGTCTAAATCGACCACATCATCATCATGGTGTCTTTCTTTGCTTACACATCACTCAACCTCATAATCATCATGATTATGGCAAGGAATACAAGCAAACTCCAAACATCAAATCACCACGAATAATGATGATAAATATGTCTAGATGCACACTCCACCCCATCTAATATTTATATATATATATATATATGTATATAAATAAATAATTTCCCCGCACAACCCGAACGATGGGGATAAATTCAAATATAACCATTACGTCGTTTAAGAATCCAAAATATATGTGTAATATATTTTGCGAAGCGAATAATTAAAGAGTTCTTTAACCGGGCATTATATCACGGGAGCACCTACCGGGATTACACCACCCCGAAGATAACTAACTACCATTAGAATGGAACTAAGACTAGTGCAACACCTAACCCCCCTCCCCTAACCTCTAATTTCGGCCGAAAATGGGTGGGGTCACCCACCTTACCACTCCACAATCATAACTCATGAGTGGTGTCATATAGACCATACTCATTTAACCTACACACACTCAAAGATCAAGTCCATCACATCCCCACCATCTAGTAATCATTATGTAGAAATCAACATTCCATCCTTCTCCTTTTCTTTCTCTTTTTACAGCAATTCTTATGCACACACAAATGCACATTTTGAAATTCAAGAACAAGTTCCACCTAAGAGAATTAGCTAGAGACTTGGAGTTTCAAAGAGTTCTTGGAGTTTAGGAGAGCTCTCACTAGAAGAATCAAGCCACCAACACCTTCTACTTGTGTTTCTTCCCTAGCTAGACTATTGGTATGAAAACCGACACTTATCTCCAGATTTTTGTTTATAATCTCAAATCATGCATGTTGTTCACCTTAAAAATGAAAGTATTTATAAGTTTGGTGATTTTCTTTATAAAGATTAACGAGTGGTAACTACAAGGAATTAAGATTTGAAACAAGTAAAGTGTGCATATATATATATATATATATATATATATATATATATATATATATGTGTGTGTGTGTGTGTGTGTGTGTGTGTATAAAATCGAGATATATATAGGTATGTGTATAATTGTACTTGATTAACTTGGAAATTGCTAAGTGTGTATGTGTACATATAAATCGAGATATATATATATATATATATATATATATATATATATATATATATATATATATATATATGCATATGTAGGGTTGTAGTTTGTTGACTTGGAACTTGTTGAGTATATATATATATAGACATATATAAAACCGTAACATATGTATACATGTGGTCGAAATATTATGTATATATGTATGTTTATGAAGTAGGTTCATAAAAGAGTTCATGTTATTTGAAATAAAGATGGTAAAGTATACACATGTTGTGATTGATAAATTCTAGAAACAAACGTGTAAATGATCATGTTAAAAACCCTAATACTAGACATGAATATATATGTGTATGTGTATACATGAAGTGTATGTATGTGTAGATACATAGATCTTGGAAACGTGTTGACAAGTTCGTCAAAGAATATATGTTTACATATACATGTAACGTCATAAGACACATTTATGATTGGGTACAAATGAAGAAATACAAGTGTGCATACATCCATACGTTCGGTAAAAATAAATGTAATTGTATGCATATTAAACATAGAAGAGTTAATAAATGTCGTTTTGGAATATATAATTGCATATGGACGTAGTGGCATGAGATTGCACATACATGAAATTATAAAAATATATAAACATACATTAGAATACTTGAACGATATTTGAGAATATATATAATTATATTTGAGAAATAGTTATATATATATATATATATATATATATATATACACGTGGAATTATGGATGAAATATACTTTCATGACGTGAACCATGATTTTGATTGAATATGTGGTGAGACAAAAATAAGATTTATTTTTGGAAACGTAACGTGTCACCAATATGGAAACATAATATTTTCTCAGAAAATATTTAAGCGTCTAGACTGGAATAATAATCACCAACGAGTCGTCACATGAAAACACTGTTTTTGTAAACAAAGGCGTACTTAACGGGATTCGTTAAGTCGGGTGAACAACTTGCATTTAAGACGGGTAGTCTTAACACATTAGTACCCTTATGTGATTAGGGTACGGATAGACAGGAACTCTTAGCGCACTGTTATTTGCTAGGATTTCATCGGACACAAGGTGAGTTCACGGCCCCCTTTTGAATCCTTGTGAGTTGTCGTGGTTAGGGTCTTAGTGATGTTATCACTGTCCTCCTGCTCAGTTGATGTACCAGGAGTAGTGACAGCCCTTTCCACATTCACTCTATTAGTACTCCCAGAGTGAACATTCTTGGGTGATGAACTTGGGTTAGGTGCACTAGCAGCCAAGTCAATCAATACCTCCAAGATAGTGGTTGTTGGATAAGGTATATCATCTTGACAAGGTGCCTCTGCACTTAAGTTCAGAGAAGAAAAATAATGGAATGGCTCAGTGGGTTGTTCTATGGATCCGGGATGTGATCCTGATCCTAATAGAGAAGCTTCCAAGGAAGTCTCTCTAATGATGTGGTTATCCCTTTTGATATTCTCATCAGAATTTTGGGATTCTGAATGAGGGCTTTTAGGTTGGGATTGGGCCTTTGAGACAAGAAGAGAATGAGTCTTCTTGCTCCTTTTTCTAGTATATTTTGCCACAACTGGGGCCCTTTGTTCCAGTTGAATGATAACATCCAAAACAGGTGTAAGTAATTTCTATGCTTGTGCATCTTTAGTAGTGTCACACCCCAACCGACGGCGGATTATACGTCGGGGCGGACGCGGTTGTTCAATAGCACAAGGTTGACTATTAAGGTTTAAATAATTTTATTAAATAACTTCAAGGTTCCAATACAAAGAATAAATCAAATACATAGCAAGAATACAAGTCTAATTGTTTAAGCATTCTAGGTCCAAGCATCCTATGTGATCATAGTAAAGTCTCATGTTGTAGTACCTGAAACATGTGAAATAATCTGTCAACTACAAAATAGTTGGTGATATACAAAGGTTTTGACACAGTTTAACAAGTATTTGAAAAGAATTACAATTCACTATGATATATGCATTCTTTAATGTAAGTATGAGAACAAGTATCTTAAACATTGTGCACATCAACCCTCCAACCAAGTTTAGGCATAACCCGCAGGTTACCCTTATAAGTCTCAAGTTTAAAGTTTAATGTAGTAACAAACACCAAGGGCTCCCCCCCGAAGGGGTCAATCAATCAAGGTGGATTGGTCAAATGCAATAGATCTATCATTGTTACTATCGGCTTGATCAAAGCTAATGAATGTGCTAGTTTTAAGTTTAATCTAAGCATACAAGTCTCAAGTTTAACATAAGAATAAACACGTAGTCATAGTTGTACAAGAATTGTATAAGTTTAAGAATTGTGAACATGTTTCACCCCAAAAGCATAAAAGGAAAAAGGGGCTAAGTATACTCACTAGGATTGGATGAAAAGTATCCGACAAGAGTAAGCGTTTGCAAGACTTGAAGAGGGAGAAAATCCTCACAATAAGCCTAAGTATACAAGTATAAGATCTCAAGTATGATCCCATAAGTCTATGGAAAACGATCTAAGATTTCAAGATTTTGACTAGGGCTCCAAATGGGAAACGGGAATGATTTTGCGTTTTGTAAAGTTTAAACGAAAGTTTCAAATGAGGTTTTGAATGCATAATGCCAGCCTTGAATACCAAAGTTTAGTAAGTTTATAGTTTAAAGTAATTATAAAAAGTCTTTATAATTATCAACTGTACAAGTTATGTTATAATAATCAAAGACAGTTAAACGTAAGACTAAATAGTTGTTTAGCGATTAACAATAATTATTTAGTGTATAAATTATGAATTAAGGTTTATAATAATCATTTAAAGGCTAAATAATTATTAAGGGTAGATAATAATTATTTAGAGAGTAATTGATTTCTAAACGTAAATAATGATTATGATAATAATAATTATTTCAAAAAAATAATTATTAGGGATAAATAATTTTCATGTAAAGAGTACATAATTGTTAAGGGTAAACAATTATTTACAAGAAGAATTATTTTATCCTAGCAACATAAATCATTAAGGATTTGTTAAAGAATTTAAGTATTAAGCATTTGCTTTATAAATTAAAGTAAGATGTTTATAAGTTTAAATAATAAGTATTTATAAGTGTGTAAAACGTTTAGTTAAAATTTCTCATAAAGTTTATATTTTAAGTATAAGTTTATAAATGATTAAGAAATAAATAAGTATAATTGTTTCCTTGTTTTAAATAAATAAATAAGTCTTGATTTAGGTTTTCACCAATTACAAAGTTTATAATTTTAACCTAAAGATTAGGATAAAAGAATTTCTTTAGAATACAAGTAATAAACCAAGTTTTCTGTTTTAAATAAATAGTTCCTGTGAAATCATAAGTTTTATAAAAGTTTTAAAATTGTTTCTATAGTTTTTAAACATTTAAAAACTATTTTTAAATGATAAGTTATTACAAGTTAAATTGAGCTTTATATAAAAAAATATATATTTCAGAATGTGAAAAATGTAGATAAAAATCGTCCTTCAGTTTATAAAAGTTTAATGAGTTTTATAAAAATTGTTTGGGATGTTTAAGCTGAATAAATAACACAAAAACATGAAATAAGAAAAATGGGGGGGTCGGCCAGATCGAACCCGCGCCCCTTTCCGGGTTTCACCAACATATACCGAGTTAACCACCCCGACTATGGGTACATTGATGTTGTAAGCCGGAAAAATAAAAGATAAACAGATACTGGAATTGTCCCTATTCTCCATATAAACCCTAGAATCAAAATCCACGAATACATATCGATTAGCCCCTTGTTAGTTGAATTAAACATGGGGCTTTCGATCAACACAGGATTACGAAGAGAATGAGCATTCGAATTACCTGAATCGATGAAGAAACGAGTGAGAACGGGTCTGTGGTGGTCGTCGGCGGCCGTAGCTTCGAATCGAAGAATGTAGGTACGGATTGGTGTAATAGACAGTTGAAGGAGATTTGTGGTGATGTTGTTGAAGTGTGGCAACAGGTTTTTATAGCCGATTTGGGCATTTAATGTGCGAACGGCTGGGGAGGTTTCGGTTGCGTAAAGGCGGTATGAATTCGGGTTTGCGCGTGCCTCGGGCCGTGTCCGAGCATTGAAGGCATCGGGGGTTGGGTCGCATGCGCGAGATGAACCCGAGGTTCATCGAATCCGGACGGAATTCGCATTTTCTGAGGAAGAGGGGTGGAAAACGGGTGCTGCGGGACTCGAACCCATGATCAGTTTTTGAATTCTGGAAGTTTAAGTTTATGGCAGAACAGGTCCTTGGGGTTTCTAGGTTTTGCATTTTGTGCTAAAAGTAGTTTCAAGTATAAGATGAGTTTCAGTAATTGACGGTTTTAGTCCCCAGACTTTTTATAAATTCAAATATGTTTTGACTTTAAAATTTCCTTTAAAGTTTTATATGTTTTATTGTTTTATAAGAATTAAATTGTTTTTCTATAGTTTTTATCATTTTATAAATTCATATAAACAAATCCCAAAATTTATAATTTAATAGGTTTGTTATAAATTTAAATAGTTAAATGAATTTAGATTATTTATAAATTTATAAAGTTTTAAGAAATCTATATATATTTCTAGTATATATATCGAATAAGTTTGTATTTATTATTTCCGAAAATAAGTTTTAAATATGCTTTCAGGATTTAAATTTTATAATACGCGTAAGGATTTAGGATAAAGGTTGGTCGGAAGAATCCTAGATATTACAAGTAGTATGCACAGGGATTCGAACAGTGGAAGCAGATTGTTGTTCAGGATGTGAAGAGGAGGGTGTGGGATCAGTATCAGCTGGGATTGCTGAACTGTCACCCTGGGTACTTTGTATGTTCATCATTGTAGATAACAATGGAACATTGACCGTGAGAACTTTTTGGAAACAGTTCTCATACTTTGAAAAATGTTATTTTTATGTCCCACCATAAGATATATTTTTGCAGATTTTGAAAGATCTTTTAATTCGTTATTGAAAACTTCCTGCAAGAATCTTGGGTACATAAAAAATGATTGCTTTGCACCTTCTTGAAGGTTATATCTCAAACCTTCAAAGATGAGATGTGCAAAGTTGAAACCCTGGCCAGAAGCCATACCATGAACAGCAGAGGCGAGAGCAGAACTCACTTGATGCCATCCACTTCTCTTCTGGGATATGCATTGTAGAAGAGTGTGGCATAGAAACTTCCACGGAGGGCCCATTAGCGCCTTTTCGATTGTGTACTCGTTCTGATTTCCAGTGTACCCTATGGATACAAAGGTCCTCATGTATTCTTCCTTCGAGTATGAAATGGCGGCCCCCTCGTCTTGAAGCTTGAGGTATTTTCTGAGAGTAGCTTCAGTAACGATGATATCTTTGCCGTCTACCGTGGCTTGGATTTGGGGAATCCCCTGTTCGGTAGAGTAGACGACGGTGTTCCAAAAATCCTCCATATGAGGGATGTATATGGTAGGGTTGACGGTTAGTGCAAAATATATCTTTGATCGACAAAGAAAATCGATCATATCATCGAACCCTTTGGACTTCTTTCCTTTAATCAGGTATGCAGTGAGATTGTGGTAGGGAGAAAACTTGTCATTAGGATGGTTTATGTCGACCTCTGCCATTTTGTTGGGTTTGGAGGAAAAGAGGAAGATTTTTTAAGGGTGGTTAAGGATGGAAAGCTTTGAATGTTGTGGAGGCTTAAGAGAAAGAGATGGGAGTTAGGGTGAAATTGAATATGAAGAGGTGGTGAAGAAAATTGATTTGTGTTATAACGGTAGAGGAGGGAAAAAGCAAAATGACTTGTACAGTACAACCTTATTCACGTTTTATTGTTACAGCTGTAATACACTAAAGCAGTCATGGTAAAGACTGAAGGTAATTTTTACAGTGGGAAAAGGTTAATTTGGACTTAGATTTACCCATCAGCAACAAACTTGGTTGCTGTGGATGATTAAGCCTATCCGCTGCAAGTGGTTGTTGCAGATGGTTAAGTCTGTCAGCAGCAAACTCAATTGCTGCTGATGGATGCAATGATCTGCAGCAAGGATGTTGCTGCTGACAGCCTTAAAGCTATCCGTAGGAAACTTGTTCCTGCTGATAACTTAAAGCAGTCAGTGGCAACTTCTTTGTTGCTGATGATTAAACCTGTCAGCAGCTAAACAAACAAAATTGTTGCTGACTTATAACTTTTATTTTCAACAAAGGACAAACACATTTACAAAACAAAATTTTAGATACATATTTTAATCAAAGTTCATCATACCAATAGATTCAACTAAATATCTAAATCTAGCTTCATCACATGGTGTTATTCTTGTGACTTGGCTGTCCCTGCACATGAGAGAGATCTAGTTAGTGGGAGGAATCCAAGAGCTTGCATCCTTGTAAAAAAGGGTTCTCGGATTATCAGTATCAGCATGTGTGCATTCAACGGAACCAATAATGATTCTTGGAGGAATTTTGGCTTTCCAATGCTAAATTGGTGGTTTTCCAGCTTTCTTTTCTTTGTCAGTAGCAGGTGTTGCAACTAAGGACTTTGGCTTATCAGCAGCAGATTTTGTTGTTACTGATGGTTTTACTTGAGCAGCAGCAATCTTGGTTGTTGCTGAAGACTTGTCTTTGGGTCGCTTGGACTTTAATTGATCAACAACATTTTTGTTAGATGCTGATGAAGGCTTTTCCTTTGGTTGCTTGAGTCTTACTTGATCAGCAGCAGTTTTGTTTGCTGCTGATGGTTTAATCTCCAAAGTATGCCCACCCTTCTTCATCTTACTGATAGGCTTTTGTTGAAGAGGAATTTGATGAAGAACCTGGTTGAGAGGATTAAACTTACAATTTACAGCAAAGTGGTCTGATTCACCACAGATGATGCAGGATTGTTGAGGTTTTGGCAGATGCTTTCTTGGTGGGGATAGAGAGTTTCTGAACTGAGTTTCTTTGGCTTCAAAGCTTCTTACCTTTTTGTTCTTGTTTGTTTTCTCAAAAGCGTGTTGCTTTAGGTTTCTTTGTTGTTGAAGGTAATAGAAGCAGGTGCTGGCAGTATGATTGTATTTCCCACACACAAAGCATGATTTAGCCAGTTTGTCCCTTTGAAAGTACACATAGTCCTTTCTTTTGAACAAGTCTTTGAAGTTCTAGGGGTGAGCTTTGTTGTGCTCAAAGGTGGCTTCTTCCAATGTCTTTTGAACATATGGAGCTCTCTCTCCAGGCGCATGGCATATGTCAAACACCTTCCTTTGTTGGATTGATTTGGATTGAGGCTTTGAGTTGGTGGAGGTTAAAGACTGTCCCTTTTCAACTGTTAGCTTTCTTCCTCCTGGAGGATTTGTTTGGTTAGTTGAGATACTGGTACTGTTTTTGAAGGGATGAAAGGGCTTGGATTGTTGGCTTTAATAACTTCACAGGTAGGTGGTGATGAAACTTTATAGGTTTCAGTGGAGTCTGAGCATGTTGACTCAGACTCGGATGAAGTAGTGCATTCTTGCACAGGGGTTTCTTGGACAACAGGGTCAAGATTTCGGTTGGCCATGTCAAGGTGGGAAAGATTGAAACTCGGTTCATGAATGGCTACATAGTCAGCGGGTGGAGGAACAGCATTGTAGGGTTGTTCAGCTTGGAATCCAAGACCAGCAGTTACCTTTTCATGAATTTGAGCATCCAAAAGTCTTTGCAGCTTTTTGGATGCAAACTCATATTTTTCCACATGGACCTTTTGGTCTGCTAATTCGGCCCTTGTAGCTTTTAACTTAACCAGAAGGTCATCAATTTGAGTTTCAAGGTTTGTTTGTTCATGTTTTAATGATGAAATTTCTTTCTTTAAACAATCAATCTTTTCCTTGTAACTGTTTTTAACTTTTTTAAATTCAGATTTCATTTGGTGAAATTCTTCATTTTGATCTATGAGATTCTGGTTATGTTTCCTGTATCCAAGGACCTTATCAATACAAGCTTGAGTACACAGATTTTCATATACCTGAGGTGGTACCTCTGATGTGTCTTCCATGAGAACTTGATTGTTGGCAGGAATATCCTCATACTGGAAGCTCCAGTCAAAGTCAGCAGTTCCAACAGCTGCACAAGCTGCAGTTTGTGCAGGAGGAGTGGCATGTTGCCGTTGTTGCTGTCTTGGCTGAGCTTGGTGAGCTTGTCTGGTATGAGCAGTAGCTGGGTTTGCCTTTGGTGCCTTGCATTCTCTAGCAAAATGACCAAGTTGGTTACAGTTGTAACACCTCAATTTGCTTTTGTCTAAGCCAACCCTGGTGTTAGAGTTGTTGCTTGGAACGAGTCTTCCTGTTCTTGAGTAGAACATTTTTGCTCTTAGAGAGAGCATAGCATAGGAGTGCTGTATATCCATTTCTTCTAGATCATCTGGATGAAAACATTACAGATCTTCCTTGATAAAGGACATATTGCTTGAGTTTTCAGAGACAAAAGCAGCAGAGGTTGATGTGTGAGGTGAGGCTTCAAGAAGAAATGGTGAGTTGTTGGATTGAGAGGTTGGAGTTTGGGGATGAGTGACGATGGGAGGATAATAGTTGCTTGAATTAGGACCTGAGTGGTCAGAGTGGAGGGCAGAAGAGGTGGTGGTGGATGTTGAGGCTGTTTGGTAGCTTGAGCTTCTTTCCTTGGCCTGAATCATCTCTAATTCATAGGTCTTTAGCATACCGAAAAGCTCAGTCATCTGTAGAGTCTTCAGATTCTCAGTTCTTCTGATGGACACTGTGTAGAGTGTCCAGCAGCTGAGTAGAGACCTGATGAACTTCTTAAGAATATCTTCATTTTTCAGCTTCACTTTTGAGCATTGTAGCTCACCTACAAGATAAGTATATCTGTTAAATAAAGCAGTTAGAGACTCACCTTCCTTCCAGACGAAGTTTTCATATTGCTGCTTCAGGATGTCTCTTCTGTTTTCTTTTACTTCCTCTGAGCCAGCAAACATCTTCTCAAGAGCTTCCCATAGCTCCTTTACAGTTTTGTATCCTCTGAAGTTGTGAAAAACTTCATTTGGTAAGCACATCTGGATGGCTCCCAAGGCCTTGAAATCTACCTCCATTTTCTTGATGTCTTCATCAGAGTATTTAGAGGATTCTTTGGGAACCAGTGTACCTCCAGAATCAGCAGAGGCCACCATGGGTATGTATGGTCCATCTTTTATGGATTTCCACATCCCATATTCTTGATAGCCGAAGAAGCTTTCCATTATGTTCTTCAACATATCATAGTCTTCTCCAGACACCAGTCTTGGTGGTCTGCTGATGCTTCCAGTGTCTTCAACTCCATTGTTTTGTGCCATTTTTTATTTGTGATAATGGGTGACTTTAGCAAAGAGATAGTTTTGAATAGAACCAGAGAATGATTAAACAAATATGAGTTTGTTTAATCTGTGAGCCAAAGCTCTGATACCACTTGTAGGATCGGTGAATACAAGATGGTTCTATTCTAGTTGAGATTGGCGGAAACAATCACAACTAAGCAATATAAACAAGTATACAAGAAGAATACTGATAAATGCAATTTTGTATTTAGCTTCAAAGTTTACAAGATTACAGAGAAAACTCTTAAGTAAAAAGCACTCTTATACAATGACTCTAAGTACTACTTATATAGTAACTTAGAATCAAGACAGACCCTTGATTCTAAGGATCAGATCTAACACAAGCCGTTGATCTTGTATTGAAGCTATTCCACATGTAACGACAATAAATACTATAAAAGTTATCTTCACTCAAACGTCTTCTTAGGCATCATTGCTTGAGTCCTTGGAAGAAGAGCGTCGTTATCTTTTATTGTCTTGCACCAGTAACATTCTTTCTGCGTGGAGTGTGTCAGTGTTGCAGCAGAAAGTTGTCAGTGGTAATGGTTGCTTTATAGAAGCCAGTCAGCTGCAATGTTTTATCTTCAGAGGGAATGGTTTACAGCAGCAATGTTGTTGATCAGCAGTAAGACACAACTGTCCACAGCTGCTGATGATTTGTCTATCAGCAGCAACTTTGGTCTTCAGCAGATAAGGCTATCCGCAGCAGATTTGTTCTTCAGCAGAAGAACAAGTATCCGCTGCAGATAAGCTTATCCGCGGCAGTTTGTCGATCTGCAGCAAACTCTGAGGTCCACAGCAGTTGTACTTAGAGAGTTTTGTAGCCATCAGTCTTTATTTCTACAGGGTGAAATAGAGAGATCGGTGGTTCCTGATTTATGTTCCGACGAAAAGACAGACGCCCAACATTTGCAGTCTCTCTATCATATAGGATAGAAACATGGTTTGTCTACATTTCACCCTCCGGTGACCCTAACCAATAAGTAAACACACATATCCATCTAAGGAAAGACACCACTATATACACTCCTTGATACACTAGACTACAATCACTTTAATACCCACACTACAATTATGAAGCCATTATGAACTCATTATCGATAAATAAGGGTGCGCAGAATACCAAATTAACGGATCCGCAACCGATTTAATCGAACCAAAATAACCAAACTGAACAACTAACCAAATATTCGGTTAACCAATTTTCTAAAAACCGAATTTTTTGGTTCAGTTACCCATATACCAATCACCGAAAATAACCGAACTGATTAACCAAATTAATCGAATTAAAATAACCGAACCAACCAAATGACTAGCGGTAACCGATTAATTGAAACCAAATGAACCGAAACCAATCAGTTTTCAAAATGAATTAACCGAAAACTTCGATTTCAGTTCCGTGAAAGCTCCAAACCGAACCAAGCACAACCCTATCGATAAATTATAAACCAATCGAAAATCTATGAAGTCATTATAATCCCATTGTCAATAATTTATACAACTAAAAGTCAAATTTATAAAATCCATGATGAATCTAGCATATCCGAATAAAATCAAGATTCGAGTCGCCACACCACTTGATCCATGATATTTTCCCAACTTCTCAAGACCCAAAAAAATCCAAATCAAAACCCAAACCTAAAATTAAAAAAAAAAAAACAACAACAACAGAGACCATATAATAAAGTACCAACCAGTTCATCGTCTTCTTCCACACACACCAACTCACAAAATCAAAAGCATGGAATCCGCTTTCGGTTTCCGCCTGATTCCAACCACTACGTCGTCGTTTCTTCCACACCCTATTAACCTCAGATTACCGGTTATATTTCGATTCTTTTTAATCTGTTCTTAATTTCTTACACTTGTATGTATGCTGATGTTCTTGTGTCTCACAGAGCTTACAACGCTCAAGCTTCATTGGCCAACATCATAATCGAAAGAACGTGATTAGGAGTTGTTATGGATCCGAAGAAATTGGGCCCTTTGATGGATTTCAGTTCACACCCACCAAGGTTTTTACGGAAGAGGTAACTTCTTGTATCCGGTATAAAACCCTAATTTTAAATTTTCCCTTTTTTAGGATAATTTTGTTGAATTAATGGTGAATTGTGGAATTGGGGATTTGGGGTTGCATTTTTTTAGGCAATTGGAGCTGAATATGGAGAAGGGTTTGAGACCTTCAGACCAGATGGACCCTTGAAAGTTGATGTTGTAAGCATTATTATGTATAACTGTTTTTTGGTTTTCGTTGCTAATATAATTTACGCACCACTTTATGCTAGCGGTAGTTTATAGCTACTTATGTATGGCTGTTGCTCTGATGATGATAGTAGACGCATCTTATGTTATTTGGATTTCTATATTGTTTTTTGAGACGGGGGTCTCCCTAGCGGCTCTATCCTTTCGGATGGATGTATGGGTTGCCTACATCCCGCTCTCCCAAGACCATACTAATAGTTTTGCCATTGGTGGGATTTTTACTGGGTGTGGGTGTGGTTGTTGTTTATTGTACACGGGGTAGTGGGAGCAGCCCTTGGTGCTAGGAAAGGTTTGTCCTCATCCCACTCTCCCCTAACCGTACTAATAGCTCTGCCATGAGTGAGATTTTACTGGGTATGTTTGTTTATTTTTGTTATTGTCTTTTGGTTTTCTGTAGTTTCTACACTTTAGGTTTTGATTCAAATCTAATTATTGTGAAATGGTTATTTGATCCTCAATCATTTCATTTGGCCATTTGATTTGAAGTATTTCAGTTTCTATCTCTTTGTTTCGGAAAAAGAAGAGCAAATTGTGATATTTTTCTGTAATTATGTGTCAATTTAGTTCATAGAAGCTAAGATTGTGGTTGGTTTGCTTGCAGGATTTTTTGAATGATAGATTACAAGAGGGATTTTTAAAAAGAATTCGATACGCGATGAAACCCGATGAAGCTTATGGACTTATTTTCTCATGGGACAATGTGATGGTAAGTTGTTGAACATTTGTAGGTCATAATGCAAGCCGAGTTAAATGGTTTTTTGATCTATACAAATGACAACTTTATGTTGTTGATTGATTTGTTTATGGTGATCAGGCGGGCACGCAAGCTTTGAAATTAAGTGCTTGGAAAGAACTTGCACGCGAAGAAGGTATGTGGTCGTGTTTTATATGAATAGATGTTTTTCTCTAGCCTATGGTATGAATTCTAATACAAGTATGATAAATATGAATATTGCATATGTATAAACAAACAACCAATGATTTATGTCTGCTTTCTTAATAAGTGCATCATTTAGAGACTTTTATGTTGCACATTTCTTTCAGCATTGTTTTTAGGGAAAAGTATGCTCACAATATTATGCAATTTATGAAGGAAAGGAGATTCCAGATGATGATGATGTACAAAGGTTTTTGCTTCATGGTGCTCCTGACCATGTTCTGCATAAGGTTCTATAATTCTTGAATCACATTTAATAAGAAGCTTTGTGTTTCCCTATATTGTCTAGTTGATTTGTGTGATTTTCTTGAATTTAATTTTTAACTTTGTAGTGTTTTTTTTGGGTATGTGTCCTCTAAAACTCTTAGGTGTTGTTGTGGGAGAGTGAAGAATGTGAATTGGAAAGATTAAAGTTGAAGCTTTCACAGTTATATAACAACAATCTTTTGAAGGTTATCGTTCTTTTTCAATTACTTAAATCATTTAATTTATTTTATATCCATGGGTTAATTGCTCAAAGTCATGTTTTTGTTCTTGTTTATCAGCTTTCAGAACCCATGGAAGGCCTGAAAGAATGGTTGGATGCAGTATCAACCGCCCGAATTCCTTGTGCTGTTGTTTCAAGTCTTGATAGGAGAATTATGGTTGAAATATTGGAACAAATGGGACTCATGAAGTATTTCCAGGTACGATAACGGTTTACTTGCTAATTTGCACTTTTAGGGGGTGTTTGGGTATATCTTAATGTTATCAAACTGATGTTTGGATGAAGTGATCATGACTGTAATTATCTATTTATTTGATTATTTAGGGTTACTTAAGCAGTTTTATATCAGCTGCAGTGAAAATCATGATTTAAGAGAACTAAATTTACTTATTAATCCTGCATTTTACCCTAGTTATTGATGATCAAACTATTAGGAAAATGGACAAGTTTTAGAACTATAAATGACCAAATGTTTAATTTTCATACTAATAAACAATTTGTAAACGTATATTAGTTTATTTGATAAGAAAATAATTTTCATATTTCAACAATATATGAGAAGATGGTTGTTCAGTACAAACCATATAAACACTTGTATCTATTGCTTTAACTGATACATAAGGTGGTTATTTAACCATATAACCGCCTCTATTAGCACTACATACAAGTGCTTATGCGATTCTCTACTTTATATTGTCATGTAATGATCTCATGAACCATTGGTAAATTTAAATGACGAAAACACCCATGTTCATGCACTTGTAGGCAATAGTAACAGAAGAAGATGGCATGGATTCTATGGCTCATAGATTACTTTCTGCAGCAGTAAAGGTAAGTTCTCTTGATCACGCCCTTCTTTAACAATTCTAACAAATATCAAACACGAATAATCTCCATTTTTTCATGTAATTTTATACTTTTTCATATTAATTAAAAAATTCGACAAAAAATCATAAATATTATTGTAAAAAGTTGCCACCTGGCGAACAATTGGTCCGGGAGGGAAGTCCTCGTATGCAGTGTTTCACTTGATTTTTTTCTTTTGAAATAAATCGGTTTTATTACTCAATTTTCTTTTTTTAAATAAATTGGTTAACAGTTATTGGAATTTCTTTTACAGTTGGATAGAAAACCGTCCAAATGTGTGGTTTTTGAAGATGACCCGCGTGGTATAACTGCCGCCCATAACTGCACAATGATGGCGGTGGCGCTTATCGGTGCTCATCCAGCGTATGAATTTCTATGAACATATATCCCTAATGATATTTATTATTTTAAGTAACTATATATTTAATGTTTAAAAATCAAAACCTGCAGGTATGATCTGGTGCAGGCTGATCTTGCTGTTGGTGGTTTTAATGAATTATCAGTGATTAATTTGCGGAGACTTTTCGCACACACGGGTTCGACTTTCATGGAACTACAAAAGCAAGTTGTGGAGAAAACACCTCCAAGAAGAAAACTAACAGTTGACACCATCTTTTGACTCTTGTGAAATTCTTGCTGTAAATTTTGTAAAGTATCAAAGTTTGAATCTTGTTACCATTTTGTTATAGTGATATAAAACCACCTCAGAAAGCAAGCAAACAAACATACCCAGTAAAACTATTGGTAGGGTCCGCGGAGATTATGATTGAGACAAACCTTACCTCTATCGAAAAAGATAGAGAGGCTCCGGTAAAATTATCAGACACCGCACACTGATAATCCACATAATTACCTCTAGAAGATTTTACCAAAGAGCCAACAAAGCCTAAGCATAGGATTCGAAGTTAAAAGAATAGGTAAAGTTGAGAAGAGCAAGAGATTGTGGATGAACGTTTGAACAATTAATTGGTAAAATATCATATAGATTTAAAGGTTTGAAAAAAGTTTATAAGATAAAGTAAATATAAATATGAATCATATAAAATAAAAATAATTTTAAGAATTTAGCTAAGTATTAACTGAAATAACTATAAAAATGAAGTTGTAATCCAACTAATTTATGGTATTTATAATCAATATTATCCCTTTTTTGTATTTAATAACATAATTGACATCGACATGTGCATGAAAGCTTATTAAGGTAGTCAAATTTATAAAAGATAACTTTACCCCCTTAAACTATTAAAAATTAATGTAAAAAACTCAACATTTGTATTATAATCAACACAAAAACCTCTCTAGTTCCTCTTCCTAGTTTAGATTATTGGTTTCTTCTTTCTAGTTTAGATTATTATTAATTGAGATTCTCACCTCCTAATGAAAATTATTAATGATGACAACAATATGTGAAATTTAAGAACTCTATGTAAAGCTCACAAATTTAAACCCCTTTATTTTATTTTTGAAATTGGTTGAAACCCATTATTCGTATAATTCCTTAATTTTCTGGCGCAAAATCAAACACAAGTTTCCTGGTTTTATATCAACAATAATGGAAACCTCAAAAATTAAAGAAAGATTAGGATAAAACTGAGCCAGAAATCAAAGGGGGAACCAGGCCAAATTCCAACCATACACACTAGTGCCCTTATTTGAGCCTAACTTTTCTTAGCCTTTCCATTTCTTTCACCATTTGCCAGTTTTCATGTGACAGGCATGTCTCACCAAAACTCGCCGCCATTAGCCGCCCCATCGTAAGCCATCTGCAAAACACAAATGCAGAGAGTTCATTAGCAATAAAAAGGGTATGATAATAGAAGAAAAAAAAAAGATTAGAAAAAAACCTGTTGAAATCTTCGGTCCCCAACCCGCGATCAGCCTGTCTAGCCGCAACCATATCATCTTCAACCACCTGTCACCGTTGCATTTCTCATATTAACTAGCATCAACATAGAATTTTATAAATTTTATAAATAAATTAATAAAATAATCTCAGGTTGTACCTTTTGCATTTCTGTCTCTATAGAATGTGGTAATGATCTAAGAGTAGCCAAATACCATCTCCAAGCATTTAATGTTTCTTCACCTACGGTTCCCACGGGACCCGCAGATGTAGGATGAAAACGAAGAACTATATCAGATGGTAAAATGTTTGATTTTCCTTCAGAAAGGATCAAAAATTGAACATCTGCATCCATCTTCATTTTATAATATGTAAAATCATATTCCACCTGCAATAACAAAACAAAAAAAATAATTATTTACAATCATATTTATATAAAACAAGATTAATGAAATACATACCTTTTGAAACTCCATTAGATCCTTGAGCAATCGCGTATTTTCAACACCGTTACTGTTTAAAGTCCCTGATTGTAGTTGCATCTCGTCTATTGTAAAATGTGACCCTTCTGCACACTGAAGAACCCCCGGAACAAGTCTGCAAAATTAATATCGCAAAAATGTTACTTTAATAATATTAAATTATTAACAGTATGAAATATCATAAACCAATTTATGTTACCTGTTTGTTTGGTAATCTTTCACCGGGGCAAATGAAGCTGTATTAAGATACTCAACTGTGAAGGGAATACATTGACTGAAAGGTAAAAGACTTTTCACTGCAGCATCAATACGGTTACCAAACACAGATATGCTCGATTTGTCAAAAGTTGTAAGGTTAAGTGATAATTTCCCCACTGCAATCGAGTCAACCCTTACGTGAACCTGTACCAAATTCTTTTTATTTAGAATTAAATTATATATCTGAAAAATAATAAAAAACCATGAATAATAAAAGCCTTGCCTTTGATAACAGGTGTAATAGCATAAAACGAGCGGCTAACTCGTCATTCCCAAGAACTATTGTAAGATGATGCAAAAGGGATTCGCGCAATCCTTTTATCAAATGAGGTTTTGGCTGTAGAATCACAAGAAATAACCGATATTTAATATTGCAAAATTAACCGTAAAGAAAGGATTTACCCAACAAAAATTCCCCTTCAAAAATTGGTTTAGTATCATATCTACCAACAATAAATCATAATATCAAATAAACCCTTTACAAATTTATGACATTTATACCCTTCCAGCTTGCATTAGGATATGAGAGTTTAGAGTGCAAGTAGAAATATAATGATAAAATGATCATATTACAAATTGTATTTCATGAAAATTTAAGTATTTTGAATGGGTATTAATGATATTAATTTTTTTTGGTCCGGTAAATATGATATTATGCAAGTTTTCAGACGTATATATGAAATTACCCCAATATTAATACTATTTGAACGTACCTCCAATGTTGGTGAACTAAAAACCATATCATTGAGTGAGAGCTTTTTGTGTACGAGACAATGAAGACGTGGCACCTGAAAACATATTCTCAACATATTACCAGAAAGCATTTAAGGAAAAAAAGTTGGGAACTTTTTTTTTAAAACACTGAAACAGGTGTTGACCTTGCTAGAAGGTAGGTTGACTAACTCATCATGGTCAAAACAATCTTCCATTTCATGTTCATCAGCTTTAACATCAGTGTCAAATGTAACGACACCAATAAACTCAAACACATCATTTAGCTTCAGGTCAGACTCTGGAGTGTCATATACCTGCAAAATAAAAAAATTATTTAGAAAAATTTCTGATTTATAAAATTTGAAAGTTTTGGCTTTAAAATTAAGAAAAAAAATTACCTTCACAAGACACTGAAAATTATTTCTGTCAAAATCAGGCACCATACTCATACCACAGTCTGCACCCTCAGTCGTGTTCTCCATTGAGAGAGATTCGCCTTCTCGCTGTTAAGAATTAATATTTGCATCATGTTAACTTGAAATACAATTAAACAAAATTAAAAATATACAATTGTAGCAGAGTAGACAAACTCACCATCCTCTTTGCACGTGGAGAGTCCAGCATCTCATTATTTGAGTCCTATCATCAACAAAATTTATGTCAAACACGTAAAGCTTGAAAGTTTTTAATGAAGTCTACTTGAAAAATATAAATATTCAATATTTTCAACATACTTGCATTTCCACCTCATTAGAACAGAAGATGAGTCTCGCTGTCGCTTCTCTGGATTTGCTGATGTGGCGTATGTCCTTACCAGACCATCAGAAGTAGAATCTGCCCATGAATTCTGACCAGGGACCTGTAAAAAAAAGGAAAACTTAAAAAGTAAGAAACAACCTTATATTTGACTTAAAGAATATAATCCGGATGAAAAATTTTAATATCAAATATAAACATTCAAACTACATAAAATTTCATATCAATTTAAACAGTTTAAATTTAAAATTTGACCATTATATCCTTCTCTTTCTCCTTACACTTCAAGCTCTCTTATCCTAATGCAAGTTTTAATGAAAGCTATGGATGTCATGAAATTTGAATTTTTATATTTAGAATTTTGGTCTAGTAACCAAAAAAAATTAATATCAAATATATCAAATCAAAATACTTAAAAATTTAATATTGACCCATTTCACTTAAGACAATTTACAAGATGACCATTACACTCTTCTCTCTCTTGATACACTTCAAAGTTCAAACTCTCTATCCTAATGT
Source organism: Smallanthus sonchifolius (assembly GCA_023525975.1). Lineage (NCBI taxonomy): Eukaryota > Viridiplantae > Streptophyta > Magnoliopsida > Asterales > Asteraceae > Smallanthus > Smallanthus sonchifolius. Next base: position 53,436,044 of record CM042043.1, on the reverse strand, counting down.
TGTAAGAATTTCATAGTTTATAAATGGGTATATTTAATATTATGAATTTTTTAAATATGATATTAGATCAAACTTTGAGAAATATATGAAACCTTAAACATAGTGAACATTCAAATGCATACATATTCTTCTTTTTATATCTATAGAACTCACAGGAACACAGAACAGTAGCCGACGCTCCCAGAGCCTCGTATCGGGTGAAGGACCCATGGGAAATGGAGAAACATCTGTAAACTTGTTGGTATTCCATGTCTCTTCATTCTTCAAAAAATAATACAAAAGTAATAAAAATTAAGAATAATAAAATTTGTTCAAGATTTCATTCAAGAGTCAAATGAAGGTCTAACATACCTTATAAGCACCAACATACATTTCATTTCCCAACATATCTTGAATCATTCCACGATACCGCACTAACGAGTTCGGTCGAACCCATTTAACTGTTGAATGAGTTAGAATTGGGACCTAGAATGATGATTAAGTATTCAATTATTCATATCAATAAAAAATGTTCAAAATTAAAAGATCTCAAATCCAATAAACAAGATTAAAAAAATGAAATCAACACCCCCATAGAAACTACAAGGGCTGAAAAAACAGGTTTAAACGTGTTAAATAGGTCAGACACGACACGATTAACTAATCGTATCATTTTCTTCAAACACGGACATGTTTATAATATCACCTATTTAGTGACATGACCGGACCATACGCGACCCTGAACATTTAATACGGTTAACAAACAAGATAAAATAGAGATCATAAATAATTAAAATCCATAACAACAATATCCGTCAAGAACAATCCTAAAAACCTGTTTTAGTAAGAATTATACGTATATATTTTTTAAAAAGTTTAAAATATAAATAGGTACAATCGGGTCTAAACAGGTTACCCAAACATGTGATAGAAATTGTAAGGCCTAGAAATTAGGGTTTAAGATTTATATTCCATTTATTTGAACCAGCAAACTTTTCTGCAATATAAACAGTTTAATCCAACAATCAAAGTTTCATATGTGTACAATAACCTAATAATAGAGAACAAAATCCTAAACCCTAGAATCGTGTATACCTGACTTAGGCCGTCGTTGTCGAACAGAAATTCACGAAAGAGATCGGAGACGCCCCAATCTTTGCGGTCAAAAGAAGCCGGATCTGAACCGAAAGCCACCGCCTTCTCGAAAGTGGATCGGACGGCACCGAGAGGGTTCGCTAAGCAATCGTATTGACGTCCTACCATCTCTGGATATAACGTCTTTTTCTCACACAAACGCACTCGATCTGTGAGCTCCGAGAGTCGGTACACATGTTCCATCGGCTTCCCGCGCTAATGGTTAAGTAGGCTGGCTTCCCGCCAAATTCTTGGGTGACGTGGATTCCCTCCAATTTTAGTCACGCCCTAGTTCTTCCCTTATGTTGTTGATTATTTAGAGACTAGTTTAAAATCTCGTGTATTACACGGGTTGATATAATATTATATATTTTATAATAATAAATTTGTATTTTAAAAAACCCGTATATTACAGTGATTGATAAAATATAACGCTATATACTTATTAATAAAACATTTATATCTTTAAAAACTTGTATATTACAAGGGATGAATACATTATTTTTTATAGTTTGACTTATATCACTATTTAGTTAGAAATAAAAGTTACATAATTAAATTTTAAAGTTTTTTAAAATAAGAAATAATTTAAAATAAATGTGTTTTATTAATATATTAATATTTTTTTAAATATAAAATCATTATTAAAAAAAAATGTGTATTTAATAAGAGAGATGAGGGGAAAAAAATATGAGGTTGAATGTAAAAATGACAAGTGGCAAAAAAATTAGTTTTTTTATTAGAATAGGGATTGCCACCACAAATGTAAACTTCGAGTTAATCTCGTCGAAAGTTGTTACGTTATGATAGTTTTAAGTTTAAATTTGTGACAACCAGCAATTTCAGGTCATTACCCATCCCCGTCACAGTCATTATTTTCATACAACATATACGTGTTAGACTTAATTATAGTTAATTAAGGTCATTTCATAGTTAGCAAAGTCCATTCATAACATTTCATGCATCGGTAATGCAGCAAATTATCGGGTCACACTCAGTATATCAGGCACACACGAACGTTGGTGATAATTAATATTTATGTTTTAATAAATATTTCAAAGTGTTGCAACACTATTTTAGAACCTAAATATACATGTGTATTTATTTATTTCAACTTAGTATTTTGACATTCACCTTTACCGTGTCACCGACATACTTTATTTTAACACGCTATTTCGTTATACCAAATTACTAAACATATATTCACATATTAGTAGACCACTAAATATGTATAAGGTATACTTTTATTAGACTCAGTTTTAGTAAAAAAGGGTGAATTTATCGCATCCAACCTATACCCGTTACCACCCCATACCCATCTCTACTTAATCTAATATATATTTTAAACCCCATTTATTATTATTTTTTTTTGCTTCTCGATTAATGGCTGATTAGGAACACTCCATACAAAATCCATTTAAATCTCATGTCCTATATTAGTGATTATACTTGCCCATTTCCTTTCCAATGATCACGGCTCCATGAGGGACCCCATTTCAAAGTTACAAATCTTAAACTAACACTTTCTGCCATACCATGCCATATTTCCTAAATTTCGGCTGCACTAAGGGGCCCCTATATCAAACTTTAAGATTTCAAGTACCTAGTAATAATTACACACAAACCCATTCCTTCCTTTCTATCAAATCCACGACCACAAGGAACTCCCTCCTACACAATCTTAAATCAAAAATTAACAAGCAATACCATCACCCATTCCTCTTCTTGTTCTTGATTGACGGTTGCAAAGGGAAAAGAAAGGGGACCCCCTTTACATTTGTATATCCAACGTATACTACACCCCATTGCCTGTATGAGCATGAATCAAAAGAACCACACTCCAACCTTATTATAAATAACACTCATTTGGAAAACAATTCATACTCCTAACACAATCACAAGGAAATCGGTTTTGATCTTCCTTTGGTGCTACTTGTTAATCACGATTGTTACATACAACACCAAGTCAAGTTTCAAGCTCCAAGTTCGTCATCTTTATTCATTCCTTCTTCCCTGCTTGCCGCTAGTGAGACCCTCCTACTTATTTATATTGCTACTCTTGTTTTATATTTCTTTGCCTACAAGTTGTTATGTATCAACTTTCACCAACTAAATTCATTTTCAAGTTGTTGGTAATTTGATAAACTTATGACAAATTATGGATATATATTATTAGTAGTTGTAAAGTTAGCATTATTTGGGTCTAGTTATGAAGTTTGAAATATATAAATTTTAGATATTAATTTTTTGTAAATGTAACTATTTAAAATATCCGAGACTAGATTCTAAAATATATAACTTTATAAAATATATATATATGTATATACTTTGGACGTAAAACGAAAACCAACATTTTATTTTAAGGTCATATTTCTAAAGGATAATTATCATAGAAAATAATGAAAATATTATTATTACTTAAAAATGCGTTGTATTTCGAAAACATTATTTTGAATAAATATATAATATATTTATTTACCGATTGAGTTACGACTCGGACCGAGTAAAACAATATTTTGAAACCCAAACTCTAAGTTGTCATCAAATTACTTATAGACATATACATGATTGAATTTATAATTTATATTTATTTTATGTAAATATATATTTTCGGGTAATAAATACATATCACCAACGGGTCGTCGAGTCAAAACATTTTAAACCAAAACTTACACACATAACGTAACGAGTTGGGTGAAACTGTTACATGATCAACTTGCATGTAGAATCATTACTTAGACTTTAAGGTGTCTTATATATTCTAGGGCACGCATAGGTCGGTTTACTCTCGGACTTTTGCTACTTGCACGTTTCCAGTACTCACGCTTCAGGTGAGTTTCACGGCCCCTTTTTACATATTTTCCTTTTGGGGGAGATTACACGCATACTTACATTTTCGTTGGACACAATTACCTTTATATGATTTCACATATTACATAAGTGGTTTACTTACCGTACTAAGTCCCCTCACAACTGGACCGTTAGTTCTTTCACAAAGCGTGGTAATTATGGATAATACTATCGGGTTTGACAACCCCCACCCGAGTTAGTCGCGCTAACTTTGATTGTAGGTCAAAACGGGTGCATCATTAGCCTAAACACCCCCATGTATTCGGTAGGCATGGGTAGGGGCATGGGATTACAGTTACATTTACAGTTACAGTCTAGCTTCGGTTTCGGTGTGCTTATGGTAATATTGTAGCATTGTCTGTACAAAAATCAAATCATAGAAAGTCTGTGGTCCATTACAACGATTTACTTTTACAATTAAAACCTGTGAACTCACCAACATTATTTGTTGACCCGTTTTACGCATGTATTCTTAGGTAATTGATATTGCTTGGAGGTTAGCTGCATACTTGCATGGAGTCGCATTGCCACTTAGGGACACACTTACTTTTGGACATTTAGCATTACCAAATGTCGTATTTTGAAACTATTATTACTTTCACATTTGCTTCCGCACTAAAAATTGTAAAACAATTATGTATTTTGAAATGATTTACTACGTATGATTTTCAAACCACTTAGTGGTCGTTCGATGTAATCGGTGACGATGATTTCCATGACCGTCATGCCCCGCGATAGCTACCGCCGTGGTTGGGGGTGTGACAAAATTACACGTAGGATTATGAGACGGATAATCGGGTATACGATAGTGTATGTTAAAGATATATTTAAAGATAAATGCAAATTTAAACGGTTTAATTTCATAAATTTATTTATAAATTGGCCTCTTTTTTTAACTTCTTTACAGGAGAGTTGAGTTACAAGTTTCTTGCACTTAGGGACTAATCACCATTTCCACCGACGAGAAAGTGATTCATCTAGCCATGTCAGGTAAGCTTCTGCACATGGTGTAGATTTTCCTGAAACTTGCTAGTGATGGTGGAGAGAAACCCACTTTCTGCGGTTCACATACACAACTTTCACGTTTCCCACACACGTTTTCCTTGCCATTGGGTGGGACGACGACTAGCAAAAACTCGTCTTTGGAGAATGTGATTTTATATTTGTCTTTTACCCACCCAGAAACTCGTCGATAGGTATAGAAATAAACAAGATTCTCGCCATCCCCATGGCAAGAAAAAAAACCCTTGTCATTTCAATGTAGAATGTTGTCTTCTTCCCACTATTTTCTCACCATTGGGTAGGGAGATAAAGCACATTCTCACCATTGAGTTGGCAAGCAACAATACCTTGTCATTTCAAGGCAAAAATCTTTGGGAAAATTAAAGGTGATACTGTCGTTTCATACTTGTTGAGTTTCAAACTACCACATTTATTATTATTATTATTATTATTATTATCTAAATAAACTACATAATTTTGCTTCATATACATTACCCTGAGAGCTCGTTAATTTTTAATAGTTTTTTCTTATCATAAATATATACAATAAATATAGTCAAGAGTAAAAATTTTTTAAATGTTTATGTAATTTTAAATGTTTTGGCAATAATTTTTATAATACATAACTTTTTTGCTTTATTTTTATACATATTTATAAATAATATTTAATTTAAAATAACAAATATTCCAAGGTCACACAACATGTGTTTGTATAACTCAAATTTTCACAATTTGTTCCTTATGGTACTGATAACATACAACAAAATACAACACACAGCAGTGTTATAGAGAGACTAATAAGTTATTACTCAATAAGGACCAGCTACATATGGTCATATTAGGTGGTGTCAATGGCGAACAATTAAATCAAATGGAAATGAAGAATGTATCAATTTTTTTACCAACAAAAAAGGCATATTTCCGTCTCGAAAATTTGTAGTTTTCTTGTGTAGCTAACCAAATTAAAACAACATAAATCAACTCCTTCAATTGAGCCTCGTTTTAACGTAGAGGTGAGTAAAAAATCGAAATAACCGAAACCGAATTAACCAAAAAAACCGACCCAAACTAAAACCGACGGTTTTAGTTTTGTATTTTTTGAAAACCGAAAATTACGGTTTGGTTTCACATTCACGTTGCATAATATATATTATATTATGTTGTTTGCTTGTATGTTAACAAGTGCATACATATTTGTGTTACACGTATTTGCATTAATAGTAAGTTATTATTTATATTTATTGAGTTTATAGATTATAAAGTTTATTTTTTATAATTTTTGTAGTCCAAAATATTTAGGTCTAAATTTGTGATAATCATTAATTAATTAAAAAAAAATTAGGCCCAAAATTTCAAACCTAAATTCATTATTTTGAGCTAATTTTCTTTTGCCCTCAAAAAACTCAAACTTAATTGGTTTTAAAACCGAAACTGAACGGTTTTAAAAAACCCAAAACCAAACTTTCGATTGAGCCTCGTTTTAACGTAGAGGTGAGTAAAAAATCGAAATAACCGAACCGAAACCGAATTAACCAAAAAAACCGACCCAAACTAAAACCGACGGTTTTGGTTTTGTATTTTTTGAAAACCGAAAATTACGGTTTGGTTTCAGTTTTGTATCTTTTGAAAACCGAAAAAACTAAACCGAACCGAACTTAAACATACACTTTAATTATATATATTGTGTACATTCACGTTGCATAATATATATTATATTATGTTGTTTGCTTGTATGTTAACAAGTGCATACATATTTGTGTTACACGTATTTGCATTAATAGTAAGTTATTATTTATATTTATTGAGTTTATAGATTATAAAGTTTATTTTTTATAATTTTTGTAGTCCAAAATATTTAGGTCTAAATTTGTGATAATCATTAATTAATTAAAAAAAAATTAGGCCCAAAATTTCAAACCTAAATTCATTATTTTGAGCTAATTTTCTTTTGCCCTCAAAAAACTCAAACTTAATTGGTTTTAAAACCGAAACTGAACGGTTTTAAAAAACCCAAAACCAAACTTTCGGTTTTGGTTTGGTTTTACTTCAAAACCGACTCATGCATACCCCTATTTTAACGATAAGTAGGTAACTTCAAAAAAATGTGTGCTTAAAATTGAAATTCTTATCTTAGGTATAAAAATAAGTAGAGGGATTAGATTATAAGTTGAATAGTATTGGGTGTCTTTCGTTAGTTATTAACCTGTCTATGAATTGAATTGGGTTGTACCCTCCTCTCAAACGTTCTTCTCTTTATCGATCTTTAGCTTGATTACTAATTTGTTCCATAACATTCTATATTCATTTTTGGTGGTTATTTTATTGTCTTAAGTCGGGGGCATCGTTGAGTTTTCAAAAGAAAGAAAAACACCACAGATCTTAGTTTTCCAATAACAGGTTCTCGTTAGGAAAAAAAAACTTCTAAAATCATGGCATTTTAAAAAAAACTTTTCTAAAGTTTCAACACTTTTTTATAACAACTGAATCTATTAAAGCAATTAAAATGTGAAGGAACTAAATTTGGAATCTCATAAATAGTTTATAAATTTGTTAAAGATATCAGTAACAAGTTCTAGCAACACAGCCCCTGATAACAAAACTTAAGCTCTTTAGCACACAGAAGCTGGTTGCACAATATATCAGTAATGCAAGTTTTATACAACATAAACCATACCAACTTCCAACAAAGATGCCGGAGGCACCTTCAACACGACATCCGGTCCCCGGCAATTCCGCCTGAGAAAATTATACACAATGTTAATCGCTAACCTCTTAAAAACCGATGATCCCTGCTTCGATTTCACGTGCGAGTGACCAAGTATGAATGCGGTTCCACTTTGTTGAGCATCCAATAAATCTTGAAGTTCTTCTCTCATTTGTATGTGTTTTGGTTCATCCGAATCATTATGATCATCAACAGCAAATGTCACCCGTCTTGTTCTGTTTCGCGGGTCCATCTCGACTATGTCTGATATGCTCTCGGCGGTTTGAAACCCGACAGATACGCTAAACTGTTGCATATTTTCATCTGGGTCAAAAATCTGCCCAATTACTGCACGCCTATACTCTCCTGATGATCTAGTTGATTGAAACCCGTCTTCTTCGTTACCTGCATGGGACCCACGTAAAATTCGAATGCTAAACACCACTAAAAACCAACGTTTTCAGAACTGGACCGAACATCGAACCGGTCACCTTATCGGTCCACCCGTCAGACCGGATGACATAAATATTATAAAATTTAAAATTTTATGTCTATATATATAACAAAATATGAAAATAAAATATTCAAATACATAAAATATGAAGCCTGTAGTAATCACTAAATGAGATTTAGAAAGAAAAAAGTAAAAATCTGGTCTAGTCCGGTTCACCGGTTCAAATAAAAAACTTGACCGGTTAGGCACCCGGTTCCCAGGCCGACCGCCGGTCTGGTCCGGTTATGAAAACATTGCTAAAAACAACTTATGTACAAAAGTTACCTGAATCACTAGTTGGGTCAGGGCGGGACCAGTCATAACAGATAAAATCAGCGATCCGGTTAACGAGCTCAGATTCAAAGGAATCCACATCCTGGTGAACATCACGATACCCGTAACGGATAATGCATCTGTACGACCTGAAACTAGGGGGTCCCACACGACCCATAAGGTACCTCTCGGCTGGAGGGACAAATGGAACGGGTACAGATTTCACACACACAAACACCAAGACACGGTGAAACGCAGGCAGATTGGTCACGAACCGTGAGAAGTTAGCCGGGATTCCCGAGGTAAGATCTGTGAACACGAGCCCGATCCCTGGAACCCTTGAGATACCCAAACTTGGGCCCAATGCTAGTAACCATTCTAATGAGACCTTGTTTTGAAGGTCGTATTCGTACTTTTTGGTGGTGGCGTAGTGCCAAAGGAACATTATGGTTACTAGAATGAGTGCTAAGAGAATCGGGAGCCACGCACCTTCACGAAACTTGACTAAAGAAGCTGAGAAATAGAGTAGTTCTATGGACCCGAAGAACAGTAGGAAGCAAAGGGCTAGAATAGGTGGTTTATGCCAACAAAGAATAATTACCAATGATGTTAGGCAAGTTGTAACCAGCATTACAGCCATAACGGCTAGTCCTGCAAAAAGTCAAACATAAAGATTGAAAATTTTGATACACAATACTGCGGGTCGATTCGGGTTATAATTTTATATCTAACAGATCTTTATCACAAAGTTAGCTAAAAAGGAAGAGGGTCAATGGGTCGAAATTTGCAGTAGTATATTAAATGCATAACCACTCTAAAAGCATCTTTTTTCAAAATTAGATTATTGCTAAAATATTAAAGATTTTGTAATCATATTTAAATTTTAAATCACTAATAATTTGACCTGTTACCCAACCAGCCTGATAGACTGCTACTTAACTAGCACTCAAACAATTTTACAAAACTGTATGGTTAAACATTCGATTTCATTGTAACATCATACTTGTGGGATCATGCCTTCTTATATCAGGAGGAAAATTATACCTTTTGACTTTTGAGGTCAAACAGATTATTTTTTTAATCCAAATTTCATACACATATTTTACACGAAATTAAAATCCAGATCACTCTACGACACTATTCAAGAAGGTGAATATTATAAGCAATATGTCTCTCAAAAACTTAACAAGTTGCTTAAATTCTGAATTTTTAAAGTTTATTTCGTTTGACTCATAACTAGTAAGAACAAAGTTGAAGCACCAACCTGATGCATTTCCCATGTGTTTGATGTCCCTGAATCCAACGGTCACAGCAATACATAGGATCATGAGAATCCAGTTGATCTCGGGGATGTAAATCTGGCCATGTTTCTTGTCTGATGTATGAACAACCTTAACCCTCGGAAAACAACTAAGTGATTGACTCTGGTTAATGATTGAGAATGTTCCACTGATGATCGCTTGACTCCCGACAACAGAAGCAAGAATGGCTATTACAAGAACCGGCCACCTTACACTTGCTGCACATCGCGTTATTAACTAGCTATTATCGCGAGCATTTCCTTTTCAAAAAAGATTCTAAGTTAAAAAGAATACCTGGCACTGAGACATAATAACTAATGTCATCAGCCATCTGGTGATTTTTAGACAAATAAGCTGCCTGTCCCATGTATCCTAGTAATAGTGCAGGATATACCAGGAAGCTGAAAGCAATCTGCAAAAGAAGTTATTACACAAATAAATTCACAGGTCAACATAAAATAAATGATAGAGGTGGCGGTCAAAACGGGTTCGGGTCAAAAAGGGTGATTTTTAGACTGGGTCGGGCCGTCATACAAACACACTTATTGACCAATTTTAGAACTTTTTATAGATAATTAATGCTTTAAAAATAGGGGCGTGAATTTTTGACACGAAAGTTGCAAGTTAGGGTTTAGTCTAAACAAGTGCGGGTCAGTTTCAGGTCGAACCCGCAAACACGGTTAGCTAAAATGTGTTTTATGTAATAACTTAAACTATTTTAGTCATGTTTGAGTCAACCTGGTGGGTGGACCCGTTTAACCCATCTATTTATTTTTTATTTTTTTTAAATGTGTTTTATGTAATAACTTAAACTATTCGGGTAACTTTATGCCAAAATTTATTAGTTTAAAAATAAATTTGCAGTGTTTAAACATAATTGCTTCAGAAAATATAAAATAAACATGTAAATTTAGAATTTTAAATAATTAATAAGCAAGAGAAATGAAATAACTTTTTTTTTCCAGGTTAAACGGGTCGTGTTCATCAGTTCATGTCAACAAGTGAATACACGTGTCGTGTTCATGTCAACAAGTGAATACACATGTTGTGTTCGGGTTCATGGGTCTGACACGATTTTCGGGTTTGGGTTCATGTAAAATTTCTGGGCTCGTGTTGGGTTCGACCCACCAACCCATGAACACGACCCGTTTAGCAGCCCTATTTAAATATGCCACATAAGATAATATTGATGAACACAAAAGGTACCTGAATTGCAGCATATGAGAAATGACCAAGATCAGCAAACATTGCTTCAGAACCTGTAAGTACAAATGATCAGTTAAGTTCAAACATTGTATTTGAATTTTGAAATTTTCTGATCCAAGATTCGTTGCTTCTAGGATTCAAATATCACAAGGATTTTATTTTGCATTTTGATCATTTTCTCTCTAGATGTAGTATGTTTTAGCAAGAGTAACTTAGTCATCAAGAATTTATCAGCATTTGAAACTTTTAATTAGATTTGAATATTTAATCTTTCTGACATCAAAAGTCAAACAGTGTCTAATTTATGAAGGTTTTACCTGTAATGCACAACAAAATGCCTCCCAAAGACATCCACCCTCGTTTTTTTGTTTTCTTCAAAAACTTATACATGTAATACGGAGAAAGAGCCTTGTAAACATGTGGGTTCCAAAAGAATATATTATATAATCCGAGTCCACTGATGCATAGCAGCCATAACAGCACAATCGGAGCAAAAAGGAAACCAACTCGATGTGTGCCATAATGTTGTAGTGCAAATAAGCACACTAATATGAAGCAGGTAATCGGGATCACAGCATCTGTAAATAAAAACAGTTAGAATATGCAGTTACTCACTTAATGGTGTGATTATTTTTCAAACATAATCAGCTTTCAGTGTCTGGATAAACAGATTCTGCTTCTGATTAAATGTAATCTAAAATGACCTATTTACCCCTTAATCCTGTTTAACAAGTTGACTCTTTTTTCTCACAGTAATGTCCTTTTTGGTCATTTTGACTTATTTAATCTATTAAATCCTTAAATAATCAGACTTGCCAAACACTCACTCACATTCATGATGTTCTTTGGACATTGATAACTCAAGCCCGGAGACCGCAGAAAAAACTGCAAATTTGAGGAACAAAACATGTTAATAATGCAAAAACTAAAGGGATTTCAAAAGTTTTAAAAATATTATATTTTTACCAGATATAACTGGTGTAAGTACTCCATCTCCAATTACCATGCAAGTGCCAAGAAGAACCAAGATTAGTAAAGCTGTATGCAAAGTTTTGTGCTTTTCAAGCAAGACTTTCAATTTTGACCCGTTTTCCCTTTCTGGAGGTTGCTGCAGTTTATATGTGGAGAGCGATTCGTCAGCAATTTGTCTGTTGGGTAGCAGGCTTACTTTAGCATGCCGGCATATTGAGGAATAAAGGGCAAAAGTTCCACCTATACATTCATCAATAACAGGTTTCAATTTGGATTACTGAAAACTAGAAGTGGCGATTTCGACCCATTCATAAGGGTTATGTTTTATCTCTAACACATCAAACTAAAAAAAAACACATAAAACAAAACAGCCAATGGGGAAAAATCACCCAAACAATAACCTTAATGCATTAAACCTCCTAATTATTTTATCAAAATAAACTAGATTATTATTGAAATAACATATTTTGTAACCATGTTTCACACACTAGATATATTAAAAATCTAAAAAAGATCAAGACAAAAAGTGTCATGATCCTAGAAAACAGCCAATTACTTCCAAAATTACTTTTTCCAGATTTTACTTATAGTACATGAGCCCAAATAGTGTTACTCCTTGATAATTTGAAATGCTAATTACCTTAATAAACACAACTTGCTTACCTTCACCATTATCGTCGGCTCGAAGAACGATAAACACGTATTTGAACAAAGGGACAAGAGTTAAAGTCCAAAAAACAAATGAAAGCACCCCAAAAATTTCTTCATTTGTTTCTGAGTGATGAATGTCTTCTGCAAATGTGCTTTTGTAAACATAAATTGGGGAAATGCTGAGGTCTCCATAGACTACACCAAGACTCTGATAAGCCACCACCAATTTTGTCCTCCAAGAATCCTTCTAAATGCAATTCAACAAACAGATAAGCATTTTCTTTATAATTTTCTTTCAGGTATTTAAAGTAAAAAACCATAAAAAATTGGTTATACTGCAAAAATGAAAAGAAAAAAAAAGAGTTCAACTTGACTTTTTTTATTGCTAACTAATCAATGGTTATGTGAAGCAAAAATGAAAAAAATGAACCACTTTCTTTTCGAAAACCTATCATTCTTTCATTCATTTTTGCAATTTTGCAGAAGTTTAATAACAACCACAATCAAATTTTTGAAATTTGAAAATCAAGTAATTCCAAAACTTAGTGGGCAGACCTTAGAATTTCCCCAACATTTTTTGTCCCCAAGATCCATGCTTCTCAGAATTGCTGACGACGAATCAAGTTAAACACAAATCTGAGCTGAAACAAAACATATATAAATTTGCATTTTCCTTTAGAGATAATCACTCAAACAAAAAAGATTACAACACTAATATAGAAACATCAAGTGACCCACTTCATATTTAAAACTTTAAACTGATATACCCTTATCTTGGTCTCTAGAAAGATGGAAAGAGCTTGATGACCCAAAATTTCTATAAATTTATCAACTAAAAAGTGATAAACCAAAAGGGATCCAAGGATGATGCAAAACTGAATCAAAAAGATTGTCTTTTTGGGAAGTAACTTAAAAAAATCACAATTTCTATCAAGATGACAAGATGATACTTTCTTGAAATAAAATAAGTCTCAATGACGCCACTAAATCAACTATTCCCATGACCATGAATCAATATCAAGAATTAAATATTCATATTTGACACAAGTGGTGATTAAAGTTTAATAATTCAAGATTTTAAAAGCTCACTTCACCCAAAGTAGTAAGAAAACAAGAGAATGTTTGGGAGATGACAAGAAGAAACAAGCAAACCAAAATCACATGACTCTAACAGAAATTGCATTATCATGTCCAGAATTCAATGCAGCTTTCAAGGGCAAATTTGGCCTCTCTCTCTCTCTCTCTCTCTCTCACACACACACACACACAAAACACATAGTACATTTTCACGTGGGTTGGTTAGAGAATTTAAAATTCCCAACAATGTGACAGATTACCAAATAATAGTTAAATAGAGTGTATAGAGTTAAGCATGAATCTATATCCAAAGCCAAAATAGACCTATCCTTCCAATGTTGAAAAGAAGCCCACCCAACTAATATAAAGTTTGTTTTACCATATCCATGAAATAAGTCAAATATAATATTTATTGGAATCTTGGATCTTTGAGATGAAGCATTTGGGAGCAAACTTGTCCATTTTCTTATTTGGTTTTTGATGCAAAATATGAAAGAAAAATCTAAATTCTTTGCATCATTGAATTTTATTTTTTGTTACAAACTACCAATTTTCATCTTTAAATTTCAACAAGAATAATAGAAATTACAATTAGGGGTGTATTCTGTTTGGTTCGGCCGGTTTTGATAAAATTTTGGCCAAATAGCCAACTATGGTTACAAAATGCAAACCAAACAGGCCGGGTTGCTTGGATCTACATGACAGGCCACAAAGCCTGGTTTGGTGGTTTGACCGTTTTTATTAAAAAAAAATGTTAGTATGCATCAAATTTTTAAATATGATAAAAATGGTTATTGATAGTTAAAAGCCAAGGTGCAAAAGGATCACCTATCACCTGAAACAAAAAATGCGTGATGATAAAAAATATATATTACAAAAATAATAATTTAATAATATTCTATAGATATAATAAAAATCCATTTATTACTTTCATGTAGGAAAAATAATAATTAATCTCTTTCTTAAAAGTATACAAATATCTATAACAAACTAAAATAATAAAACTAAAGAATAATTCCAAAATAACTAATTGGCTACTATAACACATATGCATATATTCCAACATGAAAAATCTACAAACCGTGGGTTCTAGTCCGATCAGTGGAAAAGTGGTGTAGATTTAGGAGTAAATTTAAAGTGTGTGTGAGTTTACCGTTAAAAAAAATAATGAAAAATCTATACGTAATAAGTAAATATGTGTCAAATTCTACGAGCCTAAAATTATTTTTCTCGCTTAATTTTTCTCCGTTGCTAATTATTTAATATTTCCTTTATAATTTCTAAATCTTCGTTACTAACTATTTAATATTTCACCAAAGAGATTATGGTGTAGTGGTTGAGGTAAGGCCCGAAGTCCCAAGGGACCCGGGTTCGATCCCTGCCACCACCATTAATTTCCGCCGCATCGCAAATGAGGCCTAGCTCTTAAGCTGATGCACCAGGGTTTTACCCACGCGGATCCAGGGTTCAAGTCTCGGCTCTCCCTTAAGACGGGAAGGGGCCGTATTGGGTGGGGTTTTTCCTTGAAAGCTCTCTAACTCTGACGCCAAGTGGGCCCGGTTAAGATAACATACTGGCCGGAGTTGGACAAGACTCTCCCATGTGGTGACGGAGGTGCGACGTCACAACATTCAATGTTCGTCTTTCAAAAAAAACTATTTAATATTTTATTTATTTGACCCGTGTAAAATACGGGTTTCTAACCTTATAAAAAAAATATATAATAAAGATAAAGTTAGGGTTCGGTTAACATTAACCAAACCGTTAAACCCGATTTTCAAACATATAAATCTCAAACCGGCCCGTTCTAGACCCTACTTGATACTTAAAAAATGTTAATGCCGGCAGGTATTTGTGGTTGCAAATTGTTTATAGTGTCACATTCTACATATCTCCAACAACGTCTGTTCGGAAAGCAAAAGGTCAATACCTCATTAATAATCAGTTTGAGTGGAATTAACACAACTCCACATAAAATGAGTGCTAGCCTTTTCACATTTCCATATAAAATTCTTTAAAAAAAAACAATTCAGGTTGTAACAATTTGCATCAGAAATTGAAATGAATTTGAAAATTAGGTCAAGCAAACACACAGAACTTATGAATCGATACTAGACTGATCTGTTCAGCGAGTGTTGGATAAGAACACGGAGAGATTAGAACTTACGGAATTCAAGGTAGCAGGCGGAATGGGCGATTTTCCGCCGTTAATGGAGTATTGTGGTTCTTAAATTCGGTCGTTAAAAGGAGAAACGGATGCGTGTTGGTCTTGATAAGTCAATCCTTCTATCCTGATTCTTATAGTGAAGAGTGATGGATGTAGAATTAGGGTTGAACATTCCACCATTGCAGTGTGAAAGTGTGTGATAAAGTGAGGTAAACATAACGTTAATTTAACTAAAATCACTATATTTTCTTTTACTTTTTAATTAAATAATATCTTTTTATACATTTATCACTAAGTTAAAATTTCATGTATTACACGGGTTAAATAAATAAAATATTATATATTTAGTAATAAAATTACATTTTCTCTCTCATTCACTCACAACCACTTTCTCAAATGTTATTTTCAGCTTCTTAATGGGATGACCATTGTTCAAGTGGCTTGTCTTTTAATCTTTATTGTAATTATTATTGTTCAGAATCACTAAGTTGTGTAGTGCCTTCACACCCGCAATTTTTAATCCTTAAAGTAGTCATTTAACTAAAATATAAATACTTATTTAAAATAAAGACAACAAAATACAAATGTATTTAATTAAAAAAAACATATTAAAAAAATCAATCGTCACTTGGACGATTCCTCCAAATATGCTCCGCCAAATCACCGTGTAGGCTTACATGTGTTTCTCTGTTGAATATTCCGTTGCGAATTGCGTTTTCTCTTCGGAGCTTAGTTGTGATGTTGGCGTTTGCTAGTTATCATCATAGTTTTGGAAAATGGTTAGCCTTTGTCTTCCAATATCATGTTATGTAATATTATGCAAGTGTACTTAACATTCCTTATTTTATCTTTGGACCAAATTCGACACAGATTGCTAATCATAGCTCGTTTTTCTTTAGAACTCCAAATATTCGATATTCTTCTGTGGTGATTCTTGTGTTTTTTAAGTTCTCTTTTCTCACCAATTAAGCTAGTATATGCTTTGACAAACGTGGCGTACTCCGGATATATACCATCGGCAAGATAATACTCGTGGTCGTACTCGACATCATTGACAATGAATGAAGAACCAGGTGCAACTCCGTCTATGATGTCATCGAATATAGGCGATTGATCCAAAACACTGATATCGTTGTTTGCTCCCTCAACACCAAATAATGCATGCCAAATCCAAAGATCATATGACGCAACAACTTCAAGCATTATGGTCGGATGTGGATGGTCCATTGGCTGGTGTTGACCTCGCCAAGCTGTCAGACAATTTGCCAATTTCCAATGTGTGTAATCGATACTACCAAGCATCCCGGGAAAGCCATGTACGACTTCATGCACCTCATTTAGTTGTTAAATGTCACTAAAAGTCGGTCTCCTTAGATATCTCTTACCGTAGAGATTAATCACACCTGAAAACTTATAATAAGTAAATAATAGTAATAATAATAACAGGGGGCGGGGAGGGCGACTGTTCGGGGCCCGGTCTCCTAAGGGCCCGTAGTTTTAAAAAAAATTTACTTGAGTTTGACCCTCTAGATTGTCTCCACCAGTTACATATTTCATGTTTTAGAATATTACAAAAACTTGAGTTAGATGAGTTGATTTTAAATTATTTATTAATGCTCTTCCACTCAAGGAGGTTGGAGGTTCGATTCCTGCAACCCTCCTTTTTATTTTTCTTCTTTTTAAAATAGATCATTGTTCCCCCTAACTTTATAAATTGCTAATTTGACACTTCTCCCCCACTTTGGTAAAATGGCAAAACTCACCCCTAGCTTTATAAATTGTTAATTTTACCACCTCAAGTTTAACGAATTTATCGTTTCAATGTTAACTCCTATTCACGCCACAATTTATCTATTTTTCAAACTCCATGACCGAGTCGTGGCAACTTCATACGTTTCTTTTATGTACTATTAACCCACTTAGAAATTAAAAAATGTCCACTACTTGTATTATCCATTTATCTTTTTAACCCACTTAGAAATTAAAAAAGTCCACTAGATTTTCAAACTTATTAAAAAATAACAAAATAATCGTTATTCGTTTGTTATAGTTTTTTATTATATCATTATGAATTTTTATTATGGGGCCCGTTTTTTTTAATGTCTAGGGCCCAAAACATTTTGAGGAATCTCAGGACCGGCCCTTAATAATAATATTAATATTAATAAGTATTAATACCTTCATAAAACATATGATGGGTATCTCGTACGGTTTTTTCGGACATCTTCATATATTCATCCCATGAATCGTGCGAACTATTATACACTAGTTGTCGAATTACACACGTGCATTTTTGTAAAGCATTAAATCCAAGTTTACGTCTCACGTCTTCCTTTTATTAGAAATATTCATACTCTCTTTCTAAATCACCACATATCAGTAAGAAAAATTATCATCTCATAGGAAAACGGATTCGAAACTTCTTTTCATCATATATGAGATTCTTAGAAAAGTAATCACATACTAAACGTTTATTAGCAGCTTATGTAATGCCCTAAACCTTTATGTAATAGTTATACACGAGAAAATATGAAACTTATATTTCACATATTGTCAAACGAGTAAGTAATGATTAAAATGACGATTAGAAAAAATGAGGTATTTAGACAAGCTCTGGCTATTATAGGAGACCGTTTAATAATAATAATACATTTTATTTAACCTTTCTCCGTTTTTAATGAAACTTATGTCAAAACGCAGAGAAAAATAAGCTTATCCCAACGACATATTCGTCGTTTTATAAAACGCTTTATAAAAGTTATAAGAGAAAAACGATATAAGTGGCTGAATTAATTAGTATGATATAATAATAATAAATTTTAACAAACAATGTACATATCTGTGTATGGTGTGCGTCAGTTTGACGTCCTCAAACTCACCATCCCACATCGATAGGTTAAGAGAAAGCAAAGAGTATACCCCAACTATAAATTGAACTATGAGTAGTCGATTAAGACACAATGCTCTAGTATAAAAGAGAATTTTTAGTTCTTAATACCTCTTTGGGTATTGTTAATAGTTATTTTTGAGCACGAGTAGGGAGACTTTACATCAAATTGCTGTAGATAGTTTTCAGGTACATTCTTGTTTAAGTTTATGCCTAGTTAATTTAAGTTTATATTTAGTTAATTATTATTATTAGCATTAGTATTATTATTTTCTGGCATTAGGGTTATTGTTAGGGGTGGGTATTGGGTAACCTAGCCTTATCTAGGCATGGGCTTGATCACCCATGCTTAAACAAGGCAGCGTTAGCCAATATTAACCATAATAATAACTAGTTAGTTGTACCATTACCTAACCTATAATTACTTAAACTGTATCAGGACCCAAGGATATTATCTGATTATGCTAGCAACTGTTAAACAAGTGAGTTATCATGTTTGTTTCTAAAAAGTGATAGTATACTCGTCCTGTCTAAATTGGTAATAATGAGAATGCTGCAATATGCGAATATCAGTGGGAGTATAAAGGATCCTTGTATGCTTAATAAATATGTTACGAAAAGCTGAAATAGGGCCGGGGGTCCGGTATGGAGTAACCATGTGCTCAGTAACAGATTTCATACCTACATGATGGCTTTGGGGGCATTACTTGGGGTCAGTATGTCCGTTGTACAGTGGTTATGGGATAGCCAGTACGATAGTCATAACCCATATTGTGTATGCATAATTGTCAATGTATGTTTTTGTAAATTGTTTAGCATGAGCTCACCAGCATTTAGCTGACGTCGTTTTGAGTATACTTATCACAGGTGAACAATGAGGACAATCATAAGAACTGATTAATGAATGTGAAGCTTAGAAGACCAAGAAGTGTTTAGGTGTTTAATAATGTAAAATAAATAAATGAGTTGTACTTGGAATATTATAAGTTGTAATGAAATGTTCAGTTTGCTTCCGCTGTTAAGATTGTATCAATTGTGCATGACCACCTGAATTACGGGCGGGGTGTTACAGCTTCCATATCCTTTGAACTCGTCGTGTTACCCCTCATGAACTCTCGACTTCTTTGACCAGTTCGTACGCGTAAGCGCTTCAATTATCACATCATCTTCTTCTGATGAACCCGGCGACTAAGATGACCATTCCTTTTTTAATTGGTTAAGAGTAAATAAATTTCTATTGGTTGAGAGAATATAATTTTATTGGTTAAGAGAATTGAGAGTAGTGTGTTATTGGTTGAGAAAATACAATATATATTTATAGATTAAATTAAAAATTAATTTTTTTTTATGTTTGTAGTCGTTAACCAGCATATAGTTTGACCAAGATTAGCCCCAAAGCGTGTGAATGCCTCCAATCACATTTGGGGGGGGGGTGGGTGTTCCATGTCCATGAAAGGCCAAGTGGATCACGCCCTCTCTCCCCTCTTTCACGCTACCACTACTCATCACCTTACAAAACCCTTTTATTTTTGTTTACTTTCACTGTTCTCTTCTCTGCATAGTTTTATGAACGTATTATATTTACAAATATATCATTATTTTCAATGTTACTTATTAGGAGTTAATTCTATGTGTTTTGGCTAAATTACGGATTTAATCTCTAACTTTGAAAAATTACGGATTTAATCATGAGAATTTTTATCTTGTTTCACTGACGGCCACTAAAGTGGATGGATGTTAACTTTTTCAATTAAGTAGGTATGAAAATACTAAAATACCCTTAACAATAAATATATAAAAACAAGAATAATATATGAAATATTTATATATTAAATTAAACGTGTGTCCTACTTCAATTCATCTTTACAGACTTTATCTTCCACCTCTACACCACATTTTTCCTACCACCTCCTTCGATGGCCCTTAAATTTCAGCATCTATTTTTCCACTCAAACACGACACCACCTTCATTCGTCTTATTGGGTTTAGGGAAATGGGGAGGCCTTTCTTGGGCCCTCTACCACCACATTGTTGACCAAACTCGTTGTTTCGATCTCTATCCACAACATCATCTCTGTCACACCCCCAAATTTCACTAACAGAGTTTTACCGTTTGGCGTGTGACAAACCAGGATCTCAGACATCAGTTACATCAAACGACACTATATGGAACTTAAAATGTCATAACATAAAAGTTCAGAGTTAATGCGGAAGCGTTTAAACCAGAAAGTAAATGCGCAAAACAACGCGCCAAAGTTTAGTTTAATAAAAGTAAGTGAATTGTTTTAACGGTTTGCATATGAGTGAAATGATAGTAGGACTCCATGCATGTCCTAGTTGTGCAACTTGTTCCTTAGCGACATGAGAAAACATGTACGAAAAGTGTCAACACAAGGTCGGTGAGTTCACAGGTTTCAATACAAAGTAAAGCGTTTGCAGATTATGTACATTCCAATATGCATATCTATAGGTAGCTAACCTACGTTCCTGTCTTGCTAAAGCGTTCGTAACCGAAGCTGACATGAGTTTGTTTGTTTGCCTCCGGTCAAGTCTATCAACTCTGACTAATGTGATTAGGCTAATATTTCACCCGTTCGACCTCCAACCGAGTTAGCGCGACTAACGCGGGTGGGGCTTGTCAAGCACCAGTAGTACTACTAAACATTACCACGCTAAGATCCATATTAACGGTACGATGTGAATGTGAGGACTTTCAATGATAGTTGAAATACGCTTAGCCCCAACAGTGATATCATATGAAATACCATAATCAAAATAGTTTGCGTCATGTTTTCTCCCAAAACGGGAAAAACATGTAAAATTATGTTTGTTTGCGTACATGTTTCTCCCCCACGGGAAAACAAGTAAAAGTATGATGGTTTGTGTACATGTTTCTCCCCCAACAGGAAAACGAGTAAAAAAGGGCCGTGAAACTCACTTGAGTTGTGTACGAGTAGAAGATAGCACCACACAAGGATGCAAGTAGGAAACACAAGAGTTTGTCTGTGAACTGTTTACGTATGCCCTAAAATTATAAGCATAATAGTTAGGGATACAATAGGGTTTTGTGACGACGACACGAAAGATTTGAATGTCCTAAAATATTCGTAGGATCAACGAGTAGACGAACGTGTCCACGGGAATAGAGATTTCTTAATATAATAAATATTAAGATAAATACGTTTCGTGTCAAACGAATAATAATTTAAAAGTACACGTACCCGTGTGTTTGTACCATTTAAAAGTGGTCTAAGAAAATAATATAATTTAATATATTATTTTAAGTTCGCAGAATTAAATAAATAATCATTCTCGTGGTAAAAATAATAAATATATTATTTTTAATCGAGGGTAAATAACGTGGGCAAATAATATAAATATAATTATATTATTTAAGAATTTGAAACGTTTCATAGAGTTTATAAACGTGACAAAAATAATATAAATATTATTTATAATTGGAGTCACGGGTTGAAAATAATATAAATACATTATCTATTTGTAGTCGAGGTTTGAAAATAATATAATTATATTATTTTAAAAGTGGGAATATAATAATAAAAAAAGTTATAAATTTAAACCCGAGCCCTCGGGTGGTTTTCGGGGTTAAAACACATTAATATATTATTATAATAATATAGGAATTATTTTTGTAATATTAAAATAGTGAAAAAGTACCAAAAAAAAATAAAATGCAGGAGACCGGACTCAAACCCGGGTCTCCTGCGTATGGGTCGTGTGCATTACCAAGTCCGTCCGCTAGGGTATCGCGACAGAAATCGGATTGGAATGCTTTTAATATATGATTCCCCTGTAATTTCTTCCCCTGTCACGACCCGTCCCCAACTCCCCTCCTAAATCATCAAATTTGATCGCGTTAAGCTAAGGGATGAGATAGGTTTTGTTCTATGATGAATTTTGAGTCTGTGGGTGTGATTATTTGCAAAAATCATTAAGTTAAGACTGTTAAATTCATGTTCAAACATTAGAAACCCCAGGTTGTGAACTCAAGATCAAAATGATCGCTTTTGATAAGGTTCTGGATTAGAATCATAGGGCATTCACTTGTTAAAGGTTTGCGAACCTGTTTGTGTAGCTAAATTAGATTGATATTGAGTTTAAGTTTAAAACCCCCAAATTGTTTTGATAACAAACCCTAGATTCTGGATTTAGGTAAATTCGATATTATAAGATCGAATTATCATAGGGCTTTCAAAGAGTAGATCGTTTCAAAGCTATCCATATTAATTAATTGTATTTAGATCGAGTCCAGGGTAGATTTCGATTAAACCCGAATGTTAAGAACCCTAGAATCGGTTCTTGTGTTGAATTGGTGATATAAGCCCAATTAACCATAAGGCTTTCAATCTATGGACATAAACAAAACTAAGGGTGAGACCAATTACCAGAATTGATATCGGATTGTAGGTGCTCGACTAAAACGGACTCCGATAGTGAAGAATTTGATCTCCGGCTACTGTAACTCCTTCTTTGATGGAATTGATGTACGCAGAAGTTTTAGAGTGATTCGTCTAGTGTGTGCAGATGTTCGATTATGGGAATAACGATCGAATTTGATGAATAAGTGATAATGGACGACGGTTATGACATGATTACTCACAGTTGGAGTTTAGTTCGCAGTAATAACGATGATGAATGCTTTAATGGTGTCGTTAAGGGTGTTCAATGTGTTACCGTTACTGATTTGAACTAAAATCAGTTGAAATTCGCGAAATCAAGCTCAAGGTCATACGGTTTGACTTTCAAAAGTCAATGCAAATCAAAATTGAGTTAATTACAGCCTTAGTCCCTCTGATTTCATGCACTTGAGTTTAGAAATTGGCAGAACAAGTCCCTTGGGTTTGAGTTAGGTTAAGAACAGGTTAGTTTGACTATCAAAAGTCAACAGGGACACAAGTATCTAATTTTTTACTTTACCAAGTCAATTAGAATTGAGTTTGGACTAATTAGACAACTAGCCCTTGTAGTTAGGGTATGAAGAAATGACAGAAATAGTCCTTGAACTTTGAGATAGGGTTAGATAGGTTAACTTTAATTGGACTTGATTAACAGAGTTAACTTGAAAAGTACAGATTGTCACAATCTCAGCTCCGCCTCTTACCGTGACTTCTCTCATCTTTAGCACACTGGTTCATCTTTCGGTAGCAATCAATCTCCGTCTTCCAACAACAATAAAATCAAATCGAATGATCAAGTTTGCTTTTTGGTAACTTGGTTCATTTTTAGGTTCTTACTCTACTTTGCCTTTTTCGATTTGGGTTGAAGGATTTCCTTCCCTTCATTTCCTTTTCTTATCAGATTTGAGGGATTTCCCTCCCTCAAATTTTGCAATTTCACTCTCCTTCTTTTTCCCACTATGCCATAAACCCTAATTTCAAAAAAATAAAATCACAAATCATTATTTTTGAATTTCCCATTTGTTTGTTTTCATATATAAACCTTCGAGTTAATCCTTCCAAATTCAAATCAATAGTAGGCATACAAAAGATTGTGATATTGGAGCAGGGATTAAGTAATTTTGCGCACGGTGGTTGTAGTGGTTGTGGTGGTTGTAAAGGGTGTTGTTATGGGTGAGTAGAGTCGGGTGTGGTGATTGAGGTTCGGATGGCCACAAATAAGAGGTTTCACCAAATCACCACCTTCAATTCCTATACGATCGAGCGAGGTTTGATCGACAGTGGATAAATCGACAGAGTATAAAAGGGATGAATAAAAAGAATATTAACAAAAAGATGAACGAAATCGGCTAAATCGAAAAGCCGATAAACCTAGGGTTAGATAAGGATTCAAAATAATTAAATCGACAATGAAAAAAAAAAAGAATGAATCGAAAGAAAAAACACAAAAAATAGACCGTAAAGCACAAAAAAACCTAATCATCCGGATCACGAACATATACTTTGAAAGAATCAAAGTGAAATTGAAATAGTAGATCAAGAGTATAGATTACATACCGATTATGATTTGATTTTGAAGGTTATTGAAGATGAAAAAGAGGCATGGTGCGCAAGAGGAGATTAAGGTTTTTTGTGTTATGCAATGGAGCGGCTAAAAGGTTTCGAACGGGTTAAAAAGTTTTTATAGGGGAATAAAGCGGGTCTGAATTTGACTCGCATGTTGAACTGTATAAACTTATTTTGGATTTGGGGGAAAAAATGGTGAGGTGAAATATGGTGGTGACATGTGACACCCCATTTTACTTGTTTATTATATAAGATTGTTTCAAGGCATGGAGTGTCAGTTTCAGTTGTATATGACAGAGACGCACGTTTTACGTCGCGTTTCTGGAAGAAATATTATGAAGATATGGGAACTAAGTTATTGATTAGCATGACATGTCATTCTTAAACGGATGTTCAAAATGAAAGAACAATATAGACACTCTTGCATTATTGATTTCGGTGGAAGTTGGGATAGTCATCCACCTTTGGTAAAATTCTCGCATAACAATAATTATCACGTAAGTATCGACTGCCCAGGATTTGTATGATTCCAGCTCAAATAATCGCATTAGCTCTTCGATTTTTGACGAATCAATGTTTTTTCATTGAGAGATTGATCGGAGAGGAAAATGAACTGAGAAATTAAAGCTTCCATGGCGGGTCTGAGAATTTAGATGTGGTTCTTCCAACTTGTTGAGTGGGTGAGTGGAGTGAGAAATTAAAGCTTCCATGGAGGATATGAGAAATTAACCATTTGAGTCCCGGAGGGTATTTTGGTCATTTAAGAAAAAAAGTTAATTGTTAAATATAACAACGTTAGCCATCTAGACTCAAATGGAGTAAAAAATGAAAAGTCAGGGTTCAGACCGAGGTTTTGAAACATAAGAGACTCAACTAGTTAAAATGGACAAACGTTAAGGACCAAAATAGTAATTTACTCATAATATAATTATGTTCGAAACCTGTGTATTACACGGTTTGAATAGTTTTTTTATAAAATAGTTAGTAATAAAGATTTATAAAATATTAAATAATTAATAATAAAAGAAATATTAAATAAACATGAATTGTTTTTTAACATAACTATGATACGTGACATAAACAATTACTTATTTATTTAAGCATCGGAAATAGGTTTTTCTTCTTTTTAAGAGGAGATAATGTTAAGTTGGTGCAAAGATGAAGGACTTGTACGGCCAAAGTTAAAACTTGTTTACTTTTCTCCTGGCATTAAAAGTCTTGTCACACCATCGCCGTGTCGCTCAATACGACTAAACTTTCCAAACCCTAATTTAACCCTGCTTCTGCTCTGTTCGGCGGTTACAATCGCGATACTGCGGAGCTCCGTTTTTTTAGTACGTCCCATTCCCGTCGTTTTCCCTTATGATCTTCGTTTTCTTTTCTTGTTGAGGTTTTTTTAGTTTATGTATAATCTGTGGTTGATTTAATTCGGTATATAAATTGTATGTTTGATATGCATATGCGGTACTATAGAGATGTCGAAAGAAGATGCAAATGGCGGAGAAGGGATGCTGAAAGTTAGTGATGTACCTGCTACAGTCGAAGAATTAAATGAAAAAGCTGATAATTTGACCTTGGCGGATTCCTCAGGTTTTCAATTTGTATATTTTGTTTTTATGTGTTAAAAAGATGATGAGATCTTTCGGTTTATTAGAGACATAAAGGACTACTTATTGACCTGAAACTGATATGATCGGAATTAATTTGATCTGGAAATCTGAAGAGAGCTTTAAAGAATAGATTTAGTATGAGATATACAGATTTTTTTGTCTTTAAAGGTGCAGGGGGTTATGTGAAGTATGGATTTATATAACATTGAGTAGTATTTTTGTGTGTTTATGAATGTTTTATCTTGAACAAAATACAAGTTTTATGTATCTAACTTTTGGAATACTGGTAGTATTTTTTGGGTAAATGAGGATACCTCAGAAAACTATTATACCAGCAAGAGAAAATTTACAAGATCAATCAACCGTACCCCAAAACCATGTACCGGTGGTGGGTAGGGGACCTTTTTACTCTTAGATGCCAGATGTCCTAGTTCATACGATGGCGCATCTTAGATGCTAGCTATTTTTATTTGAGCTGAACTGTAATTTTAGAAAAAAGATACAGGATTTGTACCTCATATGAAACAAATCTTATGAAAATGAGAGGTGGTCGGTCTAAAAACCATAAGCTGGTAGTTTCAACTTGGATACCTGTTATATTTTCCCTTCAATTTGTTTTTATTAATTTTTGTTCTATTCAACCAGTCTTATTCTCCTTGTCATTAAAGTTAGTGAAGAAACAAGAAGTTTTTATTTATTTATTTAAAACAGAGTGGCTATGCGGACACACACACACAACAACCACCCTCATATCCAGTAAAATCCTACATATAGCAAAGCTATAGGTACTGTCTGCGGGTCTGGGAGGGTAAGATGTAGGCAATCCATACCTCATTCTCAGAGGATAGAGACACTGCTTCTAAGGAGACTCCCAACTCCTAAAACCCTGCCTGGACATGAATGATATATTAGAATCATTGAGTTCTTCATATAAGATCTAAACAACAAACAACAAAAGCTACCGGTAATAGTAAATGGTGAAAAAGTGGAAATAGTTTAAGTAACATCACAGATGCACTACGCTATATATATATATACATATTTGTGCGGGCCTTACTGTAACTGGTTTATCTGGAAGTATACTGGCCCATATTTTTCCACCGCGACGTGCATTTCGTGTCATTGCTCGTTGACCTGATATATATATATATATATATATATATATATATATATATATATATATGTTAATTACACGGATAGTCCCTGTGGTTTGGCCAAATTACGAATTTAGTACCTAACTTTGAGAAATTACGGGTTTGGTCTTAAGAAACTTTCATTTCATTTCACTGACGGTTTCTGGAGTGGATGGGCTTAAGTTTTTCTAGTTAAGTGGTTGTGAAAAGACCAAAATACCCTTTATATTAAAAAACACAAAAACAAAAACAACATATTAATACCTATGGCCCACTTTTTTAATAATATAATAAAAAACACAATTATTAAAAACCTTAACCCAATGTCTTCCACCCACCGGTTCTTCCACAACCCATGACCACCAACAACCGATAACGTTTCCGACTATCTCCACCAACACAATCACCGACATCTCTTCTTCATTGATAGTGCACCACTTTGTTCTAACTCGCCGACCGACTTTTCCTTTGTCGAGACTCGTGAAGGGCAGACCGTAGCCCTTGTTAGCACATCTGCCGACCGACCTTGCTATCTTGTTCCGACTTGCCTCCGCCGACCGACCTTCCTTTTGTCTACCCCTGATTAGGTCTGAAAAACTAGCAGGAAAAACAAGGTAGTGAAGATGGTTGTTGCCGGAAAAATAGGTTGTTGGTGGTTGTCGTTGCCGACGACTCTTCTTGATAAACCCCTGAACTACAACCACTACCGTCTCTAAAGCCCCACAAACCTCCAACGGTGAAGACAAAAGCAATCGATTTACATTATTAATTAACCACATGCCGTCCTCCATCGTTGCATTCATACCAAGCTCACTTTGGAAGGAATGACTTGCCATTGTAATTCAAGTAAAGTTGCAGGTTAACCGTTTATGAAATTCACATCGCCATATCCGTTAGCTAGCACTGCATCACTCCTACGAATTTCTTCTCCAGTTGGTTTTGTTGTAAGATTTGAAGATTCATTTAGGTTCAAATGAGAAACAACCGATGGTAAAATCGATTTTTTTTATCAGTGGCTTCAGTTAGTGGATTCAATCGCAGCACACCACCATGGTTTATGATATAAAGGAAGATGGGTGGGTTAGGGACATTGCCAGAAAGTAGCTAGGTTATTCTTTTATGGTCGGCCAGAGAAAAAAAGTGAGCGACGATGGGGTTTGATTTTTGTATAATAAAAGAGAGGTGTTCGACGAGTTGGGACGATGGTGAAGAAAGGATGGCACTGGTGGTGTTGTTGGAAGTTGCCGGCGGTGATGATGGTGGGGGTGGTGGTGCACTCGTCGGAAAAGCGGAAAAGAGAGGGGCATAATCAGTTCTTTCAAGTTGGGGGGAGTTATTTTATTTAGTTTTATGCTTTTATTTTTTTAATATAAAGGGTATTTTGATCTTTTCATAGCCATTTAACAGAAAAAACTTATGCCCCATCCACTCCAGGGACCGTCAATGAAACGAAATGAAAGTTTCTTGGGACCAAACCTGTAATTTCTCAAAGTTAGGGACTAAATCCGTAATTTGACCAAACCATAAGGACTATCCGTGTAGTTAACTCTATATTTATTTTTAAACTAGGACCAATTATGTTATTATTGTATAGTTCAGGGTAGTAAGTTGAATATTATTGTATTTATATACTTGACCTATGAATGAGAAAAAATCGATCAATCTTACTTTCTTTATGGTATCAGAGCCATCAGCTCTTTGATTACCACCGCAGACCATCAACCTTCCTCCCCTTCCACCGCTGATATCCTCCCCATCTCTGCTGCATGTCTTCTTTCCTCCTCCCTCCTGCTTCGACTGATGGCAGGCGATGACCCTCCCCCAACCTCTTCCTTTGCTCCACCCCACCACTCCCTTTCTCACTACACCTTGCTGTCACAGTTTCAAACTTCAGAAACTACATCCCCATAGTTTTGGAGGCTAAAAACGGGCAATACACCTTCTGGGTTGAACTATTCAAAATCCACTGTCGAGCTTTTCAAGTTCTTGACCACATCTCCCACCTAAATTCTTCTTAAAACAGGACCCCGATGAGCAGTGGCTGCGCCTGGATGCCATTGTTTTACAATGGATATATGGTACCATCCCCAAACACCTTCTCATCACCATCCTAACCCCAGGCGCGACCGCCGTTGATGCTTGGAACTCCTTGAAACAAATCATTTTTTATGTTGTATATCAATAATAAAGGTAGTGAAAACAAAAAAAAATGGTTTTACTTGGTTTTTTGACGAGTTCTCAAGTATTTATGAGTTCTCAAAAGATCCAAACCTTATATATATATATATATATATATATATATATATATATATAGGGGGAGGTTCAAATAAGAAGTAGGTTTTCACTAAGAAATCTAAGAAATGACCAAAACGCTTAGAAACAATATCAAACGAACTCCGATTGAGCTCATTTCAGCGGCGTTGGAACCGTCTCGTCGAACTCTACCATTTTAGCTTTTAGGTTTTAAGGTTTAGATTTTACGTTTGAATTTTATGGTTTTAGTCTTATGGTTTAGCCTTAGGGTTAAGATTTTATGGTTTAGGTTTTTTTGGGGGGTGGGGGGTTTAGGTTTTTGGGGGTGGGGTGGGTTTAGGTTTTCGGGTGGGGGTTGGGGTTGGGGTGGGGGTGGTGGTTTTAGGCTTTTTGGGGTGGGGTTGGAGGGGGGGTTTAGGTTTTTGGGGGTGCGGGTGGAGGGGTGTTTAGTTTTTTGGGTCCGGATTAAAGTTCGATGAGACGGTTCAAACGCCGCAGGAATGAGATCAATCGGAGTTCGTTTGACCCACTTCTTAGAGTTTCTTAGCGAAAACCACTTCTTAGTGCAACCTTCCCCTATATATATATGTAGGGTTGAGTTCATGAGAAAACTCATTTTCATGAGAAAACCAAAAAACTCCTCATTAAAGGTACTGCTAATGTGTAGTACACCCCTAAAACCTAACCCACCCCCAAAAACCTAAACCCCCCACCCCAACCCCCCCCCCCCCCCCCAAAAAAAAAAAAAAACCTAACCCCCCAAAACCTAAACCTTCACCTACCCCCCAAAAACCTAAATACCCCCTCCTCACCACACCCCTCCCCTCCAAAAACCTAACCTAAAAGCTAAACTAAACCCACTATTTTTTTTTTGAACGAGGACGACATGGGAAACATGGTCTCTGAAGCACTTTTTTAGTTTTTGATTTAATTTTTGAGTTATGATTTTTTTTACCTTTAATAAATACTTTGGTTTTCTCATGAACAATGGGTTTTCTTATGATCCTTATAATATATATATATATATATATATATATATATATATATATATATATATATATATGGGAAGGTTCCGCTAAGAAGTGGTTTTTCGCTAAGAAACGCTAAGAAGTGGGTCAAACAAACTCCGATTGAGCTCATTCGAGCGGCGTTGGAACCGTCTCATCGAACTCTAATCCGGACCCAAAAACCTAAACCCCCCTCCACCCGCACCCCCAAAAACCTAAACCCCCCCTCCAACCCCACCCCGAAAAGCCTAAAACCACCACCCCCACCCCCACCCACCCCCACCCCCACCCCCACCCACCCCCAAAAACCTAAAACCCCCCACCCCAAACCCACCCCACCCACCCCCCAAAAACCTAAACCCCCCACCCACCCCCCCAAAACCTAAATCCCCACCCCACCCCACCCCTCCAAAAACCTAAACTAAACCCAAAAACTAAACCAAAAAGCCTAACCCATCCCCCAAAACCTAAACCCCCACCCAAAAACCTAACCCCACCCCACCTACCCCCCTCACCCACCCCCCAAAAACCTAAACCCCCACCCCCCCCCCCCCCAAAAAAAAACCTAAACCCCCCACCCCACCCCCAAAAACCTCTAGTTGATCGCACCTTTTTATTTTTATTTTTTGATATTTTGTGCTGGGTCTTTTAATAACCGAACTTGTATACATTAGAAACTGGTGCTCCAGGAAGTGTACATAAATGAACAAGTTCTATTTGATCATACCTTTTTTTTGATATTTTGTGCTGGGTCCTTTAATAACTGAACTTCTATATATTAGAAACTGGTGCTCAGGAGGCTGCAAAAAAGAAGAAGAAGAAGAACAAAAGCAAGTACGACTTTGTATAGTGTTACCCATGTGTGACTTGCATTTTGACAATATAACCTAGTTCTTCAGTATTCTTAGTTATTATAATTTGTCATTCCAGGAAGAAAAAAGAAACAAAGGAGCAAACTGATCCACCTACTATTCCAGTTGCAGAACTTTTTCCACAAGGAAACTTTTCAGAGGGTGAAATTCAGCAATACAAGGATGAGTAAGGGCCTCCTATGTAAATTTAAACTACATATTGCATTTCTGCATGGTGCCTTTGAATTGTAATACCTTTTCCGTCTACCACCTTGACTTTGTTGCTTACTCAGTAACTTATGGAGGACTACATCTGAAGAGAAGAGAGATTTAGAGCGCTTAGAAAAGCCTATGTATGACTCAATACGACAAGCAGCAGAAGTTCACAGACAGGTTTTTTCTTCTTTTTTTCTTATCTTTGCTAGTAGTGCTCTTTAGCAGAACTAATATTGGATTCAAGGATGACAAATATTTATGACTGGTTGTGCTCTTAAAATATGGTGATTTGTTTTCAGGTGCGGAAATATATGAGGAGCATTATAAAGCCTGGAATGCTGATGGTTGACCTGTGTGAAACCTTGGAGAATACTGTTCGTAAGTTAATATCAGAAAATGGTCTGCAAGCTGGCATTGCATTCCCTACAGGATGTTCATTGAACTGGTAATAGTTTTGTAATCCTTAGGACAGTAGGATAATCACTGTTAGACCAGTCCTTGACATAAGTAGTAAATTGTATTTTAGTGTGATTTCTATTGATAAGTAGTCTTAGGTCTTAGTGGTATTTTTATTAGATAATTCTTTGGATTATTTTGATAGATAGGGATAGGTGACTTGGTATATAATTAACAAAGCTTAGTATTTTTAAGAGTTTAGGATCCTTGGTCAGGGACACAAATACACATGGATTAGGAGAATTGTTCCATCATGATAAATTTGATTAATTAGATAGAGTGAAGAATCGAATCTAGCACCATTGGACAGCCATTCGACATTTCTATCTTATTTATTTGTTAACTGTTGTCGGGTCATAACAGTCGCCTGCTAATCTTTTTTCACTTTGTTTTTGGTTGTTGTTCTTTTTTATTTTCTTTTATGTTTGTTTTACTTTCCAGATTGTAAACATATTTTACCATGCAGGGTGGCAGCCCACTGGACCCCTAACTCTGGAGATAAAACTGTGCTTCAATATGATGATGTGATGAAATTGGATTTCGGAACTCATATAAATGGTTATAAACAATATCAAGTGATTTTTGTCATTTTATTTTCTTTTCAGTTTTTGACAGTCATTTTTTTTGTTGCAACACATTTCAGGACACATAGTTGACTGTGCATTCACAGTTGCGTTCAATCCTATGTTTGATCCATTACTTGAGGCCTCTCGTGAAGCCACAAATACTGGTATCAAGGTAAGCAATGTGGAGTGGAGTTATGGGCTAATGATACTCATCATGCCAAAAAAACCTTGCCATAAGTGAAAATGTTCTACTTCCATGAGCCAAATTTATTTCCAAAATAAACGCAAGTTGTTTTATTGTGTAATTTTCAATTCAAATTAAGTATTTTGCTTGCGAGTAACTTTTATAAGATACTTCTAACTTTGATTTTGGGGCCCAAGTTTGTTCATGTCCTTTCAGAGGGGCGTCTTAGATATTTAACCAATGGTCAAATCGTTTCATCAGACTATGTTTTAAGTCATGTAGGTTGCATTTATTTTGGGACAGAAGGAATAAACTAAAACATGGCTTACAAACTTGTGCAAAGATTCTTTGTGATCGTAAACTATTTTTCGCATTGAATGATTTAGTGCCAATATGCTATATGTTGACATTCTTATAATCAGTTTTGAAAATTTCATTTCACGGTATGTAGGAAGCTGGGATCGATGTACGCCTATGCGATATAGGTGCTGCAATCCAAGAGGTCATGGAATCATATGAGGTAGAAATTAACGGGAAGGTCTTCCAAGGTATCATCTTCATTGTAGAATAGGCTATAACATCATGTCATTTTTCCATTGCGAGTTTTCTAGTTGCATTTTTTTCAACATTAAGATAGATGTAGATTTAAGTTGGCGACTTTAACCCATTCATTTATGAATGGGTTAATTTCGGTTGTAGTTTACATCTAACTGGTCAGACGTGTAAACATTCTAAAAACTTAGTTAAAAATGGACTTGGTCAAATTAGTTGTGAGGGACGTATAGATTAGTTTTAGCTAAGTGTTCGTGCTTGGCCTGTCCTTACCATTCCAAACTAGCATGGGAGGAGCATATTAAACAAGATTTGCTAGACTTGCACCTCTCTCAGGATATGATCAGTGATGGAGAAGACGAATAAAGGTTAGGAATTTTTTGAGGGGCGTATAGATTAGTCTTAGTGAAGTGTTTGTGTCTTGGCCTGTCCTTACCATTTAGGTGTTGCCATTTTCCTAGGTGTTGAGATTCTTTCCTTTTCTACTCACCTCTATTCTCTTGTTTTCTTTCTCTTATACTTTTGATATATGTTGTATGATGCTAAAAAAGGGTACTTTTTGGAGTTGGGGGTCTCTTTGGAAACAACTTCTTTATCCCTTAGGATGAAGGTAAGACTTGCCACCGTCTCACCCTTCCCAGACCCTACTCTATGAGTGGGATTTTTACTGGAAATGTTTGAAGGTATTCGGTTTTGGACCCACTAATACATAAGTCTTTGCTTTTCAAAGCTGCTCGCCACCCTTCCTTCCAACCTCTTATTTAGGTCATTTTTGTTCTTCGCCACTTAACACGATATTATCTGCAAAAAACATGCACCACGGAATGTCCTCCTGAACCGACTTCGACAACTCATCTAAAGAAACGCAGATCTATGGTGGATGCCCACTTCTATAGGGAAGAAGTCTGTGTTGGCCAGAAGGCTTTTGGGTCGTTTGAGTTGGGCCCCTTTTGGGCCTGTTACCACTAGAACACAAGAAAAGGGGCAGCCATTTTGTGTAAGAAATAAAAAAAATAAACTAGCGCGCAACAGCTTGGAATCGAACTCGCGACCTCTGGGTGAATTGGCTACTAAACCGCTGCGCTGCAGCTTCCTTATATTCACATTTCCGATTCAAACAAATTTTAATGATTCTTTTGCTGTTTACTTCATATTTTTTTTTGAGCTTTAATTTTTATGGTTAAAACTGGGTTTTAGTTTTTATGGTTAAAATTTAGGGTTTAGTTTTTAGGGTTTAGCTTTAAGGTTTAATTTTTAGGCTTTAGCTTTTACGTTTACTTTTACGGTTTAGCTTTTAATGTTTAATATTTAACTTTAGGGTTTAGTTTTTAGCTTTTAGCGTTCACCTTTTACGGTTTAGCTTTAGCGTTTAGCTTTTTTGGTTTACCTTTTAGCGTTTATCTTTTATCTTTTAGCATTTAAAATTTAACATTTAGTATTTAGCTTTTACGGTTTAGTCTTTAGCGTTTAGTTTTTACGGTTTAGTTTTTAGCATTTAAAATCTAGCTTTTAGCTTGTTTTTTTCCTTGTTTGAAATGTGTGGTTGAGAATGGTTCCCTAGTTCCCCATTTTTTTGGGGTTCCCCTATATATAAACATGTGGGCTATTTATCTAGTTTAAGTTCTTATTCGGTCTGTTTGTTTTTATTTTATTTAGGCTTTAAACTTATTTAGATGAAAGTCCAGGTCTGTACAAATCTTAAATGTTAAGTAAGTGGGCTAACTTAAGCCAAGTCAGTGGTATCTGTCCAACCCCATAATAGGTTATTAGGTTTAGGAAGATTGCACAAACAAACAACCGCAAGGGCTGGTAATTCAGAACCGGTTCTTTCAAACGGAACAGTTAGAGCAAATGACGTGAGGTTTCCGGCATATCTGTCGATTTGTAAGTCCATTTGTTTGAAATACAAAGTTCTGTGTTTATATATCTCGTTTGTAAAAACTCGGGATTAATCGGAAATCGGTGTATTCCTTTGTAATTTTGGGCTAGTAGGACAGTTAATCGGAAATCGGTCCTAGTCGGGGCTAGTCGGCCCTAGTTGGCCCAAATCTGCCCAAAGATGTTTTTTCATTGATCACTTATTTTTTAATAAAATTACAAGTTTCATCATCAAAATTATAGTTTTAACAAAATTATCCAAGACCTTTACATTTTTTTTTTCATTTATCACTTATTCTCTAATAAAACTACAAGTTTCATCCTCAGTGATAGTTTTAACAAAATTAACCAAGACTTTTACATTTTATGTGCACCAAGATGTTGTACATATATATTTTTTATGTATTAAAACATATATAAATCTTATTTATAGCTGAATTTTTGATAAATAATTCTAAAAACATATAAAAATTCCAATCCGATTAATCCCGATTAATCGCTAGTCGGTAGCCACCGCCCGACTAGCGCATAGTGATTTTTACAACACTGTTCTTTTCTCTTAATACACTACACTGATCTTGCGTCTTACCGGTTTTGAAGATAATGTTGAACAAGTTTGTCAGCCACTTGACTCGTTCCCTCGCCAATCACTTCCACACCTCAACAGGGGTGTTGTCTGTGTCAACTACCTTAGCCCTTCCCATATTCCTAAGCGCTCTCCTTGCCTCTTCGACAGTGATGTACCGACAATAGCAGATATTTCGTTGGTGTCATTGGTTAATGGAGTCCTCACTTTCTTCTTTTTGATGGTTCTTGTCATTGTTGAAAAGATTGTGGAAATACGTTTGCTGTCTGATCTTGATGGCCTGCCCCTTCATCAGGATTCGTCCATCCTCATTCTTTATGAACTTCACTACTCCTAGATCTTGCCTCCTCCTCTCCCTCGCTTTGGCAATCTTGAACATGTCATGCTCCCCCTCCTTCGACTCGATACGCTTATACATCTCCTTGTAGGCAATGTTCTTTGCCTCAAAAACTTCCATCTTTGCCTCCTGTTTCGCCTCTTTATACCTCTCCTTCAATCTTGCTTTTGTCCTCCTCTTCGGTGCACCACAAAAACTCTCAAACTCTCCTGTTTAACCCTTATCCTACTTTGCACATCCTCCTTCCTCCACCATGACTCCTTGTGTTCCCAAGCCTTCCCCGTTGTCATCCCGATAGTCTCTTTCGCTACTTGTGTAATGTTGGTCGCCGTTAGAGGTGTTTAAAACCGGATATCCGAAAATTTAAGATAGTGGATTTTACTATCTGAATCCGTATCCGAAATTTCGGATACGGATTCGGATAGTAATACGGATATCCGAAATCTGAAAAAAAATTGATAGAGTTTTGGTTGAAATCTTGTTCCATATTTCCATATTGCAATTCTGGTCAAATTTGTGGTATGAGGATTTGAAACCAAAACACAGTAACCTAAGCAAACCTAAATCAAACTTGTTCCATATTACAATTCTGTTTGGATTTTAGGTCTGGGGATTTGAAACAAAAACTTTAAAACTAAAACTTTAAATCACAAGTAACATAGAAAATTACGGACTTGTTCCTAAGCAAAAATTTAAAACCACAACACAGAAAATCATTGACTATTATTATTATAAATTAGTAATTACCTCAAATCATCTGTAGTCATCGGAACGAGGAACGGCGGAACGAAGGGTTGGATTCGAGTCGTAATCTGAGTAGGAGGTCTGAGTCGGCGGAACGAAGGGTTGGACTTGGGTTGGACTTGGATTGGAGTGGCTCCTCTGAAGAAGTGACCGAGGAAGTGAGGATTAGGAACACTGGAACAGCCTTTTAGTTTTACGGTTAGAAATAATATATATAATATAAATAATTAAAAAATAAAATATTTCAGATTTGGATATCCGAAGTATCCGAAATTTTCCAATAATAATATCCGAATCGTATTCGAAATTTCGGATGATTTGGGTTCGGTGTTGGATTCAGATATTTTTGAATACCCCTTGTCGCCGTAGCCTCCCACATCCGGTTATATGCTTAGTCAACCATACTCTTAAGCATTAATTATTAATTAGATTTTAAGGGAGAAAGAACAATAAACTGTTAATAGGGCAACCAATCCGACCATTTTGACCCGTATTTAAAATGTCATGTTTAGACCGGTGTTTAAAAATGACATGCTTTGACCTGTATTTAAATATGACGTTCTGACACCAATCCATTCTAACTCGTTACCCAGCCACACGTTTGTCACCATTTAATGTAGATACAAACAACTCTTATACAATAGGTTACAACAATCCTTCAAATTATTTATGGTGCCCTCTAACTTACACGAGTGCCCTAACCTGAAGAAACAAAGCAATTTTTTGGCCTAAGTTGGCAGAGACCAAATTGATACTTGAATGACTTGTAATGTAATGGTGTTTATATTTGGAGTGTCATTCCAAAACAAAGTTATTTTTAAACTCAGTTGATTTGTAAGTTGTCATAATAGCATTGGAAAGAGGATAACACCAGTAACTTTACACAATTCTTTTAAATTTTAGAAGTCTTGTTGGATTTATAGATGATCTATTTTATAGGATTGGTTAAGTTTTAGCTTTTAACTTGTATGCTACAACATTTGCAGTGAAAAGCATCCGGAACTTGAATGGACACAGCATTGGACCTTACCAAATTCATGCCGGGAAATCAGTTCCAATTGTGAAAGGAGGTGAACAGACAAAGATGGAAGAGGGAGAATTTTATGCAATTGAAACTTTTGGATCTACTGGTAAACTAATTCTTTTGATATATTTTTATTGAGAAAGAAGAGCAATAGCTGGCTTACAAGTGCATATATTGTGTTTTTATGTGCTTAGGAAAGGGTTATGTGAGAGAAGATCTAGAGTGCAGCCATTACATGAAAAACTTTGATGTTGGGCATGTTCCATTACGGTTGCCAAGAGCAAAGCAGCTTCTTGCCACAATTGATAAGAATTTCTCTACACTAGCTTTCTGCAGACGTTATTTAGATCGCCTGGGGGAGACCAAATATTTAATGGCTCTAAAGAATTTGTGTGATGCTGGTGTTATTCAGGTATGCTCAACCCCATGGTGCTCCTTTTCTAAATATACTCTATAGATCAAAGTTTCCATATTTTTATACAAGCGATATTCAAACAGTTCCATAACAATTTTATAATTGTGAGCACCAAAGAAACTATAGTTACCTTTGCTGAAGGTCCTCCATGGTTAAAACTTGGTAAAGTTTTGGCCCTACACCAATATGATATGTTTTTTTTTGGTGAATGGGATGGCGCACTTGTAATATTTTATTAATATAACCAGAAAGTACACCTAAAAAGCATCGGGACATACCCCAAGGAGCACACCGACCATAGTTAGCCATGGCCTAACAAGTGGGATTTAAAAAATCCCAGCCAATAGCTAGACTACCAAAAAGAAACAATCTAATACTAAGCTTGTAACCACAGGCGGTCCAAGCTAAAATAAAAATGAAATCTATACAATGAAGTTTTAAATCTAGCAAATAAAATACAACCAAGCATAACATCCAACAAAACAAAATACCTAAGACACAAACCAAAGTGTCCATAATGCCAATCCAAAAGGAAATTATCGAAACACCTAAGATACAAAGCGTCCAACACCGTAGCATCCCCATCCACTTTAATCAACCGTAGATCCATCAAAAGGAGAAAACAAATGATTGAGCATACGAATAAGTTCAAGTGGAATAACAAATTATTCCGCAACCACCAAAATGATTGAGCATATATTGGTTTGGCTATAGTCTGCATTAGGTCCTAGTCACTGTTAACCGAGTTCAGTTTGTGATAAATGACTATGGAACCACCAAAATTACCATTAAACTTGGTGGTTTATTTTCTATAGAAAATACAGTGGGTTAAGGCCTATTTTTCCCAACAAATAAATGGGAGAATCTGATACTATACTACTAAATGTTCCATCCGGCTTTTAAATAGGACACACTGATTGTTCAGAAAATATATCTAATTTTGGACAGTAAGTGTTTGTCAACTGATATGAACCCAATACTGGGTCAAGGTCAAACTGGGTCGGGTCAAACCCAGTTGACGTTGGGTGGCGGGAATGAAAGCAAGAAATTAGGAAGTGGGGGTGATCCAAGAATTCAGGAGGCCCGGAAGTGGGGAAAACCACGAGAGTTTAGTTAGGTTTATAATTCAAGTATCGTCTAGTTTTTAGGTTGTATTTGATTTCTAAGTACTGTAATCGGAATTTAAGAAACTAGCCCCTCTCGAATCGGGCCGACTATACTGTTCCTAGTTAATCGAATTTCCCGTTTCTATCATTTGGTTCCATTGCCGGGAAACACGATGGAGCAGACCCGAATTAACCAGAATGAAAGTAACGATGCTCACCAGGATCCGATTGCTGATCAATTGGCGGCCATTGTCACCCAATTGGAGTCGCTTGAATTACTCAAGGCTGACGTCGCAGCCCCGCAATCGAAGTCCGATGATGGTTCTGGAAGTCGCAGCCCTAAAAGCCCAATTGCTGATCAAGGCTGCTAGACTTGATGCTTTGGAATCACGTCTTAGGGAAGACGTAGCATCCCTGAAAGCGCCTCATGATCCAATGCCAGATCAGGTGAAAGAAGAAACCCCAAAGATATTTTCATATCCGGAGTCGTACACAACTTTCCTTCTCTTCCAGCCGTTACTTACCCTAGTGTTAGTGATGATACAAATAAAGATCAAGATCAGTCTAAGTATATTTTGGGTGTTCAATTGGAGATCGAAGATTTGGATCAACGTAACCGTTCAAAGTAAGATTGGCCAGAATATGTTGATTCCAAATTTCAAATTCCACCGGACCAGATTCTTTCAAGGCTACACTGGAATTCGGGCTCGAGAAAAGACAGGATGAATGTTTTAGATGTGGGGCGAATACAGACCTGAGCACCAATGCAAAGCTGGGACGTTCAAGTTACTGGAAGTCGCCGATGAAAACTAGGAACCTGCTCAAATAGAGGGTGACGAGAGAGCGACCATCCATGCTGATTTGCCAGAGACCAGCCTACACGCCACTCTAGGTAACTCACAAATAACCTCCATGAAGCTTCATGAATTGAAGCCGACTACCCAGTTGGTAACCCCCATTCGGGATGCAAATTGGTAATGATACAGCATCAGATGCAACCGGGTTTGCAGGGACATCATCATATGTGGGTTGTTGGGTTTAACAGGGTATTCTTGTTGTTTTGTACGACCTTACGAGCAGCTGGAGCTGTGGTCTTACAGGCGGGAATGAAAGCAAGAAATCAGGAAGTGGGGGTGATCAAAGAATTTAGGAGCTGGGGAAGTGGGAAAAAACCACCGAGAGTTTAGGTTTATAATTCAAGTATTGTCTATAGCTTTTAGATTGCCTTTGATTTCTAATTGAAGTACGGGTATTGGAATTTAGGAGACTAGCCTCTTTAATCGGGCCGTCTATGCTGTTCCTAGTTCGCTTCAAACAATTGAATTTCCTGTTTCTATCATCAACGCATCATGTACCTAAAGTACACGTTTCACCCATTACCTAAGCCGCCCACACCCACTTAATTTTCCATCCTTACATTATCACGTCAGAGTAGTATAAAACTTATGTCGGGGGTTATATATAATAAAGTATACCAGTTTTTTATTTTTAGTTTTCAAATTGCGTGCATACACCAAATTGTAGTTCCATAGAACCAAAATCAGA
This sequence comes from Smallanthus sonchifolius, assembly GCA_023525975.1. Taxonomy (NCBI): domain Eukaryota; kingdom Viridiplantae; phylum Streptophyta; class Magnoliopsida; order Asterales; family Asteraceae; genus Smallanthus; species Smallanthus sonchifolius. Next base: position 53,394,901 of record CM042043.1, on the reverse strand, counting down.
TTTTCGTCCTAAGGATATTCATAATACATGTTCCGTTTACAAGATAAATTCCCAGCTTTTCTGGACTAGGATAAGATGCTTACAAGTTACAACCAATGTTTTGAGGATTTCTTAGGAGATGACGGTACTTTCTTGCCCGTCTTACCCTGCACCTGTTTTTGTATCATCAAGCATGACAGTGATCCTTGATTCCACACCGGGCGCTTTCATTTTATTTTTGATTTTACAAAAATTAATGTATCAAAAAGGATTAGGAAACCATCTTATCATGCTTGATTTGTGGCGGGTGTGTATTATTGAGAATGCTAAATTGTTGTCGTTTTGCAGCCTTACCCGCCGTTGTGTGACATAAAAGGAAGCTACGTCTCTCAGCATGAGCACACAATCTTGCTCCGTCCAACATGCAAGGAGGTGGTGTCAAGAGGCGATGACTATTAGTTTCTACTTGTAACGCAACATAACATATCATCCCTAGAAATATAATTGCAACATCTATGATTTTCTGGCATAATTTTATATTATTCTTAAGTAATAATGACACTTTATTTCAAAATCCCGTACCTATCTAACACTTTAATTATTATTGAAATGTATATCAATCCCAAATTTCAACCTTACAATAACATACTGTTTCTATATATATATATATAATATGTAAATATATCTATATAGGCAGCTACTTTTATATATATATATATATATATATATATATATATATATATATATATATATATATATATATATATATATATATATATACACTTTGTCATAATAACTATGAGCTTTAAAATTTCATCACTTTATATATACATATGTATTTAATTATATATATACATGTAAACTTACATATAATTATTATATATATAATTAGTAGTGGAGTTTCCTATATAAAATATTCTTTTAAGATAAAATAATTAATGTTTTAGTATTCTTGTAAGTTTTTTTTATAAAAACGAATTTGTTTACAAAATCCCAATTCAATTAGTCTTGAACTACTTTGACTTTAAAAAGTCAACAATGATGAATCCTTGCAATTTAACTACAAATCGATCAAACCCTAGTTTAATGAACCCGCCTGGTACGCCTGTGTGATCCTCGATCAGTTCCAAACCTATCAAACTTGCCAATTTAGCAACATTGGCGGCCAAATTCAAATTTTAAAAACTGTTAGACTCTAAGGTCAAACTGAACCAATTCGGTTTCAAATCAAGAGATTAGGACGCAATTAAAGTCCGTAAATCACGCTCGGTCAATCCTCGTATGCATTCAAGCCTGAAACACGACCAAATTCATTCGCAATTGAACGGCTTAACGCGTAATCACAACTGTCAGTCGACATCCTCAAGCCCGAATCAAATCAAAGCCTTTAAGGCGAAATCAATCCAATTAAACCACCCACACACCTTCGCCATCACCATTGCGAACCCTCTACACCCAAAATCACACCCCACATCATCTCTGTGCGTGGATCGAACCTCAAGAAACCGGACCTCTGACCGATTAGTCGACAGCACTCTACGCCCCACCATATCAGGTAATACTTAGTTCGTACGAATCGTAAATGGGTCCCTATCAATAGCCCCATGCCAATTTATGTTAGCAAAATCTGTCGAACACGATTTGAATTAGGGTTCCTACCCTGTTTTTACGTATTCTTGAATTAGGGTTGATTTTCGGATTTCCATTTAAATAAACGAGATCCTTATTGACCAGCGAAACCACTTGGCTCGACCGGTAAGACCTTGCACCACGAGCCAAGTGGCGTGGGTTCGAAACCCACAACCCACCACCAACGGCCCTTTTGTTTCTGTTTTAACTAACATCAGATCCGGCCCCTTTCAAGCTGTTGTTTAATTCTTTTCAAACCGAACTCAATAACAGGACCAGTCCGTTGGTCCAGTGGTCCAGTGGTTAGAACTGTGACCTCTCACAGCAGCCACCAGGGTTCGAACCGGGTGGGCTGTTTTCATTTTTAAAAATCGATTTTTTAATATCAACACAGTTTATAAAAATTATTTTACAAACCTAATACCCTCTGGAACTAACCTGTGCAAAAATAAACCAATTTTACTCGAGAATTAGTATTTTTACGAATTAAATGACTTTGGAAATCTCACTTACAATATAAAAGAGATTTTTTTTCGAAGCATTCGTATTTTCTATGGTTTCACAAAAACAATATTATAAAATCATTTTTATATATATTTTATATATTTAAGAGTTAATTTAAATAAATACAAACTTTGTCTTTTAAAAAAAATATATATATATAAACTAATACATATATTTACAATTTCCTTGCCCCTTTAATAATGAATAAATAAATGAAAAGGAACTTATTTATTTATACTAATTATCACATTACATTATTAAAGTTTACAATTATAATTTCTTAAATAAAGTATATATATATATATATATATATATATATCTATACATGCACAATACTTTGACACATTATTATAAATTAATAAATAAATAGATTTATTTATTATAATAAACATAATATCACTTTACTTTTATCAACACACTGTTTTAAATAAATAAAAAAAGGAAGGAATTTATTTATTTAAGTTATTCAAACCTAAACCTAAATCAATTAATATTTCATTTTATTCATATACATACTCGAATTTACATTTCTATACTAAACTCTTATTCAAATACAAATGCCAAGTCTCATAGATCCCTTTATATATAAAATGACACCAATTTTGTACAAATCCTTACACTCAAAAACCCGTTGATCCCTAGGATTGCCTTGGACTTTGTGCATGATAATAATTCAAATTCATACATTTTCACTCTAGGTTAATTTGGTGATTTACAAGAATCACTTTTGCTACCTATTTCTCGTGCTATCTACACCATTAATACATGTGAGTTTTACATAGTCCTTTTTTCACTATTTTTACATTTTGGGGTGAAACATGATCACAACTTACAATGATTTACAGAAACTACACAATACAAATCCACTTTACAATTTGTGTGCAATTTGAGCTTTATGTTTGAGTGCTAGGTGTGTTAACTACTTATTTGCAATTACATGTACAATCATTAACTAATCAAGCCGACGGTTAACAATGATAGATCTATTGAGTCTGACAAACCCACCCAGATTGGGGTGATTGTTACCGACAACACAATTTTTACATGCTAGTTACAAAGGTTTGATTGTACTACTTGGTTACACAATAGTGACTCCCCATAAATGCCTTGTTAATCATGACTTGTATGGATTTGTTTACACACAACACTTTGATGCTATTTAGAGTCAAAACCCTATGTATGCTCATCAACTTTTTAGTTGACTTCGTTTTCATCATGTTTCAGGTACAAAAGTTTGAGTTGATCAAGTTGCTACACTTAGGTTGTGGACCTAGTTAATTGAAACAAATAGATATGTTATGAAATTCAAATATTCTTGTACTGTTGTATTTGGAGGTTGTGAATGGAAATGTAACATTTTTAATATATTAAATTTAGTCAACCATGTGCTCATGAACAGTCTACATGTCCCGCCCCGACGTTTTCGCCGTCGGTTGGGGTGTGACAATAATGAACCTTTTGCTTTTGAATTTTTCATGGTTTTTTTGGTACTATCAAGACAATTTATCGACTTTCCATATCTTTTTGCCTCACCTTTTTTCTAACACACATACATGTATACTCACACACATATATAATTACATACACATCCTTATTCTAATAAACGATTACAAAAAATGGCACGTGTCATTATCATATTTTTTCTTACCAAAATTTCTAATTTTTCCTATTTTAAGTAAACATGAATTTTTAAATCTAATTATGTTAGATTTTCCTTTTAGAAAGACTAAAATAAAATTTAAATTATAATTATTACTTAACTAAGGAAACAAATAATTTTGTTTATTGTACTTTTATTTTTCTATTAAACAACCCCATTTAATACATGAGTATATAAGTATGTACTCAGCGAGTCCACACACACGCAATGTTGCATCTACATCTTTATACTTGTAGAAGCTTGTTTTGGTAACTATAGATAAAATTCTATGTATTGGTGTACTAGGCTAGTACGCTGGAGGGTGTTCCTGCGTACTTAGCTTCTATACCAGTTTGGTCCTTCGTACTTAGCAAAGTCCGCATGGCTTTTGCCCTGCGTACTTTGCCAAGTACGCAGGAATAGTTCCTGCCCCCTATAAATAAAAGGTGTTGTCTTCATTTGTAGGAGGAACATGGAACATGGTTGAGAGAGGTCTGGGCGGGATGAGCTCTCCCGCTCCTGGACCGTGAGCGTAAACGAGAGATGTGTACTCCTTCGGTATGTAGTCTGCAATGACATGATGACTTTTTTTGTTATGGATTACGTGTCGTTTATGTTGATTCTCTTGTTTGTATGTTCGTGGTTTTTTCTGTCTCGTTTCCTTCGTTCCCACACGAATCGACAAACAAAATCTTTGTTTTCTTTTGTGCAACGAGGCTCCCGGGAACTACAATTGATATAAGAGCCTCGGTGTTCGTTGATTTGTGTTCCAAATTCGAGTTTTTGGGGTTTTGAACAGATCTGAGTTCATACTGGTCGCTAATTTTTCTGACCAAAATCCTAAAATTCGTCTTTGTTATCGCTTCATTTGGTGTTTGGAAGGCTAGGAGTTTGTTAGAAGATAATTTCTAAGCTTTTGGAAGCATCAACTTCACATATCCAACTAGTTTCGAACATTCTCCTCAAGATCAGACAAGTCCACTGTTGTGTTGTTGGATAAGTACGCAGGATCAGACCCTGCGTACTTACAAGTACACAAGAGTATTTGCTCTGCGTACTCACTAAGTACGCATGAGTATTTCCTCTGCGTACTTACTATGTACGCATGATGTGTTGGGCTGCGAACTTGGTATGTACGCATGAATATTTGGCTGTACAAACTTACTAAGTACGCATGAGTTAGTCAATTTGAGCAACTGGGTCGTCATCGACTAAAAGTCTCATTTATTTGTGAAGATGTGCTTCTTTGGGTCTTTGGAAAAAGAATCATCTTGTTTGGGTATTCAAACATGAAAATGTAACTTCTTTAATAGAGGATGAATATTGGAACAACTTGAACCCATAGTTTTGCTATTTTGAATCTTTGCAAAGAAATAAAGGGAATAAAATCCTAGATTTGACTAGTCCAGGTTTTGAGGATTCGGGTGAAGGGGTGGTGGATACGCCGCAGGTACTTCCTATATGTAAACCTCTTTAACGTAACATGGAGAAACCTTTTTTTCAACAGAGATTTTTAACTAAGATTTCTTTGTAAACTATATTCTTGACTCGTGAAGATACATGATAAAGTTGGACACATCTGGCTTGAAGACTAAAGTTTATCTTACTGGAATTCCTATGGGAGCTGATTAGTTTGATGCAGGTTATTGGAAATTCAAACTCTGTATCATATGCCAGCTGATTTGGAAGATGTCTAAATCAGATTGGAGGAAGCTACTGCTGAGAGGATGAACTACAATGAGGTGTGTTGGGTTAGTTGGTTCTTATTGAAGCACTTGGTTTGATCTACAATGCAAGCATCAATTTAAAGGGAGTGGTGGTGCTTGACGATTACCCGGCAACTGAAGATTGAAGATCGGAAGTTCACAAGTGGAATGCCAGAAGACACGTGATGTCATTAGTTTAGAGTGAGTCTGTTAGGAAAATCTTTGTAAACGGATGATTATCACTATTAGTGATAGATAAAATTTGATGCTATAGTTAAGAGGGAGTCTGTAGAAGCATGTTTTGGTAACTATAGATAAACGTCTATGTATTGGTGTACTAGGCTAGTACGCAGGAGGGTGTTCCTACGTACTTAGCTTGTACACCAGTTTGGTCCTGCGTACTTGGCTAAGTACGCATGGCTTTTGCATTGTAGAATCAATGAACACATCTTTGTTTTTTCGCTGTGCAACGAGGCTCCCGGGACCTACTTTAATTAATGAAAACTGGTTAGTTTGCTTGAAAAGTGCTTACGTGTAAATCTTTGTAACTTGAGTGTTTTCACACATGATTAGAACTTATGAGCATATGTATGAGTGTTTATATGCTATAGGTATATATTCATTAGTATTCTTACTTTATTTTCACATTTTGGTTGTTGATAAGCTTTGACACAAAATGGCTACGTGGAAGTAATCCACCGTTTTTTCGTTAAAAATACAGACCACGGATCGTTGTCACCGACGGGTCATTTAAATGAATATTTTCTTAAAGGATATAAGTATTGTAAGTTGGGTGAACAACTTGCGCGTAAGACTTAAGGTTCCATTATTAATGTATCCCTACCGTTAATATCAACCCGTGTTCCTGGGCGTATTTTGCTAACACCCGTTTTTCCGTCGTTCATTCTACAATGTGAGTTTTCACGGACCCTTTTCAAACTATTTTATCGTTTTATAAAATATAGGGGAAGAACATGCTTCGTTAGTCTATTAAAATACTTGACTTACTTTATGTGTTCGTTTGATTATCTCGAGTAAGGACATTCGTTATGTATTCGTGTATTCGTTCATGAATAGCCCCGCCGTTATAATCAATAGCCTTGTGTGGGACGCAAGGTGTGTTGATAGATCTATTTGGGACTGATTGCCCACTCTCGTGATCAGTAGCGCTGATCGGTCGTTCGTACGAGAGAATATATTTTGAAAGGATTAGTCGGGACATGCTGGATTCGTGTCTCGGTTTGATTATAAGCTCTAGCTACTGTCATTTTGTCGTATTCCTTGGAAGTTTATGACGTATCATATGTTTGTCTAAGTTACTTGATAGTTCGTTAAATTCGGTTATTTTATCGTTTAAACCTGTGAAACTCGCTCAACTCTCGTAATAACCTTATCTCACCGCGTCAATACAAAACCCAGACCAGTTCGGGAAGCATCACAATAGATGACGAAGTCATCATTTCCTTTAGGTAATGCTAAGATTGGAGCAGTGCTAAGTTTCTGCTCAAGGGTTTTGAACGCTTCTTGTTTCTGACTCCATTCAAATTTTACTGCTTTCTGTTTTAAAGAAGTTAGTGGAGTAGCGATCTTGGAGAAGTCTTGTATAAATCTTCGGTAGTACCCAGCTAAACCAAGAAAACTTCGAATCTCAGTCGGTGTTTACGGAGTCTCCTATTTTATAATTGCTTCGATCTTGGCTGGATCCACTTGGATTCTGTGTTGATTTATAACATGCCCTATGATATGTACTTTTTGTTTCCAAAATTCGAATTTGGAGAACTTAACGTACAATTTCTTTCCTCTAAGGGTTTCCAAGATTATCTGAAGATGTTTGGCATGCTCCTCCTGAGTTCTGGAGTAGATAATGATATCATCTATGAATACTATAACGAATTTGTCACAGAATGGTGTACAAACTCGGTTCATTAGGTCCATAAATGCTGCAGGACATAACCAAAATTCGTTGTCTCCGTATCGGGTTCTAAAGGCTGTCTTAGGTACGTCTTCTTCCTATACCTTCAACTGGTCCAGATCTAAGATTAATCTACGAGAAATATTTATCTCCTTGCAACTGATCAAACAAATCATATATTCTTGGCAATGGATATTTGTTCTTTATAGTTAACTTGTTCACTTCTCGATAATCTATGCACATATGCAGACTTTTGTCCTTCTTTTTCACGAACAGTACCGGTGCTCCCCATGGTGAAGTACTTGGACGTATAAAGCCTCTTTCCAATAGTTCTTGGATCTTTTTCATCACGTCTTTCAATTCAGAAGGTGCTAGAAGATATGGTGCTCTAGCTATTGGTTTGGCTCTAGGTAAAAGGTCAATTTAGAATTCGATTTTTCAGGTAATTCTTCTGGAAAAACATCCGGGTGATAACATACTACAAGAATGTACGCAATTCCGTTCAGGTTTAGAATCTAAAGAATAAACTATCAATATACTACATCCTGTATTCATACATTTCTTAGCCTTAGCTACATAATTAGTTTCAATCTTATTTTCATCACTATTACATTGTATCAACATAAACTCTCTGTTAGGCCTACATATCCTAACAATCCTTTGATCACAATCGATCTGAGTATGGAATTGGTTTAACCAATCTATTCCAATGATAACATTGTATTCGCTCACACTCATTGGCATCAATTCAATCACTGAATTCTGATCGCCTAGAGTCATCTTGCAATTCTCATACGATTCAGTTATCCTAATCTGTTATCCATTTGTCGTCTCAACTACGTAAGCACGCTCAAGTGGGGGAGGCTTCATGCCTAGGTGTAAACTAAAGGCACCTAAAACAAAACTTCTATTCGCTCCCGTATCAAACATAATTTTAGAATAAATATTGTTAACTAGGAACTTACCAGCTGCCACTTTGACATTATCATTCCTCTTTTCATCACCAATTACAAACACTCGACCCTTAGCCCCTCATAAGGGCTTTTGTTGAATGAGTTTGGTACATTTTCTTTGTATGTGTTTCGTCTTGTTACGGTTATAACATTTAAGAGATGGACATTACGATGCAACATGCCCGTGGTTTCTAGTATTTATTGCATTTTACCTCTTGGGAACCTCTCGCCCAATTATTTCCTTCTCTCCTACGGAACTTAAAGTTTCTTGGAACCGAAACATTACTTCCTCGTTTTTCCTTTTCACTTCCATGGGTTTTACCTCCACTGCCTTCTCAGTCTTTGGTTTTGCTTCTTGTGCTGCCACTTCATCCTATACCGTGGCACTAAATGATAGGGTTGCGTCCATTGTTTGAGGTGCAAAGGTTTTCACTAAGGTACGCACCTTTAGTGGTAAACCTTGAAATAAAGTGTTTAATTCTCCTAGACTCGGGTGTCACCAGAGGTGGCACCAATTTTGACATCCCATCGAACCTTGTCGCATACTCTTGATGCGTCATAGTTCCAACCTCGAAACGCTGAAAATCCTCCTTAATCTTGTCAAGTTCGTTCTGAGAACATGACCATTGTAGAACTAATTCTTTAAACTCGTTCCATTTCATGTTATCAATGGACTGCTCCCTACTAGCCTGCTTCACCAACTCCCACCAATCCAATGTTGTGGTCTCAAAAGAATTGGCAGCAAACTTGACTGCCTTATCGCTCCTACACTCGCTAAGCTTTATAACGATTTTCATCTTCGTAATCCATTGAGTAGCATCAATGGCTCTCTTCTTGCCGTCAAACGACTTCGGATTACATCATCCGAAGGATTTGTAGTCACATCCTTCCTGGTTCTCTTTCCTTGGCACAGAACTCTGATTAACATTCCCGTAGGTGCCTTCGGTGTTGTTGTTTTCTCCTCCGGTAGTTCCAGTACCCATCCTCCTTGTGAGGACCTCATCTAACAATCTAGGTAACGTTGTTCTTAGTGCCTTTGTCACCTTAGTGGCTACAGCCTCTGAAATTACATCTTTGACATAACCACCTCTTCAACATGAGGACCTTTGATATTATAGTTTTCGTTCGTTTCATGATGATCGTTAGTATCGGTGTTATTCTCAGTCTGCTGATATGTCATCATTTATACATGTTTTGCATGCATAATAATCCCCATATTATGGTATTAATTGAATAATAACCTTGCAATTGATACTTAAAACGTTTATATTTTGTAATTGCAGGTTATTCGGTGTTTAAAATATAAATCAAGATAAAATCTATCAAAAACACCAAGAATTCAAGCTTCTAAAAAGGATCATTCCCGAGCTTTGACCCCAAGAAGTCAAAATTTCCATTTCTTCAAATGTTCTTACCTGAAAAGCATGTTTCGAAAACGGTCAACTATAAAAATAGTTGGTGAGTTCGCAGATTTTTGCGACTCGATAAAAATAAGTGTCCAAGTAACATCCATATAGTGACAAATTAAGCATCCAAGTGACCCTACAAGTCCGGTTGGCCTACCAACCCTGAGCGGGTGTGTCAACCCAAGTAGTACTACTCACAATTTTCCACGGCTTCGCTAAGCTAATCGATTGTGTTATAAAACGGGGGCTTAAGGCATCATCGTATAAACTCATGTAATCTGTATCTTAAGTAGCAAATGTATAATTTTTGAAACAACTTTCCCCCCGTTAAAACAGTAAAAATATAAATTGGGGGCCGTGAAACTCACCTTAATTCGAGCGGTAGTTCGTAACGAGCCCTATATCACATATATCTATACATTTATAGTAGTACAAACTTCTATTTACATTTAGTTACTAATTAATAACATGATTCCTTGTGATAAAATAACTAGTTACTATTATTATTTAATCCATTAAATCTGAGTTTTAAAGCTTTTAAGTTACTTTTATATAAAAGTCCATTTTCTTTAGTTTTTATAAAATTAAAAGTAAGGATCTCAACTTTTATAAAAAATTCATCATTTTATTTAATATTTTTATAAAATCAGAATTCTAATAATTAATACTTACTGATTAGTTTAACAAAATTATTTTTCTCAAAGTTTTAGAAAATCAGATTATTTAAAACGAAAATAATATTTATATTATTAATCAATAAATTTGTAAAATATTCTTCAACATCCAAAAATTCCCCAAATTAATGTCATAACTTCCATTTATCAAATTCAAGTCCCAATAATTTTATTTAATGGTTTTAATGAGTTTAAGCCTACTTTTTAACTATTTGTCTTTAATAACTTTATATAATTTAAAAACATATCATTTTATGTCCAAAACTTATAAAAAATCATTTTTAATCTTTTTATGATATATTAAGTCTATGTGTAAATCCCCATAATTTTTAAAAGTCCAGAATAATATTTTCACTAATTTGTTATCAACTTTAAAATTAAATAATAAATTTTATAATTTAACTTTTATAACACTGTGAGTCCATATTTCTTCATCCAATGTACAAACCTACTGATTTATAATCATTTTTATGATTTTTATACATTCATACTCCATTTTTTTTACAATCCAGGTTTGAATGATTTAGATAAATGACTAGATTAGGTTTTTGTGTTCATACCTTTGCTTGAACTAAGATTTTGGATATAACACCTCAAATATTCCAGCCAAATACTTTTACAAACCAACCTATTAACATGCATGATCATTACTTATAGCAAATAGAAGTCAAAATCAAAACACCTTTAAGTGTGTGTTTTGAAAATGTAAGGATTTTCAAGTGGGTTTTCTTGAGTATATTTCTGTTAAATCTTAATTTCTTTGATATAAACTTGTTATATATGTGTTAGTTGATGTTTTAAACACAAAACCTTGGTAAGAAACTGAAAATCAAAGATCAAAAGGTTAAAAATCCGTTTTAGGGTTTTTAGGGTTTCAAAAGGTGTAAATGGAAAAGATGAAGACATGGATGATGATTTTACCTTTCCTTGCTTGATACTAAACTCCTATACAACCTTAGAACTCCAGAACTTAGAAAGAGGATGGAGAGATTTTTGGTTTAAGTGTTGAGTGTGTGTGTGTATATTACGGCTGAAACAAGGGAAAAGGGGTGGGTTGGCATTTAATAATAATCATTGCAAGATGAGGTGTTGGAATAGGTGGCATTTAATGGCTAATTGTCATGCATGACTTAAATTTGAATTTGTTTTTATAAAAATGTATAAGACTAAAGCATTAAGATGGTTTAATGGGTTAAGTTTATAAAAACTTTTACATAACTTGTGTCATACAAGTTTTTGGATGATGACATTTTATAAAAATGAGTTTTATAAAGTTTACAACACACAAGTGTTGGTTATCAAGTTTATAAAATTTTAAAACTTTCAAAGTCATAGAAATATTAATCGGGTGTTTCAAGTGTTTTTATTTTTAAATATGGGTTTGGGTTTTGACTTCTTGCTATATAATAATTTCATATGATTCAAAATAAAGCTCTAACACATTATTAACACATTATTAACATATAATCACATAGTTCACATAAAACCATAGAATTTTTACTTAGTGTAACTAATTTATATAAATGATGCAAGATATCACTAATTTATATAACAAGGCACCATATATCCTTATTTATAACTATCTAGACTATTTCAAATAATAATTGTAGATGAAGGTAATTGGAATTGACCTTGAATTTTGAGGATTGTCATATTCTCCCCCAGTTAGAAGAATTTCGTCCTCGAAATTTATTCTCTGTCGCGAAGAACAAGATCCGAAGAGTTGTTCTCAAACAAATGAGGATATTTCAATTTCATCTAATCCTCATGTTTCCATGTATATTCAGGTCCTCGCTTAGATTCCTTCTAACTTTTACCAACGGGATACGGCTTCGTTTCAATTTCTTAACCAACCTATCCATAATTTCAACGGGTTCCTCGATAAAATGAAGTTAGTCATCAACACGAACTTCATCATGTGGTATAATTAAAGACTCGCCAGCTAAACATTTCTTAAGATTCGATACATGAAAAGTATCATGTAAATTAGAGAGTTCCTGTGGTAATTTTAGTTTATAAGCAACTGGACCAATTCTATCAACAATCTCGTACGGTCTAATATATCTTAGATTGAGCTTGCCCCTCTTTCCGAATCGAATCACACCTTTCCAAGGTGATACTTTCAAAACTGACAAGAATAACAAGACACATTCTCATTTGAATTATCTTGACCATCCCCAGAAAACAATGCAACTCCAGGACTAGACTTTCCAGTAGTTTTAGCAAAATACATTGCAGGATCTTGAATATGTTCCATATTGGTCTCATTCTTCTTCACATTCAACTCATGAGATTAAATTTTTCCAAGAACGTCTTCAAGTGACATGGTCTTGTACTTTTAACTTTATTTGATCAGAACAGAATACACATTAAACTTTAATGGTAATGATTCCAAAAACTTATCATTTATCTCCTCAGATTCATAAACCACTTTAGCACTAGATAACTCACTCAGCAAATGATAAAATCTTGTAGCCAGATCATCCAGAGACTCATTCTAAAAGTGTTTGAATACCAAGAATTGTTTCTTCAATAACTCCTTGCGGCTTTTCTTCACATCTAAATTTTCTTCACACCGTTTCTGTAAAGCTTCCCATAAAGATTTAGAAGTTTTAAACTACTTGAAGCTATGATAAATCTCTTTTGGAAGTGACATAGAAATACAAGCCATTGCCTTCTTTTCACGATCAAACATCCTTTTTTCTTCAGTAGTTAATGCAGAAACAACCTTTGGAACATTTTCATTATCCAACCATGTAAACGCCGGATGAGTATATCCTTCCTGAATAGGTATCCATAACCTGGTATCGGTGAATGACAAAAGCTGTTCAAATCGATCTCTCCAGTTTGGATAATCAGCAAGGCTTAGCAACTTTGGTAGTTTATGAGAAGTACCAATCTCATTATCATAGTTGAACATGTTGGTAACCTGAACTATACTAGCCATAACAACAAGTATGCAAAAATCACAAGTAAAACAAAGATTAAAACAAATTTACCCTGAGGCGAACTAGTTAAGTCGCTTCACACACTTCAAGCGAACTTGACCCAAGCGAACTTGATATGTTCGCTTAATCAAGAAAATGTAATAAGTTCGCCTGTAACTGAATTTGACGATAAGTTCGCCTGTAATAGCTGAAAGAACTCAGGAAGAAGAACTCTTCAACCAAAACACGAACCAAGAACTCTGAAAATCATCATAACTTGCTGAGTTGATGGAGTTTGATGAAATTGAACCGTAGGATTGAGTATAATGTGAATTAGAACACTTCTAATGGATCAATTTCTCCAAAAACACTTACAAATTGATGATTTCAATCCCAAAATACCTTCAAGAACTTGAAAACTCCATGAAAATGAAAAATATGCCTTGTTTATCTGTCAATTCATACACAAAACGTCATAAAACAATCTCTAATCACGAGCAATAGCTCTAATACCACTTGTAGGTCCACATGACTCCTCTATAGATCAAACTCGAGATGTGACGAATCACTAACACGGAGTGCGGAATCCAACCGTATCAATGACAGTGTATACGAGACAGTAGAAACAATGACAATCACAAGCAATGTAAATAATCTTCTCTTTGATTTCACCAAAACAGAGAGTTTACAGAACTTGAATGTTAATCATAGAATGCATACAAAACTGAACATGTATAGACTTCTACTCTGTTGTAGGCGAACTTAACAAGTTCGCCTAAACTAGGACTAAGCGAACTTATTAAGTTCGCCTATGGCAGAACTTAAACAAACATTACAAAAACATTAATAACATAAAGACATACAAGATCTAACTATTACAAAGCTTTTGTCATACATCTATGTCCTTACAAGTTCTGTTCTTCCTTTCTGCAACACCGTTCTGCTGAGGTGTATACGGCGCACTGAATTCATGACGAATACCCTTCTTGAGACAGAAAAGCTCCATCATATTGTTCTTGAACTCTGTGCCGTTGTCACTCCTTATTCTTCTAACCTTCAGCTTGCAAAAATATTCCAGACACAAGATCCTTTGTACCTAAAAAATGTACCCAATAAAAACATGAGAAATCATTAGTTACAACTAGACAGTATGACTTACCTCCAATACTCCTGATACTTATGGATTCGAACAAATCCATGTGTAAGAGGTCCAAAGGGGTATTAATAGAGTTTTGGATCTTGGTCTTGTGAGATTTTCGTTGTTGTTTGCCCTTTTTACAAGGCATACAATCATCTGCAATGACAAATCTCAGCTTAGGAACACCGATTACTAAACGGTTTCAGACAAGATGATTAATTTTTCGATAAGAAATGTATCCGAGCTTCCTATGCCACAAGATTGAGTCAAGTTCTGTTTCTTTTGAAAGTAAACATGTAGCAACTGATGAGGTGGTTGTTTCCACGCTCATATCAATCAGATAGGTGTCGTTTGTTCTTGGCGCTCGCATCAGATCCAGTCTTCAGGAACCATAAAACCATGCTTGAGAAACAAAAACTCATATTTATCAAACATAATTGAGTATTCCTTCTCATAGATCTGAGAAACACTCAACAGGTTATGCTTCAGCTGCTCGTAGTAGTTAATATTGTCAAAGCTGATACATCCATTAGAAATCATGCCTTGACATGTTATACTACCTCCCTTTTCTCCTACAAAGGCCACATAGCCGCCTTTGAATGGTTTAACTTCTTGAAGCTGGGCCATGTTGCATGTCATGTGCCAGGAGCATCCACTATCAACATACCACCGGTTTGTAATAGATCCCTTTGGATGTCCCTGCACGTGTCAAAAGAATTTAGTTAGATTTGGAGACCCAAGCGATTGTGGTCTTGGGTCGTCCGTTGTTTTTCAAAATAAACTTCTATTAACTCGCAATCATGACGGTAAAAAATGGGTGACTCTTTTGGAGAGTCAGAATCAGAGATTTGAGAAGTATCGACTTTCTTTCTCCAAACTTGTTTCCTTTGAACAACAAGTTTTCTAATGTAAACAGGTGAACCAGAAAAGGCTTTACCTAGTTGATTACCAGCTAGTTGTTGTCCAAGTTTTTTCAATCTCTTGTTCCGTCTCCTCCTTTGTGTTCTTGAGAGTTTCACCACAGACTTTTCACCAGATTGTGTACTACCAGAGGTAGATACACTAGGAACTGTCGGTTGCTTATTCCTTTTCACACCAGATGGTGCAGTCACATGTTTTGACTTAACCATATGCTTGATTGGTGGTTTTAACATTTTTGAAGATTGATTTTTGAATTGCTTTACTGATGGATGTTTCAGGAATACGGCTTGTTGTTGGACAACCGGCCGTTTCTCCTGATTCTTATAAGGACAGTTTATAAGAATGTGACCGAATGTACCACAGTGAAAGTAATTCCTTCTTTCTTTAAAAACTCTTCTGTAAGGCTCATTGGTTTTGGAAGTCAATGATTTATTTTGATGAGTATTTGGACTGGTTTAATGAACCGTAGGTTGTGCTTGACTTGATGTTGATTGATTTTTGGGAGTATAATGTTTATCAATGTTTTCTTGAAAATTCTTTCCCAATTTGTTTGCAAATGTTTCTTTCTTAGCTTGCTTTATGGTTTTAAAACCCCCATAAAGCATCATTTTCAATTTATCATTTGATTCAATCAAATCAGGCTCTCTTAAAATGCAATTGTCACGGTTACTGACAAATTTTTATTAATTTTGGGTTAATCAAGCAGTTCTTCTGAGACAACTCCCTCTACTTTGTTTCCTCGGAACATTTATCAGAATAAAATTCTTCATCAGAGGATGAATTAGCCTTTCCATAAGACTCATATATAAAGGACAGAATGTCAACCGACCCATTGACAAACTTCCCGTTAACTAGTGGTGGAATGGATTAGTACCTAAACCTTTTCCATTCACTTGTCGTAAGACAAATTCATAGTGTTCCACCACAAAATGAGAATTTCTCAATTTTGCCACTTGACTTCAGAATTTCATTCTTTAGTTTGGCTATTTCGACATTCTTTTTCTCCAACTCTTTATAGGAAACATCTAAATGAAATTGTTGTTCAGTAATTTTTATTGAAAAATCTTGTTTATCTTTTCTGAGATTTTCAATAGAATTGTTAAAACGTTTTTCATTTTCTTTGTAATTTACAGCTGCTCTATGAAGAGTTTCGAGTTGATCATGAATTCGATCATTCTCGATCTTTAATATTAAAAAATTAGCACAAGTAATAACAACAAAATAACTAGAATCTACCTCAGTTGATGAACTGGACGCTTCTCTGATTGCTATTAGAGCGCATGCAGATTCATGTTTATTCAGCAGCAACAGCTTCCTTTTCTTCATCTTTCATTATTTCAACGATTTCTGCCATCAAACCTATCTGAGTTTGTGAAACAATGGCATCTTCTAGATGAACTCCCCAGTCATAGCTGTCATCATGTTGAGCTACTAGTGTATTAGACGGTGCTCCTTGATTTTGATTGTGGTTGTTGTTGAAGTTCTGGTTTTTGAAATTTTGGTTGTTTCTTGGACTTGGTCTAGTGAAACCTGATGCTGGTGCTTTATCTTTCTAACATTCTCTTGCAAAATGTCCACAATTTAGACATTTGTAACATTTTGCCTTTTTTTTGTCAATCCCAACTTTAGCATTTGAATGCCCACCGATAAACTTTCTACCGGTTCTGTTCAAAAAACGTTTCGCCCTTCTCAGGATCATGGCCATGTTCCAATGTATGTCCATATACTCCATGCCATTCGGATCTACTTCATTGAAATCTTCCACCACTATTTCAGGATCAGCCAGCTTCCCACCGATGAAATTCTCGTAGGCTAACATACATGATGAGAATATGCTACATGATCTTCTGCAATCTTGGCAATAACAGTTTGATGAGTTGAAGATGTATATGTAGGACCTCTTGAGGAATGTTGATGGTATGAACCAGAACCCGAAGCGGTAAAATAGGTATGGCTACCACAACCGTTAGAGTTTTCTTCCTCTTAAGTAGTGTTCCCTGAGAACAAAGCAATTCCAGATCCAATTGTTTTTTGGTGTTGAAGAGGTTCCAAAGTACATTGACGGCTCCTGCACTAGAGGTCTACCAGTGGTTTCTTTCTTAAGTTCATGTCATGTGCTTGAACATTTCCGATTGCTTCATCAATAGTTATTTCTTTGAACTTAAGGTTTTCTCTTAACAATGTTGTGTACATGTCAAACTTTGGGGGTAATGCATCAAACAACTTTTCAACAAGTTCATCATCGTGATATTTCAATTCATAAGACTTGATAAAACCTGGAGATAAGTTCATCAATGGATTCATTTTCCAAATATCTGAAACATTCATACTGTTTCCTTAACAATTCCCTCTTACTTTTCTTTACATCAATGTTTCCTTTAAATCGTTTTTGTAAGGCTTTCCACAAATCTTGTGAAGTATCATAACCTCTAAAGCTGTGAAATAAGTCTCGGGTTAGTGCCATGGTTAATGAACCATGTGCCTTGTTTTCAAGGTCATAAACTTTCTTTTCTTCTTCTGAGAGTCTAGAGATTGGTTTAGGTTGGTTTTCACCGAGGAATTCTTGTGTCGGATGTTTATACCCCTCTAAGATAGGTATCCACATATTTGAATCGGTGTATGACACATTCTTCAAAACGTGCTTTCCAGTTAGAATAGCCATTCACGTTCAACAACTTTGGTGGTTTTTGTGGAGTGCCTATTTCATTATCATAGTTTGACATGCTACTGATATTCTGGAGATTCGCCATTATGTAAGATTTTAGTATATCACTCATGGGTTCAGACTAACTTGGTCTTGCGTACTTGTCAAATATGCATGCACAAATGGTCTTGCGTACTTATAAGTGCGCATGAACAACTACTCACAAAAATGGTCTTGCGTACTTGTCTAAGTACGCATGAAGAATAAGTACGCATGCTGACAAATGCGCATGAAACAGAATGCAGAGTCACTTTTTGAACAAGTGTACCCACTTGTCTGATCCAAAGGTAATCTGAACCGGTTGTTAGGTATCAACAATGTGGTATAGTCAACATAACATATTTTTGATTCCATCAGTTGTTGGTGAATTGATCATCCAAAAAACAACAACACAAGGATGTATGTGGGATTTCTCTAAGGTGAACAAATGTATGGAACAAGACTTTGAGAATCACCAAGGCAGATCTAATCAGAACAACATTTTGTCAGAAAGTGTTCCTAACAAGCTTACAACACTCGGAAACAAGAGCAAATGCTCTGATACCACTTGTAGGTCCCTCCGGGTGGGTGTGTCGGATCATGATTGTGTGAGTATGTAGGCTAGTCAACAGGTGCGGAATCCCCGTGACTAGGTGGAACAAAGTACAACGGCAAATGTAACATGACAAATAACAAACGCTCGTACGATAAATACACGGTCTATTATAACGAGGTGTTTCAACACAAGTACAGATACAAGAGAATGACTTTTGGCCTGATACTAAATTGACTCGTGCGTACTTGTGTGTTGGGTTACATCTCTTTGAAAAATGAAACAAACCTGGCTATATATAGACCTGGGTCATGCGTACTTGTAACTACGCATGAACAACCTTCATGCGTACTTACCTAATTACGCATGACCTAGTTGTGTACTTGAAAAATACACAGGAAGCCTTTCCATGCGTATTTTTTTGGTACACAACTCAAACATACAAACTTACAAACATCGTACACGTTCAAAAGACATAAGTAAATTACAACTCGATCAAAAACAACAAAGATAAATACACATACATACAAATACAAGACTGAAAGATAACTAACAAAAGCTTTAGCATGATCTAGAGTGCCTGTCACTAAAAGAAGCTTCAACAGACACGTCAGCAGGTGAGTTTCATAGCCCCTTTTCGTTTTTCTTGCCTTACAAACTTGGGGGAGAAACTGTGACAACCGACATATTCAGGTTAATATCCTTACAAACGCAATAATCTGAACTCAATGAAATCATGTGCACTAGACTAATTTCTATAATTTAGGTCATTATATTAATAACAAAGTCCACTCATGTCACATCTTGCATTTGGTAATTTTAGGAATTACCGGGTCACACCCGTTAAACCGACACACACGTACGTTGGTGACAAATAACAAATGTTAGGAAAACATTCTATCTCATTATTTTAAGTCAATATATGTGTAATAATATAAATATGTACGTAAATATATATATTTGGTTATTATTTGGGTTCGTCAACATATATTTTAAACTTTAATACGTACTATACGCATTTAACGCGTCTAAACGATGAATATATATATATATATATATATATATATATATATATATATATATATATATATATATATATATATGGTGAGGTTCAAATGCTAACCAATATTTATGTGATAACCATGATAACCACTCTTAAACATAGTGTTACGTATATGTAACAATTATTATTATCTTAATGTTACATATATGTAAACACTATGTGTCACGTATATGTAACATTTTTTGGTACGTATACGTAAGACTCATCATTTCCGTATTTAGTTCAAAATATTTATTCAAGATACTTAAATACTATTTTAACAATTAAAATAAAAAATAATTTATAAATTATGTGATTGTTTTATAATAGTTAGCATGGTTATCACATACAAAGTTGGTTAGTATTTGAACTCTTCCATATATATATATATATATATATATATATATATATTATAAAACGAGTATTGAGCGGGTATTATTTTCGGGTATTACACCGTGTTTGAACCACTACCACCTAGCACCATCTTACCATCATAATCACCCTACCCAACCCCCTTACCCTTTCCCCTCACTCACGTCAACCACCATCCACCCCACCCATACCTTGTCATATTGATTGATTAAATCTTGAGTCATCATACCTTACTATCACCAAATCCTCATGATGAAGATTTCTTTTTGGTGTATATATATATATATACCATGTCTTACACATTTATAAGATACAAGAAAATATCTACCTCTAAATATCGGTTCCCTCTCCCTCTCATCCTCTCCAAAATCGAAACCACACACTCATACACCTCTTGCAATTCCATGTGAAGATCAAGGCTTCCCAAGTGGAACTCTCGGTGTTTTTCAAGCATCCCTTCCTCGTCTCGAGATCAATCCTTGCTTGCTTTACGTGAGAATTCTTGCCTTCGTTTTGATTTTATATTATTACTAGTTGTTTTGTGTATAAGATCACCCAAGTAGTGTTTATTTCAAAAGAAAATTCACCATTCAAAACAAAAACATGCTGGCAGAATTTTAAGTCCACTTTAGATTATCGTATCCTAATCAAAACTAAACCAAAATAGATGTTTCTTGAGTCTAAAATTAAGTTTAAAGAGCCCTCTTTCCATTCCAAGTGATTTTGTGATTTTTGGATGAGATTTGTACCCCTAAAGGCTGATACAAGAAAACGGGTACAATCTGAGTTTTTTGGACAAAATTCTAAGGTCGACTTCATGGGTCATAACTCACTAAAAAATGGTTTAAATGACTTGGTTCTTTTTTTCTAAAACTGATATTTTGTGTTGGTATTACAACGCATATGTCCTCTTATCATAAAACTAACATTTTGACCCCCAACCGTCAAGATTCCCGAGACCTATCCGACAAAAATGAAGCTGTTAACCTATTTGTGTTAGGATTTTTCTTTGAAACTCTTAAACCCCTTTATAAATTATGATCCATACATTTCTATAGAGCCAATACACTTATTTGAGTATGGTAAAAATTTCATAAATTATTGAGTACGATAAATTACTAAAAACACGACACAAGTTGACTAAAAAAAACCCGAATACTTTACTAAAGGCTATTTTGATATAAAATTTTTACCTTCCATAATATATATTTATTTTTAACCCCAACCATGATGTTGTTGCTTAAAAGTAAAGACTTTGCTAGGTTTTGTTACACGAATCTCTTCCCAGATTTGAACTCCTTCAAATCCAATATCCAAAAGCAACCCAAAACTAAACTCTTTCCGTTCCACCCACTAAGCACCCGCAAAAATGTAACATGACGGTAATGCGATTATACAAAACTGAAAACTGAACAGAAACATAATACATGATGCAGAAATGGCAACGCAAAAACGGTGACATTTCCGGCGAGTGGCAGCGATGGCGGTGGGTACGGATGGTGGCCAACAGTAGTTGCGCGTGACAACATGGTGGTGTCAGCGGTAGTAGGGACGACGCATGGAGGGAGTAGGGAAATAGGGATTGAAACTTTTCCTAAACGTGATTATTCTCTCTATTGGTGTGTCTCCTTCTAACCCGGTAATTAGGGGTGTTCAAAAAAATCCGAATCCGAAACCGAACCCGAATTATCCGAAAATCCGAATCCGAATTATCCGAAAATTCGGATATCCGAAATTCGGATATCCGAATTTTCGGATTCGGATAGTGATTTTCGGATATTTCGGATAGTTCGGATATCCGAATATCCGAAATATTATATTTATATATTTTTTTAATTGTTTTTATTATTTAAAAATAAGAAAATTTGAATCAAAACCCGATATATTATATTTATATATTTTTATATGTATATTTTCTAATGTTTTTTAAGGTTTTTAATTGTTTTTGTAATTTTAAAATATTTTTTTTATATATTTTTTTATTTTTTTTATATTTTCGGATATCCGTTTCACTATCCGAATGGATATCCGAAATTTCGGATATCCGAATTTCGGATATCCGAAATTTCGGATACGGATTCGGATAGTGAAATTCACTATCCGAAATTTTCGGATATCCGAAATTCGGATATCCGAAATTTCGGATATCCGGTTTTGAACACCCCTACCGGTAATCCCTTTATTTATAACCCACTAACTTAGCCACCAATTAGGGTTTTAGGGATCCCTAATTACAGTTAGATACCTGTAATTACTATTTAATTGTTCAACTAACTAACAATTAGTTAATAATTATATCTAATATAATTATAATTACAATTAAATAATATCGTAATTAATAAATATGTTCCAAACATACTTCCCCCGACTTATTATTAATCCAATTATTAATAATATTTATTATTTCATAAAAAATCGTCATGTCCAACCGTATCCGTTCGTCCTGATAGTTATTTCATAAATAACAATATCACATTTCGTTATATTCGTGTGATGAACTATATTAACCGTATATATTTCTAATGATTGTAATCGTTGCCCAAAGTGTAAACCTTTGGATCTTACCTCGTTAGAAGTATTGTCAAATGTCGTTACTCGGACATACTAGTCCAACACGGTTGTGTGTTGTACAAAACCCCAAGCTGGAGAAGGGTATTTATACCCACGTTCCCAGAAAGTCTTTATTCAAATGACCTCTGTACTATCTGAATTTTTACAAAACAGTCCCTTAGTTGTGATCTAGCAAAACATGCCAAAAATAAGAAGAAATTCATTTATTACAAATAAGTAATAATTAAAATGACTTTTTCATACCATTGGAGATGGTGATTTGAACATTTACTTTAATTATTTTATTTGATTTCATTAATAAGGTCATCCGTAGTGGTTCACGCCCTGTTACGTCACTGTCACATCAGCACATGGACAATCACTGTTCATAGTCACTAAGATGCGTAGTGGTTTCAGACCCTGCATTAATGAGTGTTTTTTTATTCCATTTTGTTAACTTTTATAAACAATTGATATTTTTTAAAACAATTATTTATTAGTTGAAATGTTGATCCAAACATGTTAAAAAACAACTTATGTGATGAAAAATAGTTTTTTGAAAACAACTTCATTTTGTTAAAATTTATACCTTCATGTTACAAAAAATAAAATAAATTAAGAGGCCTATGTATTTTTTTTTATTTTTTTTAATAATTACCGAATATTAGTTAGTTGAGAAAAACCAAATTAAATCCTAAACTATAATGAGGTTGAAGCATTTGATTGGACAAACTAATTGTTAGTTTTGCCCCCCTCCCCCCAGGCTACTGTAAAACTAAGTTGATCTAAGATTTATGTAAAAACAGTAAAAAAGAAGTCACCTTTAGGTAGTATATATTGTTAAATGTTGCATACACATTCACAGACATGATAAGTTACAAAATGAATCTGATCAACTTAATGAAATAAATAAGACAGTAGAATGCAAATATGAAAAAGAAGCATTTGAGATGTTGGTATCAGAGTCCTGATTTGTAGGGGACGCCGGCATCTCTAACCCACTTGTCCCCCTGGATAAATGGTTTGACAGTGAACTTGCTCGCTTGCTTGCTCGTTATGAACTTCAGTCCTTTCCAGGTGACCCTATTCTCTGTCACCGCTCCTGCACCATAATTAGCAAACTCAGCGTAGAATATGGTGTCAGGAGCTGATGTTCCTACCCATGGCAACCATCCTTTTGGGTTGATCAAGCTCCCCATCATGTTGTTCATGTAAACTGTAGTTGAATAGTTCTTCCATGGACGCCCCAGAAACGTGTGAACATCGCTCAAGTTCCCGTATGGCCAAATGGTGCAGTTTTGGATAGAAATGCCAGTGTTTTGATTAGCATCAAACTTGCCTTGTGCTGTGATCGTGTTTTGTTGTCCACTCATCGGTCTCCTGGGAAGTATGTTACAGTTTTGAATCACAACAGCTGCGTTCCCGAAAATGAAGTCAACTGTGCCGTAAATGTTACATTCTCTATAAAACTGGCGGTTCGAATGGGCGTAAAGAGAGTCTTGGAAAGCATCTATTCGGCAACGGTAGAATACAGACTGGTCTGCTGTAGACATTAGTGCTACTGCTTGATGCTTGGCTGCACCAGCAGTGTTGCGGAACCCCATATCGCTCGCTATAAACCCTTTGCCGAACACAGCTGCATCAACCAAAAAAATAAGTCAGAAAAGATTTACTAAACTTTCGGTGAGGACTCACTTGGTAGTCGTATAGTGACTCAACTATAGATTTTTGCTTTTCTAGTGAATACAGAAAAATGGTTTTGGTTTCTAGTTGAAATTTTAATTCAAAATGGTTTCTCTTTAGGGCATGTTTGGGATTACTTATTTAAGCTTTTTATTGACTTTTTCAAAAAGTTATAACGAGAAGTAAGTTCCCCCTTAAGCATTCACATCAGCTTTTGCATATTTGTCTGATTGTATTTTGCATATTTTAGGTAGTGGTTTAAAATGGTTGTGATGAGTAGAGCAGAGAGAAAATGTATAGATTTTTTGTATATTTGGGGAAAACACTGTTCACCTATATAAATTTTTTAATATTTTTTTAAAGTGGTTGTAAGTAGAGGAGAGAGAAAAGGTAATGATAAAGGTATAAAAAAATATTATGTAATTGAAAAAAGAGAGAAAAGATAGTGATTTTTAGTGTAATTATAAAGATGGGGATAAAGAAGCTGATGAGAATGCTCTTAGTTGTCAAAAACTCTTTTTCCCAATTTAAAAAGTTAAAACGAGTAGCAAAAGTCACATTCCCCAAACACATTCTTTAACTTATAAAAATTAATAAGTTAATAAGTAGTTTCAATAAGTAATCCAAAACACCCCCTTAATCTGCTCATTCAGATAGCGGATTCAAGTTATTCCTAATGTTAAACATAGTGCTTAACGGAGTTTTTCTTGTTACAACTCTTGAATCCGCTATCTTGAGGATTAGATTACTTAGAAACCATTTTGAATTCAAATTTCACGTACAAACAAAAACCATTTTCCTATGTCCACCGGAAAAACAAAAAAATATGCTTACCAAAAGTTGGTGACTGAAATGTTGGTGTGCCATCAACGACGTTTAACGTTCCAGATACAACTGTAGAATCCATCCCATCGCCAATCATCATGACATTCCATTTTGGTTTTTCAATCCTAACATTCTCATAGTAAATTCCTTTCTTAACATATATGACAAATCTTTTCTTGCTTTTATCTGGAACTGCCTTGAGAGCCTCAGTAATTTTCTTGTACTTGCCTGAGCCATCCTGAGCCACCACCACATCGGCCTTAATTCCAGCCGGTGTGTTTGTCTTCTGCAGCAGCTTCCGGTCTTTAGCAGACAACCATTCGGGCAATCCGTTGCTTCCTGCTGCATAGCTCAACAATCTTCTTCTTTGGTTATAAGAACTCGTAACACTTGAAATCCCCTTGATGATTGCAAGACAGTTGCTTGTTAACTCGGTTGATTTCTGAAGGTAGCCTAACACATTTTCTTGAACATTGTCGATGCATGTTTGCTGATACGTTCCTGCAGCGCTTAGCCATGTCATAAGATCGTCGAATAGACCCCCTATCGATTTCAAATCCATATCTGTTGCTGATAACATTGTGTCGTTAAGATGATCAATGGCAAGATCCAATAGTTCACTGCAGTTCTTGAGCTCTGGAAGTGTGGATGCTTTTGACAGCTCGTTTATTGCAACTAGCACAGAGAGTTTGAGTAATTTATCCGGCCGGATATCGGTTGAGTTGACAAGAGGGGAAAGGGAGCTGTAACATGTGTCCGGGTACAATGTAGAGTCACAAACAGCTTTGATTGAAGCCGAAGCCGATTGAGATTGTGATTCCTTACCATTATGGATGCTGTCTTTGCTATGTGTAGTTCCCACAACGGCTGACGCTACGACAATAACGAGAATAAGAGATGATAATGCAACAACAGCCATTCTTTTTCTTGTTTTCCTGCGAGCATCAAGCCGCATTTGATCGGCTTCCTCCACTTTCGAATAGGATTTGATGGAATTCATAGCTTTTGTTTTTAAATTGTTTTTGTTTTCTGATTAGAGCTTGATAGAGTTGGTGATTTATAAGAAAGGATTTACGAGATACGTGCAAAGCACCTTGCAGGATAGGTGACACAAGACATGGCGTTAAATGAGGAAATTTCAACGCCTGAGTGGTTCTCATGAATATTGATGCAACAGCAGCAGATGACTTTTCCATTTATAGATGACATCAACTCATTTTTATATATTTATAGACTAGATAAGAGACTCGTGTACTACACGTGTTGGAATAATAAAAAATGATATTATAAAATGTATATATATATATATTTATAACTTAATTTAAAAATTACACTACATTACAAATAAAATAAGAAAAAATGAAATTACAGTTCACAAATCTGTAAACACTAAAATTAATCACCTAGCTAGTGCACACTGTGTATATGTTGCTAAAAATAAAAGTGTCTTTAAAAATCACCGAAAAATTCATATAGGCATGATTTATAAATCACACTGTTATATATAATTTACACGCACAAATTATATGACTAGATATTTGTTTTAATTATCACCAACGGTCGTGCTGTAGGACGTGTGTTTGACTTGACAATCTTCCGGATTACCTACACGTGTAAACGAATTGACTTGCCAAGTGTGAAATGGACTTGATTACTATAAAATTAAGTGGGATGCATGTCATATACTACAATATATGTTGTAGTCAGGTATGGATATTAACCTGAAATTTGTCGGGTCTCACAATTTCCCCGATTGGTAATAAAATCCATTGTTATCATCTCCCATTTTCACACTAGCAATTCTAGTTGTTGAAGTAAACTAGAAGGTTTTTTTTATTCATACGAAGTATTTTATCGTCTCTTTTTACTAATTCTTCAATCATGCCCTTAATTCCTTCTTGCTCTATATTTTCTTCAGTCTGAGCAGAATGCTGAGCATCTTTTATCTGAGACATGAGATCAATACGAATGTCAAGTTTGAGAGCACGAACCCGTTTAGGTTTCTCTCTTTCTTTTATGCTTAAGGCATCTGCAACTACATTTGCCTTACCTTCGTGGTAACAAATTTCACACTCATAGTCACTTAAGATCTCTAGCCACGGTCTTTGTCTCATATTCAGTTCTTTCTGACCAAAGATATATTTTAAACTTTTATGGTCAGTATAGACCATAAATTTAACTTCATAGAGATAGTGCCTCTATAATTTAAAGCGAAAGTTATTGAACCTAACTCTCGATCATGAGTTGTATCATTCTTCTCATGGGTTTTTAACTGACGAGATGCATATGTAATAACTTTGTTTCTTTACATTAACACACAACCCATAACGTTGTGTGAAGCATCACCATAGACTACAGAGTCTTCATTGCCATCTGGTAAAGCCAGTATTGGTGCATGAGTTAGTTTCTTCTTCAAAGTCTGAAAATCTTAATCTTGTGTTGGAACATGACAAACTGTTGTAATCTAGATGTAACATCCCGGGTTTTACTGAGTAAACGAAATTTAATAAACATGTGTATTATTTGTATGTAGAAGACGGACTTATGACGGAAACTTGACCAGTGTAGTACATTATCGTTATATAAATAACTACGCGGGGGTTTATGCATATTATTGAGACTAGAGGGTGTGTTTTATAAAAAAATCATGAGACGGCCCGAGCCCGAGGAGTCGGTATCGCGCAAGGGCCGAAGCCCGACCCAAGGGTGACAAACCCTTTAGGTTTGCGGCAGGGGGGGACCCCATTTTCATTCTTTGCGGCTATTGAGAAGGAGAAAAGGGAGAAAGGAGAGGAAGGTAGTCTTGGGAACCGGCTGTGGAGGCTAGTCGCAGCGGCGGACGACGGAGTCAAGGGTGGCAACGGTGTTCTGACGAAACAAAGTGGAGCCGGTTAGGATTTGTGATCAAATAAGGCATTTTTGTGATCTCCTAATCGTAGTTTACATGTTTTGGATCCCGGATACTCATTGTAATCGTTTATCATTCTAGGGATTATGCAAAGGTTGATGCTTCGCGAGGAAACAAGCGAAAACGGAAATCCGGAGAGGATTTCCGGCCACTGTTTCGTTTTCCGGCGACGGAGGCGGCGGTTTCCGGTAACGGCGACTGGTTCTTGTGAAAGGGTTCGGCAATACGGACGCGTGGACATATAATTCGCCTAAAACGGAGTCCATTTTGGGTCGGTTTTAAGCTACTCGTATATTGACGCGCAAAACCGAACGTGCTGAAAGACGAGTCTGCGTTCTGTCAGCAGCGGTGGCAGCGACCGTTGATACCAATAATTTTATGAGGTCGGGCATGTTGAGACGAACGCGTGGATAGGTGGATCGCGCGAAACGAAGCCCGTATGGTCGAGATATAAGCTAAACAAGTTTTCTTCTTGGTGGTGCTCAATAGTTTCGTACAAAACCACTTAGAACGGCTTGTACGTAAAGGTATGACCCCATAGAATTTTATATTCATTGTTAGGGACTATTTTGGGATGTGAGAAAAATGTCGGGGACGACATTCGGGAACGTTTTTCGGTAACGTTAATTTAGGGACACCGTGTTGGGAAGAAATCTCGCCACCCTTGAAGACGCGATACGCCTAGCCGCCACGTTAACTGACAATCACGTGAAGGCGGGCACATTAACAAAGAAAGATGCAAAGAAAGCCAATGACAAAGCAACTCCATCCGAACCAACCAAATAAGACAAGCCTGAAACTTCTCACAACAATAAGAAGCGTAAGGCTAGTAACTTTGCTGTCGTTACCCCTGCTGAACCAATCAACCAAGTTGCTCCTATGGTCCAAAACCAGAATAAAAAGTCATATGTGGGCAACAATCCTTAATGCAACACATGCAATTACCATCATTTTCCAAATGTACCATGTCGTTTATGCGCGAGTTGTGGAAGATATGATTATTTGGCAAATATCTGTCGCTCTATTTAACCAAGTCAACCAAGGAAACCGAGCCAATCAGCAAGCTGTTAACCAAGCTCCACTGCCTATCACTAATGGGCGTGCTTGCTATGAATGTGGTGATCCAGACCACTTTCGGAACCAATGCCCAAAATTGGCTAATGCAAACAAAGGTGGTGCTCGTGGGTGTAACATTTATGATTTTTTCGGCCATATTTTTTATTTATTTTTATCCTCTACAATATTGATAACATTTTTTTCAATCCCATACTTTTTTAACACAAGTCACATTTATTACTATTTTAACATGTATCGAAAGAAAGAGAAGAAAAAGGACGTAAGAGAAGAAAAAAAAGGTAGTATACTAATTCAAAGTTTCCAACTTTTGCAATATTGATTACATTTTTTTCAATCCCGTAGCAGTTTTTGGGACACTCTGTTTCAGTAGGTTTTGGGGTATTGATCGCCAACCCTCCCGCCACCGCTGGATGTAAACACAGAGCAATGCCCCAGTATTGTTTTACAATATGCATTCCAGGTTAGGGTTTCTGCTGGCATCCAATTTCAGAAGGAAATCTCCACTTTTTGCTACTTTCTTCACACAAAACGGATGCTCAACTAGTGACGTGCTTGCTTCTTCTTCTTCTTCTTCTCTGGTACCATGCCGTACTTGTTCAAAAATCAACCATGGAGGTCCCTTTTTCCGGTTCCTTCCATCTGGAGGAATACGTTATCTTAGTGGCTTCGCAGTTGATCAGTTCTCGGATGATGAGTACGAATGCGATTACGAGAATCACCCGGTACTTTGAATTTTGATGCCTTTTCAACATCAAAATAATTGTTTTTGAACTAGCTGCTAACTATCTTTTTTTTATTCAATACCAGTTTGACATCTGAATTTGATTTGAGTAGGCAATATCTATTTTATGATGTTTGCTATTGTAAGTGATAAAGTTCTGTTTAGAGACCACTAATCATTAAGGCGTCCCCTTCTTCAATAACTTTTAATCATCTATCTGTGGTTTAGAGGATTTATGTGTCTGTTTCTTGAAATTTAATCCTACTGCAAATTTTTTTGATGTTCTCAAGCTTATTATAGTTATTTTGGGCTAACAATTATTGCAAGTTTGTTATTCTAGGGCATGTGTTAAAAATGGAATTTCCAAACTTGATGTTGCAGGCATCGTCATCAGTGGCAAATATTGATGAGTGGAAGTGGAAACTTAGCATGCTGTTACATAATGAAACAGACCAAGAGATTGTGTCCAGGGATAAAAGAGACAAGAGAGATTTTGAGCAAATATCTAATCTGGCCAAGAGAATGGGCCTTTACTGGTAGCTGAATGTCAAGTTTTGTTCATGAATATGTATGTTTTTCGTGTTTTTTCTTTCTCTGACACACTAGTCATTGGGTGTTCAGTGAAATGTATGGAAAAGTGGTGGTTGCAAGCAAGGTACCTCTTCCCAACTACAGGCCAGATCTTGATGATAAGCGACCCCAAAGGGAGGTAAAGATCATCTGCAGGCTTTCCATGACAGTTCTCATATGGATGTCCATATAGAAAGTGATTCTGTGATATTGACTAGTTAGAACATATATTCATATATAATAGAATGGACCCTAAAAACAGTCTTTGTATATGCTTATGCTATTTGAAGTTCTAATAATCAAGATGTTTTTGAGTGTTGGGCAAATTTTGATTATCTAAGGAAAAACAAAGAGATTTTTCGAAAAAGTTAGGGCGTTATATACTTAGTAATGTGTAAAAGTCTCTCAACTTATGCTTTAAAGATTTTAGTTTTTCCTTAGATAACCAGTTTCTTCAGCAGGTATGGAACTGATTATTTTACCTCAATAGAATGTTTTATCAATGAAGTATGTGAAATAGTTATGATTTGTTTTCCACTGGTGTAGGTAGTTATCCCATTAAGTTTGCAAAGAAGAGTAGAAGGTCTGTTGCAGGAGCATCTTGATCGAATGCGATTGAGTTCTGGAGATGTTTCCTCCACTAAGAGTGAAACTAGTTATCAGGCTGAGCTGGTGAACCAGGGTGGTAATCCAGATCCTTTATTAGATGGGACTCTTATGGAGAAGGTTCTTCAGAGGCGGAGTTTGCAAATGCGAAATATGCAACGGGCTTGGGAGGTACATCTGAAATATTTTTTATATAAAATTTGCGGTTATCTATATATATTTTAGTTACTGCCACACTCTTAATTTAAGGTGGGAAAATGGGCATAGCGGGTCGGTGTGGTAACAAAACAAGTAATTTATTGTGCATATCAAAATGTGTCAGGTTGGGTTGACCCAAATCACCTTTTGTCCTTTTTAATTATCTTCCTCCGCGTATTTATAAGACCAAATCCATTCGTTTTCTAGAAAAAGCTTAACAAACTATGTTGTTCATAATCTGTTTTTTTGAATCAGTTTTAGGAGGTTTTTATACATTAAAAGTGAAGTCCCAGGTCACCAATTACAAACAGAAAATAGAAGAGACAGAAACGGTATTTGATCAAAACTCCATGATCATCGACACTTTTCATTGCATAATTCTGAATAATAAAAACAATACATAGACCCTTCTTAAATAGACTCAATAAGCTAACCCTAAGTTAACCTCCAAGTTAAATAAACTCCTAAAATAAACTTACCAAATACTAGACCATACCATAATTTAGAACATACCAAATAAACAATCATACTAAATAAAGTAAATACTAGTCTGACCCAAACAAACAAAATACCAAAATATACTAAATGACCCCTCCAACTTTTTAACTTTGACAAGATTAGGCTAACAATTACCCCCTAATCTTATCAAGTACATATCATTCTTCACAGCAACGCCGGTCCCTCCTTACAAGTCTCTAGAACAAGATTGGCTTCCTCCTTCTCCTCATCTTTCTTCTTATCTTTCACTTGGTGCACTCGTATGCAAAGTGACCAAGATCCCCACACTCATAGCATCTACGTTCACTTATGTCTCTGTGATCTCTTCCACGTCCTCTTCCTCCACCACGGCCTTGATTTCCACCACCTCGACTACTTGCACTTCCCATAAGAAGCCTATTCGGATTATTCTTATTTGGTTCCTCAAAACTTTTGAGGCGTTTTTCAAATGCCTTCACCCTACCTACTGCATCTTCAAAGAGAATCTTGTTGATATCATAATACGGCTCCATCGAGGCTATGAGAGGAAGAAACTGTTAGGTGTGGAGTCTCGTTTAGAGGCGGTCGACCCTAATTAGGGTTAGCCGGCCCTAATGGGCCTATCTCTACGGTTTGGGCCTAACTTGGAGAACAAGTTAGGAACCCTAGTTTTAATCTATAAATACCCTATGTTGTAATTGTAATCTGTGTGCCTTTGAGCTTAATGAAATAACCTAGTTGCAGACCGCGGACGTAGGTCCCCCACTGGGACCGAACCACGTAAAATTCTTGTGTCGTTTATTTTCAGTTTTATAATCGTTGGGCGTGTGTGTGTTGATTCCGCTGTGCCACTTTGTTCCTAACAAGTGGTATCGGAGCTTTGGCTCGTTGTTACACACGGTATTGCACGGAAGAACGATTCACAAAGGAAAACCCTAACTGCTACAATACCGCCGCTGTGAACATTGATTCCGGCGTGAACAATGTTTTCTGATCAGGCGTGAACAGTGCCGGCATAATTTTTTCGTTTTTTCTGCTGCTGTTGTTCGCAACATAGTTTCTTGTTTTTTGGGCCGCCGGAATTAGGGTTTTTTCAGACCCTAGGTTGCACAAAAGTGGAAAGAAAACAGGGCTGTTTTGGAGGAAAACAGGGCTGTTTCGGGAGAAAACAGGGCTGTTCGGGACTGATTTGGAGTGATTTTGCAATTAGAATTTCTGTTGTGGATCTCTTGGAGTTGCTGGTTTCACTCGGGTTTGCATGTGAAGTGTCGGGTCGGGTGTTTCGGGTTTGTGTTGCGGGTTAACGGTTTGATTGTTTCGGGTACCGGGTTGAAACTCTTGAAATGGCCGATTAGGGTTTGGTTATAAAACTCTTGGATTCGTCGGGCAAAGGTTAGACTTTTTTTTTAAGTTCGGTTTTTTGGCTGTTTTTATTATCAACCATAAATTGGGGAACCGGGTTATGTGAAATTCAGTATCGGGTTAGATTTGTCTGC
Source organism: Smallanthus sonchifolius (assembly GCA_023525975.1). Classification (NCBI taxonomy): domain Eukaryota; kingdom Viridiplantae; phylum Streptophyta; class Magnoliopsida; order Asterales; family Asteraceae; genus Smallanthus; species Smallanthus sonchifolius. The sequence continues at coordinate 53,361,752 of CM042043.1, read as the reverse complement.
GAGGTTTATTATAGGGGCAAATCGGTCACTGATAGTGTTCGGTAGAACAACCGTCAAGTTCAGGCCCGTGCAATTGTTGTGTCTGTTCATTGTTTCTAATTTGTTCTCTTTGTTATGTTATAACTGAAGACGGGATGGTCATGATTAGAATGTTCATCGGTTATGTATTTTGGTTGATGGGTTTGTCAAAATGGAACTTGAATGGGGTACTGTGGGATGAAACCTGTGAAAATGGAACCAGCAGGTTTAGAATGCTTTGGGTTTTAAGTATTCCGGTTGTGGTGTGCTGGTGACGACATAAGTGAAAAAGAAAGGGAAGTCAGGTGATACTGCTCGGTTGAAAGATTTTCGGGTTAGGTTTAGTTGATTGGGTGTACGATCGCGAAATCCTTGGTACCATTTGCTTTCATGAAAGCTCTGCTGCTGTTATAACCGTTTGCCAGTTAGCTGGTCTAGAACTGTGAAGTTGTTTCTTGTTCGGTGGTGATCAGTGGTACGACATTTGGTATGGGTTGGGATAACAGGGAAAGTGGGAGCTAAGCATAGTTGACTTGGTGGAGCTGCATGGAGGTGTGGGACATTCTTTAGAGTCAATGTCAAAGATAGTAAATTATGCTTCTGAGAATGTGTCTGGGTTGATGCATTGGGACTCAGTGAAGGCAGTGAAGACTCTTGGGTTCGAGATTCTGGTATACTTCATTTCATGTTTACCCATTGTAGTGAAGTATTGGTGAATCTTACTGAAGACTTTGGGAAGATACGGGTTTATGTATCGTCGGAAGAAGGGAACCAACTTCCGATTAAAGTCTTGTCTCGCTGCATCGGGTAAAGCTAAGTGGATTCATTTTGCAAGAGTGAATCCTGGAGCCACGGGGATGTCAGCTGAGTGCATTAGGAGGTTTAAACCAAGTCAGGGGTTTTGGGAACAGTGGGAGCACGAGGTGTGTTCTGGGTACAGTTCAAAACACCGTTGGGTTTTGAAGACCGGATTTCCGAATGGAAAATCTCTCCTGGGTTTCTTGCAGGTTTTGGAGAGTGGTGTTTCCTCTGGAAGTCTCTAGAGCCGGTAGTTTGAATCAGTGGGAGCCGGTTGAGATTGAGGATGAGTCAATGGCGGGTTTTTCATGGCTGGGTCAGTGATGACCGCTGGGTTGGAGCTCGGGGGAGCTTCAACTGGCTCTTCTGGTAATTGAGAAGAGGGTTGCTGCAACTAGGAGGATTGGATTGAAGTCATAGCTTGTTTATGGGAACTGAAGGCTTGGAGGACTTCTTTTATTTGAAATCTTAGCTTGTTCTTGGGAGTTGGAGGCTTGGAAACTTCTAATAGTGAAGTGTTAGCTTGTTCTAAGAACTGGAGGCTTGAAGGATTTCTGTTATTGAATATTACCGGAGTTACTGGTATAGGTTCTGCTTGGATTGAGGATTGCTCGAGCCTCCAAGTGGGAGATTGTTAGGTGTGGAGTCTCGTTTAGAGGCGGTCGACCCTAATTAGGGCTAGCCGGCCCTAATGGGCCTATCTCTACGGTTTGGGCCTAACTTGGAGAACAAGTTAGGAACCCTAGTTTTAATCTATAAATACCCTATGTTGTAGTTGTAATCTGTGTGCCTTTTAGCTTAATGAAATAACCTAGTTGCAGCCCGTGGACGTAAGTCCCCCACTGGGACCGAACCACGTAAAATTCTTGTGTCATTTATTTTCAGTTTTATAATCGTTTGTGCGTGTGTGTGTTGATTCCGTTGCGCCACTTTGTTCCTAACAGAAACTTCTTTGGAAGTGAATTTAGTAACTTTCTCATGACTGTCTTTTAGAGCAGAACTAAGAGTTCTAAACTTAGCCCTTACGCCACTTAACTTCCCTGCATACACTTATACACATCCACTGTCTCATCCTCTTTCATCTTCATAGCTTCCGGTTCAGACATCAAAGTCTATAAGCGTGCTTTCTGAACCATATCTGCTCCTAGATGCAAGATCTTGATTGAATCCCACACTTTCTTTGCACTCTGATATTGTGCAATTGCATCAGAATATCTTCAGGCAATGTCTGGAAGATCATTGCTTTTGCGGTGGACTCCTTTTCATACGCATCTGCTTCTGTGCTTACCACCCCCAAAGGCATAAGCCTATAGGATCTACTCCATCATAATTGACCACATAGTGTAGTTTGAATCAGTCAACTATACTGAAGTGACACATTCCTTTGCTCACGTACCGGACCCAATGCTCAGTTTGGATCTGCTATATCTTGCTTTTCTTGCTACTTGCTCTTTCTTGCTCTTGGTAATCAGAACCGAATTGATTCTGATTTCTTGCTCTTTCACTTGCTCTCTCACTGATCAAGGGATCAGGGTTCTTGCTCTTCACTGATCAAACGATCAGATTCTTGCTCTTCACTGATAACCTTGCTTCATTCAACGGAATCAAAACGACTCGTTTCCCCTTGCTTCTTACTAGCTTTAACCTTGCTAAACCTGCTGAACATAACCTGATTACCTGCTGCTTTCTTGCTGGTCAAGAACTCCATATCTGCTACCTGTTTTGTTGCTGAAACCGGCTTGCTTCTGCTGCTTTTGGTCGCGATAAGCTGCTCAAAAACAACCTGCTCGATATTGCTGCCCAGAAAAAAAGACTGTTTCCTTTTTTTCCTTCTTACCTTCAACCGAGAAAGGCTATATACCCAGAATACCAAACCCCGTGCTCGATCACATGCTACCTGGTGTCTGATCAAGCTTTTCTTTGATTACTGCTGTTGTTCTTTCTCTGCCAGATCTAATCGCAGATCTGCTTTCTTCTTTCTTTCAGCCTCCCTCCTTCGATCTCAGCACCAAGAGTTTATAGCTCTGATACCGATTGGAGTCCCAAATCACCGATTTCAAATAGAATATAGAAGAGACAGAAAAAGTATTGATCAAAACTCCACGATCGACTATTTTCATTGCATAATTCTGAATAATAAAAACAATACATAGACCCTTCTTAAATAGACTCATTAAGCTAACCCTAACCCTAACTTAACCTCCAAGTTGAATAAACTTACCAAATACTAGACTATACCATAAATTGGAACATACCAAATAAACAACCATACTAAATAAAATACTAATCTGACCCAAACAAAATGCCAAAATGACTCCTCCAACTTTTTAACTTTGACAAGATTAGTCCAACAAAAAGCATAGTTTCAAAATCGAGCGCCTTGTGCGCCTAGGCGCAATTCTAAGGCGAGGCGCGATAAATGCGCCTTGTGAAGTTGAAGAAGATTTTGGTACTTTACTTTGGACATTTTGTTATTCAAGTTATGAAATTACATTTGAATCTTGACTATTCTAAAACTTTTGGTACTAATTAGATGATATTAAATGTTATATAATAGCTTTTCTTTATTTTATTTGAAGAATACTATCATTTTTAAGTATAGATTCCTTTCATTTAAGTGCACTTTTTTTTCTCATCAGGCACTCGCTTTTTTGGCGCATTGCGCCTAGACCCCAGGCGAGGCCTATGCCGCCTTGAGTGCTATTAGCATATATTGTATTAAGTGTAGAACTCTTGGAGTCCAGTTGTATTTTTAGTTTAGGTTACCTGTAATGACTATAGGTTGAGATTTATCAATAGAGGCAAGTAATTATTCACCAACCTTCATGGTATCAGAGCTACCTCTTTGGTTACCTTTCCATCAATTCGGAAACCTCTCTCCATTCTTTTTCGAAAACCCCTCTGTTCTTCCGCTCAATCCTTCTGTTCATCTTCTCTGACCTGTTCTGTTTAATAGAATTCTTTGCATCATGGAAGGAAAGCTTCATCCGACCATTACAGTGACTAACATCAGGAACTTCATTCCGTTCACTTTAGAGTTGGAGAGTGGACAATATTCCTCCTGGGCAGATTTATTTAAAATTCATTACAGAGCCTTTCAGGTTAGTGAACATATTGATCCTTCTGTGGTTGCACCAGTTGTAAAATTTGATCCATTATCTGACAAGGCCAAAGAAACCGTCCCTGTTACCACAACAGATGTTGAACTTTGGCATATCGGACGTAATTGTGCTCCAATGGATCTATAGCACAATTTCAAATGACTTGCTACATACCATCCTCAAACCTAATACCACTGCTGCACAAGCATGGGATGCCCTTGAGAACATCTTTCAGGATAATCAAAACTCAAGGGTTGTATATCTTGAAAACAAATTCGTTACTACCAGGTTAGAGAACTTCTCAAACTGTTCAGCATACCGTCGGGCCTTAAAAATGCTTGCTGATCAGCTTTCTAATGTTGGTGCCCCAGTCACGAACCAACGCCTTGTTCTACAACTTATTGCTGGATTAACCTAGGCATATGAGGGCATTGCCATGATCATCCAACAAACTACTCCCTTGCCTGAATTTTATGAAGCACGCTCATGGTTGGTTATGGAGACCCAGAAAAATCATTAGGCTGGGCCACTGCAACAGGAACAACTCTCCACACACAATCCTCCAGACCTTCTGATCAGTACAGACATACACAGGCATCACAATCCTCTGATTTTTCTAATCAACGGGGTCGTGGCCGAGGACGGGGCCATGGTCGCGGTCGTGGACGAGGTCGCGGCAGTGGCAGGAATCAATACGGAGGTGGCACTGGTTTTTACCCAGGCCGCCCACCCTCCCAACCGGGTTACTCAGGGTGGACCTATCAGCCACCATCATTGACTCACCAAACGCCACAACAACCGGGCTACTCCTCTTGGGCCTATGCTCTATCGTGTGCCTATCCTATAGGCCCACCAAGGCCCATTGCTGGTCCACTTCAACAATATGAATTGGGTGGTAGTTGGGCTGGTTGGTGTACTAGGAGGAGTGGGGGAAGTAGTGGAAGCTGGTGTGGTGTCCGATGGGTACCAAACTGATGGGTGAGGATGTTGGGAGTTGTGGGCGGGCTGTTCGGAGTTGTGAATGAGCTAAATTGGGTGGTAGGTGGGCTGTTTGGGCGGGATTGGGTGGTAGTTGGGCTGGTTGGTGTACTAGGAGGAGTGGGGGAAGTAGTGGAGGCTGGTGTGGTGTCCAATGGGTACCAAACTGAGGGGTGAGGATCGGAAGATAGGACATCATAGTTAGGGTGAGTGGTGTGAAGATTTGCAAATGGGTAGTTGGTTTCATCAAATATAAGATTAGTTTATTTGGTGGATAAGTCATAACATTTGTATCCACGGTGTATGGATGGGTATCCGAGGAAAACACATGGGGCGGACTGGGCTTGGAGTTTATGACTAGTTGTGGAAGGAAAGAGTGGGTAGCATAGGCAACTAAAGATCCGAAGATGGGTGTAAGAGGGTTGTTGGGAAAAGAGGCGAGTGGTCGGACTGTCAAGTGAGAGGGTTTTTGTAGGAAGAATATTAAGGAGGTATGCGGCATGGCTCAAAGCATGGTACCAATAGTTTAGATGCATGGATGAGTGGGTTAAAAGGGTGCGAACTACGTTGTTAATGGATCTAATTTTTCGCTCGGATTTACCATTCTGGGAAGTGGGAAGAAGTGTATGGGCAAGAGAATCTAAAAACCATGCCATGGGTGTCACAGAACTGTTTGAAAGAAGTATTATTATATTCTTTCCCATTATCACATTGGAGGGATTTTATTTGTTTGTGAAATTGAGTTTGAATAAGTTTATAGAATTTAAGAAAGGTGAGGTAAGCTTGGGATTTATTTGCAATCAAACCAAGATATGAGTTCAAGCAATCAAATGGTTATCCAAATCAGATTGACCAAAACTAACCAATAACATCAACATTCATACATCATCGACAAATAGTGTAAGACAATATTCACGAATGAAATCGAGACAAATGTATGCAAATATAGAATTAGATTAATCAAAAGATTCAACACAAATCAAAGTTCATAGCAATTATCATCTAACGGGGTCAATGGTGCAAGAATTTATCGACTCCCGCGAGTTCATAACCATACTAAACACAAAGATTCAAGTACTTCAAACTAAACGATTACAAGAATTGTTTCTCAAAGCTAGTACATGATAAAACCCTAATAACTTACAAACAATCCACCCGGGAATGATTACCGGTGGATTAGCCGCTCATGGTTGTGGAAATCATCTTCGATTCTTCAATTCCTTGATATCAATCTTCCAAAATATGTTTCTTAGCCTCCAAGAACACTCCCAATCGTCCAAAACTACTCTCCAAAAAGTTGATTTCGAATTTGGGGAAGAAACCCCTAATTAAACACTGAAAATCGCCAGTTTTCCTGAAAATCCGCGTCTGAAACATAAACGGCGTAAGCTTACGCCGGGTGACGTAAGCTTACGCCAATGCCTACTGATGTGAAAAAGTTGTGGGCGTAAGCTTACGCCCCTTGCTGAAAAAACCACTGTTTGAAAAAGTGACCAGCTTAGGCTTACGCTGGGTGGCGTAAGCTTAGAATTCTTCCAAATCTTTCATCTTTGATCCCGTTTTCTCATGCGGTCTTCTCCTCGCTTATTTCTTGCATAATGCTTCAAAATCATCCTTTAAGCTCCTATCACCTGTGCTTGCACAACTACACAAAGTCTTTGCATTCCAAATAATAATTCAAGTAATTATGCAATATTAACCATAAAAATGTGCAAAACTTTAGCCGCTCATCATAAGGCTTGTAACTTTGCTGTCGTTACCTCTGCTGTACCAATCAACCAAGTTGCTCCTATGGTCCAGAATAAAAAGCCATATGTGGGCAACAATCCTCAATGCAACACATACAATTATAAGTAAAGATTAAAAGGAAACGTAAGGGAATAGTGTTATTTCCATTGAAAACTTGACACCTCACACTTTTTTTTCTTCCTTTCATTTTCATTTACAACGTATGGCTTTAGCAGCAAGTTAACTAATAATTGGGATAATTACAATTTTAGGCCAGCTCTCCGTTTTGGAAGTCCGTCCAATTTTTTTTTCTGTTTATATTTTCATTTTCAAACCTTATAGTATATATAATGAACATTTTCAGCCCGTTTCATTTTCTTATAATTTTGTTTTCCTTTAATAACTTTTGTTCGTCAACTTTTTTCAAAATACGGAGTGAGCAACTGTTTTTAGTTTTTTTGTCAACGTTCCGATATAATATTTTTAAAACGGATATGTATTCAAAATCGAGTTTTTTTATCGTTGCCTATAACGAGTGTCGTTACCGTTGTGGTACCGTGACAAGGTGAACCTATTATGGGTGAACAACATCATTGTCGATATTGGTATTATCAGAACCCGTATCAGTATTCGCCTTATGGTATTCGACGACCCGAACCGGTAATTTTTTAATTTGTTTTTTTATTATTATTTAGTTTTATGTTTCCTTTCTATGAACATTATTTTTATCGTTGCGCCTACGCTTTCGTTTAAATTTTATTAACGATGGGTTCAAGCAATTAGGGATTATCACACAAAAAATTAGTGTAATCGTCTAGAAACAAAACATGACACCGATGACCTTCCGAACTTAGGACGGGAGATGTCCAAACATCAGTGTGAATAGTATCAAAAGGGTAATAAGTAACAGATTTCGATGAATGAAAAGGCAATTTAATATGTTTCCCCAAAATGCATGATTGAAAAACTGTAGAAGTCTTTACATTACGAGAAGTAAAAGATAGACATTTATTCAAAGACGATAAAATATTAGATCCGGGGTGGCCTAGCCGATGATGCCATAGGTCTTGAGTAATAGCAACAAAAGAAGATGGGCTTGTGATTCTGGATGTAGGCTTGAAGGTGAGAGGGTAGAGATCTCCAGTACTGTTACATCGGAGGAGCGGGGTCCGTGTCTGGAAACCCTTCACGTCAAAACCGTAAGGGTCAAATTCAATTGCAATATTGTTGTCGGTTGTTAATCGACGAACTGAAAGTAAATTTTTAATCAGTTGAGGAACATGCTTTTCATATATCTTGAACACAAATTCGTTAATACCAGGTTAGAGAACTTCTCATGTTGTTCAACAAGTCTGTATGCATATGCATGCCCCGCGCACGCCTCATCGCAATGCACTTAAACGAGTTTTGCGTTATATCAGTGGTACCTTGTCCTATAGTCTTTGCTGCCTTTAATCCTTGAATCAAACTCAAACGAAGAACAAACACACATTCATATGAACACAAAATCTGCTGTAAATCAACCTTGTATTAAAAACGAATTTCTGGTACACATTTCTTAGTACAATCACATGTATTTATACTACTAAATCGAACCATCACGTCCCTTCGAATTGAACTGATTTACACACTCAATCGGTGTGTCCCTTTGTTAATCGGCGTCTCTTGTCTTCATACAACGCATCCATTGACTTGTAGGTTGTAGGGTTTGGTTCTTGACACTTCTGGTCCTCTAATTATAAGTAATACAATTACTAACCTAAATATAACAATAAGCTAATTACATACTAGTCCCTATACTATGTGAAAGTGAGTAACTCACAATCTTACCGTTAAAAATTCAGACAATTCTTCCATTTTATCATATACAGATGCAGATTGGGCAGCTGTCCAGATACCCGTCGTTCTACCTTGGGGTATTGTTTTTACTTGGGCGAAAACTTGATTTCATGGTCTTCCAAAAGAGAACCAACCCTGTCCAGGTCTAGCGCAGAGGCCAAGTACCGTGGCGTTGCCAACGTCGTTTCGGGGACATGTTGGGTTCGAAACTTGCTGTGTGAACTGCATCTTCCCCCCAAGAAAGCGACACTGGTATACTGTGATAATGTAAGCGCCGTCTATTTGTCAACAAACCCGGTTCAACACCAAAGGACGAAGCACATTGAGCTCGATATTCATTTTGTTAGGGAAAAGGTAGCTCGTGGTCAAGTTAGAGTTCTACATAATCCATCACGTTTTCAGGGTGCTGACATCTTCACGAAAGGCCTACCACACGTCCTGTTTGAAGATTTTCGATCTAGCCTCAACATCCGACCACCTCCTGTTTCGCCTACGGGGGTGTATCAGCATATATTGTATTAAATGTATTAAGTGTAGAACTCTTGGAGTCCAATTGTATTTATAATTTAGGTTACATGTAATGACTATATTAATGGTTGAGATTATGAATAGAAGCAATCAGTTATTCACCAACCTTCAAGTGTGCCTAACACCTTGGACAACTATGATTAAAAGAACTATTTTAAGCTAAATTTTTCGAATTTACTCGATGACTTGTTAGAGATTTAACATAACCTGAATGGGTCAAAATTGTATGTATTTGCGATATACTTCTGTCAGTATGAAATATTTGGGTATCATAATGCACAAATAATGCTGTGGAGACAGACCTCTATTATTAACAGTTCAAATAAACACCAAATAAGAAAATCTCCTTAGTTATATTAATCATAAGGGCCCGTCTAAGCACCGTAACAAGCAGCGAGTGCTTGTAGGTATTGGATATTATGTTTATTAGTATTGAGCCCACGGGCCAGGTTTAGGTAATTAGGGTTTCCTTGTAATGTCTATATATTGTAAGGCAACCTATTTTGTAATATCAATTCAGTCGTTTACCATCTTACATGGTATCAGAGCCTTAGGGTTCTACCGTCTTCCCTGTGCGACCCACAAAAATAGAAACTCTAGCCGTCGCCACCAAGTTCAGACCCTAGACAGGGCGGCGTGCCGCCACCGCCCTATCCCACCTCTGTTTCGTTTCTTTCTTATTTTCTAGTTTACGTTTAAATAAAGCTTCGTTATCGGTCGCTTATCCAAATCTTTTTTCGAGACCTCCATACATCTCACCGCCGCCGCCATCACGATCGGCCTTCCCCGATTAGCCAACCGACAAAATCCGTTGCCGTTAAGACACCACACGTGCTCCCACTCGCCGCAGCAACCTTGCGGCTGTTTTGCTTTTCTCCGACGCGGGACATCTTGTGGCCAAGCCTTTGGGCGCTGGATTTTTGGGCTCTACTCGGAATCTCGAGCCGCACCTTGCTGTTCGGTTTGTTTTTCGTTTCGACACATTTACGTATTCTGCTTCAGTTCGTTTCGACAACATTTTTCTATGCGTTATCATAGGAAGTGGATGTATTAGTAAGATTCACTAATGTACACATACATATGATAAATGCCAAAAAGCATGTAGTTATGCTTGTGCGATAACTTTTTGGTCATCATCTCTTTATTGATGATTTGTTCTATTCGATAATTGTTGATTTTATGCTTGTAATGTATTTGCTTCTCTACATGTCTTGCGTAATCATCATCAGGTATGTGATGGATAAGAAAATTCATGGCTCAATATATTTCATGTGATCATATAACTTCTGATATTATTGGGTGTGATTTAGGTGATAAGAAGTCCTCACACTCGTATGCATAATCTTCTTCCCAGTTTAATCCTTATTTTTTCAAGAAAACTTGATAAAGATAATAACACTCACACAAACAACCCAATTGATGTACTTACAATATCTAAAACTGGTTGGGAAAGTTCAATTTCTGACCACTTAGGAAATAGACAATTTATATAAAAAAAATCCTCCAATTTATCTGCAGGAATCTCCCGAAGGTAAGAAGATGCTACAGGCACGCATGTTTCTTCCTGCCTTCAAAGAGAAAGAAAGGCTGCTCCAAGCAATTGCACAGAATCAGGTTATTATACTTTCTTCTTAGTATACAATCTACCCATAAAGTTTATTTATCAATCATAAGCCATATGCATATTGAAAAAGGTTCAATTTGATATGTATGTACACCTAAACACAGAATATTATCTTACATTTATTAGTTTAAAATGATAGGTTATTATAATATCTGGAGAGACTGGATGTGGAAAGACTACTCAACTACCACAATACATATTGGAGTCTGAGATAGAGTCTGGCCGTGGTGCATTTTGTAACATACTTTGTACACAGCCTCGAAGAATCTCTGCCATGGCTGTTGCAGAAAGAGTGTCTACTGAAAGGGGAGAGACTCTTGGCGAATCAGTGAGGTTTCTTTACCCTTCACTTTAGGGCTGTTTGGACTTTGGATGTGTCACACAAAACTTATTATCTCATTATAATTAAGCCTGAAAAAATGGATGGGTTGGATAATGGGTTAGAACGGGTTCAGGTCGAAACGGACCGTTTTTAAAAAAAAATATCAATTTGCTTCGGATCAGAATGGGTTGTGGTGTCGGTGGTGGTGGTGATGATGACGGTGAAGGACGCGAGTGGTGCTAGTGGCGGCGTTGGTTGATTGGTGGTTGCGGTGGTGGCATTGGCGGAATGATGGCGGTGGTGATGATGACCATGATGGTGAAGGAGGTGGCGGCAGTGGTGCTAGTGGTAGTCGTGGTGGCGTTGGTTGGTTGGTGGTGGTGGCGGTAGTAATCTTAAGTGATTTTCTTTCCAAACATGTCATTGACCCGTTGTTACCCGTTTGAACTTTGAACCCATTCTAAATTTACATAGTTTTTATGCGACCCATCTTGACCCAAAATGTGCTAAGGTGTTGCCCATTTCAATATGTTTTGTGTTATGGTGTCGCTCAATTCAACTCAAAATACAAAAGTTATTTACCCATATTCCCTACTTTGGGTCAAGATTGCCAGGTCTTGTTCTAAAAATGAGAAAACTAAAAGTACTTATTTTACCTTATTATAAATAATATCCATCTACAACTCTACGTCTTTTATTGTTTATTTTTTATTATTGTTAAAGATAATTCTTTGGAATTATATGTGATAAATTTATGAAAAATATTGATAGTTGATACGGCTGATGGATAAATATTTTCTTATATTTTAACGATATATAAAACTGGCCTTTTTGGCCATTTTTTATCTCTAGTTACATTAACAAATCAGAAGTTTTCAAATATTAAACCATCTTATTATCACAACTTCAAACAAGAAAGCATATTCCAAACACTTGTTCTACCACCCAATTGCTTACAACCGCTTACTCGATTGAACTTCAATAGCATGCAATCAGTTTCAATACACACATCCAAACACCCGTTTAGTTGTTATGCCAAGAACCTTATGCATCACTTATTAATGCTTGACATAAAACTACTTTTTTTAAGAAAGCCTTTCTATTCTAGATACTGCATGTAAGTATTGATGATCTGTTACAGGTTGGGTACAAAGTTCGATTAGAGGGGATGAAAGGAAAAAACACACATTTACTTTTCTGTACAAGTGGTATTTTGCTTCGTAGGCTGTTGAGTGACCACAATTTGGACGGTGTAACACATGTCTTTGTTGATGAAATTCATGAGCGTGGCATGAATGAAGGTGCAGTTTCTACTTTGTTTTCTTAGCCATTTGTGCTTTCATGATCACATGTTTGCTCCTTTTTCAGACTTCCTGTTGATTGTCTTGAAGGATCTCCTTCCACGTCGTCGGGACCTGAGATTGATACTGATGAGTGCTACACTGAATGCTGAGCTATTTTCCAATTACTTTGAAGGAGCACCAATGATTCATATTCCGGTAAGACCTTATCATATCTTGTTAAGTTACCATGTTTCTGTAATTTAGGGTTCTTTTTCCAGTAAATTGTACTATGTTGGTCTTGATGCTGAATCTAATTTTGTCAAAGTTGAGCTTGTTTTTAGGGGTTCCATTTCTTCAGGGCCTTAGGTTTAGTTTCATCCTTAGGATGTTATTACTTCATAGTGTAGTCATTTGTTTCTAGTTCCTATAAGAACATAATATTAGATACAAACATTCATTTTGGTTATTTCCAGTCTGATTTTATGTGGTTCTTTCTGAATATAGGGATTCACTCACCCGGTGAGGGCACATTTTTTAGAAGATATATTGGAGATCACTGGGTATAAGTTGACTCCTTTCAACCAAATTGATGATTATGGCCAAGAGAAGTTGTGGAAAACACAAAGGCAGCTAGTTCCCCGCAAAAGGAAAAACAATCTCACTCTTCTTGTTGAGGTTTGCAGTATGCTCCTTATGTGTAATTCATGTTAGGAATCATAGGTTTGCAGTATGCTCCTTATGTGTAATTCATGTTAGGAATCAGAGTCGGTAACGCAGCAAAAACAAACACACACGCACAAACGATAAAAGCGGAAAGCAAATAACGACACAAGAAGTAACGTGGTTCGGTCAAGATGACCTACGTCCACAGGTGCAACTAGGGTTTCTCTTTATTAGGTGCTCCAAAGTTACAATTACATGCTAGGGTATAAATAAGATCTAGATTAGGGTTAACAACTTAGGCAACAAGTAACAAAACAAGCTCAAAGCCACTAGGGCCGGCCACCCCATTTGCTTCTTCATTCGGCCCAAAACCGAAGCCCAAGTTCAGTCCCAATAAGCCTTCACAACCCAACAATTCAGTTTCAACTAACTTAACTTATAATATTGGAACAAATTTAAAATTCAATGGGAAAAAAAGTTATTGTCATCAGCTATTGATAATAGTTTTCTATTATCCCACAGGATGCCTTGAGTCAATCGAGTTTTGAAAATTATAGCTCCAAGGCGCGTGATTCTTTGTCTTGCTGGACACCGGATAGTATTGGATTTAATCTTATTGAAGCAGTTTTATGTCATATTTGCCGCAAGGAAAGACCAGGTGCGGTCCTGGTATTTATGACTGGGTGGGATGATATTAGTTGTTTGAAAAATCAACTTAAAGCCCATCCATTACTTGGAGATCCTAACAGGGTTCAACTGATAACATGTCATGGTTCCATGGCAACATCTGAACAGGCACTACTTCAGTTCTTTTACCATCATTATTATTAATTATGATATTACAATATTTTTATATTTTAATTTCTACCTTCAGTTTACAACTTATAGTATTACAATATTTTTATTATCATTAACATCTGAACAGACACTGCTTCAATTCTTTTACTATCATTATTAATTATAGTATTACAGTATTTTTATATTTTACTTGCTACCTTCAGTTTTAATATCTTTATCATATTTATGCAGAAACTCATATTTGAGAAGCCACCTCTAAATGTGCGTAAAATAGTACTTGCCACAAATATGGCAGAAGCAAGTATTACAATCAATGATGTAGTTTTTGTGGTGGACTGTGGGAAAGCTAAAGAAACCACTTATGATGCTCTTAATAATACTCCTTGTCTGCTACCTTCTTGGATATCTCAAGCATCTGCTCGACAAGTAAGTTAAAAAGAAGTTAAAAGAGGAAAGAAGTAATTGAATCCTAATTAACTTCAAGTTTTAATACGTCTATACTTGTTGTTTTGTGTTCTAGAGAAGAGGTAGGGCTGGGCGTGTGCAACCAGGAGAATGCTACCACCTTTATCCTAGATGTGTTTATCAAGCTTTCTCTGAATATCAGCTACCTGAGCTTTTAAGAACTCCCCTGAATTCTCTTTGCTTGCAAATAAAAAGTTTGCAGGTTGGTAGTATTGGGGAGTTTTTGTCGGCTGCTTTACAGCCACCAGAGCCATTGGCTGTAAGTATTAACTATATAAGTTAATATCCGGTTCATTAGTTTTAGATCTATATGTTGAATCATATTACAGAGGGATAACTTCTAATCACTTTATAAGGTCAAAAACGCCGTGGAGTTTTTGAAGATGATTGGAGCATTAGATGAGAATGAAAATCTTACACATCTTGGTTAGTTTGTATTTTATCACTATGATGTGAAAGTAGATGTATTACTTCAGATACAAATTTCCAAATTTGTCTCATTTGTTTTTTCTTAAATGAAGGTGAATATCTGGCAATGCTTCCACTGGACCCGAAGTTAGGGAAAATGCTAATAATGGGGGCTTTCTTTCGCTGCTTTGATCCTATTCTTACAATTGTTGCTGGACTCAGTGTCAGAGATCCTTTTCTTTTGCCTCATGAGAAGAAAGATGTGAGTAATACAACTACATATGATAATAGAATGAAAAGTCAATTAGCTTATTTATTGTGCTTTAGTATCTAGTTCAATACCAATAAGCAACCATAGTTGATCTGCTTTATATCTGCATACTTCCTTCCATGTATAAATTTGTTGTAGTGATTGTCCTCAGGGGTGGCGATTTTGACCCACATATCTATGTTCTATTTCAAATTTGGGCTGTGTTGAACAGGCCAAATGAAAAAGTTTGGCTAAAACGGGAACCGTCAAATGGGTGAAAGTCGCCCAAAGTGTATCCTTAATGCATACAACATCCTAAACCATTTTATTCAAAGATTTAGATTATTATTGTGATATTGTTGTTTTGGTAATCATAATTAATGCATTAGTTTTTTTGTATGTTTTTTCTTTGAATGACCTGTTTCAAAACCTATTTTGACCGGTTACACAACCCACCCGACCCAACCACCTTGCCACCTGTGCAGAAAACAGTTGCCAAGTTTATGGTTAGCTTATTATGCTTTAATATGTGGTTTATAACAGACAATGTTATTTCTGTACATATGTTTCAGCAAGCGAGTACAGCAAAATCTAGATTTTCTGCAAAGGATTACAGTGATCATATGGCACTGGTGCGTGCATATGAAGGATGGAAAGAAGCTGAAAGAGAAGGATGTGCTTATGAGTATTGCTGGAGGAATTTTCTTTCTGCCCAAACACTTCAAGCTATTCATTCTCTTAGGAATCAGTTTCACTACATCTTGAAGGATGCTCGATTGCTTGAGGCTGAAGCAAGCCTCAACAATAGATTGAGTCATAATCAATCCTTGGTTAGGGCCATTATATGTGCAGGCCTCTTTCCTGGCATTGCATCTGTAGTGGTATGCTTATTCAATTTGAATAATATTAGATGGATTAATATTACATGTGGCAAGATGGGCAGGTTGGTTGCCTGGTTCATGGTCAAAACGGTTTGGGTTTACCCAAAAAGTTTTTGTTTATTTTCTATAAAATGTGTAAATATAATCTTAACCCTAGACATGGTTGTAAAAATCGCTAGGCGCTAGTCGGGCGGTGGGGTGGGGCCTAGGCCTAGGCGGGATTAATCGGGGCCTAGGCGGGATTAATCGGATTGGAATTTTTATATGTAATTTTCAGTTTTTTATATATATACACACATTTTTATATGTAATTTTCAAAATTATATATATACACACACACATTTTTTAAAGAAGCTTGAAATTACAAGAACTAAACTGAAAATCGCCGGAAATTTGCCTGAAAGTCGCCGGAATTTCTCCGGAACCGCCGGAATCTCGCCGGAACCCTACCGGAATATCACCGGAAAAACGGGAAGTGGCCGATTTTTGGCCGACTAGGTCCGCCTAGGCCCGATTTTGACCCAATTTTTCCGATTAGCGATTTTTAGTCCGATTTGGCCAAAAAAAATCGTCGACCAGCCGCCTAGCGACTAATCGGCGCCTAGGCGCCGCCTAGGCGCGATTTTTACAACACTGACCCTAGAATAAAACAATTTAGTAGGCTGTGTACATTAAAAACAGACTATGGTGACTTTCAACACTTTGACCCGTTACCCTTTTAGTTTTGAATTCACCACTTATAGATTAGACGCAACCCCAATCAACCAATTTATAACTAAATGGGTCAAAATTGCCGCCCATATGTTTCACATTTGCTAGTGTTTAAAAGAAAATATCAATCTTTTACCTTCGTGTATACTGCAGCACAGGGAAACATCAATGTCCTTCAAAACCATGGATGATGGCCAGGTCTTGCTCTATGCGGTAAGTATTAAGCATAGTCTTGACATTTTTGCCCATAATCTATTTATTTGTTGCAAACTTCAGATTGGACCCTCTTAGTTGTCACACAATCAGTGTTGTAAAAATCGCGCCTAGGCGCCGATTAGTCGCTAGGCGGCTTGTTAACGACTAATTTTGGCCTAGTCGGTCCAAAAATCGCTAGGCGGTCAAAATCGCGCCTAGGCGGGCCTAGGCGGCCAGATTCCGGCGAACATTCCGGCGAAAACCTGAAATTTCCGGCCAAATTCCGGCGAAAACCTGAAATATCCGGCCAAATTCCGGCGAAAACCTTTGGTGTGGTTTAAAAATGAACATTTTTATAAAAATTACATATAAAAATGTGTGTATATATATTAAAAACTGAAAATTACATATAAAAATTCCAATCCGATTAATCCCGCCTAGGCCCCGATTAATCCCGCCTAGGCCTAGGCCCTACCTGAAAATTACATATATTTAGAATGATTTTGAATAAAAAAGGCAATCAGTTTTGATAGCAATGGTATGAGCCGCTGCTCTGAACCCTAAACCACCCAGCCGCCGCCTTGATCTTGGTCAGCCACGGTTGATCAACTCTATTGCAGCCACCAGCCGTTGCTATTTTCTTTTTCTTTTCTTGTTTTTTTTCTTCAGGTCTGATCATTCCGTCACTGCTGCTCTGATAGGAACCAGGAAATAGATTGAATTAAAACAAGAAAATTACAGGATAGTGGCCTGATTCGAGAGAGGCGATCTCCGATTTAAAGGTTTACAAACCCTAATTTAATAATCAAAAACATCGACCTCTAAACAAGAAAAGAAAATTGCTATTAATACTAATCCTAATCAAACGGTTACTAAATTAACTCCCCCACTAATTGGTAACTGATTGAATTGGCTTGACTGAGTCAAAGATAAGGGTTGGGCTTGTATCAATACTTCCCGCCTGGAGAAACGACTTGTCCTCAAGTCGAATAGAAGAGAATTGTTGCGCCAAGCAATAAGCCATTCTTCAGCAGAACCATGACACCAAGAGATGAGTAGCTTGAGTGTAAGCTGACCTGCTGCATATGCCCATCAATGAACCGAAATGGGTTGTGGTTGCAAGTCTAATTCCCAGTTTTTGTTAACCGGAAGAGGAGCCATAGCTGTGATGGTTACTTCAGTGGAAGAATTGGTACAATGTAATTTCATGATGGTTGTTTCCGACTTTCCAAGAATTGCATGGAGGCTGATTTCCAATAAAACATCACAATTTTCACTTGGTTCTTCTGTCGTAACAGGGGTGTGATCCTCATCCTCATCTATATTCTCTAATACTTTGAATGTACCAACTTTGCACCGATGATTTGACCCGTGTTTGGCACCGCATCTAAAGCATTCGTCCCGCCAGACCCGGTTCCGTTCATCAGCATCAGTTTTCAGGGGAAACGTTTTCTGCTGATCAGAGGCTGGTGATACGCTTTGTATAGCGTCTTAACATTGGATGAGAGAGATTTGGTAGCGGGAGTCCATGAGGTGCCTTGTCCATCCCTTGTGTGACCCAATTTCGCTTCATATTTCAGAGCTAAACTCATTGCATTGTAAACGGTTCGCGGTTTGTGGATGCGAACAGAGGTTTTGAGTTCTTCTTTGAGCCCATTAAGAAACACTCCTAATAGGCAGTGGTCAGGCCAATCGGACACTCTTGCCGATCGTTTGGCAAAGTCCTGCCTATATTCGTGAACTGTACCGATCTGTCTAATGCTGCAAAGAAACTTATCAAGGTTGTGGAACGCTGCTGGCCTGGAACTTTCATTGTCATTCTGTTTTCCAGACCGACTATTAGACTTCTGCTGTGATATCGCAAGAGCCTTCAGAGCAACGACATCCTCCTTTAATGCCTCCATGGACTCTAAACATGTGGCAATTGCTGCTAATTGAACAACAATTGGGTCATGTTTATCACCATTGCCCTCTGGTGGTTGATTGTTGGTGCTCCGAGTAGTGGGTGTCATCTTCGAATTTAAAAACAGAATTTGATCGGACATACGAAGATTGGATTTCAGAAATTGACCGGTTTTGCGATTGAATTTCAAAATCGGAGATTGAATTTCGGATTTGGGGTGTGCGATGGTTGAGAATTGGATTTCCGATGGATTTGTGGTTCACGATTTTCAGAAATTACGTCAATTCTCGATTGAACTCGGTTTCCAGATTGACTGATTTCTGATCAAATTGGAATTCCCCGATTTCAGAAACTGACGACCTTAGTTTCCCGGCAATGGAACCAAATGATAGGAACCAGGAAATAGATTGAATTAAAACAAGAAAATTACAGGATAGTAGCCTGATTCGAGATAGGCGATCTCCGATTTCAAGGTTTACAAACCCTAATTTGATAATAAAAAACATCGACCTCTAAACAAGAAAAGAAAATTGCTATTAATACTAATCCTAATCAAATGGTTACTAAATTAACTCCCGCACTAATTGGTAACTGATGGAATTGGCTTGACTAGGTCAAAGATAAGGGTTGGGCTTGTATCATTCTCTCTTGTCTCCTCTGTTTTGTTCGCCATGATCGACAAAAGTACTGAGACTACTCAGAAACAGCCTAACCCTCCTCACCCGGTCTACACCGTGACTTACATTAAACACAAAATTCGTGTATTGGATGGCGTCAAGGTATCATACTCATCGTGGGTCAAGTTGTTTTAAATTTATTCCTGAGGTTATGAGGTGCTAAATCACATCAACGGTACCCACCCTCCTGGTCAGGATGATCCTTTCTATGATTCCTGGTCCAAAATTGACACCATCGTCCTACAGTGGATCTACGGAACACTGTCGGACGAATTGTTAGTCCGTGTTCTACAAAGTGAGTCCACTGCCCATGAAGCCTGGACACGCATTCAGAACATCTTCCATAACAATAAAGGCTCCCGGGCTGCTGCCCTAGAGCATGAGTTCGCCAACCTCACCCTCGTCTCCATGCCATATTTTGATACTTACTGCCAACGTCTCAAGGAACTAGCCGATCAAATTTCCGATGTTGATAACCCTGTTTCTGATAAGAGACTTAATAAACCACAGAATTATATTATTGATTCTCTTGATAATCGATTACAAGAAAGTCAAATATATAGGACTAGATATTTACACTTAAGTACCACCAAGAATAATAAACATAAAATACTATCTAATTATATTGTCTATCATAACCCGCAAGTTGAGGGCGGGGAACGACCTGCAACTTGGATCTTAACATAAGAAATCCTTGTGACGGTAAAGGCTTGGTAAACACATCTGCTATCTGGTCATGTGTAGATATAAACTGAACTTGTAATTTCCCTTGAACAACTTTTTCACTAACGAAGTGATAGTCAACTTCAACATGCTTCGTTCGAGCATGAAAAACTGGATTAGTAGAGAGATACGTGGCACTTAGGTTATTGCACCAAAGTGTAAGTGAAACTTTGGAGATAATGTCGAGTTCATTGAAGAGCACCGCTAGCCATGTTAATTCAACAACAGTGTCAGCCAAAGCTTTATACTCAGATTCAGTGGAAGAGCGAGAGACTGTACGTTGTTTGCAAGCATTCCACGAGATGAGGTTTGAACCTAAATAGATAGCAACCCCCCCCCCCCCGTTGGACCGACGGTCGTCGGGACATCCGGGCCAATCCGCATCAGAATATGCCTTCGTGGCGTGCTCATCACCAAATCCTTGGCACGATCGTTTTGGTCACCTGGGAACTCCGGTAATGGAATTTTTATCTTCTCGCAATTTTATTTCATGTAATAAAAGTACTTGTTCTTTGTTTTGTCCATCTTGCAATATTGCTAAAAATAAAAGACCGTCGTTTACTACTTCTACCTCATATACTGTTTCACCTTTCGATATTTTACATTGTGATTTATGGACCTCTCCAATCCCAAGCAAAACCGGATATAAATCCTATATGCTCCTAATTGATGACTTCACCAACTACACTTGGATATATCCATTAAAGTTCAAATCCAAAACGTTTACTAAATTCACACAATTTCACAATTTATAAAAACCCAATTCCATCTTCCCATAAAATCCTTCCAATGCGACTTGGGAGGTGAGTTCGATAATCATAACTCTAAAATCTTTGCCACCTGTAACGGATTACAATTCCGTTTTTCATGCCCTCATACTTCCCAACAAAAACGGGAAGGCCGAAAAGATGATTCGTTGCCTAAACGAAGTCATGCTATCTTTACTCACCCATGCATCCCTACCACCTAACCTTTGGGTGGAAGCCTTGCACACGTCCGTATACCTTCATAACATTCTCCCCACCAAATTATTAAACTTTCAAACCCCAACATCCGCCCGCTACCATCACCACCCTTCCTACTCTTATCTTCGAATCTTTGGGTGTGCATGCTACCCTAACCTGTCCTCCACCCGTCCTCACAAACTCGCACCGCTGTCCACCCGTTGTGTATTCCTTGGATAGCCCTCCGACTACTGAGGCTATCATTGTTTTGATGTCTCCACGGGAAAAGTGATCCTCCACTACTCCCTACCTTCTCACTTACTCTCGCTGTTCACGACAGCCCTCTCCTGCCACTCACCCTTCTCAGCAGGCTCCACCCCCACCAAAGCACCTAAAGATCTCCCACCCAGAATGTCCTACCACTGTGCAAACCAACCTTCCCAGCCCTCTCCAAGTACTCTACCTTAGCAGCTCTCTCCCAGCTATCTACCTCAGCCCCCCCTCCCCCTCCACCTACACACCCAATGACCACACGGTCTAAGGTTGCCACACTCAAAACACGTACATTATGCACGTTTCACACCACAAACAACCCATCTCTCTCCCCTTTCCCAAATCCCACCTCATGGCTCTCCACAATCCGAACTGGCATGCAACTATGAACGATTAATGGATAACAAAACTTGGGAACTAGTTCCAAGACCTCCTAATGCTCATGTAATCAGGTGTATGTGGCTGTTCAAACATAAATTCAATGAAAATGGTTCCCTTTGACGGTAAAAAGCATGCTTGGTTGTTAATGGAATTGATTGTGACGAGACGTTTAGTCCGGTGGTCAAACACACCACCATAAGGACCGTGCTTACGCTAGTTGTCTCCCTGTCTTGGCCTATCCATCAATTGGACGTCAAGAATGCCTTTTTACATGGAGACCTCCATGAAACAATGTTCATGTTTCAACAACCTGGTTTCCATGACTCCTCTAAACCGGACCATGTGTGTCGTCTTCACAAGTCATTATACGGCCTCAAACAGGCCCCACGGGCATGGTACCACAGATTTGCCACCTACCTCACTCGGTGTGGTTTTCGAAGCACCACCGGTGACACTTCATTATTTTTGTACAAACAGTGTACCCGTATGGCATACCTTCTTTTATATGTGGATGACATATTTTTCACTGCCTCGGATGACAAATTTTTACATCAGATTATGTCCTCTTTAAACCGGGAGTTCGCCATGACTGATCTCGGTAGGCTCCATCGTTTTCTTGGCATCAAAGTTGAATCCAGAGAGGGTGGCCTCTTTCTATCTCAGGAATCATATGTTGCGGATATTCTAGCTCGTGACAAAATGACTTTATTCAAACCCGCTTCAACACCAACCGACACCAGCAAGAAACTTAGCGGTTCCAGTGATGATTTATTACCTGACGGCACATTGTACCACAACGTATCTGGTGCTTTACGGTACTTAACATTCAACCCCCCCCCCCCCGACATAGCTTATGCCGTTCACCTAGTGTGCTTCTACATGCATGCCCCTAAAGAACCGCACTTCAACTTCCTAAAGAGGATCCTACAATATCTTAAAGGCACTCTTAATCACGGCCTCCACATAACACACTCCAGATTGCTGAGAACCACGGATTATTCCGATGCTGATCGGGGGGGGGGGGGTTGTCCTGACAAGAGAAACTCCACATCCGGGTATCGCGTTTTTCTTGGTGATACTCTAGTCTCGTGGTCCTCAAAACGGCAGCCTATAATCTATCGTTCCAGTGCTGAAGCCGAATACCAAGGTCTGCCAACGTTGTTGCAGAAACAAGTTGGCTTCGCAATCTTCTTCTTGAGCTTCACCTTCCGACACGACAGGTCACCCTTGTGTATTGTGACAACATTTAAGCGGTCTTCTTAACTGAAAACCTGGTGCATCATTAACGAACAAAACACGTAGAGATTGACATACAATTTGTGCGAGAAAAAGTTCGCATAGGGGCTGTTCGTGTTCTGCACGCTCCTGCTGACTATCAATACACGGACATCTTCACTAAAGGTCTCCTGTGTCACCTCTTTCTGTGATTCAAGTCCAGCTTGAGCACCCGCCGTCTACTGCTCCAACTGCGGGGGGGGGCTCTTAGCTGTCACACAATCTTTGCTGTCAATCAAATCACAGCCAGCTGTATATTTTTTATATTTGTATACTTATATTTGTATTTATTAGGATTGATAGGTTTTGTTTATGTTTTCCTTATTTGTCTCCCTTTTGGTTGAGACCAATCCTTGTATGTATTTCGAATGATTCTGAATAAAAAGGGCAATCAGTTTTGATAGAAAACAGACCCTTGTAGGGAACATGGTTTAAAAAAACGGTCAAGGCGTACGCCTCCAGGCGAGGCGGTAGAAAAACGAGTCTGAGGCGACGCCTCACAAGGTATTTTTGTACGTACGCCTCACAGGGGCTGAGGCGGTCGAGGCGGGGCTGAGGCGGTCTAGGCGGGGCTGAGGCGGTGAAGTGGTAGAGATGGAAAAAATTGACTTTTGACTGGACTTTTGACCCATTTGAGCTGTGTAGATCGTTCTATTAACGAAATACACAACTCAAATGGGTCAAAAGTCTATAATTCGCGTCTGGTTCTCCTTAATTTGACCTATTTTCTCATTCTTCTCCTTAATTTGACCTAAATTCTCATTCTTCTCCCACACATCACACCTGGGAAAGGTTTGGAAGGGGTTGATGTAGTCAACAAACAAGATACAAACATTGTTTGATGTTTAGTATTTTGTTTTTGTAAGATATATAATTTTTATATTTATTTTTTAATTCCGCATCGGGCTTACGCCTCGGTTCGCCTCGAGGCTTACGCCTCGTGAGGCGAAGGGAAAACGCCTCGAGGCACGATTCCGTTATTTTAAACTTTGGTAGGGATTATGATAACCTGATACATTCATAGGATGCATCATACTTAAAAAATCCTAAAACATTACCCTTAGTGCCCAAAAGTAATTATATTTGCATCTAGTTCATTGGATGAAAACAAAATACTTTTTATTTATGCTCTCCTCCTAAAATGTCCTTTTAGTAAATATATTTGCAATTCCTATTTTGTAAATTGCTAATTTGATACTTTTTCAGAATTCTGTAAACACGCGATTCCAGACGATTCCATATCCATGGCTGGTCTTTGGGGAAAAAGTGAAGGTCAACACTGTATTTATACGTGATTCTACTGGCGTATCGGATTCAATTTTAATCCTCTTTGGTGATGGTCTCGATAATGGCGTTTCGGTAATTTCATCTATGGCAGATACTATTAGCTGTACTTTGCTATTGTGGGTTCTAATATTTTACTTTTTTTTATAGCCAGGACACTTGAAAATGCTGGGAGGGTATATTGATTTCTTCATGGATCCTACTTTGGCGGAGTCGTATGTCAACCTAAAACAAGAACTTGATCAGCTCTTGCAAAAAAAGGTCAGACCTCAATCTTTACTTTTAATAACCCGTATACATTAACTTTCAGTAGAAGTGACAATTTTGACCTGTTTACCTGTAAACGGGTTGTTTTTTTTGAAATTTTATCCGTAACGGGTTGAAATGGGTGGAAACTGCCACCTTGCAGCTTAAAGATCCCACGGTTGACATCCATAAAGAAGGCAAGTATCTCATGCTTGCTGTTCAAGAGCTCCTGTCAGGAGATCAATGTGAAGGAAGATTTGTATTTGGTAAGGAAAGCAAAAAGTCAAGCAAGTCAAATGACAAAGATACATTCACAAGAGATGGAGCAAACCCGAAAAGCTTGCTGCAAACTCTGCTGATGCGGGCGGGACACTCTCCGCCAAAATACAAAACAAAGCATCTAAAAACAAATGAATTCAGAGCATTAGTCGAATTCAAAGGAATGCAGTTTGTAGGAAAACCAAAAAGAAACAAACAGCTTGCTGAGAGGGATGCTGCTGTGGAGGCGTTGGCCTGGTTGACTCATACTTCTGGTTCAAACAGACAAGAAGATGATAATAATTCCCCACCTGATCTAACCGATAACATGCTTAAGCTTTTGAGTACTCGCAGAAAATCAAAATCTCGTTCTGGTCGAGAGTAAATTAGTCTTTTGATTGGATACAAAATGGACAAAGTTGAGAGGACGAACACTAGACTTTACGGGCGGGGACATGTTTGGACCCATTGAGACTTTTTTGAACGCATATGCATTGGTTTTTACTCAAGGAATTTCGGTAAATTAACAACCATGGAAGAGAGAAACTGGTAAGTTGATTGATTTGAACATTTGGTTAGTTAAACAATAATTTTTGTAAACGTAAGGGAATTTTGTGATCTTTAGGCGGCACTTGATGCTCTGAAATGATAATGATAATAATTGTTTATTTATTTATTTACAAGTTAATTACCCGAATCCATGTGGCATGTCCATATCACAGGTTTGGTCATTTAATTTTAAAAGATTATGGGTACGATCCTACTATTTACTAATCCGTAACAAGTTTGGTCCTTTTTCACTAACTAAAATCTGTTAAATTTATGTTAAATGATCATTTTTCATTGTACATAAAAAAACTGTTAGAAGTTTAATCTTAATTTTACATGTGAAATGTTGATTTGGTTCAACTGTGAAAATTAAATGGTCAAAGTTAAATTTATGGGTCGGACGCAAGATTTGGTTTGGTTTGATTTTGTTTGGTATTAAATTAGGAAAGTTGTTTCCTATTTGAGTCTGTTAGGGTTTCTTGTGTAACAAGAGTTGCATTTTAGTATAAAACTAGGAATTTGACCAGCCGCACATTGTGGCTACATCGAAACGTAATGTATCGTGAATTCACACGCAACGTGGTGGAAAGCGGACTTTAAACGTTTAAGGCGGTAACAAAAGAAACATAGTTATACACATAAAGATAACATATAATGTTATGGCTCCTTATTTAACCTAGGAAAAAAATGTAAAAAAACAAAAGTTTTTTTTTGGCATTGATACTAACGTACTCAAATACATAAAAATAACATACGAATTTGAGATGTATAGGTTTCGGAGATTGAACCATATATATAAAAGTTTATTAGAAATAAAAAATGAGAGAAAAAAAGGTATTTGCAGGTTTAGAACCCCATACCTAAACCATTTAAAAGATACTATAGAACACAATAGACCACTGGACCAGCACCAATATTTGTTTAATATTTAAAATAAGAAATATAAAACAGTTAAAAAAGGTTTTAAAAATGATTAAAAAAAAATAGAAAAAGTTTGTGGTTTTTGAGGTTAGAACCCACGACCTAACCCCATTTTAAATGCATGGTGTGAAACTAAGACCACTGGACCAGTACTTGTTTAAAACTTGGAAAATTAAGTATCTAACGGTTAGAAAAGGTGTGTTGGTGGCCAACTCTCATTGGCCACCAACCTTAGTATTTAAGGTTTAGTAATATAGATGTATAGGGCTATTGTATGTTCTTTCGTTAATAATAAAAGGTGTCGTGATCTTGTGATTTCGTGACAACCGTCAATTTATTATATTTATTTCAATTAAGATTCCATGTGCATTATCTGAAACTAGTCAATCTATAACAAATTTCTATGAATAATGCATTACAATATGATGAGAATTCAAGATTTTATAAGACTCTCTATGGTCATCGGTGATGAGGCAACATATATATGATACAAATCCATAATGTAAGAAACACAATCATGACGACGCGAATTAATATTTTAGCGCACTATTTTATGAATTCGGGTTATTACGTCACCATTTCTTTAAACCTGGCTAACGTTTATTCATTTAAATATATATAAATACACACACACACATATATACACACACACACACACATATATATATATATATATATATATATATATATATATATATATATTTGAGGCAATTCTTATCTCCTAACACCATACATTATTACTTTTAAACCATTTGACTCAAATACGACGGAACACATGATTATTTTTGTAAAAATAAATGTACACATATTTTTGCACCCATGATCACTTGAACCATCATACACAACTCTTATAACCTATATAAAAGTGTCTAGACATGAGTTTTCTTCATGTAATTCTAAGTTTTTATAAAAACTAAAATGATGCATCCATTTCTTTTATTAAAAGGGAAAACACCACATAATAGTAATCAAGTTTCAAAAGTGTTCCAATTAGGTTACTCACCATAGTATACCCGAGGGTGTATACGGTGTAAAATGCGTATTGAGTGACCTAATTTTAACACTTTTGAAACTTGGTTACTATTCTACGAAGTTACCCCTAAAATGGAACCACATAAAAATCACCAACTTGCAACTACCAACTACTAGATCTCTTGGGTCCCTTTACCCCACATGAACATTCCCAAGTTTGGCACTACACACCTTGTCCTTCTCCCTCCCCTCATTTACGGCTGCCCACACATGCAGCCAGTACAAGCCCCAAAAAAGACAACATTTTCCCTTTTTAAGTATTCTTCTCGGGCACGAACTATGAATTCTACTAGATTTCCAATGAACTCATTATGGATTACGTGCACGAACTCTTCTGGAGATTGGGAGTTTTGGATATGTATCTGTCTGTATTCACCTAGGCTTAGGTGCCAATCTCTAAGCCTTCCTTGACATCTAGTCAGAAATCGTTTTATGACCATATCGATATGAGAGTACTAGAGTTCTGAACCATGTTAACATCCCGATACTTCTTTCACGCCATTTAGACGGTGGGATGTCATCAAAGGTGAACTGTTGCTTTTGATACGTGTTCTGAAAGATAGTTTTAGTAGGAGCTGTTGTTCGAGAAGCGGC
The DNA here is from genome assembly GCA_023525975.1 of Smallanthus sonchifolius. Lineage (NCBI taxonomy): Eukaryota > Viridiplantae > Streptophyta > Magnoliopsida > Asterales > Asteraceae > Smallanthus > Smallanthus sonchifolius. The sequence continues at coordinate 53,334,102 of CM042043.1, read as the reverse complement.
ATCTTCGATGTCAGAATCTTGGTCGACTCTTTCAGTGGTAGCTCTAACTGTCATGAACAAATGTTCAAAGGCTTCAGTAGAAGCCAAGTCATCGAAAGAGGCTGTCTCTTCATCCGAATTAAAAGATGACTCTTCATCTGAGCGGAAAGTGATGATTGGAGCAATTGTTGGTAATGATGTCTTTCCTTCCTGGTTAACAGAATGTATGGGAGAAGAAACTGTACCACTTGTGGAAGTGTTGTCCGTCTTGGGTGGTATATGTGTCAAACTGCTCAAGGACATACTTTGATTAGAGGCCTTCTCTAAACCCCAAAACACCCTTTCTAAAAGAGTCTGGAAGTTAATCAGTCCTACTTCCAACCCAGTTGTCAAGGAGTTCATCCAAACTTCCAAGTTTGATTCTCACCAACTCCCAGCCACAACCTCAGACACCTGGTAAATATCTCCCTACCCCAAATCTTCGAAGGATCTGTCAATCCCAAGGATATTCACATATCCGTTTCGGTGCAATAAGACTCGTCCTTACCTTCCACGCAAGAAAATGGCTCCCAGCGTTCTCTCGTATCTCTTTTGTCGATACCAGATTCATAGAGTACCAACACGCATGTATCAGTACCATCCAGACGACGTTAAGCGCCAGAACAGTCTTCGTCACCTTCTACCCAAACTTCAATATGCCCCTCAATGATCCGTCACTATTCACAGCCTTAAAGGCCCAGATCCAGACCGGATGTACTCCCAGGTAAATACCTTCTAGGCTATAGATGCATGTTTTGGTAACTATAGATAAATATCTATGTGTTGGTGTACTTAGCTAGTATGCAGAAGGGTGTTCCTACGTACTAGGCTTGTACATCAGTTTGGTCCTGCGTACTTAGCTTGTACGCACGTGTTGTGCCCTACGTACTTAGCCTAGTACGGAGGTAGTGATTCTGTCCCTATAAATAGAGGGTGTTGTAGGATCGATAGATTAACAAGATGGTTCTGCTTTAGTTGATATTGGTGGAAACAATAACTAAGAAATGCAACAAGTAACAACAAAAGGGAATACTGATAAACGCAAATTGTATTTCACTCTTCAAAGCTTACAAGTTACAGAGAAAACTATTAGAATCACACTTTACAATGAAGAGAAAACAATACATAAATAGGAACTTAGAATCAAGACAAACCCTTGGTTCTGGATCAGATCAAATACAAGTCGTTGATCTTTTATAGACAAGATGCTATGCTACTATTGGATACATACAAAAAGATAACTGCTAGCAAAAGACAAGCGCTGAAACATGCTTTGATGTCTTATGTTGGGAATCTCTGCAGGTCTACTTAGTTGTGGGAGCATTATCTTCTACACCAATAACATTCATTTTGCTGATAGTATTGTAGGTTGTGGAAGAAAGGTCTGTCAGTAGCAAAGTCAATGCTATTGAAGATATGCCCATGAGCAGCATAAGTGTTAGATGCTCCTAATAAGCCTATCAACATCAACATTGGACTTCAACAGATAATTATCTATCCGCAACAAGGTTGTTGATCGGCAACAACTACAACCCTTCGCAGCATAGAGAATTATCAGCAGCAACATCCATCTGTAGCAAAAATGAAGTGTCCGCAACAAAAATACTTAGAAGATTTTGTAGCCATTAGTCTTATATATCTACAAACTCCCCCTAGACTGATGCTACCAAAATTTCTTCTACCTCTACTCATAGAGCTTTTGTATCCGGATGATGATCCTTGCAGTCTCATATCCCCTTGGATCCTTGTCGGGATTGTCAAAAGGAATTTCAGATAGGGTTTTTATGTCCCTTCTTGGAATCTTTATTATAGCCTTTTTGAACCCCTAATCTTATTTCCTTTGACATATGTGATAGTATACTCATTAGCAGTTGCATTGTAGGACCAACGGACAAGATGATATTGGGATTGGAGAGGTTTTGCTTCAATGTCAACCTCTTTGCTAGGATTAAGATGATGCCTTATCACTAGCAAGAGATGCCTCCCACTATCATTTTCTGGGATTTCTTCTTCACCCAACTGAAGGATTCTCTGCAGATCATTATATGGCAGTTGTATCACCTCATCAACAGACTTATAGATTGATCTTTTCTTTTCCTTTTCTCCTCTGAAGACTTCATACCACCCATCTTGGTCACTGTAGAAACAGAGTATAATCTTTCTTGAGTCAGTAGGGCTGGTAGGAGGATTTGGTTTCTTTTGAGGAGGTTGTTGTTGAGAGGGAGCTGGGTGAGTAGCTTTGGATACTTTAGGAGTGGTGGGGGTAATTCTTGAAGAAGGCGCATGTAGGATAGAAGGAGGATGGACCAAGGATTCAACTTTGGGCTTCTTTCTTTTCTTTTCTTCGTCAGTTTCACTGCCCCTCTTGATTAGATTGGTCTTTTAAAGTCTATCCTCTTCTTCCTTTTTAACTTGTCTGTAAAGAGCTTGGAGGTTCATAAAGCTCATGGGACCTAGCCTCTTTCCACTCTCTCCTCTTGCCTTGAGAAAATCAAACATGACCTTTGTTTCTTCATGTGTTATTTTATTTTAAGCATTTGCTTTTCTTGATTTCTCTCTGGCCTTCTCTTTTTTCTGGCCACTTCTCCTTCTTGGCCCATGTATGCTCTGTAGAGCTCTTTATTTTTTAACTTCTCAAGGAGGTAGTCTCCATCCTCACATTGATCAGTTAAGACGCCAAACGTGATAGTCAACACGTAAAGAATGGATGTCTACCTGCAAATCCATAACATTCTATGAAGATATTCTATCAGATGCTGAAATGAAAATAAGCAACTGAATGACTTTGTACTCACTTTTTATTTTACATACACCGCACAGTTACTATTCCAAAAAAATGAAAACTTCTAATTTAACTTCATTTAACATGCTGTTGAAATTAAGTGGTACAAGTTATATGACACCAATACTCATGAACACCCACCATAAAAATGGAAGCAAAATCAAGATAAAGATGAAGATATCGATCTTACCCTCCGTCGCCATGAAACATTGTCGAAGCCGTTGAACCCAAATTTCTAGGTTTGCTGCCTCTCTCTCTCCAATATATATATATATATATATATATATATATATATATATATTATGATATTATTCGTATTTCGACACATATCGCATCTATCTTAATTAGTATATTAAGAAACTCATTGACTCCCGATGACACATATGCCTACTCATTGATCCTAAGTGTATTCCACGTGTCCCTAACTATTATGCTTATAATTCTAGGGCATTCGTAGGTTGTTCACTAGCAAACTCTCTCTCTCTCTGTGTATGTGTGTGTGTGTGTGTCTGAACTTCATAAAGATTATTGACTGAAAGTTTTTCCGTCAATACTAATACTCACTGACATTGTTATCATCTTGATGCTGGCTAATTGCATTTAACTAAATCAATTACCAAACTTTGTTACATAATGCTTGATGTTACAAACAGGCTGATGCAAACTTATGCCAGAATTCAAATCTATTGTGACGTTCAGAATTCAAAATGGTACTCCTCAAATCGCAAACTTGTGCCAGAATTAAAATCTATTGTGACGTTCGGAATTCAAATTGGTACTCCCCAAATCGCAAACTTATGCCAGAATTCAAATCTATTGTGACGTTGAGAATTTAAAATCATACTCCTCAAATCGCAAACTTGTGCCAGAATTCAAATCTATTGTGACGTTCAGAATTCAAAATGGTACTCCTCAAATCTATTGTGACATTCAGAATTCAAATCTATTGTGATGTTGGAACCGGCTCGTCAAACTCTACGATATCAGATTTTAGGGTTTAGCTTTAGTTTTTAGCTTTAAGGTTTAGATTTTAAGGTTTAGTTTTACACTTTACCTTTTAAGGTTTAGCTTTTAGGGTTTAACTTTTAGGTTTTAGATTTTAGGGTTTTCCTTATAGGGTTTTTGAATTGGAGTTTACCTTTAGGATTTAGCTTTAGGGTTTATTTTTAGAGTTTACTTTTATGAGTTAGGTTTCAGGTTTAGGGTTTAGAGTTTCCCAAGCCGGTTCCAACGCCGCTGTAATGAGTTCAATCGGAGTTCGTTTGAGCCGTTTCATGAGTGTTTTAAAACCCTTTTTAGGCTTTTTAAGGTTTTGAGCCTTTGTAGAATATCCTTCCCCTAAATATATGTATAATATTATATATATATATATATATATAATATATATATATATATATAAATAATTTTATATTATTTATAATGTCATCCGATCCAACCAGTGAACCTTTAAGGTGTCCAGTTCGTTATCAAGTCCGGTTATGAAAACATTAAGGGGACCATTGGGGTTAGGGAAGGATTGAAAATCTAGGTGAGGGTGGTAATTTGAGTTTATAATTTTTAAATGTTTTTTTTTTAATTTTTTAAACCGATGGGTAAAAAAAACATTCCATATACTGTTTTTTTAACAATACTTGGTAAAGAGGACCAAAAGATGACGGGTAATCAAACAGTTAAAAATTAAAATCATATCCATAATTTTCCAAAAAGGAGCAAAATGAAAATACTCTTGGATTTATTTTTCCCATTATGTCTAACTACAATCTCTCGTGAGGCAAGAGTAACCCTGATAGACAATTTTATAACTATGGAAAGGACTATTGTTCATACAAGACTTGTATTAAGAAAAATAGTTATGAAAAATCATGAAAATATTCAAATAAATGAGGCATGCAAGAACACCAGCCTGGTAAAATGTTTACAGCTCTCAAGGAACGGTAGGCGTGAAGAAAAATCATTGCCGATTACTCTTACAAAACCCGACAAAAGTATCTTTACAACTAATCTATAACCGAACCTTTCAGTAATTTCCAGGTGAAGCTTGGCTGGGCTTCTTCATCTTGTCATGTGATCTTACCAACTACTCGTTTATGTTACTGCAGAAGTGCAAAACGAAAATGTATAAACATCAAACAGATGTACACAACGTTACAAAAACTTTGTACGAGTAACAAGTTAACAAGATTTTGTGTAAAGGTTAATTATGTAAGGGACAAAGCGGATTGTATCACGTTGTGCCTACCTAAAACGCTTTTTCACCAAAATTCAACTTAAAACGTTTCCTTTTAAGTTGTTTTTCCTTTACCCGTTTGAAATAGAAACTAACCCAAATCGCCTCACTCATTGGCAAAAAAAGTTTTCCCTCTACCTAGGCAAATTCAATGAGAACTATTGATTTTTTGAAACACCACAGAATAGTATCCTAGTTTCAAAAATGTTCCAATAGGTCACTCACCATAGTATACCGAGGGTGTATACCGTGTAAAATGTGTATTGAGTGACCTAATTGGAACACTTTTAAAACTTAGTTACTATTCTGCAAAGTTACCCCCTTTTTTTTGGAAATTTCTGCAAGAACAATGTTTAATTTACCCACTAACTATTGATTTTTTGAAACATCATACTTGGCTTCTAATACAAACAAATCATCATTCTACATTTAGCAAAATGAATTCTTTTTTTTTTTTTTGAAATTTCTGCAAAGAGTCGTTAATAATTACCATCAAGGACGGTCCCACAACGGTTCTAGAGAAGCCATCTTTTCGGTTCTACTATGAGACACGGTAGCCGTGAATGGAGGTGCATGCACGGTTATTGGAAGAACCCATTCACATTTGTCTCTTCCCTCTATTAAAAGAGGATGCTCAAATCTGCCATCAAAAAATGCGAAGTACTTAGAAAGCCATTAAAATACATATATATATATATATAACTAAAGGGTTAGACTCAAATGAGAACTATAAAATATTGCGAGAACTCGTGAAAAACAATAAAACATCATTCATTCATTTATCTATTATATTAGCATTACTATTAACATATAATATTTTTATATTAATTGATATGTGAAAATTTACATGTACTCATATATTGTAAACATTTATACATGCGTACATAGTAAAAGCTTACACATGTGTAAATGGGAGACTAACACGTGTAAATGTTTGTAAATTACGAGTACATGTAAATTTACACATCAATTCATATAAAAACGCTAGTATTTTGAATAAATGAATGATTTTTTTTATTGTTTTTCTCGAGTTCTCGCAATATTTAAGAGTTCTCATTTGATCCAAACCTTACACACACACACACACATATATATATATGGGAAGGTTCCAATAAGAAGTGGTTTTTCGCTAAGAAACGCTAAGAAGTGGGTCAAACGAACTCCGATTGAGCTCATTCCAGCGGCGTTGGAATCGTCTCATCGAACTCTAATCCGGACCCAAAAACCTAAACCCCCCTCCACCCGCACCCCCAAAAACCTAAACCCCCCCTCCAACCCCACCCCAAAAAGCCTAAAACCACCACCCTCACCCCCCAAAAACCTAACCCCCCCCCCCACCCCACCCCCCAAAAAAACCTAAACCCACCCCCACCCCCCCCCAAAAAAACCTAAACCCCCCACCCCCAAAAAAACCTAAACCATAAAATCTAAACCCTAAAAGCTAAACCATAAGGCTAAAACCATAAAATTCAATGCTAAAATTTAAACCTTAAAAGCTAAGATGGTAGAGTTCGACGAGACAGTTCCAACGCCGCTAGAATGAGCTCAATTGGAGTTCGTTTGATATCGTTTCTTAAGGTTTTTGTCATTTCTTAGGCTTCTTAGCGAAATATCACTTCTTATTTGAAGCTCCCCCTACATATATACATATATATATATATAGAAAGAGTGAGAGAGAGAGAGAATAAGCGTGTCCCAAAGTCTCCCAAAATGTATTTATAATGCATACAACCAGCTAAACTGTTTTATGCACAAAAAATTAAATTAATATATAATCATATATTTAACTCTAAAAAATAAATAGACAAAAAGTGTTCGGTCAACCCAACCTGCCCACTTTGCTAGGTCTATTCTCTAACAGATATGCCAATAAGTATGTGACCATATTCTGATATACCTGGTCCAATCTACATTCTTTGGAGTGGTAAAAAATTCAAACCGAAGCACCCATTGCACTGAAACATTTCTAGTGGAAAACGACATAGGCCCATCCATCGGAACTGAAAACAGAAAACTGGTTTGCACCAAATCTGCAACAACCTCATGGTGGTCGCTTTGAATCTGCATATATTCACCAAAATTATTTAGTATAATCATTTATCATGGACAAGCTATATAGGATGTCACCCCAACATGCCTCCCATGTGTTGATTATGTTGGACTAATCTTGTAATTATCTAATAGTTAGAGAGGTCAATTTGTTTATTCGGTTTATTTGTTTGTTTAAGTCGGGAGAATAGGATTCGGCAAAATCAATTGAGGCAGCTATTAGAATTTAATTAGGATTAGGTTGTTATTTGAATTAGAGTCATCGTATGATGGGTGTTTGTGGGTTATATATTTGGGTCGATGGTTGTATTTTAAGATTTAAATTAATTCCAGTTTTATTAATAAAAGATTCGATCATCTGTTTTGATCAAAGGCCGAATTCTCCTTAATCTATTTTTGTGTTCTTGACCTGATCATGTGCCATTAATTGGTATCAGATACGATTAATCAAGAATCGATCAAGAAGCAGCAAAGAGAACTGTAGGCTTGTTTTGGTGTTCACGATCAGCAACAACGTGTGTTCAATCAGAACAGAAGACAAGAACAAACAGCAGCAAACCCAATTCAGACCTTCCAATCAAGAAAGACAGTGGTTGTTTTGTGAAGAACAGGAAGGTCGGGGAAATAAAAAGTAGCAAGCGGTGGTGTGTGGTGTTAGGGGTTGCCGAACAACAACAGGTTTCATAGCAGCAGCAGCAGCAAGTTAGTGTGGGCTCAATCAAACAGCAATTTTCTCATCGAAATGACACGATTTGATCAACCAGGTGGTCGATAACCAGGTCCGCTCCATAAATCTCAGCAGCAACAGTCCGATCAGATTGGTTTTCCACGCCAAGGAGAACAAGAACAACAGGGGTTGGTTCTTCAAGGCAGTAGTGATCCAACAGCAAGCGCAAAACAGCAAGAAAGAAGCAGGTGAATCAAATATAAAGCAGCGTGCTTTTTTGGTGGAAGCCAAAAGTAAGTTTTGGTGTATTTAAGGGTAAGGTAGTCTTGAGTTGGGTACTTGATTAAACAGCAGGTTTCCAAGGCAGAGAGAAGCAGCAGGTCTCCAAGGCAGAGAGAAGCAGCAGGTCTGATCAAAACAGACTTTTTAGCAGGATAAGCAGTCAGGAGGAGGTGCTGAAAACAAAAGGCAAGTGGCGAGTTTATAGTTGGTAACAACGGGACTTGCGGAAAAGGGTCGAGTACACCGATCACCTACACTAGGAGAAAAGGAATACCTCAGATGGGTGACAAACAAGATAGCCAAGCAATGGATACTGCTAAGGAGAATAATACATGCCTTCAATGTACGATCTTGTCTTCAACAAACTACACGATATGGACTATGCGAATGAAGGCGTTCAATGTTCATGGGGTTTGGGATGCGGTGGAAAAGAAGAACAACATGACCATCGCTCTTTTGTTTCAGTCGCTCTTTCCTTTTGGATGATTTGTGTGGTTATTTCAGGATTTTTCTAGTAGCTTCTTGGCAGCACCTTTGGTCATATTTTCTTGGCTTTTCCATGGGCTTGAAGGCTGATCTAGGGCCATCCATGCAGCACCTACAAGACCAGAATTTTGTAGTCGTTTCCGGAAAGTTCCAACAGCCTTTGATGTCTCTTGAATGCCATAGAAAATTCCGAAATCTTGGAGTAGCGATATGAGTTTTAGACGGGTCGTGACATTCTCCCTACCTAAAGCCACAACGTCCTTGTCGTGTTTCTTTAGTGGTCCGTGTCTTGCCTTCATGAGTTTCATCACGGATATAGTTTGGCCTCTTCGCCTAGTATCTGGCTCCAAGGTTGTTGTGTGCACTTGGTCACCCTTGACGATGTAGAGTGTGTTTATAAATGTTAATGGAATTACAGTCTGAACAAACCTCAGTCATCACCTCCACCGTCCGCCGCCTCAGCCGTTGTCTGCCGCCTGCCTCCTGTTTTTTCAGATCTGGCCACTTTTCTAGCGAGTTACACTACCTCCGACACCAGCGCACTCCGCACGAAATTCCGAGTAACCATGTACCAACCATTGCTCTGCCACCGCCACCGCCGTCTGTCGCCGCAGCCTGAATCTGACTGGAATCCGTCGTTGTTCTGTATTCTGTTCCCGGAACACTTAGAGGTACTGTTTTCTATTCCCGAAACACCTACGGTACGTTTTACCGTCGTTTTACCACATTTCTGTTCCTGTTAATTGTCACTTAAGCCTTGTAATATGATTGTATTAGATAGTGATTGTGTGATTAGGGTTTACATAAGGAGGTGTTTATGTAGAACACCATATTACAAGTCTAGTCCCTATACTATATCACTTAGTCTAATATTCCCCCGCAAACTACGCTCGGGAGAGATTTAAGTTGAAAATATAAAAAACATAAAACAAAAAAGATAGTTGGTCTTCTCCTTCTCCACCATGCTTTCGCCCGTCACCATGCTTCCAGCTGTCACATGCATTTTTTTTCGTTTTTTTACAGCAATCGTAAATTGGCTCAAAGGCCCGATTGAAACCTGATTAGGAAAACCCTAATCATCTTACAGCCATCACCACTTCGCCGGTCGCCGGAGTTCTTCAACAACTATGGGTTTGTTCCCCCCTTTTTTTCTTCTTCTCCCCGATTGTAAATCTATATTTTTATTGCAACCCTCTAATAAACGGAGCTGAAAGCATTGTGGCTTTCACGAGGTGCACGTCGCCGGAAAACACCCACTGTTGTATAGTGGAGGCGACGGGGAGGAGCTGCGGTGGCTTACCTTGTGGTGGTGGTAGCAGTAGCTTGTATGGAGACGCCGGAGATGGCAACGGCGGCCGGAGATGGAGACTAAGTCTTTGGACACAATCCTCGAGTCTCGTCTCCAGCGGTGTTGGTGCTCACAATCTTTGCGTCGTCAGATGCCATCCCGATGAATCGTAGTGCTCTGATACCATTTGTCACGGAGTGATTTCCAACTCTCGTGCGGCACTTAGATTCGTTCTAAGTTCAGCCTTTGACCCTTGATAACAACAATCAAAGTGTTGTGTAACGGAAGCCTAAAAAGGGGAACGAGAAAGATTGCGAGTATACAAAGAAAAAGTTTGTATTGCTTGAATGTTTACAAGTATACAAGTGATCTTAGAAGTATGCTTGGGTGAGTTACAAATGACCATCATATCTCCTATACTGGTATGAAGTTGGTCTAGAAGCTTCTTGATCTAAATCATTCTATACATAATTTATACAAGGTATTTTCTAGAGAAATCTAAGGCAAACATTCAGCACTTTTAGACCATTTCTAGGCTGATCTAGAGAGCTTTCCTCTTGGCTGATTTGTGTGGCTATTTCAGGGCTTTTCTAGTACCTTCCTGGCAGCATACTTAGTCACATTTTCTAGGCTTTTCCATGGCTCTGAAGTCTGACCTAGGGCCATCTATGCAAGCCCCTACGAGACCAGAGATTTGTAGTCGTTTCCAGGGAGTTCCAACAGCCATTGATGTCTCTTGAATGCCGCACTTGGAGTAGCGATCTGAATTTTAGGCTGGTCGTGACAGGATGCTAACATTGTGATTGAGTTTGACAAGAGTATAAGAAATGTTTATGCTTCTTTTAAGAAATATTAGTTTAATACTAAATGAAAAAGGAACTATAGAGTTACAAATGCATATCTAAATTCAATAAAACATAAAGCAACTTTAAACCCATCATAACAGAAAACAGTTTTCCAAATAGGATACAGATAACAAAAAGATGCCAATCATTAAAGTTAAAAGTGTCAGTTAAAAGGTTAAACTGAAAAATTGGTGTATGTCGCAGGAGTGCTCCCAAATTACAGGCTAACAACTAATGTCTTAAATTTCACATGCCCATATTAATATCTCGTGAAATATTTATGGGCCCGAATACACATTATTCCGTTTGGTACACTAACAAGAATGGTCAAAACGTGTGGGTTGGCATTGGGTCATAGTTTTGAAGTACAAGTCAAAACGGGTTGGCTTGAGTTGACCCGTTGATTGCAAGTATTTGAGTACACTTGACAAATTTCGCCCAATATGACCCATTAGATCAGTTTCCTTCATAACTAAACTTTTCTATTTTACCCATTTGACTGGTTATCAACTGACCAACCAAGCAATCAATCCTTCATAACTAAACTTTTCTATTTTACCCATATGACCGGTTATCAACTGACCAGCCAAGCAATCAACTTTCAGTAGTCAGATACCAGATCAAAAGTTATCAGTGTTAAGAATTGGATGATAAACCTTGGTGATTGTTGGGGAATGTCTTCGAGATGGATGTGCAGATCGACGACTTATGGTCTCTGACAACTCCAAGGTTACAGATAGCTGAAATACAAATCAAATACGTAAAAACTCCAAGCATTGTTCATATATTATTTATGAATAGGTGGATTTGGATTATGACTTTTCTATAACGAGTCAAACAGGTGAAACCAAAAGAACTAGCTTAAAGGAAAATAAGTTGAACGGGTCGAAAGTCACCCAAAGTGTACTTCTAATGCATAAGACCTCATAAATCATCTTATTAAAAAAGAAGTAGATTATAACTGAGATGATATAAATTTTGCAATCATTTTTGAGAAAATATTTATAAAATATAAAAACTTCCTACAAAAAGTGTTTTAGATCAACCAAACCCGACCCATCTAGAAATGTTACCCAAGCCCCACATTTCCACGTCTATATAATTCAACATGAAAACTTCTTATATATGGAAATACCTCAAGGCATCTCCTGCTACCTTCCTCATGGAAAAAAGTAAGAGTTCCACCTATCTGAAATCGGTACATATGTGCATTACTATATCAATCAACGAGAGCACATACCAACAGAGATGGTTTGAGATTTTACCATATCACCAAAGTAATATGTTGATTCAGGTTTCGTGGGTGAGAATCTTAATAGAACTTGATCATCTAGCCTAATGTTATACGATCTTCCTCGAATGAAACCTTCTGCTGCAGAGAAGGTTAGTAACAACTTAATGCTCGAGGTATTTGCTTTAAACCCCATTATTGCATGCATGATATGATGAGAAAATATAAATCAAATCATTAAGTTCAAAAAAAAAGAAACAGTATTACTTACATGCAACAGGTTCGACTGTTTTTGTGACAGTTGAGGCTCTCAAATCATCATCCACGGAGAGAGATTTTGTACTTCTTAGATGCTGATTTGGAGAAACAACTGCTGATGATCTTCGAGGTGACAAAATATCTGTTAGGGAAACAAAGTGTAATTAGAATTGAAGTTATATAGAAATATCAAAAACAATCATGTAACTTTTAAGGTTTACCTCTAGCATAATTTAACAATTATGTGGCAGATACCCACAACCACATTAATGAACACTTCTTTTAAATACTCATCAAATTGACTAACAAGATTCTGACGTGCAAAAGAATACTGACAAGGGCACCATGTCATAAGTGACTTGCCAACTAACACTTACAATAATTGTTTAACTTTAGACATAAACCTAGTTTTGATACGAGTTGAACCACATAAGATACAAATACTAGCGTATCTTATATTTGTTCTACAACTTATTTTGTTTGAGACACCATATATGGCTTGGCTGTCTGTGTCAGCAATCTCAGGCCAAGTGTTTTGCATGATATGATACCCTATGTATGCATATTACAAACCTCGTTGTTTGGTCACGTAACAAGTGTTTTGCATGATATGTTACCCTTTGTATGCAATTTATAAACCTCGTTGTTTGGTCAGGTAACAAGATCATGAAAACTCAATTACTACTAAAATTGTTTTGCAAATCTTAAACCGATGTAATAGCATTTCCCCATGACATTTTAAGTCTATTCCAAAACATGTCCACCAACTAAGCCTAACTCAAATTCAAAAAAATAGGGATCACAAATAAACTGATGCGGGTGAAGACCCAGGAGATGAACCCGTTCCGGATTGCGATCCGGGTTGAGCTGGATTTGGATCAAGCTGGATAGGTGGACCTGTTAGGTGTGGAGTCTCGTTTAGAGGGGACCGGCCCTAATGGGCCTATCTCTACGGTTTGGGCCTAACTTGGAGAACAAGTAAGGAACCCTAGTTTTAATCTATAAATACCCTATGTTATAATTGTAATTTGTGTGCCTTTGAGCTTAATGAAATAACCTAGTTGTAGCCCTTGTACGTAGGTCCCCCACCAGGACCGAACCACGTAAATTTCTTGTGACGTTTATTTTTTCTGTATCGCGTGATTATCGTTTGTGCATGTGTGTGTTGATTCCGCTGCGCCACGTTGTTCCTAACAAGTGGTAATAGAGCTTTGGCTCGTTGTTTACACACGGTCTGCACGGTTTTCGATCGAGAAAAAGGGTAGAGGCTGATCGAGGGTTGATTCGATCTGTTGCTACAGTACTGACGCCGCTACAATACCGCCGCCGCCGTGAACAGTGTTTTCCGGCATGAACAGTGTTTCCAGGAATTTTTTCACTTTTCTGCTGCTGTTCCAGGGCTGATTCGCGACCCGGTTTCTTGTTTATTTGGGCCGCCGGAATTAGGGTTTTTTCAAACCCTAGATTGCGTAAAACGGGAAAGAAAACAGGGCTGTTTTTGGAGGAAACCAGGGTTGTTCGGGACTGATTTGTAGTGATTTTGCAATTAGAGTTTCTCTTATGGATCTCTTGGAGTTGCTGGTTTCACTCGGGTTTGCAGGTGAAGCATCGGGTCAGGTGTTTCGGGTTTGTATCGTAGGTATAAATGGTTTTGTTTATGGTACCGGCTTAATCTCTTTGAATCCGCCGATTAGGGTTTGGTTATAAACTCTTGGATTCGTCGGGTAAATGTTAGAGATTTGGTTAGTTTCTGTTGACTGTTTATTATCAAATGTTTGGGAACGGGTTATGTGAAATTCAGTATTCGGGTTTAGACTTGTCTGCGAGGTTTATTGCAGGAGCAAATCGGTCATTTGACATGTTCGGTAGAACATCTTTCAAGTTCAAGCCCGTGCAAGTGTTGTGTTTGTTTCACTATTTCGATTTGTTTCTTGTTTGCCATTGTTATAGCTGAAGACGGGATGGGTGTAATCGAAGGTTTGACAGTTTGGATTTCGGTTGGTTGGTTTTGTCAAAAGAACGGGTGTGGTACTGTGGGATAAAACCTGTGAAAATGGAACCAGCAGGTTTGGAATGCTTTGGGTTTTAAGTATTTTGGTTGTGGTGTGCTGGTGACGACATAAGTGAAAAAAAAGGGAAGTCAGGTGATATTGCTCGTTTAAAGATTTTTTGGTTAGGTTTAGCTGATTGGGTGTACGATCGCGGAATCCTTGGTACCGTTTGCTTTCATGAAAGCTCTATTGCTGTTATAACCATTTGTCGGTTAGCTGGCCTGGAACTGTGAAGCTATTTTTTGTTCGGTGGTGATCAGTGGTTCGACATTTGAGGGGATCCGGGATCTTGTGTTGGGTGAAGACGTTTGCTGGGAAAGTACGATCGGGGATAATCTCATGGATTGTTGGTTTTGGTAATGGGTTGGGGTAACGGGGGCAGTGGGAGCTGGGCATAGTTGACTTGGTGGAGCTGCATGGAGGTATGTGACATTCTTTAGAGTCGATGTCAAAGATAGTAAATTTTGCTTCTGAGAATGTGTCTGGGTTGATGCATTGGGACTCAGTGAAGGCAGTGGAGACTCTAGGGTTCAAGATTCTGGTATGCTTCATTACTCACTTCTGTGAAGCATTGGTGAATCTATTTTTTAAAGAGTTTGGGAAGAAACAGGTTTATGTATCGCTGGAAGAAGGGAACCAACTTCCGAGTATTAAAGTCTTGGCTCGCTGCATCGGGTAGAGCTATGTGGATTCATTTTGCAAATGTGAATCCTGGAGCCACGGAGATGTCAGCTAAGTGCATCCGGAGGTTTAAACCAGGTCAGGGGTTTTGGGAACATGAGACGTGTTCTGGGTACAGTTCAAAACACCGTTGGGTTTTGAAGACCGGAATTCCGAATGGGAAAATCTCTCCATGGTACTTGCAGGTTTTGGAGTGTGGTGTTTCCTCTGGAAGTCTCTAGAGCCGGTAGTTCAAGTGAGTAGGTGCCGGTTGAGATTGAGGATGAGTCATTGGTTGGTTTTACCATGGTTGGGTCAGTGATGACTGTTGGGTTGGAGCTCGGGGAGCTTCAACGGGCTCTTCTGGTAATTGAGGAGCGGGTTGCTGCAACTAGGAGGATTGGATTGAAGTCTTAGGTTGTTTATGGGAACTGAAGGCTTGGAGGACTTCTGTTATTTGAAATCTTAGCTTGTTCTTGGGAGTTGGAGGCTTGGAAACTTCTAATAGTGAAGTGTTAGCTTGTTCTTAGAACTGGAGGCTTGGAGGATTTCTGTTATTGAAGATTACTGGAGTTACTGGTATAGGGTATGCTTGGATGGTGGATTGAGGATTGCTCGAGCCTCCAAGTGAGAGATTGTTAGGTGTGGAGTCTTGTTTAGAGGCGGCAGGCCCTAATTAGGGTTAACCGGCCCTAATGGGCCTATCTCTACGGTACCCTAGTTTTAATCTATAAATACCCTATGTTGTAATTGTAATATGTGTGCCTTTAAGCTTAATGAAATAACCTAGTTGTAGCCCGTGGACGTAGGTCCCCCACTGGGACCAAACCACGTAAATTTCTTGTGTCGTTTATTTTTTCTGTACCGCGTGATTATCGTTTGTGCATGTGTGTGTTCATTCCGCTGCGCCACGTTGTTCGTAACAGGACCAAATTGGAAGATTTGAAATTTGAATATTTTATGCAATTATCTTTTGTTGGTATTTATCTTTTAGAGTTTTTATCTCTTTTTGATCTCTTTTAATTACAGGAGATCTGGACTTGTTTAGGAAGTTATTTTTTTGATAAATATTATTGATATTTTATGAACTTTTGAGTTCTATCGTGTTCTTGTTCTCTTCTCCTTGTGATCCGATTTCTTCAACCTAGCCGATCCTGCATCAGTTGATATCAAAGCTATGGTCGGACGTGAAAGAATTACTAGCAACCCTACTCATAGAATCGCCGACCGAGGCAACAATGGCAATCCGCGAGACCCACGTGACAAAGAAATTGGGCGGCTCCAACAAAGGATCTGAGATCTCGAAAGGGATCTAAAGATCAAGCGACTCCAGCAAAGGATCCGATATCTTGAGTTCCAACAAGAGATGCGCATGAAGGAAACCGAGTCGGGCACCGCCATCTTGGATAAAGGTGGCGACGGAGAGGAGCGTCCTTTTGAAAATCCACACCCCGGTTTCCCGAACCAATCTATGAAGACGAATTTGATCAGGAGTGCTTACCCAGATTCGATGAAGACAAGATTAAACCCAATGAGAAAGAATGTTTGTTTGTGCAAAAGGTTCTTAGGAGGATTAATATTCAAGAGGGCGAACAGATGGAAGAAAAAGACAGTGACGATCGTGAATATGCAAGGGTTCCTTCATATGTTGAGTCGATGGATACATCTAAACCAGAAAGGATTTTTCCTCTTCAAAATATTATAAAAACCTTCAAAAGATGTTCCCGTATCAGAAATGTAGGTGCTACGGTAATACTCGTTGCATACCAATACCGGAAGAAGAGAAAAGATCAAAACCTGAAAGGATTCATAGCAGCCAAGTTTTTTTATTCTTCGAGTTCATCAAAAAAGCAGGTCTGGAAAAATGATCAAATAAGCGCCGATGGTACCTTTAAAGTTCTCAAGCAGCTCAACGATAATGCGTACAAGACTCGAGGACGAGTCTTTTTCGAATATGGGGAGAATGATGCGGGTGAAGACCCAAAAGCTCAACCCGTTCCTGAATGGGGTCCGATTTAAGCTGGATATGTAAATCAAGTTGAAAGATTTGAAATTTGAATACTTTCTGCAATTATTTTGTTTATTTTCTTAGCTTTTTTATTGTTGGTATTTAACTTTTAGAGTTTTATCTCTTTTGAATCTCTTTTAACTACAGGAGATTTAGACTTGTTTAAGGAGTTACTTTTTTGATAAATATTGATGATATTTTATGAACTTTTGACTTTTATCGTGTTCTTGTTCTCTTCTCCTTGTGATCCGATTTCTTCACCCTAACCGATCCTGCATCATAAACTAAGCATTGAAATTTTGTAAGTTGTTTTGTCTGAGGAATAGCTTACCCTCACTAGAACCATAGAGTACTTCAGCTGCAGGGAGCCGAGGGAGAGCCATATATGAAGATATGGTTGACTTTTGATCATGGTAAGGTACATCCTTACTAGATCTTGCTGCAGATGATTGCAAAGACAATGAACTGCCAAATGCTTTCTGTAAACTTCCCCTTGCTGGATTGTAGGAAGACACAGATGACACATCATCCCTTTGACTTTCATAATCTTCCTCTATCCCATCAAAAGTTTCATTAGCTCTAGCCTGCACAGAATTACAAGTGTGAGGAATACTAATTAAATTACAATGAGAACAACTTAATATCCAAGTTTCTAGTGGCTAATAAAGTGTACTGTTAGTCTGCCAGTAACAAAACCAACAAAGTAAGGACTAATGGTTCTTTTATAGTAGATAGTAGAAGTGGCAATTTCAACCCATTTACTTATAAGTTGTAAATGGGCCAATTAGGGTTATATATCAAAGAAAACGAGTCAAGTAGGTCAAATGGATTAAAACGTCCTAAACCAATTTATTCAAAATAATTGGATTATGGATTCAAATAATATAGGTTTGTAACCACAACAAAAACACTGATTACTTATAGAAAATTTTAAAAATGACAAGACCGAAAATGTTCCAGTGAACCGAACCCATTTCAACCAAATAAAAAAATACTCCTTTCTAAAAGAACCCATTTCAAATAGTTACCCAGCCTGCCCAACCCATCCGTTTTGCCCCCCCTAGTAATCGCATGAAAATGGAAAGAAGTTCACACCAACAGATGCTTTCTGTAGCTTACCCATTCAGATTCAGCATCCATATCTTTCCAATAAACATCCAAAAGAACAGGTGTAGCAGGAACAATCCCTGAAATATTTGAAAAATCTTATCTTGCTCTAACTAAGTTCACTGTGCTTGAAAGATGCAGATTTCAGTGTTTACCACATAAAAGAAACTTGCAATCCAGAAAATTGATTGTAAGAATGAGATATTAATCATAACTTTGTCCATTTTACGTAAACGTATAGATTAGCAGATTATAAGTTAAGGCAAATCAATCTGGATGTATACAAGGAAGATTAAAAAGAGCCTAGGGACACTGAAAGAATTTGCTTAGGCTACTTATATATTAGCCAATAGGATGCTAAATTTGTAGCCTTTTGAGAAAAGAATGTCCCTTTTCATAGCTGCTATTGGTCTGCACCACCTTATTATGTCATTTGGGTTGCAAAGTGGTAGTTGTTGAACAAGTAAATTATTCTATTAGAAATGGGTCAATCAAGATTAAATTTATCCAAGATATTAACTTTGTTACCTACAAAAACAACTAGCCATCTCATATGTATTCATCAAACAATAGCCACCCTTGGGTGATCATACTTAAATACCTTTCATTCGCAATTTAATATCTAAGAAGTTGATTAGTTGACATATACAATACCTACTAACATTCATCACCCATACTTATCCAATAAAGTGTTAAGAGGACCCTTACACAACACCCAAAAGCCACTGAAGAGCCTAGATTGAAACTAATAAACTTTAAACAAAGGAAAATAAACATCAGCTCATGCATATGTTGCTGACTTGTTGTAATCGTACACATCGTTTTGTAGAAGAAAATGCTCTAGTCTGTATGTCGACCTTAGGCGGTCAAAACCAACCACAAAGATAAAGCTCAAGCTTTTTGACTGTGGAGGTAGAATTAAAGTGACATACGAGTAAGACGTTAATGATAAAATAATTACCACTTATTCCAGTTTCTTCATTGAACAAGCCATTTGTCTTTTCAGTAACCCATATTTGCAATGGCAAGCGAGCTTCCTGCAGAATTATAGAGTTGCATCCATAAAGAAATGAAAAAAGAAAAAAACGATAGCAGACATAACTAAGAAATGGAAGCACCGACAAACACAAATAGATCCTAGAGAGGGAAACAAACCCCAAATTTTCTACCCAACCTTTATTATCATTCTGGTACATGCATATCTTTATATGTGAATTGACATATATAGCTAGTAATCTATCATGTCCATGACAAATAATCATTCTTATAATATTGTAGCTTTCTTTATGCTAGAGCATATACAATCAAAAGTTTAATGTACACTGCCACATATCAAATCTTGTGTAAAAAACAAATCACATAACTCTCCTCTCTACGCCTTTATTTTATATTAATGAGCGCCAACGGGAGTGCCTTTTTTTTCTATTTCCTATAACCTTCCATCCATTGTTGTCCTATAAGACAGTTTCACATAATTGCACATGAGTCTAAATGCTGAAAATTGCAACTAATCTAATTTTACTTCTACATATTTATGCATCTGCAGACAATTGAGCTTGATATAAATAGTGCCCACTCTATCCGTCAACTTAACCTTTTACTAACATATTGACAAACAATGTGGTTACCATTCAGATACAGGAATGAACTTGAAGTGGATCAGCAGCTAAAGTAATACAAATTAGACATCATAAATAAATACACATATAGCCAAAGATGCATGATAGATATCTAACAAAAAAATGATATTATTCCAGTTACTTTTGCCTCCCCAATGCAAGTACAAATATGCAATGGGTGTTGTTGCACCCATTGCATTATCATTGCCGATAGTTTCAATTTTCAAATAAGCTACTTGAGAACATGACGGTTATCCTGTCCCCAGCAAGGACTTTCAGATACATGTCATCCAAATAGAGCTCAAAATTAAGTTCAAATTACATGTAGAAAAAATATTAAAAAAATAACGGGTGAAATAACAAATTGATGTTAAGTTGAAAAGACAAACTTTGGCAGGGAATTCCTGGGTTGATCCTCCACGCGGGTGTCCATCATCCATATTTGTGTATTTTCCAGACAAAACACTTTTAACATGATAGAGGTACCGAACAGTAGATCCTCTGTATGATGGAGGTATGATTGTCGGCAGATTCATCCTCAATATATCTGTATATAACAGAAGCATTATAGTGAGGATCTATTAAAGCAAACTTACAAAAATCAAAAATGTGAAAAAGCCACAAGGACGACAATTAAACTCCATTATATTTACCATAAGGTCTTGAACCAATAGAAAAACCAACATGGGATGAAGAAAACCAATTTGTTAAGCTGGACTTTTGCCAGCCTGCCCAGCCCACAATTTTTATATTTATTTTGCCCTCAAAAGAGTCGATTAACAAATACATAATAGTATGCACGAGTGTGATACTGTTATGTAAGAAAAACTTCACAAAGTAAATATGTAATAGTTACTGAGTAGAGTTGTCAATTTCTCAAACATTTAAAATAACGTTTAATAATTTCTAACTGAACCAAATAGCAAACCAGAAATTCAATCCAAAAACTCCCCACCAGTCGAGAAAATGACATGGTACATAGAACAACCTTGAAGATAAATAAAGATATGCCTTACATGTTCTCGTTGTCCCGGATGACAGAACTTGATTTGAAACCAGAGATGGCACAGAAGAGTCCATGAAAACATATTCACCTGTAAAAATTTGTTAACGACGGAACAGTTATTTGATGGTTATCTTGATCTGTGGCTGAATAATACTTAGTACCCCTACTTTTGGAATAAAAAGACCCATTTGAGTACCTGCATTTCAAATAACTGGATTTCCATTTTCTTACTAATTTATATGCAGCATTCATCTTGATCTGTGCCTGCATGATTCTTACTACCTAGTAATTATCTTTCCTTTTTTTTTTCTTTTTGCAAAGTCTAAACTCCTAAACATTTTGAAGGTTGAAGGGTAAACTGTTTGGTTATAGACTTGAAGACATTCACTAACACAAAATTAACTTGGATGGACCAAACAAAAATAAGAATGGAAATTAATTTAACAACAGAAATGAAGCCATAGTGAAAATAGAATACGAATACTTTCAGAAAAAAAAATGGGAATGCAAACCTCTCCTCTTCTGATTAGAACTAGAGTCAGGTAGTGGCTTTTGGGTGTTAAACCACTGAGTATCCAATTTCTCAATGCCTGTGGCTTCAAAGCTTAGCCTATCAAGTAACAACGAACACTCGCCAGGAGGATTTCGGATCTCAACTGTAATGGTCACAGGATCACCTGGCCTGTATACTTTCTTATCAGCCTCTAACTTCAACAAAGGCGAAGCCACGGCTATGACGTCCTTCTTAGTTTCTCGGTTTCCCATTCCGAACAAGGAGGAGAGGCTTCTTGGGGGCGGCATTGGCTTAGCAATTAACAGATCGATCAAGCCCTAAAATGGAAAATTCAACTGGTAATCGGAATCGATTTGATCTCAACAGGTAGATTAGATTAGATGAGATATGAGATCAATCGACTCCGTCACTGGTGTCGGTGATTGGTCAACATCACGTTGGATGGATTTGCAAGGATGTACATATTTATTTTGGTAATTACATTAAAAATTAGTATATTTTTTTTTAATTAAATAATATTTTTTTATATTTTTATCATTATTTTTTCTCTCTTCTCCACTCACAATCGTCTTAAACCACTCCCTAAAATATGCAAAACACACTCACACAAATATATAGAAACTGATGTGAATGCTCTTAGGTATTGAGCTTTGGTTTGGATTGTTAATTTAAATTAAATAGATATTATCTTTTTTATTATGTTTTTGAAAGTCAAATCCGTATTCTAATAAAAAACTAATTTTTTTTACTCCTTGTCACTCTCACATTCAATTTCTTATTTTTTTTCTCACATCTTTCTCTTATTAAATACACCTGTCTTTTTTAATAATGATTTATATTTAAAGAAAAATATTAATTATAGTAATAAAACATGTTTATTTTAAATTATCTCTTATTTTAAAAAATTTTAAAATTTAATTATATAACTTTTTTCTAACTAAATAGTGATGTAAGTCAAATTATATTAAATAGAATTTAATGTATTCAAATCGTGTAATATACAGGTTTTTAAAGATATAAACGTTTTATTACTAAGTATATAGCATTATATTTTATCAATCCGTGTAATACACGAGTTTTTTAAAATACAAAATTTTTATTACTAAATATATAATATTATATTTTATCAAC
This sequence comes from Smallanthus sonchifolius, assembly GCA_023525975.1. Classification (NCBI taxonomy): domain Eukaryota; kingdom Viridiplantae; phylum Streptophyta; class Magnoliopsida; order Asterales; family Asteraceae; genus Smallanthus; species Smallanthus sonchifolius. The sequence goes on along the minus strand of CM042043.1, from coordinate 53,311,873 downwards.
ATGTGTAATACACGGGATTTTAACCTAGTTATATATAACCAAATGAATATTATTTTTTATTTTTTTATTTTTTATTTTACACCTCTCATACTATATATAATATGTTGTAGAACTAGCCTAATAGCAAAGTAATATGACAAAGAGATGTAGGAGAAAGAGACGTAATATTCATTGATCAAGTGTGTAATACAATGAGATATATAGGAGAGAAAACTTGTGCAACAAGTCTAATCTATTTTAGGCGCTGATAACCATAAATTATATATATTTATAACACTCCCCCTTGGTTGTCAACTTAATACGCTTAGAGATGCTGCCTCGTTAAAAACCTTGCTAGAAAACTCAGTGGGACAAAACCATAGCTAAGGGAAAAAAAAGTGCAGCGCATTATACATAATTAACAACATACTTCAAGATGATGTTAAATCGGTACTTCGAGACCGTAAAATAAGCTGATGTTACTGATCAGTTATGTTGCCTCATTAAAAACCTTACTAAGAAAACCCAATAAGGAAAAACTTAGTGAAGGGAAAAAGAGTGCAACGTGTATAATACTCCCCCTCATTTATATATCATTTAAGTGATGTGTGTTGATCTTCTATGAAATTTGTTGAAAGCTTCTATAGTTGATGGTTACCGCTTGATCCCTTCATGTGCCATCCTTTTATGCTAAGCAATGTTGTATGATCTTTATGTAAAACCCATGGTGCCTCCTCTCATAAATGAATACCACAAGATTCATGAATGTGTTGTGTTACATTACCTGCATCTGCAAGACTAACTAAACTTGTTTCGATGAGTTAGTAAAATATAAACACATACCTTTGTACCTTAAAGTTTTTACCATATTGCATTATCTCAACAATGAGTATGATATAATGATATATCTAATCGTGACTAATAAGAAAACATTGATGCTTAATTGCATTTTATCCATACTTAGATGATAAGAGATAATGATCAGACAACTTTAAACATACTTAAATGATAAGTTTTATCCATGTTTAAATGTTTCAACATCTTCTGGATGTAACTTGATTGATGGATAAAATTATCGTTATACAAATGTTCTATCTCTTTAAGAGATGGAGTGATACCATCAACATATAGTGTGTCACACCCCCAAATTTATTTACTTAATAAATAAATAAATAAATAAAGGTTGCAACGATTGGTTCATTACACAATAGTGGAAGCTAAAATAAAGACTTCTAAGGTGTTGAACACCATTACAAATACTAAATTGAAGTAGTACATTAACCCCAAACTATGTAGGTCAGAACCAACTTGAGGTTTGGCAATTATGCTTCTACGGCTTCTAGAGTTTAATTCCGAGTGGTTAACCTATTCCAACCGTGCCATGGATAAGGGTTACCTTAGAAACATACTTGAAAATGTCAACACAAATGTTGGTGAGTTCACAGGTTTAGTTATTTCAATGTAAAGCGGTTTTCCTTGAAACATTGATATCGTGTACATGGTCATAATATAAAACCTTTTTCTTTTAAAACATATGATGACTTCATAGTCATAAACGTGTAGTTTTCCCAATGAAAACATATCCAATTATACGCAAATAGTTTCGAGTATATATGATAAACAACCAAATAATGTTGGCCTATTTGTAAACTAGCTAGCTTTACAAATAATATGTCCATACACGAGGCGTAACCAAACCATGACAATTGTTCTTTTGCCCCTCATATTTGTTATCAGATACTATGCTGCCATAAATCCTCCAGATTGCGGTTATCGTGACTAACCATGACCGGGGGACGTCACTCCTCATAGTACTATTCATAGGACCCTAGGCTACAGTTAATGGTTACTAAGTTGTTCCAGGGAACTTTACGAGCTCTATAATTGTCCGTACTCATGCAAACATAAAGGTCTACCATATGAAAATGTTTGTAAATGTGTTTAATGTTTCATCAAATGTATCAAACATTTATTTTTCATGCTTTCAAATATGTAACCAAATGTGTTGTATAAGTATGTTTCTCCCACGATGTTTACAAAACATTAAAAAGCTATTAGGAACGATGATGTCATCCAACTAGTAATGGAAACCAAAGTCCACATAATGTAATAGTCACATATGTATGTCATACTTGAGTCCTACGACACATGTAGGTACTTTAGGAGCTTTATGAACTAACCCTAATGTTATAAAGCAAATCTAAACTCGCTTCTAGTTATTACGTGTGCGGTTGAGCTCTGTTGATTCTTAACAGTAATACCGATTCAGCATACGATGTCGGTTTATCATTCGGTAATATTAGTTGCTTAATTCGAGTCAGGTTTCTCAACTTGAATATTTTTCAGTAGTTATATTCAAAAATATTAGTTTGTTGTGGACACGATCGTATAAAGCTATGTGTATGTATAGTAATAATAATTCACGTTCGTATGTCCTTTAATATAACGTATGTAACTGTATGATTTAGTAATCATTTCACGACATATAATACATTCATACACGTATTTATACTTGTAAATGTATTCATATATTTAAATAATTTCAAAATCCCGAAATATATTTGTACCGTATTGTATTTCTCGAATAACGTTCCTTATTAGGATTTACTTGTCTATATGTAAACATATGCGCGTAATACACCTACTTTAGTATATTCGTTTACCATATTTTGTTTACTCGAGTCATAACCGAAAATATATATATTCATCTATATATTTAACTTCATCCTTAAATGTAATCATATACTCATTTGTTTTTCCATAAAACATATTTTTATATTTTATGTACAAATATGTGAAATATCGTTTAAGACGAGTAATGAAAATATATAATTACATATATATTTATCCTATTTATTCATGATATTATAACGTATTATGTTTCGAAACCGTTCGTATCAATATATATTCAAAACGCCAAAATTATACATTTATTTATACTCGTATTCGAATATTATGTTTAACAAATAATTGTCCAACTTTGTATTATAAGTACATATATGTCACACAGTTTTCATAACCTAACAAAATTTATTAATATATATGATTAATTAATTATTGGTATAATCAAAAGTTGAAGAAAGCAACTACGTGTATATTTATATATAATTCTTTTCTTAGTAAACGAGGGGCTAGCTTAGTTTCACTTTATGGTATCCATCAGTAAGTAGCTCATTTAAACTATTAACAACATAAAGTGGGAAACATGATTTTCAACTTTAATTTGATGAATTAGTATAAATAATCAACACTTAGGTTTACTTAATTACCTTGGGATTGTAATGTTCCGAAGGAGTTGGGCGAGATGTCAGGATCAGGACACATTGATTAGCAGCGGAATTTGAAGCGTAGTGCTTTTAACAAAACTTTTCCCTCATATAAGCCTAACACTTATACATGAAGATGGTATCAACACGTTTCATCCAAGTTACACATAAACATTTACTTCATGCAGGTAGGTACTATCAAGCAAGTAAAACCGAAATTTCACGTAGGTAGTCATTTTCTTTAACCTGAAACAAAAGCATACTTAAAAATGTAAACAATAATGTTGGTGAGTTCATAGGTTAAGTTTTTGTAAAAACATGTTCATTTATATTGTACTAAAGCATGTTTATTTTTTATGTACTCTTTATTACAATTCACCAAACATGCTTGTATTAATTGTCCACATTATAATGTGCCGAGAGTAATGTGCCAAGTTTTGTATAATAATTAAGTCCATAACCAACCCTGTACTCACTACCTAATACGCTCATCGAATCCCTGAGTATTAATAATTAAAGCCACACATGCTAAATGTACAAATATTAATATTTATGTTTATCAACAAGCATATGAAAATAATATGTCGCAACGACTTACAAGCCTCAAGAGAACTCATAAATCGCAGTGGGGTTTCCCAACTGTGCGTGTGGATTTCCCTAAGTAGTACTACTCATACATCCGTCGGCTCACAAGAGCTAATGGTTATGTAAACAAGTGGGCTATGTTCATCAATTATGTCTTATATATATACAAAGATGTTCATTTTATGTTCACGATAAAATGTACAATGATCACAAAAATGTTTAGAAGTTTATAAAAATGATTAGAAGTTTCATATAAAATGAAACTGACCTGTGTTACTAAAAATGTTCTTGTTTAGCAAAAATGTTCTTATGTTTACAAAACGTTTATATGTTCATAGAAAACGTTTAACAATATGTTTTTCCCTAAAAAGTGCTTGAATAAAAAGGGGATTGTGAAACTCACGATGTTCATATCATGTTTACAACAATGTTTGAATGTTTCATGTAAAATGCTTGTATCATGTTCATAAAAATGTTTGTATGTATACTTTCCCCCCAAATGATTGAAATGTGTAAAAAGAGTTGGGCTATGAAACTCACCTTGATGTCCAGCTAAATGTATCACATGCAATCACACTGTATGCAAGTATTCCTCGTCAAAATCCCAAAATGATTCTTGTAGAACATCAAATCCTTCTGACAACAACAATGCCTCTTTAAACCCCAACCACGTTTTTATCTAGATGTTTATTATTGCCAGACAAGAATACACGTGTAAGACCCCAACCCGGGCATCCTACAGTTGGTTCTCATAACGGGTCATTTTCATTAAAAACGAATTTATTGCAATTCAAACTACAACGGAAGTCTTTCAAAACTCATTTATTACTATTTAACGTTATTAGCTTACCTCACGAATGCATGCACACCAATCTGAGTAACGTCGTTTCCCAGCCAAGATACGTCAACCCTACGCTTACTTGCAAAACAATCTAACGTACACACAAAGTCAGCTACGCTGAGTGAGTTCTAATAGTTTAATTTAGACAAAAACCATCACGTCATGTTCTTTAGTTTATTCCACTCAGAACCCTCCGGTCCTTATAAAATAGTTTTACGATTCTTTAACGAATAGTTAACCCCCTGACATCTCGCGGCATCCCTTAACCGTTCATCATCCGGGATTCCACCCGTACTACCAATAATAATAATAATAATAATAACCTTACAATCACATTGACATAGACTCAACGTACTATGCTAACAATTCATACCCAAGAATACGTATTAACTCGACTCTGGATTAACACAACCTACCCTAGACATTAACACATCCGGCCTTAACCAAGGCTCTCATGATTAACTAACACGACTCTTATACACGTCGCATCACAAGTCCTGACTCAACGGTCAGTCTTTCTCTACATGTCACATTACTATCACCAACACATCACATTAACACTATCTCACACACAATAAATATAACTCATTACTAGCATGCAAATTAACACATATATACGCATGCAAACACATACCTTATCATTGCACCCTCGTCAGGGCGTTCAACACACCCCGAGCTCATCATTAACTTGTTAAATAAATGTCACCTTTGGTAACTTCCCGAAGGACCTCATCCTTTACAATCCCGTTTGCCGTGTCATAACGACAACGAGGCAAACCCGACACATCAATATAAACACGTAATATCACACATCATATACAAGACTCATTAACTACACCTGCACCTCACACACGACACTAGAACAACATATCCCACATGAAATCATAACCATTTAACTTTAAGCCTGACTTTCCCTGACCAACCCTTAACACGTCACACATTAATAACTCATCTCTCTAGCTCATACATTTTTATGAACAAACCATAAACCCTACGACTCTTAAATAAGCATTTTATACTCAAAGCATATTGGATTAGAACCTATATCCTTCACACGATTAATTATATTAACATCACGTGAATGTATGTACGATAGCCCCAAAACAGTAAAACGTTTAAAAGAGGGGGATAAGAAACTCACTGGTTTGACGATCCTTGCAAGAACTGCAACGATTCCTCGTACGAACCCGAACCTGTTAACGTGTTATCACACAGTCAGTGTACATTCTAATCATGTGTTGTTTCTATTTGAATATAAATGACTCCGCTTAATCCAGGTTATCCTGAACCCGTTTAAAACCCGCTTAGAACCCGCATGCATGCATGTTTACATAACATGCGCATATTAGTCTCGTGGGTCACGAGTACTCGAGCCGAAGCCTCACCCCATGCACGTCCGAACTTAGCATGCAACACATGCTTCTTAGAAATCCTAATCGGGTATAACCCGATCCCAATCTCTTCCCTGCTCCCCACCGCGAACCGCCATTGTCGTGCACGGCTACGAGGAGTCACCCGCCATGCACCACCGTCAAGCTCCTCTGCCTCGTATCGGCCTCCTCCTCCCATCACCGTCCTAGCCGTGGTGAGAAACCCTCACCGGCTTCCTTCCCTCTTGCTGGAATGCTACTGCCGTGGAGCACCACCACAGCCTGTCACCTTTCTCTTCCCTTCTGCGTCCCGTTACAGGTTACCATCACCGTGCTCCACCTCCTGCCGCAACCACACGCCACCGCTGTCATCACAGCCACCATCTCCCTCCGTCACGCCGTTCCTTTCTCCCCCCATAACCACCACCACAGGCCGGTCACCGCCTCACCTATTCCTTTGTTTGCCGAAAACAAGCACTCAAAACCCTAATCAGGTTTCAAGCCAAAACATGAATATATATCATGCGTAAAAATGCAAACAGAGAATTACCTTGGCGATGCGTGAAGCTCCCTGCTCAAAACCGCCGTTGAACCCCCGTCGTCGGCCTCCTCCGAGCTCCACCGTCTTCCTCTCACTCGCCACTGTCGTCGCATGCCAACCTAGGGCGAATGGCCTAGGGTTTTTGCTATAAGTTGTATTTAAACCCACAATGTTCCTTTCGTGTCCCTCTTAATCCTTCTCGTACGTTTTTATCCCAAACTGCGTTTTAAACGGTTAACCGGCTCACCTACCGGAGTTAAACACACCTCTAGTGGCAATCCACACCTCCCTGTGCCCTTTGATGAGATTTGGGTCCCCCATTACCCATTTCATTAGCTTTACGGATTTTTCCGGGATGTTACAACACGCGTCAGCTTCTGATTGGATGCGTAAAGGGCCGAGATAAGCGGCGATATTAAGGCGCTTGTCTGGGCATAAATAAGGACCACTTTCCCCCTTTCATTTGGAGAGTGTAAGTGGTCCTCTACTTGGTCCTCATTAAGGGTATTTTAGTAAAATGCCTTCACAACCACATCGTTTTCTTCTTAATGCTAAAAATTTCTTTCTCACATACCCGCATTTGGAGAATGTAGCTTTCTGTCGATATAAAATACACCTCGAATGGACATCCGGTTAATTTACTATGAATATTTCAAAACCGGTTAAATTCTGAAAATAATGCTGAATTTTCAGCACTTGGGTCACTCGACCCATTACCAATTCGCACTCTTTCTTTATGAGTTTAAAACCGTATTTAATAATTTATATTAAACCACATTAATAATAAGAATCTCAATTCATTATTATGACTATTCTAATCAAACCCAAAGTGTGAATCCAAAAGTCTAAGGTATGAGTAATCTTAGTACACATTTAATAAAATGTGCCCCGTACTTAGGTAAAAATAGTGGTGGCAAACACATATTACATTTGGGGTTGATAATAAAATCACCAACCGGAAATTTGATCAAAAAGAAATTAGGAATGCTTTAGCCTATATGATAATATTTGATGAATTGTCCTTTAGTTTTGTGGAAGGGGCGGGTTTTAGGTATTTCATGAGCATATGTGAACCATCCTTTAAAGTTCCGTGTAGAACGACAATTACAAAAGACATATACCATATGTTTCGAGAAGAAAAAACAGAAGTATGTGATTTTATTAAAAAGAATATAGGTAGGATTTGTTTGACAACCTACACCTGGGATTCTAGTTAACAAGTCAATTACATGTGTCTTACTACCCACTTCATAGATAACGAATGGAAATTGAGAAAAAAAAGTATTGAACTTTTGTCCCCAAGAGAATCATCGTGGTGTGGACATAGGGAAAGCAGTTGAGAAGTGTTTACAAGAATGAGGAATTAAAAATGTGTTTACAGTTTCAGTTGACAATGCTACTGCTAATGATGTTGCAATTGATTTTTTGAAAAAAGTTTTCCAAAATTCCAACAAGTGTGTTTTAAATAGTAAATAGACACACATTAGGTGCGTTGCACACATTTTGAACTTAGTGGTCCAAGAGGGAATTAAAAAAAGTGGATGTCGGTTGAAAAGATCAGTGGGTGGTTAAGTGGATTAGGCAATCACCTTCAAGTCTTGACAAATTCAACAACTTCCAACTTGATGGAATTCCACTTACCTTATGTTGGAAGTTGCACAAGCTTATGAGAAAAAGTTTCAGAGATATGAAATGGAGGAATCTGACTTTAAATCAGATCTTCTAAAAGCGGGTTTTGAGGTACTTACACCTAGTGATTGGAAAAGTGTTAGAAATTTACGCCATTTTCTGAAACCATTTTATGACATTACTTTGAGGGTCTCGGGGACACTTTATGTAACATCAAACACATGCATAGAAGAGATCTATTACATTTGTGACGTACTAGATGAAGCTATTGGTAGTCGTGGTCTTTGTCAACTTGCAATGGCAATGAAGAAAAAATATGATAAGTATTTTGGAAATATAAATAAAATAAACTTATTATTATACTTTGCTTTGATTCTAGACCCGTGGAACAAAGAAAAGTTTTTAGATATATTATTTGTTGATCGTTATGGGAAAGACTTGGCACTGGTGAATATGAAATTTGTTATGGAATCTTTGCGTGAATTATATGATGAGTATGTTAGAATTCATTCCCAAAGCTCTGGTAGTACAGAGTCTTCAACTTCGTCGGTATTAGGTAAAAGACAAAACCTGGAAAATATGGAATCAAAACCACAATTCAGGAACAAATGAAAACACATAGAGCTGAAACTGTAGGTGAGTTGGACAAATTTTTGAATGAAAATTTTGAAGAGGATTCTGCATTTTAGATTGGTGAAAAGTTAATAGCCCGAGATTACCGATTCTATCCCTAATGGCTAGAGACTTATTCGCCATTCCTGTGTCAACAATTGCTTCTGAATTAGTTTTTAGCACAAGTGGGAGGGTTTTAGACCCGTTTAGGAGTTCTTTGACTCCTATGATTGTTGAGAGTTTGATATGCCCTCAAGACTTTCTTTGTGAAAGCTTAACTTCAAGCAACAAACTCATCAATGAAGAAGATTGGGACACAATCCAAGCAATTGATAAAGGTACTTCTATTATTACTCATTTTTTAGATACTTCTTGATGTTAAATCTAACCATTGTAATTTCTTTTAATAAAGCTTTGGAAATGGAGGAGCAGGAATGAAGTTTGCAATATCAATCGTGATGAGTGAAGACAATTAAGAAATTTGTTTTATTAGTTTTTTTATTGATACGTTTGTCTTTTTATTGAGATGTTTACTAGACATTTCTCAAGTTGGTATTTTTTGGATTGTGTTTTTTTGTTAAAAGAAACAATTTGAACTTGAAATCATGGATTATGAAGTTTTGGATTTGAAAGTTTTTATACCTTCGTATCCTATCTTATATTTTTAGAAAATAATCATTAGTCATTGTAGTTGTAACCAAATCATTAGTTAATTTTTTTAAGTTTATTAATCATTAGTCAATGTATTTGTAGCCAACTTCTGAGGATAGGGGCTCAACATATGATTCAATTTTGGTAGTGATCCAATACCCTCATGTATCTAGTTCTAGGCTACTTTTAATTTGTGGGCCCAAAAAACGTGGATTTCTAACCCATTAGTTGGCAATCTCATGGTCATACATGACACAAGGTCCAGTCAGTTTAAGCTAGTTTGTGTCCCACTAGCTAACCCACTAGCTAACCCGAATAATCGATTAACCCGACCCGTTTAACCCGAATACCGATTACCCGATTACCAAAGGCCCGAAATTTATTAGGTTCGGTCTTCGGTTTAGATTTCTAACTCCAAAAACCCGATTAACCCGACCCGAAACCCGATTAAATAACCCAAACAACACCCCTAAATGAAACCTACTCAATGGATAAGTTAGCCAGGATTTACATCAATGAAATTGTGAGCAACCATGGCATACCACTGTCTATTATTTATGATAGAGATAGTCGGTTCACATCTATATTTTGGACGAGTTTTCAAAAAGAATTGGGAACTAGACTTACCATGAGTACTGTATATATCATCCTCAGACTAACGGACAGAGCGAACGTACAATTCAAAATCTGGATGATATGCTAAGAGCCTGTGTTATAGATTTCGGAGAAAATTGGAAAATTGGGATGATCACCTACCGTTGATTGAATTCTCCTACAACAACAATTATCATTCAAGTATCAAAGTTGCACCATTTGAAGCAATGTATGGAAGAAAGTGCAGAACTCCAATATGTTGTATTGAAATAGGAGAAAGTCATTTATCTGGACTTGAAGTCATATAGGAAACAACAGATAAGATGGTCCAGATTAAACAATGGTTGAAATCTGCTCAAAATCGATAGAGTAGTTATGCTGACAGACGACGTCAACCATTAGAATTCCATGTTGGAGATTATGTGATGCTAAAGGTTTCACCTTGGAAAGGTGTTGTAAGGTTCAGGAGACGGGGAGAATTAGGACCAAGGTATATCAGACCTTTCAAAATTATTGAAAGGATTGGAGCAGTAGCATACAAGCTAGATCTACCTGAAACTTTAAAAGGGATTCATAATACGTTTCACATATCGTGCTAATGCAAATGTCTAGCTGATCCAACTCAGGCTATAGCACTAGAAGATGTGCATGTAGATGACAAACTTCATTTCACCGAGCAACCAATCAAGATTTTAGATACCCAAGAACAAAAATTAAGAAAGAAAGTAATACCGATGGTAGATATCCTGATATATTCCCATTATAATTTTGAGGACGAAATTTCTTATAGGAGCGGAGATTTGTATCACCTCAAAAATTTCCTAGAAAATAAAGGGCTAAATTTTCCTTAATTCAAAGTTGAAAGTACATTATGGAAATATTCTAAGTCCAAGGACCTAAAATGAAAATTCTAAAATGTTAAGGGGTAGCGGACCGCTACCTAGGGCTTAGCGGTCTGCTATGTGGTTAACAAGGGATCAAAGGACTTGACACGTGTTTGATGACTAACGGGTGAAAAGTGACACGCGTAACCCTATGGCGGACCGTCACTCATGTCTTGATGGTCCGCTACGGTACATGTGGCCTTAACAGTCGGCTATGGGACATGTGGCCTTAACAGTCGGCTAAGGGACCAATAACGGTCCGTTACTTGGTCCCTAAGCTAAATTTACGGCTAAAAGCGGTGGCGGACCACCACCACCTTGGTTAGTGGTCCGCTACAGGGTCATTTTATGCCTATAAATAGAATGGTCGAGCTCAGACCATTTCATCGGTCCACACCTACCCAAACACACTTAAAACACACATACAATCTCTGGTGATCCGATACCGAGCCCCGTTTCGCGTGCGAGGGTCCGGTTTCTAGCAAATTCGACTCCAAATTGCCGTAGATAGTGCCAAGGTAAGGTTCCAACTTCCTGTTAAGCTTTGGTTATTCACCATTAAGCTAGAATTGTATACTTAAGTAATGTCGTATGATATCTAGGAGCTTTGTCCGAGGTGTTGATCATATTACTAATTTGATAAGCCGAAATAATGTCGAGGTGAGTTCTTAAACTGTGATGCATGAACCCAATCATGACCTTGTCTGACATTATTGATTTATGAACCATTTTGAGTATGTTGCACCAATTGTTTATATATAACGTATTTTAAGCGCTTATTGTATTTCACTTGCTCATGGAACAACATGTTGGCCAAGACTAGTGGAACGGTCTTTGGTTATATATATATATATATATATAATATATACTGAATGATTGTTCATAGTTTTTTTTAACATCAACACCTAGATATCCTAGGATAATTAGGTTTCCTCAGGGCAACACCTAGAACATCTAGGGCAGCCCACCATAAGAGGAACCCCCCAACTGGGTAAACCCCCTCACCTGGCCACATACCCCTTTTTTGCTGTTGCCAGGATTCGAACCCAAGACCTCCATTATGGGAAGTCTTGGGGCTACCATTGCTCCAAATGGCTAATGGTGATTTGAGTGTTGAAGCCCATGAATGTGTTCAATATACTTTTGGTGGGTCATTTTAATAAACTAATTTATTTTATGAATTCACAGCTTTGTGCTGACCCATGTTGTATCAAATGTTTTTGAACGCATCACAGGTAGTCATTAGACAAGGCATTTCCAGGGCTAGAATGAAACGATGAACGATCTAGATGATGGGCATGCCAGAAACTATAAGTCCCAGGAATAGATGATGAAATGATGTAACTTTTATTAAACATGATGTGAACAAAGTTTTGATGTTAATAGAAGTTATGATTTAGTCTTCTGCTGCGTGTTTTTGATATCAACATCACAGTAACTAGAAGGTGACCTTTTGACCGGTATGTAGTTACCTGACAAACGAAATGTTCTGTCTAAGGAAAGAGCTGTGTATAAATCTCTCCTAGACACATCGCTCTTTACTATATCTATTGGAGGTACTACTCTACTGTCCTGTGTTACGGGCGTGACAGTTTTCATAGCCCATTTTCAATGTATATATACTTTGGGGTGGAAACATGTACTTATTCATATTCATAACAACGTTTTCATACAAATCAACCAAAATATTTTCATATATTTGCTACAATTAAATGGCTTATACATAGGGGCGGAGGATATTTTTTCGCTAAGAAGTGTTAATATATACGTATTTGGACGATTTTTCGCTCAGTAGTGTTAATTTATATGTATTCGGCCGAAAATTTTATAGTTCCGGCCCCCGCTATATGAAAAAAAATCCCCGGCCCCCCCTGCGAAAATTTTCAAGCTCCGCCACTGCTTATACATGATTCTTATTCATATTCGTAAAGCTCCTCTCGTTGCTCAAACATAACCATTAACTTAATAGGAAACGGTGGTACGATAATAGATCAATAGGTGTGACATACCCATCCACCACCGGTTAAGGTTGTTGGATGATTGAAACCCGACATTCATGATTTGGTGGATTTCGAAATCTCATAGAGGGCAATTCAGTCACTAGGGTTGGTTGTGGACTTCATGTATTTGAATTTAATAACTTGTATATTTAAATCATTTATAATTTGTACTTATACCTTTTGAGTGTCAAAACCTATGAAACTCACCAACTTACTTTAAAGTTACCCTTCTTTTTACATATTTTCAGGAAATTGAGGTATGCTTGTGAAAATATGCTTTCCTCTAGGATGCATGGACCTAGATTAAAAATTAAAGCATTTTATTTTATGTCATGTGGTTTTTTAATTGAATTAATGTAAACATTTGGTTGGTTATTATTTAAATCCTTAGTTATCTTTATACCGAATATCTTGATTCAATTTCGTCGCGCCCTCGTGTTTCCACTTTAGCGAGGGTGTGAGATCTATTATCAAAGGTATGAAATTCGATAATCTTACGTTGCATTTAAAATCAATAAAAAAAACTTCTAATTAGTACTGAATGAACAAACCAAACAAAGATGAATGCTTGTTGATGTCGTTTTGTATGAAGAAGCATGCAAGAAATGAGAGGGCAATATGTATGAATAAATTTGTAGGTTTATTCATATGAAGAAATCTTTTAGAATTTTTTTTTCTGAAACGGTGTTGTTTCAGATTATTATTTCACAACCGGTGTTATTTTGTTTTCACTTTCACAAATGGTGTTTCCATGGTTGCTAACCACAAAGTGTTGGTTTTTGTGTGAGTTCGTGGTTGGAACCACGAATTGGTGTGTATCTTTGTTCCTAACCATGAATTGATAAGAAGCTTGTATTCCTAACCACGAATTGGTTCAAGCTTGCATTCCCAACCACGAATTGATAACAATATTCTTTTCCCAACCACGGATTGTTCAAACATGAATTCCCAACCACGAATTGAACTCATATCTTGAATTACCAACCATGAATTTGTTCAAACTTAAATTCCCAACCATGAATTTGTTTACAACTTGGTATCCCAACCACAAATTGTTCTTTTGTTTTATTTTATTTTTTGGTTTTGGTTCTATATGGTATGTGTAGTCATCTTGATAATACTAATCACTCACTACAAAGCTACAAATGTGTTATATACTTATTTGTATTTTTGTTTGACATGTATTTGTTTATTTGTAGGGTAGTCACATGTCACCATTACAAATACCACCATTACATGTACCACATAGTCTACACTAATTCATAAGAAATCACATGTGTTTCACTTTCTCATTCTAAAGAAATCAGTAGTGTATCGTTCTAACCATTCAATTCCACACATGGAACCACAAGTGTTTCCCGGTCCTAGCTGTTCAGAATTATTATTCCTAGAAAGAAACCACAGAGCTTATCAATTGTTTCATTCATCATCCTATAGTCATGAAGCACTTATTCTCAGACGTGCTGATCGGAAATTCTGGAATCACTTTAAAAATTTTGAAGTTCCAGAAAATGTAATGTTACATATACGAGAATCTGGTTTTGACAGTGTTTTTGACTATGGTTACCAAAATGTGGATAATCACTTGATCACCGCACTTGTAGAGAGGTGGCGTCCAGAAACCCACACCTTTCATTTTAAATTTGGAGAAGCCACTGTAACATTGCAAGATGTTCAAGTTCTTTGGGGTTTGCCGATCATCGATAATGTCGTTTCTGGAGAGGACATAAGATACTCGGAAACTTAGTGGAAAAGCCGTTGTTATGAAATGTTGGGTTTGGAACATGCGGTCTGTTATTTGAAGGGTTCTCTACTTAGGTGATCTTCTATAATGGATGAACTAGAGAAGCCGCTTTCTGAGTCCACTTTATTGCCTATACAACGAGCAAGGTTATACATCTTACATTTATTGGGAGGAACCCTTTTTCCTTATTCTAAGGGTAACTACGCAACTTTGCATCTTTTAAATCATCTAGAGGATTTAAAAGAATGTGGTCGGCTAAGTTGGGGGAGCGCTGTTCTTGCTAGCCTTTTTAGAAACCTCTGCAAAGCATCATCCTCGAATGCCACAGAAATTTATGGACCGATGGCATTGTTACAGTTATGGGAATGGGAGAGAATACCATCAATTGCTCCCATACGTACAGAAGATTATGCTAGAGAAAAACCGTATGGTGCACGGTAAGTTAAAAACAACATATATTATATATGTTTATTTTAAGTTAGTTATAACAAAATTTTATACATATTTGATAGGTGGAGTGTTCCTTTAAGCTTTAAAGAAGCAACAAGTCATGTTCTTGTTATGTTTCGTTCACAATTTACATCTTTACAAGCGGATGAAGTAATTAAAATTATATACATTTCTTTTTCATTATAAAAATATAAGAATGTAATTTAGTTTTAATTTTTAGTTCTTATAGACGCCCTACTATGGGGTTTTGTTGGAAGCGACCACCTTAGTTGGATGTGTGATACCACTCTCGTATTTTGGGACGTTGTTGAGGCCCATCTACCAAGTAGGGTAATACGACAGTATGGTTTGGCTTAACCGATCCCTTATAATGTAATGTTCGACAAGAGCAAACATGAAAATTTGCATAAATCTAACCGTAAGGGCAAAGGTAAAGATTGGAGACAACGACATCATAAATACATTACAATTTGGGAGTCTCGGTTAGAGCATATTGTCGAAGGTGTCCCTGCTAATTCGGTTTTTGCAAGCAATGAGTATTTGAATTGTTATTTTCCACGTACTGTTTTATTTATTACTAAACCTGGTCGTCATCATTCGTCATAGTCGCATCAAGATCATGGTGGCAGACTTGAACTACTGGTACTTATATTTTATTATCAATTTTTTTGTAAATTAAAACTTTAAGATATATGATTGGTTATTGCAGGGAGATGGAATGAGTCAAATATATAGAGCTACAGGAGAATTAATGGGAATGGATTCACATAATACACAATTTTTGCAGCCTTTACAAAATATGGCGATCCAATATATTGGGCTGGCAAATATGGGAGAGCATATGCATTACCCAAGTTCACATGTGGCTATGAACAACAGTCAATATGCTTTCCCAACTGAACCTTTAGATATGGTTCAAAGTGTGCGTAGACGTGGTTGTAGACGCGGTGGCAGACGAGGTGACATCCATGGTGTTGGTAACCAAGATCGTGACGATTTACAAAACCATGATCGTGATGAATTACAAAACCAAGAATCTGAATACCAAACACAAAATCTAAATTTGGAACTCGGCGGTTCATCGTCTAATAATCTTGGTTTTGCACAATTTTCAAACTTGATGGGTAATACTAGTCAAGAGGGTTTCGGTGGTAATTATAGTCAAGCTTATTATACACCATCACAACATACTAGTCCCCCATTAACGTACAATCATTCAAACGATTTTGTGAACATGGTCATGCCTCAAAATATCAACACCGACACCATGACAAATCAACACGTACGGCCATGTGTAACCCTTATACCATTCCCAAACTTTGATATTAGTCAAAATCAAAATCCTCCAGATCAAGAAGGGCGGCCTTGACGGATTTCTATGCCACCTTGGTGTGGCACGCATGGCAGACTAGATCGTCATTAGATTTTAATTGTGTTTTGTTTTATTTAAGTTTAAGTTTTTATTGTAATGTTTTATTTATAACGATGCTTTTTTTTGTAAATGTTGTGTCATGTCCTATATGTATGATTAAAGTAAATGTTGTGTCATGTCCTATATGTATGATTAAAGTAAATGTTGTGTCATGTCCTATATATATCAAACTTTCACATGAATCACTTCAAAATTAATGGTGGGTCACATGCAAGTACAATCCATTGTCATATAACCATTATAAATAAGGAATGGGTAAGTCATTCACATATATCAAACTTTCACTTCTCTAAATTCACCACTCAAATAAATATAACATGTCTTCTAGTGCACCCGATAGTGACATACCGACAGCAGTAGAGAACCATTTTTGGAGGAATAATGAGAATTGGTCTAGAAATGTTGTCCGATTCTTTTACAACGGAGATAGTAATTGGTGTAGGGTTCATTGTATGGGCGAGGAAGGACTTGACTGCGAATTTTGGGGTACCATTTTGGGCTTTGTGGAGACGCTTTTATATAGGAGATGGTAAGTAGAAAAAATTTATTCATGTCATATTAACGTATGGTAGTAATTGTTTTTTTTGTACAGCATGTTCGCGCTTGGACAAGAAATCTTATGTATTGGAGGTTATATTACATATTAATAAGCGATGAGTTGTCGAGGGGGGATCGTTGGACTATTCTATCGCCTAAGTTTATGGACCTAATAAATGACAGGCATCACAATTCCTTTCAATATGGTGATGGGACGAACCAGCTGTATCCTGCACTTTGGGAGGTCGAAACAGTAAAGTTGTTTAATTATTTTAATTTAATTTATTATAAATAAATAATAATTATTTATATGTTTTAACAGGCATTTTTACCTCTATCTCCTGATGGTGTAAACTAGTACCTTTTTAAGATTTGTATGCATTCACTACAAGTTCATGTAATTTATCCATATGATTGTGTTGCAAATACATGTGCTAATTCATGGTGCATACATCGTGGTATTCACCGAGTATTTTTGGAATTAGAGTTACATTTTATATGGTTTCTACAACGTATTTTGTTTTTATAACGCTCTGGCCTACAAGAAATAGAGACTTTAGAACAGTTCGGGGAAAGTGTGTGGCCTCCAAATGGTGGTCACATTGGTCGAGATCCAGGAGTGGTAATGTGTATGTTATTACGTAGGCTAGTACAAAACAGGTCATTAGTGTGGGAGGAAGCTAGTGTACAAAATGCTTGTCTAAATTATAGACGTTTTATGGCAGATGAATTATATGGTAGTCGTACAATGTAGTGTATGAACACCATCTATGTTTAGAACTTGTTTGATATAGTTGTATTATCTATGTTTTTAAATTTATAAGTTGTAAGTTGTTCTATTGTTTTAATGTAAAAAAATAATCTATGTTTAGAACTTGTTTGATATAAATAATAAATTTCGTTTCATGACAATAACATTACAAAACATAACATAATACGATAAAAAATATTAAAACATAACCAACAATATTTTAATACATAATTAAAACATCAACTAACGATATCACGATAATTAAAAAACATAATATTTTAAGACATAATTAGTAGTTGCTAGTGGTACTTTTTCCTTGAATGGAGATGTTAATTACTTCCAATGACAATCGTCATTTGACCGGTCTGAATCATGCTCGTCTTCGTATGGGTCGTGATAGTCACCTTCGTACTCCGAGTCCGAGGCAGTGGAGTAATCAGAGCTATAATAATATCCATCGCATTTACGACGTCGTTGACGTCGAAATTCCCTTAAACTTTGTTTAAACAACCAATCCTCATCAAAATCAGGTGAAGAGTTTGTTGTTTATTGAACTGGAGGGTTTACCTGTGAGTTAACCGTAAGGTTTACCGGAATTAGAATCGGAGAGTTTGGTCATTGCACAACATGGGGAGGGTTTGGTAGTTGCACACCCCGGGGAGGGTGTGGATGTTGCACACCTCGGGGAGGGTTTGGATGTGGATTTTATTGTTGTACAATTGGAGGAGAGTTATATTGTTTTACAATCGGACTAGGGTTATGTTCTTGCAAAATCGGGCATGTGTTATATTCTTCTACATTTATGTTAATATGAAAGTGAATATGAATGTTTCTTTCATCTGCCATGATTGAATTTTGAGGTGAGTATTGAAAACTTCGATTGGTTTTTATAGTGTCAAGCCAAAATAAAATGACTGGTTTTTAAAATTGAAAAAATAAATAATAAATTACAAACACAACTTTGAATGCTTTTGTTAACCATTATTATAAGTTGAACACTTTGATTCTCACAAATGGAGTCACATGAAGGGTAAGATTGTGAATTGTCATTCATGGTGACAACAAAGATTCTCACAAAGGAAATGCCACCTAACAAAGATTCTCACATGGTTTTTGTGAAGTGTAGTCCGTGAACAAATGAAAAAGAAATGCCACCTAACAAAGATTTTCACAACAAATGAAAAGGAACAAATTACAAATCAAAGTGTTCTTGTGAAGTGTAGTCCGTGAATATTATTTATAGTTTAGCCTTTTACATAAAACATTAATGTCATTACATTTTACATAAGATTCTCACATGGTGACAACAAATTACAAACACAACTTTGAAATATGTTCTTTTACATAAGATATTAATATATTACAAACACAAGAACACCTAACAACAAATACTTTTACATAAAACATTAACGTCATTACATTTTACGAAACAAATATAAGTTACATAAGTTAATGCCATAGAAATATCAGAAAACATGAGTTCACAAGAACACAACAACATAGACTTTTACATAAGTAAGGCAAAAATCTGACGTGGCAAACAACGCCAGAAATAAATCTGATCAGCCATAAACCGTCGGTATGACTTACATTTCTGTTTAAAATATCTATTTATGTTAAGTGGTTTACCAGTTACTAGATGCTCCATTAGCATACAAACAAAAAACCCTTCATTACCAACCAAGTCGTCATGTGACAAAACAAATTCATCATTAGCTTCGTAAGACATAACCATTTCTGAGTAACCGGTCTTTTTCCAGTAACCGATGTTCACCAACAACGCTGTGAAATATACAGAGATTTTCATTAATTTCGGGTGAACCAACTGTAAATAAGTATCACCTAAGACGTTTTGACTCCAATACAATACCATATTCAATGTCCTCATATCAACTCTCACAAATAACCATACATGATTTTGGAGTGGTATAGTAAAATAGACATAGTCTACCTCCCAAAATGGGGTAAAACAGTTTGATTTTCCATTAGCATAAGAAATGACATTTTTGTTTGGTGATTCTAGCAGAAAATCATAAAATTGTGGTGGTAGTATTGTCCACCGCATATAAGAGGATACCCCACGACCGACTTCTCTATGTTTTCCATTTCATCAATCTTCCAACCCAACCTTCCAAATGTTGTAAAAAGTATCTTCATATTAGTAAAATAATATTATTCAAAATAAAAAGTTAATATAAATTTTATATGTTTCTTTACCTTTAGTAACATGTAACCATTATTACGATAGCCTAAAAGGCTACCCCAAAAACGTTTGTCAAGCTTTGGCTCTCTAAAGAAAACAGTGGAATAACAAAACGGCTTATCCCCATTATTGTAGAAATCAAGAACATTTTTGGACCAATTAAGAGACTCATCGTCTGGAATTGCCCATCTACTTGCACTGACACTATTTCGTGGACGCCGGAAGTTATCCGGTTGGTTTTCAGGTGGTTGCCCGGATGTTGAAGATTCCTCGGTGTTCTTTAGACGCCTCCATTTATTAAGTATCAAACTTGATGGTTTAAGAACTGGTTGAGAATTGTATTAACCATCAACCATTTTTTGGTAAATGAGGATGGATGGTGTGTGGGGAAGATGAGTGGCCTTATAATGGCCTTATAATCACGTGTGGCCAAACAAGTGATTCCCTCTACAAGTAGTTTTATCACAATATGGCAGACAAATGATTCCCTCTACACAATTATTTATATCTCCTTTTTCAAGAGACACAATTGTTTATATAAGCAGACTATCATTTGGTTCTTACAACAAGTGATTCCCTCTATAAAATGTGTGACTCGCCAAAATATGTTGAAGCTATCATTCGGACTGTTCAAGAATTATTTCTGAAGACACAAGTTGTTCCAATACACCTCCCGAAAACCAAAGATAATCGTCAGTGAGGTCGTTTAGGACTAGATCAGTAGACAAGCAACAAAGGAAGATAACATGCTCCAATGTTGTAGACTCACCAAAGACTACAGATGATGCACCTAAAAATATTGAACTTTTGAGGAATAATAATAATCATCAAGTAAGTGTACCTCGCAAACTATTCAAATGAAGATAACGTGTGTTTAATTTGTTCGGTTATGTTTAAGTGTATGTTTTTAGTCCTATGTGTGTTATTAAACCTATGGTGTTGACTTGTCTTCAATCTATGTTAATCGTCTAATAATGCGTGTTTAATTTGTTCGATTATGTTTACTAGTATGTTTCTAATCCTATGTGTATACTTTTAACACTATGTTAAACAAGCACACTTTTTATTTCAAACACATAAATTACATAAAACATTAATACATTACAAACACAACAGTTAATAAATCATTGACGCGAGTTGGGACATCTCTTCCTGTTATGACCGGTTTCATTGCATATTCTGCACCTACTAGAGATAGGTTCTTCAGGGTAATGAACATCCATCTCGTTACGTATCCTACGTGCTCATCTCCTACCACGTGATGTGACAATTTTTTATTCGTCTGCTATAATCCTCCAACCAGGGTCTATCCATAAAGCAGGATGAGGTAGCGGCCGGAAATCACTCTCATATTGTTGTAGATATGTTGCATTTTTGTATACCCTATGAACAATGTCATGAGGTCTTTCACCTCGATGGCGACAAACGGAAATTGCATGGGAACATGGAAATATTTCAGCTTGCCACTTCCCGCACGAGCATTTTTTGTTTTTATATTGGATAGTATAATCGTTGTCGTCATCTTGATTTGTTTGCATCTTTTAGGTAACCCTGTACCACCCTTCTTCTTCATTGAACTTAGTTACATTATGGTCTTGACCCCGTTTGTCACGTTCATCAAAGGTGTACCATACACGTGGGGGTAAAGATGTTTTACAATGCTTTGCAATGTCAGTATGGTTTCGAAATTGTTGCATGACTTTATTAAACGTATAATCAATACACGCCTTTATTGGCAGCACCCTAGCTCCACGTAATGCATTGTTTAAGCTCTCTGAAATATTTGTTGTTAAGTTACCCTAACGACTGTCTTTTTCATCGTGCATAAGTGTCCACTTATTCAAACTAATTTGTTTCAAATACTCCCAAGCCTCTGGATTGATCTTTTTCATTTGTTGTATACAGCTTCGATACTTTTGACGTTATGTGGTGCTACCAATAGACCAACATAGCCTTTTTAAGCTAACATTCTTGAACTTCTTCATGAAGTTGCTTCTAACATGACGCAAACAAAAACAATGATATGCAAGTAGCTCCTTCCACATATCAAGATTATTCATTGCATGAATAATGCCTTTGTGTCTATCTAAAATAACACATAACCTTCTCCTACTTAGGCTTGCAATATGTTTCCATAACTATATAAAAAACTAACTCCAACTATCATTAGTTTCCTCGTCAACGATTGCATAAGCTACTGACAGTATATAGTTGTTTGCATCTTTTGTAACTGCGATTAATAGCTTACCACGATATGATCCCGTCAAATGTTTACCGTCTACGCATATAATGGGCCAACAATGTTGAAAAGCTTTTATCACAGGCCCAAATGCCCAAAATAGATATTTAAATGTATTGTATGCACATGAACCATCTGTTTGATGATACCATTCCACAATAGTGCCAGTATTTGATGACACCAGAGTTGTAATGTACTTAGGTAACTCCTCGAAATTAGACTTCCAGTTACCGTAAATACTATCAATAGCTATTCTTCTAGCTCGCCAAGCCTTTATATATGAAATATCAACCTTCAAGGTTTCCTTTATGTACGCTTGGATTTGTTTAACAGGGAAAGCAATGTCCGCATGAACTGCATGGTTGATGTATGCTGCAACATTTTTAGATGTTAGACTCCTATTGTTGTTATGAATGACTGACTCATAATAGTTGTGAGACGCAACCCATTTTACCATCATCCACATGGTTTCACCATTCTTCACACGTGCATAGACATACCAGTTACACGGAGGAGCGTATAGAAGGTTACTCTTTTAACCAGCGACTGTGGTGTAACATCTTGCTCTCCATTTTTGAGGTCTGGTTTCAACTACTATTAACTCTCTATTATGGGCAACATTCCACTTTCGAACAACATACATCAACTCATTTTTAGATTTAAAGTACATACCAACTCGAATTTCATTTAACTCATTGTTCCACAAATCCATGTGGTCATCTTCTTCAAAACCACCAGCGTCGTAATCTCTTAATTCCTCAACATCATCAGAATAGTTCACCGGCTAGAGTTTCACCGTAGCCGTCATCATCAGTTTCATCAGTGGACACGTTTAAATCCTCTCTTACATCTTCATAATCTTCTGACCTTAATTCTTCAATAGTGTTATCGAAGACTTCTTCATTATCACCATGAATAGCGTCATCAACTTGTTCATGTGAAATATCTTCTACTATGGTATGCTGGTTTGACGGGCCGGCTTCAAACGTTGATGGAGATTGTATTGGATCATTGTATTGATAACAAGGGGATGTTGGTGTTATTTGGGGTGCCATTGAAACAGAAACACTACGAAGCAGATCCATACATCCGTCTTGTTAGACTGACATTATTGGCTGACAATTAACGTATATGTTAGCCCTGGAATTTGCTTCTGCTTCTGCTAAATAATACAAAATATCTAAACTTCTATCAATAGAAATATAGGATGCTTCAGATATCTCTTGAAACTGATAATATAATAATAATCCTAAGTTAAAAGATTCTTTTTCAACACCAAGATGATCATAAACCATATGAAGTAATTCTTCATATCGCATTCTGTGGTGAATAATAAAGGAAGTGATTCGAGTAGATTCATCCGAGAAAACAACTCGGTTTTCATAGGAAAAATTACCACCATAGAATAATCTAACAAGAAACGGACAGGTTAAGGACATTATGAGAGATACAGAAAGAAAGAGTTAAAAGAGTTTGAGATAGTTGAAAGAGTTTGAGATACTTATTGTGGGATAAGATTTAAATATGTTTTCGTTGAAGTTTAATATATACTTTGTTGAACACATCTTCTATCACATTTACCAACATTATCACATTTCTCATAAAGACTAATCTTATTACATTTCTCACAGAGTAAGATTTTGATTTATCATAAACCTTTCATAATCTTGAACACAAACCTGTTATAATATATAGTGAACTCTCATAGAGATTCTCACACAGTAAGATTATGATTTCTCACAAACCTGTCATAATCTTGAACACAAACCTGTCATAATATATAGTGAACTCTCACAGAGATTCTCACACAGTAAGATTCTGATTTCTCACAAACCTGTCATAATCTTGAACACAAACTTGTCATAATATATAGTGAATAAGATTCTGATTCTCTAAATCTGTCAAAATATTTTTAACAGAACAATTTAAAGTAAAATATTTTAACATTATATACAAATAACACATAAAAAATATTTTTAACATAACCATTTATTATTTACAAATCTTCGTTTAAATCAAAACAAACAAAACAAAAAAATATAAAAGGAAACAAATATTTAAATCAAAACAAAAAAAATAGTTCAATTTGTGGTTGAGAATTTAAGTTTGAACAAATTCGTGGTTGGTAATTCAAGATATGAGTTCAATTCGTGGTTGAGAATTCATGTTTGAACAATTCGTGGTTAGGAAAAGAATATTGTTATCAATTCGTGGTTGGGAATGCAAGCTTGAACCAATTCGTGGTTAGGAATACAAGCTTCTAATCAATTCGTGGTTAGGAACAAAGATACACACCAATTCGTGGTTTCCAACCACGAACTCCCACAAAAACCAACACTTCGTGGTTAGCAACCATGGAAACACCATTTATGAAAGTGAAAATAAAATAACACCGGTTGTGAAATAATAATATGAAACAACACCGTTTAAAAAAAAAAATCAATCTTTTATGGTAGTTTAAGATATTATTTGTCATATAATTGGTTCTGGTGGAATTGTAATTGCAGGGAATTTGAATTGTAGTTGAAGTACAATACTAATGTCATCATTGCCAAAATTATAATTTCGGTTTCTCTCGGCAATTACCCGATCCTGATCTCGAATTAGTATGAAACCATAGACCGAGTACTGAACTATGTTATGAAAATCATCTTGGTATCAACAGTTATTCGGGTCGGTCTTCGGTACTTTTTGGATATACCTTTTTTTAAATGTAAATTTCTTAATCTCTGTTGGCAATATGACTTGAACCCATGATCTTTTCAAACCGTAATGTTCCTATGAGATTTTTCTCTAACCCAATGTTTTTGAATATCCTTATTCTAATAAATGATTCCAAAGAATGCCACATGTCATCACCATATTTATTTTAATCAAAATATTCTAATTTTTTCTATTTTAAGTAAGTTTGGATTTTGAAATCTAATTATGTTAATGTTTTTATTTTTCAAAAAAGATAATATAAAATTTGAATTATAATTATTACTTAATTAAGAAAACAAAGAATTTTATTTCTTGTTTTATACATTATTTTTAAATTTTTTACATATTATTATACTTTGATTTTTCTATTAAACAACCTAATGTAATAGATGTGTATATAACCTAATATTAGAATAGTTGAGGCAATTAATTATTTTTGTATGAGTATTCTTATTTTAATAAATATATATTTTTGTCAATCAGATTGAAAAAGTTAACTCGATTTAGGGAGAAAGCAACGACAACTCCAAGATTTGCAGCGCTTGATTCTAACTACGTATGAGTATGCCAACAACAAAGCACACGGAAATTTCAAGGCGTTGGCATTAACAAAGCACAAGTATGTTCGAATGAAGCCCAATTTGTTCAACTCCGATCGATCCATGAATTTGACATTCATTTTGATCGACTTTTGTTATTACTAGCTAGCACATTTGTATTTTGTGTTTTAAGATGAAAGGAGTAGAGGTATGGATGCGAGATTTAGTCACATCAAATGGATCGCAGCCAGTGGCATGTACCGATTTTGTAAACGGTGGATTATTTCTGGAATCGGGTAGTGTTCTTCCTTCGTCGTTTGCATCCTTCGTTTCGCTACAGAACACCACCTCTAGTTCTCGTGGTAGACTTGGGTTTTTGTCTGTGACGTTGGGCCAAGGGTTTGTTGGGCAAAATGAAAATGAGAAAGTTTTGGAGATTAAAGTAGAGAAGGCTGGGGGAGCTTTGAATACCACCAAACATCTTTGGGCTGGAGCTGTGGCTGCTATGGTCTCAAGGTCAGTTGTTAATTCCCTTGCCTCCTTTTTAACATGGATTTGATAGTTTTTGGATTCAAATGCAAAAAAGAGCACAAATCTGCTTGCTCCTTTAGTTGAGTTAACGTTGTTTTGACAAATTTCAGAACTTTTGTTGCGCCACTTGAGAGAATGAAATTGGAATACATGGTTCGTGGAGAACAGAAACATCTTATCGAGCTTATCCAATCAATCGCAGCCTCTCAAGGGATTAAAGGGTTTTGGAAAGGAAATTTTGTGAATATTCTTAGAACGGCACCGTTTAAAGCCATCAATTTTTATGCTTATGATAAGTACAGAAGTGAACTGCTGAAACTAACTGGAAATCAGGAAACAACTAACTATGAAAGGTTCATTGCTGGTGCTGCTGCAGGAATTACTGCTACTGTACTCTGCATACCCATGGACACTGTACTTTTTTCTACTTCGAAAGCAAATAACTAACTTCATTGGTTTGCTTTTTTCTTATTTATGGGTTAACTGTGACAGATACGAACAAAGATGGTGGCACCTGGTGGAGAAGCTTTGGGAGGTGTAATTGGTGCTTTCTGCCACATGATCCAAACCGAAGGATTTTTTTCGTTATACAAAGGCTTAGTGCCTTCAATCATAAGCATGGCACCTTCAGGTGCAGTATTTTATGGAATTTATGATATATTAAAATCAAATTATTTGCATTCACCCAAAGGAAGGAAACGACTTCAATATATGAAGGAGGTGGGACAAAATTTGAATGCTTTGGAGCAAATGGAATTAGGTACAGTTAGAACACTAATATATGGGGCGATTGCTGGATGTTGTGCTGAAGCTGCTACATATCCATTTGAAGTTGTTAGAAGACAACTTCAAATGCAAGTTCGTGCTACAAAAATGAATACAGCTGCAACTTTTATAAAGATAGTTGACCAAGGTGGCATTCCTGCCTTGTATGCAGGATTGACTCCAAGTTTATTGCAGGTACCTTTGAAATACTATTTTAAATGTTTACATTGCATATCTCTAGACTAGACCTAGGTTTCTCCTACGCAGTTTTAGGAGGGGTGCATTACGGGTCAAAAAGGGTAACTTTGAGTTGGTGGACCTGCTAACAGTATTTTGAGTTAATTGTTGCTACAAATTTAATCTTTTTTTTTTAATAAAGCGATTGTGGTGGTTTTATTCATATTCGGATGAGTTTTGACCTGCAATAACCCAAATTGAACCATTGGAAAATGTAAATGGGTTGAATTTGCCATACTCTTTCTTGCATGGTTGTTCCCCGACTTGAAGTGCTTTGTGGAAGTTATTTGGGACCTAAGTGTATTTTTAATGCATACAACTTACTTTGGACCTAGCAAGCTGGCTGCTTTAAGGCTGTTTTCTCCAAATTATGTATTGATGATATTGACTCTTAACTGTTTGAGATAATTACACGGATGGTCCCTGTGGTTTGGCCAAATTACGGATATAGTCCCTAACTTTGAGAAATTATGGGTTTGGTCACAACCTACTTTGATTTCGTTTCGCTTACGGTCCCTGGAATGAATGGGGGTTAACTTTGCTATTAATTATTTTTAAAATGACCAAAATACCCTTACCATAAAATACAAACATAAAAAATGAAACTCAAATTTATATATTAATTATTAAAGGAGCATATAATTTGCTTGGTTTCATTATTCACAATCGATGTATATAAATAGGTACAAAGGAATCTTCTATTTTAGGATCATATAATCATTCTAAATATAATTCTATACAAATATCTAATCAAACTAATTCCCCTATAATTGCTCTACAATTATCGGCTCTAATACACCCCTGCAGTCGAAACTGGAGGAGAGCGAATGTTGAGACTAGACCGAAAGTCTTCAAATAGAACCCGTGGGAGTCCTTTAGTGAAGATGTCATCAATCTGGTAGCGAGAGGGAATATGGTAAACTGTAATGTGTCCGCGTTGGACCTTTTCGCGGACAAAGTGAATATCGAGCTCAACATGTTTCGTTCTCTGGTGTTGGACCGGGTTGGCAGCTATATAGA
The DNA here is from genome assembly GCA_023525975.1 of Smallanthus sonchifolius. NCBI lineage: Eukaryota > Viridiplantae > Streptophyta > Magnoliopsida > Asterales > Asteraceae > Smallanthus > Smallanthus sonchifolius. The sequence continues at coordinate 53,283,770 of CM042043.1, read as the reverse complement.
TGGCGCTAATGTTGTCACAGTAGACAAAGGATGCCCGAGTGGTGGGGAAATGTTGTTCGAGCAACAGATTCCGAATCCAACATAGCTCCGCAACTACATTAGCTACACCGCGAGAGTGGTGTGTCGTTTAGAAGACCAAGAGAGTTGGTTATCCCGTAATTAGACACAATATCTTGAAGTAGAATGACGGGTGTCTGGACAACTGACCCATTCTACATTGGTGTAGGCCATAAGGGATGTGGTTGGAGACTTATGAATAGTGAGGCCAAAATTTAGCGTACCCTGGACATACCGAAGGACCCTTTTAAGAGCATTCATGTGGACTGATCCGGGGGCATGCATATACATGCAAACCTGTAGAACTACATAGGTTAAATATGTGTAGGTCCCGGGAGCCTCGTTGTACAACGGAAAAACAAAGATCTGTTCGTGATTCGTGTGGGAACAATGAAGAACAGAGAAAAACAAAAGCATGCATAAACAAGAGAATCAACACAGAAATGGTACGTGTAATCCATAACAAAGAAGTCATCCCATCATTACAGATTACATACCGAAGGAGTACACAATTCTCGTTTACGCTCACGGTTCACAGGGGGCGGGAGAGCTCATCCTGGCCAGAACCTCTCACATTTTCCCTTGTTCCCCCTACAAATGAAGGCATCACCTTCTATTTACAGGGGCAGCAACACTACCTGCGTACTTGGCTAAGTACGATGGGCAAAACCCATGCGTACTTGGTTAAGTAAACCCTCCTGCATAATAGCTAAGTACACCGATACATAGAACTTCATCTATAGTTACCAAAACCTGCTCCTACAGACTCCCTCTCTTTAGTTGCCGAGTGATGACAAACACGACTCCCTCTTAACTGTAGCTTTCATTGTAGATCAAAACAAGTGCTTCAATAAGAACCAACTAACCCTGCACAACTCATTGTAGTTCATCCTCTCAGAAGTAACTACCTCCAATCTGAATTAGACTTCCTCCAAATCAGCTGGCATATGATAGAGAGTTTGAATTTCCAATAACCTGCATCAAACTAATCAGCTCCCATAGGAATTCCAGTAAGATAAACTTTAGCCGTCAAGCCAGATGTGTCCAACTCTATCCTCTATCTTCACGAGTCAACTAAATTCCCGAAGATGTTCATTTCCAATTTCCCCTTTCAATTTAAGCTCTTCTGACTAGAGCGGAAACAAGGGAACATTTCCTATCCTGTCGCAAATTATAAAGGTTCCATCTTCAACTAATAATCCAACGAGTATCCAGCTTCATAATGAAAATACTAGACATAATCTAACACAAAATCATGCTCAACAGTGATCATCCTGAATCCAAAGTCCATTCTTCATTTAGATCTTCATTCCGGGTTAACGTCTCCTAATCTGTATACATTCACTACAGTGAAGTTTCATAACTAGGTTGTCTATCTGGCATTCCGCCCAAATCCTAAATGAGAAGTCCCATCATAATTAAATCACATCAAATCTTGAACACAAGCTTGACCAATGAGCACGAAAAAAATATAGTTTACAAAGAAATCTTAGTTGAGATTCATGTTACGTTAAATAGCTTTATATATAGGATGTACCAACGACTTATCCACCACCCCTTTAACGTCTTTTTATCCCCTTATTTTTCTGTAAACTATGACCGGATTCATTACCGCTTCACTCAATTCCTCAAAACCTGGACTAGTCAAATCTAGGATTTTATTACTTTTATTTCTTTGCAAAGATCCAACACAGCAAATCAATGGGTTCAAGTTATTCCAGTATTCATCCCCTATTAAAGAAGTATCCTAGATACCCGTAGCCTACATTTTCAGGTTTGAATACCTAAACAATATGATTAATTTTCCAAAGACCCAAAGCAGCAACATCTTCACAAATAAAACGAGACCTTTAGTCGATGACGATCCAATTGCTCAAATTGATTCAACATTCATTCCCTATTAAAGAAGTATCTAAGATACTCATAGCCTACATTTTCAGGTTTGAACACCTAAGCAATCTGACAATTGGTATTATTCAACAAAAATCTCATCCTTGTTTTGCCATGCCACATCAAATACAAATTTCAGTCCCGAAAAACCGAAATTACTATCTTCTAACCCAAAACAAGTATACAAATGATCCCTAAAAAAATTGGGCAAGAAAAGTTTTTCCGAGAAAAATCTCGTCGTTTTTTATCACAGATACTAGTTCATGCGTACTTAGTAAATACGCAGATACAGATGTTCCTGCGTACTTAGTAAGTTCGCAAAGCCAAATACCCTTGCGTACTTGGTAAATTTGCAGAGCCAAATACCCATGCGTACTTAGCAAGTACGCAGGTCAACTCCTCATGCGTACTTAGTAAGTACGCAGGGCAAAACCCATGCGTACTTGGTAAGTACGCAGAATAGCTGATTTTGCGTATTTAGCAGACACTAGCAGCGCACTTGACTGATCTTGAGGAGAATGTTTGAAAAGTGTTGGATCTGAGAAATTGATGCTTCCCAAAGCTTAGAAATCATCTTCTAACAAACCCCTAGCCTTCCAAACACCAAGTGAAGCCATAACAAAGACGAATTTAAGGATTTTGGTCTGAAAAAGTTACGACCCGTATGAACTCAAATCTGTTCAAAACCCCAAAAAACTCCCCAAAAAACTCTAATCTGGAACACAAATCAACGAACACCGAGGCTTTGATACCAATTGTAGGTCCCGGAGCCTCGTTGCACAGCAGAAAAACAAAGATCTGTTCGTGATTCGTGTTAGTCTAATTGCTCAATCCAAGTTAGTTAAAGTTAATGGATCAAAGTGTAAATAGGTTAAAGTGTATGTTTGAGTCATCATGTATAGTTTGTAAAGTCAAGGGGCTTAATGTGTAAAAGCTAAAGTGTAAAACCGATTTAGGGGAAAAGGTGCGTATGTTTGTATACGTTGCACCGATTCAAATTAGGGTTATAAAACCGGTCAATTGGAGTCTGTAACATACGATTGTGTGTAATGAATTCAGTCTATGTAAATTCTTGTTCTTGATTCAATCGATCCGAAGGGCCATTAACTGGTATCAGAGCCAGGTTCCAATTCGTTCTTGAAATTGTGATTATCATAGGCAATCGATTCAGATAAATCGATTCAGTATGAGAGAAGAAGAGCAAAATTGATTCAGAGAAGGAGAAGAAAAACAAAATCGATTCATAGGAGAGGAAAAACAAAATCGATTCAGAAGGAAAATCGATTCAGAGAAGGAAGAACACAATCGATTCAGGATAAATCGATTCAGAACCAGGAGATAATCACGAAAGATAGAACGAGCAGAAGAAGGTGAAAAGGATTCGTGAAAGCCATCGATCAAGAAAGTCAAGACCGATTCAGGAAATCACAAAATCAATTCAGTTAAAACGATTCAGTGGAGAAGAAGGCAAGTTGGTTAAATCGATTCAGAAAACGAAGACCGAAGGCAAAAAAGGTTTGTGTGTTTGGAGCGCTGTTCGAAGTCAGAAAAAAGGGCTTGCATTGTTTGTTATTCGTGAGACAAACGAAAAAAGGGCCAGTCTTGTTTGGTTCAAAGTCGGACAAAGAAAGGGTGGTTGAATTTTGCAAAGAATAAAGCAAATTTGCGTGGGGTGTTTTTTGTTTGCTGTTCAAAAGGAACCAGAAAGTGGGGCAGAAACTTTCAAGGAAAATTATTTGTTGTTGCTGCTGTCACGAGTCAACAGAAAATCACAGTATCAAATTAAAGAAAAGGAAGACAGGAATTCGGCATTATTGTTGCTGTTTGTGCCAAAAAAAGGGGAACACAGGCACAAATCTTTGTATATCTACGGGTCAAAGACAGAATAAAAAAGGAGGAAAACAGTTATATTTTCTATCCGAAATTGAAGACCGGGGTGTTGAATATAGAAAGGATTAAGTAGAGAATTGCATCAGTTAAATTGCAGAATCTCAGAAAAGGTTCACAAAATACAGGTTCAATCTTTATATTACTTTGGAATTGCAGTTTATTTACTACAGTTATAGTAAATTAGTTGAGAAATTGAGATATAGAGGTTGAGAAACAAGAGAAGTTATTAGAGGAAAAGAGAAAGAAAGAGTTAGAGAGTTTAAAGAGCGTGAGAGATATTTGCAAAGAGAGACGAGACCAGTGAAGAAGAAATCAACCGATGTGGTTGGATTGCAAAGAATTGAAGACGTGAGAGAGAAAGAGATCGAGACCATTGAAGGAAAAAGCGACCGGTGTGGTTGGATTGCAGAGAAGATTGAAGCCGTGAAAGAGACGAGATAGACCGGTGTGGTCGGACCATCGCTTGAATCAAAGAGATCAAAAGGCAAGAATGACATAGATGGAGATAAAGGAGAAAATGAAGAGTAGAAGACTCAAAACTTGGATTAACAATTACGGGGGTGATTGTTAGCCTAATTGGTCAATCCAAGTTAGTTAAAGTTAATGGATCAAAGTGTAAATAGGTTAAAGTGTATGTATAGTTTGTAAAGTCAAAGGGCTTAATGTGTAAAAGCCAAAGTGTAAAACTGATTTAGGGGAAAAGGTGCGTATGTTTATATACGTTGCACCGATTCAAATTAGGGTTATAAAACCGGTCAATTGAAGTCTGTAACATACGATTGTGTGTAATGAAGATTCAGTTTATGTGAATTCTTGTTCTTGATTCAATCGATCCGAAGGGCCATTAATTCGTGTGGGAACAATGAAGAACATAGAAAAACAAAAGCATTCATAAATAAGAGATTCAACACAGAAACGATACATGTAATCCATAACAAAGAAGTCATCCCATCATTACAGATTACATACCGAAGGAGTACACATCTCTCGTTTACGCTCACGGTTCACGGTGGCCGGGAGAGCTCGTCCCGGCCAGAACCTCTCTCACATTTTCCCTTGTTCCCCCTACAAATGAAGGCATCACCTTCTATTTATAGGGGCAACAACACTACCTGCGTACTTGGCTAAGTACGCAGGACAAAACCCATGCGTACAACAAGGTGGTGTCCTTGCTAAGTACGCAGAAACACCCTCTTGCGTACTATCTAAGTACACCGATACATAGATATTCATTTATAGTTACCAAAACCTGCTTCTACAATCTGGTCTCGTGAAAGTGAGATATTGACGGGCCAGCGAGATTACGAAACGTAGTCTGATAATCGAGTAAAGGACCATCGTTGGCACTTAGCTTGCCGACGGTGTCAACAGGGGTGGCTACCGGCTTAAAAGTGGACATGTCGGCGCGCTTTAAAATTCTCAGATGCATATTTGTGTTGAGATAAATGGAGGCCCGTTGGAGTGGTGGAGACTGAATTACCCAAACAATAGCTAAGTGTCCCCAAATGTTTCATAGCAAATTCTTGAGCTAGTTGGGACATGATCCGATCACAAAGTGAGTTTGTTGATGCTGTGAGAATCATATCGTCGACATAGAGGAGAATGTACGTCGTGTCTTGCCCATGATGATAAATGAACAAGGAGTGATCGATTTTACTATTTGTAAAACCCAAGGTGAGAACATAATCGGTAAACCTTTGATACCATGCCCTTTATGCTTATTTTAGGCCGTAAAGTGAGCGTTTTAGATGGCAAACATCATCTGGAAACCGAGTGTCCCGAAAACCAACGGGTTGATGCATAAAGACGGTTTTGGATAGGTGTCCATGGAGGAAGTCATTCTTGACATCTGGTTAGTGAATAGAAAAAGACCTGGACACTGCAATACTGAGAACGGTACGAATAGTAGCCGGTTTGACGACTAGGCTGAATGTCTCGCCACAATCGACTCCCACCTGTTAAGACCTGCCATCACAAACCAAACGGGCCTTATACCTCTCAAGTGACCCATCAACATTAGTTATATGTTTGTAAATCCACATGCATCTTATAATATTCATATCATGACGAAGAGGAACAAGGACCCACGTCTTATTTTCTACAATTGCGTTATATTCATCAATCATGGCGGATTTCCATATGAGAGTGGATAGGGCATCGGTTAGATTTCTCGGAATGGGGAGGAAGGTGATGGGTGAGATGGAAGAAGTAGTGTGAAGGTTAAGTGGGGCAGAATAAGAAGGTGGTGGGTTTCTGGTTAGGCTACGGGTTTGCATGGGGTGTGTAAGAGGTGGTGCAATGGTGGAAGAGGTGGCAACTTGGACTGGCTGGTCAGCAGAAGGTTTAACAGTGGGCTGAGTAGGAGGTGTTTGGGCCTAGACAGTGGGTTGGGTGGAAGAGGAGTGGGCTGAGGAAGATGGTTGGTCAGTGGGTGGTGTTGGGGCCTGTTTGGAGTGGCGAGTATAAGTGTGAAGAGGGGGTGGTGAAGTGAACTGTTGAGTTTGGGTAGAAGTGGGGCTGGTAGGAATCGGTGTTGTCCAAAGGGATGGGTGAGGATCGGTATGTAGGAATTTATAAGTAGTAGGTGGTGAAGAGGTTGAGGAAAAGGGAAATACAGTCTCATCAGAAACTACATGTTTAGAGATAGTGATTTTATTGGTTGAAAGATTCAAGCATTTGTACCCCTAATGATTGGAGGGGTAGCCTAGAAAGACATAAGTGGAACGTATTTTTCATTCCGCTTTACCGTTTTGAGAAGAAGTATATGGGCAAGAGAAACGAAAATTCATGCCATTTTGGGTACAAAAATTATGAAAGGCATTGTTGTTATATTCGGCACCGTTGCCACATTGGATGCATTTAACCGAATTGTTCAAATTGGGTACTAATGTGTGTTAGGAACAACATGGCGCAGCGGAATCAACACACACACATGCACAAACGATAATCACGCGGTACATAAAAATAAACGACACAAGAATTTTACGTGGTTCGGTCCCAGTGGGGGACCTACATCCACGGGCTGCAACTAGGTTATTTCATTAAGCTCAAGGGCACACAGATTACAATTACAACATAGAGTATTTATAGATTAAAACTAGGGTTCCTAACTTGTTCTCCAAGTTAGGCCCAAACCGTATAGATAGACCCATTAGGGCCGGCTAACCCTAGTTAGGGCCGGCCGCCTCTAAACGAGACTACACACCTAACAATCTCCCACTTGGAGGCTCGAGCAATCTTCAATCCACCATCCAAGCAGACCCTATACCAGTAACTCCAGTAATCTTCAATAACAGAAATCCTCCAAGCCTCCAGTTCTAAGAACAAGCTAACACTTCACTATTAGAAGTTTCCAAGCCTCCAACTCCCAAGAACAAGCTAAGATTTCAAATAACAGAAGTCCTCCAAACCTTCAGTTCCCATAAACAAGCTAAGACTTCAATCCAATCCTCCTAGTTGCAGCAGCCCACTCCTCAATTACCAGAAGGGCCCGTTGAAGCTCCCCCTAGCTCCAACCCAGCAGTCATCACTGACCCAGCCATGGCAAAACCCGCCATTGACTCATCCTCAATCTCAACCGGCACCTACTCACTCGAACTACCGACTCCAGAGACTTCCAGAGGAAACACCACTCTCCAAAACCTGCAAGTACCATGGAGAGATTTTCTCATTCGGAATTCCGGTCTTCAAAACCCAACGGTGTTTAGAACTGTACCCAGAACACGTCCCATGCTCCCACTGTTCCCAAAACCCCTGACCTGGTTTAAACCTCCGAATGCACTCAGCTGACATCCCCGTGGCTCCAAGATTCACACTTGCAAAATGAATCCACTTAGCTCTACCCGATGCAGCGAGTCAAGACTTTAATACTCGGAAGTTGGTTCCCTTCTTCCAGCGATACATAATCCTGTATCTTCCCAAAGTCTTCAAACAATAGATTCACCAATGCTTCATAGAAGTGAGTAATGAAGCATACCAGAATCTTGAACCCAAGAGTCTCCACTGCCATCACTGAGTCCCAATGCATCAACCCAGACACATTCTCAGAAGCAGAATGTACTATCTTTGACATCGACTCTAAAAGAATGTCACATACCTCCATGCAGCTCCACCAAGTCAACTATGCTCAGCTCCCACTGTCCCCGTTATCCCAACCCATGCCAAATGTCGTACCACTGATCACCACCGAACAAGAAACCGCTTCACAGTTCTAGACCAGCTAACCGGCAAACGGTTATAACAACAGCAGAGCTTTCATGAAAGCAAACGGTACCAAGGATTCTGTGATCGTACACCCGATCATCTAACCCTAACCGAAAAAATCTTTCAACCGAGCAAATATCACATGACTTCCCTTTTTTCACTTATGTCATCACCAGCACACCCGCTGGTTCCATTTTCTCCCGGTTTATCCATCGTTAGTACCACATCCAAGTTCACTTGACAAACCAACCAACCGAAATCCAAACCGCCAAACCTTTCGATAACAACCATCCTGTCTCCAGCCATAACAATAGCACACAGAAAATATATCGAAACAGTGAAACAAACACAGTAATGTCACGGGCCTGAACTTGACAGTTGTTCTACCAAACACTGTCAATAAACCGATCTGCTCCTGCAATAAACCTCGCAGACAAATCTAAACCCGAATACTGAATTTCACATAACCCGGTTCCCAAATAGTTGATAATAAACAGTCAAACAGAACTAAACAAAACTCTAACCTTTACCCGACGAATCCAAGAGCTTTATAACCAAACCCTAATCGGCGGCTTCAAAGAGTTTAACCCGGTACCCGAAACAATCAAACCGTTAACCCGCAACACAAACCCGAAACACCCGACCCGACGCTTCACCTGCAAACCCGAGTGAAACCAGCAACTCCAAGAGATCCACAACAGAAACTCTAATTGCAAAATCACTCCAAATCAGTCCCGAACAGCCCTGTTTTCTCCCAAAACAGCCCCGTTTTCCTCCAAAACAGCCCTGTTTTCTTTCCCCTTTTGCGCAACCTAGGATTTGAAAAAACCCTAATTCCGGCGGCCCAAAAAACAAGAAACCAGGCTGCGAATCAGCCCTGGAACAGCAGCAGAAAAAAGGAAAAAAAAAAAAAAAATTCGAAAACACTGTTCATGCCGGAAACACTGTTCACGACGGCGACGATACTGTAGCGGCGGCGACGGTACTGTAGCAGCAGATCTGAATCAACCCTCGATCAGCCTCTACCCTTTTTTCTCGATCGAAAACCGTGCAGACCGTGTGTAAACAACGAGCCAAAGCTCTGATACCACTTGTTAGGAACAACATGGCGCAGCGGAATCAACACACACACATGCACAAACGATAATCACGCGGTACATAAAAATAAACGACACAAGAATTTTACGTGGTTCGGTCCCAGTGGGGGACCTACATCCACGGGCTGCAACTAGGTTATTTCATTAAGCTCAAGGGCACACAGATTACAATTACAACATAGAGTATTTATAGATTAAAACTAGGGTTCCTAACTTGTTCTCCAAGTTAGGCCCAAACCGTATAGATAGACCCATTAGGGCCGGCTAACCCTAGTTAGGGCCGGCCGCCTCTAAACGAGACTACACACCTAACAATGTGTTTATGAAAAGTTTGAAAGATTGAGAAAACTTAGGATTTATTAGAAACAACTAACCTGTTGATTATTTTAACATTTTAGGACTACTTACTAACATTATAAAATTGTAGTAGATGTTCTACCACATATTATTTTCAGATTACCAAAGAAAACCAAAAGCTAAATCCATCTACAAATCGAAAGTATAGAGACTTGTATCCATTAGATCTACAAGAAGGAATAATTTTTAGGGGGAATTTCATAGAAATGTAACCAACTTTTCAAACTGTTTCAATTAAGTCACTCAAACTTTTTTTGTCTTGATAAATCAACTTTCTGGTAACCTGCTAATCAGATACTTTTACCTGTATAGGAGGTTTCCATGCTGATGTGACATTTAATATGCTGACGTGGAATTTATTTTTCGTTTTTTCAAATGTTAGCGTGGAATTAATATATATATATATATATATATTATTTTAAAATAAAATAAAAAAGAATTAATAACATTATCTTTCTAAGTTCATCCTTACCTACATAAAAAAATGAAAAATAAAATAAAATTATATGTGATTAAATATGGGACCAAAATAGAAAAAATGACAGCACACCATCTCCAATTTTTGTTGGTGATTCTGCCTTAACCCATAGCTTTAATGCTTTTTGTTTGATACAAACAGAAAAGGGTTATCGGCCTTCTGTTTATTTGGGACAGTATCTTCGAACACAAAAAACTAGAAAATGGGTTTCGACTGATTCAAGGGCTGGGTTCGAACAAAAAAAAACAAAAAAACTAACAACTTACCTGGCTTCTTGTTCGCCTCCTTGTTTGCCGATGGAACAGTAGGGTCTGAATATTTATTTGAGTTTGGAATTTGATCGATTCTTTTTCTTTTCATATATGAGCATTAAATCTAATTTATTGAATCTAATATCCACATATATTTCAATTAAAAGAAAATATAAAAAAATAATGCCATGTCAGCGTAGAAACCTGTTAAACAGGTAAAAGGTATCTGATTAGCAGGTTACCTGAAAGTTGAGTGATTAAATTGGGACAAAAAAAAGTTTGAGTGACTTAATTGGAACAGGTTGGAAAATTGGTTACATTTATATGAAGTTTTCCCTAATTTTTAACAACCCAATTTAGGTCTTCTTTTTGTAAAGCTTCACATCATGGTTTGAACAGATGATTTTAAGAAGAAAAACAACTGAAGCAAATGGGAAAGAACATGTTTAGATCGGAGAAAGTACGTACCTCTGGCAACGGCTTTGGCTTTCTCCAAGTTCTTCTGACGTGCCATCTTCGACTTCTGAGCATCTCCTCCGCACATGGCTTCCTTATCTCTGCTCCTCTCTCCCATTGAAACAGAAACCCTAATTCCTCAATTTGGTGCACCTCTAAGTTTCGATTGAATACCTGGACTCAAAAAGACAAAACGATTACTCAGAAAGGCCTCCACCATTATCACCGACGGCTTGGCGTTTCGGTCTGACCACCATGACCATCTGGAGGAAGAATCAATCGAAACTTTACAAACGAATCAAAATCCACAAACCTTAGCGAAGCAAATAGATCTTCCGTGAGAAGCCTGCTGTTTGCGGTGGTAGAAACAGATCGTCTTTTTCTCCCAAAAATAATTGCAGGTTTCACTAAGTGGTTGGGTTTCTCTGTAGGTGTAGAGGGTGTTATTGCTCCTTGGTGAGGAACGAATGGAGGTTTTGGCGTAGAAGAGGAACCGACGGAAACGGAATGGGGGGCTTCGGCATATCATCTGAATTTGTAGGATTTTTCTGAGTTGTACTTTGTTGCTTAAGGTATTTGCACGTTACTATTCACCCAACATGCCTTTTGTAGTATCTAATAATGGAATAAGTCCATAAATAATTAGTATAATCATCCAAAAACAACACATAATAACGGTGACCCCTCGAGCTTAGAATCTAGGATGCCCATAAATCACTATGCACGATATCAAAAGCAGAATAAGTAATGGAATTAGAATTAATAATCAGAAGTTTAATTTCCAAACACACGATTGACATAAAGAAGGTGACTGTTTTGATGTGTCACAAGAAATACTAAAATTGGTTTTAAGACAATGTAATAAATTAGATCCTGGATGTCCTAGACGTTGGTGCCAGCGATATTGAGACAAAGCAACAAAGGTAGTTGGAGGAAGGACATGAGACATCGACGGAGTGGTGAGAGGATAGAGTGGTCCGGTGCTGTCACATCAAATGATAGGGATCCTCGTGTGGAAATCCATCACAAGAAAACCAAAGGGGTCAAATTCTATAGAGTTGAGATCATCAGTTGTTAAACGTCTAACGGAAAGTAAATTGGTGATGAGATTAGGAGCATGAAGAATGTTGTTTAATTTGAGGGGTGGAAAAGGTGTTTGTAAAGTTGTGTGGCCAACCCCTTTAATAGGAATTTGGAAACCATTACCAACAATTATATGATTTAAACGACAATTGTTTGAATAAGAAGAAAGGTTACCTTGCATGTTCGTCATATGAGATGTGGCGCCCGAGTCAAGTTACCAATTGTTGTCTGGTGGATTGAGAGACATTGTGTGCAAGGCTTGTTCAACATCAGTTGGGGCAAATGAGGCCTCTGAGTCAGCATAGTTGGAGCGGGCAGGCCGATAACTAAGAATTCCTGGACCACCCATCGATGGACGTGGAGTAGCAGGTCTGGTCGGGTATGGAATTGGTGGGACTGCCCAGGCCGAGAACTAAGAATTCCTGGACCACCCATCGATGGACGTGGAGTAGCAGGTCTGGTCGGGTATGGAATTGGTGGGACTGTCCAGTTAGGTTGCTGCCAGGAGGGCTGAGACGGGTACCACGACTGCTGTGAGTAATTGTTGGACTAAGGCTGATGAAACTGAGAAGGGTACCGAGAATGCTGAGGGCGGGTGCCACCACGACGGCGGCTGTTGGAACGTCCCCGACTGTGACCTCTACCCTGTGCCTGGCCCCTACCACGACCGGAGGAGGTCTGATAGGAGATGGGCGGCCACCTTTTTTTAATTAAAAAATATATTAACTTAATAAACACAAATGTTAAACCACCCTTCTTCTCCGGTTCGCCCCACCATCTCTGACGAATTTTTTTTTCGGGCTACCCTCATTTCTCTCTGTTGATTTATCTTTCTCTTCGTCTTTCGCTCGATCTATCTATCTCTCAACCAGCCTTCACCTCCCCATAGGAAAACAAATTGGAAAACCCATTTAAGATATTTTTTTTAAGTCATCAAGAAGATCGAAACTACGAAAAACATAATCTTTGTAGCCAGTGAGGATGGAAACAGAGGAAGGGACAATGGCAAAGGTCCCAAGCCTTTTCTCCTTATAGAAGAAGGAACATTCTGTTGTAATTGTTTGAGCAATTATTTTATCAAATCGATCCAAATTTAGAGAAGTATTTGGAAAAATTACTACAACCATAAATACATATGAATTTAGTCATGGGAGAACGAAATGTGCCGGTTAAACAGGCTCCAAATTGGGTGAAGAAGATGGAGTTGCCGGCTAAACCATGTGAAGAAGATGGACTTTCCGGTTAAACATCTTTGTTTCCAAGCACCGTCGAGTACATAGCTGGCTAAATTTGATCTGAGGGAGTGAGGAAGGAAGATCGAAAAGAGATGGGTGGGTGGGCGGTTGTGGAGAAACCGCGATTAGAGATGAGATGGTGATGCCTGTGACTAGGGAGGTCTGAAGAAGATGGGTGTGGTGGTGCAGTGGTGGTACTCGTCGGAGTCATCGGAGGTGGTCAGCTGAAGTGAAGGGGGTGGATGAAGAAGATGGGGTTGTAGGGTTGGGTTTTAAAAATGAGTGGGGGGTACACATAATTGAATATTTGATTGTTTTATTTATTATTTTTATTTTTGTTAATTTAACCTTTTGGTCATTTCACACCCACTTAACAGAAAAAGTTAACCCTCATCCACTCCAGGGACCGTCAGTGAAACGAAATCAAAGTATGCTGGGACCAAACCAGTAATTTCTCAAAGTTAGGGACTATATCCGTAATTTGGCCAAACCTTAGAGACCATCCGTGTAATTAATATTAGTCGGTTATAGTATTTATTATTTTAGTATAGTATTTTATATTTTTGGTAAATATTAGCTGTAATTATTAGCTGTAAATTATTCCTGTAATTCCTCCTAGATTAGCGATTGCAAGCTGTCTCTCCTTGTGTATATATTCTCCTGTGTATCAATGAAAGAATCATCGATTTATCATGAATTGCATGGTATCAGAGCCTAGGGCTCCATACCTCTTCTTGTCACCTGTCTTGCCACGGCTGCAGCCGACTCTCCTCTTCTACCCCTCTATTTTTTTTTTCTTTTTTGATCGTTATCCATGGGTGACGCCCCTGCTCCTCCTAAACCCCTTCACCCGGTTTACACGGTAACCAACATCCAGAACAAGGTCCGTATCCTCGATGGCACAAAAGTCACCTACTCTTCATGGGTTAAGCTTTTCTTGCTCCATGCCAGAGGATACAAGGTCCTCTCTCACGTGGATGGAACTGCCGCTCCTCCCAAGACTGACCCTGACTATGAATCATGGTCGGAGATAGACGCTATCGTCCTACAATGGATCTACAGGACATTGTCGGATGATCTCCTCGTTCGTGTGCTTGAACCAGAATCCACAGCCCTTTAAGCATGGACCCGAATCAAAAATATCTTTCTGAATAACAAAGGATCTAGGGCAGCAGCCCTAGAACAGGAATTTAGTAATCTGACCCTTCGAGCCATGCCTTCACTTGAAGCCTATTGTCGGCGGCTGAAGGAACTCTCAGACCAACTATCTGATGTGGACAGCCCAGTCAATGAAAAACGACCGGTACTCCAACTTGTTCGTGGGCTACCGACTGAGTACGACCCGATTGCTTCCTACATCAACCAAAGTCTCCCAAACTGGGACACAACGTGCAGTATGCTGCAATTAGAGCAGCACCGACAATCTGCCCGTGAATCTATTGCTACATCAGAAATTGTTGCTGCTGTTGCCCATGAACCACCGCATCATCGTCGGAATGACAATCCTGGACACGGGCGACCACCTCCTAGGAGATCCGCTCCGAATCGTGGCTCTCTCAACCCCTCTCAACAGCCTGGTCGGCCTTCCTACACCAACCGTGGGCCTCCACAGACTCAGCAAACACATAACAGGTCTGCTCGTGGCTCCCAAGCAGGCTATCAGAATCCAAATCGCCACGGGCCTAGTGGGCCTTGGTCCAGCAACCCACAACCACTACCCCCACCTTGGGCCACCTCCACCGTGCCCCTACCTAACCCAAGCAGGTTGGGCCTTCCGTTGGGCTCCCCAAACAGGACAACAGTCCTCTGCCAGCAGTCGGCCAAGTGACACACCCCAAGCTCATCTCACTGAAGTCAATCCTCTTGAACCCACAGAGCTTGGGGCAGCTTTTCAGGTAATGGTTGTGGGTCCAGGTGATGACCAGTGGTACATGGATACAGGTGCTACCACTCATTTGACTTCGGACTCAGGTAACATTTCAATTCCTAGTATGTCTTCTATTAAAACTGTTTTTGTTGGAAATGGTAATCGAGTGCAGGTTCTTGGATCGGGCCACTCCCCCTTACCCCACTCCCCTACACCTCTCCACCTCAAAGACATCCTACACACCTCACATTATCAAGAACCTCATCTCTGTCCGTAAGTTTTCTCGTGATAATTTCGTTTCAGTTGAATTTGACCCATTTGGTTTTTCCGTGAAGGATTTCAAGAATGGGAAGCTCCTGACTCGGCACAATAGCACCGGTGACCTTTACCCACTTACCGCTCCTGTTTCAGCTCCTGCTTCTGCTCCAGCCATTTCTTGTTTTGTTTCAAATAATGTTTCTTTTTGGCATAATAGACTAGGGCATCCCGGACATCATGTAATGGATTTTCTTAGTTCAAATAAAATTATTTCCTGTTCTAAACATGATTCTACTTTTGTATGTCATTCTTGTCAAGTTGCCAAAAACAAACGTTTACCATTTCAACAGTCCACATCAAATACACTGAAACCGTTTGACCTTATTCACGGAGACTTATGGACATCACCCATCTTAAGCAAAAGTGGCTACAAGTACTATTTGCTTCTCCTAGATGATTACACTCACTACACATGGGTCTTCCCTCTCAAGTTCAAATCAGAGACAATTACAAAATTCACCCAATTTTATAAATTTGTCCAAACACAATTTAATCAACCCGTTAAAACATTCCATTGTGATATGGGTGGAGAATTTGACAACACCAAGTTTAACACATTTGCTTCTACAAATGGCTTAAATTTTCGGTTATCTTGCCCCCACACCTCCCAACAAAATGGGAAATCCGAACGCATGATTTGACGCATTAACGAACTCATGCTTTCCCTTCTCACACATGCTTCTCTTCCACCATCATTCTGGATGGAAGCTCTCCATACTGCCACCTACCTTCACAACATCTTGCCCTCTAAACTCTTAAAATACCACACACCAACCTCTGCCCTCTATCTTAAACACCTTAAGGTTTTCGGGTGTGCTTGTTTCCCAAACCTTACCGATACACGCAAACATAAATTGGCACCACGTTCCACCATTTGTGTTTTCCTCGGATATCCAACCCACTACCGTGGTTATTGCTGCCTTGAGCTCTCCACAGGTAAAATCATCTTATCACGACATGTAACCTTTGATGAATCTTGTTTCCCCTTCTCTAAACAACACATCACCACCCCTCATAACTACTCTTTCCTTGACACGGACCCCTTCCCTATCCTGTTTGACACTACCCAAAGCGCTGTCACAACCCCTGCCACCACGTCAAACACCCCAACACCTCCCATTCACACACCAGCCACTGCCACCACATCTTCCAGCCCAACTCAGGCCACTCCAGAAACACTCCAAACCGAACCACCCCTAACACAGTCTACCTCCATTCCTACCAGCACCACAACTACACCTTTCTACCCCCTAACCTACTCTGGACGTCCTAGACCAGAACAGCCACCTACACACCAACCACCACCACCTAAAACTTCCGCCAGCACTGCAGCCACACCACAGCAGACCCACCCCCCACCTCCGTCCCATCCCATGATTACCCGATCACGTGCTGCAACAACCCAACCAAAACCTTCTGCTAACCTACATACATCCAACCCAAATAACCAAACCATCTCTCCCATTCCCAAAAATTATAAACTGGCTTGGTCCGATCCAAACTGGCAATCTGCCATGACCGACGAATACAGGGCTCCAATGGAAAACAATACATGGAAACTTGTTCCTAGACCGACCGACTCAAATGTTATCAGATGCATGTGGCTGTACCGCCATAAATTCCATGCTAATGGCACACTTCAAAGATATAAAGCTCGCCTCGTTATCAATGGAAAATACCAACATATGGGCATTGATTGTGATGAAACTTTCAGTCCCGTGGTGAAACCAACCACAATCCGAACCGTTCTCAGCTTGGTTGTTTCCCGCTCTTGGCCAATCCACCAACTAGATGTAAAGAACGCGTTCTTACATTGCAACTTACATGAAACGGTTTACATGTTTCAACCTCCCAGATTTGTGGACCCAAACAAACCGACACATGTTTGTAAGTTACAAAAATCTTTGTATGGGTTAAAACAGGCCCCTCGTGCTTGGTATCAAAGGTTTGCCTCTTATATACAAAAATGTGGTTTCCATAGCACCATAAGTGACAACTCCTTATTTGTCTATAAGAAGGGCAACCAAATGGCTTATTTGTTACTTTATGTTGACGATATTGTCTTAACAGCTTCCGATACCAAGACTCTCCAGCACTTCATCACATTATTTTCTCGGTATTCAGGTGCAAAACACACCTAGAGGACTATTTCTCTCTCAACAGGCCTATGTGCACAGCATCCTCGACCGAGCAAACATGCATCAATTCAAACCCAGCTCCACACCTGCTGATACTGGTTCAAAACTCAGCGCAACAGCAGGTGAACCATTACAAGACGGGACCCTTTATCGGAGCTTGGCCGGCGCCCTCCAATACCTTACACTAACCCGGCCGGACATCGCCTACGCGGTGCATCAGGTTTGCCTATATATGTATCAACCACGTGAACCGCATTTCCATTACTTGAAGCGTATCCTCAGATATCTTAAAGGAACCAGCAGTCACGGGCTACATCTCACACCCTCCAAATCAGTCAAACTCACCGCATACTCAGACGCTGATTGGGGGGGGGGGTGCCCCGACTCTCGACGCTCCACGTCCGGATATTGCGTATTCCTCGGAGATAATTTAGTCTCCTGGTCGTCAAAAAGACAGCCCACAATTTCCAGGTCCAGTGCCGAGGCCGAATACAAAGGGGTTGCTAATGCCACGGCAGAAACTTCTTGGCTCCGCAACCTCCTACTTGAGCTCCACTTACCGGTTCGCCAAGCCACTATCATCTATTGTGACAATATTTCAGCCGTGTACCTCACTCGGAATCCAGTACAGCACCAACGTACCAAACATGTTGAGATAGACATTCACTTCGTTCGAGAAAAGGTACGTCTCGGCACCGTTCATGTGCTACACATCCCAGCAGATTATCAATACGCGGATATCTTCACCAAGGGACTGCCTCGCCATCTATTCACCCGTTTCAGATCCAGTCTCTCTATCCGACCTGCTACAGATTCGACTGCGGGGGACTTTTAGTCGGTTATAGTATTTTATTATTTTAGTATAGTATTTTATATTTTTGGTAAATATTAGCTGTAATTATTAGCTGTAAATTATTCCTGTAATTCCTCCTAGATTAGCGATTGCTAGCTGTCTCTCCTTGTGTATATATTCTCCTGTGTATCAATGAAAGAATCATCGATTTATCTAGAGTTGCAATTAACTCTAACCGTTTATATTTATTCATTCTTATCAAATGAATGAGTTCTCTTATATCCTTAGACTTAAGATTACACTTTGCCAAAATGCATAAGGGAACGCTCAAGTATAAGGGATCATCCTTCAAATCTTGATTTTCAAATATGCAGAAAAAGACCATTGGTGAAGGATATTCTTCCTATAAGATATTTGATGTCTAAAAATCCTAACTCCTAAAATTTTTAAAACAAAACTTAATTTATGTTTATACAACACTTTATTTCAATTAAATTATTTATTTTAACGTTGGTCCTAAAAAAAGGATTTACCGGATTTCAGACATGAAAACTCAAAGCCTCAATCTTTCTGTTTTGAAAAGGTTTTACTAAATATATATGCAACCGTAATGAGTTAAAATGATAAGCAAATGAGTTATAGTTAGGGACATTTTTTTGCTGGCATTTTATGCGTGCAACTGCAATAGCTAGTTTGCAACATAATTACACATACGATGGAATCAATGACCAAAGGAGACATTCTTTGTGAAAATAATCAGTTTTGTTGCAGCTAGGATGAAATGAATGTAAATAATCACATATGGTAGACGGGTTGTTTCGTTTTGAAATGAATATACTATAAACAAAAAGGAACTTACAAGCAGGGGTTGTTTCGTTTTGCATCTTGGACTTATGGTAGACAGTGTTTCTGATGATTTTTTGTTTACTCAGGTGCTACCATCTGCTGCAATAAGTTACTTTGTTTATGAACTCATGAAGATAGCCCTCAAAGTTGAACCCGAGTAAAGTTCCTTTTTGTTTTAAAAAAAGGTTGGTATGCACCTTGTAATGAACTTTTGCTTCAGTTTGAGCATCAAATCAGAATTGCTGCCTTTTATTTTTATTATGTTTTTGGGAAGTGTGTTCAATTGTTTTAAAGATCTTAACCCGCATTATTAAAAAGAGTAAACTCCGGTTTTAGTCCAAGTGGTTTGGGCCAACTCTGGCTTTTAGTCCAATAGTTTAAAAATCACGATTTACATTCTTGCGTTGGATTGGTTAAAACTGAGACAAATGGTGAAACTATTGGAGGTAAATCGAGATTTTTAAACTATTGGACTAAAAGCGAGAATTGGTCCAAACCACAGGGGCTAAAACCGGAGTTTACTCTATTAAAAAAACATTTTACTATTATCATTTTGTTTTTGTATGTAAATTGTTTAATGGTACACACATCGTATTAGTGAAAATTTTCCCGGAATTTTCTTTCATGGCGCCTTTTTCTATAATGGTGTTAATTTCCTTCCATTTAGTGAGAGAATGTTACCTTTTTATATTATAAACTAGTTTTAAATCCGTGTGTTACACGAGGTTGTATAAGAGAATTACTTTTTACACAAGTCGGGTTTTTTAGTACAGTCAACATTTCCAATAATAATACGACCATCATGCTCTGGACAATATCTAGTAATGAAATTGCAAATCAGTAGCTAACAAAGAGAAGTACACATCATTCACTGAATTAAGGTTTGTTCTGAAGGTGAAATAAACCTCTGTCTCATAACTTTGGCCGTCTTCTTCTAAGCAGGGCTCTGAGACACATAATAAGTAGAATAGGAAACATGTTTCAGATAAGTTCATATTGATTTATAAGGCAATAAGTTTAAGAATTGATTTTTACAAGTGCAGAAATATTTTCTACATGTGCTAAAAAACTGCAAATCATACAAGTTGCTAAAATAAGAAAAGGAATTCGTCCCATAGTTTACTTTTTAGAGGTTCACGCCAAGTAGAAGGGCCAGTGTGTAACTTAAGTTATAAAGCAAGGGCCTGATAAGAAAATGTTTTATGAGTGTTGCTTCAGTGATGGTAAGAGTTGGCACTACCTTCATCCTGAAGCTTAAGATGTTTTTTGATTGTTGCTTCATTGACAATGATGTCTTTGCCATCTACTTTGGCTTTGATTCGGGAATCCCTGTTCAGTGGAGTAGGAGGCGGAGTTCCAGAAATCTTTCATATGAGATATGTAGATGGTGGGTTTAACTGTTAGGGCAAAATGTATCTTTGATCGACACAAGAAGCCGATCATGTCATCGAATCCTTGTGATTTCTTCCCCTTCACCAGGTAAGCCACAAGATTGTGGTATGTTGAAAATTTCTCATCAGGGTTTGCCATTTTGATGATGAGTGGAGGGAAGTTGGGGTTTTTGAAAGTCGGTTATGGAGTAGAGAGCTTTGAATGTGGGAGAGAAGAAGTGGAGAGTTAGGTCAGAATTGAATGTGAAGAGGTGAAGAAGGGAATTTGATTTTGTTTTAACGAAAGGGTTTGAGCAACGATCACTTGTACCGTACAAGAAAAACATCGTAGGTACGGTGTCTACAGTACCACAATTGTTTTACTGTTTTACAGCTGTAATTATACTGTAGCATTCATGGTGTAAGATTAACAGTAAAGTTTTACAGCGGGTAAAAGTTAATTTGAACCATTGTTACCCATCCGCAGCAAAGTTGGTTGCTGTTGATGGATATGTCTATCAATAGCAAACTCAGTTGCTACTGATGGATATAGTGGTCCACGTCAAAGGTTGTTACTGCTGATTTCCTTAAAGCTATCTGCAGTAGAAATGTTCATGCGGATGGCCAAAAGCAATCAGCAGCAAAGCCTTTTGCTACTGATGACTAAACCTATCAGTAACAGAAATGTTTGCTGCTGACAGATTAAGTTATCAAAAATGAAAAAAAATATTTTTAGATTTTTAGGGGGATTTTATCAAAAACAACAAAGAAAAAAATACACATTTTTATTCAATTTTATTTAGAGAAAGATTTTAATCAAAGTTAATCATACCAATGGATTCAACTGGATATTTAAATCTAGCCTTATCAAAGGCTTTTGTGAATAAGTCAGCATATTGCTTATTGGTGTGAACTTTGCTTAAAACAATTCTTATTTTCTCAGCTTGATCTCTAATAAAATGGTATATGATGTCAATGTGTTTTGTCTTCGGAGTGCTGCACTAGATTGTTGGTGATTGAGATAACACTCTTGTTGTCAATGTGAATGGGAGTTGGCATAAAGGTCACTCTATAGTCTAGCATCTGATTTTGAATCCAAATCTGTAACACCTCGAAGCTTCCTATAGAAAATAAGGGCTAAAGATGTCAGGAATGGAAGTTTAGTGGTTAAATTGCATATATACCAAAGATCAAGGGTTAAATATAAAGAATTTTGGAAATTGGTCGGTGTCGGACCGACGTCTCAGACGCGTGTCTAATGACTCAGCCCCAAGTCGGCCAACATTCATTTACAACTCGGTCCGATATGCGGACGTCGGACAGATATGGTTTTACTACTCGGTCCGACATGAGTCCATTTTCACCTTATAAATAGAGGGTCGATCTCAGCACTTTTACACACACAAATACACCTTCCCAAACACACACTCTCTTTGAAGGTCCAATCCCGAGCCCCGGTTCGCGTATGAGAGTCTGGTTTCCGGCGTTCCGACTCCAAATTTTCCATAGATAATACTGAGGTAAGGTTCTGAACTCCCATTAAGCTTTGATTATGAACCATTAAGCTAGGACTATATAATCAAGTAATGTTATGATTATTTAGGAGCTGGTTAAATAAGCAGAAATACTGTCCAGGTGAGTTCTTAAACTGTAATGCATGAACCCAATCATGAACTTGTTTGGCATAATTGATTTATGAAATATTTTGAGTATCTTGAAACGATTGTACCGATTGTTTATATATAACGTATTCTAAGCGCTTATTGTATTTCACTTGCCCGTGGAACGACATGTTGGACAGGACTCGTGGAACGGTCTTTGGTTATATATATACTAATGATTGTTCATAGTTATCTATGAATTTGAGGGTGGAACCCCATGAATGTGTTCAAGATACTTTAGCGGGTCATTTTAATAAACTATTTTAGTTTATGAATTCACAAGCTTTGTGCTGACCCATGTTTTATCAAATGTTTTTGACCGCATCACAGGTAGTCATTAGACAGGGCATCCCAGGACTAGAATGAAATGATGAATGATCCAAATGATGGGCATTCTAGGAACTATAAGCCACGAACAACTTGTTCCTTGTTAGGAACAAATGATGTAACTTTTGTTGAACATGATGTAAACAATGTTTTGATGTTAATAGAAGTTATAATTTAGTCTTCCATTGTGTGTTTTTGATATTAACGTCACAGTAACTAGAAGACGATCTTCTGACCGGTATGTAGTTATCTGACAAACGGAATGTTCTGTCAAGGAAAGAGCGATGTATAAATCTCTCCTAGACCCGTCGCTCTTACCTGGGAACATATCTGTTGGAGGTACTACTCTGGTTAGATAACTGTCCTGTGTTACGGGCGTGACAAGTTGGTATCATAGCCTTAGTTTAAGGGATTTAGATACTACAGGAATAGTGTCTAGACTTAAACTAGGACTCTGAGATTAGTCTGGAATGCTCAGGATAAGTTCTGGATTATGACCAGTTATACAAATTCTGATTTATACATCTGTACATAGGTACAAATGGCAGGACATGGTAGAGGAAGAGGAGGAGGTAGGGGTAGGATGCCCAATACTAGGTCCCATACTCGCGACACGACAAGACAAACACAAACACCGATCCAAATGAGAACATAAATATGAATGCCGAACCCGAACAACCTGTGGAAGAAGTCATTATGACTGAAGCTCAGTTCCAGGGAGCGGTGACATCTGAGGTCACCCGTATGCTTCAAACAACTCTACCTGTAATGCTTGACGATGCTCTTAAGAGAAGAGAAAATAATAATAGCCTTGGAAATCAGAATGAAAGGACAAGTGGTGCATTTCCTAGAACTGAAGATACTCTTCATCCTACTCCGATAGGAAACAATGTCGGCACCACCCGAACTCATGAAACAGTAGGAATGACAAACCAAAGCAAAGGAATTCATGGGCATGGATGCAGTTATAAGAATTTCAGCGACTGCCATCCTAAGCCATTTAATGGGAAAAAGGATGCCATTGCAGCCTTGTAATGGATCACCTCCATGGAGGCTGTCATAAAGATGAGTGAGAGTAGGCCGAACCAAGCTGTGAAATTTGCCGCACATTCATTTGAAGAAGAGGCTCTTGACCGGTGGAAGTTAGTCAAGCAGACAAAGGGAGAAGCCGTGACACGGATAGGATGACTTGTGAGGATCTCAAGTATTTGATTATGAAAAGATATTGTCCACAAAATGCTGTAGATAAGATTGAAGCTGGGTTTCTATGGTTCGAAGCAGGAACCATGACTCATCAGGAGTACACGACCAAGTTCAATGAAATGGCCAAGCTGGTGCCACATTTGGTTACTCCTGAATCACGAAGAGTAAAATGTTATATTCAAGGTTTACCTCCTAAGGTTCGTACCTTAGTAAAATCCATCGCACCCGAGACGATTGATTTAGCTGTTGAGAAAAGTGCGGTGATGTTTGATGAAGTGGCAGCTCAAGAGCCACCGAAAGTTAATCACAAGAGGAAACCCGATGAGATTGTTTATAAGTTCAAACCGGGAAACAATAAAATTCCTAGGAGAGGAGGATTCAATCCTAACCCCTAGTGAGCCAATCAGGGAATGAAATGCCAAACTTGCGGCCATTCTGTAACCTAATTTCCGAATGTTAGATGTTTCAACTGCGGAGAAATTGGCCATTATAAGACTTCCTGCCTTAAACCACCTAAGTGAAAGATAGATGGTCAGAATTAGGGCACATGACGAGTGTTCGTCCTAGGAAGAGGAAATGAATAGAAAAACAAGGCCAAAGAAGTGGCATGTACTTTCTTAGTTAATAACGTTTACGCCAAGATTTTATTTGATACAGGGCTAAATAGAAATTTTGTTTCATGTGCATTCACCCCATATTTAGGCGTAAAACCAGTTCCACTTATTCATGCCTATTTCGTTGAAACGGCTAGTGGCGAACAACTTAGGATAACCGAATCTTATCCTGATTGTGTCATCAATTTTGGTGACGATAAGGTATTAGTTACAGTAATGCCGATGAACTTAAACGAATATGAGGTTATCCTAGGGATGGATTAGTTAAACCAATACCAGGCCTAGATTGATTGTGACCAGAGAACGGTCAAGATTAAAAAACCAGATTAAACTAGTTTGATGATTCATGGAGATAATAAGTCTAGTAAGATTGAAATTATTTCAATAGCAAAGGCTAAGAAAGAATTGATTATAGGAGACAACATATTCTCACTCCATGCTTTAAATGTTAAAACCGAATGACAGATTGCAGATATTCCCGTAGTCTATGATCACCCGGATGTCTTTCCGGAAGAATTACCTGGTCTTCCACCTGATCGTCAGATCGAATTCCGAATCGAACTCATTCCTGGAGCTAGGCCTGTTGCAAAATCCCCTTATCGTCTAGCTCCTTCCGAATTGAAAGAACTCATGAAGCAAATTCAGGAACTCTTAGACAAAGGTTCATTCGCCTGAGTACTTCACATTGGGGAGCACGAGTACTAATCGTAAAGAAGAAGGATGGAAACATGAGAATGTGCATTGACTATCATGAATTGAACAAACTGACTATAAAGAACAAATATCCATTGCCTAGAATAGATGATCTTTTCTATTAGCTACAAAGAGCCAAGTACTTTTCAAAGATCGATCTTAGATTAGGATATCATCAGTTAAAGGTACAAGAAGAGGACATACCTAAAACTGCTTTTAGAACCCGTTATGGTCACTATGAATTCCTGGTCATGTCATTCGGTCTAACGAATCACCCTACAACATTTATGGACCTAATGAACAGGTTTTGTAAACCATTCCTTGATAAGTTTGTCATCGTTTTCATCGATGATATTCTTATCTATTCCCGAAGCCAGGAAGAACATGCTGAGCATCTTAGAATCATTTTGGAAACCTTGAGAAAAGAAAGATTGTACTCTAAGTTTTCAGAATGTGAATTTTGAAAACGAGAAGTACAATTTCTTGGGCATGTGATTAACGAGCAGGGAATACAAGTAGAGCCAAGTAAAATCGAAGCTGTCATGAAATGAGAAGCCCCAAAGACTCCGAAAGAAATTAGAAGCTTTCTTGGACTAGCCGGTTACTACCGGAGATTTATTAAAGACTTCTCCAAGATTGCTACACCTTTGACTACTTTAACTCAGAAAGCAGCAAAGTTTGAATGGGGCACAAAACAAAAAGAAGCTTTCAACATTCTAAAAAATAAGGTGTCATGCACCGATTTTAGCAGTATCTGAGGGGAATGATGACTTTATTATCTATTGCGACGCTTCTCGAACTGGTTTGGGTTGTGTGTTGATGCAGGGAGACAAGGTTATTGCCTACGCATCACGCCAACTTAAAGTTCATGAAAAGAATTATACCACACATGATCTAGAACTTGGTGCCATAGTGTTTGCCCTAAAGATTTGGAGACACCATCTGTATGGTACTAAATGTATAATATATTCAGACCATAAAAGCCTCCAACATATTTTAATCAGAAGGATTTAAATATGAGGCAAAGGTGGTGGATGGAACTTATCAATGATTATGACTGTGAAATCAAATATCATCCCGGGAAGGCAAATGTAGTAGCAGATGCTTTAAGTCGTAAAGAACGAAGCCAACCGATTAAAGTAAAAGCACTACGATTAGATCTGAAGTTAGACTTAATGGAGCAGATTAAGGAAATCCAACCAAAAGCATTAGAAAAAGAAAACATTAAAAAAGAACGTTTGGTTGGGAAACATAAGTAACTATCTAGAGGAGATGACAGAATCATGAGATTCGAGCAAAGAATCTGGATTCCTAAGTTTGGAGATATTCAAGGGAAGATATTAGATGAAGCACACAAATCAAGATACTCCATGCATCCTGGTGCAAACAAAATGTACAAAGATCTGAAGACTCACTACCGGTGGCCTAACATGAAGAGATCAATAGCCAGTACATACAGAAATGCTTGACTCGTCTTCAAGTTAAGATTGAACGTCAAAAACCGGCAGGTCAACTACAACAAATAGAATTACCTGTTTGGAAATGGGATCAAATTACAATGGACTTGTAACTAAACTACCCAAAACCCAGAAATGACATAATAACATATGGGTCGTGGTCGATAGACTGACCAAGTCAGCCCATTTTATACCCATCAATGAAACATACTCTATGGATAAGTTAGCCAGAATTTATATCAACAAAATTGTGAGCCACCATAGCATACCATTGTCTATTATTACTGATAGAGACAGTCGGTTCACATCTATATTTTGGATGATTTTTCAGAAAGAGTTGGGAACTCGACTTACCATGAGTACTACACATCATCCTCAGACCGACGGACAGAGTGAACGCACAATTCACACACTGGAAGATATGCTGAGAGCATGTGTTACAGATTTCGGAGGTAATTGTGATAATCACCTACCGTTAATTGAATTCTCCTAAAACAACAATTATCACTCAAGTATCGAAGCTGCACCATTTGAAGCATTGTACGGAAGTGTCACACCCGTAACACAGGACAGTCATCTACCAGAGTAGTACCTCCAACGGATATGTTGCCAGGTAAGAGCGACGGGTCTAGAAGAGATTTATACACCGCTCTTTCCTAGACAGAACATTCTGTTCGTAAGATAACTACATATCGGTTGAAGGTCGCCTTCTAGTTACAGTGACTGTAGAAATAAAGACTGATGGCTACAAAATTCTCTAAGTACAAACTGCTGTGGATAAGCTTATCTGCAGCGGATACTTGTTCTTCTGTTGAAGAACAAATCTGCTGCGGATAGCCTTATCTGCTGAAGACCAAAGTTGCTGCTGATAGACAAATCATCAGCAGTTGTGGACAGTTGTGTCTTGCTGCTGATCAACAACATTGCTGCTGATAGCCATTCCCATTGAAGATCAAACGTTGCAGCTGACTGGCTTCTATAAAGCAGCCATTACCACTGACAACTTTTTGCTGCAACACTGACACACTCCACGTAGAAAGAATGTTACTGGTGCAAGATAATAAAAGACAACGACGCTTTTCTTCCAAGGACTCAAGCAATGATGCCTAAGAAGACGTTTGAGTAAAGATAAATTTTGTAGTTTTTATTGTCGTTACGTGTAGAATAGATTCAATACAAGATCAACGGCTTGTGTTAGATCTGATCCTTAGAATCAAGGGTCTGTCTTGATTCTAAGTTACTATATAAGTAGTACTTAGAGTCATTGTAAAATAGTGCTTTTGCTTAAGAGTTTTCTCTGTAATCTTGTAATCTTTGAAGCTTAATACAAATTGCATTTATCAGTATTCTTCTTGTTTACTTGTTTACATTGCTCAGTTGTGATTGTTTCAGCCAATCTCAACTAGAATAGTACCATCTTGTATTCACCGATCCTATAAGTGGTATCAGAGCTTTGGCTCACAGATTAAACAAACTCACACTTGTTTAATCATTCTCTGGTTCTATTCAAAACTATGTCTTTGCTAAAGTCACCCATAATCACAAATCAAAAATGGCACAAAATAATGGACTTGAAGATATTGGAAGCATCAACATACCATCAAGACTGGTGTCTAGAGAAGACTATGATATGTGGAAGAACAGAATGGAAAGCTTCTTCTGCTATCAAGAATATGGGATGTGGAAATCCATTAAAAATGAACCATAAATACCCATGGTGGCCTCCGCTGATTCCGGAGGTACACTGGTTCCCAAAGAATCCTCCAAATACTCTAATGAAGACATCAAGAAAATGGAGGTAGATTTCAAGTCCTTGGGAGTCATCCAGATGTGCTTACCAAATGAAGTTTTTCACAACTTAGAGGATACAAAACTGCAAAGGAGCTATGGGAGGCTCTTGAGAAGATGTTTGCTGGTTCAGAGGAAGTAAAAGAAAATAGAAGAGACATCCTGAAGCAGCAATATGAAAACTTCGTCCGGAAGGAAGGTGAGTCTCTAACTGTTTTATATAACAAATATACTTATCTTGTAGGTGAGCTGCAGTGCTCAAAAGTGAAGCTGGAGAATGAAGATATTCTCAAGAGTTTCATCAGGTCTCTACCCAGTTGCTGGACACTCTACACAGTGTCCATCAGAAGAACTGAGAATCTGAAGACTCTACGGATGACCGAACTTTTCGGTATGCTAAAGACCTATGAATTAGAGATGATTCAGGGCAAGGAAAGAAGCTCAAGCTACCAAACAGTCTCAACATCCACCACCACCTCTTCTGCCTTCCACTCTGACCACTTAGGTCCTGGTTCAAGCAACTACTATCCTCCCATCGTCACTCATCCCCAAACTCCAACCTCTCAATCAAACAACTCACCATTTCTTCTTGAAGCCCCACCTCAAACATCAACCTCTGCTGCTTTTATCTCTGAAAACTCAAGCAATATGTCCTTTATCAAGGAAGATATGGAATGTTTTCATCCAAATGATCTAGAAGAAATGGATATACAACACTCCTATGCCATGCTCTCTCTAAGAGCAAAAAGGTTCTACTCAAGAACAAGAAGACCCTTTCCAAGCAACAACTCTAACACCAGGTTTGGCTTGGAAAAAAGAAAATTGAGGTGTTACAACTGTAACCAGCTTGGTCATTTTGCTAGAGAATGCAAGGCACCAAAGGCAAACCCAGCTGCTGCTCACACCAGACAAGCTCACCAAGCTCAGCCAAGACAACAACAACAGCAACAAGACATTCCTCCTGCACAAACTGCAGCTTGTGCAACTGTTGGAACTGCTGACTTTGACTGGAGCTTCCGGTATGAGGATATTCCTGCCAACAATCAAGCTCTCATGGAAGACACATCAGAGGTACACCTCAGGTATATGAAAATCTTTGTACTCAAGCTTGTATTGATAAGGTCCTTGGATACAGGAAACATAATCAGAATCTCATAGATCAAAATGAAGAATTTCACCAAATGAAATCTGAATTTAAAAAGGTTGAAAACAGTTACAAGAAAAAGATTGATTGTTTGAAGAAAGAAATTTCATCATTAAAACATGAACAAACAAACCTTGAAACTCAAATTGATGATCTTCTGGTTAAGTTAAAAGCTACAAGGGCCGAATTAGCAGACCAAAAGGTCCATGTGGAAAAATATGAGTTTGCATCCAAAAAGCTGCAAAGACTTTTGGATGCTCAAATTCATGAAAAGGTAACTGCTGGTCTTGGATTCCAAGCTGAACAACCCTACAATGTTGTTCCTCCACCCGCTGACTATGTAGCCATTCATGAACCAAGTTTCAATCTTTCAAACCTTGACATGGCCAACCGAAAACTTGATCCTGTTGTCCAAGAAACCCCTGTGCAAGAATGCACTACTTCATCCGAGTCTGAGTCAACATGCTCAGACTCCACTAAAACCAATAAATTTTCATCACCACCTACCTGTGAAGTTATTAAAGCCAACAATCCAAGCCCTTTCATCCCTTCAAAAACAGTACCAGTATCTCAACCAACCAAATAAATCAGAATCAGCTATCCTCCAGAAGGAAGAAAGCTAACTGTTGAAAAGGGACAGTCTTCAACCTCCACCAACTCAAAGCCTAAATCCAAATCAATCCAACAAAGGAAGGTGTTTGACATATGTCATGCGCCTAGAGAGAGAGCTCCATATGTTCAAAAGACATTAGAAGAAGCCACATTTGAGCACAACAAATCTCACCCCTGGAACTTCAAAGACTTGTTCAAAAGAAAGGACTATGTGTACTTTCAAAGGGACAAACTGGCTAAATCATGCTTTGTGTGTGGGAAATACAATCATACTGCCAGCACCTGTTTCTATTGCCTTCAACAACAAAGAAACCTAAAGCAACACACTTTTGAGAAAACAAACAATAACAAAAGGGTAAGAAGCTTTGAAGCCAAAGCAACTCAGTTCAGAAACTCTCTATCCCCACCAATAAAGCATCTGCCAAAAACTCAACAATCTTGCATCATCTGTGGTGAATCAGACCACTTTACTGCAAATTGTAAGTTTAATCCTCTCCACCAGGTTCTTCATCAAATTCCTCTTCAACCAAAGCCTATCAGTAAGATGAAGAAGGGTAGGCATACTTCGGAGATTAAACCATCAGCAGCAAACAAAACTGCTGCTGATCAAGTAAGTCTTAAGCAACCAAAGGAAAAGCCTTCATCAGCAACCAAGATTGCCGCTGCCCAAGTTAAACCATCAGCAAGCAACAAAAATGTTGCTGATCAAGTGAATCCTAAGAAACCAAAGTACAAGCCTTTAGCAGCAACCAAGTCTGCTGCTGCTCAAGCAAAACCATCTGCAGCAACAAAATCTGCTGCTGATAAGCCAAAGTACTCAGCAGCCACAAAATTTGCTGCTGATAAGCTAAAGTCCTTAGCAGCAAAATCTGCTGCTGATAAAGCAAATCTGTCAGCAGCCAAAGCAACATATGCTGCTGATAAAGCAAAGAGAGCTGGTAAACCACCAATTCAGCATTGGAAAGCCAAAATTCCTCCAAGAATCATCATTGGTTCCGTTGAATGCACACATGCTGATACTGATAATCTGAGAACCCTTTTTTACAAGGATGCAAGCTCTTGGATTCCTCCCACTAACTAGATCTCTTTCATGTGTAGGGACAGCTAGGTCACAAGAATAACATCTGGGTGGTAGACAGTGGTTGTTCCAGGCACATGACAGGCAACATATCCATCCTCTCAAATTTCAGACATTTTAATGGAGGATATGTTGCCTTTGGAAGTAACTCAAAAGGAAGATCTATTACTTGACAAGGAACTGTGTCCAATGAAAGAATGAGTATTGAAAAGGTAAACCATGTCAAAGAATTGGACTTCAATCTCATGAGTGTTTCCCAGGTCTGTGATCAAAAGCATTGGATACTCTTCACAGATAAAGGATGCTTTGTACTGTCTCTAGGCTTATCCAAACCTCCTCTAGAAAAGATTTTATTAACTGCTCAGAGAAAAGAAAATATTTATGTGCTTGACATGAATGAGGTCACTCCATCTGGCAGTGTATCCTGTTTTCTGTCAAAAGCTTCACTTGATGAATCAGCTCTCTGGCACAGGAGATTAAGCCATGTTAACATCAAAACTATTAACAAATTGGTGAAGGATAATCTTATCAGAGGGCTTCCTGACAAAGAATTCCAGTTAGAAGATCATTGCATTGCTTGTTTGAAGGGGAAGCAACACTAGAGTTCTCACAAGCCCAAGACTTTGAATACAAATGACACTCCACTACAGCTGCTGCATATGGATCTCTTTGGTCCTACAAATATTATGTCAATGGGTAAGAAGTCATACTGTCTGGTGATAACTGATGACTACACCAGATTCTCATGGGTATACTTCTTGAGAACTAAAGATGAAACTGCTGAAATTCTCAAATCCTATATTCTTAGAATAGAGAATCAAAGCAATCAAAAGGTAAAAATCATAAGGTGTGATCAGGGCACAGAGTTCAAGAACCACACTTTGAACTGTTTCTGTGAGAGCAAGGGAATAGAAAGACAATACAGTGCTCCAAGAACTCCTCAACAAAATGGAGTTGCTGAAAGAAGAAACAGAACTCTAATTGAGTCAACAAGATCTATGTTGGCGGAATCAAAACCGCCTCTCACATTCTGGGCAGAAGCAGTAAGCACAGCCTGCTATGTGCAAAATAGAGTTCTCATATTCAAGCCTCTCAACAAGACACCTTATGAACTATGGTTCCAAAGAGTTCCCTACATTGGATTTCTAAAGCCTTTTGGATGTCCATGCACAATTCTGATCACACATGGGGTTCTCCTAAGTTTGGTGCCAAATCTGATGAAGGATATTTTGTGGGCTATTCATCTCAATCCAAGGCCTACAGAGTATTCAACTCAAGAACAAGAATTGTAGAAGAATCAACCAATGTGGAATGTAGAGAACACATTGTCTGTGAATAGGGAAAAGGCCTAAACTAGCTCTTTGACATAGACTTCTTCACCCAAATATTTGAGCCTATCATCTTATCAAATATGGAGTCTACCTCTTCACAAGCACCTGCTTCCACTTTCTCCTCTGACTACAGACTAGATTTTCCTAAATCTTCTATCAATCTGAAAATACCATCCATTGATCCTCCATCTGTGATGGAAGCCATTGAAGCAAGTGAAGCCGAAACCAGACTCTCCAATGTCACCAGCAGCAGCCTGTCTGAAAATGAAAATTTGAATGAAGACTCTTCGATAAATGCTGTAGATGTTGCAAATACTATTGCTGATAATACTGATGTAGCTGTTGATATTGAAGACTCTTCCACCATGAATGAAGAAACCCTTTATCAAAATCAAAGCAATCTTGAGCAAGGGATACAGCTAGAGGTGGTACCAGCACAGAGGATCAACAAGGAACATTCTCGAGAAAATATTATTGGCCAAGTTCACCAAGGAGTTCTAACAAGAAGCAAATCTCATGAGGCCAATATATGTTTGTTTTCATGTTTTCTATCTCAGGTGGAACCCAAGAAGATAGATGAAGCTCTGAAACACAGCAGTTGGATTGAGGCAATGCAGGAAGAGTTGCTGCAATTCAAGAGACAGGATGTCTGGAAACTTGTTGATCTTCCACATGGCCAATCTGCCATTGGCACAAGATGGGTATTCAGGAACAAGCAAGATGAGAGAGGCATTGTAGTCAAGAACAAAGCCAGACTTGTAGCTCAAGGCTACACTCAGGAAGAAGGAATTGACTATGATGAAGTCTTTGCTCCTGTTGCCAGGCTGGAGGCCATCAGAATCTTCCTGGCATATGCTGCATCCAAGAATTTCATGGTCTATCAAATGGATGTCAAGAGTGCCTTTCTATATGGGAAGATTGGTGAAAAAGTATATGTCAAACAGCCTCCAGGCTTTGTAGATGCCGCACATCCTAACCAGGTGTTCAAACTAGACAAAGCTCTGTATGGCTTACATCAAGCCCCAAGAGCCTGGTATGAAACTTTGTCTGGATATCTACTAAGCAACAACTTCAGAATAGGTGCCATTGATCAGACCTTGTTTATCAAAGATGAAGCGGGAGAAATCTTACTGGTATAAATCTACGTAGATGATATCATTTTTGGATCAACAAGGAAGAAGTTGTGTAAATACTTTGAGATCCTGATGCACTCAAAATTTGAAATGAGTTCAATGGGTGAATTAAATTTCTTTCTGGGTCTTCAAGTCAAACAAGTTCCAAATGGAATCTTCATCAGCCAATCCAAATATGTCAAGAGCATTTTGGAAAGATTCAAGATGGCTGACTACTCTGCTGCAAGAACCCCTATGCAAGTGCACCATCAGCTGACTCCAGATAAAGATGGTCAAGACACTGATCAACATCAGTACCGTGCAATGATAGGGTCTCTCATGTATCTCACTGTCTCAAGGCCAGATATCATGCTTACAGTATGTCTTTGTGCAAGATTCCAAGCAGCTCCAAAGAATTCACATCTTCAAGCTGTCAAGAGAATTTTTAGATACCTAAAGGGAGCCCCAAGACTTGGGCTATGGTACTCTAAAAATGATAAGTTCAATCTGTATGCATACACTGACAGTGATTATGGGGGATGCAACTTGGACAAAAAGTCCACACCAGGGGGATGTCAGTTTCTGGGAGGGAGACTGATTTCATGGCAGTGCAAGAAGCAAACACGTGTTTCAAATTCTACAGCAGAAGCAGAATACATTGCAGCTTCAAGTTGCTGTGCACAAGTCATCTGGATACAAAATCAAATGTTGGATTATGGGATGACTTTCATGGCAACTCCCATTCACATTGACAACATGAGTGCTATATCAATCACAAAAAATCCGGTGCAGCACTCCAAGACAAAGCACATTGACATCAGGTATCACTTCATAAGAGATCAAGCTGAGAAAAAGAGAATTATTTTAACCAAAGTTCATACCAATGAGCAATATGCTGATTTGTTTACAAAACCGTTTGATGAAGCTAGATTTAGATATTTAGTTGAATCTATTGGTATTGTCTCTAAATTTTTTTTTTGTAAATGTGTTTGTCCCTTGTTGTAAATAAAAGTTATAAGTTAGCAGCAATTTTGTTTTTTAGCTGCTGACAGGTTTAATCATCAGCAGCAAAGAATTTGCCACTGACTACTTTAAGTTATCAGCAGGAACAAGTTTTCTGCGGATAGCTTTAAGGCTGTCAGCAGCAACATCCTTGCTGCAGATTATTGCATCCATCAGCAGCAAAGAATTTGCCACTGACTGCTTTAAGTTATCAGCAGTAACAAGTTTCCTGCGGATAGCTTTAAGGCTGTCAGCAGCAACATCCTTGCTGCAGATCATTGCATCCATCAGCAGCAATTGAGTTTGCTACTGACAGACTTAACCATCCGCAGCAACCAAGCTTGCAGCGGATAGGCTTAACCATCCACAACAACCAAGTTTGCTGCTGATGGGTAAATCTAAGTCTAAATTAACCTTTACCCGGTGTAAAAATTACCTTCAGTCTTTACCATGACTGCTTTAGTGTATTACAGCTGTAACAGTAAAACGTGAATAAGGTTGTACTGTACAAGTCATTTTGCTTTTTCCCTCCTCTGCCGTTATAACACAAATCAAATTTCTTCACCACCTCTTCATATTCAATTTCACCCTAACTCCCATCTCTTTCTCTTAAGCCTCCACAACATTCAAAGCTTTCCATCCTTAACCACCCTTCAAAAACCTTCCTCTTTCCCTCCAAACCCAACAAAATGGCAGAGGTCGACATAAACCATCCTAATGACAAGTTTTCTCCCTACCACAATCTCACTGCATACCTGGTTAAAGGAAAGAATTCCGAAGGGTTCGATGATATGATCGATTTTCTTTGTCAATCAAAGATATATTTTGCACTAACAGTCAATCCTACCATATACATCCCTCATATGGAGGATTTTTGGAACACCGCCGTCTACTCCACCGAACAGGGGATTCCCCAAATCCAAGCCATGGTAGACGGCAAAGATATCATCGTCACTGAAGCTACTCTTAGAAAACACCTCAAGCTTCAAGACGAGGGGGCCGCCATTTCATACTCGAAGGAAGAATACATGAGGACCTTTGTATCCATAGGGTACACTGGAAATCAGAACGAGTACAAAATCGAAAAGGCGTTGATGGGCCCTCCATGGAAGTTTTTGTGCCACACTCTTCTACAGTGCATATCCCATAAGAGAAGTGGATGGCATCAAGTGAGTTCTGCTCTCGCCTCTGCTGTTCATGGTATGGTTTCTGGCCAGGGTTTCAACTTTGCACATCTCATCTTTGAAGGTTTGAGATATAACCTTCAAGAAGGTGCAAAGCAATCATTTTTTATGTACCCAAGATTCTTCCAGGAAGTTTTCAATAACGAATTAAAAGATCTTTCAAAATCTGTAAAAATCTATCTTATGCTGGGACATAAAAATAACATTTTTTCAAAGTATGAGAATTGTTTCCAAAAAGTTCTCAGGGGTCAATTTTCCATTGTTATCTACAATGATGAACATACAAAGTACCCAGGGTGACAGTTCAGCAATCCCAGCTGATACTGATCCCACACCCTCCTCTTCAGATCCTGAACAACAATCTGCTTCCACTGTTCGAACCCCTGTGCATACTACTAAGGATGCACAGGCACATAAATTACTTACACCTGTTTTTGATGTTATCATTCAACTGGAACAAAGGGCCCAGTTGCAGGAAAATATACTAGAAAAGGGAGCAAGAAGACTCCTTCTCTTCTTGTCTCAAAGGCCCAATCCTAACCTAAAAGCCCTCATTCAAAATCCCAAAATTCTGATAAGAGTATCAAAAGGGATAGCCACATCATTAGAGAGACTTCCTTGGAAGCTTCTCTATTAGGATCAGGATCACATCCCGGATCCATAGAACAACCCACTGAGCCATTCCATTATTTTTCTTCTCTGAACTTAAGTGCAGAGGCACCTTGTCAAGATGATAAACCTTCTCCAACAACCACT
Organism: Smallanthus sonchifolius; assembly: GCA_023525975.1. NCBI lineage: Eukaryota > Viridiplantae > Streptophyta > Magnoliopsida > Asterales > Asteraceae > Smallanthus > Smallanthus sonchifolius. Next base: position 53,247,479 of record CM042043.1, on the reverse strand, counting down.
ATCTCGGATGTATTGATTGACTTGGCTGCTAGTGCACCTAACCTAAGTTCTTCATCCAAGAAGGTTCACTCTGGGAGTACTGATAGAGTGAATGTGGAAAGGGCTGTCACTACTCCTGGTACATCAACTGACCAAGAGGACAGTGATAACATCACTAAGACCCTAACCACGACAACTCACAGTGAGGATGTTTCCTTTGAAACACTCTTCACTGAGAGGAATCCCAGGTGCCAAGAAAACCAGGGTGATGGGGATGCAGAGGCTAGGCCTAAGGCCCCATCCAGCTCCAAGGATTCCACAACTATGGATGAGGATAGTCTGAAACTCAAAAATATGGAATTGACGGCCAGGGTAGCTATGCTAGAGGCTGAAGTGTCCAAACTAAGGCACCAAGTCTCGATGCATAAAGCCCATTAATGCCCAACTGTGCCTACTCCTTCCCTTGTATCAGTGGGAACTCAAACAGATGCAACCCTTTACACTGATGCAACCAAAAAGGGGGAGATGGTCGCAGTAGAAGATGATGCTGACAGCCTTGAAGAATGGATATAAGAGCAGGCTACATTTCAAAGTTCCTTATTCAAACCTGCTTTTGTTCAAGTTCATGACTTGCCAGACTCAGTAGATGAAGAGGAAGAAATCACTAAGGATTGGAAGTTGGTTGTTCGAGCCTTTGATGAGGTGTTGACAAATGCAAGTCACCATGAAGACACACCTCCATTAGTTAGCATACTTCCTGAAGCTGCGGCCATAATAAGTCTAACCACTGCCCCCTAATTCACACTGACTGCAGACAAGCTAGATTTTGACTCCATACTAGCTTGGGGATATGATGGTCAATCTGAGAGATTATGGATTGGGAAAGAGTTCAGCGGAGTAGAAGAGCTGAACTGGGATGCACTAAATCCTCTTCAAGTGCTTGAACTGTATTTATCCAGCTGCATCAACACCTCTTCAGATCTCTCAGCAAAACTTGCAATTTGCAGGTTCCAAGACTTAATGGAGGAAAATCTGCCCTGTTTTGAAGCACTGTTAGAAGAAGCAAACAGGGTGGCATATCCTAAAGACCGTGTAGAATCTTCTACAGCAGCAGCACAAAGAGTGGCTCCAAGTAGACTTGACCTGATCAGGAGCAGTACTTTAACTGATGAAAAAATTGTTTGCCGGAGAAGCTCCAAGTAGACTTGACCTGATCAGGATGGTCATGCACTTGGCCCTCTGGCTTCACCTTCTTTCTGTGTGATGGATCATCTGTTTTCTTCAACCTCATCAATGAGATCCTACTCCTCAACTCAGACTTCCTATACAACATTTTTAAGCTCAGAACACGTATCTGCAATGTCAACTCCTTAGAAAGCCAATCAATGATCAAGACTATCAAAGCTTGTCTTGAAAAGGAGGGACGCCTTGCAGAAGATGCCTCCTCTGACTCAGATTTCTCTTTTCTCTCCTCACCAACTGTAATATCCGAGATTTTTACGACGTAACTTTTCCTAAACTTCTACACGTTAAAAACTTAAATTCTTATTAAAACTATTTTCTTGAAATATTAAATTAATTAATATGGATTTAAGGAAAAACGATCATACTTATATGGGTGTGTTTTATAAATAAAATACCATTTAAATTCTTGCGAGTTATAATTATATAAATAATTTATAAACTTATTTCATAAAATACTTAAACTTGAAAATCATAAACCTTAGAAATTATTTTATAAAATTATAAAATAATAAAGGTATAAAACTTATAGAAACGTAGTTGGATTTTATAAAAAAATAAAACATAATTACTTTTATAAAAGTACAGGGACCAAAACTGTCAATTCTGAAACTTGTTTTAAACTAAAACTTAACTTTTAAACATAAAATAACAAAACTAGAAACTTCAGGGCATGTTTAGACAGAGAACCAAACTCCCGAGACTCAGAACCGGTCCCGAGTTCGATCCCGGCCACACCCGTTTTTCACCCTTTTTCATTGAAATCGCATTTTTGTCCAAATTCATTGAACCTCGAGACTCGCCTGAGGCGTGCGACCAACGATCGATGCTAATTAATGCTCGATTTCGAGCCTAGCACCCGCGTGAGTTGCAAATTAACTCGTTTGAACCGTCCGCGAACTTCCCACCTAATCGAGCATTTAACGCGTGAATCCGCTATAAATATCGGTTTAGAAACCTCATCAACATCACCCCCAACTCTCCAAACTCTCAATTCGGCCGTTCATCACCTACATTGCACGATTCGAACTCGCGACAGCCGACTTCGACCTAAGTCCCGTTCCCACTCTTCTCGACGCCGTTTCACGTAATTCCTATGTTCATCATCTTCGTTTTCACTCGTATAACAATAACCCTCTGTCAATTTGATTGCACAGGGGGTTAATCACATCGAATTTAAGGATGCTTGATTCTAGGGTTCATCCGGTAATTGGGGGCGAAGTGGGATCTTGTTTATCTATTTGATTTTTCGTGTATTAAACCACCGAGACCCGTAGGCGGGATGGTTAGTGTGTGTGTACGGATTCGACTCGGTCAGTGACCCGAGTTCGAATCCGGTTAGCCGGGTTTTACCCTTTTATTTTTTCTTACCATTTTTAAACAGTTTTTAATACTTTTAATAAATTTTATAAATTCTGTTAAATCTTTATAAACTTAAATATGAATTTTATTTACACTTTTACCTTTTGGAAATATTTTATTTAATTAAACTTAATTAAAACTTATAATAATAAATTCATTAAAAATAGTTTTAAACACTTGAAGACTAATAAGAATACTTCAAAAATTTATAAAACTTGAATAGAAATCATTTTTATAAAATTTGAAGCTTGATTTCTTATTTTTTTTATAAACTTATTTTGTTTGAAACTTTAATTAAGTATTAAACTTTAATTAACACAGAAAACTTATATTAATTCTATAAACTCAGAAAAGTTTATAAAATTTATATAAAAACAGAAACTTATAAATTTATACATTTTTATAAAAGTTATGTATATATTAAAAAAGGGAATAAGATTAGAAAGTTATAAACTTATGAGTTAATAAACTTTATGAAAACAAAAACTTTAATTTAATAAATTTTAAACTTATACATTTCATATTTCATATAAACATAAATCCATTTGTTTATATAAATCTAAAACATGAGAAAATAAATATACCCTATTTATTTTTCTTTAAATATTTACAAACTTATAAACTTTATAAACTAAAATAAAGACTTTAAAACAATTTTAGACTTATACTTTTAAAACATAAACTTTAATTAAATACTTATGCTTATGAACTTACCATTTGAAGGAAACTTTATAAACTTATAATTTTATTTAAACTTAAAGACTTATAACCAAAATATAAACTTTACAAGAAATCCTATTTAACCTTTTATAAACTTATAAGTAGGTATTATTTATTTAAACTTTGATATCCAATCTTAGTATTTGAAACTTCAATCTAAACTTTGCAAACCCAAATCAATCCCGTCTCCCATCGGAACCCTAGTCAAAATCCAGAAAATCTTAGAATTCTTGCCCTAGACTTTTAAGTCATACTTGAAACTTTAGACTTATATTCTTAGGCTTATCGTGAGAATATTCTCCCTCTCCAAGTCTTGCAAACACTTACTCTTGTCGGATACTCTTCATCAATCCAAGTGAGTATACTTAGCCCCTTTTTCCTTTCTATACTTTTGGGGTGAAACATGTTCAAAAACATTAAACTTATGCAATTCTGGTACAACTATGACTAGATGCTTATTCTTATGTTAAACTTGAGACTTGTATGCTTAGATTAAACTTAAAACTAGCACATTCATTAACTTTGATCAAGCCTATAGTAACAATGATAGATCTTTTGTATTTGACCAATCCACCTTGATTGATTGACCCTTCGGGGGGAGCCCTTGGTGATTGTTACAGAATTAAACTTTAAACTTGAGACTTGTAAGGGTAACCTGCGGGTTATGCCTAAACTTGGTTGGAGGGTTGAAGTGCACAATGTTTAAGATACTTGTTTCTCATACTTACATTATAGAATGCATATATCATAGTGAATTGTAATTCTTTCCAAATACTTGTTAAACTGTGTCAAAACCTTTGTATCTCACCAACTATTTTGTAGTTGACAAATTCTTTCACATGTTTCAGGTTCTACATCATGAGACTTATTTGTGATCACATAGGATGCTTTGGACCTAGACTACTTATTAATTAAACATTGTATTCTTGTTATGTTTCCTTGTATTGAATCTTAAATTTATTTATTAATGAAATATTGAAACTTTAATAGTCAACCTTGTGCTATTGAACAATCGCGTCCTCCCCGACGTATAATCCGCCGTCGGTTGGGGTGTGACAGATTGGTATCAGTGCCTTGGTTATAGGGAATTAGGTTATTAGACACATAACCTAGACTATAACCTAGGAGACCCAAACATGAGTTATCTCATGTCATTTACTAGGAATTCTCTCCTCATTCTATTCTTAATTCTTATACGTGAACGCTTGGAGATTCTACAATTCTACTTACCTACGTGCTACAAGAGTCTAGTACATCGAGGACACGTTCTTAGGCTTTAAGTCTAAGCCACCACTAAATTCTCGTCAAGAATATTTAAGTTCCGGACAATGTTGGAGAACTCGTGCGGACCGGAAGGGTGGATACCTGTATTCCGGGAAATTCTGTCAAGGAAAGCATTTCGTACAAATCCAAATCAACCGATGGACCTGTATGCTTTCCTGGGAATTCTTGGGATGAGTATCCACTTATAGTAATGCACGACTTCTCTAAACATTAGTGAGTTTAGATCTCTCTTGATATGTCAAAGTACTTACTTAGTGATATGCACTAAATGAGTACCATCTCAAATACTATACACTTCATAAATTCATGATTCAAAAAACTTTCCTCCGTAACCTTTACTCTATGATTCTTATGTTTCGTGTTTTCAAGAATGGTCACATGACAGCATGCTTACTCGTCATGACCTGAAGGAGTTACCTCTAAGGAGAAATTCTTACGAGATTATACTTAAAAGCTACATACATAAACTTGTATTTATAGATACTACCCAATAAACTTCGTGACCGTTGTAATATAACCCTTAAAACTATGTATTACCCTACAAATTCTTCTATAAAGCTTCATTATTTTATAAATATGACACCTAAGAGGTAACCCTTGTATTTTTACCTTACCTCCTTAGCGCTTAACCAAGTTTCATTTGATAACTAACTCAAGACTTTTGTTACACTTTTATACAACTCAAAGTTTTCATACATCCTTAAACTTCATGATCCTTGAACTAACAGCCCATTAAAGCTATGTATTGCCCTACAAGTCCTATTACAAACTTCATTATTTTATAAACTTGGCACATAAAGGGAAACCCTTGTGTCTCATTTCATTTTTCGTCACTCAAGCAAACTTCATTTTATGACTAACTCAAAACTTTGTTACACTTTTATATACCTCAAAACCTTCATACGTCCTTAAAACTTACACATCACCGTTTCTTGTAAACAAAACTTAACGTCTTTTAAACCTAAAGTACATTAGGGATCAGTAACCTGATCGTTTTCCCGCAAAAGAAGAAGCCTACTATAGAATAAACAAGCTCCACGTCTAAGACTCTAAGCCCACAATGAACCTCGACATAGTACTATAAAACCCAAACATCAGTGACAACAACTGAGAGAAGTTGTAGGCCCATGAGGAAGTTCTGGCTAGGGAAATAGGGTACATAAGTGAGTCCTTGTGACCCACCCCTTCTTCCGGGAATTCTCTTCGCCCATCGACTTCCAATTAAAACTATTTTTGAAAATATTACTGTGATAACTCAGTATTATGAATAAAAACCTTTTGAACATATTAAATCAACTTACTTACTTTAATATTCCGTTTAAATTGTCTTATGTAAGGGCTAGAAGTCCCAAATTTTGAAACATTTAACGAAAGTTATTTTGAAATTTATCTTGTTATCACTTACTAACTTGACTTTCCTTCTAGCACTACAAACTTAACACTTCTACCCAAACACTTTCGTCAAGAGTAGCTCACGTTAGTACTTGAGATAATTAACAACGTTGCATTGAACTATAAAAAAAAATCCTAAGTGACACACGCATACTTGAAGAATAAACTTTGAACAAACCTTCTAATTCGTAAGCACTCTTTTAAAACAACTCGACTTACGAACCACTGCCGTAATCAACTATGATCCTTACCTCTTATATAGACTTCACACTTCTAAACTTAACCAACTTTTTGTTTGACAATCATACATACCTTTTCATAAGTCTTACTTATACTATTTATCAATGTCCAACTCGTCATTTTTAAACATCTTAATTACACTCTATATAAAAGAAAACTATACCTGCTATAATGAAACAAGATAAAATCATTTATAAACACACTATCATAAACCTTATCGAAACTTTTCCCGTTACCCTATGGTTGGAGACTTTCCTCATTCAACTCTTGTCACATAAAAGACTTACTATAAATCACAACGGGAACTAAAAGCCCAAATACACGTTGCTAAAACACTAAACTTCGTATACACCACTATAAGGTCGGAGTCTTTTGAGTCATGTAAAACTTGTACAAATACTCAATCCCGTATTCCTGAAACTAAACACCTTCTAAACCACCAAAGGAAGCATGTCCAATAAGGGATCATGTGAAGCTTAATACTGAAACTTGAAACTCAACTGACTTATCCTATTTTCAAACTTATACTGGGATTCTTAGTCTTGAAAACTTTGTGTGCCCATCTTAACCAAACCCTATAAGACTTAATAAACGTACATTCCATATATACGAGAAAACTTCACTCTTGATACTAGACACTAGCAGGAAGGAGGACATTACTCTCTTTAGCAGAGTACATCCCCTGACTCCTATCTAAACCAAACATCGGGATCCACCAAATCTTCTGGACAACTCGAATCTTCTGTGGAAGAGCGTATAACGGTTAATCCTGTTCCAAACGCTGTCCCACACCTCTCTTAAATACTAGAGTATTTAGATAACCGCTTTATACTCCAAACGTAATCGTATACTTCTGTACACTGAAGCTAAACTAAAAGACTTTAAACTATTATATGTTTGACGTATTCTTCTTCAAACACAATTTAAACTATTCTATGTTTGACGTATTCTTGTTCAAACACAATTTAAACTATTCTATGTTTGACGTATTCTTGATCAAACACAATTTAAAATATTCTATGTTTGACGTATTCTTGTTCAAACACAATTTAAACTATCCTATGTTTGACGTATTCTTGTTCAAACACAATTTAAACTATTCTATGTTTGACGTATTCTTGATCAAACACAATTTAAACTATTCTGTGTTTGACGTATTCTTGTTCAAACACAATTTAAACTATTCTGTGTTTGACGTATTCTTGTTCAAACACAATTTAAACTATTCTATGTTTGACATATTCTTGATCAAACACAATTTAAACTATTCTATGTTTGACGTATTCTTGTTCAAACACAATTTGAGCTACCCCATGTTTGACGTATTCTTGTTCAAACATGATGAACGTATGAGACTTTAAACTACTCCATGTTTGACGTATGCTTGTTCAAACATGATGAACGTATAAGACTTTTAAACTACTTAAGGTTTGATGTATTCTTGATCGAACACGAGGAAAGTGTAAAGACTTTAAACTACCCCATGTTTGACGTATTCTTGTTCAAACATGATGAACGTATAAGACTTTAAACTACTCCATGTTTGACGTATGCTTGTTCAAACATGATGAACGTATGAGACTTTTAAACTACTCAAGGTTTGATGTATTCTTGATCAAACACGAGGAAAGTGTAAAGACTTTAAACTACTCGATGATTGAGGTATTCTTATTCAATCACGAGGAAACTTTGAAACTCTAAATCTTGTCACATTCTTCTCTCTTTAATCATTGAATGACGTTTCTCTCTAAGAGACTCGTTAATCAGTGATCACTCTTACATGGAAACACTAGTCATGAGTTAAACAAATTCTTGTACTCTTTCTTGATCCACACACAAACGGAAGGACCTATGCGGACTATGCGACGATTTAAATGCTTGCGGGTGCACACGTAAGTATGAAAATCAACGCATGGGAAAACATAGTGAACTCTGTCGCGTGCTATGATCTAAGACTTATCGTAAAAGGTAGTCACGAGACTTAGGTACCGTAACAATCCTTAGACGTATTAGACTACAAATCATTAAACTATCGTCGAACCCATTCTGAGTGATGCATCTCACTTTAAATCTTGAATGGAAATTCAACAGTTACTCTCTCAAAATGCATCCCTGAAAACAGATCTTCATATATGTTTCAATGAGATTATGTACCTCTTAGGGAAACTCTTGGCAACCCTAGGCTTTGAAAACTTAGAAACTTGAGCGAAATCTTACTCCTGTCATTTCATCTCATTTAAAACTCAAAACGTAACCCATAGTTTACTAGAGGACGTAAAGTATCTTTCTCATAATCCTTATGCGTATCATAAGACTTAAAACGGAAACCTTCTACTTTAATTTCGGGACGAAATTTCCTAAAGTAGGAGGGACTGTAATATCCGGGATTTTTACGACGTAACTTTTCCTAAACTTCTACACGTTAAAAACTTAAATTCTTATTAAAACTATTTTCTTGAAATATTAAATTAATTAATATGGATTTAAGGAAAAAAGATCATACTTATATGGGTGTGTTTTATAAATAAAATACCATTTAAATTCTTGCGAGTTTATAATTATATAAATAATTTATAAACTTATTTCATAAAATACTTAAACTTGAAAATCATAAACCTTAGAAATTATTTTATAAAATTATAAAATAATAAAGGTATAAAACTTATAGAAACGTAGTTGGATTTTATAAAAAAATAAAACATAATTACTTTTATAAAAGTATAGGGACCAAAACTGTCAATTCTGAAACTTGTTTTAAACTAAAACTTAACTTTTAAACATAAAATAACAAAACTAGAAACTTCAGGGCCTGTTTGGCCAGAGATCCAAACTCCCGAGACTCAGGACCGGTCCCGAGTTCGATCCCGGCCACACCCGTTTTTCACCCTTTTTCATCGAAATCGCATTTTTGTCCAAATTCATTGAACCTCGAGACTCGCCTGAGGCGTGCGACCAACGATCGATGCTAATTAATGCTCTATTTCGAGCCTAGCACCCGCGTGAGTTGCAAATTAACTCGTTTGAACCGTCCGCGAACTTCCCACCTAATCGAGCATTTAACGTGTGAATCCGCTATAAATATCGGTTTAGAAACCTCATCAACATCACCCCCAAATCTCCAAACTCTCAATTCGGCCGTTCATCACCTACATTGCACGATTCGAACTCGCGACAGCCGACTTCGACCTCAGTCCCGTTCTCACTCTTCTCGACGCCGTTTCAGGTAATTCCTATGTCCATCGTCATCGTTTTCACTCGTATAACAATAACCCTCTGTCAATTTGATTGCACAGGGGGTTAATCACATCGAATTTAAGGATGCTTGATTCTAGGGTTCATCCGGTAATTGGGGGTGAAGTGGGATCTTGTTTATCTATTTGATTTTTTGTGTATTAAACCACTGAGACCCGTAGGCGGGATGGTTAGTGTGTGCGTGCGGATTCGACCCGGTCAGTGACCCGAGTTCGAATCCGGTTAGCCGGGTTTTACCCTTTTATTTTTTCTTACCATTTTTAAACAGTTTTTAATACTTTTAATAAATTTTATAAATTCTGTTAAATCTTCATAAACTTAAATATGAATTTTATTTACACTTTTACCTTTTGGAAACATTTTATTTAATTAAACTTAATTAAAACTTATAATAATAAATTCATTAAAAATAGTTTTAAACACTTGAAGACTAATAAGAATACTTCAAAAATTTATAAAACTTGAATAGAAATCATTTTTATAAAATTTGAAGCTTGATTTCTTATTTTTTTTTATAAACTTATTTTGTTTGAAACTTTAATTAAGTATTAAACTTTAATTAACACAGAAAACTTATATTAATTCTATAAACTCAGAAAAGTTTATAAAATTTATATAAAAACAGAAACTTATAAATTTATACATTTTTATAAAAGTTATGTATATATTAAAAAAGGGAATAAGATTAGAAAGTTATAAACTTATGAGTTTATAAACTTTATGAAAACAAAAACTTTAATTTAATAAATTTTAAACTCATACATTTCATATTTCATATAAACATAAATCCATTTGTTTATATAAATCTAAAACATGAGAAAATAAATATACCCTATTTATTTTTCTTTAAATATTTACAAACTTATAAACTTTATAAACTAAAATAAAGGCTTTAAAATAATTTTAGATTTATACTTTTAAAACATAAACTTTAATTAAATACTTATGCTTATGAACTTACCATTTGAAGAAAACTTTAAAAACTTATAATTTTATTTAAACTTAAAGACTTATAACCAAAATATAAACTTTACAAGAAATCCTATTTAACCTTTTATAAACTTATAAGTAGGTATTATTTATTTAAACTTTGATATCCAATCTTAGTATTTGAAACTTCAATCTAAACTTTGCAAACCCAAATCAATCCCGTCTCCCATCGGAACCCTAGTCAAAATCCTGAAAATCTTAGAATTCTTGCCCTAGACTTTTAAGTCATACTTGAAACTTTAGACTTATATTCTTAGGCTTATCGTGAGGATATTCTCCATCTCCAAGTCTTGCAAACACTTACTCTTGTCGGATACTCTTCATCAATCCAAGTGAGTATACTTAGCCCCTTTTTCCTTTCTATACTTTTGGGTTGAAACATGTTCAAAAACATTAAACTTATGCAATTCTTATACAACTATGACTAGATGCTTATTCTTATGTTAAATTTGAGACTTGTATGCTTAGATTAAACTTAAAACTAGCACATTCATTAACTTTGATCAAGCCTATAGTAACAATGATAGATCTATTGTATTTGACCAATCCACCTTGATTGATTGACCCCTTCGGGGGGAGCCCTTGGTGATTGTTACAGAATTAAACTTTAAACTTGAGACTTGTAAGGGTAACCTGCGGGTTATGCCTAAACTTGGTTGGAGGGTTGAAGTGCACAATGTTTAAGATACTTGTTTCTCATACTTACATTATAGAATGCATATATCATAGTGAATTGTAATTCTTTCCAAATACTTGTTAAACTGTGTCAAAACCTTTGTATCTCACCAACTATTTTGTAGTTGACAGATTCTTTCACATGTTTCAGGTTCTACATCATGAGACTTATTTGTGATCACATAGGATGCTTTGGACCTAGACTACTTATCAATTAAACGTTGTATTCTTGTTATGTTTCCTTGTATTGAATCTTAAATTTATTTATTAATGAAATATTGAAACTTTAATAGTCAACCTTGTGCTATTGAACAACCGTGTCCGCCCCGACGTATAATCCGCCGTCGGTTGGGGTGTGACACCAACCGCCACTCTGAACACTGTAACAGAATCTAGAAGAACAAAGTTGGAGGATGTAAGGAAAACTTGGAAGGAAGTAACTGGGTGTGAATGGGAAGAAGATGAAGCAAGAAACCCTCCCCTATCCACTCCCAAAACTCCCAATGAAGCTGAAGCAGAGATCCCAACAGTATCTAAAACATTTGCTGTTGTGATCCATGAAGCTGAAGCAGAGGCATCAACCAAAGCCAAGGGGAAGGGAGTAATGATTGAAGAGGTGGAAGAGAGACTGATGAAAGAGCAAAAGGAAAGGGAGGAAAGAAGAAGAAAAAGAGAAGAAGAGGAGATGGCAGAGTATAGAAAAATTCAAGAAAGAAAAGCTGCCATGCTCCTCAGAGAACAACAAATCCAGCTGTATGCTAAACACCTGGATGAACTCAAAGTCAGATTTCCTGCAACATCTCAACTACAAGAAGATGAAGCCCTAGCTCTTCATCTGTAGGAACAGTTTAATAAAGAAGAAGAAGAAGAAGAAGAAAGGGAGAAGAAGAAAAGGGAAGAGGCTAAGTTCAGAATAACTGATTCTAAGCAAGCCAAAGAAATGAGAGAAGAATGGATAGCAGCTCTGACTTCTCAAGGTGAGGATGCAGACTACCTTGAGAAACTATCAAATAAAGAAATCTACAGAGCCTTCATGGGTCAGCAAGGTCAATTGGCAAATAAGAAAAGGGATGATGAAGAAGAAAAAGCCAAGCAAAAATCCAAAAAGACCATTGCATTCAACATAAGGACCCATGAAGAAAGGAAGGTCATGATGGACTTCCTAAAGGCTAGAGGAGAAAGTTGAAAAAGGCTAGGCCCCATGAGTTTCATGAACTTGCAAGCCTTGTACTCCAAAGTCAAGAAGGAAGAGGAAGAAAGATTGGGGAAGATAGGCTCCAAGAAAAGGGTGATAACTCAAACTGCTAAACACAATTCAAAGAAACCCAAGCCTTCTCCCTCATCCACTACTTCCTCCTCCCACCATACTTCCACTCTCCTGCCTAGACCTCATTCCTCTCTTCCACAAAGTTCAAATCCTTCCACCCAACTCCTCCTCATCAGCAGCCTTCCAAGAAGAAAACCAAACCTACCATCACACGAGAAGACTCAAGAGAAATAGTTGTCTGGTTCTATAACACTCAAGATAAATGGTTTGAAGTTTTCAGGGGAAAGGAAGAACTGAAAAGATCTATCTATAAATCTGTTGATGTGGTACTGCAACTCCCAGACTCAGAACTAAGAAGAATATTGGAGTTGGGTGAAGCTATGAGCCAGAAAATGAAGGTGGGAGACATCTTTTGCTAGTGATCAAACATCACTTCAACCCTAGTAAAGATGTAATCATTGAAGCCAAACCTCTTCAAACCCATTCTCCATTCACCAGTTGGTCCTTCAAGGCTGATACCAACGAGTTTATCTTGATTGATGTTAAAGGACAGAAGATGATATGTTCAAGCAAGGCCATTTTCAAAATGCCAAGCAAAGACATAAAGACTCTATCTGAGCTTCCTCTAAACAATCCCAGCCAGGACCCAAGAGGCTATGAGGTAGAAAGGATAGTCTGCAACATGGAAAAGCTTCAGCAGCAAAAGCAGTAAGAGAGTTTTGGTAGCATCAGTCTAGGGGAGTTTCTAGAAATAAAGACTAATGGCTACAAAATTCTCTAAGTACAAACTGTTGCGGATAAGCTTATCTGCAGTGGATACTTGTTCTTCTGTTGAAGAACAAATCTGCTGTGGATAGCCAAATCTGCTGCGGATAGCCTTATCTGCTGAAGACCAAAGTTGCTGCTGATAGGCAAATCATCAGCAGCTGTGGACAGTTGTGTCTTGCTGCTGATCAACAACATTGCTGCTGATAGCCATTCCCACCGAAGATCAAACGTTGCAGCTGACTGGCTTTGATAAAGCAACCATTACCACTGACAACTTTCTGCTGCAACACTGACACACTCCACGCAGAAAGAATGTTACTTGTGCAAGACAATAAAAGACAATGACGCTCTTCTTCCAAGGACTCAAGCAATGATGCCTAAGAAGACGTTTGAGTAAAGATAACTTTTGTAGTTTTTATTGTCGTTACGTGTAGAATAGCTTCAATACAAGATCAACGGCTTGTGTTAGATCTGATCATTAGAATCAAGGGTCTGTCTTGATTCTAAGTTACTGTATAAGTAGTACTTAGAGTCATTGTAAAATAGTGCTTTTGCTTAAGAGTTTTCTCTGTAATCTTGTAATCTTTGAAGCTTAATACAAATTGCATTTATCTGTATTCTTCTTGTTTACTTGTTTACATTACTCAGTTGTGATTGTTTCCGCCAATCTCAACTAGAATAGAACCATCTTGTATTCACCGATCCTACAGTGACGTTGATACCAAAAACACACAGCGGAAGACTTATATCATAACTTCTTTTATTTCATAACATAAAGTTTGTACAATAGGGACTGACTGACAAAATACAACATAACAACTATTGGACTTTTAGCTCAGGAAGAATCATGCCAATCACTCAGGTCTTATGGTCATTCAGGGACCTGCCCTCTGTCATCCTAATTTCCACATCTATACATCTCTTGGAATGCTAACTACCTGCTAAGTTTCACCTGTGCTCAAAAACATTTGAAAACATTTTGGATTAGCTTACGCTGGTGATTTCATAAACAAAATCATATTTTTGTGTATCCCTGATCACGGATGAAGGCCCCGTATGGGTCTTACAATCATCCCTTCCAATCCATCACCCAGAATCGCACTTTGATTCTTGGGTCTACAACATACATATATACAGGAATCTTACGATGTGCTGGTCCCATACGTACCAGATCTCAAACAAGAGGATCAGCCTTGTACCTTGGTCCCACCCCAATCATGGCCATAATAAGTACTTATTATAGGATATATGCACAGATAGTATTGGGATCTCAGATACAAAATCATTTACAAAACATTTTATAGAGCATAGTGATGTAGGGTTAAATATCCCCTATATAAGAGTCGAGTTTTGTACGTTTTAATAGTTTATCTGTGTTTATCGAGTCAGTTTTACGTGGTATTCGTAGTTTGAAGTGTTACAGGGTTAATGTGCTTAAAGAGCAGAAGTATAAGAAGAAATTAACAAAGGCACAAAACCCGGGAAGTCGAAGAAAGTCAGAGTCAAAGATCAAAAGTCAAAATCCTAAAAAGTTGGATCTGGCACACGAAGATCTTGATGAAGATGTTCGCGACACGCGAAGGCTTTGAAAAGCCCACTCGACTATTTTGTCCTTCGCGGCACGTGAAGGACTGGCCAGAATATTTCGCGACACCCGAAGGAAGCAAGTTACGACAATTTTAACCTAATTTCAATTATAAATCCATTATGATCCCATTGTCGAATACATCTTCTTCCCAGCCGTCCCTGAGAAGTTTTAAGGCGATTCCAGAGCTTGTTTGGCCAATTGTTAAGAGTTTTGAATGCTTGTAAGTTTAAAGTTTGAACCTTTATTGTTTTTGACAATCATGAGCGGCTAAACGCTTTTGTGATCCCTCCGGGTGAACGATTTATGCTTGTATGTGTATGATTTCAGTAGATAATCAGTATTGGATTGAAGTTTTGTGAACCAATTAAGTTCTTTGAATTCAATTGTGTGTTTGACTTTTTAACAATTGCATGTTTTCGGTTTATCGCATCTATCGTCGTTTCTTGGTTTTCTTTCATCGGGAATAATCCGGTTTTGTGATTGAATTGATTATTAGGTGGCTGGGTTAAATAATTTAAACATGGTTATGTCTATGTAATCTCTGATCTGATTTGAAACTGAAATTGTGCGTGTGCTTTGCTGAATCTGAATCCCGGAGTGGTCATCTTTCTCTAATTATTTTACAAATCAATTTATGTGTTTTTGATAATTCCAAGTCTTCTAATTAATAAAGTCTTAAACTTTAGTAGTAATTGAATCAATCTAGTTTAAATAGCATTCTCTACGTGTTCCCTGTGGATTCGACACCCCACTTCCCTATCTACAGTCTAGGTAGCTAAGTAGTTAATTTTATAAATATTTTTGATTGACCTTGACACCGCGATCACATAGTTCAGAGGAACTCACCTTAAATAGAACATCCTCTTGTATAATAATCAACACTTCAACAAAACCATAGATCATAACCCACATTATCATAATTAACATTCCTATCTTAGGTTTACACGAAGAAACCTCAGGATATTTAGAAACCTTACCTTGGCACTATCTACGGCTATTTGAGGATGAAATGTGAGAAACCAGACTCTCGGGAGTGGACCACGACCTCGGGAATCGATATAGTAGATCCCTAGTGTGTGTGTGATGAAGGTGTTGGAGTGTTTGTATTGTGCCAAGGTCTGAAATTGATTCATCTATTTATAGGGTGAAAACGGACCCGTAGTGGACCGCTAAGCAAAGGGGTAGCGGTCTGCTACCGCCTTTCTTGTGTCAGCCCTACACGTGTCATCACCGTAGCGGGCTGTCTCCATTTTTGTGGCTGGCAGACCCTTACGGACCTGGGTAGCGGTCCACCACCGAGCCACGCGTCGTAATTCCAACAGTGAGTCACCAGACAAGTGTCGTCTCCCGGTTGCTTCCTTAGTCCACACATAGCGGACCGCTAAGGCTTAGGGTAGCGGCTCGCTACCCCTTCCACTTTCAAAATTTTCAATTTTAATCCTTTAACTTTGGAGATTTAAAGTTTAACCCCTGAAGTATTACTTGAGAAGTATCCGGGTGTTACAAATCTCCCCTCCTTTAAAAGAATTTCGTCCTCGAAATTCAGGATCAGTCAAATAGATGGGGATACTTAACCTTCATTTGTTCTGGTAATTCCCAAGTTTTGTCGGTACCTTTCCGACCTTGCCACTGTACCAATACCATTAATATAGTTTTCTTTCTCAATTTTCGATCTTGTGTTCCTAAGATCTTAATAGGTTGTTCCGTGAATTGGAGTTTATCATTGACGTGTACATCATCCAACGAGATTTCCTGATCGAGGTCTGCTAAGCACTTGCGTAAACATGACACATGAAATGTGTTATGAATACCTTGTAATGCTTCAGGCAATTCAAGTTTGTATGCTACAGCTCCAACTCTTTCTATGATATTATAAGGTCTAATATATCTTGGGCCTAACTTTCCATGTTTTCTAAAACGTACAACACCTTTCCAAGGTGATATTTTCAACATTACATAGTCACCAAGTTAGATCTACCTAAATCTTTACAAGGAATTCATAATACATTTCACGTATTATGTTTACACAAATGTTTAGCTGATCCAGCTCAGGCTATTGCATTAAATGATGTACACATAGACGACAAGCTTCACTTTACTAAACAACCAATCAAGATCCTAGATACCCAAGAACGAAAGTTAAGAAAGAAAGTAATACCGATGGTATTGGTACAATGGCAAAGTCGGATCAGAGCCGACAAGACTTGGGAGTTAGAGAAACAGATGAGAGTCAATTATCCTCATTTATTCACATATTAATTTCAAGGATAAAATTTCTTAAAGGAGGGGAGATTTGTAACACCTCGAAACTTCCTATAGAAAATAAGGGCTAAAGATATCAGGAATGGATGTTCAAGGGTTAAATTGCAAATATATCAAAGATCAAGGGTTAAATATAAATTTTTTTTGGAAATTGGTCAATGTCGAACCGACGTCTCAGACCATGTCGGTCCGACGTGTAGAAACAAAGGAATTCAGGAGAATCAGACGCGTGTCTGATGACTCAGCCCTAAGTTAGACCGACATTCATTTACAACTCGGTCCGATATGCGGATGTCGGACCGATATGTGTAACCCCTAAAAAATTCCTAAGAAATAAAAGACTAAACTTGCCAAATTTCATAGTTAAGACATAAATTCCAGGGACTTAAAAATGAAAAATCTAAAAATGGAACTGATAGCGGATCGCTATCCCTGGCATAACGGTCCGCTATGTGCGGAGCAAGCAATGAATCGGGAAGCGACATGTGTCCTGTGACTCATCAGACGTGAGGTCCAATAGCGGACCAAA
The DNA here is from genome assembly GCA_023525975.1 of Smallanthus sonchifolius. Lineage (NCBI taxonomy): Eukaryota > Viridiplantae > Streptophyta > Magnoliopsida > Asterales > Asteraceae > Smallanthus > Smallanthus sonchifolius. The sequence goes on along the minus strand of CM042043.1, from coordinate 53,229,929 downwards.
AAAAAGACCATAACGGTCCGTTATGTAGGCCCGAAGGCAAAGAGGCGGCTAAGGGCCATAGCGGACCGACATCTCCTCAGATAACGGTTCGCTATCGGTGCACATTTGGCCCTATAAATAGATGATCGATTTCAAGAGTTCTACACAAACACATCCCCCTACACACATACACACACACTTTCTCTCTCTCCGGTGTTCTAATCCCGAGCCCCGGTTCACGTACGAGAGTCTGGTTTTTTAGCATTCGACTCCAAATTTACCGTAGATAGTGTTGAGGTAAGGTTCTGAACTCCCATTAAGCTTTGGTTATGAACCATTAAGCTAGGATTATGTAACTAATTAATGTTATGATTATCTATGAGCTCTGCCCGATGTGTTTGCCATATTACTGGTTAACAAGCAGAAATATTGTCTAGGTGAGTTCTTAAACTGTGATGTATGAACCCAGTCATGACCTTGTCTAGCAAGATTGATTTATGAAATATTTTGAGTATCTTGAAATGATTGTACCGATTGTTTATATATAATGTATTCTAAGCGCTTATTGTATTTCACTTGCCCGTGAAAACGACATGTTGGACAGGACCCGTGGAACGGTCTTTGGTATATATATACCGATGATTGTTCATAGTAATATATGAATTTGGGGGTGGAACCCTATGGATGTGTTCGAGATACTTTGCCGGGTCATTTTAATAAACTATTTATGAATTCACGAGCTGACCCATGTTTTATCAAATGTTTTTGACCGCATCACAGGTAGTCATTAGACGGGGCATTCCAAGACTTAGAACTTAAAGATAAGAAGAAGCAAAATTTGAATGGGGTACAAAACAAGAAGAAGCTTTCAACATTCTTAAATATAAGCTTAGTCATGCACCGATCTCAGCACTACCTGAAGGGAATGATGACTTTGTTATCTACTGTGACGATTCCCGAACCGGTCTAGGTTGTGTGTTGATGCAGCGGGACAAGGTTATTGCCTACGCATCACGCCAACTTAAAGTTCATGAGAAGAACTATAAGATGCATGATCTTGAACTTGGTGCCTGTGGAAACTGGTTATTCGCAGCAAATCAAGCAACCGATTGGTAGAAACTAGAATCGAGTAGGATAATCAAGAAACGAGAATTGATCAAAAACACATAGTTAAAGGTGTAACTATCCAAATTGTATTGATATGTCAAATGAAGTCTCTCTTTCAAAATTCAAACATACAAGTATTTATACTAAGAATACAAATAATGAGTTCGTCTGAAAATGTATTTCTTTCGAAAACGATTTCGATCGAAACAGATTTCGGTCGAAATCTTTTAAAAGAATTCTTCCGTCTTCATACTGTTTTATATGCGATTGTCTAAAAATAGTTCCAACACCTACAAATAATCACCTCAATAAATTATGACATGTGACTCATTTTTTTTTATCAAACTAGTCAATTACTAATCGAGATGTCATTAGAAACCTAAACCGAAATAAAATGCCATTTCGAATTTTAATCAAGATAAAACCCATAACTACCTAAATATCTAAAGCTAATTAAACCACCTAAACTAACCAACCCCCAAAACCTTTTCCCCTTGCAAATTCAGTCGAGAAGTGTGGCCCCATCCTCCACACTTTGTTTTCAAAATTGAAATGGACAAATAAAATCCCATACCTCTTTACCCTTGAATCTTGCCAAAGACCTCTTCACATCCTTTCATTCATCATTTCTCTATTTCATGCAGTCCACCTCTCACTTCTCTCCCTCTACTCACGGCAACAACAACAAGCTTCCATCTTCATCCTAATTTGCATGTATTCATCCATTTTAAGACAAAAATGCTCCATCTTTTGGTAATATAAGAAGCTTCAAGTGTTTTCTCAAGGATTTCTAGCCAAGGAGCTCAAGATCTTCTCTTTTTCTGTCCAAAAATCTCCATCTAGCTTGTTATCATCCCTAGCTGTCAAGTGGTAAAGACTTCATCCATTACATCTTTATATTCATGATTATTTTCTTTGGTTTATGACTTAAAATGCATCTTGTTCACCAAAAATTGGAACGTTGTGTAAAACTTTCTTAAATAAGTAAACCAACATGAAAAGGGTGGCTTGATCTAGTGGTTAATACATGGTGTATGTATATATATTTGTGAGTGTCGTGAGAGTATATGTATATATGTATGTATATATGTGTATGTGTAAAATTTGTTAACAAAAGTTACTAAAAAAATACGAGAAGTGTTCATAACATGTATGTTGCTAAAAATGGTTTAAAATGTATAAATATATATGGATCCATACAATTAGTGCTTGAAGAAGTGTGTTGTATGAAGTTAGTATGTTAAGTGGTGTAAATCTTGTAAATAAAAATGCATGATTTAGTTAACGGGTGACTTGGTAAATAAAAATGACTACCTTGTTACTAAGGTTAAAACAGTTGTTTTAATTCTCATAAACACGAGACTTAACTTTTTATGTATAAAAATGCTTACTACAAAATATTAACTTATATACATATATTTATATAGGGGATGGAACCTTACATAACCCACTGTTATTGTAATAACCCATTAACTTTGGCAAAAACTCTCCAAATCAGTATTTTTATTTTTGGAATAACATTATTAAACAAATACAACGTGACTTTCTTTTTTACATTTTTGTAAATTCGCAACATAAAAAAAGATTACACCGGTGTAAAGTATTTACACACCAGTGTAAAAAATTTAAACCGGTGCAATCTTTATTTCCGTTACAAATTTTAAAAAAACGCAAAAAAGAAAGTCACGTTGTATTTGTGTAATAATATTATTCAAGAAAAAAAATGATTTGGAGAGTTTTTGCCAAAGTTAATTGGTTATTACAATAACGGTGGGTTATTATATGTTCTCAATCCTATATGAATATATATATATATATATATATTTGGTAAAGAGAATTAATGACTTATATATATAAATGACATTTTTGGAAAGAACCAAGTCTTGGACGTATGTGGGTTACAACATAAGTAGGGTAAAAACCACGTATATATTTTCGGTGAATATGACCGTTAAACGGATTAAAATAGTTATTTTGAGTAATTACATATTATATGACTACTTAATAATTTGGGAGGACATAATATATAAATATATCTAATTGTTAGTAAATATATGTTTTGGTAGAAATTAATGAATCTCTAAGTACTAAAAATTATTTATGTTGAATCCTAATAAATAATTAGTGCTAGTTGTTCGAAACAAGTATTTACATGTATATGCATTCTTGTTAATCTCAAAATTCGATTATGTGTTATCTTACGAAGTTGATTATTAAAGAAATATTTTACGTTATCATGAGGATAATGGATAATTCCTCTAAAAATAATTATATAGTTTGCTAAGAATATAATTATTTGACGTTCGAGACTTGTTGTCGTTATGGTAGCTTATATATGTGTTTTGGGTATAAATGTATATATATACATAAAGAAGTAAATATCAATCACCAACATGTCGTTAAATATAATATCATTTTTCTAAACAAAAACAATTCCTAACCGAATCAACTAAGTTGGGTGAACAACTTGCATTTAAGACGGGTAGTCTTAACATATAAGTACCCTTGTGTGATTAGGGTACGGATAGGTGGGGCCTATATTTACACACCAGTTAATTGCTAGCATACACCGTTGTCGAGGTGAGTTTTACTGTCCCCTTTTTCTAGTTTTTGAAATGTTTTGGGGAGGAATCATACTTTTATTTATTTCCATACGTTAATGAAACGAACAGAGACCAGACCGTTATGTTTGCATGAGGAACAATAGAGCGCTAAAAGTCCCCTGAACAACATTAACATTTTGTAACTATTAGCTATGGACTTAGCCTAGGATTCTATGAATAGTACTATTGGGGTGACGCCCCCGGTCATGGTTAGTCACGCTAACCGGGACTTGAAGGTTAAATGACCGCATATTGTCTTATTTCGTTCTCGTGGTAGCGAGGGAGGGGCATTTACTAGTCATGGTTTGTTTACAGTCTCGTGTATTACATACTATTTGTATTCCTTGCTAGTTTACAAATGGGGTCAATTGGTCTTTCATTGTTCAATTCATTGGTTATATATATACTATCTGATCTAATAAATTTATACATATATATAAACGTTTTGTGAATGTTGGAACTACAAGAACATTTGAACAAAATCTGTGAACTCACCAACATCGTGTTGACACTTTTTAAGTATGTTTTTCAGTAAATTGAACGTGGTCGCAAGGTTAGCAATGTAGGATATATGCATGCACGATGGATACGGCTTTCGGGGGATTTCTCTTGTATAACTCATTAGATATGAGTCATATTTGTGAAATCTTAAATTTTTATAAACTCAATTGACATTTTGAGATGTAAACTTTAGACTTATTTATGTATCCATTTATCGTGTATGTGTTTGCGATAGTAATATGCTTTGGAAACCATGAACGTTACGCCTCGCGTTTCCGCCTTGGTGGGGTGTGACAAGTTTGACCTGACAACCCGTTGGTGACTTAATGTATGAATTAATGTTCAATTAGCATAATACTATCATATTATGCAAACAAGATCATGCAGGTAACACTTAACAACAATTCCTTATTGTACTAGCATGTTAACACAGTTACCACATTTAGTAAGTTATCATATTTAGAAGGGTATGATCAAGACTCACATTTTTGAAAACCATCTTCAAAAACACGTTCAGGAGACCAATCTAACTCATCCTAGATCATCACATCACATACTATATGTCTAGAACTCAACAAGTAGTTCATAATTCCGATTAGAGTTTCCGTTTAAAGTCAAGAACACAATTACTATTACAATGATTTAAAGTTCCTATCATGTTTCTATGATCATCATAACATATAAGAAATCATCACACTTCAACATGCATGTCCAAATTGTAAACCGTTTACGTCATGAGAAATAAAGTTTCTACTTTTAGAAACCCTAAGAAACCGAGCTAGATATATTAAATTCAATTCACCAAAACACATCATCATGAATCAACTAACATGTTAACATTATCATAACACATCAATCACGTCTAAGATGCAATCTAAATAATCAATAAAGTTACTAATAATAGTAACCCTCGATTTTCATGCATCTAGGGTTTTTCCAAGTACATCAAATCTATGCAAATATCATAACAACACATAATCAACGTTAAAGTTAACATCTTTATTGACAAAAATCATTGTTTGGATGAACTAAGGTTTTATATAACCTAAAAATCGCATGAAAGCAAATAAACACGAATTAAAATCTTACTTGATGCATTACAAGTGATGATTAGCACTTGGATTCATCAAAAACACCAACAATTGCACTATGGAGATTTGGGAGTGGTTTGATGGTAGTGGGTGGTCGACGATTTCAAAGAGAGAAGGGGGGGGGTTTGTTTCGGCCAACATGGAGGGGTTTGAGATTAGGGTTTTATAAAATTATATATAAGCCAATCCATGGGTCAAAGATGGGTTAAAATATAAGTTTGGGTGATCCATGGGTTATCTAAATGATCTATAGATTAATTTTTTAAATCAAATTAAATAAAATAATTTCCAATAATTATTTTTATAAAAACCTTTTTATAAAAACTACTAATACATTTTAAAATCACGTTGTTACCCGTAAACGTACGCGGTTTCATGAAATAAGCATAAAATCACATAACACCTAATTTCACATAAATTATTATGAATATAATCCTTCAGAATATTATTTTGATTTTTCACCAACGTTCGCGGACAGACTCGTATGATTTGGAAATTCTCCGAATTACCGTTACAGTAGTGTTTGTGTAATAACCGACACATTTAATTAACCCTAATCAAGTGTAATGCACGAATGAATGATTGAGATAACGGAGATTGTGTTAACGGTGTTAAACTGAAAATGTCGGGTGTCACACTTAGATACTAAAGCCATTATCCTTATCTTAACCTTGAGGCATTACATAAACTTATCATTAAAGCTTAGATACTAAATCAAGTATCTAATTCTCTAAATCATGTGGCTTTGATACGAACCTGTCACACCTGACATCAGGCACCCCTGGACGTATGTTAGCTTGATTGGAACCTGTTTTGATTTCAAAGTCTTCATAAAACACAGTGGAATACTTTTTAAGGATCGTTTCATAATACTTTCAACCTCAAGGGTTGTATTTGTAAATATCAAGCCCCAGTTGAAAAACAAAAGTCTTGTATTTATATTGGGATTTAAATACCCATTTCATTTCTGTACAAACATTGTTTGAATCATATACAACGCATGTCTTCGGACAAGTCTTTAAGACACTAGGATTTAGTATTGTCCAAGGTTGATCAATTCCTTGGCACTAATCATTTTTCATCTTTTCATGATTTCCTATACATAATGCCTGAGAATCCAACATGCATTCTATCCTGTTCATATTCTCAATCAAGGGTCAGATCAAGTTTGCCCGTTATTCCATCTCATCACATTTAATTTATTACCTGAAAAACATTTTGAATGAAAAACGTTAGTGCGAACGCCGATGAATACAACTATCTTGACATTAAATCATTTGGCTCAAACAGTTATTAAATTCATAACTATAGTTTTCTCTTTCTTTCACTTACAACCACTTTAAAAAAATATTAAAAACTTTATGTAGGTGCACAGTGTTTTCACAAATATACAAAAAAAATTGTACATTTTCTCTCTTCTCCACTCAAAACCATTTTAAACCACTTCTTAAAATATACAAAATCCACTCACAAATATATACCAAACTGGTTATGAATGATGTTACTTACCAAACCGGTGAAATGGAAGGACCTTAGGGGAAACAAAAGTGGGTGTAGCTGGGAAGAGTGGGTGGTAAACCCTCTAAAAGGTATTGGTTAAAGTGGGTAAGTCAAGTAGCCTAAAATTAAATTAATGTATGTGGTGAAACTTTTATTAGTTGGATGATTGTACTTGAGGTATTGCTAGTTCTCCGTTAGCTTTTTATGAGAAAATCTCATTGTTGTTAAAAAAAATAACTTACCAGCAAAAATTTACTGCATTTCGTTAGGTAGATATACTAAATGCTATTTAATATCTGTTGGTAAGTGTTCTTTTTTAAGAAAATAGTATGTTAAGAAAAGTGAGGTCATGTGGGCAGTTATAATATTTAAAGAGGTTAGATGATTTGGTAGGTTGGATGTTATTATCCATCATTAAAAAGTTCAGTTGCGGGTGTCCATTACAAAAGCTGTTTGAAGGTCTTGGCATTATGTAGCGGCCAGAGATGTAATAAATAACCCATTTATTTTATACCTAACTAGTTTTAAACCACGTGTAACGGGGTGAAATGTTAAGATTATATTGATAAATATTTTAACATATTTTTTATATAAATTTGATATGAAACTTAATTAAAAAAACTACTAATTAAATATTAGCAAACTTTATTCTAACACATATTTATTTAAAATACATAAGTAGTATTTTCAAATTTTATATGTAAAATTTAAATTTTGATTTTTTGTTGATAAAATTTTAAAAACTCGCTTTTAGATAATAAACTTTTAAAACTCATTTTAAATATCCTATTTTTTATTCTTGTTTTTTTTAATATTCACTTTTGATGATAAATTTAAAAAAAAATGTGAGTCAATGGTTATAATGATGAACTTGATTTGGTAAAATGTTTATTTATGTAATATTTTTCAAAAAATGAGCTAAATATGAAAATATTAGATAGATGAAGTAAATGTGGTTTTACGAGAAAACAAATGTGAGGATGAATATTGTGTTGACAAGTGACACAAAATTTAGTTTTTTATTATAATAGAGATTTTTATTTAATCTATAAATTTTCAAAAATAATTAGAACATCACACGGTAAAATGGTACGAAATCAAACGATAATTCATAAAATTTTCTGAGAAGTGATAGATATTTGTATCTAATAATTTTAAACTATGATTTTTAAGTATTTATTTTATTAAGAGATTGTTGGTGTTGGCGAAGATGTTCCGGTGAATATATGGGCAGCGAACTTGTTTACTTCGCTTAAGGTTTTTTAGCTTAAGTTTGTTACTAATTTGTTAGATTTTAACTTGTGTTTATATCAATTCTTGTAATTCATTTTACTTTTAAATAAGAATCAAATCTTCACAAACTATAGGGATACTGTTCATAAATTTAATTAAAGTTATAATAATAATGGAAAACAAATAAAAATGAAATGAACTTACAATATGTTTTGTAAGACACGATTTAATATGTGACTTTTATAATCATTTATCTAATTATTAAATGATCAAATATAATTATTTATTTATTTAAAAACGTATGGCTAGTAATTAGTTGATAACCTAATTACTCTTAATGGACCATTAATGAGTTTTTCCATATAAATAGAGAGATTACTAAAGGGAATAAATTAATGTTTATTCAATTACTATCACCATAATATCATCCCTCTCTCTACCATAACCGTAGGTATCAGAGAACTCACCTAAGTCATCCTAATCGTATACCCTAAAGGAGAACCCGATCCAGATAAAAGATCATAACGTCTTCCCTATTATCGGTGAACTTAACATGTATATATATATTATTATTATTGTTTTCCATTATATAGTTATAAAAATTGATCAATATGTTCAACATTATCAAAAGGTGAATGTGTAGAATTAAAAAGGGTGAGGTTCATGTTTGACACATATAGTTCCTTTAGCATAAATTTCCATCAAATTTATGCTTGCTTAAGTAAAGAGAAAATACAGTTATTTTTAATTGAAAAAGAACGGTTCTATTACTGTGACATTGTTTCTTTCTTGGAGCATTCATAGCAGTTTCTTCATATATTTGTGAGTGGGGTTCCCCATATTTTAAGGAGTGGTTGTAAGTGGAGGAGAGAGTAAATGTATAAATTTTTTGTATATTTGGAGAAAACACTGTTCACCAGCATAAATTTTTTAATACTTTTTGAAAGTGTTGTGAGCAGAGGAGAAAGAAAAGGTAATGACAAATGTATAAAAAAGTATTATTTAATTCAAAAGTAGAGAGAAAAGGTAGTCATTTTTAGTGTAATTATAGAGATGGGGATAGGGAAACTGATAAGAATGCTCTTAACATCGCCCAAAAAGTAGTATAAAAGGTAAGCAAAAGAGAGACAATCTATCCTATATAATAAACAAGTAAAACTTGGTGCCACTTGTCAGCACCACGTTTCACCTCACCTTTTGGGTCCACCGGACATAAAACCGGTTTACGCGCGGGTCGAGAAGCGGGTTTAAAAACAACCCGATTAAAACCATTTAAACCCGGTGAGACCTTTATCACATCATTCCCTTTCAAAACAAAACCCTAATCGTCTTCCTGATCGAAGCTCTCTCTCTTTCATCTTCAACAACCGAACTTCAAAATCAAATCAAGAATCGGTACGTTATCGTTACTCTTCATCGATCTTACCTTTACACATCGATCACTTTTTATGAAATTATTATGTATAATCTCATTGAATCTGGATATTTTATGAATCTCTTTTCAACTTATTCTTTAAAGCAAACAGAGGACAATCGATTGAAGCCATCGATCACCTTTTATGCTCCGTCCGGCAGATACCTTTACGAATCCATCTGTTTTTTGTTTCTAATAATTATATTTAATCTCATTGAATCTGGAGATTTTTTTGAATCTATTCTCAAATTTGTTAGGTAGTAAATCTTTAGAAATTTTAAGTTTTTGATGATAATCATGTTGAATCGATCTTATATTCTTATTGTATTTTGAACTTGCATCTCTTGAAATTAGTGTATTTTGACTACCCTACACCTTTTAAAGTTACAGTTATAGATTAATTTATGTTAAAGTTGAATAAGGATAAGGTGGAGAGATTGGCTACCTCAGATTATAGTAGTCAAAATGTCAAATATGAAACAATTAGTTAAAGAAAGAATGAGATTTTATTGTTTATTTATGTTAAAATATTGATTACTATTATCTGGATGGATAGAAGGATGATAGGGTATGGGTTCTAGAAATTATACAATGTAGGTCATGCTTCTCTAATGTTAATATTGTTTTTAGATATTTGATTGTTTTCTTTATTTGTTCTAAATCACAGTATGTTCGGATTTGATTCTTGACGCGAAAGACAAGAAAATATCAAGAAATAAAAAACGGTTTGTAATCCGTAGTCATTTATTTTTGAAAAAAGTTAATGATATAAATTTCATTTAATACAAAAGTCAAACATATTAAATTCTAATCTCATTTTAAAAGTTAATAATATAAATTTCATTTAAGATAAAAAATCTCATTTTTTAAGTCAAATATATTAAAAAACCATATATAATTTTAAATCAACATCAGTTACTAAAAATAAGAGAACAAAAATATGGAATATAATGAAAAGAATAATTATATTTTTGGTAAATAATGAAACGCATAATATAGAGTTATTATCTAAAACGGATTTAAATAAATTAAATTAAAGTCATCATGATTGATTTTTGTTTTCATTTTAAATACACGGGTTCTAACACTAGATAATTAAAAATCAATAGCAGTGGGATGTTTTGATATCAAATTAATCAGAATGAAGTAATTAAAATTTACCATAAATAATTTTTAAACAATATCAGTTGCTAAAATGAATGGCATTAAAATATGAAAATTAATGATACGAAAAATTGAAAAAAATATCAAGAAATAAAACGGTTTGTAATTCGTAATCATTTATTTTTGGAAAAAGTTAATCATATAAATTTCATTTAATACAAAAGTCAAACATATTAAATTCTAATCTCATTTTAAAAGTTAATAATATAAATTTCATTTAAGATAAAAAATCTCATTTTTAAGCCAAATATATTAAAAACGCCATATATAATTTAAAATCAATATCAGTTACTAAAAATAAAAGAACAAAAATATGGAATATAATGAAAAGAATAATTGTATTTTTGGTAAATAATGAAACGCATAATATAGAGTTATTATCTAAAACAATTTTAAATAATTAAATTAAAGTCATCATAATTGATTTTTATTTTCATTTTAAATACACGGGTTCTAACACTAGATAATTAAAAATCAATAGCAGTGGGATGTTTTGATTTCAAATTAATCAGAATGAACTAATTAAAATTTACCATAAATAATTTTTAAACAATATCAGTTGCTAAAATGAATGAAATTAAAATATGAAAATTAATGATACGAAAAATTGAAAAAAATATCAAGAAATAAAAAACGGTTTGTAATTCGTAATCATTTATTTTTGGAAAAAGTTAATGATATAAATTTTATTTAATACAAAAGTCAAACATATTAAATTCTAATATAATTTTATAAGCTAATAATATAAATTTCATTTAAGGTAAAAAATCTCATTTTTTAAGTCAAATATATTAAAAACACCATATATAATTTAAAATCAATATCAGTTACAAAAAATAAGGGAACAAAAATATGAAATATAATGAAAAGAATAATTATATTTTTGGTAAATAATGAAAAGAATAATATAGAGTTATTTTTTAAAACAATTTTAAATAAATTAAATTAAAGTTATCATAATTGATTTTTGTTTTCATTTTAAATATTATTCATAATGAAGTAATTAGAAGTTAGTATTAAATAATAAAAACTTAAAATAATGGTCAAACTATGTAACGACTTTTAAATAGCGATTATAAAAAGTTTAGATTATTTATAAAATAAATGCAAAAGTATATTGTATATCATAAATATAACAAAATGTGTAAAATAATGACACAATCACATCAAAACCAAATGATATTAGTATTTGGTCAAACCAAATTTTAAGTTTAGAGTTACGCAACTAAAACACAAAAGTATATCTAACCAAAACTTAAAACCAATCCTTTCAATACTAAAAAAACATCCAACTATGTTATTTTGAAATGCACAAAACGTAACACCATGCACAATGACCTTAAAACCAAAGTGATTTGAAATGAATCACATTTTTTAAATTTGCTAAACTACTAAAGAAAGGGATACTAAACAGGGTGAAAGTGTACAAAATGAAGTTAAATTAAAGATCCAGAAATAAAATTATACTCAAGCTTAATTAAAATGCAGCAATTGATGAATGCAAATTGGTTGCTAGAACAGATTAAACCATATTGAGCTATGGTGGAACTGGTAAAACCTTTCTATGGAAAACATTATCAGGATTAATTAGATGTAAAGGTGAAATCGTTTTAAATGTTTGCGTCAAGTGGTATTGCATCGTTGTTATTGACAGGAGGTAGAACATCACATTCTAGATTTCTCATTCCTCTCAATCTTAATGAAGATTATCTTTGTCGTATTAAGTCAGGTAGCGAAGTTGCACATTTAATAAGACAAACACAATTGATTATATGTGATGAAGCTCTGATGGTTCATAAGCATGCATTTGAAGCTTTGGATAGATCTTTGAATGACATATTGACCCCAAATTCTTCAAACAAAAGTAATATACCATTTGGAGGTAAAGTTATTGTATTTGGAGGAGATTTTAGACAAGTCATACCTATTGTGCCAAACGGAAGCAGACAAGACATTGTCAATGTTGCTTTATGTTCATCATACATTTGGAGAAAATGCAAGCTGTTAAGGTTAACAAAAAAACATGAGACTGGCCATTGGGAATGACACGGCTGATCTAGAAAAGACACAAAACTTTGCAAAATGGCTTTTGGACCTGTGAGAGGGAAATGTTGGTGGCATTAATGATGGCGATGCGGTGATTGATATACCTGATGATATACTTATTACTGATTCCTTCGATCCTATTGGAAGTTTAATTGACTTTGTCTATCCATATATTCTTCAACACAGCAAAAATCCTCAATTCTTTCAAGAAAGAGCAATACTTGTTCCTACAAATGAAGTAATGCAAGAGACTAATGATCATTTGTTGTCAATATTCCTCGGTGAACAAAAAGAATATCTAAGTTCAGATAGCATATGCCAGTCAGAACGGTTAAACGATAATTTCCAACAAAGTTTATACTCGCAAGATGTTCTTAATGTTCTTAAACTTTCAGGATTGCCAAATCATAGTTTAGTTTTGAAGGTAGGTGTGCCTGTAATATTGCTGAGAAATATTAATCAGAAAAATGGGTTATGTAATAGAACTATATTACAAGTCAAATCTCTTGGTAATCGTGTTATCGAGTCGGAGATCATTTCTGAAAACAATATTGGAACTCACACTTTTATTCCAAGAATAAATTTGACTAATTCAGACAAAAGAGTCCCTTTCAAGCTACAAAGAAGACAGTTTTCACTCTCGGTTTGTTTCGCCATGACAATAAATAAGAGCCAGGGGGTTGGATTGTTCTTGAGGCAACCGGTTTTCACTTATGGTCAATTATATGTTGCACTTTCAAGAGTTAAAAGCAGAGACGGGTTAAAAATTGTAGCCTTAGACAAGGATGGAAAAATTTTAAACAAAACATCCAACGTTATATACAAAGAAATATTTACTGATTTATGAATTATAAATTGTATTTATCATTTTTTAGTCTCAAATTGTATTTTGTTTTAAATTTATTTTATTTATAACCCCGTGTAATACACGGGTTCTAACACTAGTCTAATATAAAAGATTATCAATTACTGTGTTCCATACAAACTTAGCTAGGCTTTGGGTTAAATATGCAATGTTTTCATAACCGGACCGGACGTCGAACCGGTCTCCTTACCGGTCCACTGGTCGGACCGGTCCGACCGGTCGGACCGGATTTAAGAACCGGACGACGTCATAAATATTATAAAAATATATCAGTCTAAATAGCTTTTAATCCTTTCAAAAACCACCAACAAGTCAATTCCAATAATTTTAAACTAACAATTACCTACGAAATAAGAAGCCAAGAGACTTAAAAAAGATTAAAAAAAAAAAAGTCAAGCGGTTCAACCGGTCCGACCGCCGGTTCAACCGGTCCGGCCACCGGTTCGCTGCAGAAACGGTTCAACACATGTAACCGGACCGGTCCGACCACCGGTTCCCGGTCCGACCGGCCGGTCCGGTCCGGGTTTCAAAACATTGTAAATATGTGAACACTTTCCGTAAACAGGATGATTTCAAGGGTTTGACTCCCTTTATTTGATATCTTTTGAAGTATTTATGCAATAGCATAAACTGGTTTAGATGGTTTATGGTAAAATTTAAAAGTTAAATAAGCTTTAGGTTTTATATACACAGGTTTTATATGCATTTTTATTTTTGTTGTAAATTATTAAGTCCAGAATATTAATATGGAAAAGGAAATTTTCTAAGAATATGTCCCGTTTTTTTTTATTAGAAACATTAAAATTTACATTGAAATAGAGAGAAAACGGGCAACAAATAATCAATTTTAAATTACTGTTACAAATCTTCCGCAGTAAAAATAAAGTTTACAAAGTAACGAGCATAAAGATTAAAAAAAATGTTTCTGGGTTGATTTGGAGTTTTTGTTTTTTTAAGGGTATATATTCAAATATTTGCAAATGTGAGGACTATATATATTGTACACTTCCCATTAGAAGAAGCAAAATGTCTCTTATTACAGAGGAGATACGAGCTAACGCTAGTGAGCTCTATCATGGTGACAAAATCTGCAAAGAGAAAACAAAGTTTTTGCTAACGGAAGTTGGGTTACCCAACGGCTTGTTGCCATTGGACGACATCGAAGAATGTGGGTACGTTAAAGACACAGGCTTTGTTTGGCTCAGGCAAAAAAAGAAAAAGGAGCACAAGTTCGAAAAAGTTGGGCGGCTCGCCAGCTATGCGAACGAGGTGACCGCGTACGTTGAAAAATCCAAGATCAAAAAGTTAACTGGTGTGAAGACCAAAGAGTTGATGATGTGGATAAATCTGAGTGAGATCAGCGTCGACGATCCGCCCACCGGAAAGATCACCTTCAAAGCTCCATCGGGCCTCTTCAGGACTTTTCCTGTCTCAGCTTTTCAAGTCGAGGAAGACCAACAACTTGAAGTGAAGGAGGTGTAATAGCTAGTGATCATCGATCTCTGTTTCTACGGTATCGATATGATTTTAATAATAATATGATTCTAAGTTTGTCTTGAACATGTTTTTTTCACCCGCTTTACGCGGTGGTGGGAGTCTGATCGTTACCTGGTTTACGGAGATAAAACTTACGTCGAAATGCATACTTGTTATAGTATATGATACAAATAAAGTACTACATTTTGAATACAGTCCCGTTTTCAATAAAATTTATAACGGAACGTTGACAAAAAAAAACTAAGAAAGCCGCACGTTCTGTTTTTTAATATAAATTAATAAAAGAAAGTTATTACAGAAAAACGAAATTTAAAAAACAAAAAAAAATTGAATTGCTACTTGTCACCCCTTATTAGACTATTCGTAGTGGTTTCACACCACATTTTTCACACCCTGCCATGTCACTGCCACATCAACACATTGGCAATCACTGTCCAGAATCACTAAAATGCGTAGTGGTTTCACGTCTCGCATTTATTTTTTAGTAATTAACTAATAGTTAACTAAATTTTTATTTTTAATAAATAAATAACTAAATTATAAAATAAAAAATACGTTTCTTAAATAAATAAAAAAGCTACTCCTCATTAAAAACCACTTACGTGATGAAAAATAGTTTTTTTTTAAATTTATACCTGAATTTTCAGAAAAATAAAATAAACAAGCCCGTGTATTTCGTTTTTTTTAATAATTACTGAGCATGAGTTATTTGAGAAAAACCAAATTAAATGTTAAACTAAATATTTAATTAAAAAAAAGAAAAAAGGAATAATGAGGTGAAAGGATTTGATTGGTTGGTTGAATTGGGGTAGAAGCCTTTGCCCCGTGAATACCCCCATCCCCCCCCACCCCCTCACCAAGAGGGGGCGGTGTACACCGACGTGAAAGGGTGAGGTGGAAGGGTACAACAACAAAAGCAGATTGCACTGCCGAAGACGACCACTTAGCCCGAAAAAGCACCTAAAGTTTGTTGGAATATGTGTCTCTGTGTAACATCTCAAAAATCCCTAAGTTAAGGGTTAAGGTTAAAAAAAAAAAAAAATGACTCGGGTCTCTTTTAAATGGCATGATTGCTAAGGATTGTGACGTAAAACGTTTTTTTAGAGAAATTAGAAAACCCTGTTATACATTTGACGCACAATTTGGGATTGGAACGAATGAAATGGAACCCGAGGGACCCGAATGTAAATTACAGTGGTTTAAATACCACTTAGAGGGTAAACCCTAGGACCATATCAGCCCTAGGTGTGCGCGGAGACAGGGAAAGGACGCACGGGAGGAGGACGATGACGACAAAGATATCCGGCAGATTGCTCTTGTCTTTGCTAAGGTAACCACATGTTTTCATTTGTATGCGTTGTTTAAGATCGTTATTTGCATGGATTGTGGGTTAGGGTTGGAGGTTTGAGTTATTAGCAATCTGTACGGTGGTGAGGGTGAGGTGGATGGCTGTGGTGGTAGTTACGGATGTCACAGGAGGAGGAGACGGCGAGTAGAGTGGTGGGGCGTTAGTGGCGTGCCACAGTGATGATTTAGAAGTTATAAAGGCTTTTCGATTTGTATAAAATAAACGAGAAAACAAGTGATGATTTTATTTTTATTATTTTTAGAACATATAATTATATTAAATCAACTAAAACACGGTGTTTGAAACCTGGACCGGAGCGGCCGGTCGGACCGTGAATCGGTGGTCTGGGCGGTCCGGTTTTGTATGCTAAACGGTCCTGCAGAGACCTGGTGGTCAGACCGGAAAAAACGATGGATGGACCGGGAACCGGTGGTAGGACCGGACCGGGCCGAACATAGAAACTCCGGTAACCTTCAAAATACGGTTCAAAAACTCCGGTAACCTTTAAGATCTACGCCAATAAGCTTCACCAACTTCGAACCTAGTATTAGAACTCATATCTAGTGCTCAAATCGTGAGGAAGATGAAGTTAGGAACTCAGATCTAGTACCCAAATCGTGAGGAAGATGATGTGAGGAACGCAACCTACATTGTTAGAAACTCAGATCTGATGCTCACCAACTCCGATCTGAACTCAGATCTTCGATATGTAACATCATGAGAAACTCAGATTTGCGAGGAAGATGAAGTGGACTAGTGGAGGTGAAGGAGTTAAATGGGGTTTTTAGGTTAAATTTTAGAACGACTGTACTAAGTTTCAAAAACATATTTAGCCATTTAGGTTAAATTTTAAAATGGATAGGTAATTAACAGGCCTGGTCCAATAAGGGGTGCAAGTTGGGACGCTGCATCGGGGCTTGTTTACGAGTGGGGCATATATTTTATAATTTTTTTTATATATATTATAAAAAATAATTTAAATACCTTATAAAATCATAAATAAGTTCTAAATCTGAAAAATATTTGTTTTTTAATTTGGGCCTAAAAGAGTTTAAAATTCAGTGTTTTAATTCTTTAACTAGGCCCATATTTGTGTTTTAAAACTTAAGTGATTAAATTTAAGTCCAATCCAATTATCTAAACTTAATACCCAAACCCAATTGCAAAACAATGAATCTGTGAATCTTTTACGTAACGTAACAACGGAAAACTTTTCTATGGTAGTTTTATTTTCTTTACTATTTTAATTACAATTATCGTTGTATTATTGAATTTTTTATATACGTGCATATTGAGGGGGAATGGGGGCATTTTTCTTATGTCGAGTCGGATACTTAATTTCTCGTGGACGGCCCTGGTAAATAAATGGGCTTTTTAATGGGTTCACCAACTAAATGGGTTAAAAAATGGGATGGACTAAGTAACTAATTGGATAACTAACTTGGATTAAATGACATGGATTGTATTTTTTATATTTATATTAATTTTAATTTACCGGTTCTTAAATTCGGTCCGACCAGTGGAACGGTAAGTCCACCGGTTCGATGTCCGGTCCGGTTATGAAAACATTGCTAAAACACCGACTCAACTTAAAAACTGAAAAGACACGACAATACCAAGACACGAGAAAAGACAAAGACAAATATGAGGAAAAAAAGACCAAACGAACTAAGATACGAAACAAAGACCAAATATGAGATAAATACTACCCATGCGAGGAATCCTATTGACTAATTCAACTAATTTCGGGAAAACTAACTGTATGACACCGGTTCTAAAGTTAGACTGACTCGGGAATCACTAAAACACGAAGGATCTCCTCTCAGACTCATCTACACACCTCAACTATCCTAACGGTCGGATTAAGCTCACCGGCAAGGATTTGAATCTCCTTTCAGACTCACCAAAACCTAGAACACCACTTACTCGACAACGGTTTCACCTCTCAGTCTCAACCGCTCTATACTCTAATGCTTTCCCAGACAAACCAAAGAGCAAGGAGTAAACTCCAAAATACTTTTTATGACACGGAATTACAAATGATAAAGACGACTGATGTCATCCAGACGGTCTATAAAATAAACTACTAAACCTAACCTAGACTCCTAAGTAATAAAAGGAATACCCTCTAACTAAACCGCACTGACAGGCAAGTGAACCTATCGAGTGTAGCACATCTTAATGGTAAACCGGATTATCGAACCCTAGAGACACTATGTAACAATACTAGACTCTGACTCGGACTAAAGATTGATTTGGTTGGGGGTTTACTACACTAAGGATTATCACTATGAATGCAATAAACTAAGGACGAATCAACTATCAAGAGAGAACTAAGGATGAAATCAAGAGATGGAAGAATACCACCTAGGTTGCAAAGCACAGCTTGTAGCGGTTCTGGAAACTATGATGGATCTGGGTTTCAAAGGATAACTGCTAAAGACAACCTAGTGGATCCCTAATCACTCTCAGGGTGTCACCAACTAAGATACCTAAAGCATACTAAACTCACCAGATGGTCGGATCACTTCTCAGGTATTTCCAACTATGATCAAGTACCCTAGTGGACATATTACCTCTCAGTCTCAATATCCACCATACATTCAAGGAATGCACGGGGTAATCCTAGAATAACAACTATGATTCAGAATAGCAACAATCACTAGACACCTAAACCAACTTCCTCTCAGACAGTTGACACTCAGATTCCTAATGACGAAGACTAACCTACTAATTCTCACCTCTCGGGTATTGAACTAGGACACACACTTAATTCTAATCAGTAATCAAACACAACTCCTATGGTCACTACATCTAGCAAACCACCAAAATCACAAACCCTAAGATCTATGACCTAGATACGCTAATTAAACATGGCAGACAATCACAATCAACGCAAGGAATTGTAATCAATCACACAATAAGATTTAAACATGCTTATACATCATAATTATTAAACTAGAATCTTTACAAAATCATAAAACCATCACATGAATCCAAAACCAGTAAAAATCATAACTTTAACAAATACTCATCATGTGACCTGGGCAGTATATGAGTTTAGCCTAGGATCATGCTCAAAACAACTAGAACATAAGTATCAAACATTAACATAGTCAATTACCAATTAGTTAAACAAACTCACGCGTTAAAAAGCAACAATCAGTATTTATGTCCGATTAAACCCAACCACCAACTATCTAGCCCCCGTGATGTGTTCTAATTCCATTTTATACAACAATCAATTCATCTATGTGACTCACACTTAGAAGCTACAGCTCTACCTAGTCCCATCTCAAGGTCATATTTAGGCATGGGTTAAACCATATAGATTTGCCCACCACGTTAAATTAAGATTTACAGATTTTTAGAAATTAATGGATTATGGAATGAATGGGTGGAAATGAGCGTTAATTAATGCATAAGAACTTTCGTATAGAGGCGTCTCAACCAAGTCACTATCCTGAAAGCTAACACATAGACTAGATTCTAAACATTTAAGCACATAAATCTCACTTAGGGGTGTATTTTCCAAGTCGCCATCCCAGAGGGAAACACATATGCAAGACTCAGTTTTCAAATTAATTAAGCTCGTAGTTATGGAATTATGGAATGGGCGCCACCAAAACTCGGATTTATTCTCATAAAAAGAGAGTGGTGTGCCATGAAAGTTTTCAAAAACCTCTAAATTTTAACTTAACGTGGTACCTATCACCCTATGTTGACAGTTTCAGTATTACCGTTACCCTAAGATGAGTACCCACAAAATATCATGATTTTATTACGTGATTAATTCGTAAGTAACACTCACAGGCTATTTAAGCTATTCAAGTCGGCTGGGTCTACTAAAACATCACTAATTAGACGCGTTTTCTATTATTTAAATCATTTAAAATCAAACATGTAGATTCGGTTGTACTATCATTTTCCATTTATTATGCAAAAACTTTTGTTTTCAAAAGACATTTCTCAAAATTTTTAATTTTTTTGTATTTTTTTATTTTTATAAAAGACACAAACTTAGACTTAAACACTCACATCCCCACACTTGTAAGACATATTGTCCTCAATGTGAAGCAAGATACAACTAAAAATAAAAATGCAAAAATAAAAACAGGAAGCGACTTAGCTGGTAATGTAAATGCAAACAAATGTATCCAGCTTCGTTCTTCCTCGTGTGCACCGTATAGCATTTCAGTCGCGATTGTTTCCAGATCTCCATCCCGAGCCAAATGAATTGTAGTTGTTGTACCCTCGGTTCTGGTATTGGTTGCCAGCATAGCTCACCTGCTTTTGATTATTCACTGGGCAACCGCGGGTGTCGTGGCCTCCCTTGCACACTTGGCACCGCTGAGCACTGAGCTTCAGCTCCTTAATCTCGTTAGCCATTGAGGCGAGTGCAACAGCCACGCTAGAATCAGGGGTGACCTGATGCACACCTCTAGAGGATGAGGTGGATGATCTAGCACTAGGAATGGAAGTCCTAATAGATGGATACTACTTTTCGGCCGGAGAGAAGCTCTCAAACATTTCTTCGCACTCAGATGGCTCGAGTTTCTCCATGATATGGCTTCCCGCAGTTGTATTGAACATATGCTGCTTCTCGAAGGTGAGACCATTGTAGAATTTCTTCACTATCGCCCAGTCTGACAGACCATGCTGGGGACATCTGCTCAACAGCGTGTTGAACCGCTCCTCGGCCAAATGATAAGGCTCGTCGAGATCCACCCGGAAGGATTGGATTTGATCCCTGAGGCGAGTAGCCTTGGAATGTGGATAATACTTCTTGTAGAACTTGGCTTGAAGATCCTCCCAAGTGGTAATAGAGTTGTCCGGAAGGGTGTCAAGCCAAGCAGATGCACGCCCAGAGAGCGAGAATGAGAATAAATGCAAGTAGATAGCGTCTTCAGATACACCCGTGATATTAAAGGTATCACATATGCGAAAAAAGCGGGACAGGTGTCCGGTGTAATCCCCAGGAAATTCCGGCCTATATTTTTAACTTTTTTTCGACACTTGTAATTTCATTTTCATGTGGTTTGCATCATTTCACCTCAATAAATGATCCTATTTACCTATTCAATTTCATGAGTTTACATACAATTGAATGCATTTATTTCTAAACTCAAAAGTAATGAATATTTATGAAAGATATTATGTAAATAATTGTTACCATTCTATGAAATAAATATATATAAATGCTAGGTTATTTCTAAACCAATATATATATATCTTATAAATATATAAAAGTTAAACTATAAATTCTATAACAAAATTAGGGTTTATATTGTTTTAATAAAATAAATTACATTTTATGTTTATTACATTTAATTATAATAATTTATTAGATTTTATAAAAAAAATATAAGATTTAATAAAATTTTGTGTGATAAAGTTCAGGGTTCAAATGGTTAATTCTGAAACTTTGTTTCTAATTAAAACTATGATTTTCACATAAAATAATGAAACCCTAAAAGTCCAAGGGCCTGTTCTGCTAACTTCCAAAACCTTCCCCCCCTCCGGTCATGGGTTCGAAACCCCCTTGGCACCGGGTCTCGGTCGATTAATCTTAAATTCACAAATGGAGTACTGAGTATCGAAACTGAAAACGGCAGCATCTTTAACTTGATTAAACGACCCATTACATGCGATTAATTGGATTTTTATGTGCATTTGAATGTCTAACTCGTACCCGAAAACCCATGATCAAACCCTTTGATGAATTGGTTAAACGTAATGAAATTGGGTATAAATATCCATCCCCAATCATCTACGACACTTATTAAAAACTTCTTACACCTCTAATTGCATCAAATCCCATCGGTGAATCGCTCAAATCCTTCGAAGTAGCCGTCTCTGTTCTTGCAGTCGTTCTCCCTCTCTGACTATCCATTTCAGGTAATATTAGTGTCCTTAGACTCGTCTTGTTACAGTGATCAAAAGCCCTTTCATTCCTGACGCAAATCGTTGGTCGATCGGGCGAATTAGATGGGCTAGGGTTTCTGGATCAAATTGGGGACGATGGCCGTTTGGATTACTGATTACAACTTAAGCGCGAGCCCACTCCACTGGTTATTGCGTCTGCATGGTGTGACCCGGATGAGACGTGGGTTCGAATCTCGGGTAGCCCCTTTTGAATTTTTTTTCTTTTTAAGCTTATTTTAGTACTTTACCTAATATTAAAATTTTCAAATAAAACTTTTATAAACTATATAAATATAATCTGAGAGTTTTAAAAAAACTAAATTAATACTTAATTACTTTGTTAATTTCACATTACAAAACATTTTAAATTCATAAATAAATAGTAGAAGTGGTTTTGTTTGAAACAAACTATTTATGTATTTATTTATGGTGTTATTACACGAATTTAAATTAAATGTTTAGATATTTTCTATTCTTTCAAGTTTACAAACAATTATTCTTGAAAGAAGTAATATTTAAACATACTTTTAGATTTATAAATACACAAATAATTATTATTTTATTAAAAATCCATTAATCATATTTAATCTTTCATAATTCAATCATAATGAACTTGTTAATAAATTAATTAGCCAAATTAATTTCATTTATTAATATAATAAACTAATCATTTCATTTTATTAATAACCAACCGTTTTATTTACCTTAGCTATTAATCATTTTAATCACATGAATTTGTTGATTTAACTCCATAAACTATTTATAAAATTACTTTATAAATCCTAATGCACTGATTTTGTTCCATAAATCTTATTTATTATCTTTAGAGTAATCATGTAAATTAACTACTAAATGATTTACTAAATTTTCTATTACAAAGTATTTTCGTTATCATTATTTCTAAGGAAATTCAAGAAACTCATAATTTCTACAAATCAATCAAACAAGTCCATCTCCAACCCAAACCCTAAAACCCTAGGATTGCATTATCTTGTTAAATTTATCTTGAACTTAGAAAGCAAATTATCTATGTAGGTTTGTTATGAGAAATCCTCACAATAACTATTTACCTAATCAAACCCTATCACTCCTAGCTTCAAATCAAGTGAGTTTACATAGCCCATTTTACTCTTTTTACTTTTTGGGGTGAAACATGTCATTAACTATATTTCATACACAATTCAATACCTTTGTTCTTATGCTTTGGTCTTTATGCTTTATGTCTTAAACTACTTGGTGACCATTACATGTGTTCATGTCAGTACATTCATTAACTTGCAGCCCAAGCCTAAGGTAGTACCTAACATGATCATTTATACGGGAATCCGAAACTATAACTTACCACAAAACCTTGGCAGGTTTTGTTGGGTATCAACTATAACTTGGAGTATCCGCTTGCTCCCTTTTTTTTTAAAATGACAATCAGTGGGATTGCTTATCTAGTTTTCTATTATCAGGCTTGAATTGTACGTTTGGAACCTTGTATGTTTTCACATATATGCTTTAGACATGCTTTGAACATATTGAATTGTAAACTTATACTTAACTTTTGTTTGGTGTCAAAACCTATGTTACTCACCAACTACTTGTAGTTGACATTTACTCACATGTTGAGGACACTACATTAACACATAGGACTTTGGACCTAGCTTTAATAAAGTTTAAATTCAACTTATGTTATGTTTGAACTCTTTGTTTTCCATTCATATTTGTAACAGATGCTTTAATTATGTTGAATAAATATTATCGCTTATTAATAGATCATCATGTGCTTATGAACAACCGCTTCAGCCTCAGCGAATAATCCGCCGCCAGCCGGGGTGTGACATATTGGTATCAGAGCCATGGTTATAGGGAATTAGGTTATTAGACACACATGACCTAGACTATAACCTAGGAGTCCCCAAACATGATTTTAACTCGTGTTTTTTTTATTAGGAACTCCACTCTATACTCATTTATACACATATTTACCCACATCTATCTACTTCTTCTTACATGAACTACAACAATCTAAGGACTACATGAAACTATTTGAAACTATATGGATTACTTGGAACATATTCTTAGTCTATAGTCAATAACCTTAGGGTACCTTGGTGTAATTATCCTACATATTATCTAGTGCATTACACGAATTATCTTATGTGCTATATTACTTGATAACCTACATGTTTACCAAAATAAAACCGCTACTCCTGTAATACCTTATTTGCTACACTATTTGAACTGTTTGCACAATACCTATTTGATATCACTAAATGCTATCCTAAGTTTTGACATACAATATAATTTTCAAATCCCGTCAAAGTTTTGAGTTCTGAAAATTAGTAGAGAACATCTGCAATCCGGAAGGGTGAATGTCTGTACTTTGGGTCTTCTGTCTAGGAAAGCATTTCATATAAATCAAAATCAACCGAAGGATCCGTATGCTTTCCTGGAATTCCCGAAATTAGTGTTCACCTATAGGCTAAAGCATGTCTTCTTGAAAGTATAAGAACTTGAATCACTTTGATTTGTCGTAGCATCCATTCGGTTATACGCCAGATGAATGCAATCTAAACATCATCCGATTAATTATTATAATTTGGTACACAAGTCTAAACCTTCTATTTTATCCTTGCACTTAATCATATTTAAAGTCAACTATATCTCTTCGTCCTTATGCTTTGGAAATTTTATCACCCTTATTATCATTTGCAAAGGATTTAAACCCGTAGCCCTTACCATCCAAGGAAAAGAAGCTATTTCAATAGGCGAAGCACACCCTTGAGCCATAAGACACAATCCCTAACAATTCTCACCATAACCATGAGTTCAAATATTAATGTCACTTGTACATGATGGCTGGAAGAGTGGGTGTAAGTCCATGAAAGATTTTGACTAAGGAAAGACTGAGTACTTCAGTGTGTCCTTTGTGACCCACCTCTCTTTCCTAGGAATCCTTTTCGTGGGTACACTACTTATAGGTCAAGTGTTACTCCTAATATATTATTATAAGAACTCGGTGTTATGATTAGTCAAAAATTTTAAACTCATGAATACCTTTGTACTTAACAACTTACCATTACACTTACGACCTTTTCGTGCTAGACATGGTCTCTTACCCTCCTCATTCCCCTAAGAATCACCCCAAATCAGAGTCAACATAAGAGGAATACTTTGGGTCCCTATTACCCGACAACCTGGCACCGGTATGACTAGCCGCCAGATCCATGTTTGACTGCATATCAGATTGGCTTAGGACCAGACTTGAGACTCCGAGAAGTTGAATTTCCTTTGAGAGACCCTTATTTAACACCTAACCTATACCATCCAGATCCAGGAGCAGGACAAGAAAAGGAACCTACCAGTGCCTTAGGAGTTCCACCTGATACCGCTCACCTATATGTAAGGATCGTAGAGTTTCTGAGGCAAGGAGTGGAGACCAGGGAATACTTGATGCACATACAGAAATAACTAGGGCTGACGCTCGATTTGCAATACGAATAACTACAATGATGTTCGTCTTGGTACTCGTCTGCTTCCTGGTGGAAAGCTATCTGAGATGTTAGCCGGATACCCTATTTCGCATCTTCTTAAACACTTAAATTGAAACCCATATCCTGTACCCAAATATAAATGTTATTATTTTAACTCTCCTTAATGATTGATATCTAAACCTTCTTTGTAAACTAATTATCTTGTTATTTCCCCGATTTAACTAATATAGTTATTTTGTTCAAACAAAACATTTATCAAACTCTTGGTTTATAGATTTTATCTAGAGTATAAACTATTTACAAGCCCCCTTTACCTCGTAAAGAAACTTAATATCAGTCTTGTACAAATGGTCTTATAAAAGTAATAACAAGTATTTCATCCTTCTTATGATGACTTGATTAACAATTTTATTATGACTTTTTATTTCGTTAAACTAATTATTATTTAAATTTTGGCTTATTTATTAAATAATAAGGCCATTATTATCTTTTGAAACATTTGCGTTATGATAATCGAATTAAAAGGTTTTTATTTATCCAATTATCCATCTTATTATTCCACTTATTTATTAATTTACAAATAAGAGTACAAATTTCAATTACCTGTTTATTTACAAATAAAAAGCACGAATAAGATATTCATGTACACATTATACTAATTACCTACAAAACCTTCCCATCACCTTGCACCTTCGGGAATGTATGAGCTTACTAGTCACTTCAAGGAGATGAATCATTTCGCATAGGCGTTAACCTCCCATATAAACCTCAACAAAAATTGAAAACTTAAAACCCAACTACCTACATGATACATGAATGTCAAGCAACATGCTTGGCTGCAAAACTCGATCACCTACGAAATTTGATAGCTTACGTTACTCATGAGAGTCGATTACTTACATATGAACGTTCACATTGTACGTGAAAACTGATTTGTTTACATCATAGACGTAACTTAATTAGTCACATTATACACGAAACTTGGTTGTTTGCAATATGCATGATACTAGATTGTTCACATCACACTTGAAACTTACTCGTTTGCAATATACATGATACTAGCTTGTTCACATAATACAGATACTTGGTTGTTTACAATATACATGATACTAGATTGATCACATTATAGATGGAACTTAATTACTTGCAACATGCATGACACTAGATTGTTCACACGATACGTGATACTTCTGTAATTACAATATGCATAGTACTATATTATTTATGTTATACATGAAACTTGAGTGCCTACATTACACACGAAACAAGACCGTTTACATTGTTTGCAATTAATTGCCCACTACATACATGAGATGTAAGGCCCCTTTTCCCGGGTGACCTCACTTGTTGGATTTACTCATAAACATAGTCATAATCAATGAGCTTAAATTTAAAACATTCGAATTCATTCATTACATAACGTAACATGACATGACATAACAGCGGAAGTCTTTTAAAATTAAGTACATAACATTTGTCTTAACATATATAAATATGGGATGTCAGTCTTGTGCCGGGTAACCTTCACGCCTTCGCACGACCCTTCTTTTCTCTACCTGAAATGTATACTAAAAGTCAGCTAACGCTGGTGAGTTCTAGTTTAAAACTATTAAGTATGATCATTCTTTTCTTTATAAGTATACATAATTATATACATACATTTCTACAAATACGTATTCATAGCTTTTACTTTTCTTTCTTCATTCTTATGTGATTTCATAGATATGTATTCACCTTTTTCTTTCCTTGACATTCATTGGTCATACACATAAGGGTGATCAACCCATCTTACGGTGAGTATATCACAAAGACATACGCCCTTGAGCTACCGTCGTAGCCCTTTTACTCGTCCGGTCCTAGAAACTGTCCGCCTTAACTTTGGTCCGGCCAACCTTCGGCCGTCCGTCTTACCCGTCCTACCGTCGTAGTCCGTCATATTCGCCCGTCTGCCCTAAGGCATCCGTTTCCCACGTGAACTATTGTTTATGCAACCGTTATACTATTTTAGCATTTACTTCGACCGCCCATTTATGCTTTTTGTACGTCCTAGCTTGCGAAGGACGTATCTTTCCCGGTTGCAAAATAGTCACTTGGTCATCCATCTACAGAAGTAGCCGTTAGCTTCGTTTCTGTCCATAACGTATACATACATTCATAACATGCACTATAAATAATTATAAAGAAAGATTTCATTTATTTACGTTATCCTTCATTCTTTCCTTCATTCTTTATAAATAATTATAAAGGATCGTGGGCATATCAAAACTAGGTAGTTTCGATGGGTCTGTATACATATCGAAACTGAGTAGTTTCGATGGGTCTGCACATATCGAAACTGAGTAGTTTCGATGGGTCTGCACATATCGAAACTGAGTAGTTTCGATGGGTCTGCACATATCAAAACTGAGTAGTTTCGCTGGGTCTGCACATATCGCCTTCCCCAAAAATCTGAAGTTTTTTTGCATGCGAGTCTGATCGAGTCAATATCTCAATTTTCTTAGATCAAAACGTTCGGTTTTCATTCTAGATGCTATACCTAAGCTCATTTTCAAGTTTCATCCGCAAAATCGTTACCTTTTTAGCCAAAACCCGAAAATCCTAAAAATCATAAAAACTCAGATTATGATCGAACGCTTACCTGGATTGGATTTCTGATCCAGAGGAGATGATCACGAGCACAGCAACAACGTTCTCCTGAATTCCTGAGTTGATCCGTCACTTTCTCTCTTTAGACCCGAGCTCTCCTTTCTCTCTCTAGAAGTTACGTGAGTGGGGAATGAGCAGAGAAGAGGGCTGCCTTGCCTCTTATATACCTGGGCTTCCCTCGGCCCATTGAAGCCGAGCCCAAGCCCGCTCCCTTTTGTTTAAATATTCCGACTAAATCACCGGTCTCGCTATATTTATTCGTTTTTATTATTTTTGGGATGTTACAAGTCTACCTTCCTTAGAAAGGTTTCGTCCTCGAAACCTGCTAATCGTTAAACAGTTGGGGATATAGTCCTCTCATTTCGTCTGCTTTTTCCCAAGTAGCTTCTGAACCCTTTCTGTGTTTCCATTGTACTTTTACTAATGGGATTGACTTATTGCGTAGTCGTTTCTCAGCTCGGTTAAGAATGGCTATTGGTTCCTCTACATAAGTTAGACTGTTATCCACTTCAATCTCGTCGTAAGGTATGTGAGCTGTGTTGTCAGCTAGGCACTTGCGTAAGTGCGACACGTGGAACGTAGGGTGTATTCCACTAAGCTCAACGGGTAGGTCGAGTCTGTAAGCAACTTGACCCACTCTCGCCAAAATCTTGAAAGGTCCGACAAACCTTGGACTTAGTTTGCCACGTTTTCTGAATCGGATGATTCCTTTCCATGGTGATACCTTTAATAGTACCATGTCCCCGACTTGAAACTCTAACTCCCTTATTCTCTTATCTGCGTATGATTTCTGTCTGTCTTTTGCGGCTTTCATTCGAGCCTTGATTTGATCAAATTTCTCGGAAGTAGCTTTGACCACTTTGAGACTTGCAAAATCCTTCTGTCCAATTTCGCCCCAACAAACCGGGGTCCTACATCTCCTTCCATACAACATCTCAAATGGCGGCATGCCAATCGTTGAGTGATAGCTATTGTTATATGAGAATTCTGCCAATGGTAGATGGCTGTCCCAGCTCCCACCGAAGTCAATGATACAAGCCCGGAGCATGTCCTCTAAGGTCTGGATTGTCCTTTCAGATTGACCATCGGTTTGAGGGTGGTAAGCTGTGCTGATGTTCAATCTAGTGCCCATCGCTTCGTTGAATTTCTTCCAAAACCTTGACGTGAATCTAGTATCCCTGTCGGACACAATCGACAACGGCATACCATGTCTGTTCACAATTTCCTTAATAAAAACTTCTGCTAGTTTCTCTGACGAAGAAGTCTCGCGTATTGGCAAGAAGTGAGCACTTTTCGTCAAGCGGTCGACGATCACCCAAATGGTATCATTGCCTTTAGCTGTTCGTTGTAGCTTGGTAATGAAGTCCATCGTGATCTCCTCCCACTTCCATTCCGGTATTGGTAGAGGTTGCATTTTACCGCATGGTTTCTGGTGCTCGGCCTTAACTAGTGAACACGTTAGGCACTTGTTCACGTACTCGGTCACATCATTCTTCATGCCGGGCCACCAGTACTCTTTCTTCAAGTCTTGATACATTTTGTTTATCCCAGGGTGGATGGAATAGCGAGACTTATGGGCCTCCTCGAGTATTTTGGCTCTAAGCTCGCCAATCTAAGGTATCCACATCCGGCCAAACCTAGTTCGTACACCGTATACATTTGTATCCAAATTTCCTTATTGTCATACTATTATTTCCCGTTTAATATTTCTTCCTAATAGTGCTTCATCTTGTGCTTTTGATATTTCATTCATCAAATCTGGCGTTATAATCAGCTGACACGCCTTGATCCGGATAGGGTCAGATTGCTCCTTTCTGCTTAAGGCGTCAGCTACTACGTTTGCCTTGCCCGGATGGTACAATATCTCACAATCGTAGTCCTTTAGTAATTCTAACCGCCTCCTTTGCCTCATATTTAATTCCTTTTGCTCGAAAAAGTACTTCAAGCTTTTATGATCGGAGTAGATGGTGCATTTAACTCCATACAGATAGTGCCTCCATATTTTTAATGCGAAAACCACTGCCGCTAACTCCAGATCGTGAGTTGGGTAGTTAACCTCGTGAATCTTTAGTTGTCACGAAGCGTAAGCAATTACCTTTCCTCGTTGCATAAGTACACAGCCTAAACCTTGACCCGAAGCGTCTGAGTAGACTACCAAGTCTTCATTTCCATCAGGTAGTGTCAAGACTGGAGCTTGGGTTAATCGCGTTTTAAGTTCCTCAAACGCGT
Organism: Smallanthus sonchifolius; assembly: GCA_023525975.1. Lineage (NCBI taxonomy): Eukaryota > Viridiplantae > Streptophyta > Magnoliopsida > Asterales > Asteraceae > Smallanthus > Smallanthus sonchifolius. The sequence continues at coordinate 53,199,299 of CM042043.1, read as the reverse complement.
TGTTTTGGGTTGGGCCCATTCATATTTCACTTCTTTCTGTGTCAATTTAGTTAGTGGTGAGGCTATCTTCGAGAAATCTTGAATGAACCTCCGATAGTAGCCTACCAATCCCAGAAAACTTCGTATCTCTGTTGGTGTCTTCGGGATGTTCCATTCCTTTACTGCCTCGATCTTTGCAGGATCTACCATGATGCCGTTTGGGTTTATCACATGACCTAGGAATTGGACTTCCCTAAGCCAGAACGCATATTTGGAGAATTTTGCGTATAACTTTTCCTGCTTTAGCACCTCCAGAACTTCTCTTAGGTGACAGTGGTGATCGCCCTCGCTTTTCGAATATACCAGTATGTCGTCTATAAAAACTATCACTGATCGATCCAACATTGGTCGACATACTCTATTCATCAAATCCATGAACGTTGCTGGTGCGTTAGTCAATCCGAAGGACATCACGAGAAACTCATAATGCCCATAACGCGTGCGAAACGCGGTCTTTGGTACGTCTTCCTCTCTTACTTTCAACTGATGGTAACCCGACCTAAGATCGATCTTTGAGAACCAACTCGCACCTTGCAGTTGATCAAAAAGGTCATCTATTCTAGGCAGCGGGTATTTGTTCTTTACTGTCCTCTTGTTCAGTTCACGGTAGTCAATGCACATGCGCATGCTGCCGTCTTTCTTCTTTACAAATAATACCGGAGCGCCCCATGGTGAAATGCTCGGTCTAATAAATCCTTTTTCTGTTAATTCCTGTAGTTGAGACATCAATTCTTCTGACGGAGCCAATCGGTAGGGGGCTTTGGCAACGGGCTCAGCTCCTGGCAGTAAATCAATCTGAAATTCTATTTCCTGATCGGGTGGCAACCTAGGTAGATCCTCAGGGAATACTTCCGGAAAGTTTCACACCACGGGTACATTCTTGAGTGCTTTCGTTTTCATTCTATCATCAATAACATATGCCAGATAAGCTTCGCAACCGCGCCTCATGTAACTTTCAGCCTTGATCATCGAAATGACGTTTGGCATTGTGCAATTCCAATCCCCATAAACCGTAATTGGACTTCTGCTAGGAGCTTTGAGGTGTATCCTCTTACGTTTACATATGATTTGAGCTTCGTTGGCAGCTAACCAATCCATACCCAATACTATATCGAATCCTCCTAAGGTGAGAAGGAATAATCTAGAAGGAAACTTATGGCCCTCTATTTCTATGATACAATCCTCTGTTACTTGGAATACTGCCGAATTTTTACCCACGGTAGTTTGTACGCTAAAGGCCTTTACTATGGTGTTGATAGTGCAATCCAGTTTACGGCTAAATGCATTTGATATGAAGCTTTTACTAGCACCAGAGTCAAATAAAATAGCAGCATTTTCATCATTTACTAGAAACGTACCTGACACAACATCAGGGTTTCCTCTTGCTTCTTCCTCAGTCAGTGCATAGGCTCGAGTCCTAGGCGGCTGTTCCTTTTCCCTCTCTTTTCCCGAACCAGATTGGCCAGCCTTCCGGCAGTTCTTTGTCAGATGTCCAAACAATCCACATACTTGGCACTTGACGTTTCTTACACATTCTCGAGAGAAGTGCCCCGGCTTCCCGCACTTATAGCATGTGGTGGCGCCGATTTTACATTCACCAAGATGTTGCCTTCCACATTTCTTGCATGTTTCATATTCATCCGACCTTGGCTTCTTAGTTTCAGTTGTTACGTTCCCTCTTCCGCTGCCTCTAGACGGGTTCTCCCACTTTCTCTTAAAATTAAGTACATAACATTTGTCTTAACATATATAAATATGGGATGTCAGTCTTGTGCCGGGTAACCTTCACGCCTTCGCACGACCCTTCCTTTCTGTACCTAAAATGTATACTAAAAGTCAGCTAACGCTGGTGAGTTCTAGTTTAAAACTATTAAGTATGATCATTCTTTTCTTTATAAGTATACATAATTATATACATACATTTCTACAAATACGTATTCATAGCTTTTACTTTTCTTTCTTCATTCTTATGTGATTACATAGATATGTATTCACCTTTTCTTTCCTTAACATTCATTGGTCATACACATAAGGGTGATCAACCCATCTTACGGTGCGTATATCACAAAGACATACGCCCTTGAGCTACCGTCGTAGCCCTTTTACTCGTCCGGTCCTAGAAACCGTCCGCCTTAACTTTGGTCCGGCCAACCTTCGGCCGTCCGTCTTACCCGTCCTACCGTCGTAGTCCGTCATATTCGCCCGTCTGCCCTAAGGCATCCGTTTCCCACGTGAACTATTGTTTATGCAACCGTTATACTATTTTAGCATTTACTTCGACCGCCCGTTTATGCTTTTTGTACGTCCTAGCTTGCGAAGGACGTATCTTTCCCGGTTGCAAAATAGTCACTTGGTCGTCCGTCTACAGAAGTAGCCGTTAGCTTCGTTTCTGTCCATAACGTATACATACATTCATAACATGCACTATAAATAATTATAAAGAAAGATTTCATTTATTTACGTTATGCCATTCTTTCCTTCATTCTTTGTAAACATACGTTTCATTCTTTGTTCATAATTCATTCTCTTATATATATATATAAAATATATATTAGTACATCACGTATGATCACATTAGCATTCATATCATTTATTCATTTAGTGTATACATTTCAGCCCCAAAACATTTAATAAGGTTTGCACATAACATAGAAGGGGCACATAGAACTCACCTGATGAGTAGTTTTTGAGATACACTTAGCTGGTTACTGAGCGTCACTAATGTCACTCACAATCTGTATAATAAAGTCATACACGTAAGGTAGTGCTCCTAGATGACACTAGACATTGCTATGATTGAACCTAGTAGTTTCGATGGATTTGCTTATGTCGAAACTTGGTAGTTTCGATAGGTTGCTTATGTCGAAACTTGGTAGTTTCGATAGGTTTCTTACGTCGAAACTTGGTAGTTTCGGTAAGTGACTTATGTATTATCTTAGCTTCGGATCGTGGGCATATCGAAACTAGGTAGTTTCGATGGGTCTGTATACATATCGAAACTGAGTAGTTTCGATGGGTCTGCACATGGGTCTGCACATATCGAAACTGAGTAGTTTCGATGGGTCTGCACATATCGTCTTCCCCAAAAATCTGAAGTTTTTTTGCATGCGAGTCTGATCGAGTCAATATCTCAATTTTCTTAGATCAAAACGTTCGGTTTTCATTCTAGATGCTATACCTAAGCTCATTTTCAAGTTTCATCCGCAAAATCGTTACCTTTTTAGCCAAAACCCGAAAATCCTAAAAATCATAAAAACTCAGATTATGATCGAACGCTTACCTGGATTGGATTTCTGATTCGGAGGAGATGATCACGAGCACAGCAGCAACGTTCTCCTGAATTCCCGAGTCGATCCGTCACTTTCTCTCTCTAGACTCGAGCTCTCCTTTCTCTCTCTAGAAGTTGCGTGAGTGGGGAATGAGCAGAGAAGAGGGCTGCCTTGCCTCTTATATACCTGGGCTTCCCTCGGTCCATTGAAGCCGAGCCCAAGCCCGCTCCCTTTTGTTTAAATATTTCGACTAAATCACCGGTCTCGCTATATTTATTCGTTTTTATTATTTTTGGGATGTTACATGAGGCATGATAATTCACTTTATCCATAAAACTTGATAGCTATAAACTTTGAGCTACTCGGGGTTTGACGTATTCTTGTTCAAACACGAGAAATCTATAAACTTTGAGTTACTCGGGGTTTGACGTATTCTTGTTCAAACACGAGAGAGCTATTAACTTTATGGATAACCCGGAGGGTATGCCATCTACTTAGGGCACCCATGTATATGGTTGTGCCACCTTGTTAGTCTTTACTCTCTGATTGACTTTACCATCTAGACACACAATTATTCATTAGCAAGTCATGTATGAAAACAATAATAAACTAAATGTTTTTTTGGTATTTCCCCCACCTCTGTACCCACACGCAATAGAATAATCTATACGGACCATACGCCGATTTGAGTAATTACGGGTGCACACGTAATTATAAAAATCAGCGCATGGAAAACATAGTAAATTCTGTCGTGTGTGATAACATAAAACCTATGGTGAAATACAATAACGAAACTAACGGGATATGATAAGGGCATAGTAGATATACCGCTCGTACATCCTATATATAGGTGCTCCTGTCATATTGTCATAAGTAACGTGGTCCGTATTCACGTAGGGGTTTCCTATTACTCTAACCTTGATCAGTAGTTGTGAAATCCTTATCTAGTGACATCACTCGAACATCTTAGACTATATCTTAAACAAGTTTAGATCTAAAAATTTCCATCATCCTCATTACATGTGATGAATCCCATCATTTGAATCCAAAATCATTCTCGAGAAATATTTTCCTTATTTCCACTCAAACAAAATCCACTACCACCATCCATACCTGACACGATGACCTGACCTAAAGCTTGTCATCAACTATACTCCTTAAACCGAAATGGAAAACTAGTTGAGAATCCAAACACATGTCTCTTCCTTAGACCCTTCTCCTAAATAATTTCAGGACGAAATTTCCTAAAGTAGGGGAGACTGTAATCCCCAGGAAATTCCGGCCTATATTTTTTACCTTTTCCGGCAGTTGTAATTTTATTTTCATGTGGTTTGCATCAATCCACCTCAATAAATGATCCTATTTACCTATTCAATTTCATGAGTTTACATACAATTGAATGCATTTATTTCTAAACTCAAAAGTAATGAATATTTATGAAAGATATTATGTAAATAATTGTTACCATTCTATGAAATAAATATATATAAATGCTAGGTTATTTCTAAACTAATATATATATATATATATATCTTATAAATATATAAAAGTTAAACTATAAATTCTATAACAAAATTAGGGTTTATATTGTTTTAATAAAATAAATTACATTTTATATTTATTACATTTAATTATAATAATTTATTAGATTTTATAAAAAATATATAAGATTTAATAAAATTTTGTGTGATAAAGTTCAGGGTTCAAATGGCTAATTTTGAAACTTTGTTTCTAATTAAAACTATGGTTTTCACATAAAATAATGAAACCCTAAAAGTCCAAGGGCCTGTTCTGCTAACTTCCAAAACCTTCCCCCCCTTCCGGTCACGGGTTCGAAACCCCCTTGGCACCGGGTCTAGGTCGATTAATCTTAAACTCGCAAATGGAGTACTGAGTATCGAAACTGAAACCGGCAGCATCTTTAACTCAATTAAACGACCCATTACATGCGATTAATTGGATTTTTATGTGCATTTGAATGTCTATCTCGTAACTGAAAACCCATGATCAAACCCTTTAATGAATTGGTTAAACCTAATGAAATTAGGTATAAATATTCATCCCCAATCATCTACGACACTTATTAAAAACTTCTTACACCTCTAATTGCATCAAATCCCATCGGTGAATCGCTCAAATCCTTCGAAGTAGCCGTCTCTGTTCTTGCAGTCGTTCTCCCTATCTGACTATCCATTTCAGGTAATATTAGTGTCCTTAGACTCGTCTTGTTACAGTGATCAAAAGCCCTTTCATTCCTGACGCAAATCGTTGGTCGATCGGGCGAATTGGATGGGCTAGGGTTACGGGATCAAATTGGGGACGATGGTCGTTTGGGTTACTGATTACAACTTGAGCGCGAGCCCACTCCAGTGGTTAGTGCGTCTGCGTGGTGTGACCCGGATGAGATGTGGGTTCGAATCTCGGGTAGCCCCTTTTGAATTTTTTTTTCTTTTTAAGCTTATTTTAGTACTTTACCTAATATTAAAAATTTCAAATAAAACTTTTATAAACTATATAAATATAATCTGAGAGTTTTATAAAAACTAAATTAATACTTAATTACTTTGTTAATTTCACATTAGAAAACATTTTAAATTCATAAATAAATAGTAGAAGTGGTTTTGTTTGAAACAAACTAATTATGTATTTATTTATGGTGTTATTACACGAATTTAAATTAAATGTTTAGATATTTTCTATTCTTTCAAGTTTACAAACAATAATTCTTAAAAGAAGTAATATTTAAACATACTTTTAGATTTATAAATACATAAATAATTATTATTTTATTAAAAATCCATTAATCATATTTAATCTTTCATAATTTCATAATGAACTTGTTAATAAATTAATTAGCCAAGATAATTTCATTTATTAATATAGTAACTAATCATTTCATTTTATTAATAACCAACCGTTTTATTTACCTTAGCTATTAATCATTTTAATCACATAAATTTGTTGATTTAACTCCATAAACTATTTATAAAATTACTTTATAAATCCTAATGCACTGCTTTTGTTTCATAAATCTTATTTATTATCTTTAGAGTAATCATGTAAATTAACTACTAAATGATTTACTAAATTTTCTATTACAAACTATTTTCGTTATCATTATTTCTAAGGAAAGTCAAGAAACTCATAATTTCTACAAATCAACCAAACAAGTCCATCTCCAACCCAAACCCTAAAACCCTAGGATTGCATTATCTTGTTAAATTTATCTTGAACTTAGAAAGCAAATTATCTATGTAGGTTTGTTATGAGAAATCCTCACAATAACTATTTACCTAATCAAACCCTATCACTCCTAGCTTCAAATCAAGTGAGTTTACATAACCCCTTTTACTCTTTTTACTTTTTGGGGTGAAACATGTCATTAACTATATTTCACACACAATTCAATACCTTTGTTCTTATGCTTTGGTCTTTATGCTTTATGTCTTAAACTACTTGGTGACCATTACATGTGTTCATGTCAGTACATTCATTAACTTGCAGCCCAAGCCTAAGGTAGTACCTAACATGATCATTTATACGAGAATCCGAAACTATAACTTACCACAAAACCTTGGCGGGTTTTGTTGGGTATCAACTATAACTTGGAGTATCCGCTTACTCCCTTTTTAAAAAAATGGCAATCAGTGGGATTGCGTATCTAGTTTTCTATTATCAGGCTTGAATTGTACGTTTGGAACCTTGTATGTTTTCACATATATGCTTTAGACATGCTTTGAACATATTGAATTGTAAACCTATACTTAACTTTTGTTTGGTGTCAAAACCTATGTTACTCACCAACTACTTGTAGTTGACATTTACTCACATGTTTCAGATGCACCAGTTTGAGGACACTACATGAACACATAGGACTTTGGACTTAGCTTTAATAAAGTTTAAATTCAACTTATGTTATGTTTGAACTATTTGTTTTTCATTCCTATTTGTAACAGGTGCTTTAATTATGTTGAATAAATATTATCACTTATTAATAGATGATCATGTGCTTATGAACAACCGCGTCAGCCCCGGCGAATAATCCACCGCCGACCGGGGTGTGACATCCGGGTGCATCCTTATCCTCAAGGCCATGGAACTAAGTTGCATGAGTTATTGTACTCATGACATGTGATGGGATCTGCCAGGAATTGGCATTTGGAATGGCGGGACAGGTGATCGGAGATCTCGCGCCTATGACCCCATCACTGGCCCTATGGTGTACTGTACGCCTCGATGCAGGATAGCGTCGCCCATAGTAGGAAATGGAATAGGGCTATTATGATGTACCTGGTTTTCTCTCAACTGTTTCAAACGCTCCCGAAAGTCGTGGGTGCGCTCGTGTAGCTCTTGCTCGGGCTTTAAGAAAGCAGAATAAGATGGCGATCCCTGCGAGTGAGTGTTGTGCATAAACAGAAAGACTCAATAGGAAAAAGAAACAGAGTCTCAAGAACAGAAAGACTCGATTCTAAGTTAGACACACATATAGAGAAAGAAGACAAGCACGTAAGCACAAAAGATAAGCAGAGAAGATAAGCACACAGAACAGACTCAAAGAAAAACAAATAAACCAAAAATCAAACAAAGAACTAGTCAAAGCTAATATTGCTATTGCCAAGTGTCCCCGGTAACGGCGCCAAAAACTTGATGTCGTCCGGACGGTTTATAAAATAAACTACTAAACCTAACCTAGACTCCTAAGTAATAACAGGAATAGCCTTTAACTAAACCGCACTGACAGGAAAGTGAACCTATCGAGTGTAGCACAGCTTAATGGTAAACCGGATTATCGAACCCTAGAGACACTATGTAACAATACTAGACTCTGACTCGGACTAAAGATTGATTTGGTTGGGGGGTTTACTACACTAAGGATTATCACTATGAATGCAATAAACTAAGGACGAATCAACTATCAAGAGAAAGAACTAAGGATGAAATCTAGAGATGGAAGAATACCACCTAGGTCAGAATCCTACTTGCAAAGCACAACTTCTACCGGTTCTGGAAACCATGATGGATATGGGTTTCAAAGGATAACTGCTAAAGACAATCTAGTAGATCCCTAATCACTCCCAGGGTGTCACCAACTAAGCTACCTAAAGCATACTAAACTCACCAGATGGTCGGATCACTTCTCAGGTATTTCTAACTATGATCAAGTACCCTAGTGGACAAATTATCTCTCAGTCTCACTATCAACCATACATTCAAGGAAGAATACCACTAGATGGAAGAATACCACCTAGGTCAGAATCCTACTTGCAAAGCACAACTTCTACCGGTTCTGGAAACCATGATGGATATGGGTTTCAAAGGATAACTGCTAAAGACAATCTAGTAGATCCCTAATCACTCCCAGGGTGTCACCAACTAAGCTACCTAAAACATACTAAACTCACCAGATGGTCGGATCACTTCTCAGGTATTTCTAACTATGATCAAGTACCCTAGTGGACAAATTATCTCTCAGTCTCACTATCAACCATACATTCAAGGAATGCACGGGGTAATCCTAGAATAACAACTATGATTCAGAATAGCAACAATCACTAGATACCTAAACCAACTTCCTCTCAGACAGTTGACACTTGGATTCCTAATGACGAAGACTAACCGACTAATTCTCACCTCTCGGGTATAGAACTAGGACACACACTGAATTCTAATCAGTAATCAAACACAACTCCTATGGTCACTACGTCTAGCAAACCACCGAAATCACAAACCCTAAGATCTATGACCTAGATACGTTAATTAAACATGGCAGATAACCACAATCAACGCAAGGAATTGAAATCAATCACACAATCAGATTTAAACATGCTTATACATCATAATTATTGAACTAGAATCTTTACAAAATCATAAAAAACCATCACATGAATCCAAAACCAGTAAAAATCATAACTTTAACAAATATTCATCATGTGTCCTAGGCAGTATATGAGTTTAGCCTAGGATCATGCTCAAAACAACTAGAATAGAAGTATCAAACATTAACATAGTCATCAAACTCAGAAACAAACAATAAAAATCGAATCTTGAAACCCTAGAATGCTAAATTAACAAACCCGGAATCCAAAGGCTTCAACTTTATGCTTAATTCTTCTTCCTTGCTCCAAAAATCGCCTCTAGACTCTCCTTAGATGGTTGTAAATCGAACTCATTGCATAATGGGATTACAAATCTATTAAATCGAATTTTAGGGTTTTTTTCGGATTTTACAAGCCTCTCGCGGCTCTCGCGTACCGCGAGAGGTAGGACATAGTTTCTCGCGTACTGCGAGAACCAAAATAGTCGCGCCCGGATTCTGGGATCTTCGCGTACCGCGAAAGATGGAGAACTGTTCTTCGCGTACCGCGAAGACTTGATTTTTCCCATTTTTGACTTTTGATCTTCGGGCTTCATTCTCATGCTCGGTTTCTTTAGGTTTTCACTCATTATTACCACGAGCACCTGTAAACATAAAGTAGACTCAATACATAACAAAAACGAGTCAAAACAAATACAAAACTAGTTAAAACAACACGAAACATGGCGGAAATACATGTGTGCTTTGCAACACATCAACGACAATGGGCAATTCACTCTCATGCAATTGCTACCTAAACCGCTAAACCAAAAGACAACCCGACAACGTATCTCCTCTCGGACTCAAGATTGGTAAAACACTGATTTTTATAACCAAACAAACCTGCTACAACGACTGCCTAATCGTTTAGATCACAGACACAAAGTATATGACCCGAAAACCCAAAATCATACCCGAAACAAACAAAGTATTCAAATAACATCTCAAGTACAGCAAGACTATGCAATATCAGTAATAAATCAGTATTCAAACACATCAATAAATAATAAATCAATAGTCTTTATAATAGTATTCGTCATACGATCGATAAAAACCTGAAAAAAATCAAATAACGTCAATATTCATCCATGATCAAAGTAGCAAACAACTTTAGCTACTCATACTACTACAAAATAACTCAAAACAAATTCTAGACACAGTTTAAACTCAGAACAAACAGAAGAAGATAAAATCGAGTGATGAAAACGAGATTAGTAAACCGAAAAGCAATCCCCACCAATAATCCAAGTGTTCCTAAAGCTCCAAGTTCGTCCGGGAAGTCCCTCTGCTCTCTACCATCCATAAACAATCGATTAATCCCAATGGTAACTCATCCAAATGCTTTAAAACGACATAATTAGGTTGTTTTCCACGACAAGATGCATAGCGAACCGACATGGTGGTGGATATCGGTCCGACTAGGGCTGACGCAAGCCCAATGATTGCGGCCTACTGATTCTTTAATGATTATGTTTTTCTAAACGTGCGTTGGACCGAAATGGAAACAGATGTCCGACATCAGAAGAACTCGTGAAATTTTTTGATATTTTTCTTGTTCAACTTCCGCACTTAATTCCCATATTTCTTGCATGTTTGGCTCATTTTCTATTTGTTACCTGTATATTTGGCATTTAAACAAATCAACAGCATATTCGAACGATTTGAACCAAACTTGGGCAACTACGAGGCTTATTTAGCATAGATAACATGTTTGATGTATTGTATTAAATGGGTTTTGGAAACGAATGGGAATAAGGCTCAAAGGGGGTAACTAGGGGTTAATGTTCAGGTAGGGATAAACAAAAGGAAAGGCTAAAAAAGGGCTAAGTCCTAATGCCTTAGATAATTTCTATGTGTTTTCTAAACCTAGGGTCTCGACATGTATCAAGATAATCAAGTTCTAACCAAACAAATCATGCAAGTGAAACACACAACAAAAAGAAGCAGTGAATATAAATATAAAGACAAAGGCTCAAAAATCTCACTGAAACTGTGTGGAATCGGGCTGCCGATACAAGCTATGCACAATTATTACCATCTAGTCTGCTATACCCTCCTAGGCATCCGAAATGATTTTATTGCTGAAAACCGACTAGTTGAATATACTTAATCTCGAATACTTGGAGAATACCGTGTTAAGGAAACGCAAACCCACACCCAACCCGCTTAAAGCTCTTGGTTTACATCACACAAAACATGTCTTTTGAGTGCCCGAATATAAAAATAGTATGTGAAGCTCTCGGGACTTGCAAAAACAAAATATTTTTGTTTTTTTTTTAATTTTCAATTTTTTTTAGCTAATTCTACTAAAAACCCCGATCCTCAAACTTGAAATGCACATTGTCCCTAATGTGAAGACGAAGAAGAAAATAATCCGAATAAAAATAAAAGCAAAAATAAAGTGGAAATGAAGAACAAAACTCCCCTGAACAAATGGAAATTCCCGCCTGCATAGTGTCCATCAAAGCCAATAATTCCAAGTGAACGTATTCCAAAAGATTCTACAAGTGCTAACTAGCGCTCGTATACTCACGGCATCACAATCACAAACCAACATCAACATCACAATAATAAAAATATAAAGGAAACAATAGACAAAATTATAACACCTCGAATTTTCCCATAGAAATTAGGGGCTAAAGATGCCAAGAATTAAAGTCTAGGGGTTAAATTGTATATTCTCCAAAGATATAGGACTAAAACTAAAAATTTTGGAAAGGAGGGGGATAACGGACCGCTATCCAAGACCATAACAGTCCGCTATGTAAGGAAGAAGCAATAAACCGAGTAGTGACACGTGTCCGGATAGAAATCTGACGCGTGGACTAATAGCGGACCGACATCTAGACCATAGCGGTCCGACATGGACAGGTGACCAATAATGGACCGATTAGAAACTCATAGCGGTCCGATACATAGGCTCGAAGGCAAAAATGCGATTGGAGGCGGTAGCGGACCGATTTCCTCCGGGATAACGGTCCGCTATGGGTTCAAAGTTGGCCTTTCAATAGAACTAGACATCTAGGGTTGTTAGAGCATAATTCACACACAAACTTAGCCTAGGGATCCATGCCAGAGTTCCGGTACGCATTCGAATGTCCAGTTTCTAGCAGTAGATATTGCTGAGGTAAGGTTCTCATAACTTAGTTATTTATCACTAAGTGTTGATTATATATTATTAAGTTAATGATAGATTTTAATTAAGAAATATTAGCAATTAAATATATATCGAGGTGTTGTCTGAAGTGTTTGACATATTATTGATACAATAAGATGAAATACTGTCCGGGTGAGTTCCTTTGAATTAAAATGTGTATAGTTACACAGTTGTTATTTGAAACATTCCTGATGTAATACCCTATTCCAAGTATATATAAGGCGTATTAAGTACTTATTACGTTCCGAGCGAGGCCGGTACCTATGGGTGGAACGATTATCTCATACTACTGGTGTGGGATGACAAGTAATGTTGAATAATTTGTCCATTTTATACCGATGGTGTGCACCAGTGGCGGGAACGGTTGACTAGTTATATATATATATATATATATATATATATATATATATATATATATATATAGGGTTGAGATCATGAGAGAACTCATTTTAATGAGAGAACTAGAGAACTCCTCATTAAAGTAAAAAAAAATCATAACTCAAAATATAAATAAAAAACTAAAAACTGCTTCGGAGACCTTGTTTCCCACGTCTTCCTCGTTCAAAAAAACCCCATAATATTGCATATGTATAGTACCACCCCAAAAACCTAAACCCCCCACCCCACCCCCACCCAAAAACCTAACCCCACCCCACCCCCACCCCCAAAAACCTAAACCCCCCACCCAAAAACCTAAACCCACCCCCACCCCCACCCAAAAACCTAAACCCACCCCTACCCTCAAAAACCTAACCCTAAAAGCTAAACCCAAAAACCTAACCTTAAAAGCTAAACTAAACCCTAAACTAAATCGAGCATTTTTGCGTTTTTTTTAACGGGGACGACGTGGGAAACAAGGTCTCCGAAGCAGTTTTTTAGTTTTTGATTTATATTTTGAGTTATGATTTTTTTATTATTTTTTTGTCTTTAATGAAGATTTCTCTAGTTCTCTCCCTAAATGTTAGTTTTCTTATGAACTTCATGGGTGTACTAATGGGTGGGACATGGGATTGCTGGTGATTAAATAACAACCATGTGGTAAAGATTCATGAACTCACCAACTTATGTTGACCCAGTTGCTTTTATTATTTTTAAAATTGTTGCAGGTGTATCCCTTAGTTGGCATTCCAGGTAGATAGATATATATACGAATGTTGTTGGAATGATCAGAGGATTGTGATGGAGGAAGGCATGTTTGGGAGAGCTGTAAGCCCTGTGGATGTTTTGAGTTCCTTGACAGGGACTGATGTTTGATGTTTTGATTTAGTTTGTAATAGAAGTTGGTTTATGGTCTAAAACATTTTAGTTATTAATGCAAGAGGTTTTATGGTTTAGCTTCCGCTGTGTGTTCTGTACTATGCATCATGTCTAACCGGTGCCTGGGACCGGGGTGTGACAAAAATGCAAGATATAAACCAGATAAATACATCACCCATCCTCGTACAATCCCGGAAAACAAGTATAAAATATATACAAACCAATATCTACAAACAAAAACAAAAATAAAGGAAAAAGTACAAGGAAGAAAAACCCAAAAACTGGATGATGTTGTGCGGTAGGCTATCACGGTGGTGGTGGCTGAGCAACAGGGGGATGGGAAGATGATCCATAATCTGCTGAAGCATCCACCATTGTGCATGTAACTCGGTACGTACCTCGGCTCTAAAAGGCTGATGATCGACATGAAGGCTCTCGAGTGTAACTGTGTGAGGTATGGGTGGTGGTCTCTCGGTACGAGGCGGCGTGAAGGGTCATGTCTGGCGGCCTGGTGGGATTCCTATCTGTGCAATCACCGCTGGGTCAGCTCCTGGTGGTGGTGGAGGTAACCGAATGGCCTGACGTCAATAAATCTCCTGGGCTCATCAAATGGGAAAAGGCCCATCTGTTGCATGTCCTCATATATATACCTGGACACCGGAGGGCCCAAGGTTGGTGTAGTGGGAGGATGAGCCGTTAAAACTCCTAATGAATGCGCCAGGTGGAACACGTAGACGCCTGGACATAAACGCGAACCCTGGCCATGACTGCACGCCCTGGAGAGGGTGCTTAGCAAAATGGTGGTAAGGTTGGCCTTGTAGCCTGTCACCATGCAGTAGAAGACGAATAGGTCCCCCTCGGTAACCTTTCTAATCCCCATGAATCTCGCTATGATAGTGGAGGCGATGATCCCTCTGGAGAAATCGAAGGACCGGATCGCGAATGTGTGATGCCAGAATGCCGGAGGTGAAAGAATCGTCAATAATGGTAATCCACTAGTCGCGCAATGTCTGTGCGGTGATGCTGACCGGTGCTGCCTCTCAAAAAATCTTGCGGAGGCTCTCTATAAAGATCGGCCGGGTGGTCTCCTCTGCTGTGTATAAACCCATGTGGACAGCAAACTGAGGTATGTTCATGTGGTACTGAGTGTTGGAAATATATGTCCAAGATACAACATGTAACAAGGTTGCCATTGATATAAGATCCCAAAAGGTCACATACCAAGCAAATATCTCACATACGCGTTTAAACTAGGTTTAATGTGTACAACCCCGTTATTATGTCAAGATTATTATTATCAAGTTTGAAATATTAGGAAGTATAAAACTTTCTAAAGTTCATAAAACCATAACTTAAACTTATTAAATAAATCAAAATGATTTAAATTAATAAGTATGCTTCCTTTTGTCCAACATGTATAGTGGAAATTCAATTTCCTTTCTTTGTTGGATTTCGGCCGAGAATGGGTCTTGAGGACCCAACCAAGACTTGTTTGACTTGCAAAAATTTTGTAAGTTCCAAGTTAACACTTTTGTGAGGTTACAAAAGTAGGTTTTGAAAAAAGCAAGATGATACCGTTCCTATTATCTATTTCAAATACTTGGTTTCTTTTTCACTTGAATCTATCCCTTTTGGCTGAGAATTACAAAGAAAAAGGAGTTTTGGTTTTGAATGATAAACTCCAAAAATAACATATTCAAACTACATATTTCATTAGTAGTTTGTATTTGTTATTGCGGTTAGTTTTGATTTCTACTTACACATATATATTCATCCTAAAAGAGTGGTGAAAGTAAGTGTGTTCTTGACATTGGGTTATTGACTAGCATCTTGAAGGAGCTTGCTTGGTGTGTCAACTCTTGGAGTGAAGACACTAGTGTTCATAGAATCCTCGTTGTAGCAACCACTTCTCTTCAAAGGTTGTTATTTCTAACACCCTATGCATGTTGTCTTTCTTATGTTTCAATAACTACATATGGATCCTTGGTGGGTTTTGTTTTCTAAAAGATTTTATATCTAACATGTTTAAACCACTTCCATTGCAAAATGATTTTAAAAGATATGTTAAAACCCAACACTGAGTACGCCCAAGTATGAACTGGATCGCGTACTCGTCAGTGAAACTCCCGGAGTGGAAAACGAAGGTGGAGAAGAACTCGAGGTAAGCTCCTCATACTCTGATTCACGTATGTCCAGCAACTGCCTCCATCTAGGTGTGACCATGGTTGTAGTCGAATCAACATGCATAAACCCTCTCTGTGAACTCTTAGTATGCGGGATCTTGTAAGAGGTTACCTTAGCAATATCGTCAAACAAATCAAAGCACTCCTTATGGGACTTACTCGTCACCATGTTCCATCTTGTAAATGTATCTAACTGCCCTCTACTAGCAATGGAGCAGCCATTGTAGAACTTCTCAACCAGGCACCAATCCTCAATATCATGACGCGGGCAATCATTACACAATCCTTTGAATCTCTCCCACGCGCCGTGAAAACTCTCCCCATGCTGCTGCTTAAAAGCATGGATCAAACTCATGTGGTGAGCAGCCTTAGAGGGGGGGGGGTAGTATTTAGCAAGAAATTTATCTCTCATAGCAGCCCAAGTGGTGATGGAACCATTGGGTAGGGACTCAAGCCAAGTGGCGGCTTTATCAGCCAGAGTGAATGGAAATAGACGCAACAGTTTTGCATCCTCAGTGACCCCATTAAGGCGAAAAGTGTCGCAAACCCTACTAAACATAGTGAGATGAGAGTTAGGGTTCTCATGAGAGTCCCCATGGAATTGGACGTTGGTGGCGATGGTGCTCATAACCTCCGTACTTTAACTGGAATACGACGGTTTGACAGGTTCTAACATATGATATGCATCACATGTGAATATTTACATTATTTAAGACTTTGTCCGGTTCTTAAATCCGATACGACAAGAGAACCTCTAAGACGTACGGTTCGCTGTCCGATCCTGTTATAAAAACATTGCTTCTAGTTACCACTGAAGAACAAATTGGAAGGGTAAAGAGGAAGCGGTAAATGAACATTAGGGTTTTTCTCTCCAAAAACAAATAACTAAAAAAACACATAATTACCTTTGAAGAACAAAATGGAAAGCTAAAGATGAAGTGACAGCCGAAAGCTAGGGTTTTGAGAAATCTGTTACAGGTCAGTAGCATTTAGGAAAAATCAACAGTGCGAAAGTGGTTACAGATACATATGAAGCATATGAGCGTAGTCGTGTCGATTCCTTTTGATTGTAAATAGGAACACGACATTAAATTCCAATCCAATCATATTCGTAAATTCAGAGGATCAGATTGAAGAAGAAAAGATGGTAAAAAAGACACGTGCGTGTACTATTCATTCGGGTTAATTTTTATTAATAAAAATGGTAATAGTAATAAAGTGTTTGAACCACAAAAATATATAATTTAGTTTGTACAAAATGGAATTAATTACACAGATAGCCCCTGTGGTTTACACGGATTACACTTTTGGCCTCTAGGAATGAGAAATTACATGTTTGGACCAATAGTTTGCACACTTGTTTCACTTTTGGCCCCTAGAGTGAATGTCAGTTAAGTTTTTCAGTTAAGTATATTTGAAATGACTAAAACACCCCTAATAATAAATATATATTATTAAAAGCATAAAATTAAATTTTAAAATAATATCTTTAATTAGTGGGGCCCACCTAACCTCAAAATTAAAACCCCTCCCCCCTTTCTTCCCCACCCTGCTTATCGCCAAGAGAATGAAATTGGTGAAGAGGAGGACGATGGTGGCGCGATGAAGATAATGAAATTGGTGGACGATGGTGGTCTCCGCCACCACCGGCCTGAGGTGGTCTCCACCACCACCGACGTGAAGACATCTATCACTGTTCCAGAAGTTTGGATATTTAGTTCTTAATGGTGCTAAAATCGTAAACGTTGACCAGTCCGATGAATCTGAAACACTGTGACGTTGAGGTAAGCGCACAACGCGAGGGACGACGAGATGTCATCGAAGAGGTGGTAGAGCTTGTAAATCCGGCCACCACGGTGAGATTGAGTCGCGAAGGGAGAGATTAGGGTGAGCATCATGGTCTCATGTGAGTTTTAAATTCTAAACGGTTTTGACTTTTCAAAAGTCAAAATCGCATCCGGCCAGATTTGGATTACTCAGTTGAGGAAGACGAGTCAAGAAACAACGAGTCTCTGGCGCCAACGTCATCGTCAAAACCGAGCGGCCAGATTCGGGGGAAGTGTTGTGTTTCTGGTGGCTAGAGAGGTTGAAAAGAGAAACCGAGTCTGACTCGGTATGACCGGAAACGGTAGGTAGGGAGGAGTTGAGGTCAGTGAACGGTATGACCGGAGGAGAGGCGGCGCTGGTGGCGGCGAGTGAAGAACGGCGACGGAGTAATAAAGGAGTACCGCCGGTGTTGGATAGAGATGGCGGCAGGCGGTGGAGAAGGTGGGAAAGAAGGTCGGTGGCGGCGGAGTCGAAGGTGGAGGTGATTTTGCCGGCAACTGTAGGGACCAAGGGGAAGGGCTGTGATGGTGGTGGCCAAGGATGTGAGTTTAATGAAGATGAGTGGAAAAGGAAGAAGATGAAGTGGGTGAGGTTTGAGGGCCCATATTTGACTTTTTCATTTATTTAACCGAGGGTATTTTAATCATTTCATATGCACTTAACTGAAAAACTTAACTGACATCCATTTCAAGGGTCAAAAATGAAATAAATATTCAAACTATTGGTCCAAACATGTAATTTCTCATTCCTATGAGCAAAAAATGAAACCCGTATAAACCACAGACCATCCTAGTAATTAATTCTAAAAAATGCTACCATACCTTTATGAGTCATCAAATGTGTGCTTCGTTACAAGATGAGCAGTTGTCATATACCGTTGGAACCGGAGAGAATAATCCACTGGTGGAATCAACCGCAACTCTCCCCGTATGGCTTCGATTATGGTATCATCATCGTCAGGAGTCTGTTGGTCGATTTTCAATCAAATCCCCAATTCAATTCACTCATTTGTTAAACCCTGTCACTTCACTTCCAAATCTCAAGAACATCGCAGTGCTTGTTTATGTTTAAAATCAACGAAGGCAGTTGTATCAGAACAGAATCAGAAGTATTCCAAGATTGGTGCCCTATCAATTGGACCTATTTCATCCGCTCAACTCCTCCAAAGCGTTGAATTCGCTGCCAAAACTGGTGCTCAGGTTTGACCAATTTTATGTTTAGTGATGGTTTCTCAAGAGTTGTTGCTTATGTTTTCTTCTCAGGTTGTGATGGAAGCTGTAAATAAGCCAAGAAATATCAGCTACAAAGGACTCACTGACTTGGTTACCGAGTATGACTTATAAAATTATTTTCTTTTCAAGACATGTTTTGTGTTTAAAACCCTAGAGTTTATAATTTGATGTTTTTTTTCTAATAATCCTCTTCCGATGACTCACAGCACCGATAAAATGAGCGAGGCCGCCATTCTCAGTGTGGTGAGGAAGAATTTTCCGGATCACCTTATTTTGGGGGAGGAAGGAGGTGTTATTGGAGATTCATCTTCTGATTATCTTTGGTGCATCGACCCTTTGGGTATGTGGTTAATTGGTCTTTTTGTTAAACTACACATGCATTTTTACTTAATAATATAAACAATGACCTGGGTGTGCCCATTCCATTTGATGTCTATGTAGACGGCACCACGAATTTTGCACATGGATATCCCAGCTTCGCGGTCTCTGTGGGAGTTCTCTACAGAGGAAAGCCGGCTGCTGCTGCTGTGGTAAATAAATTTCTTCAATATACAATATACTTCAGTTTGATTGTCACAATATGTTGCCGATCTTTATTCGGTTGTATTATGCCTTTTTTCTGTTGGCACATCACTATCATTTTTCGATTAACAAGTTTTCAGGGATTTACCAAATTTGTCAAGCCACACATTTGGCTTTTTCCATTCAACCTCAAGGGCTAATAATCCACTTTGCAATCTGACTAACAAAATCGCAAAGGGTGCCAATAACCAAACCATACCAATGTTTTCCCGTCTCATCCAATTTTCTGAACAATATGCTCTCTCCATTATGCAAATTCTTTTTCAAGCCCCAACAAGCATCTCAATCCATACACTCATCCCTCTGTGTCGTTTGAACCTAACAGTTAAAGTCCATGTTGCCAAAGATTTGAGCCATAGGCCCCCTTCGTCTTTTGCCATGCACACATCTTTCCACACAACTTGTCCCTTTCCCCTCTTAATGTTTCCATCACATCATGAGAATCCTTTCATCAATTCTTCATTTTCCTAACATAACAAATAAGGTAGAATGAAGATTGATTATCAACACACTTGTAGAGAGGAAAGTACAAACCCGCCATTCAAGAAACAAGGAATTATTCTTCCGATCCATGAGTTCTTTCTCACTTTAACAATCAGCACTTGACAGTTTTTCTGACAAATTGACATTAACTTACGCTTACGTATCACACCAGAATATAACCAATAGAAAATGCATAATACCAAGAATCTTGGCTCCCTTATGACCGAAATATTGTCCAAAGATGCTGTGCTCTTGTCTTGTCCATATTTGGCTCCAGCCTTGAAAAGGCACTCGTGGTGATAGGATTTATCAACCATTCAGCCATACACCAGTGTAAGCAAACCATATGTTTCTCAAAACCACTAATTTATGTTGGGTTCGTAGGCCTTTTAGGGTAGGCACAGGTCAAAGGCAGCCGGCCCTAGCCTGGTTGCTAAGCCTAATTGGTTTTGGGCCCTAATTGAGTTTACTTGGGGATTAAGTTTCCTAACCCTAGTTTAGTCTCTATAAATACAATGTTTTGTACTTGTAATTTGTGTCGCCTCTAATAAAGAATATCCTAGTTGCCACCCGTGGACGTAGGTCAGTTTAGACCGAACCATGTTAAACCCCGTGTTCATTACTGCTTTCGTGTTTGTGTGTTCGTGTGTGATCGTGTTTAATCCCAACAACTGGTATCAGAGCTTTGGCTCGAGATCAGATCACACGAACCGTTACTGTTTGCCGCCGCCAGGTCACGGCACCGCCGCCGCTACAGCACCGCCGTGAACAGTTCCGCCGCCGCTACAGTACCACGAACAGTAAAAACGCAGATCTGCCCCGAAAGTTGCTGTTGACCGTGCCGGTCAACCCTGGTCAACGTTGACCAGTCAACAGAAAGTCAAACAGCAGTTTTGCTGTTTTGTTTTTGACTTTTTTTTGGGGTTGCGTGTAGATCAGTTTGACCAGCGTGTTTCAGAAAGCCGTTTGTGAAGATCAGAGAAACGAGACCATAGACCAGTGATCGTTAATCAGGTGCTATTGTTTCAAGTTTATTTCAGTTCTGGTTTTGTTTATTCGACTCAGTTTCTTTTAGTCGTGTCATTGTGTTTATCATGGCAGAAGAAAGGAAGGTGCAGATTGAAAAGTTTAACGGTGTGGATTTTAGCTGGTGAAAAATGCAGATTGAGGCATTACTGGTTCAGAAAGAAAACAAAATCCGGTTCACAGAATCTCGTGGGCAGAAGAGGGTTTGCTTTGCAAGTGAGCAACCCAGAGTCAAAGTGAAGATTCAGGATGAACGAGTTCGGAAGGTTAAACCAGGTAGAGGGCATCGTGACAGTGGGAGCACAGGTCGTGTTTCAGTTACAACTCAAGTGCTACAATGGGTAAAGAAGACCAACATTCCGACTAGAAAAGTCTCTCCAGTGGATTACTTGCTTATGATGGAGAGTGTGGATTCTCAGGATGTTTCAGATGCCAGCAGTGTAACAGGTTCGTTACAGTGGGAGCAGGCAGGGACAGAGAACGAGTCACTGGTTGTGACTGATGAGTTGAAGCTTAGGGTAGCTTTAACAGGCCTTCAGGTTAATTGATGAGAAGGCGGTGATAACTAGGAGGAGCATGAAGTTCCGTTGACAGATTACATAAGTACATTTGAGAGAGCAGACGAAAGCATTCAAGGCCTCCGAGTGGGAGATTGTTGGGTTCGTAGGCCTTTTAGGGCAGGCACAGGTCAAAGGCAGCCGGCCCTAGCCTGGTTGCTAAGCCTAATTGGTTTTGGGCCCTAATTGAGTTTACTTGGGGATTAAGTTTCCTAACCCTAGTTTAGTCTCTATAAATACAATGTTTTGTACTTGTAATTTGTGTCGCCTCTAATAAAGAATATCCTAGTTGCCACCCGTGGACGTAGGTCAGTTTAGACCGAACCACGTTAAACCCCGTGTTCATTACTGCTTTCGTGTTTGTGTGTTCGTGTGTAATCGTGTTTAATCCCAACAAC
Source organism: Smallanthus sonchifolius (assembly GCA_023525975.1). Lineage (NCBI taxonomy): Eukaryota > Viridiplantae > Streptophyta > Magnoliopsida > Asterales > Asteraceae > Smallanthus > Smallanthus sonchifolius. Next base: position 53,177,435 of record CM042043.1, on the reverse strand, counting down.
TTACTACATTAAAAGTGTTATGAATTTCCACCAATTAGTTAACTTATATGATAGTAGATGACATGTGGTCAATAAGATAACGAGCAATTTCAACTGCATCTCCCTGCAAATTTTCTTGAATGTTAACATAGTCTCGGGGCTTACAGAAAATCTTTACTATTTCTTTCACCAACCCCATATGTAGTGAAGAAGTATAAGCACATAGGGATCCATGTAATATTTATAAGATTTATAAGATATCCATAAATATTACCAAGTCTTCTGAACAATATTTATTTGCATCATCAGAATTAAGAGTTGTCATTCTTGTTGACAGGTGGAGTTTGTTGGGGGTGCCATGTGTTGGAACACGCGCACGTTTTCTGCGGTTGCTGGTATGGATACATTTTCTAGTGATTGTATTATGTGAATCTCTGAGAGAATTATTGTTCAGCTATATTTATTCAACATTTGTCTTATTATGTACATCAGGTGGAGGTTCATTCTGTAATGGGCAAAGGATTCATGTTAGTCAGACTGACAATGTGAGGTTTCAGTTCACCCTAACATAAAATTATACATAAGTTGATATTCCCTTTTATTTAATAAGGATATTTAACCGTCTTATCGTTTGTTTTATTAATGAACCTTGGCCACCTATGTACAATTTACGTTTCTATAGAAAAATGTAGTAAATGAATTCGATCTGCTAGTATTTAATTATGCTTATTTCTAAAACTGCATTATCTTGTAAAAAGAGCGTTCTTTTTTTTTGTTCATTTTACTTTTCATTATATTATTAATAGTCTTACTTCTTATAATTACAACTTCGTAGGTCGAGAGAGCTCTACTGGTGACTGGGTTTGGGTATGAACATGATGATCCATGGGCCACCAACATGAACTTATTCAAAGAATTTACTGACATCAGTCGGGTAACAACCATTATGCCTTATATTTGTACAACTTCCCGTCATGGTGTGTCATAATAAGGCTTGAGTTTCTATTGTCTATCTTAGAGGTGGCAAAATGTGGCAGGTCAAGCAGGTTAGGTAATTGGTCACAAACGGTAATTTTAAATGATACTCCCTTGGTCCCAAACTTGTCTGATTGAATAAGTATTTACTAATTTTCCACTGTTACTCATAGTGACCCTTATAATTAAAATCTTACACGTTTTTCAAGTCAACTGGTATCCTGAATTCATCAAGAGTAAATGGGCAATTTTCTGATTAATTAATTTTACATATCTTAAATTGTATTCTTCAAAAATTGTTTTTTTATAAATAAGTAGTGTATCAAATATGATTACTAGAGTGTTGTATTATTTCAGTAATAATCTGGTTTTTTGAACATTACACACTGGGGGATTTTCAAACCAGTGTCCTTCAATTTTTAAAAATTATTACCTGTTTGATCTTTTAGAAATTTAACATAACCCGAATAAAAATATTACGTAACCTGAATCGATTGATTCCAAGTAAATGGATAAAAAATTTGACTCTAATTTCCTTGTGTTTATCTTAGGGTGTGCGAAGACTAGGTGCAGCTGCTGTGGACATGTGCCATGTTGCGTTGGGCATTGTAGAAGCATATTGGGAATATCGTCTAAAACCATGGGATATGGCTGCTGGTGTTTTGGTAATGCTACTCATCCTAAAGATAAGCTTGAAAGCTGCAGTTTAAATTTTCTAACAATTTGTTTTTAATAAATAATGGACAAAAAAAACTGCAAATTATGGAAAATAAAAAGAAAAAAGAACTGCTCATCCAAATATCGCCTTTTTAATCAAGCAGATAGTTGAAGAAGCTGGTGGGGCAGTTTCTTGTATGGATGGTGGAAAATTTACTGTATTTGACAGATCACTCTTGGTTTCAAATGGTGTATTGCATTCTAAGGTATGTTTTTTTAGCACCCAACTGCCACACCTGTTAACTGCTAATCTTGTTGCTTATAAAATGCAGCTTCTTGAGAGAATCGGTCCTGCCACAGAGGAACTAAAAGGCAAGGGAATTGATTTCTCTTTATGGTACAAGCCAGATGACTATAACACAGACTTATAATTGGCCTGTCTTATTACTGCTATATGTTCGTTCTAGTTTTATTTCTTTTATACAACTATTAAGGTTTTATCGCTCATTAACTATGACCCAGATTGTGAGCAGATTCTATTTTGTACTTCTTTCTTGTTCAGTTGTTCTCATCTCGTGCATCTAATATTATATATCAATAACCATACATCATTATAGTTCTCTTTGTAAAAAATGGTATTCATGCATCTTATCATCTTGGGAAAAGTTGATTATCATGAAATATCATTTGTTCTTTATCTTGTTAGCAAGCATGAAGGATAAGCAATTAGTTACAGGTGCCAATTTCTACTCATTTACTTATGTAACGTTGGGGGAAAATGTTTCAGCCCAACACGACAAGTTTGACCCGCCTGTTTTGCCATCTCGGGTAAGCATCTTTAGGCGACGGTGGAAGTGTGAGATTTGAAAGCAGAAAAGTACATAGAAGACGTATCTTATTATGAGCATCAGTACAGTACCACAGGTAAGCCTCCTTATTCATACATAACTCTAATTTGAAATATTACATAGGTTTTTTCAATTTTCAATGCTTCGGTCTCACTGCTGCGCCTTTCACCAGTAAACCCTTCTTCCAAGCCCCGCCTTCATACTCATACAAGGAAAATTCTACAAATCCTCCCTTTTTTGGTTCAACCATAAACTCTCCCACAGGGATCTCAACCCACTTTGATCTTGGCTTTTCCATCAAATTTTCTTTGTGTTCTTGTTTATTTCCATCTGATAAGATGAGTCTCACATTGATAGGAACCTCCCATCCGTAAGCAGGATCTTTTAGCATCACCACAAATACAACCTCATACTTAATTCCTGGTGTCAACTTGGAAATCTCAAATTTCCCATGAATTTCTAACCAGCAAACATTTAGTATTTCTGCAATTTCCTCGCTGCATAAACAATTGAAAACGCCTTTTTTAGTTTCTCTCTATTTTATTCTTATAATCTGATCCATTTGATCAAATCTACTACAAACTTCAACTCCATTATATACCGAAGGGTTGGTTAGATTAAAACTATAGCTAAAAGGGAACGTTAGATTCTTGTTGCAATCAACACAATCATTATTTATAACATTTTATTTAAAAAAACAAAATTAGACCAAAATTGTTGGTGCGGCATCCTAAGCTTTATTCACGACCAGAAGCTGCGTTTCTCTCATCTGTTTTACATATCAACGTATCTATCAAGTAAACCTTTTATAAATCTTCATCCCTTTGGTTGTTATAACATATAGACCTCCTACGCAGGGCCGGTCCTGAGGATTTAAGTGCCTCGGTCGAGCCCAAAAAAAGGCCCCTACGAACAAAATATATAAACTAAATTTTTTTAAAACGACGATTAACGTTATAAGAATAAACATAGAAAAAATATAGTATGTAATAAACAAAAACAATAAAAAATCTATTATAAGTTTAAAGATGGCCTAACCAATAAAAATAGAATTTTTTTAAATAACTCAATGGTTATGGAATAAAGAAAAGGGCCCAACTATTATAAAAGAGGGTCCAACCATTAAAAAGATTAAAAGGGCCCAACCAGTTTAAAAAGGGCCCAATAATTTTTTAAGTTTTATAAAAATGACCCAATATATAAAACCGGTATTTAAAATTTTATTAAAAACATATATATATACAGGCTCCGTAAAAAATTTAGGCTCCCGAAAAAAACGGGCCCTAGCCGACGGCCCGGCTCGGCCTACCCCAGGGCCGGCCCTACTCCTACGCACCCTAATTTTGACCTAGAGCTACACGAGGCGCTCCTTTTTAAACCAATGTCATGAAGGTAATGGTAGCATTGTAATTAAAAGGAACACACAAACCAAATCTTTGAAAATTGAACACTAATGATATGAAATTCTAAAACAATATCGAATACTAAAATCTTAGTTTGTTTATGGATCTTTTTTGCTTATGTTGTAATCACCTTGTTTCTTTAATGTAGGGCCAATGCCAGTAACGATTGTCTTCCCCCCAAGTGATCGAGAGGTCCCTTGCGTACAGCAAGAAGCAGTTGCCGTGCGATGCCTTGTCAATCCAATATTTCTGCATCAACCAAAATAAGATTTCATGCAACAAAATTTAGGTTAGATTACTAATCACACACTAATAATAACCACAAAAACCGACAGAAACACTATTTTACATAGGGTGGCAAATTTGACCTGGTTATAGGTAAATGTGTCACACTTGTGGTATACTTTGTTTAACATGTCAAATATGTTAAACGAGTCGATCGGGCTGAAAGTCACCCATACAAAATACATAAAACCTTCTAAATTGTTTTCTTTTATGAAATTAGATTACCAATGTAATAGAATAATTTTTATTAACATATTATCACAATAGTTATATATAAAACGTTATAAAATAAAGTAAAGAAAATTTTTGTGGGTCGGCCTAACTAGACCCATTAGAATTTACTATTTTGCAAAGTGTTCACATTATTCAGCAACTTACAAAATTAATATAACCTTCTAAATTGCTTTACTTTATAAAATTAGATTATTTAAAAAATAAATTTAGAAAGTAAATAAAGAAATCTTTTGTGGGTCAATCTAACTCGACCCGTTTTAGTCGTATTAGAATTTACTTTTTTAACCAGTAACCCAGGCTTACACCATTTTGCAAACTGTTCACATGATTCAACATTTTATAAAATCCATAAAACCTCTAAATTGCTTTATTTTATAGAATTATATCATCATTGTATTTAAAGTGTTTATCACATTAGTTAAATAAAAACATTAGAAAATAAAATAAAGAAATCCTTGGTTGGTGGGTTGGCCTAGCTCAACCCGTTTGAGTCGTATTAAAATTTACTCTTTTTACCCGTAACCCAGGCTCACACCCATTTTGCCAACTGTTCATATGATGACCCAAACAGCAATAAATAAAGATTGAGGAAAACTATTAAGATTTAAGATTGGAAAAGGGCCTACCTTCCTCTTTTTATTCAAGAACACACCAGCATAGAGCTGGTCGATTGATGACATGCTGATGGCAGTATCTGCATCTTTCAGAATGGCTTCACAGTCATGAGGTAAGTTGTTCAACAGCGTGCTTGTAGTTGAAACTGTTGTTTTTGTGATATGATGGTTTTCATGATCTTGTGATGCGGGTGATACTACATCTGCTTGCTGTGATAGTCCAGATCCCATGTTGGTATTGAATTACTGGTATTTGTTAACTGTTAGGTACCTGTTTATGTAGAGCAGGAGGTTGGTCTTGGTCACAGTCACTTTAGCAAAAAGTTGCGTTCTAATCCTCAAGGAATTAGATTCCATGGAATCGTATGCTTGGGGGAATCTTATGGATTAGAGCTTGATTTGTTGGATTCGAAAAATGTGCAACTTTTTATGCATTGGGTATATCTCAATAGAGCATGGTTGATTTTTCTTGCTCTAGGAAAAAGGAATTAACCAGTATGAAAGCATCTTCTTTCATAAGGTATATGTCAATAGACCATGTCCTAGGATCGAAGTGGTTTTGGTGTGTAACCAGTCTAATTCAACAAGGGCCGTTGGTTCTAAATGCTCCCTCCCCGATGACCACCCGTTTTACTTCTTTTTTCTGAAATTTTGAGTGATAATATTTTGCATGTAGTAGGATGTTCATTTGGCTCGAGACCAGACCGAACACGAATCAGAACTGCCTGCCTACATGAACTGGTTTGAAGCTGGTCCAATTCTGTTTAGAATCAATGTTTTCAAAACAACACCAGACATCAAACCGGCCTTCTTACCAGTCTACTAGTCGGAGTGGATTTAAGAACCGGATGATATATAAATACTATAAAATTTTAACTTCATACACACACACACTAGTAGGAAACCCGCGTGGATGCGACAATTTACAATGCGGTACTCCTTTTCTGTTAGTTTATCAGTACTCTAGTTTTCTATTATTATTATTATTATTATTATTATTATTAAAAATAGAAAATTATGAATCAGATAAATATGTAAGGCTAGACAAATTGCTTAACAACCAAATTGTTATGACTAAAAGTAAAACGACCAATTTGGAGCATTAAGATTGTAAGGTTTTGAAATGCATTATTCGGCCAACTAAGTCAAGAGGACTCTTTATAACAACCAACCTTAAGTCACCGGTGTATAATTTATTAAAATTGTCAATTAACTCTAAAAATATGTTTGAATCTCAGTCATTTGGTTGATGTATTTATGTACGAACATATGGATCATGTAGCCTCAATTGCATACACTGCATCAGAACTGTTTTCAGAGAATGGCATCTTCATGAAATCAGCTTGTACCATTTTTTTATCACAAAATTACAATCAAGCCCCATGTACCAAACCTTATATATGTGGGTTTTATGTTTGATGCACAGGTCCAGTCAACTCCTGCAACTCGGTTCAGGGCCAAAAGAAATGGATTTTCTAAATTTCATTTTGCTAAGCAATAAGTATTAAAACAACAATTATCTTTCCTCTTGTAATATGATATCCATTATTGTTTATGCCCATCACAGATTTGGAACTGCCCGAAGTTGACCCGAGTCAAATACTTTCTATCTCAAGTAGCTCACGAATTACTCGGCTCATTTGCTCACATAGTTACCACTATGATGGGCATAACGATAATGAATATCAGATTACAAGATGAAAGATTAACAATGGCTGAATACAGTTAATATATAAAGTTAAAAACATTTATAAAAATTACCTCTTATTTCATTTATCACCCAACTTTGAGCACACATCAACGCTTCTAATGTACTTGGATGAAGGCGACCACGATGAGGACTTACCCAATCTTCTAGTAGGAAACCTGCGCGATGCGACAGCTGCGACAATTTACAACGCAACATGTTATTTTAATGTTTTTGAAGTTTTTTTTAAATAGTTAGCGTGTTAAATGTGATTACAAACTATATCGAACAAAAATAATTAGATCTTTTGAAGAAAAAAAACATTAGAAGGTTGTATACTTTAAAAATATCACAAGTTCTCAAGTCACAACAAAATTATAAGAAAAATATCTAGTAGTAATTGAAATTTGTTAATCAGCCTTGAAGGCTATATAAACAAGGTAATTGAAATACAGTTTTTAGCTTCATCAGTAACTTTTTTTTTCAACTTCTCAATATTTCTAACTCTAGATCTGTCACCACCAAATATCTTGGATGCAACTGCTTCAAGCTTTTCAATCATATAACTTAAAGTTTCCAGCTCAGATAGAAGGGTCTATATACAGTCAACAAAGCATTTGACCGGTCTGAATATGCATTATTCAAATCTAATATCACTCCATTGTATTCATGTAGCTTATCCTGCAGTAATAAGTGAATTATAAGTCGATTTTTCAACTCCAGGACATTGATTTGATGTTTTCAGGGGATATGAATAAATGGTAACGACCGTTTACAAGACATTATAGAAACCACAAGAGCGTTTTATGTGAATTTCTCATAAATTCGACAACATAGCTGAGAAACCAAAAGTGTAAAATATTCGGTCAATATAATAAATGAAGTTTAGGGACATAATCCATAACTCTAACAAACCATAGCATGAAAATTGTAATTTAGTAAAAAATTACATATAACTCAAAACACATGGGTCTGGAGATCTTGAAACACTTGGCTGGTTATGTACACGTGGAAACACTTTCTTCCAACTGGTAGTTGAAAGTGCAATACACAATAAACTCAAAACTGTTAAGCCGCGTGTCAAGCATTCAATGGATTAAGTTGATTTTCAAGCCTATGCATCATAATCTAAAATAAATAAAGGTTAACATAAGTGCCATGTAAGACGTGGCACTTTCAACTTATTTCATTTATGATGGGTCGATTTGAGTTATGTTTTATTTGAAACGGTGTTAAAGTCACCTCTTGACTTGATTTATTGAATAATTCAGATTATTATATATATATATATATATATATGTATATATATATAGGGGAGGGATCAAGAGAAAACCACAAAGTTAGGCGAAAACCAAGAAAACCACATCATTTTAGGCAATTTTTTTATTTACGTATACGTATCCAAAAACAATTTTTTTGATTTACGTATACGTAACCGCAATTTTTTTGTTTTATGTTTACGTATACGTAACACTATGTTAAAAATGTTTTTTTGGTAAAAATGTTTTATATTTCATTGATACTCTTATAAATAAATAAAAATAAACTAAAACAAAAAATAAAAATTATTATATGATTGGGTAAAATTGATTTTTTTAGTGGTTTTCTCGGTTTTCGCCTAACTTGTGGTTTTCTCTGGAACCCTCCCCTATATATATATATATATGTATGTACTGTAATCATAAAGGCAAACACATTGGTAATTGGAAAATGAATTAAAAAATGTTTACAAATTAACTCAACTCAACCTATATAAAAAATTATCAAATTTGACCCGCTACTAAAATTAAGAAAATACAATAGGGTTTTCAAATAAAAATAAAGAGAGTATTAACTCAACATGAATGTCAAACAATATTATAATTTTAAACTCTAATTATAATTAGATACTAATATGTCCTAATTTATACATGTTTTGCATGCATAATAATCCCCGTATTATGATAGTAAATGAATAAAAACTTTGCAATTACTACTTAAACCGTTTATATTTTATAATTGATGGTTAAACAGCATACCGAGAGAAGAAGAGTGAAAACAAGTCAAAAACATCAAGAAATCAAGTGTAAGGCCCCAAACCTGGGAATCCTACTTGTTGCCAACAGAACCGTGAACCGGACCCGAAACCTCAAGGACCCGAACCACATCTGCTTATAAGGTTCGGTTCGTGGTTCCCGATTTAATCAATAAAAGGGTATTCTGTTCTAGAGGGTCAGGTCGGTTCCAACCCTTTGCATAGTTAGGGATGAGCAAGTTGTGGTTCTGGACCCTCGAAACAATGAACCAGACCCGAAACCTCAAGGACCCGAACCACATATGCTTATAAGGTTCGGTTTGTTTATCAATAAAAGGATATTTTGTTCTAGAGGTTTCGGGTCAGGTCGGGTCAGATCCTTTGCACAACCCTACTTGTTGGCACAAACGTAAGCTAAGTAGTCATAGACATCAAACTAAACTCAATTCATTGTAGTGGAAATCAAATAGTCAAACCATGGTCAATGGCCTGACCCAAACATAAACCAAACCATGTACTATTATCCAAATATCTCGATGAAACAACTAATAAATAAGTGTCATCACAAACACACACGGTAACCAAACGCCATCCAAAAGCAGCCGACTCACATCTTCTCCTTTCCTAAAATACATGCTTAAAACGTCAGCTACGCTGAGTGAGCTTTATAGTAATTTATTAGGGATATTAAATCCCGAAACCGTTATAAAAATGGTTTAAGTCTCAAAGGTTTTAGCTCATAAATGGTTTATCTCAAAATCAAGTATTTATAATCAACGACCCACAAATATTTCCCCTTCACCGTATCCGAGGATACAAGCAAACACAGTCTCCCGCCTGACTTACGTCAGACACAAGAACCTGTTGACTAATGTCAACACAATGTCAAGCTTACGTTTGACCACCCGCCACGTGTAAGACCTCGACCCGGGCATCCTACAGTTGGTTCTCATAACGAGTTATTCACTTTAAAATGAACCAGTTATTGATTAATCCAGAGCGGAAGTCTTTATAAAAACGATAATTACTACGTTATCACACTTAACTCACGAATGCCTGCACACCAACCCTAGTAGCACCGCTCCCAAGTTAAGATACGTTAACCACAGAGCTAACCTGAAAAACAATCTAACGTATACACAAAGTCATCTACGCTGAGTAAGTCCTAATAGTTTAATTTAATTAAAAGCCAACTAGTCACAAAAGTTATTTGAACTTTACTCAGGACCCTCTGTCCTTATGAAAGAGTTTCACAATTCATTAACAAATAGATAACCCCTGTTATCACACGATATTCCATAACAGTTCACCACCGAAGACTCATCCCATAATAATAATAATCTCATAGTCTCATCGACAAAGATCGAACTTACTACACTGATAACTCATACTTTAGTAAACGTATTAACTCGACACTTGGTTAACATAACATATCCCTAGACATCGACTTACTCTGCCTTGACCAAGGCTCTTACACATCAATTAACACAACAATTTTCAACACCACATCATAATCCTGACACAACGGTCAATCTAACTCTACTAGCCACATTAATATCATCTACACATCACATTAATACTATGCAATTTAACACATGTATATATATATATATATATATATATGCACACAAGCACATATCTTATCACCGCACCCTTGTCAGAGCGTTCGACATACCCCGAGCTCATTATTAACTAGCTCAACATTGTCACCTTTAGTAACTTCCCGAAGGACCTAGTCCTTCACAATCCCGTTTACCGTGTCATCAAAATGACTACGCAAACACACCCACCGCGCCACAAGGATAACGACATACAAACACACAACTCATATATAAACATGTGACATCACACTACATGTATATGACTTGTTAACTACACTTGCACCTCACATTAGAACAATACTTATATCCTACCCATAATCATAAGCGTTTAGCTTATATCCTGACTCACCCCGATTAACCCCTAACACAATATACCACTATTATAGTGGCACACACACAAATGCTACGTCCTGTTACCTAAGCACATACCCGCCTTTAAGCTAAACATCCCATGGATAACACCTAGTCCCTTAGTCCCATATTTGAATACTTAAGTTCATAAACTCTTGCTGACTACCACCACCACTACCCGAACCTTCGTGTTGAGTAGACTCCCCATCAGCCATAGAAACAACGGAAATTGGAACAACCACTAAAGCTTGTTGCTCACCACCACTAGGACCGGCCTCGGGATCCTTGTCTTTGTCATCATCCTTGGTCAAGTTAACAGGATGATAAGCCTCATCACCACTGGGCTTCTTTTTTTCCTTCTCTTTCTATTTCTCCTTCCCCCCCTGAGCAACAAGCTTTTCATTCATTTCGCTTATCAGTTTCACTGTAATCTCATGTTCCTTTCGTTGGATATCCATTCTTAGTTCCATAGACGTTCTATGCCCGGGAATCATCTCATTTGTCTTGATGAGAAATTCATTCTAGGACATTAAGCTCTTTATCCGCTCCTGGATTCCTTCACCCTGGTGCCTCAGTCGCGTGACTTCATCTACCAAGGAGTTTATCTTTGCCTCTTAAGCGTCGGGCTCACTTCTTGATTTTTGAACTGTCTCAAGCAAACTAGCGACCTGAGTTTCCAAGTGAGTAATTCTTACATCACGGGGATCAGGATCCCTGGATGTAGAGGCTTTAGCTGTGCCTTGGGTGGGAAAAGAGAAGAATTCATCAAAGTCAAACCCCTGAGTAAAATCTCCAAAGTTGTAGGGTTGACTGATTGCTTGTAATGTGGTAGTTGGGATTGTTGATGTTTGAACAATGGTTGGTGTTATAGGGATAGACTCGGTCTGTATAGGAGCAGTAACCACCATTTGATGAATAGATGCAAGTGGGAAGGACACTATCTCAGGTACCTCCACTGAGACAGTAGTAGCAGCCACATCACTCGTTACTTGGGGCTGCCTCCTCCTTTTATAAAACTGAGTAGAAGCTTGAGTAGTATTCGGGGCCTGAGTACTCAATTGGTGTTGAGCACGAGATCAAGATCCCAGATGAACACATCAACGGCCTATCGTTCTTCTGCTTAACTCTTCTCTCAGTTCTCTGTCTTTGTACCATAATCTCTGACTCTGGTACATATGTCGTTTTTTGGAGGACGATTCAGGAATGGAAACCTTCGCCGTTCTCCGTGGGTGTGTTTGATCTGGTGCATCATCAGAATCAGATGAATCAGATTCGGTTACTTCAGAGTCTGATTCTTCAGCACCATCACCTCCTTCCACTTCATCACCATCATCACCAGATTCATTATCATCATCAGACTCATTTCCTTGTTTCTCTTCCTCCTCTACATGTTCCTTTTCTTGTTCATCCGAATGTTCACTAAACTCCGACTCAAAATCAACGCTATACCATCGATAGTTGGGAGGGGCCACATATGCTTCATTGATAAGGTGGCCAAAGAGGGGTGTATGCACATGAGTAGGTTCTACACTACCCGGCTTCAGAAATCGGACAAACACCCTCTTGTCCACCATATTGACTTGCAGTCGTTCTCCAATCTGAGGTAGATTGGGTAATGCGTCATTTATCAAAAATTGTACGAACCTCGGGTACAAAAGAAATCTGAACCTCTCTGCTGCATTGATCTGATCAGTCATAGATCTGTAGACATACTTCGAGAAGTTGTAAGCCGTGTTCAGTGACAGCCCAACCATTGCAGCTTCTAAGTCGTGACCCATGGCATCCTTGCTAGCCTTCCTTTCAGATAAGCACATGATCATGACATGTGCAAAGTAATGCCATTGATCAAGTACCCACATCTTCTTGTAAGATGCATAGTCTCTCATTCCAACATATCCCATCCGTTGTCTCCAGCACCCGTCAACAAAGTAGTCTGGATACGCCACCGGATAAGTAGGTAAATCCTTGAATTACAGCACTCTCCTCATGGTGTCTTCTGAAATGGCTATCTTATGAGCTGCCACAGTAGCCCTAATGATGTTTGGGGTTACAGTACAGCCATGATTAGCAGTATCCCAGAACTGCTCCAGGTAAGGTCTAGAAACAATAGGATCAGCAGAGATTGTGTAGCTAATCTTGGATCTGTTTAGAAAGTCTACAATCTCTCGGTATTCTAACGAAGCACCGTTCTAATCAGGATGTGTAAGTGCCAGTAGGTTGAATTCATTTGTGAATGCACAAGCCATATCTACAAGAACATAAGACAAATAACATTAGAACAAATAGAATAATTGGAATGGAACAGACATGAAATGGTATAGCACTTGCACAAGAATGGGGAATTCAGACTTAGAAAAATTTTAAGTTGCATTTCTTGCGTACTTAGCAAGTACGCAGGGTATAGGTCTTGCGTACTTAGTAAGTACGCATGAATTACTTCTTGCGTACTTACTAAGTACGCAAGTACACTTGCACTTTTGGTCAACATCTAAAATCCGTTTAATTTTGGTCATCAAACCCTAGGTCCAAGAACGGTAAAAATCGGTCCAAAACTCGATGATTTATGGATGAAATGGTCTAAGAATCTCACCAAATGTTAGTAAGGTGAAGATGAAACTAGAAACGGGGTGAAAAATCTCTCAGAAACACACAAAGTTTTTGAGTGACTTTGAGTTCAGAGTATACAACAGTGTTTGAGAGTGATAACTGAGGAAATATTCGAACGCCCGTACATATACCTCACACACAGGCCATGTGCACGTAGTAAGTGCGCATGATTTAACTCTTGCGTACTTAGTAAGTACGCATGACCATATTCGTGTGTACTTGGCTAAGTACGTAGAGGTTATCTCTTGCGCACTTAGCTAAGTACACAGCAACCTTTGCATTTTCAGAAATCAACTCAAATTATGAAGATTGTTGAGTCAAAAAGCGAACACGTTCAATCATGAGATTTTTCAAAAACAATACACGGAAGTTAAACGCAAATATTTTTGGTTTTTCTTAAAGTTTGATAAACCGTACTTAAAATCCTTTTGTCATTTTTGATAATGAATGAACTGTACAAAACTAAAAACCTTTTTGTTCTTTTTTGAATAAAGATAATATGCACAAGATACATATTCGGATATACAGGAATAAGCACACAAACTATTTTTTTGGTTAAATTCATGAGCAGAGGATCATATCAGACTATTATGAGAAAAAAATGATGCAGTATAAGCATCAAAGAATATGGGATCATGTCATGAATTACTATTTATTCATACGTAATATGCAACATAAACAAGTTAATTCAAGTTGACAATATTATAAGATTTGAAACCATGAACATTTTTGTATCACGTTCTTGTGAGTTAAGTTAGTAATTATAAATATACAACGTGTACCCCACAGTTATTTTACAGAAAATAAATTGCACTATCTCAAGGCATCTAAGATTTTCCCAATGATTTTCAAAATTTCCAGATGAAGATACACCATTTAGCACAGAAAAAATCAAGCAGAATCCATAAGGATTACCAAGAATCATAAGATTCAGTATTGAGTGATTCATTTGTCTTGGTTTGATAGGTTTTTCTTCTATGAATATCAGATTGATGAATGAGGATAATAAGTATGGTGTCTAAGGATTTAGGTAAGGGGATCCAACTGTTATCTAGCATATGTGTAAGACCCCAACCTGGGCATCCTACAACTGGTTCTTATAATGGGTCATCCCTTTCTAAATGCAACTATTATTAATCAAATAACAACGGAAGTCTTTCTAAAATCTTTAAATATTATTTAAAGTCGTTGTCATCATAAATTACCTCACGAATGCATGCACACCAACCCGAGTAGCACCGCTCCCAAGCCAAGATACGTCAATGCAATGCTTACCTGCAAAACAATCTATCGTACACGCAAATTCAGCTACACTGAGTGAGTTCTAATAGTTTAATTTAATTAAAAGCCAACTCGTTACAAAATTTATCTGAACTTTACTCAAGACCCTCATTCCTTATAAAATAGTTTCACAATTCATTAACAAATAGATAACTCCTGTTATCACTCGATATCCCATAATAGTTCATTACCCAAGACTAATCTCATAATAATAATAATCCCGCAGTCTCATCGACATAGGTCGAACTTACTACACTAATAACTCATACTCTAGTACACGTGTTAACTCGAAACTTGATTAACACAACAAATCCCTAAACATCGACTTACTCAGCTGTAACATCCTGAAAATCCGCAAACTAGAGACTCGGGTCAGTGGACAACCCAAACCTTTATTAATTGTAAGGCTTGATATTAAAGGTGTGTTTTAACTGCGGGAAAGAGTCAGTTGGTCATTTATAAAGCTAGTTCGGGATCGAAACGCGTAAAAGGGAAAAAGGATGGACTCGAATAGAACATTGAAGTTTAAGTACAAGTTATACCACAAACCCTAGGCCATTCGGCCTAGGTGTGTTCGACGTTAGAGATAAAAGGAGAAGTGAGAGAGGGGAGGTGGCCGACAGGGTGGTGCGGCGGCGGTTCACGGCGGTGAGAGCCGGGAGGCAATAAGGTAACCTTCATTCTTATCCCGTTCTCTTTCCTTTTAATTTTTTTACATGAAACCCGACTAGGGTTTGATCCCTATGTATGGTGATCGGGGATGGAGATGAGAACGGTGGTGTGAGACGGTCGGTGGTGGCTGTAGGATTCGGCGGCAATGATTGCGGTGGTTATTTTGGGTGGAAAAGGTAAACAAGGAGGAAGAGAAAGGGAGGTAGTGGCTGCCGACGTTGGCGGCTGTGATGCTGCACGGCAACGAGCAACGGGGGACAAGGGGGTGGTCCTGCTGGGACTACTCGATGAGGAAGGCAACAACGCTGTGGTGCTCGGTCGAGGGAACAAACCCGACGGATACTATGGTGGTGATTACGGGGTAGCAGGAGGGGAAGGTTGTCGGCGGCAGCAGTGGTGTTCTAGGCGGCATGCACAATGGAGCACCGTGAATTCTATATCATAACAGTTAAGGGGAGTCTGTTAGAGCATATTTTGTAACTGTTAATAAAATTCTGTATTGTAAAGTGGCGAATTTGATAAGTTCGCATAAGTTCTTAGAGGGGCGAACTTAACAAGTTTGCCTAAGCAACTTGAAGAGCGAACTTGTTAAGTTCACCTATGGTGCAAGTGGTCTTTGTGGTTTCCCTATAAATAGGTTTACAAGTATTAGTGTATAGTAGTAGAACAAACCTGAGAATTAGTAGTCAAGAACAGAGTTTGTAAACAGTGTTTTTATAGAGGAAATACAAAGAGTTTATTTACCTGGTGGTGTTGATTGATTACACGTTGCACGTTGATCATGGATTCCACACGTTATCACCGTGTCATACCGCGAGTCTAGAGATCCGAAACACGTCACAGGGACTTACACACACGTGATAACTCAATATGAGTTTAGACACGCTTTAAATTATTAGGGTTAGTTTATAAAACTCATTAAGTACCTACAGGGATCGTAGGACGTGAATAGGATGTAAACCCATGACTATCACGTGAACATTGGTTTTCACTACTATTAAAAGGACACATTGTTCCTGACACGACACCAAGTGAGTTCACGACCACTCTTTTAGCTTTTTAATGTTTTGTAAACATCGGGGGAGAAACATACTTATATAACATATCTGAAAATATGAAACATATTTGCTTACACGTTTGACAACACGAACTTTTTGGTTTAACTCTTTGTGACACATTTACTTATAATTTTGAAAGCATGATAAATCAATGTTTGATACAACTAAGAAAATATGAAACATACTACAACTATTTTTCTATGACAACGATTAAATAAGACAGAATATTATGTTTTCATAAGTACTAATAAGAGCTCGTAAAGTCCCCTTGGAACAATGCGCAACACGACGCAATTATTAACCATTAGTGATGGATTTCCGAGATTCTATGAAGAGTACTATTTGGGAATGATACCCCCGGTCATGGTTAGTCACGCTAACATGTGGTCCACATAGCCAACTGACCACATATTGTCTTACACACATGCTCATGAGGAGCGAGGATGGGGCTTTCACTATGTTAGGTTTGGTTAAGAGTCTTATGTATGAACATAATATTGTAAAGCTAGCTAGTTTACAAAGGGGCATGGTACTCAGCACTGGCACCAAACTTCCTAGGATCCAGACTAGGAATGGACTCAGGGAGCATTTAGACAGATGAAAGTATTTCAACTACTGAAGGTCATTCGTTAATCACTTTGTTTATTACATACAGCTAAAATGGTTGCTTTGTTTAACCATATATACTTGGAACAATTTACAAACACTTGAATATGTAAGAAATGATTAAAACACAGGAATCCACTACTTAATTTGATTAACGATCTTAAAGGGGCTTATCACAAGTTTAAACTCATTTTTTACTGTTAAGCCATCACGATATTTTATTTAGAAAAACGAATCTCTTTATGAATACGAGATTGTCAAATGTTTCTAAAGAAAAAAAAATTTATAATTAGCCCACGAACACGGTCTCAAAGTTTTGGAAAACGATTTTATATTATGGTCATTAAGGTTTTTGGAGTAAAACGGTTTATTATTATGACCATATCAGTGCTTTCAAGGAAAACAACTAAACATGTAAACCCACCAACATTTGTGTTGAAACTTTCAAGTATGATTTTCAGGTAATACTTAGCTATGGCTCTATTGGAATATGCTAGCTATTTGGATTAAACCCTAGTAGCCGAAGGAGCGTGGATTGTCAAGCCTCAAGTCTAGCATTGATCTAAAAAAATTTAGATCATTGTATTACTTTTTGTTAGTAATTGTAAAAGTACTCATTTCTTTAGAAATCTTTATTACAATTTCCGCTATTATGTAATGTTACCAATCGTTGCGACCTTTATTTATTTATTAAGTAAATAAATTTGGGGGTGTGACACAATTAAATATTATCAATTTGCTCTTTGCCCGAAATGTAACTCTTTGAATCGTACCTTGATAGTAACGTTGACTTAATTGACGATCGGACATCCTATATCCAACAAAAATTGTATATTAATCTCATACTAAACATTATTATGCACTAATTGTTGCTTATAGTATCAAAGAAATGCTTCTTTACATTATGATTGAGTTATTATATAAAATGGCACTTATATGTCATCATATTAATATTTGCATTCCATGTAACTTCATGAAAAAATATTAATTATAATGATTCAAATTATTTCATAGCAATAAAGTATTAGACAATGATTGATCCGTATGCATTAAAAGAGTTTGATTGCGTATACAGAATATTTGGTTGGTGTGTGATCTTTAGGATCAAATATCATTGGCAGCACTGTTATACGTTGTGTCTTGGGCACATAACTCTAACAAACTCGTGGTTTATGAGTTTCTCATGGATTTCATTGAATTAGATGGGTTTATCCTTAGCATAAATTGTATTCAACATAGGCTTGTAGTATGCTTGGTCAAGACCGTTAAACATGATGTCTACCACGTCTTCCTCGTCCATTTTCTTGCCAAGAATTGCAAGCTCATCAATGATGGTTTTGATGTTTTGCATGTATTATGTTATTGATTGAGTGGGAGTTTTGGAGATTTGTTTTAGTCGTTGTTTAGCTGTTTAATGTGGCCTCGAGTGGGTGAAGCATAGGTTTTTATAACGAACAAACTTTTGGGTTTATTATTATAATATAATCATATTATATTATATGGGTGTAAATAAATAAAATGGAAAGTTGAAGGTTTGTTTCAAAAGTTAAGTTTTTTGTAGTTTGAGTGAAAGGAGCCAAAATTGGAAGTTGAGGGGCTGTTTTGTATATTTTGAAAAGTTAGATTTGTTAAGGGGAAGGGGGCTGTGATTTTCACACACACAAGTGTGTGTTCTTGAGTTGCAAAGAAGAGGAGAAGAGAAAGAGGGGTTGAGATCATGAATTCAAGTTGTTGCATGCAAAATCTGAAGGTGCTGATATGCTCATCATCTTCCAAGCATCTTGTAAGCCTTCTTTTCAATCCTTGATTCACCATTTGGGGTGTTCTTGGTGGGTTTTAGGTGAAATCTAAATTAGGTTGAGATTAGGTGAAATTGATGTTAGATTAATAGTTATCTAGCTTAAATTGAAGTAATGGGAGTTGGATAACATCATCCAAACATCTAATTTGATGATTCAAGAATTAGGGTTCTTGAGGGTGATTTGAGGGTTTTCAATTAATCAATGTTAGAATGATAAATTGAGGTTGGATAAGTGTTTAGAGAGTTGGTATACACGTTTTTATATAAGAAACCTCATCCAATTTCATGAATTGAAATTTAGGGTTCTTGAGAACCTAAATTGTTGGTTTTCTAAATTAAAGGTTTTGAATGATGTTTGAAAGATGAATGATGTTGTGGTGTGTCTATGAACACTAAACCAAGTATAAACCACAATCATAATGGGTGAATTATGATTGTTAAATGATTGGGTAAATTTGGGTGATTCCCTAACGGATCAAAACAGGTTGAAAGGATGAATAGGGTATTAGAGGTTTGGTTAAGGTTGTAATAATCAAACTAAGTTAGATCAATAGATCATAAAGGTGTGTTGGGTGTCAGTTGGTGATCAATAGATTACTAATTGTAAATGGGTCGTATAGGTGATCAAGTAGTAAGGAGGCTAGCTTTGAGGATCAAGCGGGATCATCATTAGAAAAAAGGTAAGTGCTTTGCACTTACTTAGTAATGATAGGTGGTAGTAAATGCATATACTTGTTATACATGTTGATTTTGTTGAAATTCATATAATGTGAGTATGTTGCTTTGGTGAATTTGACTTATGTGGATTAGAGTCAAACAAATGTGGTAATTGACTTAAGTGGTTTAGAGTCGAACAAATGTGATAATTGACTTAAGTGGTTTATAGTCAAACAAATGTGGTAATGTAGTGAATTTGATTTATGTGGTTTAGAGTCAAACAAATGTGGTAATTGACTTATGTGTGGTGTAAAGTTAAACAAATTGGGCGAATAAGGTATAACTGAAGTCATTGAACTTCACAAGTATAAATGATGGATTGGGATCTTTGAACCCTACATGTCGGGTATATTGTATGGATTATAGGATTAAGTTAGTAAGTTGTGTGTGCACTTGTTGTATGCTTAAGGTTGGTGTTTGAGGTCTAAGAACCTCACATGTGTTAGCTATGTGTTGATATTGTTTGAAGTCATGAACTTCACAAGGATGTGGTAATTGGGATATAAGAATCTCACAAGGATGGTTTGAGTTTGTGGTCAAAGAACCACACAATTGAGATATGATTTTTGAGGTCTTTAAAACCTCACAAGGGAGTATTGTCGGGTTTTAGGGTGGATTAATAACCATTTGATGTTAGTATATGTAGGTATGCTTATATGTGGTTAAAATATAAGTTTATAATTGTTAATAGTTGTTCGTGTTGGAATTACACATGTTTAAGTGTTAATACATGTTGTTGGTAAAAACCCAAACTTCTTTTAACCATATCTCGGGCTAGAAATGAACTACAAGACCCATAATATATGAATTTGGGGTGCCTTGACGTGAGGAATTTGAAAATGGACATTGCTGATCTGTAGGGGCGCATATTGCTGTAACGAACCAAAATCCGGGTTTCGTTTTCAAATAATTAAATATTTATATTTAATATTATGGTGGAAATAATATTTTATAAATAAGTTGAAACAAGTGGGTTTCAAGTTTGTAATGGGATTATGTTAGTTTAACTAACTATAGAACGAAATGGGTAAAATGGAAGTTAAGGGACTGAAATGGTAAATATGGCAAATCTGCCATATTTGACCATATGAAAGTCAAAATTCAGCATTTGGTCTTGTTGGGGTCGTTCATATCAAGAGAGAAAAAGAGAAATCAAGTTTGAAGCTCAAATCATGCAATTGAGGCTTGTTTTGTGAAGGTTTTGGCTCACACAACACCTTCATAACATCAAGTAAGTGATTCTCTTCCTCTTGATTCCACCATGTATGTGTTCTTGGTGGGTTTTGGGTGAAACCCGAAATTTTGTATGCATGTGATGAAATGGTGTTAGATTATTGATAATCTAGCTAAACTAAAGTTAAAGAATGATGGTTAACATCCTAGAACCCTTTAATTTTGATTATGAGAAGTTAGGGTTCATATGGTGAAAATTGGGGGTGTTTGGATCATAATGCTAGAATGTTGAATTATTGATGATTAGGTGTTTTTATGATGTTAGACACATAAACAAACCCCAAATTAACTTAAAGAACTAATTTGATGAAAAATTAGTGTCAAGGTATTGGAAGGAGAATTCAAGAGGTTGAGTTCTTGGTTTAAAGGGGGTGTTTGGATGTGGGAATAACCCAAACGGGTCATTTTGGGTGGAAATGGGAAATTGGGTTGTGAACTCAGTTTTAAAGTGATTTTTATGTATGTTTAGATTACTGAACTAGGTGTATATGTTAGGTAATCAAATTGCTAAACTAGAAGGAGGTACGGGATCTTCAAATCCGCAAGGTAAGTGCCTTTGCACTTACTTAGTAATGTGATATGTGATGTATGTGTTATGTTGTGCATAGTATGAATGATACATGAAATGAATTGATTATGCATAAGTGTATGTATGAATGTGAATATGGTTATAATACTATATCTAATATGTGGAGGTTATGATCAAAGAATCATAATGGAAAAGGGGAGGTTATGGTCAAAGAACCATAATGGAAATGTGGTAAGATCTTGGTCTATGTACCAAGATGAAGAATGGAAAGAAAGTTATGACCTTTGTGTCATAAATGAAATGATAATGTAAAGAGTAAATAAAACTTGTAGGTGAAATACAAGTGGTATGCAATCAAACATCAATTTGAATGTTAACGGGTCAAAAGGGTTAAATGGATGAAAATAACCGTAGTCGCTAATTCGATAAGATGATATGCACTATTAAATGTTGTGAAGATGTTATGTTAAGTAAAGAATGGAACTTGCAAGGTGTAATGCAAGTGTTTGCACCCAAATGCATCTTTGGGCGCAAACGGGTCAAAATGGGTGAATGGGTGAAATAAGTAGAAATTACTTATTGTTATGATATATATCTCAATACTAATGGTGATATGTTTATGTGGTTGTAGGAAAAGCTCCGAAGTAGTCCAAGTCAAGTTCCAAGGTGATCGCGGGTTCTCGTATATGTTTTAGGTGCATATTTTTGAAGTAAATTGACTTTCCCGTAAAGGATGTATATTTTGAATCTAGGAATCGTGTTTTTGGTGTTAAATTGGTAGTATAAGTGTGTGTTCAAATGCCCAAGTGTTTGGGATTTTATGTTTAGATGTATTGGTGAAAAAGGTTGGAAAAATGGTTAAGTGTGAAAACTGCTGAAAACTGGAAACTTTCTGAGTTTTTGACTCCCTCGCGATACGCGAGGGAGGTAGCTTGTTTTCTCGCGATACGCGAGAGGGTAAAAAAAAAAAAATTCCTGGGTTAAGACTTCCGCGCGTTAAAGTTTTGTTTTTAAAAGTGGTGTGTTTCAACTTGGTATCAGAGCAATGGTTTGAGGGATTTGGTGTGAGTGGCACCAAACTCAAACCGGATGCTCTTGATATGGGGGGGTGATACGAGAATCCAAGAAGGACTTGACTAAGACTCGGAGCTTTCGGAAATGAAAGGTTTGTAATGTTATGATTAATGATAATTCCATATGGCGTTTATGTATATGTACGAATGATTGGCAAAGTGTTATGTGTGCCGAAACTTGTCTTGTGATTTGTTATATGAATATGATAATTGCAATTGGGCATAGCGCGTTATTAATCATGTCTGGCCAATATGATTAATATGACGAGATGTGCAAGGGTCTTTATAATAACCATATGACAATGAACATTTACAAGGATTAGGTGAAGGTGATTATATATGTATGTATGTATTTAAGTAGATAAGTATACATATACTTAATACATATAGGGGTGTAAGTGTGATAAGTATTTAAGGTATTGATAGTATAAGGGTGTTAAGGTGTTTGTTCCTAATTCTCAGTTAAGAGATGGCAGAAGAATCGAGCAATCGGGAACCGTTGGATCCACGGATCCAAGAGTTGATAAAAGTGGAGGTGGCCAAGGCCTTTGAGCAAGCCACAAATCTGTTGATGGAAGAAATGAGGGGGACTATTAAACTCTCTCTCGAGGAGATCATGAAAGAGAAAGATAAGGAACCTCGGGGTTGTACACTGAAGGATTTCATGGTGATCAAGCCCAAGGAATATAATGGGCAAGTGGACCCGATTCTGAGCCACAGGTGGGTGGTAGACATGGAGTCAAATTTTGAGACGACAAGGTGTAAGCCCGAGGATAGAGTGATGTTTAGCGTGCCACTATTGACTGGGCGGGCTAAGGAGTGGCTGCTAAATCTCCGAAAGGAGAGGGGTGAAAGAGGGGTGACCTCCATGTCATGGGAGGAGTTTAAAGCGGCATTCCTAAAGTACCATTGCCCACAGGCCGCTATTGACAGGATGACCGAGGAGTTTCTCCTCATGAGGCAGACGACAGAGACTATTGATGAATTAGCTGGGACTTTCTTCGATCGGGCCAAGTTCTGTCCAGATGTGGTGTCGACCGAGAAAGCCAAGATTGACAGGTTCTATGCTATGCTGACGGTGGAGTTCAGGGATATCATATCTCAATCCTCATTTACCACACTTGTAGACTTAATAAACAGGTGTCGGGAAAGAGAGGTGGAGTTGAGGAGGCAAGAAGCTAGGGGAGAAAAGAGGAAACGTGAAATAGTGGATCAAGTGGTGAGTAAGATAAAGGGCGGGAGCCCTAGTAAGAAGCAGTTCATCAAGCCTTCGTCGCGGGGGTGCAAAATTTGTGGAAAGGAGCACATTGGGGAGTGCCGGAAGGGATCTCAAAACTGCTATAAATGTGGAAAACCGGGGCATTTTGCTCATCAGTGTTCAAGCCAAGTGCATATATGCTACAATTGTTATAAACCCGGGCACAATAGGGCGGATTGTCCCGAGTTAAAGCAAGGTGGAAGTGGAAAGAAAGTGGAGACGCCAAAGCCAAAAGGAACAGCCTTCCACATTTCGGCGGAAGAGGCAAAGAACAACTCGGAGGTGGTGTCAGGTACATTCAAGATTAACTCATTACCTGCACTAGTTCTATTTGATTCGGGGGCTAGCCATTCTTTTGTTTCCTTGAAAATTGTTAAGAATTCCTCTTTTGTAAGTAGCAAGTTAGATGAACCCTTAGAAATCGAAGCGGCTAATGATAAGAGTTTCCTTGTCTTTGACATTTTTAGAGATTGTAAGTTGAGAGCGGGGGGTGAAACTTTCTTTATTGATTTGATTCCTATGGCTATGGGAGATTTTGATGTTATTGTGGGGATGGATTGGTTGTCAAAGAATAAGGCGAGTATTTTATGTGGACCGAAGGCGATCCAACTTGTTTCCCCGTTGGGAGAGTCCATCTACATAGAAGGTGATAAAAAGGGTAAAGTAAGGTTGTGCACTTATGTGAAGGCGACCAAGTACATGGCGCGTGGGTGCAAGGCGTTCATGGCTTGTGTCGCGGATGTGAATGAAAGAGTAAAGGAGATTCACGATGTACCGGTCGTGAACCATTTCGTAGATGTGTTTCCTGACGAGTTACCGGGGATTCCGCCGGATAGGGAGATAGAGTTTGGAATTGACTTGATGTCGGGTGCTAAACCGGTAGCTAAAGAGCCTTATAGATTGGCACCGCCAGAAATGAAAGAACTCATGGAGCAATTACAAGAGTTACTTGACAAGGGTTTCATACGCCCAAGTGTTTCACCTTGGGGTGCGCCCGTTCTCTTCGTCAAAAAGAAGGATGGGAGCATGAGAATGTGTATAGATTACCGGGAGTTGAACAAGTTGACAGTGAAGAATAGGTACCCATTGCCTAGGATTGACGATCTTTTCGACCAATTGCAAGGGGCGTCATGGTTTTCTAAGATTGACTTGAAGTCCGGGTATCATCAGTTGAAAGTAAAGGAAGAGGATGTTCATAAGACAGCTTTTCGCACTCGTTACGGTCACTATGAGTTTACGGTTATGCCTTTCGGTTTGACCAACGCACCTGCAGTTTTCATGGATCTCATGAACCGGGTGTGTAGACCGTTCCTTGATCGTTCGGTCATTGTGTTTATTGACGATCTTCTCATCTATTCAAGGAGCGAGGGTGATCACGCTTGTCATTTGCGTGAGATTCTTGAAGTCTTGCAAAACGAGAAGCTTTATGCTAAATTCTCCAAGTGCGCATTTTGGTTGCGCGAGATCCAATTCTTGGGTCATGTGATTAATGAAAGAGGAATTACCGTTGACCCATCCAAGATTATGGCGGTTAAAGAATGGTCATCACCGAAGACGCCTTCGGAGATTAGAAGTTTCTTGGGGTTAGCGGGTTATTATCGGAGGTTCATCGAAAACTTCTCTCAGATTGCTTTGCCGATGACGAAGTTGACTCGTAAGGAGACAAAGTTTGTTTGGAGTCCCGAGCAAGAATCTGCCTTTCAACTCTTGAAAGAAAAGTTGACTAAGGCGCCTGTTTTATCCTTGCCGGACGGGACCGAGGATTTTGTTGTTTATTCGGATGCCTCGCATTCGGGGTTGGGGTGTGTTTTGATGCAAAGGGGGAAAGTGATTGCCTATGCATCTAGGCAATTAAAGACTCACGAGGTGAATTACCCAACCCATGATTTAGAGCTTGCAGCCGTGGTTTTCGCGCTCAAGATTTGGAGGCATTATTTGTATGGTGCTAAGTGTACGATCTACACGGATCACAAAAGTCCCAAATATTTCTTTGACCAAAAGGACCTCAATATGAGGCAAAGACGGTGGCTTGAATTGGTTAAGGATTATGATTGTGAGATACTTTATCATCCGAGTAAAGTGAATGTTGTGGCGGATGCGCTTAGTAGAAAGTCAAGTCATTCACCTATCAAGGTGAAGTCATTTAAGATGACAATTTCATCATCTCTTATTGATGAAATCCGGGAGGCCCAAGTGTTAGCACTTGGTGGTGACTTGAAGAAAGAACGGATGATTGCTTATGTTGATAAGCTTGGTGAAAATAGCATGGGTTTGAAGACATGCTTTGATAGAATTTGGATACCTAGGTTGTCAAGTGTCTTGACAACTATTCTTGACGAGGCGCATAAATCCAAATATTCTATCCATCCGGGGGCCACGAAGATGTTTTATGATTTGAGGTGTCATTTTTGGTGGCCGGGTATGAGGCGTGATATTGTTAAGTATGTGGAGAGGTGTCTCACATGCTTAAGGGTTAAGGCGGAGCATCAAAAGCCGTATGGAAAGCTGCAACCGCTCGAAATACCGCTTTGGAAGTGGGAAAATGTAACCATGGATTTGATCACTAAACTACCAAAGACTCGAAAAGGTTATGATGCGATATGGGTAGTAGTGGATCGGTTGACAAAGAGTGCACATTTCCTCCCAATAAAGGAAACGTACTCGTCGGATAGACTAGCGGAAATCTATGTGAAAGAAATTGTGTCACGCCATGGGGTGCCGGTGTCAATTATTTCGGACCGGGATACGAGATTCACTTCTCGTTTTTGGAAGAAATTCCATGAGGATATGGGGACAAGGTTGAACCTTAGCACCGCTTATCATCCGCAAACGGATGGGCAAAGCGAGCGTACGATTCAAACGCTCGAGGATATGTTACGCGTGTGTGCTTTGGATTTTGGGGGTAGTTGGGACGACCATTTACCGTTGGCGGAATTTGCATACAATAATAGTTACCATTCTAGCATTGGTATGCCGCCTTTTGAGGCATTGTATGGGAGGAAATGTAGAACACCCGTATGTTGGGGTGAAATTGGTCAACGGGAACTTGGCAGCAAGGAAGTGGTCATGGAAACGAATGATAGTATTGACCAAATAAAGGCTCGCTTAAAGGCGGCGCAAGATCGCCAAAAATCTTATGCGGATAATAGGAAGCGGGCGATTGAGTTTCAAGTGGGGGACTTTGTGCTATTGAAAGTCTCTCCTTGGAAAGGGGTGATAAGGTTTAGGAAACGGGGGAAGTTAAGCCCACGTTTCATTGGACCTTTTAAAGTGATGGCAAGGGTGGGCGCGGTAGCTTATCGATTGGAGTTACCGGAGGGACTAAGTAGACTTCATAACACGTTCCATGTGTCTCATTTGCGAAAATGTTTAGCGGATGAATCTACTTTTGTTCCATTGGATGATATAGAAATTGATGAAAAGTTGAACTATGTGGAAGAACCGATGGCAATCTTAGATAGGAAAGTGAAGCGGTTGCGAAATAAAGAGATTAGCCAAGTGTTGGTTCGATGGAAGCATAGAAAAGGGGCGGAAATGACTTGGGAAACCGAGAAAGAAATGCTCAAATTCTACCCGAACCTTTTTATGTGAAGTCCGGTTTAGGGGACGAAACCCAAATAAGGGGAGGTGATTTGTAACGAACCAAAATCCGGGTTTCGTCTTCAAATAATTAAATATTTATATTTAATATTATGGTGGAAATAATATTTTATAAATAAGTTGAAACAAGTGGGTTTCAAGTTTGTAATGGGATTATGTTAGTTTTAACTAACTATAGAACGAAATGGGTAAAATGGAAGTTAAGGGACTGAAATGGTAAATATGGCAAATCTGCCATATTTAACCATATGAAAGTCAAAATTCAGCATTTGGTCTTGTTGGGGTCGTTCATATCAAGAGAGAAAAAGAGAAATCAAGTTTGAAGCTCAAATCATGCAATTGAGGCTTGTTTTGTGAAGGTTTTGGCTCACACAACACCTTCATAACATCAAGTAAGTGATTCTCTTCCTCTTGATTCCACCATGTATGTGTTCTTGGTGGGTTTTGGGTGAAACCCAAAATTTTGTATGCATGTGATGAAATGGTGTTAGATTATTGATAATCTAGCTAAACTAAAGTTAAAGAATGATGGTTAACATCCTAGAACCCTTTAATTTTGATTATGAGAAGTTAGGGTTCATATGGTGAAAATTGGGGGTGTTTGGATCATAATGCTAGAATGTTGAATTATTGATGATTAGGTGTTTTTATGATGTTAGACACATAAACAAACCCCAAATTAACTTAAAGAACTAATTTGATGAAAAATTAGTGTCAAGGTATTGGAAGGAGAATTCAAGAGGTTGAGTTCTTGGTTTAAAGGGGGTGTTTGGATGTGGGAATAACCCAAACGGGTCATTTTGGGTGGAAATGGGAAATTGGGTTGTGAACTCAGTTTTAAAGTGATTTTTATGTATGTTTAGATTACTGAACTAGGTGTATATGTTAGGTAATCAAATTGCTAAACTAGAAGGAGGTACGGGATCTTCAAATCCGCAAGGTAAGTGCCTTTGCACTTACTTAGTAATGTGATATGTGATGTATGTGTTATGTTGTGCATAGTATGAATGATACATGAAATGAATTGATTATGTATAAGTGTATGTATGAATGTGAATATGGTTATAATACTATATCTAATATGTGGAGGTTATGATCAAAGAATCATAATGGAAAAGGGGAGGTTATGGTCAAAGAACCATAATGGAAATGTGGTAAGATCTTGGTCTATGTACCAAGATGAAGAATGGAAAGAAAGTTATGACCTTTGTGTCATAAATGAAATGATAATGTAAAGAGTAAATAAAACTTGTAGGTGAAATACAAGTGGTATGCAATCAAACATCAATTTGAATGTTAACGGGTCAAAAGGGTTAAATGGATGAAAATAACCGTAGTCGCTAATTCGATAAGATGATATGCACTATTAAATGTTGTGAAGATGTTATGTTAAGTAAAGAATGGAACTTGCAAGGTGTAATGCAAGTGTTTGCACCCAAATGCATCTTTGGGCGCAAACGGGTCAAAATGGGTGAATGGGTGAAATAAGTAGAAATTACTTATTGTTATGATATATATCTCAATACTAATGGTGATATGTTTATGTGGTTGTAGGAAAAGCTCCGAAGTAGTCCAAGTCAAGTTCCAAGGTGATCGCGGGTTCTCGTATATGTTTTAGGTGCATATTTTTGAAGTAAATTGACTTTCCCGTAAAGGATGTATATTTTGAATCTAGGAATCGTGTTTTTGGTGTTAAATTGGTAGTATAAGTGTGTGTTCAAATGCCCAAGTGTTTGGGATTTTATGTTTAGATGTATTGGTGAAAAAGGTTGGAAAAATGGTTAAGTGTGAAAACTGCTGAAAACTGGAAACTTTCTGAGTTTTTGACTCCCTCGCGATACGCAAGGGAGGTAGCTTGTTTTCTCGCGATACGCGAGAGGGTAAAAAAAAAAAATTCCTGGGTTAAGACTTCCGCGCGTTAAAGTTTTGTTTTTAAAAGTGGTGTGTTTCAACTGCGCTGGTATCAGCGCACATTGCGCTGGCGGGTCTGCAGCCGGCGCAAATTGTGCTGAAATTCCACTGATTTGCGCTGGTAAAAAGTGGAAATGACATTTTTGGGCCAAGGTTAAAGTGTTAACTTGTGAATGGTCCTATGGGGTGTCTATCATTACTAATGGTTGTTTTGTTTGGGTGTTTTTATGTAGGAAAAGCTTCGATCTAGCCTCGGGTCATGTTTCAAGCTTCAGATTCTCATTGGAAGAACTTTTGGTGCAATGGTTGTTCGTTTAAGCCTCACTATGAGTGCTTAAACCCTTTGGATGTATAAATGTATGTAATTAAGATGGTAAAACTTATGTTTTGGTTTAGACATCAATTAAACTTGGTTTAAGTCAAATGTAGTAGTCGATTTGTTTATTTGAAACTGATGGTTGATTTTGGGAGTTTTATTCGGTCATTTTAAGTCAAACCATGTCGGTTTTTATTTCAATACAGTTAACACATGTTGTTTTGTCAAAGAGCGTTATGTGGGACCTACTTCCGCTGGTGTTTTTGAAAGTTAAAATCAGTCAAAAATTTTGGGTGTTAAAGTTTTGGCTAGGGTTTGCCATGCATTATAAAAGGATGAAGCACCTGTGATCAAGGGCATTGTTTAGGGTGAGAGACTTCCAACAAGTGCTCCAAATAGCAACCGATCTTGATGAAACCATTGAGAATAATCCTTGTGAGGCATTTGGGTGTCGTCATCAACAGTAAGGGGATTAGGGGTTGGGTACGAACCATCAATGGACTTGTATAGATCAAGTCTACAGAGTAATGCCTCGATTTGAGTTTTCCAAGCAAGATAGTTTGAAGATGTAAGTTTTAGGGTTGCGGTTAGGGTTATGACTGTGAGGTCCTTTATGGAGGGATTGATCATGAACGATGTCATGTCCAACATGGATCGTTTTGGTGTTGAAGGTCTAGAAGTTGAAGGAGATGACAAGGAAGATGAGTGTGGGGAAGAATGGTTTGAACCTTGCTCTAATACGATAACAAGGTATAGAGAAGCTTTATGATTGCAATGAATGATTTTAATTATAGTAAAACATAGGTATAAATAAAGGGTATAGGAGAACTAGTAGGAGATAAACTATCTATGCTAACAAATTATTCTGACCAAGTTATCTACAATATTTGTATATATATCTATACTCTCTGATAAATAAAAGTTTTACTGGGATACTTGTCGCTCTCGTGTGCATTCTTGGACTTTTTTCCCGCATCCCTCTCCTACTAATTATACAACATTTCTTTAAAAAATTATATTTTTTGTTTCTCCTCTCTCTCATATTAAATAATAATGACTTCTATAATTATTTTTATAAAACATTTTTTATTTAAAAAATAGGTTTGTTCATAAAACATTTTTTATAAATTGAACATTTCTTTTACTCTTTTTATAAAACATTAAAAAAAATAGATTCTAGAATTTGTATTAAAAAACCATGTAATATGTAAATCTTTATTACTAAATATATAAGATTGAATATTACTTAACCCGTGTAATACACCGTGTTTCTAACCTAGTTCAAATAATATACGGAACACTGGTGGCTGGTAGCTAGGCTTGGCGCCACTAATATAGATGGTGTACTTGTACATTAATCAAGACGAGACTAAGCTCAAACTCGGCTCGTTTACACCCTAATATCCATGAATCGTGCTAACACCAACTTGGATTTGTTTCTAGTTCTTAAAAGTTAGAAACGAAGCAAGAACTTATTTTTCATATAAATCCCATTTTTGGTTTATTTGTTTCTAGTTCTTAAAAGTTAGAAACGAAGCAAGAACTTATTTTTCATATAAATCCCATTTTTGGTTTGCAGTTGAAAATTGCTTGTTTAACTTTAAAAGTGTTTTTTTTTTTAATTGTTTGTTGACTTATGACTTTTTTTAAAAAAGTTTTTAAAAAAGTATTTGGATTAGTTTTTATGGTGGGAAAAGTCAATAAGTTGTTTTTTTTTTAATGTTTGGCTTAGCTTATATTTATTGTAGTGTAAATGGTTGGTAGATTGATAATTTTATGTTCAAAAAGTCATAAGGAGATTTAAAAAGCTAGGATTTATGACTTTTGAAAAACAACTTTTTAAGACTTATTAAAAAGCCAAAATAAAAAGGATTTTTATCAATGTCAATCACTTTTTTGACTTATAAGTCAATAAGTCATTTTCAAACTCAATCCCAAACATTCCCGAAGTATTATGAAAAATTCTTAGTTGCATATTTATACAATTACTAATTATACTTTGAATATCAAAAACCGAAATAAAAAAGGTATAAATATTTCAAAAGATTCTACCAAGATAGAATATTAATATTTAAGTTGTCTATGGATGGGAGTTTAAAAGTATAAATTTTAGACCCTTTATTTACAGAGTCTAGTAATCATTTGCTATTATTCTCAATACAACTTGGTCAGCTGTGCAACAGGTATCCCAGATAAAGGCTCACAAGTCCCACCATAAAAACAAACAGCGAAGGAAATCCAGTCTGACCCCTATGTCTCTTACTTCTCACCAAATCCTGCAACATCAAAACCCATCATCATATAACCTTTTGGTGCATCCAAATCGGTATAACTTGGATAAAATGTAATCGAGTTGAAAGTCACCCAAAAAGTGTTCATAAATGTAATATACATTCTTCATTTTTATATAAAAAATCAATGCAAGAAAAGACCAGAAAGTGTTTGTGGGCACTCGGTCCGATTTGTTTTGACAATTCTAAGCACATCTTTGACATTCTAAGCACATTTGGTCTCCAATTTCTTAACAAAATAAGGCATTAGTTTGTTAAAAAACATCCAATGCATGCAAACAGAGTAGCCTTAAAACCTACTCGATAGACCTGAGCAAAACTGGACACTGACATTACGAATCTAGAAAGCAAGCAAATCAATGCAAAAACGAGGTAAATGAAAAACAGACAAACAGGACGCTGACAGCACTATGACAAACTCACTCGGTGCCAAGAGTGCAGTTGGAAACAATGTGCATTTAAACCTATTTGAACATCAACTGACACTAAGTAGAAACATGCACCAACTTCAAAACTGTTGAGAAATTTAACTAATTTACTTTTTATAAAAAAAGATAGACGATAAATAAATGGATTGAGAATACATACCAATTCTCCCTGTAAAAAGTGTTTCTCTTGAGTAACTGATCTTTTTTCTTCTGTTAGATGCAGAATAGTTGCTTTGGCCTGTGGAAATTCACAACATTTGGTTAATCAAAACAAGCCAAAAAATAATTCCACTAAAAATGGATATCAAGCATTGACAGTATAACTGACCTCGGTAAGCTTTGACTCGAGTTCTTTCAATTTTGAGTTCAGTTCTTCTACATCTTTGGCTAATGTCAGCTCTTCTGTATCATTTATCTGCAAAAACTCTTCATTTCTTTTTGCATATTCTTGGCTCGGTTTTACAGGTTCTTCTATCCTTTTTACAGCTTCTTTCCTCTTAAAAGACTCTTCCTTCCTTGTCACCTCTACACTTTCACCATCTCCTTTGGGCACTTCCATGCTCTCAACAACCTGAAGTTTGAAACCAATAACATACCGTCCAATTTAAAACAAAACAAGAAATTTGAATAAATTACAGTTAAAAAAACATAACAGATAAACATAGGAGAAGTTCCTGTCTTCTTAAACATTTTTTTTTATTTCATAAATATTTAGTGTATGAAAAAAGAAAATAAGAACTATAAGAACAAATTTACATCGAATCTATTTATGCAAACTGAACTAATAGGTTGAAAACGTTTCAATGAAACTTTGGGCAACTTTCAATCCATTTGGCCCGCTTTACTCGTTTCACTTTTATGCAAGTTTTTAAGTTTGGCACGTCCAATCCATTATAGATCGAATCCAGCAAAAAGGACCCATTTTAAAGTAAATGAGCAAAAATTAGCACCTCTACATAAGTCCTAACATTTGGTACAAACAATAAGGCCTTACCATGGCACGAGAGCTACTTTGCTGACCTATGTCATCTTTCAGTTCTCTGCTTTCATTACTGTCCACCAGATCCAATGGTCCATCAATTGGTGATGATTCTGAGGAGTCTGGTGGGGAGAGGAGGATCACTTTAAGCCTCTTTTCATCAACAGTTTTACCATCCTCTTTAGCAAACTGAGAAATTGAAGAATCAAATAAAAAACTACCACTAAAATCAATATCTTCATGAGACACTCAAACACTAACCATGCTAGATGTGACATCCTCTTCCTTCGTGCCCTCTGAGACAATGGTACTTTGAACTAAGAACTTGTCTCTGCAGATCATATCAGGAGGAGCTACCTTTGGCGCTTGCATAGTAACTGCATCATGTTGATGACAGTTATTAACAAAAATAAATGTAAAATTTCACTCGGTTTAAAAGCGACCCAATCCCAAAAAGATTGGACACTAGTTGTTCCTGTATGTCTCATGAAAGTGCCGTGATCTTGGCGAGATTTCAATCTATGATTGCCTGTTTGCCTCTTCAATGAGATGATTCATGCCATTACAATGGTCCTTATTAGCCATAAAAATACAGTAGCTTGTCATTGTTGGAAAATAATTTATGCATTTAACAAAACTCAAACACATACCAAAGTAGTCAGATGATGATGCAATTTTGTGGGATAGAGGAAGCTTTGATTATAAAAAAATAAAAGAGTTTAACATCATCATTAACTTGATAGTTAATATAGTCATTGCATATATATGTCCTATTAAATTCTTCATACAGAGCAAACAAGAAACATTATGGTCTGAAACTAAACTTAATATGCAGATTACATGAACACCTGAATCAGTAAAATTAAACATTTTTGAAAACTTCCAGTAAGCAAGCTTGTACCTGAAAAATCACACAATCCATTTGGATCAATAACTCCAGCATTTGGTCTGACACAATATTTCTTGGGATTGGTAGTTTTTATCTGCAAAATGTGAACTACTGCAGCTTAAGTTTAACAAGGGAAACATAAGATGGAAATCTGAGAATACAAAACCACCTTGAAAGCAACATGATGATTGGTCTTATTAATCATTTGAACAGAACATGAGCTTTGTTTCTTCAGTTCATCTGGACCAAAATAGAAGATGAGCAGTTATTGCAAATAAAATTGTATTACTTATATCATTAGGCGATACAAACATTCCATCACCAGACACACATATTTTGTTGAACAAAGAGTAAAACTGGAACACATATTTTGTGAGGATTGGATTGGTTTCAAGAAAATATCCATGGCTTGTAACATAATTATCAGAGGGAGAAATCAGCTTACATATGAACTTAAGTTCTTGTGGCTGAACCTCCAAAAGATCTGGTTTCATCTTTGCATCCAAGATTGGAACAAGAGTGATGTATCCTGAAAATGAACCCTAATAATATTACACAAGACAAGAGATACTCGAATGATTTCTTATGTCGATCAAAGGGAAGGTCGTTGAATAGGAGAATCACCTGACAAGAATTTAATGGGAATAGAATTTTGAAATTATTGCGTAATGATTCCGTAACGGTTGGGTTGGGGTGTTGATTTCGGTGGGCCTGAAACCCTAGAAGAATTGAAAGCCAAGTTTTTGAATTGCAGGCCAGGTGGTTGGATGCTAGGCTTGACCATCTTTTTTTTTTTTGAACGGCGAACATCGAATGTTGTGACGTCGCATCCTCTCGTTACATAGGAGAGCCTCGTCCAACTCCGGTCAATATGTTGTCTTAACCGGGCCCACTTGACGTCAAAGTTGGAGAGCATTCAAGAAAAAATCCCACCCAATACGGCCCCTTCCGGGCTTGAGGGAGAGCCGAGGCTCGAACCCTGGATCGGCGTGGGTAAAACTCTGGTGCATCAGCCTAAGAACTAAGCCTCATTTGCATGTCTAAGAAATTAATGGTGGTGACAGTGATTGAACCCGGGTCCCTTGAGACTTCAGGCCTCACCTCAACCACTACACCACAACCTCTTTGACGGCCATCTTGTATATCGGTACTTGCAAGAAAATGATAAAAATTAAATATATTATCAAAATTGATTCATCTCCATTTCTCATTTAATTAAGTATTACTCAAAAATTAAATATATATATATATATATATATATTTAACCTAAATGTTAATTTTTATAAATATCAAATATACCATTTTAATTTATTTTGTTAAAAAATAAATTTAGTAATGACTATTTTACCTTTTTTTTTAACTAAAACTTAAAATAAATAAAATTGACGATAACCTGTGCTTTGAAACAAAATTAAGAAAACACACAAATTGTTTCGTAATTAAAAACCAAAATTGTTGAATAAAACACACACATGCTTTGAAACCAAAATCAAAAACCCATATGATAACCTATGTTTGAAACACCAAAATTCTTTGGTAATTAAAAACCAAAAATGTGAATTTACAAAAATCAATCCTCCAAAATAACGAAATACGATTGATGGAATCTGAACCAAAATCGATGACTAACCTGGATGTTGGAATCGTTGGCGAGAATCAAAAGGATGTTGGAATCGATCAAAAATGATGTCGGTAATGCTTGCAACTGGATGTTAGAAGTAAGAATCAGAAGCAAGAAACTGGATGTCAGAAACGAGCAGTAGCGTTGGGATCGATAGGACCGGAATAGACTGTATTGTTGGATATTATATTTCTGATCATCATTAACATAATCGTTACTATCGAGGTACGATCCGAAGAGTTACACTTTGGACAAAGAACAAAGCATAGCGTTTAAATGTTAAACATTATTTCACGAAATGCGAATTCGGAATCCGGTGGATTAAATATTTAGGGAAATATTTTTTTTGGTTATTTCATATTTAGTTATTTAGAATAATTAAGTACCAAAAGACGGAATATGGTTTTATATATTAGTTGAATATATATTAACGGGTTTTAAATTTAATAGTTAATTATAAAACGGGTCCGGTTTGCGCATTCGGTTTACTAATTAAATGTAAATAGAAACCTTGAGGATTGAATCTGATTAACAGTTAATCAGAGGGTAATTAACCATTAATTAACATAGGGTTTGTAAAAGATTTGATTGTAAATACAAACTAATGGTAAAACCCTAATAACCTAATCTAAGTTCTCTCCTCCCTTGCGCCCCCTACCCGGACCGGCTCCCCCTTTCTGGCGCCACTAACAGCGCCGCCGGCCACCATGCCATCCGCCTCCGCACGTCGACGAGCCGTCGAACAGCGGCTATTGCTCCACCGTGAACCCCCCAATCCATAATGGACCTAGTCGGACAATGACCTCCTTCGCGCGAGCCGCTAACTGTGAACTGGTTCCAATCGTGAGCCAGATTGGGGGTTTTCGTTTGACGAGTTCGTGTATTGTCAACTAGCGTGACTTTCTTTACTTGCGAGTGTTTCAACGCAGTTATTCGTCAAAGGTATAACCTTGGAAACCCCCTATAGTTGCATTCGTTATTGTCTAAATGTTTTGTGTAATTGGATCACTGTCGGATAAAGTTTAGAACTTTATAATCGTGTGCTATTAATCTGCTTCCGCTTCGCAAATCTAATTTTGTAAACTTATTGTTTTAAAAGTTAAAACCGGTGCACGATTCCCAACAGTGGT
Source organism: Smallanthus sonchifolius (assembly GCA_023525975.1). Lineage (NCBI taxonomy): Eukaryota > Viridiplantae > Streptophyta > Magnoliopsida > Asterales > Asteraceae > Smallanthus > Smallanthus sonchifolius. The sequence goes on along the minus strand of CM042043.1, from coordinate 53,140,787 downwards.
ATCAGAGGCAGGTTTATGCGCGTTTAGACATAATTATTTATTTTTCGATCTTCGTTTTATTTGTCAACAATTTTGGTTGACAAAAGATCCAACCTTTTTCGTTTGGATTGATTGTGTTCGGAACATCGAGCCCTAGTGACCGGTGGTTGTGTTTTTCATGATTTTGGTTTTTATGTTCTTTGTAATTATTTTTTGGGTTATTTGGAACCCGATGTAATAGTTAGGTTTATTTTTTATTTTTTAGTTTTTTATTGTATAGGTATACATTATGTAAATCTAACAAGACGAAGATAGACACGAACGGGACTTAAAGGTAGAGATTTTGAACTAAGTGGGAGACGACAAGTTTGTTTAAAGCATACACTTCATGTATCCTGGCAACTTTTCTCTATTTCTTTATCACTTAAAAGTTAAACTTTTAACATATGCAAAACTTGTTATTTTGCAAAGATGGAAGAAAATAAGGGAAGTAGGAAGAACAGGAAGACGGAGAAAGCTTGAAGATTGATTCAAGTTTTTGATTACACCATTGGATGATGTTACATTTTGAATTTCATGATTATTTTATAAGTGAGATTTATTGTTTCAAAATATTTTATGTGATATATTGTTGTCTATTTTGAATTGAGAATTCAAGAACATCTGACTGATGTGAAATGTGAAACGTGTGAGACATGTTACTCAATTCAAATAGATACAACATTAGATCAGATCTAATAGATACCATAAGTGACTTTAAAACAAAATTAATCAAGCCTTAAAAATGTTATATGAGATGTAGTGTTTTATGCATGACTTAATCAATTTAAATGATTTAAAGGGTTTCAATTAATTCTCTAAAAACAATCTTACGAGATAAGATATAAAGAGCGATAAGAGTTATCATTGCTCTACGACTAAATAGTTAGTGTCACACACGAAAACGATGATTCGCAGTGGAAACGAGACGTAAGCATGACAGTCACATAAGTTGGAGCCCAATGATAATAAGCAAACACATTTATTTAAAACATCGAAAAGGTTTAACAAAATAAAGATAAGTCTTACAATTATCCAAATTGTAAGGCCTTAAAATCTAAAACAAGAGTGTTCATGATCCACCGAATGAGGACCCAAAATAAAGTTTAAAAGTCCCAACGAAATTCCGATGCAAGTGTTTGTCTAAAAACCTGTTTTTATAACCGCGCGAGAGCATCTAAGTACCTGAAAAACATGCTTAAAAATATTAACATAAAGTTGAGCGAGTGTCACGGGTTTAAACGAAAACATAACGAATTTTTCGAACTATCATGTAAATTGGACTAACATGTGATATGTCATAAGCTTGCAAGGAATACATCATGATGACAATTCTAGAGCTTATAATCAAACCGAGACACGAATACAATATGTCCCCACAAATCCTTTCAAAATATATTCTCTCGTACGAACGACCGATCAACGCTACTGATCACGAGAGTGGGCAGTCAGTCCCAAATAGATCTATTAACACACCTTGCGGCCTACACGAGGCCAATGATTATATCGGCGGGGCTATTCATGAACGAATACATGAATAAATAACGAATGCTCTTACTCGAGACCATCAAACGAACACATAATGTAAGTCCAGTATCATGATAAACGAACAAAAGAATGTTCTTCTCCCATATTTTATAAAAGGGATAACTTTACACAATAGTAACCAAGTTTCTCAAGTGTTCTATTTAAATACCTCAAATTTTTTTTGTCCCTCTAAAGTCACTCAACTTTCGGTAGTTGTTCCAATCCTATGTAATATTTTTATAAATGTTTAAATTTTTAAATATTAAATGAGATATATGAAAGATATATTAATCTTGTTCACTATTTAGCAATTATTTTTTTCTAATTCGACTTATATATAACAATTTTAAAACTTGTTTATTATTTGATGAACTTTTATTTCTTCACTATTACCTCCTATTTTAAGTTAGTGGAATAAAAATTTCACTTATTGGTAACTAATATTCATATATATTTCATTTGCCTCATTCAATTTTAAAAAAATTAAACATTTATAAAAATATTACATAGGATTGGAACACTTAGTGAAAGTTGAGTGACTTTAAATGGACAAAAAAACTTTGAGGTACTTAAATGGAACACTTGAGAAAACTAGGTTACTATTTGGTGAAGTTTTCCCTTTATAAAACAACAAAATAGTTTAAAAAGGGGCCGTGAAAACTCACCTTGATAACGAATGACGGAAAACGAGTGCTAGCAACTACGCCCACGAACGCTAACGGTGCCCTAAACACGAAGGCCACTTTAGTAATGGAACTACAAGTCTTACACGCAATTTGTTCACCAACCTACTAGACTTAGAAATATTTTGGAAAAATATATACTTAAACGACCCGTTGATGACTTCGACATGCGGTTATGTTTTTAATGAAAAACGGTGGATCAAACATACATACGAAGACATCAAGTGTTATAACTTATCAACACCCAAAATGTGAATATACACTAATAACACATATATACACTCATACATATACTTATAAGTCTCAAATCACTTGTGAAAACACTAAAGTCACAATATTTGCATATAACTTTTCATGCAAAAAACGACTAACTTTTAAGGAACTAACTTCCAAATTTCTAACACATGAGTTCATATAACATCATATATCATCAAAATATACTTAATAAAATATATTTCATCAATCAAGACAAATATTTCATTATTTTGACATAAAGTACCTAATCATGGCAATTTCTAGCACACACGTGACAACCGAAACGTCAACGACAAGTACAAACGAATATTTCATAGCATGAACTCATTATATAACTTAAGAGCTGTAATTTAACCATAAAGTATATCCAAACTTACTGCTCAAAAACAGATTTAACAAATACACAATTTTCATGCCGAAAACTACCGTTTTAATCGACTAGTTTAGCATAAAACCTAACGAAACGCATCCAAACACCAAGAATCATACATATTACCAACAATCTATATTTTAGAAATAAAATATCATCATATTACAGTCATGATTCCAGATTTACAAAACCTATATATTTTCATACAAAAATCTATCCTTTTAGCATCTTTTAAGCGTCATAATTATGTCATACACTTTTGATGTCATGCATAATCATGGTTTAGTTTGTAATCATGGTTTAGTTTGTCTGTAGTTTTGGTAGTGTAAGAGAAAGAGGGTGTAAGTAACTCTAATTATGGTGTTTAGCTCATGATGGTGGGTGTGGGACCCACTTTATGGCTGATTTTTTGGGAGAGAAGTCTTCTAGAACATTATTTAAATTATAAAAACTTCACCACACAAGTGTAGGTGACATTTTATAAAAACTATAACATTTTTATAAAATTTTACCACTTTAAACATGGTTTTTTATCAAAGTAAAAGTATATAAAATACCCCCTAATTATTTGCTATCATAATTAGTAAAAAAAATATTTTTTGCTGACAGTTCATTTTAACTCATCCGGTACGCGATTGTACCGAAAATCACCGTACGTGGTATTTAACAAGTGGCACATAATTTTCATATATAATCTACTAACATAAGTATGTCTATGTATTTTAGACAAAAACTAATGTTATTAAATTAACCGGGTCATCACCAACGCTAAATACAGACATTTTACCGATACGTGGTGCTTCTTAAATTTCACGAAATGCAAACCTATACACACGAAGGGCTTTGCTAGACTTTATAATGACCTAATTATCTGAAATTAAGTCTAAGACACATTTAATTAAATTATAAACGCGTTCTAAGGTTATATGGTAAATAACCTGAAAATTGCCCGATGTCAAAGCTAGTCATAAGAAATCAGCTACCCCAGTATTGACATAACTTATCTCAAATACTAGCTTTGAACCGAAAGTTTCATCCAGAACATGTATGCTAAATCATATTATACATGAAATAAAGGAAGAGTCCTATGAATAATTACGGATAGGATGTTGTGAACTTCTATATGAAAGAGTTTTCGTGTGTTACCTTAATAAGCTATTAGTGTTTAAGAATCTTAAGAGTAAGATTGAAACTATTCATGACCAAGTGTGCACCTGACTCTTGAACAACAAGCAAATGTTCCTTAAACTCTGAATAAAAGATATTATTCAGATGCACAAACATAAGAATTCATATACACAAAGATAAGATCTTTATGGATATTGTGACACCTATAACACAGGATAGTTATCCAAACAGAGTAGTACCTCCGACATATATGTTCTTAGGAAAGAACGATGGGTATAGGAGAGATTTATACACCGTTATTTCCTTAGACAAAACATTTCGTTTGTCAAATAACTACATACCGGTCAGAATGTCACATTCTAGTTACTGTGACATTGATACCAAAAACACACATCGAAAGACTTAAAAGTTATAACTATTTCATTTCATAAATAACATTGTTTTACAATAAGGACTGACTGGTAAAATAAAACATATTGTTCCTAGTAAGAACACATATAACTCTAGACTTATAGTTCACCAAGAACGTGCCATCCACTCAGGCCTTACGATTACACAAGAACCTGCCCTCAAGAATCCCTATCTCAAAATACCTATATATCTCTCTTAGAATGCCAACTATAAGCTAGTGGTCACCTGTGCTAAAAAACATTTGAAAATATTTTGGATCAACACAAAGTTGGCGAGTTCATAAACAAAATCGTATTTTCACAATTTTGTATCCACAATGTAAGAACACCCTAGGACCGCAGCTTTACTCGGGTCTGTGTCTAATAATCATCCATCTCAATCCATCACCCAGTAACCACAACTTTACTCGGGTTCTGACTCTACAATATTGTAACACCTCGAAACTAGTAAGGGCTAATTATGTTGGAAATGGAAGTTCAGGGGTTAGATAGCAAATATACCAAAGATTAATGGTTAAATATAAAGAATTGTGGAAATTGGTCGATGTCGGGCCGACATTTCAGACCATATCGGTCCGACGTGTAGAGAGGAAGGAAATCAGGAGAATCAGATGCGAGTCTGATGACTCAGCCCCAAGTCGGACCGACATGCATTTACAACAAGGTCCGATATGCGGATGTTGGACAGAGTATGTTGGACCGATATGCTTTTACTACTCGGTCCAACATGAGTCTACTTTCACCCTATAAATAGAGGGTCAATCTCGGCCCATTTACACACACCAAAACACCTTACTAAACACACACAGACTCTGTAACTCTGATCCCGAGCCCCGGTTCGCGTACGAGAGTTTGGTTTCCGGCGTTTCGACTCCAAGTTGTCGTAGATAGTGCTGAGGTAAGGTTCCAACCTCCCATTATGCTTTGATTATGAACCATTAATCTAGGATTATGTAATTAAGTAATGTTATGATTATATAGGGCCCTACCCGAGGTGTTTGCCATACTACTGGTTAATACGCAGAAATACTATCCAGATGGGTTCTTAAACTGTGATGCATGAACCTTTTCATGACCTTGTCTGGCATGATTGATTTATGAAACATTTTGAGTATCTTGAAACGATTGTACCGATTGTTTATATATAACGTATTCTAAGCGCTTATTGTATTTCACTTGCCCGTGGAACGACATATTGAATAGGACCCGTGGAATGGTCTTTGGTTATATATATATATACTGATGATTGTTCATAGTTATCTATGAATTTGGGGGTGGAACCCCATGGATGTGTTCAAGATACTTTGGCGGGTCATTTTTAATAAACTATTTTTGTTTATGAATTCATCAGCTTTGTGTTGACCCATGTTTTATTAAATGTTTTTAACCGCATCACAGGTATTTGACAAACGGAATGTTCTGTCTAGGAAAGAGCAGTGTATAAATCCCTACTAGACCCGTCGCTCTTACCTGGGAACATATCTGTTGGAGATACTACTCTGGTTAGATAACTGTCCTGTGTTACGGGTGTGACAAATATATAGTATAGGGTTCCACTAGGAAGGGAAAAAAGTGTAGGAAGTGTAGGTAGGAGTCGTAGGCTGACACGTGGCACCGTCTCAAATTCACGCGGATGGGTAGAAAAGTCTTTGCAGTCATTACGGTTCTTATTGTGTGTTAAATTCATTTCGTTTTTTTCATAATGTAACTGTTAAAGTGCATATATATAACTTGGATGCTGCATTTCTTCTGTTTTTTCTTCGTCCAAAATGATGTTGTTTCTTGATCGTTTGTGAATTTGCTAAATGAAGTTCGCAAGGTAACTCTATAACTTTTTTCTTTTCCCTACATATAAACACAAAACCATACATTACCTCTATATCATAATGTAACTGTTAAAGTGCATATATATTAACCCGGATACTGCATTTCTTCTGTTTTCTTTTCGTCCAAAATAATTGATGTTTCATGGTCGTTTGTGAATTTGCTAAATGAAGTTCGCAAGGCAACTTTGTAACTTTTTCTTTTCCCTGCATATAAAAACAAAACCATACATTAGAAACACAAAACCATATGAACACCATACATCAGAAACACGAAACCATATAAACACCAAACAATATTACCATACATCAGAAACACTATATGTCAGTCACAATTTTAAACACGGAACCATATAAACACCATACATTAGAAGCACAGAACCATATAAACACCATGCATCATACTTTTACGATACACATAACCATATAAACACCATACACATAACCATATAAACACCATCAAACAGAAACACAAAACCATATAAACACCATACATCAGAAACACGGAACCATATAAACACCATACATCAGAAACACTATATGTCAGTCACAATTTTAAGCACCATACACAATTTAAACGCAGAAACACAAAACCATATAAACACCATACATCAGAAACACTATATGTCGGTCACAATTTTAAACACCATACACATTTTAAACGCAGAAACACAGAACCATACAAACACCATACATCCATAAACACAAAATCATATAAACACCATACATCAGAAACACGGAACCATATAAACACCATACATCAGAAACACGGAACCATATAAACACCATACATTAGAAACATTGAACCATATAAACACCATACATCATAAACACAAAATCATATAAACACCATACATCAGAAACAATGAACCATATAAACACCATACAATAGAAATACAGAACCATATAAACACCATACATTAGAAGCACAGAACCATATAAACACCATTAATCAGAAACACATAACAATTTAAACACCATACATTAGAAACACATATCAATTCAAATAACAAAATAAACACCAAATTTTAAACACAGAACAGTTTAAACACCATACAACATAAAACCCCCAATTTTGGTAAACTGCATGTTATTAAACTTTAGAGACCAAAATTTAGTGAAGTCCTATGTCAGAGACACCATAATTTAGTTCGAATTATCTAATTAATTGCAAACGCCATTTACTTGTAGTCGTTTACCTTTTTTGGAGCTTGAAGAAACACTCGATATTCCATCTTTCTTGCGATTAGGTGTTCCTGAATCAGTTAAAACAAACAATTTCAACTGCCATAATATTATTATTTTGCATTTAGCTGAAATGTTTCTTAGTTTTATATGTTAACTTGTAATGATCATCAGACGCCATTGTTTTCGAAGAAAAATTGAATCGCGAAATCGACGAAGCGGTTAGAGTAATTTTTTGGATTTCTTTGCCGTTTGAAAATATTACGTATGTTGGCATTTACTATATGGGGAAAGTGAATATGGTGCTGTTATGCATGTAACTTAGATGTGAAACCAATCAAAACTACGTCGTTTCGATTGAATCTTACTAAAAGTTAATCTTATTCCTTATTTCTTTTCCATTAATTTTGCAAGTGTTGTTTATTTTCTTGCTCTCAACTATCTTCAATTTTGCCATTTAACGGACTTATAAACACAACTCAAATATTTCTTCCTCTATCTCAATTGATCAGTTAAAGAATTGTTCCTCCAATCGAAATGATTTTTAATTTTCAAGTTTCAACAGGAAGCAGTTTTAAAGATTTTTTTCTTTAAATGTTTTGATAACCTAAAGCTTCGAAAAAATAGAAGAATCCAAAAAAACTCCAACCCACCATTGTAGGAACAGAACCCAAATAAATAAAATTCAAATTATGATTTTAGGTGAAATTTTGAAAAAAAAAAATTTAATTAGAGAAACCAAAGATTTAATTTAATTTTTGTTTAGATTTAATCAAAACGACGTAGTTTTGATTGGTTTCGCATCCAAGTTACATGTCTAACAACACCGTATTCACTTTCCCCTTACTATATTACCCTCGCGCGTTGAAAATAATTGGACCTAATTACGAAAACGCCACCGCGTGTTTTGATCCGTCGATAATTTAATCTAATGGTTCAAAACACTTCCTACACTTTTCTTACTTTTTAGAATATCCCTACTATATATATATATATATATATATATATATATGAAGAGGTGTAATGCGCGATGAGTTTATTCTTGATTTAAATATTACAATAGAGTAGATATATTTACAAATATACAAACATTTGTTATACATAATAATAGCATTTTAATATGTGAAAACAAGGTTTAAATTTTCAATTAACTTATAAATTAATGTGTCACATTGTGTGGGACAAGTACGGGATGAAAATGGATTGTTATTATTGTGTAATAATAAAATAAAATAATAACCAAAAACCATGGATGTTACCCATATGTGTGTGTTTGAGAGAAATGAGGAAAATATGAAGATATAGGGTATTTATATCTAAAGGTGTACTACACGATGAGTTTATTCTTGATTTAAATATTACAATAGAGTAGCTATATTTACAAATATACAAACATGTGTTATACATAATAATAGCATTTTAATGTGTGAAAACAAGGTTTAAATTTTCAATTAACTTATAAATTAATGTGTCACATTGTGTGGGACAAGTACGGGATGAAAATGGATTGTTATTATTGTATAATAATAAAATAAAATAATAACTGAAAACCATGGATGTTACCCATATGTGTGTTTGGGAGAAATGAGGAAAATATGAAGATATAGGGTATTTATATCTAGGGTTTTGTAAAGGGGCTTCCAAGAGGGAATAATACTGATTTCGGTAAACCGCGTATCGTCTCGGATCTCTGTTATGTTTATAATTCCCGATTTCTGTCGGAGCTAATCTTTACGGGGCTTTAGCAATTGGTCTCGGATCTCTGTTATGTTTATAACTCCACTTCTCTTTCCGATGGGATTCTAGGCAATTTATCAGGGAAAACATCATAAGAAAGGGAAACATACCAAAATGGACATTTGACCAAAAAATTATCAAAAATGGACTTGTATAAAAACGGCATTATTTCATGGAAATTGTGAACAATAGCCGGCTAAACCGGGTAAGCTTAGCGGGCATAAATTTATGTGCCCACATTCCTTATACAGAGTACAGACCAATGACAAGTCGACACGTGCCAAGCTTAGCCGGCTATAGCTGGCAAAATGGATTGCCGGCTCAGTCGGGTATTTGCCGGCAAAATGGATTAGCGGCTCAAGGCAGATTCAGAAAAGACGCCGGATATAGCCGGCAAAATTGATTAGCCGGCTCAAGCCGGGTAATTGCAGCCTATAGTCGGCCACGTGTCGACTTGCCATTGGTCCGTACTCTGTAAAAGGGAACGTGTAGCACGGAAATTGATGCCGGCTATGGTCTCACAATGTACATGAAGTAGCCGGCTATTTACATTACACATATCTATTTTTTATATGTTTTTTTGGTGAAATGTCCATTTTGGTATTTTTTCCGTTTAAGAAAAAGTTCCATATGGTATGAAAATTAGATGTTAGAAGTTTGCTTCAATAATGTAAAAATATTACGCTATACTACATATCAAAAATAAGTTTCATGTAAGGACTGCATCAATTACAACAGACAAATCACTATTATCAAACCAATGACACGGTAGCACTTTCTAGTTCTAGTTTTTTTTTTTGGAACCACAAATTTGGATCACTGACGGACCAATGGAGTATAATCGTGCCACCAGTGGTACCATCCGATCATATTTCAACACCAAGTCATCAATTCAGGAGGAAACCCATTTTTTTGGTAAAACCCCCTCATGAGATTTGAAACCAGGACCTTATGATTACTGAGTTTTATCCCACCGCCAAGATGCCGTTGGATTATTATGCCTTTGGCTAGTTCTAGTTAATATATAAAAACAAAGTAAAAGGTAAACATAGTTAAATATGTCATTCTAAACATATAAATCAACTAAAACATGAAGGAAAAAATAAAAATAAACAAAGAGTAAAGTGTCATTTTCGTCTATGTGGTTTAACCATTTTAGCCACTTTTATTCAAAAACTTTTTTTTAACTTTTTCGTCCCTAACTTTTCAAAATCTAATCATTTTTATCCACATGTCTAACTCCGTCTACATTTTGATGTTATATCAGGGGTAGTTTGGTCTTTTCAACTCTCTTTGGCATTCAAGAATTATTTTTAAAAGACTAAATTTCCCCTAATTTAACATTAAAATATAGACAGAGTTAGTCAGGTAGATAAAAATAGCTGGATTTTGAAAAGTTAAAGACAAAAATGCTAAAAAAAATTTTTTTTAATTAAAGTGGCTAAAATTGTCAAAACACGGTGACGAAAATGACACTTTACTCAAACAAAACAAATGATATCATTTAAAAAAATGTTTGGCATCGAATCGACTTGACTAATATTGAGGAAATAGTATTTTTATTTGATCACATAATAATATTCGTTTTGGAAAAGAGAAGAAAGAAACATTACATTATCCAAGTTGTAGCAAAACCAACATTATAAAAGTTTATTAGAATCCATGACTATGTCACTCACAGCTAGCAACCTCCAATCCATTACCTGCACACAGTCGGATGAATTGGTTCATTTAGGTTATATAATTGTAAAAACCAATACTTGGGACCCAAACAACTCAGAAAAACAAAAATAGACCTATAACCAAAATTGAAGAAAGGAGAAACTGACCATCAGGATCAAAGAAAAAGACTTGCTTGGTTTTTCCATTTGGTTGAGTCCTCTCATGTGTCTGGATTCCTTTGGCCTGACCATAAACATAAACATGTACATTAATTACTACCAAATGATCTCTGTATCAGTATTGCAAAAGCTATATGCTTTAACTCAACAGATTTTGGACGACAGACATCCAACTGGAGACAAAACGGCCGGCAATTTGGGGTAAAGTAATGATTGTGTGTTCATGGCCCGGTTTAAAACCGTGAAACCATCCAAACCGGTCATCGGTTTGGTTTTTTCATGTTACTTCCGGTCGGTCGGTTTCAAAAATTGCAAACCGTAATGAACGGTTTGGTTTACGGTTTATACCAAAAACCAGCCGTAAAAAACCGGACTGAACCTTTACATTTAACTATATTTAAAAATTTTATATATTTCATATTACATGTATTGAATTATACATACCACTTTAAAAATTCTGAAATAGTTAAATGGGTGAACTAGCTGGGTCACCGGATGAAAATAGATTTCGAAAGAGATGGGTCTAGACTTCATTTTAACACAAAAATTGAAATTCCGCTTATGTTAAAAGGCTTTTACTCTTTCTACGGAGCATGTTAATTTCATTTAGGATGTTGATTGAGAATCTATATTTGATGATTGGTGTACCATAGGTAAGTTTAGGAGTTTGTTTTGAATAGGTTGTTTGTTGAGAAAGTTGGGTTCAAAAAGCTCAAACCGGAACGGTTTGGTTTTAATTTTCAACGGTTTGGTTTTGGTTTTTGATAATTAAAAACCGATACTAACTGTTCGGCTCACGGTTTCACCTAAAAACCGTGAAAACCGGACCGTGAACACCCGTAATTGAGAGTTACCTTGATAGCACTGACGAAGGAGTCAAAATTCGAAACAGTGAAGCAAAGATGATGACCTCTGAAAAGCGTCTTCGGATCTGCGACGGCATCGTTAGCGCTCCACGGACCTTCTGGCAGCTTCGAGTTTGGGTCCCTTTCGATCAGGTGAAGATAGAAAGACGGCAATTGCCTCAGCCATATCACCTTGAATTCAAAATTAGGGCTTTCGATTCGTTCAAATCCAAATATCTGCCGGAAATGAAATAAAAAAAAACAGTAAGTAAGGCAGACTGACTACGATTGTAAATACGAAACTTGAAGTTAATACATCTTGGTAAAAGTTGGCAAGCCGATTGATATTCGTGGATTCTCTGGAGACATGGTTGAAGGTAGCCCCTACAGCAGCCATCTTGCAATCAAAAACCTTCACAAACCACATCTCTCTGCTTTTATAGTGGAGTACGCGTGTCACCATACAAACAAACTACTTTTTTTTTTCTTTCGTCAGAACGGCATGTCGGTTAGGATGTCGCTAACCCCTCCTAGCTTAGAGTTCAAATCCTGCCACAGATGGTGTTTCTGAAATTATGAAGTGCACCTTGTAAGGATTGAATCTGGGACCTTCACAATAGAAAAGTCTTAAAACAAAATACCCTAACCACCAGACCAAAGATCTGATGACAAAAATACAAAAATAAAAATAAATAAAAACTTCTTTTCATGTGGAAAGATAATATCTTGATTTTTGATTTGTAAAAGATTTAAAATTAGTATAAGTTTCAAAGGGAAAGAATGAATAAAAGTTTTTGTTATTAGAAAATTTTATTATATTATATACTAGCTTTAAATCTATGTGTTACATCGAGTAAATATTAAGATTATACTAATAAATAGAGTTAAATACGGTTTTAGTTCATGTGGTTTGACCAAAGTACCATTTTAGCTCAAAAGTTTATATTTGACATTTTTAGTTCAATAGTTTTATTTTCGTATCAATTAAAGTCCAACCATTTAACCCCTATCCAATTTTTCTATGAAGTTGTAAAAAGACAAAAATACCCCTAGATTAAAACTGTTACTTCAATAATTTAATACCCTTATTTTGAACCCTCAACCTTTCCCCTTGTTTAAACCCTTTCCTTAAGAGTAGTTTGACTTCTAACCACCTAATTTCCTGTCTAATTTCACCAAATCTGTAAAGCAAATGGCTTCCATTCTTGTCCTAAATCAATCGCGATCTGTTAAGGACGAGAAATTGGTTGATAAATTGATGAATCTTTGCGTTCTGTTTATGAATCGCGGTCTGTTTATTGTGTATGACGATTGTTGGTGATGTCTTGATGGTTGTTGTCATGGTTGCAGAAGTCGCTAGGCGGTACTCGGCCTAGGCGGGGAGTACTCGGACATGGTAAATTACAAAGAAGTTAATTTTTGGGAAATTATATATATGTCAAATAACACAAGTGTACTAATATTTATAACAAAATACGTGAATATCAGTATAAATAAAAAACATACATGTTTAAATACTAAAATATTTTAAAAATTGATATTTTCTTTAATATTATAGACATTGTAATTGGACCTAGTTGGACCGAAAATCAATATAATTCTCTTCTTCCAATGTATCTCCGTGAAATACAACGAAAATCCAACAAGAATCGGTGAAAAATAGCGAAAATAAGTGAAAAACAGCGAAAAACAGTGAAGCGAAAATCCGAGTTGACCCAAGTTGGACTGAACTGGACCAAGTTGGCCCGAGTTTGATCGAGTTGGACCGATTCCGAGTAATGTTGACCGAGTTGAAGAAAAGCGCCTCGACACCCTACCGAGGACCGAGTACTACACTAGTACAAGGGAGCCTAGGCCGAGTTTTACAACACTGTTGTTGTTGAAAATGAACACTTGGTGATGTCTTGATCTACGGCTGTAGAAAACGACTCATCGAAGGTATCTGCTGCAACGAACACAAAGTGGCGAAAGATGCTGCAACGAAGGAAATGAATGGTCGGGTGGAGGGTTGTGGCCTGGTGTGAGGTCTAGCCGGAGGTAGTGACGGCAGTCTGGCCGGAGGTGGTGGCCTGGCATGAGGTGGCGGCTTGGGTGGTTTGGGGAAAATGATTAAGATGGAGAGAGTTTTTATATATGTTTTAGTGTAGGGGTATTTTCTCCTTTTCACCCTAACTTAACAGAATAATTGAATGAAGGTCAGTGGGTTAGATAAAAATGAGACAATTGGTAAAACTGTTGGAGGTAAATCGATGTTTTTAAACTTATGGAGTGAAATAAATATTTTTGTCAAAACCATAGGGACTAAAAACTTACAATGATGATTTACAAATTAAAAAAAATACTTATTTGTATACAATATTTGACGTGATATTGGTAACTTTTCTATGTTTACCAAAGCTTGAGTCCATCTCTACTTTTTAACTCTTGATAATGCAACATACAGTTGGCCATGAGTAAACACTAGATCTTTCAAATACAAACCATCCTTAAAAGTGATTGTCCTTGACTTTTATTTATGGTCATTGTAAAACATACAACAATTGAAAATTGTTTTCTTTGAAATTTAAATGTAATCCTTTTGTGTCAAGGTCTTAACCCAATTCTAGAGATAGAAGTGCGATAATTAATGTGAAAAGGAAAAAAAATGACAACATAGGTTTATTATTATTATTTTAGGTAAATGTATACATCTCATGGTTTTTAGGTAAACGTGTTTGAAGAGTAGTGAAACTCTCATTAATGCTTAACTTCCCGGTTACAACTTTGAATGCTATGAATTCGAGATTACATGCCCTACATTCTATGAGATCGCCTCTATTTATAAGTTTTTCTTTCTCTTTCCTCTAACTGAAAGATGTTGACACCTTTGCTCTTATCGGTCAATAACCGTCCTCCCTTTCACCTTGTGGGCCCCTCTTTTATTAAACGGTTAAGCCTTCTAGAAAGAAATCTCTTGTTTACTCCCAATGGATGAGCACATAGGATCATTATCATACGTCATCAAGTCCCCCTAGTCGATTTATTTATTTGAATAAATCCAGTTAAAGAAGATTATGTTCATGGCACGATTTTTTATGGGACATAGCGAGTGTTCTGTGGTCACGTCAGCCTGCTACCTAGTCCTTTCGGATAAGGTTTTTGCACAGGCCTGTTTTTTCGGACGTCACTTCGGCAATGTCATCATTATGTCAGGCGTCGTTTCCCCTTCCTTTTTCAATTTTCCCTCTCGAATGTCTCTATAAAAAGGGGGCGAGACCTTTATGTTCTCCACCCCCATTGCTTCCTCTCCATTCCTTCTTCTTTTCTTGACCTTGATTTCTTCCATGGGTGATAACGCATATGTTTCTCTTATTCCCATCAATTGGAATGTGGACCGTTTTGAGAAATTGAAGGATACTTATCGGATTCCAAATTATCTGGATCCTGAATACCCCCCCCCCCCCCGGGAAGTAGTGCTTCAGCCCCTCCTGCTGGTAAAATCTCCTTGTATGCTGATTTTTTCTCTGAGGAAATTTCCGAGTTCCCGTTACATCTTTCTGCATTTATTTGCTCTGATACTACAAAATTCATTTGTCTGAAGCGCACCCTTTGGGGATGTGTTAGATTCGTCACTTCGAATTCTGTTGCATTGCTTTGAAGCAGGAACCGTCAGTGGATGTTTTTCACCAGCACTACAAGTTATACTTGAAGGACAGCTGGTTTTCCTTCGTAAAGCGTGCGGGTATCGCCCCGCATGCCGGTGAGACTCCTCAGGGCTTCCACGACTGGAAAGAAAGATTTTTTATATATAGGCGCCCGGATGGTCCCCGAAGACATGCGCATTCGGTCTCTCCAAATACCTGTGGTGGGCATTCCTCTTGGCATGGAGCTTTTCAAGAAATTTTCCCTTTATTCTATCTTAACTTCCCATCCGGCTAATATTCAAAACATCCACGAGCATGCTTTGGTTAGGGTGGGGATGAGCCGGAATTGGGGTAGGTTGGACCGGATTCCCATCTATACATCTGGGTCGTGTATGTTACTTTGTTTTTGTCATACGAGTTTATTCCGCCTTTTGCTTGTAGTGAAGGTTGCTTATTTCTTTCTCTTTTTTTTCTTGCATCAGTTCCTAGTTATTACGATGTTCTGTTTCCGGAGACTCGCAAAGCCCTTACCCGGACATTTCTGAATATTGAAGCGAATCAGCGGAACGTGCCGGAAACATTCCATGAGAGTTTTTTCTTTCCTCGTGCCAGTCTCCTGGAGACAGTGGATATAGAGATAGGTATATGTGGCTAAACTTGTTTCCTTCTACCATTTAGTTGCTTTCCTTACCTTTCTCTTTGTTTTTTATCAGAAGATATGGGTGCCTCTGATGCGCATGAGGGTACCCCTGGGGAGGTCTCACGTTGTAGTGAAGGCTTCCGGAAGTGATGGTGGTGGAATAATGTCCCCCCGAAGAAACGTCGGAGGTTGGCTGAGGCTTTTGTCTCTGTGAAGAAACCTCCTCGTCCCAGCCCTGAAGGTATGACTGGGTTTTATGGGAAGGGTCTCTTTGGGTTGTAGTATTTATAATTCTTTTTTTGTGGTACTATCAGGACCCAAATCAGGTGAAGGCTCCCGCCCCCTTCCTCAGTCAGAAACCGGCTTCCCTTGTGAAGACCAAAGCTAAAACCGGTCCCCTTCCTAAGGATGTTCAGAAACCGGCCTCCCCTATGAAGACCAAAACAGACCTCGGTCCCCTTCCTGAGGCCGTAGCCGTTCAAGTAGAGCAGCATACTTGTTGATAAGGGGAAGAGGGAAAAGAAGGTAGTCGGGTCTACCGAGGAGGTACACTCCCCGAAATTATCTGGAATGATGGAGGAGGAGGAATAGGGTTGACCAGCTCAGAGCTTAAAGATGGAGCAGAAACAGAAATATTTTTTGATTGGGATGACATTTTTGAAATTAGCTTTGAAAGATAGTGATTGAACACAAATTTTAGCAAAGATTTAAAAATGAAAAACACCACTTTCCTCACGGTGGGCGCCAAATTGTTTTGGGTAAAAATTATGAACAATAACTTTGTAACCAAATTTCGTAAGTGAGGTAGTGTGCTCATCAACTTTGTAAAGATAAAAATGCGTAAAACAGTAAATCGACACGAGTGTTTACTAGGAAAACCCTTGATCCTTGATGATCTCCGGCACAAAACCTCGGGAGCCGACTAAACATCGGGCTGCCTTGATAGCTTGTATATAATTGAAATAAACGAGTACAAAGAAAGCTGAATAAGATCGAATGCTAAGTGTTACAGGAGTTTGCGAGTGAGAATGTGTGTGTTCCTATACAATCTATCGCTAAATAAATACATCATTCATTATAACTAACTATCCGAAAATAAAGCTTTTTACCTTTATCTTCCTCTTGTGACCGTTGTAAGCTTATTCACATATATTCCACACGTGGTCCACGTTCATAGAGCGAGTCTTCAGGAGATTTTACATTCATGTACGTTTATCTGTAAACATAAATCGAAATAGAGGACAAATATATGTTAGTAATAATATTCGGGATACTGAAATTACTAGGATAATATCGGATTCTGGATCAGGTGTCTTTTAGGATTCTGCTTAAAATTTAACCCACAACAATTATTATTATCCTTTAAATTTTGGTTTAATTACCAACTAATTAAATCATTATTTTTAACACTTATTTTTCATAACTGAAATGAAAGGTTTTATGCACTTATTTATGTAGTAAATTATTTAATTACTCAACTAATTATTACTCATTTATTTATTATCCATTTACTAATTTATTCGATTGCAAACAAAAGAAAACTACTAATTTATTTATTTGTGTATTTATTTTCAAACAAAAGAAACCTAATTATTTATTCATACATTTATATAATTATTACAAACAAACAAAATCCTCATTTATTCTTTCACTTATTACAATACAACTATTTATCAAAGATTTACATAAAATATTATTTGCAAATCAAATAATTATTTTAGGATTCCCTATTTGGGCCAGCTCATTGAATCTTGCAAATCAAATAATTATTTTAATAATCAAATATTATTAAAATGAGGACACCCACATCAATCTCCTCGCACATTAGGATTCCCTATTTTATTTGTACAAATCATTGATACATATATTCCATCAAACATAGGTTAACCTTGTGCTTAACTAGAACATTTGTGCAACAAACAACATACTTGTGTGGCATTCAAGCTACTCATTGCAAGGTGAGTTTATGATCGCGGTGTGGGGCTAATAAAAAACAATAATAAAAACTACTTCTTAGCTACTTAGACTGCAGTATAGGAAGTAAGGTTGTCGAATCCACAGGGAACTCGTGGAGAATGCTATTTAAACCGAACCGATTCAATTACTACTTGTAACGAACCAAAATCCGGGTTTCGTTTTAAATAAATAAATATTTCTAATTAATATTATCGTGGAAATAATATTTTAGAAATAAGTTGAAACAAGTGGGTTTCAAGTTAGTGTTGGGGTTATATTAGTTTTTAACTAATTTTGGAATAAAAATGTATGAAATGTAAGTTGAGGGGCTGGATTTGTAAATATGACAAATCTGTCATATTTGACTTGGTGAAGTCAAAATTCACCATTTGTGTTGGTGAAAAAAGTCGATTCTCTCAAGAGAGAGAAAAAGGTGTTGAAGTCAAAATCGTGCAATTGAAGCTTGGATTGTGAAGGTGTTGGCTTGCACATCATCCTTCTAGCATCAAGTAAGTGTTAATCATCCTTTTTATTTCACCATTGATGAGTTAGTAGGTGGGTTTTGTAGAAATCCAAAATTTGATGATGCATGTTGTTAATTAGTGTTAGATTGTTGATAATCTAGCTAAACTAAAGGTAAAGAATGGTGAATAACATCCTAGAACCCTTTGATTTTGATTATGAGAAATTAAGGTTCATATTTAAAGAATTGGGGGTTTTGGGTTATGATGATAGGATGATGAATTAATGAATGATTAAGTGTTTATATGCTGTTAGACACTTAAAAGAACACTAAATTAATCTAATGTTAAAGATTAAATGAAAAGTTAGTGTTAAGGAATGGTAATGAAACTCAAGTAGGTGAGTTTGGGTGGAAAGAGGGTGTTTGGATATGAGTATAACCCAAACGGGTCAGTTTGGGTTAGAAATGGAAGATTGGGTTGTGAACCCAATTAAAATGTGATTTTGATGTATGATAGATTACTAAATTAGGTGTATATTTTTAGGTAATCAAATTTCAAATCTTGAAGGGGGAACGGGATCTTCAAACCCGAAGGTAAGTGCTCTTGCACTTACTTAGTATTGATGATAAAGGGTGATACATGTGTTATGTTTGCATACCATGTTGTGTGTTATGAATGTGTATGAATTTGTATGTACAAGTGAATGAATGAATGTAGTTATAGTTGTAATATTATAATGGAAATGTGGATATAAGGTTATGGTCTAAATACCATAATGGAAATGTGGATATGAAGTTATGGTTTAAATACCATAATGGAAATGTGGTGATGAAGTTATGATCTAAGAATCATAATGGAAATGTGGTGATGAAGTTATGATCTAGTATCATAATGGAAATGTGGTGATGAAGTTATGACCTAAGTACCATAATGGAAATGAAAATGAGTTAATTATGATGGTTATAAGAAAAGAATGAAACTTGTAAGGTGTTATGCAAGTGATATGTAGCTTAATGACTAATTGGGTGAAAAAGGGTCAAATTGGTGAATGGGTGAAAACAAGTAGATTTTTACTTGTTGTTATGTTTTATCTTCATTGCTAATGGTGATATATGTGGTGTTATGTAGGAAAAGCTCCGATGTAGTCAAAGTCAAGTCCATGGCGATTGGCGGGTTCTCGTATGCATATTTGATGTTTTGGGGGTAAATAGAAATCCTTTAAAAGGATGTAAATGATACTTGATTTATGCATTTTTTGGTGTAAAGAATGATGTTGAATGTTTTAACCAAAAACCCAAGTGTTGGGGAAAATTTGTGTCATGTTGAAATGGTAAATGATGAAAATTTGGGACTCCCTCGCGGTACGCGAAGGGAGAGCCCTTGATCCTCGCGGTACACGAGAGTTGTAAAAAAGAAAAATCTTGGGACTTATGCTTCCGCATGTTTAAATGATTTAATAATCGGTGTTTCAAATAAGGGTGTTACAACTTGGTATCAGAGCAATGGTTTGAGGGATTTGGTGTGGGTGGCAGCAAACTTAAACCGGATGCTCTTGATATGGGGCGGAATTATACGAGAATCCATGAAGGATTTGACCAAGACTCGGAGCTTTCGAAAATGAAAGGTTAGTAATGTTTTGATAAGGTGGTTATATATATATATATTGTGTATATGTATATGTATGATTGAATGACAAGGTGTTATGTGTGCCGAAACTTGTCTTGCGATTTGTTATATGGATATGATAATTACAATTAGGCATATTGTAATATTAAACATGTTTGACCAATGTGATTAATAAGACAATATGCGTAAGAGTCTTTATGATAACCATATAATAATGAATATTTGCAAGGATTAGGTGAAGGTGATTATATATGTATGTATATAGGTAGATATATATATATATATACTTAATACATATAAGAGTAAATGTGTGACGGATACCTGGGGTATTGAAAGTGTAAGGGTATTAAGGTGTTTTTGTTCTAATTCTCAGTTAAAAGATGACAGACGATACGAACAACGAACCGTTGGATCAAAGAATACAAGAGATGATTAAGGAAGAAGTGGCCAAGGCCTTTGAGCAAGCCATATCTTTGTTAATGGAGGAAATGAGAGGGGCTATTAAGCTTACTCTCGAAGAGGTTATGAAAGAAAAGGAAAGGGAACCACAAGGTTGTACTCTTAAAGAGTTTACGGGGATCAAGCCCAAAGAGTATAACGGGCAAGTAGACCCGATCCTTAGCCACAGGTGGGTGGTGGATATGGAGTCGAACTTTGAAACGACCAAATGTAAGCCAGAGGATAGGGTGATGTTCAGTGTGCCACTGTTGACCGGAAGGGCAAAGGAATGGCTTTTGAATCTCCGAAAGGAGAGAGGTGAATTGGGTGTGACCTCCATGACATGGGAGGAGTTTAACACGACTTTTCTGAAATACCATTGCCCACAAGCCGCATTTGACAAGGCAAATGACTGAGTCGATTGATGAATTGGCAGGGGCCTTCTTTGATCGCGCCAAGTTCTGTCCGGACTTGGTGTCGACCGAGAAGGAAAAGATTGATAGATTTCATGCTATGTTGATTGTGGAGTTCAGACATAGCATATCTCCTTCCTCTTTTACCACACTTGTTGATTTGATAAATAGGTGTCGGGAAAGAGAGGTGGAGTTGAGGAGGCAAGAAGCTAGAGGTGAAAAGAGGAAACGTGAAATTGTGGATCAAGTGGTGAAGAAGATAAAGGGCGGGAGCCCTAGCAAAAAGCCGCTTAGCAAGTTCTCTTCGGGGGTCCAAGATTTGTGGGAAGGAACATTTTGGGGAATGTAGGAAAGGAACGTTAAATTGCTATAAATGTGGGAAGCTGGGGCATATGGCTAATCAATGTTCAAGCCAAAATCACTTGTGCTACAACTGTTACAAGCCCGGGCATAATATGGTGGATTGTCCCGAGTTGAAGCAAGGTGGAAGTGAAAAGAGGATAGAGATGCCAAAGCAAAAGGGTAGAGCTTTCCATATCTCGATGAAAGAGGCAAAGACATACTCGGAGGTGGTGTCAGGTACATTCATGTAAGGCCCCTTTTCCCGGGTGACCTCACTTGTTGGATTTACTCATAAACATAGTCATAATTACTGAGCTTAAATTTAAAACATTCGAATTCAATCAATACATAACGTAACATGACATGACATAACAGCGGAAGTCTTTAAAATTAAGTACATAACATTTGTCTTAACATATATAAAAGTGGGATGTCAGTCTTGTGCCGGGTAACCTTCACGCCTTCGCACGACCCTTCCTTTCTGTACCTGAAATGTATAGTTTAAAACTATTAAGTATGATCATTCTTTTCTTTATAAGTATACATAATTATATACATACATTTCTATAAATACGTATTCATAGCTTTTACTTTTCTTTCTTCATTTTTATGTGATTACATAGATATGTATTCACCTTTTCTTTCCTTAACATTCATTGGTCATACACATAAGGGTGATCAACCCGTCTTTTACTGCGTATATCACAAAGACATACGCCCTTAAGCTACCGTCGTAGCCCTTTTACTCGTCCGGTCCTAGAAACCGTCCACCTTAACTTTGGTCCAGCCAACCTTGGCCGTCCGTCTTACCCGTCCTACCGTCGTAGTCCGTCATATTCGCCCATCTGCCCTAAGGCATTCGTTTCCCACGCGAACTATTGTTTATGCAACCGTTATACTATTTTAGCATTTACTTCGACCGCCCATTTATGCTTTTTGTACGTCCTAGCTTGCGAAGGAACATATCTTTCCTGGTTGCAAAATAGTCACGTGGTCGTCCGTCTACAGAAGTAGCCGTTAGCTTCGTTTCCGTCCATAACGTATACATACATTCATAACATGCAATATAAATAATTATAAAGCAAGATTTCATTTATTTACGTTATGCCATTCTTTCCTTCATTCTTTGTAAACATACGTTTCATTCTTTGTTCATAATTCATTCTCATATATATATATAAAATATATATTAGTACATCACGTATGATCACATTAGCATTCATATCATTTATTCATTTAGTGTATACATTTCAGCCCCAAAACATTTAATAAGGTTTGCACATAACATAGAAGGGGGCACATAAAACTCATGTGATAAGCTAGTCTTGGTTGTCCTAAACAAAGGTCCAACAATGTCACGTACGATCTGAATTAGGTAGTTAAATACACATCAGACTCAACTCCGACTCTAGCGGTTTAATCATTCTAAACATACTGACTTTACTTACTGGTCTGCTGCCTGCGCACTTAGTAAGTGCGCAGGGCCTTGCTCATGCGCACTTGACAAGTACGCATGATCTTTCTCCTGCGTACTTGGTAAGTACGCATGATCTTTCTCCTGCGTACCTGCGTACTTGGTAAGTACGCATGATCTTTCTCCTGCGTACATGCGTACTTGGTAAGTACGCATGATCTTTCTCCTGCGTACTTGGTAAGTATGTAGAACGTCCTTCCTGCGTACTTGATAAGTACGCAGCACCTGTTTCCTAGACAAGTCCGAAATTCTTGCATGTTAATCCGATCATGCTAATCTTACAATTTTCTTTGATCAAAAGGTGCGGTTTTCACTCTAGATGCTAGTTCTAAGCTTATTTTCAAGTTTCATCCATAAAAACGTCTCCTATTTAGCTAAAACCCGAGAAACCCTAAAACGAAGAAAAACTCAGTTTAAGGTCGAATCGTTACCTGGATTGTGATTCTGATTTGGAAGTTTTGCTCACGAGCTCAGTAGTAACGTGCTCCTTCAATTTCGTGTCGATCAGTTGACTTTCTCTCTCTAAACCCGACTCTCCTTTCTCTCTCTAGCTTGCAAGTGTTGGTGAAAAATGAGATCTTCAAGGCTGTCTTGGCCCTTATATACCTGGGCTTCCCTCGGCCCGTTGGAGCCGAGCCCAAGCCCATCCGTTTTTCTTTTGTTTTATGACGATTAAGTCTCTTTCGCGTTATTATTTACCAAATTACTATTTTTGGGATGTTACAAGTCTACCCTCCTTAAAGAGGTTTCGTCCTCGAAACTGCTTATACGTTAAACAATTGAGGGTATAGTCCCATCATCTCGTCTTCTTTTTCCCATGTAGCTTCTGACCCTCTTCTGTGCTTCCATTGTACTTTGACTAAAGGAATCGACTTATTGCGTAGTCGTTTCTCAGCTCGGTCAAGGATGGCTATCGGTTCCTCAAAATAATTTAGACTGTTATCCACTTCGATCTCGTCGTAAGGTATGTGAGCTGTGTCGTCAGCTAGGCACTTGCGTAAGTGCGACACGTGGAACGTAGGGTGTATTCCACTAAGCTCAACGGGTAGGTCGAGTCTGTAAGCAACTTGACCTACTCTCGCTAAAATCTTGAAAGGTCCGACAAACCTTGGACTTAGTTTGCCACATTTTCTGAATCGAATGATTCCTTTCCATGGTGATACCTTTAATAGTACCAGGTCCCCTACTTGAAACTCTAAATCCCTTCTTCTCTTATCCGCGTATGATTTTTGTCTGTCCTTTGCGGCTTTCATTCGAGCCTTGATTTGATCAAATTTCTCGGATGTAGCTTTGACCACTTCGAGACTTGCAAAATCCTTCTGTCCAATTTCCCCCCAACAAACCGGGGTCCTACATTTCCTCCCATACAACATTTCAAATGGCGGCATGCCAATAGTTGAGTGATAGCTGTTGTTATATGAAAATTCTGCCAATGGTAGATGGCTGTCCCAGCTCCCATCGAAGTCAATGATACAGGCCCGGAGCATGTCCTCCAAGGTCTGAATGGTCCTTTCCGATTGCCCATCGGTTTGGGGGTGGTAAGCGGTGTTGATGTTCAGTCTAGTGCCCATTGCTTCATTAAATTTCTTCCAAAACCTTGACGTGAATCAAGTATCCCTATCGGACACAATCGACAGCGGCATACCATGTCTTCTCACAACTTCCTTGATAAATATTTCTGCTAGTCTTTCTGACGAGGAAGTCTCACGTATTGGCAAGAAGTGAGCAATTTTTGTCAAGCAGTCGACGATCATCCAGATGGTATCATTGCCTTTAGCTGTTTGCGGTAGCTTGGTAATGAAGTCCATCGTGATCTCCTCCCACTTCCATTCCGGTATTAGTAGAGGTTGCATTTTACCGCATGGTTTCTGGTGCTCGGCCTTAACTAGAGAACACGTTAGTCACTTGCTCACGTATTCTGTCACATCATTCTTCATGCCAGGCCACCAGTATTCTTTCTGCAAGTCTTGATACATTTTGTTTGTCACGGGGTGGATAGAATAGCGAGACTTATGGGCCTCATCGAGTATTTTGGCTCTAAGCTCGCCAATCTTAGGTATCCACATTCGGCCAAACCTAGTTCGTACACCGTATGCATTTGCATCCAAATTCCCTTGTTGTCCTACTATTCTTTCCCGTTTTATATTTCCTTCTAATATTGCTTCGTCTTGTGCCTTTGATATTTCACTCATCAAATCTGGTGTTATAATCAGTGACACGCTTTGATCCGTATAGGTTCCGATTCTTCCTTTCTGCTTAAAGCGTCAGCCACCACGTTTGCTTTGCTGGATGGTACAATATCTCACAATCATAGTCCTTCAGTAGCTCTAACCACCTCCTTTGCCTCATGTTTAATTCCTTTTGCCTGAAAAAGTACTTCAGGCTTTTGTGATCGGAGTAAATGGTGCATTTAACTCCATACAGATAGTGCCTCCATATTTTCAACGCGAAAACTACTGCCGCTAACTCTAGATCATGTATTGGGTAGTTAACCTCGTGAATCTTTAGTTGTCGCGAGGCGTAAGCATTTACCTTTCCTCGTTGCATAAGTACGCAACCCAAACCCTGACCTGAAGCGTCAGAGTAGACTACTAAGTCTTCATTTCCCTCAGGTAGTGCCAAGACTGGAGCTTGGGTTAATCGTGCCTTAAGTTCCTCAAACGCGTTATTTTGGGTTGGACCCCATTCATATTTCACTTCCTTCCGTGTCAACTTAGTTAGTGGCGAGGCTATTCTTGAAAAATCTTGTATGAACCTTCGATAGTAGCCTGCCAATCCCAGAAAACTTCTTATCTCTGTTGGTGTCTTTAGGATGTTCCATTCCTTTACTGTCTCAATCTTTGCTAGATCCACCATGATTCCGTTTGGGTTTATTACATGACCTAGGAATTGGACTTCCCTAAGCCAGAATGCGCACTTGGAGAATTTTGCGTACAACTTTTCCTGGTTTAGCACCTCCAGAACCTCTCTTAGGTGACAGTGTTGATCACCTTCGCTTTTCGAATATACCAGTATGTCGTCTATAAAAACTATCACTGATCGATCCAACATGGGTCGACATACTCTATTCATCAAATCCATGAACGCTGCTGGTGCGTTGGTCAATCCGAAGTACATCACGAGAAACTCATAATGCCCATAACGCGTGCGAAATGCGGTCTTTGGTACGTCTTCTTCTCTTACTTTCAACTGATGGTAACCCGACCTAAGATCGATCTTTGAGAACCAACTTTCACCTTGCAGTTGATCAAAAAGGTCGTCTATTCTAGGCAGTGGGTATTTGTTCTTTACTGTCCTCTTGTTCAACTCGCGGTAGTCAATGCACATGCGCATGCTGCCGTCCTTCTTCTTTACAAATAGTACCGGAGCGCCCCACGGTGAGATGCTCGGCCTAATAAATCCTTTTTTATGTTAGTTCCTCTAGTTGAGTCATCAATTCTTTCATTTCTGACGGCGCCAATCGGTAGGGGGCTTTGGCAACGGGCTCAGCTCCTGGCAATAAGTCAATCTGAAATTCTATTTCCCGATCGGGTGGTAACCTAGGTAGATCCTCAGGGAATACTTCTGGAAAGTTGCACACCACGGGTACATTCTTGAGTTCATTTATTTTCATTCTATCATCAATAACATATGCCAAATAAGCTTCGCAACTGCGCCTAATGTAACTTTCGGCCTTGATCATCGAGATGATGTTCGGCATCGTGCAATTTCAATCCCCATAAACCGTAATTGGACTGCTTCTAGGAGCTTTGAGGTGTATCCTCTTACGTTTACATATGATTTAAGCTTCGTTGGCAGCTAGTCAATCCATACCCAATACTATATCGAATCCTCCTAAGGTAAGAAGGAATAATCTAGAAGGGAACTTATGACCCTCTATTTCTATGATGCAATCCTCTGTTACTTGAAATACTGTCGAATTTTTACCAACGGCAGTTTGTACGCTAAAGGCCTTTACTATGGTGTTGATAGTCCAACCTAGTTTACGACTAAATGCATTGGATATAAACTTTTACAAGCACCAGAGTCAAATAAAATAGCAGCATGTTCATCATTAACTAGGAACGTACCTGACACAACATCAGGGTTTCCCCTTGCTTCCTCCTCAGTTAGGGCGTAGGCTCGAGTCCTAGCCTGCGGCTGTTCCTTTTCCCTCTCTTTTCCCGAACCAGATTGGCCGGCCTTCCTGCAGTTCTTTGTCAGATGTCCAAACAATCCACATACTTGACACTTGACGTTCTTTACGCATTCTTGGGAGAAGTGACCCGGCTTCCCGCACTTATAGCATGTGGTGGTGCCGATTCGACACTCGCCAAGATGTTGCCTTCCACATTTTCTGCAAGTTTCATATTCATCCGACCTTGGTTTCTTAATTTCAGATGCTACATTCCCTTTTCCGGTGCCTCTAGAAGGGTTCTCCCACTTTCTCTTTTGTGTCTCAGGTGTCGGGTCCTCATTCGCATAATCGTCGTAGACGATTCCGCTGAGATTCACTACTGACTTGAAGGTCGATGGTAGATTAGCTTTTACATGGACCCGGACCCTTTGCGGCAGACCCTTGACATAGTATTTGATCAGACGGTCTTCAGTTTCTACCAAGTGTGGTACCAGTTGGGCCAGCTCATTGAATCTTGAAGTATACTGGCGATGAGTCTTGTTGCCAGCCTTGAAGTTTAGGAACTCGTTCTCAACACGATCAATCTCGTTCTGTGGGCAGAACTTTTGGATTATGAGATTTTTCAGTTCTTCCCATGTCATTCTGGCAAGAGAGTTTGGCAACTTTGTCCTCTGGATGTTCCTCCACCAACTTAGTGTTTCATTGGTGAAAGAATGAGCAACATACTTAACAGCCTGGTCCGATCGACACTCGCTGATGTTGATTACAACGTTCATCCTTTCAATCCATTCGAACGTAGCCACTGAATCCTTGCTCCCATCGAACTTGGGTGGGTCTCCGTCCTTGAACCCTTTGTAAGTACACCCACGGTTGCTTGATCCCACCTTCACTTCATCCCCATCACTGTCATACACTTTCTCTTCATGGTCTCTTTCATCCTCCTCTCTACTTTTCTTTAGTGCCTCGGATAGTAGATCAGGCAATACTTTCTTCAGAGTGAGTACGACTTCACGGGCTATAGCATCCCTGACCTCGGGTTCCAACTGTATAGTCCCTTGATTGTCGTTCCCAGTTGGGGTCACCTCTGTTTCGTGCACACTCTCAGTGTGTTCTGCGTGCACACTCTCTTCCTCTTCACGTCTTTGATTCAATGGAGGTCTACCGACTCGGCCAGTGCGACCGCCTCGGCATCCTATTCTTCCTCCACCGGCCATAGTTCCTATTTCCTGATAGTTATAATACATCAATGCCATTCCTTCAGATCATAGTTTAAAACAGTACGAGCAAGGTAAATTTTTAATTACAGTGACCGGTTTGTGATTACTAATTTACATTGCTTTTTGGGTTCAAAACTCTTCAATTCGGTTGTGACATTGACATCTATTTGTTCTAAGTTAAGGTATCTATTCGTATCCAGGTGTATTAACTCTAGTACTTACTTACCGTGCTGGCGTTGGGGTTGGTTACCCATACTGACATCCATGCGTTGGTCCCATAATCAGTTTGAGTCCAGACATTTAGGGATGTCTGAATCTCTCAAACTACTGCTCTGATACCAACTTGTAAGGCCCCTTTTCCCGGGTGACCTCACTTGTTGGATTTACTCATAAACATAGTCATAATTACAGAGCTTAAATTTAAAACGTTCGAATTCAATCATTACATAACGTAACATGACATGACATAACAGCGGAAGTCTTTAAAATTAAGTACATAACATTTGTCTTAACATATATAAAAGTGGGATGTCAGTCTTGTGCCGGGTAACCTTCACGCCTTCGCACGACCCTTCCTTTCTGTACATGAAATGTATACTAAAAGCCAGCTAACGCTGGTGAGTTCTAGTTTAAAACTATTAAGTATGATCATTCTTTTCTTTATAAGTATACATAATTATATACATACATTTCTATAAATACGTATTCATAGCTTTTACTTTTCTTTCTTCATTCTTATGTGATTACATAGATATGCATTCACCTTTTCTTTCCTTAACATTCATTGGTCATACACATAAGGGTGATCAACCCGTCTTTTACTGTGTATATCACAAAGACATACGCCCTTAAGCTACCGTCGTAGCCCTTTTACTCGTCCGGTCCTAGAAACTGTCCGCCTTAACTTTGGTCCAGCCAACCTTCGGCCGTCCGTCTTACCCGTCCTACCGTCGTAGTCCGTCATATTCGCCCATCTGCCCTAAGGCATCCGTTTCCCACGCGAACTAATGTTTATGCAACCGTTATACTATTTTTGCATTTACTTCGACCGCCCATTTATGCTTTTTGTACGTCCTATCTTGCGAAGGAACATATCTTTCCCGGTTGCAAAATAGTCACGTGGTCGTCCGTCTACAGAAGTAGCCGTTAGCTTCGTTTCCGTCCATAACGTATACATACATTCATAACATGCAGTATAAATAATTATAAAGCAAGATTTCATTTATTTACGTTATGCCATTCTTTCCTTCATTCTTTGTAAACATACGTTTCATTCTTTGTTCATAATTCATTCTCATATATATATATATATAATATATATTAGTACATCACGTATGATCACATTAGCATTCATATCATTTATTCATTTAGTGTATACATTTCAGCCCCAAAACATTTAATAAGGTTTGCACATAACATAGAAGGGGGCACATAAAACTCATGTGATAAGCTAGTCTTGGTTGTCCTAAACAAAGGTCCAACAATGTCACGTACGATCTGAATTAGGTAGTTAAATACACATCAGACTCAACTCCGACTCTAGCGGTTTAATCATTCTAAACATACTGACTTTATTTACTGGTCTGCTGCCTGCGCACTTAGTAAGTGCGCAGGGCCTTGCTCATGCGCACTTGACAAGTACACATGATCTTTCTCCTGCGTACTTGGTAAGTACGCATGATCTTTCTCCTGCATACCTGCGTACTTGGTAAGTACGCATGATCTTTCTCATGCGTACCTGCGTACTTGGTAAGTACGCATGATCTTTCTCCTGTGTACTTGGTACGTACGCAGAACTTCCTTCCTGCGTACTTGATAAGTACGCAGCACCTGTTTCCTAGACAAGTCCGAACTTCTTGCATGTTAATCCGATCATGCTAATCTTACAATTTTCTTTGATCAAAAGGTGCGGTTTTCACTCTAGATGCTAGTTCTAAGCTTATTTTCAAGTTTTATCCATAAAAACGTCTCCTAATTAGCTAAAACCCGAGAAACCCCAAAACGAAGAAAAACTCAGTTTAAAGTCGAATCGTTACCTGGATTGTGATTCTGATTCGAAGGTTTTGCTCACGAGCTCAGTAGTAACGTGCTCCTTCAATTTCGTGTCGATCCGTCGACTTTCTCTCTCTAAACCCGACTCTCCTTTCTCTCTCTAGCTTGCAAGTGTCGGTGAAAAATAAGAGCTGCAAGGCTGTCTTGGCCCTTATATACCTGGGCTTCCCTCGGCCCGTTGGAGCCGAGCCCAAGCCCATCCGTTTTTCTTTTGTTTTATGACGATTAAGTCTCTTTCACGTTATTATTTACTAAATTACTATTTTTGGGATGTTACAATTCAAGATTAACTCTTTACATGCACTAGTTCTATTTGATTCGGGGGCTAGTCGTTCTTTTGTATCCTTGAAATTTGTTAAGCATTCTTCATTTCTACGTAGCAAGTTAGACGAACCCTTAGAAATCGAGGCGGCAAATGATAAGAGTTTCCTAGTATTCGATTTTTATAGGAATTATAAGTTAAGGGCGGGGGTGAAACGTTCCTTATAGATTTAATTCTTATGACCATGGGGGATTTTGATGTAATAGTGGGTATGGATTGGTTGTCAAAGAACAAAGCGAATATTCTATGTGGACCAAAGGCGATACAACTCGATTCCCCGTCGGGTGAGTCCATTTACATAGAACGTGAAAAGAAAGGCAAAGTAAGATTGTGTTCTTATGTGAAGGAAAAAAATTACATGGTGCGTGGGTGCAAGGCATACATGGCTTGTGTTGCAGATGTGATCGAAAGGGTGAAAGATATTCGCGATGTTCCGGTTGTGAATCAGTTTGAGGATGTGTTTCCAGATGAGTTACCGGGGGTTCCACCGGAGAGGGAAGTAGAGTTTGGGATCGACTTGATACCAGGTGCTAAGCCGGTAGCCAAAGCACCTTATAGATTAGCACCGCCGGAGATGAAAGAGATAATGGAGCAATTGCATGAATTACTTGATAAAGGTTTCATACGCCCAAATGTCTCACCTTGGGGTGTACCCATTCTCTTCGTTAAAAAGAAGGATGGAAGCATGAGGATGTGTATGGATTATCGGGAGTTGAATAAGTTGACGGTGAAGAATAGGTACCCGTTACCTCGGATTGACGACCTCTTCGATCAATTGCAAGGGGCGTCATGGTTCTCTAAGATTGATTTGAGATTCGGGTACCATCAACTAAAAGTGAAAGAAGAAGACGTGCCTAAGACAGCTTTTCGCACTTGATACGGCCACTACGAGTTTACGGTTATGCCATTCGGTTTAACCAACGCACCCGCTGTTTTCATGGATCTTATGAACCGGGTGTGTAGACCATTCCTCGAACGTTCAATTATCGTGTTTATTGATGATCTTCTCATTTATTCAAGAATAGAAGGTGATCATGCCTTTCATCTTTGTAAAATTCTTGAAGTGTTGCAAAGGGAGAAGCTTTATGCTAAATTTTCTAAGTGCGCATTTTGGTTGCGCGAAATCCAATTCTTGGGTCATGTGGTTAATGAGAAAGGGATTACAGTCGACCCATCCAAGATAGTGGCGGTAAAAGATTGGTCATCGTCGAAAACACCTTCGGAGATTAGAAGTTTCTTGGGGTTGGCGGGTTATTATCGGCGATTTATTAAGAACTTCTCTCGGATTGCTTTGCCGATGACGAAGTTAACGCGTAAGGAGACTTAGTTTGTTTGGGATGCCGGGCAAGAATCTGCCTTTCAACTCTTGAAAGAAAAGTTGACTCAGGCACCTATTTTGTCCTTGCCATACGGGACTGAAGATTTTGTGGTGTATTCGGATGCATTTGTGGTGTATTCAGATACCTCGCATTCGGGGTTGGGTTGTGTTTTGATGCAAGGGGGAAAGTGATTGCCTTCGCGTCTAGGCAATTGAAGACTCATGAGGTGAATTACCCTATCCATAATCTAGAGCTTGCGGCCGTGGTATTCGCACTCAAATTTTGGAGGCATTATTTGTATAGGTCGAAGTGTACGATCTACACGGATCACAAAAGTCTCAAATATTTCTTTGACCAAAAGGACCTCAACATGAGGCAAAGGCGGTGGCTTGAATTGGTCAAGGATTATGATTGTGAGATACTTTATCATCCGGGTAAAGAGAATGTAGTAGCGGATGCTCTTAGCCGGAAGACGAGTCATGCACCTATTAAGGTGAAGTCATTCAAGATGACAATTTCATCATCTCTTATTGATGAAATCCGAGAAGCTCAAGTGTTAGCACTTGGTGGGGATTTGAAGAAGGAACGGATGGTTACTTATGTTGATAAGCTTGAGGAAAATAGTTCGGGGTTGAAAACATGCTTTGATAGGATTTGGATTCCTAGGTTGTCAAATGTTTTGACAACTATTTTAGATGAGGCGCATAAATCCAAGCATTCTATCTATCCGGGGGCCACAAAGATGTTTTATGATTTGAGGTGTCATTTTTTGTGGCCGGGTATGAGGCGTGATATTGTTAAGTATGTGGAAAGATGTCTCACATGCTTAAGGGTAAAGGCGGAACACCAAAAGTCGTATGGAAAGCTTCAACCGCTTGAAATACCGCTTTGGAAATGGGAGAACATAACCATGGATATAATTACTAAACCACCTAAGACACGAAAGAGTTATGATGCAATATGGGTAGTAGTAGTAGATCGGTTGACAAAGAGTGCACATTTCTTTCCTATAAAGGAAACGTATTCATCGGATAGATTGGCGGAAATCTATGTGAAGGAAATAGTGTCACGTCATGGTGTACCGGTGACGATTATATCCGATGCAAGAAAACCAAGAAACAATGATAGATGCGATAAATTGAAAACATACAATTGTTCATAAATCAAACACACAATTGAATTCAAAGAACTTAATAGGTTCACAAAACTTCAATCTAATACTGATAATCAACTAAAATCACACGCATACATGCATAAACCGTTCACCCGGAGGGATCACGAAAACGTTTAGCCGCTCATAATCGTCGAAAACATCAAAGGTTTAAACTTTAAACTTACAAGCATGAAAAACTAAGAACAATTGGCCAAACAAGCTCTGGAATCACCTTCGGGAAGCTCTGGGACGGCAAGGGAGAAAGTAATTCGAGAATGGGAGTCACAATGGGTTTATAATTGAAATTAGGTTATTTTTGCTGAAAAAACCCATTCTCCGCGTACCGCGAAAGAATCTTCTCGGGTCTTCACGTACCGTGAAGACCAAAATAGTCGGGTGCCCTCCTTAAATCCCTCGCGTACCGCGATAACATCCATCCTGCGAAAACCCAAATTTTCAGGAATTTGACTTTTTGTTTTGACTTTGACTTTCTTTGACTTCCCAAACTTTGTGCCTTCGTTAATTTCTTCGTATACTTCCGCTCTTTAAGCACATTAACACTGTAACTCATCAAACTACAAGACACACGTAAACCCGACTCGATAACACAATTAAACTTTTAAAACACATAAAAACCGACACTTATACACGAGATATTTAACCCTACATCAATTTACATAGCCTATTTTTACTATTTTTAATTTTTTTTGGGTGAAATATGCCATTAACTATATTTCATTCACAAATCAATACATTTGTTCTTATGCTAACGTCTTTATTCTTTATGTCTTAAACTACTTGGTGACCATTACATGTGTTCGTGTCAGTACATTCATTAACTTGAAGTCAAAGCCTAAGGTAGTACCTAACATGATCACTTATACAGGAATTCAAAACTATAACTTACCACCAAACCTTGGCGGGTTTTGTTGGGTATCAACTTACAACTTGGGTATCATCTTACCCCTTTTTCAAAAATGGCAATCAGTTAGATTGCGTATCTAGTTTTCTATTATTAGGCTTGAATTGTACGCTTAGAACCTTGTATGTTTTTGTAATCCCCAGCGAATTCCGGCCTATATTTTTACTTTTCTGTTTCTTGTAAATTCATAATTTTGTGATACACAATCATATTTACTCATTTCACTCCATGAGTATACATACATACATTGGGTGTATTTAGTTCAAATTCAATAAATATTCATTTGGAATTATAAATATTATAATCCTACTAACTAAATACAAATATATATATATATATACATATATATATATATATATAATTTTACTAGATAAATCAAGTATATAACTTCAAATCTTACAAAATGAAACTTACAAGCTTTAAATATGTATTTTCACATTTATACATTTATATATGTGTTTAATTATAATTACACATATAAGTGCATACTCATACTCTATTGTAACAAACCTAGAAAATTGTAATGATGTATTTACATCCTTAAATGCACTTATTCATAAGTATGCATGTACATGTATTTATATTAAATAATCCATTTATGCAAGTTATAAATTTAAAAGGAAATTGGACTCTCATTTTATGAAATTATTAATGAGGCATTCATATCTTTTATATATATATATATATATATATATATATATATACACCTGGGAGGGGTTATGCTAAAAAGCCTAGAGAGTTTAAGAAGGGTAAGAAGAGTTTTCAGTCTTTAGATGATTTGTTTGATGGAGAGAATCAACCATAATAAATTCTCATAATAAGTATTATTACTCAAAAGTTGACACATGTCAGTTTTTCATGGCTTCTTAGGATATAGAGTCTTTTTAGCATAACTTTTACCATACCTTGAATTATAATAAATAAACAAACCTATAACTTTTTAGATTTACAAAGAATAATGATGTAAAACTTTTGGAGTCCAAAATATGCATTTACAAATATTTTATATATAAACATGTACCTATTCTTTTTTTTCTTTTAAATATGTCATCATACATACACTTGATTATATCAAATAGATCATTTTATACTTTGATCTACACCTTTATATGTAATGATAGATAAAAATTTCTTCATAAGATATATATTCTTTTATACACAAGTGAGATGAATAAAAAAAAGAAATAGGAATCTAAATAAAAATGATTTGAACCTATCCAAATACCAAGTAATTATACCAATTTAATTCAATCACAAGTTTAATACCCATTTAATCTCATTTTTCGGTTATGGCATACCAATCACCATAGTTAACTTAAAACCCATAAATTTGATGTTGTAACTCCCAGTTCAATTACCCTATAAATATCCCTAATGATTTACAAACTAATTCACCATGAAATCATCCTTACACTCCTCTTTTTTTTGCTCCTCCTATCGCGATCGGCTCTGAAGCCCAAGGGGTCCGATTTTCAGATTCGAGTGCTAAGTCTCACTCCAGGTAACCATCATATTAGTATCACACCTCTGTATGCGTACCTTTTATCGATTAGGGTTTTTACAAATGATATCTTTTATTCTTCAATAAATACATATGATTCCCTCATAAAAGTTTGTTTATATGAACCTTTGCATTCTTTTTGGAAATGTAATTAAATTATTACTTTGTTACCATATTATACTTCAAGAACTTGATAAACATAAACGTAAACTTTTTTTGTTTTAAGCGATTGTTGCCATATTGCTCCATAAACCAATGTTTTAAATTCGAAAATGAATTTTATGAATCTAATAATATATCTAGTAACTCTTATATAATAAAAAATTATGTTTTAGTCATTTTAGTTTATTGAGAACGTATTATAAACAATGTAGATTCTAAATGAACAATATAGAAAAGATTTATTTAAATAAATCTAGTCACGTATACATGTATAATGATAATGTTTACAAGACAAATTTTAAACTTTTATTTACACGTTATTACTCCACATTTTTTTTATAAATAATTGTTTGGTAAAGAATGGTTATTTAAAACCTTTAAGAATTTATAGAGACATTTAGAAATTTTTTTACAAATTCAATTAATTTCATTTAAAATTTGTAATTATTTGATATCTCTTTTACAAATTATTTAAGTAAAAGAAAATTTATCATAAATTAAATAATCATTTTATTTATTTAAACTTTTCTCAATCTAATTATTATGCTTGAAATAACTATTTAATAGTTTAAAGAATTATTTTACTTACATAAGGGCGATTATTTAAGCTTATTCCTTTCCATAATTTTACTTATTAATTATCTTTAGAAGGATTATGTAAATAAATTCAACCCTATATTTGTCATTATTACTATTATAGATACCATCAAACTAATTTGAGGTTCAACTTAATTCTAACTAATTTTCACCTTATCACCATAACTATATATACTTTCTAACATGTAAAAACCCCTCATCCGACCTCAAACACCAAAACCCCTAGAAACTCGAATAGACTTAGAATCGTTTGTTCTTATTGAGTCTAGAATACAAATTTGTCCATGTAGGTTAAGTGTGAGGAATCCTCACGAAGCCTATCCATCATGTGCAACTCACACAACTTGTTAGCTTCGTTACAGGTGAGTTTACATAGCCCCTTTTTCATTTTTATATTTTTGGGGTGAAACATGTCTACAATTACATTATTTACATAATTCAATACCCTGTGTTCTTATGCCTTGGTCTTTATGCTTTATGTCTTAAACTGCTTGGCGACCAAAACGTGTGTTCATGTTAGTACAATCATTAACTTGCGTGGCAAGCCTAAGGTAGTACCTTTTATGATCATTTATACGGGAATCCGATACATTACTTAACACGAACCTTGGCGGGTTAGTGTTTACATTTAGAACTCCACGCAATCCGAGGGATTGTGCATATAACATGGCTTGATTGTACGCTTGGAACCCTGCATGTTTTCACATTTATGCTCTAGACGCGCTTTGAACATATTGAATTGTAAACTTATACTTAACTTTTGTTTAGTGTCAAAACCTATGTTACTCACCAACTACTTGTAGTTGACAGTTACTCACATGTTTCAGGTGCACCAGTTTGAAGACACTACATGATCACATAGGACTATGGACCTAGCTTTAATAAAGATTGAATTTAACTTGTGTTATGTTGAAACTCTTTATTTTCCATTTCTACTTGTAACGGATGTTTTAATTATGATGAAATAATATTATCACATTTAATAGATGATCATGTGCTTATGAATAACCGCGTCAGCCCCGGCGTATAATCCGCCGCCGGCCGGGGTGTGACAGTTTTCACATATATGTTTTAGACATGATTTGAACATATTGAATTGTAAACTCATACTTAACTTTGTTTGGAGTCAAAACCTATGTTACTCAACAACTATTTGTAGTTGACATTTACTCACATGTTTCGGGTGCACCAGTTTGAGGACACTACTTGATCACATAGGACTATAGACCTAGCCTTATTAAAGATTGAATTTAACTTGTGTTATGTTTTGTTTTTCATTTCTATTTGTAACAGATGCTTTAATTATGATAAAATAATATTATCACTTATTAATAGATGATCATGTGCTTATGAACAACCACGTCAGCTCCGGCGTATAATCCGTCGTGGGCCGGGGTGTAACAGCGACGCTGTGGGGTGGTGGTGGTGGTGACCTTGTGGTATTTTTCTGGCGTTGGTGGTATGGGGGTGGCGGTAGTGGAGGGTGGCGGTAGTGGGGGGGTGGTGGAGGTTATTGTTATTTTAGGGTTTTATGAAGATGAAGATAGTGGTGGTTAGCAATAAGGGTATTTTTTGTCTTTTTAAAAAAAATTAACATAAAATCAAACGATGTTAGCAATCTGGCTTTAGTTGGAACAAAAATAAAACCATAGTGCCCAAAAATGAGAAAGGAATTGATACAAACCAGATGGACTAAAACCGGATTTAATAAATAGTGTAGATATAAAAAAAACACTTATTACAAGTGATGATTTCCGGTAACCATGACCCTGAATAATACGCTTGCATCGCTCCTTCAAACAGCAGTCTCCAGCCGTTCCGCCGTGGTTGGTCGGGCAACGCATGCGAGGATCATCAAAGCCATGGACTTCCCCTTCCCTCCATACATCTGCAACCACCTCGTAAACATGTATTCCAAACTCGACCTCTTCCACTCAGCCCAACTCATGCTCTCCCTCATCCCTCCCCAAAATCGGTCCGTTGTGACCTGGACGGCCCTCATCGCTGGGACTGTCCAGAACGGCCACTTCTCCTCTGCAATCCTCCAATTCTCTAGTATGCACCACGACTCCATCCTCCCAAACGACTTCACCTTCCCTTGCGCCTTCAAAGCCTGCAATTCCCTGAGGGCTCCGGTGGCTGGGAGACAGCTTCATGCGCTCGCTGTTAAAGCCGGTCAGATACATGATGTGTTCGTTGGGTGTAGCGCTTTTGATATGTACTCAAAAACCGGGCTCAAGGAGGACGCCTGTAAGATGTTTGATGAAATGCCTGAGAAGAATCTTGCTACGTGGAATGCGTATATGTCCAATGCTGTCCTTGAGGGGAAACCTCGTAAAGCCATTGACGCATTCATGAGAATTGGTGGAGGAGAGCTAATTAGTTCCATAACTTTTTGTGTGCTTCTAAATGCTTGTTCTGATGCCTTGTATCTGCAGGTAGGTAGACAGGTTCATGGGCTTGTGATACGATATGGGTATGAATATAACGTGTCTATTGCAAATGGCATGATTGATTTTTACGGCAAGTGCAAAGATGTAAGCTCCGCTCGTGTGGTTTTTGATGGCATTTGCAACCATAATGATGTTTCTTGGTGTTCCATGGTGGCTGCCTACGAGCAAAATGATGAGGGGGAAAAGGCTTGTATGCTATTCTTGCAAGCTATGAGAAACAATATCGAGCCTAAGGACTTTATTGTATCAAGCGTTGTTAGTGCTTGTGCTGGGATTGCAGGTCTGGAAATGGGGAGGCTGGTTCATGCTCTTTCTGTCAAAGCATGTATTAATGGAAATGTTTTTGTGGGAAGTGCCCTGGTTGACATGTATGCTAAATGTGGGAACATACAAGACTGTGAGAGAATGTTTAATGAAATGCCTGAGAGGAATTTGATTACATGGAATGCCTTACTTGGTGGCTATGCTCATTTGGGACATGCAGACATGGCACTCGCCTTATTTGAGGAAATGAAATGTGGAAATTTAATCCCTAATTATGTTTCTTTTGTGTCTATTTTAGCAGCATGTAGCAGGGCTGGAGCAGTGGATGTAGGTCTGACTGTTTTTGAGTCAATGAGATCAAGATACGGAATTGAAGCAGGGGTTGAGCATTATGCTTGTGTAGTGGATATGTTAGCGCGAGCAGGAATGGTGGAGCGTGCTTATGAGTTCATAAAGAGAATGCCCTTTCATCCCACAGTATCTATTTGGGGGTCTCTTTTAGGTGCTTGTAAAGTGCATAGAAATAACAAACTAGGTAAGATAGCTGCTGATAAGTTGTTCCAGCTGGATCCTCAGGACTCTGGAAACCATGTCATCCTCTCAAATATGTTTGCTGCTGCTGGCAGGTATCATTACATGTCCAATTTCTGGCACCCTTTTTCGATACATTTTAGTAAATGATTATTATGCAGGTGGGAAGAAGCCAATGTGGTGAGGATGGAGATGAAACAAGTAGGAATCAATAAGGGTGCTGGGTGCAGTTGGATCTCAGTAAAGAATTCAGTGCACACGTTTCAAGCAAAGGACACGGGTCATGAAAGAAACACAGAGATCCAAGCAATGCTAAGGAAGCTGAAGATGGAAATGAAAGGTACTGGATATGTAGCTGACACC
This sequence comes from Smallanthus sonchifolius, assembly GCA_023525975.1. NCBI lineage: Eukaryota > Viridiplantae > Streptophyta > Magnoliopsida > Asterales > Asteraceae > Smallanthus > Smallanthus sonchifolius. The sequence goes on along the minus strand of CM042043.1, from coordinate 53,101,016 downwards.
TCATTGGCCCTCTTTGATTTAGAAGAAGAAGAAAGAGAATCAGAGGTGTGGTATCACAGTGAGAAGATAGCGCTTGCTTTTGGGCTGTGTGTAATCCCCCTTGGACTTCCCATCAGGATAACCAAGAATCTCAGGATTTGTTTCGATTGCCATGCTGTCTTTAAGTTCGTTTCAGGTATCACTAATAGAGAGATCATTGTAAGAGATAATAACCGGTTCCACCGCTTTACAAAATATGAATGCTCGTGTCGAGATTACTGGTGACCATTTTTTTGTAGCAAAGTGTATTTTTTTTATTATTGTCGGCTTTTCTTAGAGCATTCACAGCAGCATCTATATATGTTTTTGTAAGTGAGTTATGTACATTTTAGGGAGTGGTTTAAAGTGGTTGTGAGTGAATGATAGAGAAAATGTATAAATTTTCTGTATATTTGTGAAAACACTGTTCACCAGTATAAATTTTTTAATATTTTTTTTAAAATGGTTGTGAGTGCAGGAGATAGAAAAGGTAATGATAAAGGTATAAAAAGTATTATTTAAATAAAAATGAGAGAAATATAGTGATTTTAGTGTAATTATAGAGATGGTGATAGAGAAGCTACCGTGAATGCTCTTATACTCTATTCAAAATTAAAATGTAACCTCATATAATTAATCAAATTGATGATGAATAAATCTTCATTTGACAAAATAATCAATAAAAACTGAAGGGTAATACACTAAAGTAAAGAAAGAGAAGAAATGAAGCGGTGACAGGACAGGAAAAAGAATAAAAAAGGATAAAGGGAAGGACAGACCGTACAAGGAAATTAAATGTTCATTCCAAGGGAGATCGAAGGTCCCTCTTATATATGCATGCAGAAACTTTAAAGGGGACACTTGATCTCGTTCGAAAAACAACACTTCACTCACACACAAAAGGACACCATAAAAAGTTAAGAACCTCCTTCCAGGAGGATTTTTAGAAAGCAAAGACTTATTCTCACGCCGAAGATTGGTCGTGGAGAACCCACTGGCTCTTCACGGCGAGGCTAACGGTGTTTCTCGTGCAGATAGGATCTCTACGTGTAGGAAACGAAGCTACCAACATCTCATCAAGACTTGGTGTGGATTTGGGACGCAACATTGGCGCCATCCGTGGGACCTTTCTCTGTGACTGGATCCTCGCAAATCGATAGGTTTTCTACAAAAAAAAACAACAGAGGAAAGTAGTTAAGAAAAGAAAGGTTGACCCTAGGGGAGCGACGGCACCACTGTCCAACAAAGAATCGACGGTGTAGGCCCCCGGGTGTCTCGGATCGTTACGTGCGAGTGTGTGACTAGTCGAACAAGGTGTGGAATACCCGTGACTAGTTGGAGTATCAAGCAACACAAAGTAAACTAACAACAAACACAAGATACTTCAAACTTCGTCTATTGATAATCACAGCTGTTTACAGTGTGCAAATGAGTGCGTACATAAACACTGTCATAACCAACTATATATACTAAGACTGATGCATGCGCACTTGCTAAGTGCGCAGGGCTTTGTTCCGCAGACATCTGTTCTTGCGTAGCGCACTTGTTAAGTTCGCACAACACTTTACAAGACTAAACAAGTACAAGTACCTACATACATTTTTACAACTCGATAAACCAAAACATACAGATACTAAAATACAAGTACAAATACAGAAAGTAAAGATACAAAAGCACAGACAACATCCAGAGTGTTTGTCACACAAACGTGCTCCAACAAACTCCCCCTTGACAACAGCTCTGGATTGTCTTTGGTCTTCAACTTCACCAGCTTTAGCTTCCCATCTTCAGCTTGTAGTCAAGATAGAACTTGACTAGCTTGTCGTATCTTGATGCTTGAAGCTTCGTCCACTTGTCCGTGTAGATGCAGTATTTTTCATTTAGAGCCTTCAGATCTTTCATAGAGAAGTTGATGAAAGTGATTTCATCAAAGACCCTGATCAGTTCCTTAGGTTCTAAGCTTCCACTTGCGGACCTTATCCTTCCCATCACCACTGTCTCACCCGTCTTTGGGTCCACGTACCAGTACCATATGTTACCAGTGATATCCTGAGATAACTTGCTCAGGGGAATCCTGGTTTCACACAGCACTGGCTTGTAAACCAGCTTCTTTAGACTTTGGTTTGTCACGTGATGTTTGACATTCTTGTCCCGGACTCTCTTAGGCATCTGAGGCTTGAAAACCTCGAGGTTTCCAAATCTTCCCTCTCGTTTTAGTGTACCACACAAACCCTTCGCTACTGCATGACTTGTGTCACAGCAGCTCACGATTTGCTAGGTTCACCAAATCGTACTTCGGCAAAGAGTTGAACGCATCACTGGTTGGTTTCAAGTATTGAACCCCACCAGCTCGTTTGATGGCAAACAACTTCTTGTCGTCGTCGAACTTCACAGACAAGATCATACTTGTGGCTCCATGTTTGTCTATTATAGATGTCTTTTGCTAGACTGGAGCTTGATCCTTAGTAAACCACCCTTGCGGATATTTACTCTTCCATGCCTCGGGATCAACAGGTTCGGGATCGATGGGAGAGGCTTCAGTCGAGGTTGCTGCACCACTAGCCTCAGCAACAATTTCAGGCTCGACTGAACCTGGGTTGAAAGTAGCTTCAAAGGCTGGAGCCTCAAAAATCTCTCCATCCTCAAGCTCATAGACTCCTTCACCGTCTCCCTTAGGAAACTCCACCACTACATCTTCATCCTCCACATCCGACTCATCATCAGACTCGATCTCTCGTTCTTCCAGATTACTGAGAGAATCGATCTGAGCTTCTTTGGAATAGTCTGGCTCTATCATCAGAATGATCTCATCAGATAAGTCATAGAGCACATCAGACACAAACTTTCCCTTATCACCTCCACTACTAGAAGCATCACCTCCACCTTCATGCTGAGCAGACTCCCCCTTAGCCATGGACACAGCTGAAATGGGAACAATAGCTAACGCATGTTGCTCACTTCCACTAGGACCGGCTTCAGGATCCTTGTCTTTGTCGTCATCCTTAGTCAAGTCGACTAAGTGACAAGCCTCATCACTGCTTGGCTTTGATGGCTTCTCCTTCTCCTTCTCCTTCAACAACTCTTGAATCTTCTCCCCCTGAGCAGCAAGCGTCTTGGTCATGTCACATACTAACTTGACCATCATTTCATGCTCCTTTCGCTGCATCTTATCACCGGTTCGCTGGCTCCTTAAAACGTTTAATTCATCCACCAAAGAATTGATCTGAGCTTGTTGAGCATCTGATTCTTCCTTTGACTTCCGTATCATCTCAAGTTAACCAGCCACCTGAGTCTCCACGGTAGCAATCCTGGTATCCCATGGATCAGGATCCCTAGATAAAGAGGCTTCGGCTGTATGGGTGGGGAAAGTGAAGATCTCATCAAAGTTGAACCCATGGGTGAAATTACCATAGGCAAAGGGTTCACTGATGGGTTGAAGTATGGTAGTAGGAATGGTGGTTGGGAGTGTGGGTGAAATTGTGGTGGTTTCTATGGTTGGGGTTATAGTGATCGACTCTGTCTGAATTGTAGTCGTCACCATCACCTATTGGACAAATTGAAACGGGAGTGATACTATCACAGGAACCTCCTCTGTGACAGTAGTGGCAGCCACCTCCACAGTACTTCGTGGCTGCCTTCCTCTCCGCTGATACATCTGGGTTGAAGTTGAAGTAGAGGTTGAAGCAGTGCTCACGGCCTCTGTGATTGGATGCCGTTGAGTACGAGCTTCAACGTCTCTAAGGATAGCAGCAAATGGCCTATCCTCCCGTTTCTTTACTATTCGTTCTCTTCTCTGTCTTTGTAATGTAGTATCCAACTCTGGTTCATACTCGCTGTCAGTACTTTCTTGTCTTTGTCTTTTCGAGGATGACTCGGGAAGGGAAACCTTCGTCAACCTCCTAGGGTGTGATTGGTCTGGTGCATCATCAGAGTTGGACAAATCAGATGCAGTTGCTTCAGAATCCGACTCTTCAGCACCATCTCCTCCTTCTTCTTCGTCACTGCCATCACCAGATCGATCATTCTCAGAACTCTCATCTCCTTCCTGTTCCTCCTCTACTTGTTCATCTGAGTGTTCACTCATCTCAGGCTCAGAGTCGACATTATACCATATGAAGTCTGGAGGGGCCACATAAGCTTCATTGATTAGATGGCCAAAGAGTGGAGTGTGCTCAGGGGTAGGTTCTACACTGCATGGCGAAAGAAATTGTGAAAACACTCGCTTGGCCACCCGTTTGACTTGTAGTCTCTCACCAATAGCAGGTAGATTGGGCAAAGCGTCATTTATCAACAGCTGCACGAACCTTGGGTACAAAAGGAATCTAAACCTTTCTGTTGTATTAATCTGATCGGTCATAGACCTGTAGATATACTTGGAGAAGTTGTAGTCCATATTGAGAGAAAGTCTAACCATTTCAACCTCTAAGTCATGACCCATAGCATCCTTGCCCGCCTTTCTAGCAAATATGCACATGATCATGACTTGTGCAAAGTAACGCCATTGATCAAGTACCCGCATCTTCTTGTACGAAGCATAGCTCGTTTTACCAACATATCCCATTCTCTGTCTCCAGCATCCATCAACGAAGTAGTCAAAATAAGTTATCGGATCAGTTGATAAGTTCCTGAAGTGTAGTACTCGTCTAATGGTGTCTTCAGAAATAGCAAGATCATGACCAGCTACAGTAGCCCTTATGACGTTAGGAGTTACTGCACAGTCGTGATCATCAGTGTCCCAAAACTGCTCCAAGTAAGGTCGAGAGACAACGGGATCGGCAGAGATTGCATAGCTGATCTTAGAATGGTTCAGAAAATCAACTATCTGTCGGTACTCCAGTGCAACACCCTTCCATTCTGAATGTGTTAGAGCCAACATGTTGAACTCACTTGTAAATGCACGAGCCATCACTGCAAGAACACAAAATGAACACAATAAGAACAAATAGAATCATTGGAGAGGAACAAACCTGACTTGGTATAGCAATTACACACTAAACTGATTTTCACACTTAGAAAAATTTCCAAATTTCCCTTCCTGCACACTTAGCAAGAACGCAGGTGGTTGTTCTTGCGTACTTAGCAAGTACGCAGGAATTACCTCTTGCGTACTTATTAAGTATGCAGGAGTTGATACTTAGAAAGTTTTCAAAATCCAAAATCCAACAGAAGTGAGTTTTTGCTATGAATGTTGGTCACCACACGGTGTGCAGGCTAAGTATTCAGGAACACCCTCCTTCATACTAGGCTCGTACACCGATACACAGAATTTTATCTATAGTTACTAAAACATGCTTCTACAGACTCCCTCTTAACTATAGCATCAAATTATATCTATCACTAACACTGATATACATCAGTTTACAAAGAATGTCCTAATAGACTCCCTCTAAACTAATGACATCAAGTGTCTTCTGGCGAGACTTGATCTTCTGGCATTCCACTTGAGATCTTCAAACTTCAGTCTTCAGTTGTTGAGTGATGACAAACCCGACTCCCTCTTAATTGTAGATTTCATTGTAGACCAAACCAAGTGCTTCAATAGGAACCAACTAACCCAACACACTTCATTATAGTTCATCCTCTCAGCGGTAGCTTGCTCCACCCTGACTTAGAAATCCGAGTCTGACAATGTCTTCCTAGACAGGTAACAATAGTAGACTAAGACATCTTACAAATCAGCTGGCATATGATAGAGAGTTTGAGTTTCCAATAACCTACATCAAACTAATCAACTCCCATAGGAATTTTCAGTAAGATAAACTTAAGTCTTCAACCAGATGTGTCCAACTCTATCATGTATCTTCATGAGTTAAATTCCCGAAAATGTTTATTTCCAATTTCCCCTTTCAATTTAAGCTCCATCTGACTAGACCAGAAACCAGGGAATGTTTCCTATCCCGTCGGCCAATGATAAAAGGTTCCATCTTCAACTAATAATCCAACGGATATCCAGCTTCATCCTGAAAACACTTGATAGAATCAAACACAAAATCATTCTCAGCGGTGATCATCCTATATCCAAAGTCCAACATTCTTCAATTAGATCTTCATTCCTGGTTCACACCTCCTAATCTGTATACGTTCACCACGGTGAAGTTCCATAACTAGGTTGTCATGCCCAGATCCCAAATGAGAAATCCCATCATAATTGAATCACATCAAATCTTGAACACAGGCTTGACCAATGAGCACAAAAAATATAGTTTACACGAGAAATCATAGTTGAGATCCCTGTCACATTAAATAGATTTATATATAGGAAGTACCTACGGCTTATCCACCACCTCTTTAATGTGTCATGAATACTTGGTACATTTTATCCCCCTCATTTCTCTGTAAACTATGACCAGCTTCATTACCACCTCACTTGAATCCTCAATAACCAAAACTAGTTAACTCTAGGATTTTATTCTTTTATTCCTTTGCAAAGATCCAAAATAGTAAATCCTTGGGTTCAACTTGTTCCGGTATTCATCCCCTATTAAAGAAGTATCCCGGATACTCGTAGCCCACATATTCAGGTTTGAATACCTAAGCAAGATGATTCTTTTTCCAAAAGACCCAAAGCAGCAACATCTTCACAAATAGAACGAGACCTTTAGACGATGACGACCCAATTGCTCCCATTAATTCAACATTCATTCCCTATTAAATAAGTATCTCGGATACTCGTTGCCCACATTTTCAGGTTTGAACACTTAAACTATGTATGATAATTGGTATCATCTAACAAAAATCTCGTCCGGGTTTCTCCAAGCCACATCGTATACAAATTTTGGTCCGGAAAAACCAAAATTACTATCTTCTCAAAAATAGCCCGAAACAAGCTTACAAATGATCCCTGATGATAGTTCATGCGTACTTAGTAAATACGCACATGTAGGGTGTTCATGCGTATTTAGTAAATACGCAAAGCCAACTACCCATACGTACTTGTTAAGTGCGCAGAGAAACGCTCTTGCGTACTTAGCTAAGTGCGTAGGTCACTTCTCATGCATACTTAGTAAGTACGTAGGGCTAACCCATGCGTACTTAGTAAGTACGCAGAAAAGGTGATTATGCGTACTTATTCAGTACAGCAGTGTTCTTGACGGATCTTGAGGAGAATGCTCGAAAAGTGTTGGATCAGAGAAATTGATGCTTCCAAAAGTTTAGAAAACATCATCTAACAAACCATTAGCCTTCCAAACACCAAATGAAGTGATAACAAACTCGAATTTTAAGGATTTTGGACAGAAAAATTGGCGAACTTGATAAGAACTCATATCTGTTTCAAAACCCTAAAAACTCGAAACTGGAACACAAATCAATGAACACCGAGGCTCTGATAGCACTTGTAGGTCCCCGGTTGTATTGGATCGTTACGTACGAGTGTGTAACTAGTCGAACAGGGTGCGGAATACCCGTGACTAGTTGGAGTATCAAGCAACACAAAGTAAACCGACAACAAATAAGATACTTCAAACTTCGTATGTTGATAATCACTGTCGGTTACAGTGTGCAAATGAGTGCGTACATAGACACTGTCATAACCAGCTATATATACTAAGACTGATGCATGCGCACTTGCTAAGTGCGCAAGGCTTTGTTCCTGCGTACTTAACAAGTACGCAGACATTTGTTCTTGCGTACTTGTTAAGTACGCAGGTTAAACAACCTGCGCACTTGTTAAGTGCGCACAACACTTTACAAGACTAAACAAGTACAAGTACCTACATACATGTTTACAACTCGATAAACAAAAACATACAGATACTAAAATACAAGTACAAATACAGAAAGTAAAGATACAAAAGTATAGACAACATCCAGAGTGTTTGTCACACAAACATGCTCCAACAGACGGTAAAGACGCCTGAGAACACCAGCAAAGACCACCCATACCTTTCGGGTATGCCAAAGAGCAAAGACCATGCGTTCATAACTCCTGACGAAGAAGAAGAGGAAACACCACCACACTCAGAGGGTACAGGACCCCAAATAACACCAGATTTCGTGCGAAGAAACAAGGAAGAATTGATGAAACAGTTAGAAGAAATTGATTGTTTGGAAAAGTTATGTGAAGTCCGGTCAAGACTGACGTTCGACATCAGGGAGCACACCCCCACTAATGAGCTCTCATGCCCTAAAGGTAAAAACCTCAAAAGCAAAGAACTGGCTGAATATAGTGGGAAGGCGGCTGAAGAGCCTGACCCAAGGGAGGGAACGAACGAGATGGCGACAACCTTATAGGAGTCCCTTCTTGCGGTCCTAGGAACAGGAAAGATACCTCCTTAGAAAGGAGAAGGATTGAAGGCTGGACCAACGGAGGAAGGGACAACCGACCTATTATTACGTCCATACAGGCCGGCTAAGATGTCAGACCACTCAAAATTCACTAGAAGAATAGCCAAGGCGCCCATGCCTAAAGGAATTAAGGTCCCGTCTCACGTAGGGAAGTACGACGGAACACAAGACCCGGAGGACCACTTACAGGTGTTCGCAGGAGTAGGCCAAGTCGGGAAATGGAGCATGTCCACATGGTGCCACATGTTCGTCCAGACACTTAAAGGGCCAGCCCGTCTGTGGTACGACAGTCTTCCGACGGGGAGCCTCGAGGGGTACGAGGAATTGAGGGACAAGTCCTATAAAAAAAAATTCAACGGTATCAAAAAATTATATTGTTTTCACAGGAACAAACGAAACGAAGAACTGATAAACACTTTTGAATCGTAATAATTAATTTATTGATATGACAAATAATCAGAAATAAATATCTAGACATTGTTGCAATAAAGTAAATTTTGCAGGGCTTGATCCGACTTTTGACTTGTGACACTAAACATCATTGTTAGTCTCGTCGTTTATGCCTCTTCACTAATTAACTATTAATTATTATTAGCTCTTCCAGTTTAACTAATTACAAATAATCAGTAAAACTTATTACTTTAAAATGTTTAACACTTGAACATTAATTCCCCGTAAATAATTACTTCTCCAAATAATTAATTAACGCATTCATCGATAAATTTTCTCTAAATATTTATTTGTCGTTTAAAAAAATCGTCTTTCGTGAACTATAATATTTACAATTAAATATTATCAATTTGCACATTGCCCCAAAGTGTAACTCTTTGGATCGTACCTCGATAGTAACGTTGACTTAATTGACAATCGGACATTCCAAATCCAACAAAACAGATATTCAATACACAACCATAGAGAGTTTAGGGTTATACATTTCACGAGTAGAGGACGACAACCGAAGTGTAACACCATGTGACGACAACCCGGTCGTTAGATCCGGCTCCACGAACTAAACCCGAGACTCTAATCCACTTGTACAAAACCTAGATCTCTATCCGTCTTTGTCTCTAATGCACCTACACACCCAAAACGAACTTGTTTCATTTAACGGCCCACAGAGATAAACATACAAACGGGTCTCTCGGTGACGGCACAAAACGACACACAAAAGGAGGTAGCCGAACGGAACAGCAGCGGTGGGCCGGACCAAGAGCGATGGCGACGGTGATCAGTAGTTCCGGTGGTGATAGGCGGACGGCGCAAAGGAGAGCAGCGCAACGGTCGGCGGTGACGCAAGGAGAGGGAGGGGAGGGAGGATTAGGGTTAGCAATTATCCAAGAATCCTAACTGTGCTCAACCTTAATCCCTTCCCTGGACTTTTGTATTTATAGATGTTTAGAAATTTAATCCCAAGTTAGGGTTTTAAAGTTTCTATTAATTACATCATTAATCTTTGTGATTCTCTAATAAGCACAATTAACCCAAACACTTTGGTTAATTAAATATATAACATTTATATATTAATAAATACAATTAATTAACTTTTATAATTAATTATATACATATCATACTACAATATAATAAATATTTGAAGGATATTGTTATAATTTACTCAAAAAATTAAGACACCTAGCACAATTTTTTTTTACATAGCGTACAAATTAGCGCCTCAAATGTGTACAATTACCTTCTTACCAATGTTTATAATTAAAGTCTAATAATTACCCATTAACCCATACACTTAATTCTCTCATTTACTCAAAAGTCATGTTTATAATTAAAACCTAATAATTACCCTTTAACTCATACACTTAATTCTCTCATTTACTAAAAAAATTAATCAAACATTTTTATTTATTCTTTTGCAAGAATGAGCTATTTGTAGATGTAAATGCAAGAAAAAACTATCATTCTTTAGAGTTCATTTAAATTCATCATTTTTCAAAGTTTAGAGGTTCTTTCTAAACAATGGTTTGTCGTAATGAAATATAAGCATGATGATAAGAAAATGTTATATTCGATTTTGTTTTTTCCTAATCTGGACAATGGTTTACATGGCAACGCGCGAGATACCTCTTACGTGTGGCCGTAACTCATATAGATATTATATAAGCAAGTAGCATTTGCGTTTGCAAATGATGTGTAATTTATTAAAAATGTTCGTTTAATTAAGCAAATATTTGCACATAATTAATTTGTCGGGGATGCACATCGTGCGGGTTCCCTACTAGTCTATATCTATACTCTATAATAAATAAAGGTTTTGGTGAGACAAATTTCCCGCATCCCTCTCCTATTAATTGCACAAACTTTCTTTAATTATTTTTTAATATTTTTTTATTTTTCATCTCTCTCCTATTAAATAATAATGATTTATATAATTTTTTTTATAAAACGTTTTTTATCCAAAAAAATAAAATAAAGGTTTGTTCATAAAACAATTTTAGAAATTGAACATTTTTTCATTCTTTTTATAAAACATTTTTAAAAAGTAACTCTATGATGTTTCTAACATTTGTATTAAAAAACTATATAATATACCATAAATATGTAATATGTAAATATTTATTATTAAGTATATATAATTGCATTTATTCCATCTGTGTAATACACGGGGTTTTTAACCTAGTATCTAATATATATATATATATATATATATATATATATATATATATATATATATATATAATTGAACATTTTTTCATTCTTTTTATAAAACATTTTTAAAAAGTAACTCTATGATGTTTCTAACATTTGTATTAAAAAACTATATAATATACCATAAATATGTAATATGTAAATATTTATTATTAAGTATATATAATTGCATTTATTCCATCTGTGTAATACACGGGGTTTTTAACCTAGTATCTAATATATATATATATATATATATATATATATATATATATATATATATATATATATATATATATATATATATATACACAGAACACTTAAATATTGCGAGAACAAGGAGAACAAATCTAAATCGTTTATTTTTTTGATCCATGATAAAAAAATTAAAAGTTTATACTTCTTATATACAAATATGTATGTTTATGTACATAAAAAACAATTAAACTAATTTTTTTATATGTTTTTAACATTTAAAAGTTTTCTACACAAGTGTAGGTAAAAAAACCTACACATGAATTACACATGTGTAGGTATGTATATAAACAAAATATTTTCATATTTTTTTGTTTGAATTTCATTAAAAACAAATAAACATTGCATTTATATAATTTTCTTATATTTTAAAACTTTTTAAAATTGAAAAAATGAATGATTCGTTTTGTTCTGTGTGTTCTAGCAATATTTAGTGTTCTGAATTGAACCCTCCCATATATATATATATATATATAACTTAATTATACCGTAATTCCAAATTAGTCGTCCAAATTACGATCTCTATTTGCCATTGATTATCCCGAACAATCTTTAGATAATTATTTCATAAATAATCATTGGTTTTTCGGTTTAGTTTCGTGTAAACCCGTTTAACTCGTAAATGTCCTTTAATATATATTGTTGTTCGTGATGTAACTTTTTTAATCTTATCTTGATGGTCGTGTTGTCGAATGTCGTTAATATAACATTTTAGAACTTATTTTTTTTCCATTCGTGTGGATGGCAATCATCATTACCTCCTACACTGAGATCCTCGTCGCCAACAACTTCTTCTAAAGTGATGGTGGTTATAGGTTTAGAAAGAGAAGAAAAAGAGAAAATGGTAGTTGTATGTTTATAGAGAGAAAATGGTAATGGTAGTTCCATGCTTTTAATATTTAATTTGTTTTTATTTTTATTATTGTTTTTTTAAGTTGAGCATTTTGATTATTTAATACCCACTTAACAGAAAAAGTTAACATTCACCCACTCTAAAAACGTCAGTGAAACAAGTTAAAAAAATTTTGGAATCAATTCCGTAATTTCTCAAAGTTAGAGATTAAATCCGTAACTTCACCAAATCACATGAACCATCCCGTAATTAACTCTTTAAATTAAGAAAAAGAAAGTCGATAATACATGAAATAAAAGATAAAGTATAGTTTTGGTTTTATTTAAAGAGTTGTATATAATAAAGAATTAATTACACGGATTGTCACTGTGGTTTACCCTGATTTCACTTTTGGCCTCTAAGAATGAGAAACTACAACTTTGGACCAACAGTTTGCATGAACGTAATACGTTTGGCCTCTGAGTTTGATGTCAGTTAGTTTTTTTGTTACTTTTAAAAAATACCCAAATACCCTTAAGTTAAAAAAAATAAAAAGAAAATACAAAATTAACAAAGAAAACCTAAAGTCTAGTGGGCCCCACAACTTCAGTCAATCTCACCCCTTCCCCGTCTCTTTATCTTCTTCGACCAGACGTGAATCACCGGTGAAAGTTGTCCGCCAGACGTAACAATGTGATTCTTTGGAACAGTCAAAGTAGGACTGCAACCATTGATGCAAATTTAGAACTTCCCATTGAATTATCCAACAATGATAGGCAGATTTCATAACTTCGTCTAAACAAAGTTTGAAATTCGAACATATAAGGCTCAATTCTTAATTACAAACCCCTGAAATTTAGCATGTGTTAAAAATTAGGGCAAAAATTGAGAAGAAAGGAGGCTACGGAATAGTCGCCGACAATCTTCCGACGCCGGAGGCTACAACGAAGCTTCTAAAGTCGGCGTCGATGGGTAAAGTGAGGATGTACAGTGCAATTTTTTGTGACTCAGTTGGCATATCCGGACAACCACCACTACCTCGTTTGAACAGTTTGACCCCATCGGGTGCCTGTTTGAATGTTATGTTCGTGTAAACTATTGGGCAAAGTTGTAGTTTTCTATTCCTAGGGTTAAAAGTGAAATCGGGTAAACCCAAGGGGTCATCCGTGTAATTATTAATTCTATAATAAAATTGCAAGAAGAAAGAAATGAGGAAAAATAAGATAATGTGGGCGTCTTCAAGTGTCTTCTGCTCCATCAAAATTGATCCCATACGATTCAATCGATCTTCATCCCCTTGTATCTCTAATCTCCAAGGACTGCCGATTCAACCCAGCAGAAGAAAGATGTTGAACAGCTCTATATTATCGATATTGATTGCTCCATTTTTGTCGGGTAGACCACCCAGCTGGGCTGAAACAGAGGAGGTGTTTGAGGTTGAAAGGTACACGGATATGAAGGAGGGATTTACCCTCCTCAGACCCAAATCATGGATTAAGGTCTGTCTGTCTGTGATGTGGGTTAATTGTGTATGATTACGGTATCTGTCTGTTATGAATAATCTGATTTGATTGGTTAGGTTGAGAAAGCAGGGGCGACTTTGCTTTTTGAAGATCCAAGTAAAGGAAGTAACAATGTGGGTGTTGTTGTAACGCCGGTTCGTCTCACCACTCTTGGAGAATTTGGGGATCCCCAATTTGTTTCTAATAAACTTATTCAGGCTGAGAAACGAAAGGTAAATCCAATTTAGGGGGTGTTTGGATGTGCTTTTGTAAATGACTTATTAATTTCTTGGCTTTTGAGAATGGCTTATTGACTTATTTGATTTTAAAAAAAAAATATTAACTTTTTTGACTTATCGGCTTTTTGAAAAAGTTAATAAGCACTTTCCCATCACACTCTCAAACACCGTTACTATTACAACTTGTTGAAGTTAGTTTCAGTTACAAAGACTAAGCGAAAACTTGTTGGTACAGGAAAGCACAAAAGATGTAGAAATAGTATCTTTCAGGGAGAGACCAAGCGAAAAGGGAGACATACAAGTGTATGAGTTTGAATACAATGTAGATAGCACAAGGGGAGGTCTAAAGACCATATTTTCGGCTGCATTTGTGGCCTCAAAGAAGCTTTACCTTTTAAACATAGCTCACTCTCAACACCCGCCATTATCTAACAACAAAAGAATCATGTTGGAAAAGGTTTTACATTCCTTTTCTTCAACAAACTTGTAATTTCACTTTGTATTTGGATTATTATGACTTGTAAAATGTTTGCTTTATGAGTTTTGAGGAGAAGAGACTTGATTCAAAGTCAGATTCTTAAGACATATACAACAATTTGATTCAACCATGAATGTACAGCTCTCTTTGAAACCATTATTTTGTTTTGTTTTGTTTATAAATTTGTAATTATTAGCTAACTAGGTTAGGTACCCGTGTATCCTGGGGTAGGCCGAGCGGGACCTCTGGCCAGGGCCCATTTTTTATGGGGTCTAAAAGTTTATATATATGTTATATATCTATACTATATATAATATAGATATTAGAGGGGTAAAAAGGTAATTTTCAATAAAAAGTCTTAATTTTAAGACTTGTACAAGTTTTATTGCTTGAGTTACAATCAATTGTTGCATGACTTCTTCATGTGTTCAAAATTCAAAAAGGCTTCTTCATTCATCTATTCAAAATTCAAAAGGGGTTGATCTGATCCCATTTCAAAATTGAAACTCACTAAGGTTCAAAATTCAAAAGGGCTTCATCGTTCTCTCCCTCTCAAAACCGACACTCATCTGCTTCTCTCTCTGATGCACAAACGCAAACAACACTTATCTGCTTAGCGGTCGATGGAGGGGATGTGGTGACGATACCGTTCGATGGAGGAGGTGTGGTGACGCCAGCGATGGTCGGTCACTGTGTCCGGAACCCACCGCCGATATACCGTTCTTAGTATTCAGATTTGCTCCTCCTCCATCGCCGATATACCCACCGCCCCCAAAAGAACCAAATTCATCAACGATTTCATCATTTCATAACACAAATCGCCACCGTCACCATCGATTTCATGCGTTTTCTGTTTTTTTTTTCGACGTTGATGCGTACGTTGAAGATGTGAAGAGGTTTTCAGGTAAGTTGCTTCGGTCTGTTTATCTAGATTTTCAATTTATTCGTTTATGATCTAAACAATTTGATGTTATACTTTTGACCCATCAAGATTTGTAGAAAACATATATGTGGATTTGGGGTTTTAAGGAATTCTGAAGCTGGTATGCAGCTTTCTACCTGGTTTCATGAATTTTGGTTATATGATTAAATGTATTAAATTTTTTTTTTTTGAATGTAAATATTGGCTACATAAGAGTGTTTTGTTGTTTATGTTCGTTCTTTGATTTATTTAAGCCTCATTAGCAAGAATGGGGTGGTTAAGTTAATCTGTGTTTTGAGTTTTGTTCTCATTTCTGTAGGTTTGTTAGTTGTTCATAAATTTGAATACTAAGAAAATATGTTGCTTAAATTAACTTTATTAGGTTTAATCACTTTGTGATTGATTGTTTCCCTTTTGTTCTTGCAAATTTCTTGTTCGTAATTGTTAGGACATGAATTTGTAACTGTAGCAAAAAATTCTAAGTGTATATGTAGCGAACGTGTTAAGTTTGCCTAAGGGAATGTCTGGACGAACTTAACAAGTGAACTTACTAAGTTCGCCTATAGAGTTATGGTATGGGCGAACTTGCTAAGTTCGTCTGCAGACTCAGTTTGCCTATAAACAGGACATTAAGTGTTCATTTGTAACAAGCAATGCTAGATTTAGCATCCACAGAGAGGAGTGAGTCTCTGTGTGAAGTAAGTCACAATCCCTAGGTAGAGCTCACCAAGGGATTGCAATTGGACATTAAACGTAGAGATGTACACTTCTTCGGTATTGTAATATGTGATGACGACTTCGTTATCGATTATATACATCGTTTTTGTTTCATCTCTATCTTCTATGTTTCATGTTTGTGTTGATTCACTTCATGCTTCAATCGAGTAATACGTTTGATCGTGTGCGTCTTGCTTGTTTGGAGACGCCACGGGAACTTATAGTAATCTTTCTTTTCAGGTATATTTGTTTCTCAAAGATCCTTCTTTAAAGGCTGAGGCTTGGAAGGTGATCTTCAATACCAAAGCTCCTCCTGAGACTTTGCTCAATGGTATTTTTTTTACTTAGTTCATTGACATTTACAAATTCAATTTATTGATTTGATAAACTGTTTAAGAGTAGGGGATGCACCGGGTGAAGTGATCAGATATGAAATACAATGAAAACTAAGAATCAAACTAGTCAACACAGATTTCTATTATCCAATTGAAGAAGGAGATGGGATTACAGAGAGAAAATTAAGATGAGAAAGGAGAACATTCACACATAATTAATTCATGCCTACACTATCCTTATACAATTCATTTATATCCTTCAACTTATTTGGGTCTTTTGCAAACTCTTGAATTGGGCTTCCTCATTTGGTCCATTGTGGTGGTATTGACATTAGATTAGGTCCATAAAGTTCATAACATTACTCCCCCCTTTAAATTCACCTTGTCCTCAAGGTGTAATTTCAATAAAGCGTTGTGGTCGGTTAAAAAAATACTCCCCCCTTTTATCGAAGAGTTGTGTGGGTAATGAGCTATGTTGGGTGGCATATGCCCATAAAGAGCAGCAAAAGGGGAAATTGCAGGAACCAAAGGCGTGAGTTCGCGAGCATGAGTGGTGAACAAGGTGAAGAGCAACAGCTCACGGAACGGGTCAACAACTCGAACAGAAATTATGGTTCCAATAAACCAACCTATAGGTATGGTATCCGGTATTTCTAAGGTCATTTTAAACCACATTTCCCCAAACAAGTGAACACCTAATGAAATATGTAAAAAAAATAAGCTTGCACCAAAAACTCTTGATTGTTTGCACGAGGATAACATGTAACCTCAATTGTTTGACCATACCCATTTGTAGCAAGTGATGTAGTGACACCTTCGAGCCCCATTGTTCTTTTTCCACTAGAATTAATACGTTTACCCTTTTGAATAAGTTTATGTCCAGTTTCTCGAAAGAAGAACGAACACCAATCTGATGCGGAGTTAGGCTCACCGATTCCCACTCGGTTAGCACATATAATTGCAACATAAAGATCACTAGTGTCGGCTCGCATGAATACACCTGAATCACCAGCAAGGAATACTTTTAGGTGCACAAAAATACTCAATTCGGTAACGAACAGATAGTTAAACTTCCAAATGTCACCATGAACATCCTTAGCGACCATTGTTTGAAGTCGGAGGTCTACCAAAAAATTTCGGTTAGGAAAAATCGTCCCTACACGGCACAGTGTGACAGAAAAAAACATACCATTGGTGGCATGAGAATGTGTAAACAAAAATTGAGGGCTGATCCGGAGCTTCAGAATTGTGTCCAATTGGACTCAATATAAAACAATGGCATATAAGATCACTAGACTATTCTGACCAACAACTACCCAAGTGTCGCCACCGAGTGTAGGTTTCTCTACTTGTACACAAACATTTGCTCGAGTTTTCACCGTTTCATAGATCACCAAAGAAACAATATGCACATTAAAGTTAGCAAGCCAAACACAGAGAAGTGCCATGCACATTAGAGGTGTTGTTCCCCCTTTCCAACGGAGGCGGTTATCTCCTGCTTGAAACTCAAGCACCATAGTGTAAGTGCTAGTCATATGAACCTCCCTAACAGCTTGTGCAGTAGCGGATATTGAAACAAATGAACAAGTGGTTAGGGATGGCAATGGGTCGGGTTTGGGACGGGTTTAGGTAATCCCAACCCCATGCCCGGTTATAAAATCTTGTCCCATATCCGGCCCAAAAACCCGTCGGGTTTCTATCGGGTAATTACCCGTCGGGTATCGGGTAAACCCGTTAGTTTGTAAAAAATACCCGTTGGGTATAGTCGACTCAAAACCCGTCTAAAATAAAAAAAGAAAGAAAATAAAATCATGTTTAGTCTATACATTTATAATAAATACGGTATATATACTTAAAATAAATGCGGTATATACACTTAAAATTAATAAAAAAAGAAAGAAAGATATGTCGGGTATATAATCGGGTAAACGGGTATATACTATCGGGTAATCGGGGCGGGTAAACGGGTATATCACCATATATCCTATACCCATCCCAAACCCGCGAAAAATTTCAAATGTAATCCCATACCCGATCACCCGGCCCATACCCGTCCCAAATGCTTCGGGTTTCGGGTTTTCCCATCAGGTTCGGGTTTCATTGCCATTCGGAGGTCTAGGAATCTGCACTATGTGAGCTAGAACAGTGGCGATACCAAAATCGAGTTATTAGACTGCATAAGAGCCTCACATATAGGTTGAAACCGCGTAACATCATGATGAAAATAAGACTTTGCAACTGAGATTGGGGCAATAACAAATCCCAAATCCGTTCGGTGCAGTTCAACCTCACAATAAGAACAGAAATGAGCCATTACAGAACGACCAAATTTGGTGTGATTTGCACGAACAGCAGACAAAATACCTATAGGCCTAGGATATACCTGAACATGATTTGTTGTAGTGCGAGAGTGAAGCATGATAACATCAGCTGCATCGACAGGTTTGTGTGGATTTCCGTTTGATGACAAACATTTGGAACGAACAGAGGACTCTGTAATGAATGCTAATTCCACGGACCAGGATCAAAAGCCAAGTCTATCCATGGGAAGTCAGCATCAAGATATGAAACAATCTCATCGATTAGGGTAGGGAATATCGTAACAAGAACCGGGGAAGGCCGATGAAATGTTGCAACAGAAGTTGGACTAGTAACACAACTATTGGTCATTCCTTGCAAGTCAATACTGGTAAGCAAACGAGAACCAGCAATAACCATAGATGGACCATCAAATTTGAAATTCGTTGTATGGATAGTACGAATAAAGGATTTGTGAGGATATACCTGAACAAGAGTCTGTGAATTTCGAAGATATTGTGTAATACCACCATCAACATCGAGAGTATGGTGGTATTGAAAGGTGTGCCGATCAGAGACTCGAGAAACCAAATCTAATTTCAATGACGGAGTAGAGGCAATAACCTCAATCGAACCAGCTGAAATCAGAGGAGTGGTAGTCACGCTTGGTGCAAGAGCGAACCCTAGAAATGGTTCTTGAATAGAATCGATTGCAGCTTGCGTTTGGTGAATCGAGTATGCCTCAATGGCAATTGGATCGACGGATCTAGCGTGGAATTGAGTAAACATTGCAGTAGTGAAATCATTCCAGGTGATCACGTCTGAACTCCGATGCCAACCATTAAACCACCAGAATGGTTCATCATCAAAGGATTCAATGACATAGGGAAACCGCTCGTCATCATAGATATCGTAAAAGAGAAAATATCGTTCAGCTTTCTTCCTGTGAAACGTTCCTGCAAGATTTCTTACAAAGCTATCTATGCTAAGGATTAATGAAAGCACCAATGAAGTGATCAGAGATATGAAATAAAATGAAAACTAAGAATCAAACTAGTCAACACAGATTTTCATTATCCAATTGAAGAAGGAGATGGGATTACAGAGAGAAAATTAAGATGATTCATTCATGCCTACACTATCCTTATACAATTCATTTATATCCTTCAACTTATTTGGATCTTTTGCAAACTTTTGAATTGGGCTGCCTCATTTGGTCCATTGTGGTGGTATTGACATTAGATGGGCTTAGGTCCACAGAGCATAACACCGGGCCCTTTGGTTTTGTATATCATTCTTTCTTATATAATTATATAAATGTCAAGATTGGTCTATGTTGATGCTATTATTGAATATTGTTTGTAGGTCCAAAACTTGATTGAATGTTGTTTGAAGTTGTACATGAATGGAGATGAGGTGGTGAAAACTCTACTAAATCATGCAAGGATTGATCCTGGTTTTGCAACTCTAGGTAAAAAATATTAACATAGTCCGATTTTTGTGATATAGTTGTAGGTTTATTGAAAAAGGATTTTCTTTAGATTTTTCTTTATAACATTTCTTTAATGGTTTATTATGAAAATTCTATAAATATTATTCAGTATATTCTAATGGTTTATTATGATTTTTTTTTAAAGTTTCGAATCTAATCAAGCCCGCCGCAACGCTGAATTATTCAGTATATTCTAATGGTTTATTATGATTTTTTTTTAAAGTTCAGAATCTAATCAATGCCCGCAGCAATGCTGGGTTTACGTCAACATGAAACCCTAAACTCATGACAATTGGGCTGGGATAGGATATAAAATAGTCTGTATTCTATCACTTGGAGAGCAAATACATGATAATTTTTTCAACACTTGATGAGTAGGGAGTTTCATAATATTATTCAACAGTATCATTTTGAAATGAACCTGAATTCAATTAGCTGGTGCCTGGTGGCCTAGTGTTTGAGATCTCATATCTATACAAATCTTCATCTTCGATAATTGGTGGTATGCTCCATGTCCCAAGAGGAGGACCAACTACCTTCCCACCTGAAAATATGAAAACTCCAAAGTATGTTTCGGTGAATATAAACCAAACGCGGTAAGTTTATATATTAATCAAGTTGTATAACCTTCTTTGGTGGCTTCTTCACATCTTTTTTGATATTTGAGAGAGAGCTGAGAATCCAAAGCGCTTAGTAAGTAACTGTACTTCTCCTCCGCCTCTGTTATTGATTTTGCCTAAGTTACACACATGAAAATTTACCAACATACATACTGCATTCATACATACATGTAAATAAATAAGAAACCAGGCTATACACCATAGTATTCAGATAAATGGCAAAAATTTGTAAATCTAACAACTCATTTCAAAACCATTTAGTAGACACGGATACGCAAACCCGTTTAGGGATTGATTGAAGAAGATGAGGGATGCGATTCTGAGATTGCCATTTTTTAATTTCAAGCATTGAAGAATGAGAATCTGAGCAACCCATTTACGAGAATCTTTGGATTTTATTTGCTTCTGGATGTAGACTTTGAGATTTATTTAATGTTGATGTGAATTTTGGATCAAATTCATTTTGGTTGATTGTTTTGTTGAAGATGGAGGAAGAAACATGACAATAGAATGACCCTTTGAGTGGTCATGTGTCAAATTGGAGGGTTTATAAGAGACCATTAAGCATGGTTGGAAAAATCGCTAGGCGCTAGTCGGGCGGTGGGGTGGGGCCTAGGCCTAGGCGGGATTAATCGGATTGGAATTTTTATATGTAATTTTTAGTTTTTATATATATACACACATTTTTATAAGTAATTTTTATAAAATGTTCATTTTTAAATATTTATACACATATTTGGCTGGAATTTGAAGGAGTTGGCTGGAAAATCCAAGGCTTTCGCCGGAATTTGGCCGAAAATTTCAGGTTTTTGCCGGAATTTTCGCCGGAATCTGGCCGCCTAGACCCACCTAGGACCGCATAGACCCGATTCCGATTAATGGTCCGCCTAGATCAAAATTACAAGTTAAATGGCCGCCTAGCGCCTAGGCGCCGCCTGGGACCGATTTTTAAAACACTAATAAGATGCTCTAGTGACTGGATGTGGGAGTTAAAATGTTTGTGGGAAAATATTATAATAGGGTTCAAAAAAGAAGATAACTCACAAGCAAAGTCGGTGCAGAGGAAGCTCCATGTATTCTGACAAACATGCGCAGTATATTAAAATTGTTCTCCAACACATCATCCTGCACCAGACAACATTTATGATTACAAGCAGTTAAAGAGGTTACTGGAATAAAGTTTTGGTGAGAATGAGAACCCATGACTCACCTCATAGTCAAACCTACAACACGTGTTGTGTACATTAGAACATGTTTCAAAGTCAATGCAACAATAAAGAGACAAGCAAATTATTCACAGGCTCGGGCTAAATCCAATATTCCCAAGTGAAAGTAAAAGTAGAAAAAGCTTTGGATAAGGGACAGTACTAACAAGTCATCAGATATCTCAACAAGGAACTCTGATACTGATAGGAATTCCATATGTGTTTCATCAACCTTCAAGAGAAACAACAAAGAACCAAATTAGGCTAGAACGATGTGACAAATAAAGCTACTAATTGATTTACCTCTTTGCCATTCAACTGATACAAGAGTAGATTCAGCACCCGATAGTCAAAGGACTTCAAATGAATTGCTTTCATAACGTCTTCTACTTGAATCTGTGTCATAAATTTCAAACTGTTACATGTTACTTTAGGAAACCATCAATATTACATCTTTTACCTCTTGTTTTCTTGTTAATGCACAACAGAGCTTTCTTTCTAGAGCCCAGTACTCTTCCCCACACTTTAACTCGTTTCTTATCCTGAAGACAACAAATAAAAAAGACACCTTCCAAGGAAATGGGAAACAGAAACATGATTTTCTAACCTATCTGTAATTATCCCGTAGCTCTCTAGAAGAGCAGCAAGTTTTCTGAATGTAAAATCTGTAGTTCCACCAATCGAAAATTGCACTAGTTTCTCATTCATAGTGTCCAACTGCACATGTTAGAAGGCGTTCACCGAGCTGTGAGATGTGGTGCATTAACATTTAAGCAATTGTGCACATTTACATCAAGGTATAATTATATGAGGAAGTGGAGGGTACGAATTTCATCCCTTAACAAAGGATAGGATACCTGATAAATATAACTCTCTGTGAAGGAAAGCAATGGTAGGTATTTGAATATTGATTCTGCACTGTTAGCATCCATTTCATGAAACATGAAATAAGATCTGCACTGTTCGTTCACACGTCATTAAAAAATGCAATAATATTGGTTCTGTCAAATTCCCACAATCTACAAAGGATAGGTAGTTCTTACAAAATCTTCTAAAGTGGAATTTGCTCGTTGCATTGAATCAAGTGCCACCATGGCCAAGTTTTCACAATCAGTTTGTAATAATCCTACGCTCTTGTCATTATCACAATGATAAGATAACGAATCATCAATGCAAACATTGCCTGCTGCAAAAGGTTCGATGAAGAATTGAAAAATCATAAGGAAGATATTGTAACAAAAAGATATGAATACGATTACAAGTATATTCGGAGAGCACATATTCTATCATAAACGACGCTGCAATAGAAGAAAAAAAAAAAGGAATGCTAGCATTTTTCTTATTTCAATGTTGAGAAAACATGGAAGGAATGACATTAAGTAATATAGTGTCTTTTACACAAAAAGAAGAAGATAAACAAATGCAATAATAATAATAATAATACCTTTGTCATGAAATGCTTCCTCAAGAAATGCAGAAGAGATCTATAGATAAAACGGCATAAATAGTTAATGAACCCTAAAGAATTTTACAAAAAGTCAGGAAAAATACATACCTTTGGAAAATGCTCAGAAATCAATCTGCATTTTTGGTTGATATCTAGTTCACCACATGGTTGCATCTTCAACATCACATTTTCACACCATTATACATTAAACACCAAAGGGTAACATTCATAAACTTCTTATTGGCAAGTGTTTTTGTTTTGTTTCAAGAAAAAAGGCTTAGTAACATTGTCCGTTTCTCGTTTATTAATGTCGCTGATAAAGATTATAATCGGAAGGGATGCGAAAATTCAATTACAGTTGGCAAATAAAGTGTGAAAGAAATACCATAAAGCGGATGAAATTAGAAAGGAAACGATTTGAATCAGCATTGCAAGAATCAATTGACTGCATTATATTCTGCACTTGTTCAAGCTCTTTTAATTGCTCCATCTCATCAAGTGTCTTTGTTTACTTTCTCCTCCGCAAACCGTCAAAGTTCCCTAGTAGATAACCAAGCTGTTGTTTGTTTAGGACGTCAGTGATTAATTCCAGAGTTAAATACGGTCGTGGTTTGTACAAATAACCATTTTAGTCCAAAAGTTTAAATTTGACTTTTTTAGTCCAATAGTTTCAATTTTGTAAATTTTTCTGTTAAATATGTATAAAAAAACTATAATACCCTTATTAATAAAAAAAGAAAAAAACTACAAATATCTTTCCCACATTTAAAAACCATAACCTCTTCGTCATTCTTCAAGAAAACCATAAAATCTCAGATATTCACATATTCAATAATAATTTTGTATAAATAAACCACAATTTAGATTATTTTTTAACCATTCACAAGCTTTTTGAGACAGAATCTCAAATGCTTCAACTTTAAAATGTCCATTTCGATCAGGTTTAAGCAAACTCAAGCGATGCGGAAGGAAAGAAGTCACCTCAATTCTATGCCATCAGGCATTTCAAACAAAATAATTAAAATCTCCCAATTCCAGACGGAGGAAGCTTGTGATTGACGGCGGCGGTCCGGCTAGGGGCGGCGGAGAGAATCAGCGGAGATGGAGGGTTGATGCTGATTGATGGCGGCGGTCATGCTAGGGGCGGCGGAGAGAGTCGTCTGATAGGAATAAATGAAGGCGGTTTGGAGGTGGTGGTGGAGGTATAGAAGCGAGTGGGGGGAGGGGGAGGTGAAGGGGGCTGTGCAGGTGGTGGCCGGAGGTGAGGGCGGTGGAGGTGGAGGTGGCGGCCGGAGTTGAAGAGGGCGGTGCAGGAGGTGGCTGGTGGTGGAGGTTTTCTTGAATTGGAGAATGGGGGAAGAGATTAGGGTTTTTACTTTTAAATTAGGGAAAGATATTTATGCTTCTTGTTAGAGTTAATTACACAAATAAGTCCTATCAGGTAAAATAACATGTATGAGTCCTAAGTTTAAAAAGTTATAAGTTTAGAGCATGTGGTTTGGATAAAATAACATGTATGGGTCTTAAATTTAAAAAGTTACAAATTTAGGACATGTGGTTTCAATTTTATAACAGGTTTGAATACTAAGACTATATTCCATTAAATTTTCTTTTAATTTGAAATAAAATGACTTTTTTACCCTTAACTATTAAAAAATAAAAAGAATATATTAGATAAAAAGAATATATTAGAGGGACTAGTTTGTAATTAGTTAAACAATAATTAAAAATATAACAATAGCAAAAAACTTAATAAAAAAAACCACAATCTTCCCCATATCTCCTCCAGCTCCGTGTAATAACTCCGACGAATATCTGACGTCTACTACGAACACATATCTCTATCTCGAACACCCATTTATGAGATAGAGATGGGTGTTCGTAGTAGACATCGGAGGTATTACACGGAGCTGGAGGAGATATGGGGAAGCTTGGGTTTTTTTTATTAAGTTTTTTGTTGTTGTTAAATTTTTAATTATTGTTTAAGTAAATTACAAACTAGTCCCTGTAATATATTCTTTTTATTTTTTAATAGTCAATGGTAAAAATGTCATTTTACTTAAAATTAAAAGAAAATTTAATGGAATATAGTCTTAGTACCTAAACATGTTATAAAATTGAAACTACAAGCCCTAAACTTGTAACTTTTTAAACTTGTAACTCATACATGTTATTTTACCCAAACCACAGGCCCTAAACTTGCAACTCTTTAAACTTAGGACTCATACATGTTATTTTATCCAAACCATATGACCTATTTGTGTAATTAACTTTTTTATTTATTTACAGGGTATTATAGTCCTTTATGCATACTTAACAAAAAATCTTTAACAGGATTAGTAGACTGGACTTTAATTGTTACAAAACTGAAACTATTAGACTAAAAGATCAAATTTAAACTTTTAAACTAAAATAATTATTTGTTTAAAATAATTATTTGTATCAAACCTCATATACTAACTCTAGATTGTATTATGAACAAGTTATGAACTAAATTTAAAGTACAGGTAAATGTTAATTTTTTATTAATCATACAATACTTTAAATAAAGTTGGTTTGAAAACAAAACAAAAACCCTATTCTGTCTCAACGGCAAACCTCTTATTTTAAGTTCTTAACACATATTTTGGTCATGTGTTCAACTCTTGTAGCACTCATTGTTTTTTACCAATTTTTTTTCTTTTGATTAGCTATTTATTTCATCATCTTCATTCATTATCATTATCACTACTCCTAAATAGAAGTATCGGTGGCCTTTGCTACCGACAAATTCTACCACCAACTTTTAAAAACCTTAATGTGATAGACATAATACATTTTTATATCTATGGTTCGATCTTCAAAACCGATCCGCCTCAAATTCGTATGTTACTTTTATATGCTTAAGTACGTTAGTGTCAACGTCAAAACTTTTTTTTCTTTTGTTTTTTTATATTTTCTTTTAGGGTTAAACGAGTAGCTAAAACCTCATATGTTTTTATGTATCTATCTATATTTTTTTGTAACCACCTCAGCCGTTTAAGATTCGCTTCACGCCGTGTCGCGCGACAATTCGAGTTACGCTACGTTTCGTCGCCGTCGCAACTAGTGGAAAACGAACAGTCAGTCTGTTCGTTTGCAACATGTCTGGTGATTCGCGTAGCCGCGCTCGCGGGCTTTTGCCCACCACTCGCCCGGGTACGTCACGCGGACGTGGACTGAACACCCGGCAAGCCACGCGGACCGGACATGCACGCCATCTGGACAACCGACAAGGTACGCGAACACAGTTAGGCTCTCACGCGGATACCAGACTGGGTATGCGGACGTGGACAGGCACGCCACGCGGACTTCACCCATCTTTGCGGACAGTGCCCCGACGCCAACATGGCACGCTGCGCCTGTGAGGGTAGGCAAATCCACACGCACGCCGTAGAGGAAGTGCGTCTCTCACACACACGTACTAAATAATAGTTATATTATAAACAAATAATAATTATTTTGGCCAAAATTTCCAACGGTATATAAGAAGGGTTCTACCTTCACACTTCACTAAAAGTGTGTATTGTATAATGATCATGTGAATATGAGTTAATTTTGTAATTAATCTTTTAATCCATCTTAATAATTATTTTTAAGAAAATTATTTTTGAACAACTATCATTAATTTTTTTAAACAATTACTTATCATCCGAAATGTCGATTCAAACCCATGTCAAAACCAATTATGAGACCTAACCAGTTTTTAAACAACTTTTTCATTAAAATTTATATTGAAATATTCAAAAAATTAAAAATAAATAAAACTTCGTATTTAGTATTATTTTTTTAAATATTAACAAGCACAAATTATTTAAGTATAATCAAATAAATAAAATAAAAAAAAAACGAGGGGATTGCGTATTTAACTCCAAAAGTGCTTTTTATTAAAAGTGTTTATTAGCTTATGACTTTTTTAAAATGAGTTCTTAAAAAAAGTGTTTGGATTAGCTCTTGTGATGAGAAAAGTCAATAAATTATTTTTTAAAAAGTGTTTGGCTTAGGTTAATCACGTAAAATGACCAAAAATGACATTTTTATATTTTATATATGTATTTGGTAGAAATTGTTTGGGGTATATTGGTAATATTTTATTGTAAAAACCAAAAGTCATTTGAAAAGTCATGAATTTATGGCTTCTTAAAAAACAACTTTTAGCTTTATCAAAAAGTTAAAATAAAAAGTGTTTTTTGTTTGATAAACACCTTTTTTAGCTTATTGGCTTTTAAAAAAGCCAATAAGTCAATAAGCAGTTTTGCAACGCAATCCCAAACACAATTTGATATGTACTTAAATAGTTAGTTAGGGTTAGGTCAATATTAGTTGTAGTGTGGTTAGTTAGTTAAGTGTGGTTAAGAAGTTAGAAGTCAAGAGTTCTAGTCAAATCTATACTCCCTAATAAATAAAGGTTTTTTGTAAAATGGTTTTCCCACCTAAAGTTTAATTATAATTTAAGATTTTAAACCTCTCACAAATAATAAATGTTTAACAAATATAATTGCTAAAATTATTTAATATCATTTGACTAGAACTTAAAAACCGTTTGATTTGAAAATTTTGAACTTCGTATTATTTAAATTATAAAAAAATCAATAAATTAACTCTCGCAAATTTACTATAATTAGAGAATTAAATTGACAATTTTTTAAAAAAATTAACAACTTATCTTTGTTAAGCAAATAACAATTAATCAAAATCAACTTTCTAGAATCTAAAAAATTTACCTTATGTAATTTGGTTTTGTAAATGTAATTATAATTTTATTTTTTTTCATTATGTAAAGTAATTCTTATTTAGAAACTTATGAATAATATATGTTTCTTTTCATTAATCGTGTAATACACGGGAACTAACCTAGTTGTGTATAAATAGGGATTTCAATTCTTGTATAAAGTAGT
The DNA here is from genome assembly GCA_023525975.1 of Smallanthus sonchifolius. NCBI lineage: Eukaryota > Viridiplantae > Streptophyta > Magnoliopsida > Asterales > Asteraceae > Smallanthus > Smallanthus sonchifolius. The sequence goes on along the minus strand of CM042043.1, from coordinate 53,072,817 downwards.
CAAGAAGTAATAACAGATTCCTTTCTCTCAATTCCAATTATTTCAACCGAATTAACCCATTTTTCGACAATCTTTTCTTTCACCGGATTCTCAAGAGCGTTAACATGTTCATCCATTGATTTATCAATCATGAACGTTTGAAAACCACATCAGAAAATGGAGAGTTGCTCCCTTCCCCTGCTTTTCACGAGTGAGGGGGGCAGTGTTTGTGTGAATGTGAGATGTCACGTACCATTTAGGTGAGCAGAGATGAGATAAAAAGATGCAATATATTATTATTTTGTCCAACATCAACTCAACATCCCACAAACTTGAACAAATAACCAACTACAATACAAGCAGTTAAAATTTTAAAGAGATCGAGTTTGGAGACCCCATTCTTCTCTTCCTCAGTCGTTCTGCAATGATGAAAGATAACTCAAGGGACTGAGAAGCGTTGAGCCTCGGGTCACAATGTGTGTGGTAACGTGAGCTTAGGTCATCGAAGGTCACGGTCCGTGATCCACCAACACACTCTGTCACATTCTGCCCTGTCATCTCCAAATGAATCCCTCCTGGATGGCTTCCTTCTTGCTCATGAACATCAAAGAAAGCTCGCACCTCCGCCTGTTGAAACAAATTCTCAGTTAAATCTACTGCATTTAAAACAGCCCACTCATGCAGAAACCAAAGTCAATTGACTTTTAGATTTCTTTTGGGACTATATGCTTTTACTGAATGGATATTCTATGGGCATAATAAAGTATATATATATAGCATTGATTTATCAAATTCTCATTGAGGTTGATGTTTCATCTGCATATCATATCAAACAACCAATCGATCAAATCAATCTATTTACTGACAAAATAGATTATTTTTATCTAAATAATCAATCCCGTAGGGAAATTCAGAGGTAATTTGATCTTTAGTATTCCGCCAAGGGAAGAGCTTAAAATTACCAAAAGAATGTCATGAATCAAGTAATTTCAACCCGAGAACGGGTCGATTTTAATTGATAAGGGGGTGAAACTGTTGGAAAAGAAAAAAAAGTTATTAGCTATCAGGTTGAAAGAAAGTCATCAGCTAAAGCCTAAAAGTTAATTCAAACCTCCTTAACTACAAAAATCATATCATTATTCGCTTCTATTACTACACAAGTCGATAAGTCCAAAAACAACAACTTCAAGGACTAGAAAGGTAACGGCTGGCACAAGGACCCCAACAGGTTGGAATATATCTTGAGAAAAGGTTTTCTCGACCGGAAGGGAGAGGATAGGCGAATCAGTAACTGAAATGAAAGCTGGAGTATAGTAGTTATTTGAAACATTAATCATGTGAAAAATTGTGACACAAACTTAAAGATGGCTTGTTATCCAGTGAGCGTAAAGTCTAGAACATAGAAAATGTTTTCTATCAAACTCAACTCCTTAAGGATTATTGTACACAAAAAAGAATATCAGCGAACACAAGTTAATGCTTACCAATATAGAATCAAAGGGGCGTGTTTTAAGGCCAGAAGGTGCCTTTATAGTGTTTCCATGCATTGGATCACAGACCCAAGTCACAACTTGCCCTGCTTGTCTGACTACCTTTATCAAAGGAGCAAGCTTGACTCTCATATTCTCCGCTCCCATCCTTACAATCACTGTAATCCTTCCAGGCTTATTATTAGGATTCAAAATGTCAACAAGCTTAACTAGCTCATTTGGATCCATCTTCTGGCTCACCTGCAAAAAAAGCATATTATTTAACATCAATGTGAAACAAAAGTAGCTTCAGTGTTGTTCACTCACTGACCTTGATGCCAAGAGGATTAGCCACACCTCTTAAGAACTCAACATGTGCCCCATCCAGCTGGCGGGTACGTTCCCCAACCCAAACCATGTGAGCAGAGCAATCGTAGTAAAGCCCAGAAGTTGTATCCAGCCGGGTCAGGGCTTGTTCATATGGTAACAGCAAGCATTCATGAGATGTCCAGAAGTCAGTTGTGGCCATAATCGGGTGGTCAACTGTCAGTCCGGCTGCGGACATAAATCCTAAGGCCTCATCGACACGGTGAGCTAGCTCTTGGTACCTATTTATTTATTAGACACAAATGTAGCTGTTAAGTTAAGTTTATGCAGCATGCCTGTCCTATGCAGTCGACATCACCGATATATCATCGGTGATATATCGGTTATCGGTCCTATGCCAAAATATCGGTCCCGATATTATCGGTGATATTTACCGAGATATCGCCGAGATTTTGATTCCATAATATCGGTTGTCTCACCGAGTTACTCGGTTTACTAATCTTGGCCCTTTTTTTAACATTTTTCTGCCCCAAAGCCGATTCCCCCTTTAAAAATGTTGGCCCAATGCCTTGTACCCATAGCCAAAACCATCAAAGTAAATGCCCTAACTCCCTAATACACCCACGTTCGCACACCTGCTAGATCATGTTTCTAATATAAAATACTGACACTTTTTAGTTTTGAATTTTGATTTGATTGTTAATATTATATATGTGTGTGTGTATAAGTTTATGCATGATATAAAAGCTACCGATATCCCACCGCGAGAACCGATATCTCAAATATCGGTCCTTGACCGATAACCGATATTTTTCCGCATTAAGTGCTTAGTACCTGTCTCCCTGCTCACTGTTGGCAACAAAATCAAGATTCCACTGAGTGACTCTTTGCATTGCAGCATAACCACCAGTGGCAAAAGCCCTGAGAAGGTTAAGTGTGGCCGCAGCTTGACAATAAGCTCTGATCATTCTATCTGGGTCTGGAACTCTTGACTTTTCGGTGAAAGCATCGCCATTAATGTTGTCTCCTTTGTAACTTGGCAGTTTTACCCCATCTTTCTCTTCAAACGCATCTGATCTAGGCTTAGCGAACTGCCCTGCCATTCTTCCTACCTAATCAATAATTCACAATGTTACCATCATTTCATTTTTAGAAAGCAAATCAAATCTAACCTTGATAATTGGCATCTGCCCACCAAACATCAAAACAACACTCATCTGCAGAAGGATCCGGAAAGTGTCACGAATGTTATTAGCACTGAACTCCTTAAAACTTTCGGCGCAATCCCCTCCCTGTAGCAAGAACGCCTTCCCCACGGCGGCATCGGCCAGACGCTCCTCCAAATGTCTAGCCTCTCCGGCGAACACGATCGGGGGGAAGTCTTCTAGGGTTTTCAGAACAGCGGCGAGAGTCGCTTCATTCGGGTATTCCGGGAGCTGCAACGCCTTCTTTGTTTTCCAGCTTTCAAGGCTCCATCTGGGAGGCGATGTGGTCTTGGTAACGTTCTTGGCGGCGTGAACGGCGGAGATGGGTTTTGGTTTGCGGTGGTAGGAGTTGGTGGGTGGCAGGAGAGACAAGGTTGGTTGGTGAGATTGGTGGGGAGTGGAGTAGGTTTGGACGAGGGATTTGGAAGACAACGCAGAAGATTGTGAAAGCGCCATTGCTGCTGCGAGAGAGTTTGAGTTTGAGTTTGAGTTTGAGTTTGAGTTTGTGAGATATATGAATTAATTAATTATATATAAATGGTAGGGAGAGTTGGTGAGATTGGAAATAGGAGTCGGGGTGGGTAGGTAGCCCACCACGGCTGCAATTTAAATGGTGACAAATCTTGGTCGTATTTTTATTTATTTATTTATTTATAATCATTCAACAACAACACAGGAATAGGAGATGGATCTAGCTTGGTGTGCTATTCACCAACTCCTTTCTTATATTAACGAATAAGGGTGTACGGAGTTGTGGTTCGGGTTGGGCTAGAGTAGGGCGGGTTGGACGGGTAACACACAAATATTTTTTTATACTTTTTCTCATTCCTATTTATAAATAAAAAAAATGGATTCATCATCTTCTAAAAAATATCGTCCCAAATATCGTTCAAGTCAACCGTAACGACCTCGTTCAAGTCAACCTCGGGCATCTCATCCGTAACCGTAATACCAAAACCAACCGTTTCAACACCAAAATCAACTCTTTCCACCTGCACCTACTTCTCCACCGTTTTAATATTACCACAATCAACCTTTTACTCCCCCCCGGCGGACAGGTTGACACCGATGTACAAGAAACTCCGCTTCCAATGGAAGAGTTGGAAAGGCTTGCTCAAAAATACTTTAATCCGTTTGAAAATGTCGATTTTGATATTGCTCAAGAAGACCAAGAAACTCAACCACAACAACAACGTAAAGGTAAAACAAAGTTCCCGAACCGAGCAGACAAGAAGCCTTGGACCGAAAAGGAGCATTTGGCTCTACCTAAAGCGTGGATACATGTATCCGAGGACCCAACAATTGGTGATCAACAAAAAGTCGAATCCTTTTGACAACGTGTGCCAAATCATTTCGACGACCTAATGTATTAGTAGAGATCAATTGAATTCTAAGTGGACGTCAATGAACACAAAGATCAACAATTTCAACGGCCTATACATGCAAGCGGTAAATTTAAGAACGTCCCTTTTAATTATTGCTTATTTTTTGTAATGTATTAACATATTTTTTTTTAATTTATGTTTTTTTATAAACGTCGTTGGGGTAATGGGATGTCTGATGCGAACATCATGAATGAAGCACAAAAAAATTACCGAAACCTTTATGAGAGGAAAGGTTTCACCTTCGTCGACGCATGGGAAATTCTCAAAGACTGTCCCAAATGGAAGCCGTTGCGGTTATGGGTGAGGAGTTTGAACAACAATCGTCCAAGAAATCAAAAACATCCGAATCCGAAAATGAAGGTTCAAACAACCCTTCCTCGAGAGACATCCCCGACTTAAACGAACAATCCCCACCGACTCAATCTACTCGCAAGAGCAAAGGAAAGAAAACCGCATAGTCTTCAAACAATAGTTTGGTGTGGGTTCTTTCCGAATTGAAGGCGACTAAAGATGTTGAAAAAGAGAAAAAAATGGAATACCGCAAGAAAAGGGAGGAAACAAAACAAAGACATGATAAACTCGCGGTGCAACTCTTGGAGAAACAACAAGAAATGCTTTCAAAAGAAGAACAAGACCACGATTTAGAATACTTTCTAAAAAAACATGACGATATCTCCGAACCTTTTTTTTTCGATCGTACGCGAACGTAAATGGAAAATTGCGACAAAATACAATTGGCCGTGTAATTTTTAGGTTATTTTAGTTTTTTTATTTTGACGTTTCACGTTTTTTAGGTTAATAATCTTTGTTTTCTTTTTATTATTTTCAAATTTAGGTTTTTAATATGTATCATTTTTATTTTTATTTAATGAAATGTGGTTTTTAATTTTTTTAATGAAATAATAAAAAAAATACAAGGGCTTATTGGTTTCACACCCTCCTCTTAGAGTTAGAGAGAGTTCAAGAGGGTAAAAATGACATGACACATTTTAATTGGGTAAAATGAGATAGTTCCATGGGTACCACTCCCTCCACCCTAAGACAAATTGATTTTTAATAATCTAAACTATGATCCATTAGTAAATAATAATCCGCACTAATAATTTGGTTGGTGGCACTATGAAGTTTCACTCTATTTGTTAAGTGGAGTCCTATACTAACCGATAAGTAACTCCGTTAGTCTCTGATAACGTGGTTAGTGATGTGACTATGACTTGGCAATGACGTGGCTTGACTTGATTTTTTTAAACCCGACCTTTTTTACTTTGTGGCTGTAGAAAGACGAACCGTCTGCTCTTCTTCTCCTTCCTCTTTATTACATTCGTCTGCTCCTCTTCTTTATTCTTACTCTGTTCCTCTTCTGCAACTCGATTATATTTTCAACCCCAAAGGTATGTTCCACTTTTACATACATCTGTTCTTCTTTACTCTACTATTACATACTCCTTTTCCAGAGGGCACATTTGCACTTGATTACACGCTCACATGGAGGAGACGACGAACATTGATTTAGAGAGTGAATCAAATTCTGGTTCAGACAAAAACTTCGATGAGGGTTATGTGGAGGGATTTGAGGATTGTGTTCATGATGAAAGAATTGGTCCTGGATCAGACACTGATGATGGTGAGTGGTTAGCATTTGTTGCTGCCATAGAAAAGGTTAACAAAGAAGAGGAAAACTCAAAGAAGAAGCTGGTTGAAAGTTATTAAAAACAAGTAGAGGAAGAAGAAGATCTAGGTCATAGTAGTTATGAGGAGTCTTCACCAAGTGAGAGTGAAGAAGATGACATAGGGAACAAGTATAAACTAAATATTCCAGTAGGAGATGAGTAAAGGGTATTTTGGTATTTTCACACATGCTTAACAGAAAAACTTAACCCACATTCACTCCAGGACCGTCATCGAAACGAAATCAAAGTATACTGAGAACAAATCTGTAATTTCTTAAAGTTATGAACTATATCCATAATTTGGCCAAATCATAGGGACCATCCGTGTAATTAACTCATAAAAATATAGAGAGAGATAGGTATGGGAAATGGAATACGAGGTTTTTAAAAAATGAGAAATAACTTTAAGTAATGATTATTTTTAGTTCAATTATAGAGATGAGGATGAGAAACATTTTGTGAATGCTCTAAGGCTGCATGCTTTAAATCGCGAAGCGATCCAACCATCCCGAACTCTACGCAAATACGAGAGTTATGTTAAATCAAGCACTACAACAACCATAAAATAGATAGATTGCAATTTCATCAATTTAAATGAATAGTGTATAACAATTTCGTATAGGTGTTTTTGGAGATACTAAGGTAGAGAGATTACTATCATTCCACGTTAACACAAATTACCAACTACATTAAAATGTATGCTGATGAACAATAATTTGGTCCAATCAAGGTCTATCACGTGACAAGTTTTGATTTAGGTTTTTTTCTAGTGTTTTTATGTATTATACATTGTAGTGTGGGGTTCTTCACATGAGTGGCCAGCAACCATGTGGTCAGTGCCTTGGTTACTCACATGCGAGACGCGGGTTCGAATTCTATACATCTCGGACCCTACACAAATGTAGGATCTAAGTCAAGTCAAGCACTACAACAGGCATAAAACAAATGAATTGCAATTTCATCGATTTAAATTAACAATGTATTACAATTTCATACGAGTGTTTTGGAGATGCTTAAGAAGAGAGACACGCACTAATATCATTCCACATTGACATAAATTACCAACTATATTAAAACGTATGCTAATGAATAGTAATTTGGTTCAATCAAGGTCTCTAAAGTTTTGATTAGGTTTTTTGGTGCTTTTTTTATACATACACTATAATGTGGGGTCTTTACGTGAGTGGCCGGTAGCCAATGGTTAGCGCCTTGGTTGCTCACCCGCAAGACGTGGTTTCGAAAGTAAAGAACACTGCACTGAGACGTAAAATTTTGATTTCATAGGCCAGAAAAATAAAGATGAAGATGGCAATATGAGGAAGAGCACATGAACCTATTATCCCTACCGACCCATAGCAACTTGACATATTCACCCCTCTCTAAATAAGCATGACTTGATACATATTATTGTTCCACCCAATTCTTTTAATATTCCAAACACATCAAAACAAGTCCAGGCAAACATCCACCAGTAAAATGTATCCAGCACAATATTCATAATAACCAAGGAATAGATTGCAGCCTCTTGGTCTTTCTAATAATAGGGCATGTAGCGCGATGGCCTTCTGAACCTCTGAACTTTTCTGAAATACAAGGATACAAAGATGGTATTTTTGAACAATCAATTTGAGGTAACATGAAACATGTTTAAGTTAAATGATTCAACTAAAAAAGAAAACAAGTCACAGACCCATCAAAAACCTCCTGAATTACTTTATTAAGAAATTCTTTCTGAATAACATGGTTCAGTTATAATATTTCAGCAGATTAATTATATATCAAAATTAAAACGAATAAAACTGAGTTTGTGGGTCGGCCCAATCCACCTCGATTCGGAAAATAACAAGAGAAAAGTGAAATATCAGAAGCTAACCCGTATCCATATGGGGAGTAGAAATAAGGAGGTACATATGGCCTCCTAAATCCTCTGTAGCCCATGTATGGGTTGAAACGCCTCCCACGGTACTGCTTCATTCCAGGTACATTTGTCCTTTTAGCCATCACCTGCATATAATTATTTCCATCCAATAGATAGTTAAAACAAGTTACTTTGTGCCAAATGATCAGTAACATGAAGCTACTATCATATAATCAGATTTAAGATGCAATTTTCCCACAATCACTTTTGTTGATTCAAGTGATTGTACAAACAGACCTTTATAACTGATTCTCCCTGTGTCCCCCTTTTTTACATTTGGTTTACTTTCACCTCTAACAACATATTCTATTGGTTCTTCTGTTTATAGAGCTAAACATATCTATACAGATGAACAAGCCTTCAGGTTTTCAGCAAATATATTAAACATCTTAAGCCAAAAAATAAACTTCATCGCCTTAATTTAGTTGGCTACCAATGAACTCATTTTGGTATTCCCTGACTGTTCCATTAATGTGAACTGTTTTGAATACAAAATGTGTATATTTTTCATCAAACTAACTAATTCTCAATGGAACTCAAAACAGTTCACATTTTGGTATTCCCGACTGTTCCATTAAGGAATGCAACCATCAATAAAGATGAAAAAAAGTACAATCTTTCATGACCGTAACCCACCTTCTCTCTTAGATTAATTTTATTCTATATTTATTTATTTCTCCAGATTCAAAGAATCCCATATACATCGTCCAAGGCCCGTGTGATGTCAGTTGAGGACTTGAGGTAAGGGTGGTATATAAGTTGGCATCATTGATGGTGCATAAAAGTTGATCCAATATATGAATAATCCTCCAATCCAACATATGGGTACAAATATAAATCCCTGAATTATTATTTTTATCAATTATATATCCCATAAAGAGTAAATCGAACCATCAAATTTGAAGACACCCCACAAACAAAACCCATTTCATGGCTCAATATTCTGAATTTGTAAAAGGTTATGTAATAATATTACTATATTATTTAATTTTGAACAAAAGGATCGATATTCATATAAAGATGGACAACACAAAAGAAATAAATTATAGCTCCATAGTTCTCATGAGGTTGAGCAACACAACACCACACACACAAACACATGAAGCTAGACATGTAAACAAACAAACATACCCAATAAAGACCCCACAAAACAGGGGGTCTCCTCATTTGTACTCCACTAAATTAAAGAAACATGGTTCAAGTACTATAACAAAGTTGTTGGCTTAATTTGGATCGGATCAAGAATGGGCCGATTCACATGTGGACCAAGGAAATCAAAGACTTAGGGAGCAAGGAGTTTTAGTGTGGGGGGGGGGGGGGTTAATTGGTTTTATTGTTTTGGTTATTGTTCATTTTAATTTGGTAAGGATTGAATTAAATTAGGAGAACAGTTTCCAAATATAGATGAGAATAGATTGGTGATTAAGTTTAACTCTAGTAGGGGGTTATGGGTTATTGTATTTTGTGTGGTTTTTATTAATAATAATAATATTGAAAGAGTTGTGGAAGGACTTTTACCATAAAAACCACCGCGTTTAATTCTCTGATTTCCAACAAAAGCCTCTCCAATCAATTGGCAATTTCAGGTTATTAGCATAAAAAACCGCTCCTAATGCTAAAAACCAAATGATTAGTTGAGGCATAAACAATAACCTCATGAAATTGCTATGCTACTAGTCTACTTCACAATCCGCCTTGAATTGAGTATAATTTATTTATATTAAATAAAAAAATCTTTTTGTATTTCTATGCAATAAATAAACTTAGACTCTATAGCTTCTTCATAGTGTAAATATGTTTATCCAGCGCTAGAATCAATTCTTAACACTAACAAGAAAACTAAGATTTATTTATACAAATAAATGAACCACATGAATAAGTGATACATACAAATTACAAATCAAAGTTGGTTGATTTAGTTCAAAGAATTTTGTGATCCAATTTGATTTAAAAAATCTGTAATTGAGCAAAGGCAGTCCAGTCTGAAGTTCTAACTCACGCTTCGAAGTGCCAAGGTAGACTCATAGTTGTCAAGGCGCATAGGCCTCGCCTGGAGCCTAGTTGCAAGGCGCAAAAAAAGTTAGGGCTTATTTAATCGAGGCATGTAGCATAAAAATACCATTTTTAAGGGTTTTAGACATGTTTTAGGCTTGTTTGGACTGTTTTAGGTTAACTCAAGGCTTGTTTAGGGCTAGTGTAGGCTATTTTAAACTGTTTAGAGCTGTTTCAGATGACTTTTGGCCAGAAATTAGCCTGAATTTGGCCAGAAATTGGACTGAATCTGCGCCTGAAACTGCACCTATCCAGGCAAGGCACACAAGCGGCGCGGCACTGCACTTCTGCACCAAGGCGCGTGCCTTGCGCGTTTTGGAAAACACTGGGTAGACTTGAAGATTTGTTATACGAACCCAATGCTGGGATGGGGTCACAATGGATCGGGCCAGGCCCGTTTTGGATCAGGTCAGGCCCATTTGAAGCTAAATGGAGGGAAACGAGAGGGAGAGAAGTCAGATGGAGGGAAAACTTTCGAACTTCTAGGAGATGGAGGGTGATCCAAGATTTCAGGGAGTGGGGATTTCAATACATAACTGTTCCAACCTCAATTTTAGTTTAAGTATTTGTTTCTGCACTTTTTATTTCAGTCATGGTTTTTATTAGCAGAATTATGGTTCTAAACCTTGTAATTGGAGAATAGCCCTGTAATACTCGGAAAATTATTTAGAAAATAATAATAATAAACAAATTTTGTGTTTTAAAAATTTAGTGGAGATTGAAAACGGGCTTAATGACCCACGTGGATGAGTTGACCCAAGACCCATCCATCTCAATTGGGGCCTTTGACCTAGCATTCCTAATTTCTTCGCATCAAAACTTTCTTTTGTTTTTTTTTCCAAATTCATTATCTTCTGCAACAAACTCACGTATGAATCGAGATGTCAATCCGTTCCGATCAGTTGATATATACCATCACAAGCTTCATTCGCAACCCTTGTTCTGATCCCTGTTTCTACACTAATCATCTCCGGCGATTTCAATCTGCTGCACACCACTACCAAGATCAGCCCTTCACCTTAGAGTTTCGCCGCCAACGCACCACCAGCTGTGGCTGGGTGGTTGATTTGCATTTGGTCCGTTTGAAGCTTTCGATTTTAAACTCTTCATATACGACCAGGTAACAATCCGGCTTGCTCTTTTATTTTGAACCTTGTTTCTATGAGAAATTACTCCGGAAGTTATAACTCGGTTTCCACTTGCCAGCTACGTTTGCGAGTTGTTAATCAGCGTTTTTGTTCAGTTAGCCGCCCACCGCCATCAAACTGCTGCTGTTTGTTTCCGTGCGATCAGTTGACCACCACCATCTTGCATCAATTTTAATTCGTTTTTGTCCGTCTGTCTACCCGTATATCGGTGATTAAGGTACCAAACCAAAGTCTTTCTGATTCTATTATAGATGCGCTAATTTCTGGTTTGTCTCGTTTTGTTCCGGCGACTAAACGTATTTAGACTAAATACGCATTTGAATGATTTATAACATGATAATTCTAGGCTTGAATAGGTTTATGTGCGTGTGTTTAGGTGTGTGAAATGGTTTGGTAAATAAATAACTAGCAACTAATTTAATTTAACAAAAGCTACTGTGAATGGAGATTTGTATCATTATGAACCCAAAAATTTATGTTCATAAGTTTACTGATTGGCAAAGAAAACCATTAGCATAACAGGTTCCTTTTAGCCACTATTGTTATGCTAGTTGCAAATTTCAAATCAAACGATTTTTAGGCTACTGTTTTCATAAAATTTCCTTTGATATTTTACTAATTTTCTTTTATATGATTTAAATAGTGAATATTATGAAGGTGAGATTGTGTGTTTGCAAATATAAATATATTACTGTGGCTAATTGATCAGTATCATATAAAGTCAAAATGGAATTAATATTTCAAAATGGTAAATAAATTCTTGAAGTTAGTAGCACAATAAACTAGTAAAGTCGTCGCCGGAATATCAGTTAACCACCAAGTCAAAAAAAAAACTAAAGTGAAGTGCAGTAAACCTGATAAGAGGTAATTATAAATAAAGTGTAGGTCCTTGTGGTTGTTGAGGACGACTTGATTGGTTTCGTTTCACTTTTGCTTGGTTAGCTAAGGTACGGATTTCTGACTCCTGTTATAAGTAGCTAGGCTACTCCCTGATTTCTAATCTCTGTTATAAGTAGCTAGGTTACTCTCTGTTTCTGTATTATGTTACCCGAGCTCTCCCTATCTTGGGGGTGACCAAGACGCGTCGTTGCGGCATCAACAGCGTGACACCAACCGTGGCGGTGAGTTGAGTTCACGGCGTCTCTAAAGAGGACCCTGAAATTATATTGGCCGTCCTGTTATATGTAGTTTTCCTCAGAGGCATATGGATCGATCCTAGGTTAGTTCTGTTAATTCCTAATGGTTGGTTGTATGCCAATCCATTTAGGACTCTGGTGGATGGTTGTATGACTGCCCATACCCCATCTTACGTTGGTTCACTGGATAGCTACCTGTGTTCCCCTTGAATCCTGTTATTATATGATGTTGCATATTAGCTCTGGGTATTCCTGTTTTGACACGAGTTATATTTTGATATAATTACTTTATTTTATTCCACGTTACTGTTACATTTTGTTATATGTTTTTCCCACTGAGCGTTATGCTCAGGCGTGCTTTTGTTTTCATGCACGCCAGGTTAGCAGGGTTATCAGGGAGGAAAATGAAGAGTGACAACCTGAACAAGGAAGACTTTTATTTATTTATGTAATGAACTATTTAATTAGGAACCTTTTGATGTTTCGGGACTTTGAACTTTGAATTTTACTCATTTTGGAACTTTGTTTTGGATTTGATTTCCGTATAGTGACATGTCGACCTTTACCGGGTTGGGGTGTTACAAGCCCATCTCGAATCAGACCGATTATCCCTTTGTTTCTTGTTTTAGCCTAATCGAATCTTTAGTTTCTATCAATTGGTTCATTGCCGGGAATCTCAAGGCTCCTCAGACCCAGAGTCAGACCCACACAGTTCGAACCCTGATCCAGTGGCTGCCCAACTAGCAACCATCGCATCAGCCATGGAATCCTTGCAGCATGAAGTGGCTGCGATCAAAACGCAGCAAACCAAACAAAAGGAGAAATCAAGTAGAGGGCCCAACCGATTCGACGACGAGGGATCGCCTGGAAGTAACCACCGCCACCACAAGCCTTACAATAAAACCGATTTCCCCTCATTCAGCGAAGGAGATCCCCGAGGGTGGATTCTGAAGGCGGAAAAGTATTTTTGCTACTATGGTATTCTGGAGGAAGAAAAGGTCGACGTCGCCTTGATGCATTTGGAGGATGATGCTTTAGATATCTACTCCTAGGTTGCCACCGATCAAGCTATTGAGTTCTGGGATGAGTTGGTTCAAGCCCTTCAAAAGAATTTCGGACCTGCGGAGTTCCAGAACCCGGACGAGCATTTATGCAGCATCAAACAAACTAGTACTGTACAGGAATACCAACAGGAGTTTGCCAAACGCTCGTCTCACGTGACAAATTGCCCTGAGCGTTGCCTCTTAGGGGTAATTCTGAACGACCTCAAGGATGATCTCAAAGCCGACGTCCGAATTCACAAACCATGACTGTTTACAAAGCTATGGGTATAGCTCTTGAGTTCGAATCTAGAGTCAGCCATACCAAACCTGGAAAAAAAAATTCTTCTTCGGTCAAAACAGGAGCTACCCCAGCAGCCACCAACACTCTATTCCCCGCTACTGCAGTCTGCAGACCAGAAACCAACAGAGACTCGTTTCTCCGATGCTGAAAAACAGGGCCGGTATCTCGAGGGGAATGCTTTCTATGTGGTGATAAATATGGTCCCGGACACCGTTGTAAACAGGGACTTTCAAGCTCCTTGAGATTGCTGATGAGGGAGAAGAAGCAGCAGTAAACGAGCAGGATTGCAATGATGAACTAGTTAAAATCAGCCTTCATGCGCTTTTTGGTCAATCATCTATAACCACCATGAAACTTCAAGGCATTTTAGGAACAGCTGCAGTATTAGTCCTGATTGATAGCGGGTCCACACACAACTTCATTTCGAATAAATTGGTTAATGACCTGAAACTCATCACCCAGTTTATTCCCCCTTTCGGTGTCCAAATCGGGAATGGTGATATTCTCCGATGCAATCAGATTTGCAAGAACGTCTTGCTGCAACTGTCTAACCTAAAGATATCCCAAGATTTCTACCCATCTGCCTTAGGGGAGCCGATGTGGTACATGGTATTCAATGGTTAACAACGCTTACACCATCAATGGTAAGGAATACAAGTTACAGGGACTCCCACCGGATCTTCAACAATCTACCACACTTCACTACCTCACTACTGAACCTTTCAATGGTAAGGAATACAAGTTACAGGGACTCCCACCGGATCTTCAGCAATCTACCACTCCACTACCTCACTACTGAACCTAAAGGTATCCCAAGATTTCTACCCGTTTGCCTTAGGGGAAGCCGATGTGGTACTTGGTATTCAATGGTTAGCAACGCTTAACACGGTTCAAGCAAATTGGAAAGAGATGTTTTTGAAGTTCACCATCAATGGTAAGGAATACAAGTTACAGGGACTCCCACCGGATCTTCAGCAATCTACCACACTTCACTACCTCCCTACTGAACCTTTCGAGACGCACTCCACTGGACCAGGGGCTCCGTTTTCTGTTACCCGCCTTGAGGGCAAGTCGATTCTCCGGGCAAGTTGCATTGATACGAACCCAATGCTGGGATTGGGTCACAATGGATCGGGCCAGGCCCATTTAAAGATGAATGGAAGGAAACAACTGAATGGAGGGAAACGAGAGGGAGGGAAGTCAGATGGAGGGAAAACTTTCAAACGTTTAGGATATGAGAAGTGATCTAAGAAATTGGAGAGTTATGTATTGAAATCCCCACTCCGAATCGTGTCGACCAACCCTTCGTTTCTTGTTTTAGCCTAACCAAATCTTTAGTTTCTATCAATTTGTCATCTCTATTGATCTTAAAATGGTCTCAAACACTCCCCTTTGGATTTTGTTTAGACACTTGACATGTTCTAATCAGTCGGCATGTCCAAGTGTGACATCCATAATGTGTGAACATAGACTTAAACATACACATTTTTTTGTTTCAACTTAGATTGCATTGATATGCAAAAGTGACCTGGCGGTGGTTCATAAGAATCGGTACAAGAAAAAAAATTGTTACCTTGAGTTGTCGGCCATGTAGCTCAGATTCACTAAGGGCGAGAGCCTCTTGAACAGCTTCTACTTCAAGAAACTCCACATAAGCAAAACCCTTTGGTTGACCAAATTTATCAGTAAGGATAGTGACTCTGTTCACAGTGCCACAAGACTGAAAATGTTGTTGAACTTCTTCAGGGGTGCAAGCATAATCCACCTGCAAAACTCCTAAATTAGATGAAATTTGAAATAACATCAAATATATATAGATGCAAGAGGTAATCAATAAGTCAAATATGAAGAAACTTCATCCACATTTCTCAGCCTACCATGCACTTAATGAAATTTACACTTCAACTGCAATTTACAACCATGTATCACCACTTTGGGTACAAATTTTCCATGTTCTTCTCAACTAGACTTCAGACTCTTTTAAATAGTTAAAAATGACACTAGTGGCCTCCTAAGCTTATTTGAGAGACTTGCTGACTTTACAGTAAAATGTGTATGATATATAAAGATATTTTAAATGTGTATTATATGTTTTGCGGCTTTTGCCACTAATTCTGCTTGTTTCTTATTGATACTTTAAAGTGTACTAAAGGGATTAAACTAATATTGTTTGAACATAGAACGTTGTCTCCATTATTACTTTGTTCAATGATGTAAGTTAACTATACAATAACACATATCACAAGCTGACCATCATGTAACAAAAGGCAAAGAATTTTCAAAAAACTTGAAAGTTAAATAAAGCAAAGCAGCTGTCCTACTCATAACTGATTAGAGCAAGAAAAATTAGTTTGGGGATTAAAATATATGCAGTGATTGCAAACCCCTCACCACATTTACTCAGTTCTAGGGCTATTTGCAGCATCAACATCAACATCAACTTCACAGCAGAATAAAGCTCCAAAAGTTGCACCGGTTGGCTTCTCTCTAGTCTTCACACAGAAAAACGCATTGCTTTTGGGATATACTGAGATTAAAATAACGCAGCCAAATTGCTTTTTGGATAAATATTTTTCGTATTTTTTTCTCAAAATATTCACTTTCAAACTTTTTTTCTTTTCCTTTTTCTTTCTCTTGTTTTTCTTTTTCTTTTCTGTTTTTCTTTCCCTTTTCTTTCTTTTTTCTGTTTTTTTTTTCTTTTTTTTAATCCACATCCTATCTCTTGTAATTTACATTACAGAAACATAGAGATACAGTTGCAGATAATCCTATGCACAAACGGACAACATCCATGCTGATCAACTGTAAAAAAAATCTGGTGCTATAGAGAAATTTTGAATAGCCCTGTGATCAGGCAGATAAAAGTTAAATATAACAAAAGAATGATGCAAAACATCCTTAACCAGCCAGAAAAGAAAAGGCGTTAATGTAGGTTGATTAAAAAGAAGGGTTGATGTGTCAACAAACTAGCATGAACATTGGCACAAGCAAAGACTTGAATGTTTCTTTTGAAAACCTTAGAGGTGAGTGATCTTCCTTCAAGAGGAAATGTAATTAATGATGAAAAGCATCCTAACAAGTGAAGCTGATTGAAAAAAAGGGTTGAAATGTAAAATAAAACTGTGGCACACACAAAACTTGTATATTTCTTTTGAAAACCTTGAGGTGAATGATCTTCCTTCAAGAGAAAGCATCATGAGAAGTGAACAAACAGCTGAAGCACCATAAGTGCAGACTGTCATGTGATTTTGATGATGAGGACTGGAGGAATTTGATGAATTGGCGATATCATGATGATGATGATGATGAGATTCAAAGCAAAATGAAACAGTGATGAACAAAACATAGATGCAAAAGTTGATGATTTGGTGTGCAACCGCATATGGAATTTGGTAAAAACATAGCCAAAGGCCTAACATTAACATCAGCAAGGGGAAAACAGAAAAAGAATCAACAGGTTCCCTCCCCGTTAGTAGGGTTTTGGTGTTAATGACTTTAGTAAAAAAATGTGCAATTCCTATCCCCCTTGAAGGAGACAATCGATAACGTATATGGTGAGGTGATTGCACAGAAGTGCATGACTGACTTGATGTTAAAAGGAAGCCTAACATTTACATTCTACATGAGAAATGAAATTTGGTTACAAAATACTTATTTATGCTTACATTGCCAACAAATATGGACCTTGTATCTACCTCCTCCTTGCTTGCCTGGTTAGCAGCTGCAGCTGCAGGATCTGTAGACAACCAGAATCCAAAAAATAAATTACAACCTACATCAGCCTGCCTGGCCACCCATTATTTCCAACACAAACAGATGATATATATATTAACAAGCATAAACGCAATCAGGTGAATTGAACAAAATAAGACTTAAAAATAACATTCTGATGAATCCAGAAAAGGAATGAAAATTTGACCTTGAACAGCACCCATTTCTTTCTCAACTTTCGCTTGCATTTCACGAAGAGCGGCAGCTTCTTCCTCCATATCCTTCAATCGTTTCTTCATCTCATCCAACTCCTGCAAAAAAAGATTCCAAAATTAAAGCTAAATGAAGCAATTAGGGTTTACGACAAGGAAACACAAAACCTTTACGGCATCATCGTCTGCAGTGGCCATCTCTACGTCGGCGTGATGAGGATCAACGTCTCCCTCCATTTCACCTACATCAGGGATGTCTCCTCCGTACACCTCGTGCTCCTCTTCCTCCATCTCTAACTGATACTCCCGATTTTGCTCACTCCTACCCATTACTATAAAAAAAAGAGTAAACTCACGTTTTAATTCATATGGATCGGGTCAATTCCCTATTTTAGTCAAATGGTTTAAAAATCTTTATTTACATCCAATAGTTTCATCATTTGTCTCCTTTTTAGCTAATCCACTAACCTTCATCTAATTTTCTGTTAAGTTTTAATTGAAAAGACCAAAATACCCCTATTAATAAAATAAAAACATAACCCTCATCCACTTCCATCTCCACCACCACCACCCTCCACTGCCATCGCCACCACCACTTTTTTCGGTGACCATCAAGCACCATCAGACATTACCATGTTTTTCGGCCACATTTCCCTCCTCCTATCTCCCCTCTCTCTCTCACTCTCTCTCTCTCTATATCTCTATATATATACACGTATCTAGCAGTGTGTGAAATCAAAACCCATCAAGATCAAATGTAACATCCCGAAAATATACGCATTTATTATTTGAATTGTCGGGTGACTTAAGTCTCTTGCAAATGAGACCGTTGACGAGGGTTTCATGTAAAACCCTATTCATTAAAAATAAAGAGATCTGATTAGCCGATATAGGAGCGGGTCGGGGTTACTTTGGTCAAATTAAAACTAGAAGGACCCGGGTGGATCTTGAGATGGTTTAAATACCACATAACGAAAAATCCTAAGCCATTTTCTTTTGGCTAGGACTTGCGACGGCAAGGGCAGGAGCAGAAAAGGGAGTCAGCGAAGGGAAGAGTGGACGGAGGTGATTCCACGGTGATCCAACGAAGACGTCACGCATAAGGTAAACCTCCAAAGTTACCCGTTTATTATTCTTGTGAACATAGGAACCCGATTGGGGTTTATAGGGAGTGGTTCGGCCGTAAGCAATGGTAATGGTGAAGGAGGGGGCCGATGGGTATGGGCGACCGGCTGGGTTGGTGAGTGGTGTTCGCGCATGGCGGGGGTTGCGGGTGGTCGGAGGTGGCGCATGACAGCCGAAACCGAGAAGGAGAATAGAGAGAGAGGAGAGAGTTAGAGAGGGGAGGGTGTCATGCAAAGATGGTGATGGCTACCGTAGGTTATGATGACAGCGGATGATGGTGCCCGACGACAGCAAGAGCTGCTGTGGCGGTATCCGACGGCGGCGAGCAGTAAAGGGGGTGATGGGGTTCAAAAACCGACTTGGATTAGGCGTGGCAACATGGTTATGGGCGGAGCTCATTGAGGTCGTGCATGGGGGTATGCGGTAGTGGTTCACGATGGTGAACGAAGACAGGATGATGTCGGATCACACCCGATTATGGTTCCCGCTTGATGGATTAGGCAGGTGCATGGAGACTCGCTTTAAGCTTGGGTGTTTGCTAGACGATGGTTTTCCTTTGCGTAGCACGTGTACGTGTATGCATGGGAACTAGGGTCCTTGCATACGGTGTCTAGACGGGTTCAGGATATCCCGGTCTGAGCGGACACGTGGACTAAGGTCGGTGCGGGGATGAAGGGAAGAGCGGACAAGACGAGTGGCGGGATCATTTATAAATATATATATATATATATATATATACGTAACTGACACATGTTTAGGATACAACCAGACCGTGTGATCATACATTTGACATGTTCGGTTTTCGTGAGAAGAGACCGTTGTAGTGCAAGAGTTAGATCAGCGTAACTGGTGAGTTTCTAATCCCCTCTTTTAAACGTTTTACTGTTTTGGGGCTATCGTACACACATTCACGTGGTATTAATATAACTAATCGTGTTAAGGGTCACATGTTATAAACCAATATGATTTGAGTATAAATTGCTTAATTGAGAGTCGTAGGGTTATGGTGTGCTCATAGAAATGTGTGAGTTATAGAGACAAGATATTAATGTGCGAAGTGTTAGAGGTTGGACTGGGAGAGTCGGGCCTGAAGTTAAAAGGGTTATGATTGCAGGTGGGGTATGTTGTGTTAGTGTCATGTGTAAGGTGCAGGTATAGATAATGAGTCCTACATATGATGTGTGTTATTAGATGTTGGACACGAAGGGTATCGTGTTTGCGTCTTGGTCTTTATGACATGGCAAACGGGATCGTAGAGGACGGGATCCTTCGAGAAGTCAACAGGGGTGACATTTATTTAACAGGTTAATGATGAGCTCGGGGTGTGTTGATGCCCTGGCGAGGTAACCCCGACGAGGTATGTGTTTGCATGCGTACATATATGTGTTAATTTGCATGCTAGTGATCAGTCATATTTATTGTGTATGAGATTGTGTTAATGTGACGTGTTCAATATGACGTGTAGAGTTAGACTGACCGTTGAGTCAGGACTTGTGTTGTCGTGTGTAAGAGTTGTGTTAGTAATTTGTGAGAGCCATGGTTAAGGCCGGATGTGTTAACGTCTAGGGTAGGGTGTGTTAACCCAGGGTCGAGTTAATATGTATTCTTGGATATGAGTTGTTAGCATATTACGTTGAGTCTGTGTGGTTGTGATTGTAAGGTAATTATTATTTATATTGGTAGTACGTGTCGAGTCTCGGGAGATAAACGGTTATGGGATGTCGGCGGATGACAAGGGATTAGTCATTCGTTAATAAAGCGTAATTATATTTTATAAGGACCGGAGGGTCCTCGTAAATTAAACCGAAGAACTTGGTGTGATGGTTTTTATTTAAATTAAACTATTAGAACTCACTCAGCGTAGCTGACTTTGTGTGTACGTTAAATTGTTTGCAGGTAAGCGGTGTATTGACGTATCTTGGCTTGGAAGCGGCGTTACTCGGATCGATGTGCGGGCATTCGTAAGGTAAACCTAATAGCATTAAATGGTCATAAATGAGTTTTGAAAGACTTCCGTTGTAGTTTGAATTGCAATAAACGTGTTTTTAATGAAAACGACCCGTTATGAGAACCAACTGTAGGATGCCCGGGTTGGGGTATTACACAAAACCCAAATTAAAACCCACCAACAATGGAGTCCCACATCCACTTCTTATGCTTATCATCTGCTTATCATCTTCCATTTGGGCGGATCTGAACTGAGTTGGACTTGATAACACCGCCTGAAGCCAGATCCATGAAAGTCGGCATCTATCAAGACCTGTGTTTCGCCAAAAACTCAGTTGTCGGAAAAAAATGGGAAAGACGGGTATGCAGCGTGTCTTAGGCCATCATCGTCGCTGCTAGGGGCGGAACCCTATTAGTTGTCTTCACCTGAAAAACGGGTTAGAGCCCTGGATTGGTACCACGCTATCGCCGCCATTTTCCTCTCCAGGCCGCCGTCACTGTTGTCGAAACCACAGGAGAAAGGGTGCTGGAGGTGGCTTTCTTCCTCTGCAATAGTTAGCCTTCAAATCTATGGTGGTGGGGAAAAGAAGGGTGGTAGGGAAAAGATGGGTGGTGGGGAAGAAGAAAGTAAATTAGGTTAGGAGAGAGAAGGGGTATTTTGGTCTTTTTAGTTAAAACTTAATAGAAAATTGGATGGAGGTTAGTGGATGGGCTAAAAAGGAGACAGATGGTGAAACCATTTGATGTAAATGGGGATTTTTAAACTATTGGTCTAAAATAGGGAATTGACCCAAACCATAGGGACTAAAACGGGAGTTTACTCTTATAAAAAAAATACAAATTTCTAATTTTTCTTTTCAAATTAAGTTTTTAGGGTCTGTTCGGTATGGGGTAATGGAATGGACGAGGGAATGGAATGAACGAGGTAATGAAATGGACCATTCCATTCCAATGTCTTGTTTGGTTACCATGAGGGAATGAGATAAATCATTACTTTATGCTGTTTGGAAGGCTAGAAAAGACGAAGTAATAAAATCGGTGGTGAGTGGTGGTGGTATTGGGTGGTGGTGGATGACGGTGGGTGATGGCGGCGGTGGTGGGTGGTTGTGGGTGGGTGGGGTTGGTGGTGGCGGTGGCGATGGTAGGAGGTGGTGGTGGTGGGTGGTGGAGGAGGTGACAGTGGTGGTGGGTGGTGGTGGTGGTGGGTAGTGGCGGCGGCGGTAGGAGGTGGGGGTTGGTGATGGCGGTGGTGTGGTTGTGGTGGCGGCGAGAGATGGCGGTGGGTGGTGGAGGAGGCGGTGGTAGGTGGTGGAGGCGATGGTGGGAGGTGGTGGTGGGTGGTGGTTGGTGGTGGTGGGAGGGTGTGGTGGTGATGAAGGGTGAAAGAGGGGATGGAATGAAAAAAAAACAAGGGGAGTGGATGGAATGAATTTGAGTGATTTAGAGGAAATGACATTCCTTGTGGAATGGGTGATTCCATTCAATCGTCCAACCAAACACCATTTTTTTCATTCCCTCGTAATCGTCCATTCCATTCCACCTCTCATTCCTTCATACCACGCTACCTTAGGTTATTCTACATGTTAAATAAGTTTTATTTCTTGTAACTTTTGTAGAGAGAATTCAATGTAATGGGTTAACGGGCGTGTATACTAGGGTTGGTAATTTTAGACACGTACACGAATACACGACACGAACCTACACGATTTTAACATGTATCGTGTATGGCCTTATCGTGTTTCGTGTCCTAAACAGTTAGACATGAATCTACCTGTTAATTTTCGTGTCTAAACAGGTAAAATAAATGTTTACCTGTTAAGATTTTTTTTAAATAAAAAATATTAAAATATGATATTATATGTAAGGCTGATTTAATAATTTAATATTTAATCAATTAAATCCCTAAAGTCTTAAACCTAAAAACTAAAAACGATCTCATTCTCAAAACACAAAATTCAAACCCTACAACCACCATCGAATACTCAGTAAACAGGTTCTTAAACACGTGTTTCTAAACAGGTCTTATCATGTCTTATCGTGTTAAGCAGGTATAAACAGGTTCGTGTTTGAGAAAAAATACACGATAAGTTATTGTGTTGTGTTCGTGTATACATATTTCGTGTTCGTGTCTTATTGTGTACATGTATACACGATATGCCAGCCCTAGTGTATACCATAATCAAATAGGACGTTAAATATCAAGACGGGGCAATAAAGAGGAGTATAATGGACGCAGCGTGAGGAGTTTAATGGACGCGAGGAGAAAAGGGTTGAGGTATGATGAGGTGGGTCAATCAGAATTGGTAGTGAGGACGCCAAAAGAATGGGGGCGTACAAATAGTCTTAAATTGATTTTACAATGCTCACATTATTAAATTAAATATTAATAATATTTAAAGATAATTTTAGAATGTATATTTTACAAGTAATCAATAAATAAACTAAAAGTTATAAATAAACACAATTGCATGTAAATAAACGGAACCGTATAAATAAACTCATGAGGAAGGAAAATTTTAATTACTTTTGAGTTCATCTTCGTTAATCGGCAATTTAATCTTGGTAAGAAATCATTCACACTCTCTCAAAAGAAATAAGAGTTTTGAAACCCACATTGAAAAAAAAAATGGGTAAAACAAAATGATTTAAGCAAAATCACTTGATGTTCTAGACTTTAAAAAATCTAACAAGGTGATAACAGTTGGAAACACTTCTATTTTGGCAATTGGGATGAAATAGGTTGAAACCGTGGTCATCGCCCGAAAGCATATGCATGCCTCATAAGGCATGTACGCGCTTAATGAATTGCATGCGTGCTAAAAAAACACAGTCAGGCTTCCGAAAACCCAATGAAGCATGGGTGTGCCTTAGTGAACACATGCGTGGTTAGGCCTAGCATATAACACATTTTTGGTGTAATTGAAGATAATTTACCATGAAAAATTAACTTGATGATTAGGGGATGCATTAGTATAGTTAATTGATTGGTGTTAGGACATCTCAATTGATAGGGTGTCAAGTAAATGAGTGTCGGTAGCAAGGAAACATTTAAGGCGAGTTTCTAAGATTTTGTCTTATGTTTAATGTTTTAGGCTACTATGTTTGTTTAAAGTTTCTTTATGAAAATGTTTTACCATTATTATAAATATACAAATGTGATGTTTTGTATGAAAAGGACTTTAATTGTACAAAGAATGTGTAACATCCCAAAAATCTGAAAACTAAGGGTTTAGGTTAGTGGACGACCCGAATCTTTATTAAATCGAGTGTTTTAGCAAAGTGTGTCATGTATGGTGTGTTTTAACGACACTAGAGGACCCAGTTATCCGTTTAACGAACATTTGGGAACCGAAACGTGCGAGATGGAATTAGATGGACCCGGATGGAACTTGGGGAGGGTTTTATATACCACTTAAAGGAAAAACCCTATGTCATTCTTGACCTAGGTGTGCGACAGAAAGGAGAGCCATGATGTGACACCCACATCCCAGATCACCCGGAATGCCGTCACTTTTCAGATTTACTCCTGAACATATAGAAATCAAAGAAGCATATACAACGGAAGATTTTTAAAACATTATTTCTTTATAAAACTTGTCTTAGTACATTCTAAAGAAGGTACATTGTTACACTAATGTCAGTCTCTAATTTGGATGCCAGATAGCCTGCTCAAGATGCCTCCTTTCCTTTATTGCTTGAAGCCATACTCTTACCTGACACACATACTAACACGGGTCAGCTTGTCACACACCCCCTGGACGTGTGCGAGCTCGATTGGTATCTTGGTTCTTTGATTTCAGAGTTTTTATAAAATACAACGGAAGTCTTTTCAAAAGGATCGTTTCATCATTTGTCTCAACCTCAAGGGTTGTATTTGTAAATATCAAAACTCAGTTGGAAGACAAAAGTTTTATATTTACTTTATAAACATAGGGTTCAAATACCTTCTCATATGATTACAAAACAAAGTTTGAAATCAAATACATCATAAGCCACTTGAAATAGTATAACTCAGGGTTGATCAGTTCTCTGGTCCTATCTCCTTTCTTTAGGATTTCCTTTTACACGAGGCCTGAGAATCCTAATTGAATTCCATCCTTTCTTTTCATGGGTCAGATCTTATGTCTGCCCATATCTCATCACATTTTTTTGTAACCTGAAAAACATTTTGAAAATAAAACGTGGTGAATACAATATCTTGACCCAAAAATCATTTGGCTCAAACAAGTATTAATTCGATAATCACAACTTTCTGTTCAATCTACTCATTTAACAGACACATGTCCTAACCATATGCACCACTGTATACACTAGTAGTATGTCTTTATAACAACGGTGGCTCATGCCTCCTCATTTGTTAAAAAGGGAAGTACCAGCCGCGATCCGAGACTTTCACCCTAGACGTGTGTATCCCTTGCAAGTTTTACGTTTACTTATGGTCTGAATGCTTACCCATAAATGAACGTTGAGCATTATTCCTTTAACCTTTATTTGGCCATTTCGCAAATAAAATATTTGGCACAAGTTTTTAGAGAGATAAAGTATTCACCTTTTTAGTAGTAGTGATCCTTTAATTTGAAAGCTTAACGTCTAGATCCTAAGATTGATTCCTCTAGCGTAATAACACTTCTATGAGCGTTTCTTCTTAATCCGAGCACTAAGATGAGCGGGAGTTGGACCGGGATCATCGGGAGTGGGCTAGGGATCACCTGGAACGTATTTTGGAAGTTGGAATTGGTTTGGGATGAGGAAAATCGAATGAGCTCGATCAACTATTTATAGGCTGAGATTTGGAACCATGTCGGAATGATACGTGTCAACACCACATTTTACGTCTAAGAGGAGGTTGTCGGACCGTTATGAATGGATTTCGGTCTGATAACCGACATAGGACGTATTACAAACCGATATGAGAAGGGATGTCAGTCCGATATCTGACCCTATTTCACTTCGGACCGATAGGATCATAGATGTCGGTCCGCTATTGGACTTAATTTAACATTGGCCCGATGTCAAAGCTTAGTTGCACTTCGGACCGATATGCTAATCAATGTCGGTCCGATATTAACTTAGATATCCAATATTTTTCATTTTCAACCCTAGACTGTAGGTCCAGATTTCACTCAGAAATCTCACAAATGATCGATTCTCCACACACGAAGGAGGAAACAGTGTGTATGGAGGTGAAACAGAGGATAGTAACAGATTTGGTGAAGATAACGGGCTAAACACACTCACAGTCAACACCAATATGATATGAAATTGCAAGAACAGTGCACAATACTCAAAATGCAGATTGTATTGATTGAAGAACAATGAAAGAGAAGGTTCATGGTTACAGCCGCTACTCACACCCTAAATCTTCTCAAATTAGGCTATTTATAGTAATTGACAGGTATCAAAACTATGTCAACCGAAACTACTAGTTTCGATTGAACATTTACAAATGAATGAACACCCTGTCGAAACTACTATCTATCGAAACTACTAGTTTCGATTGAACATAACTCAATCGAAACTAAGTAGTTTCGATGGCCTAGACTTAACTAAAAATAAAGCTGTAAAATACATAAACTAAAATTACAATAATGAAATGACAGAAAGTAAGCTAAGCTAACATTGTTCAAACATACAAATAATGACAACAGCTTATACAGAAAAACATGTCTCTACAATCTCCCCCTAAGCTGTTGCATTACTGTCTTCAACTCTTCGCTAAGAAGCTGAGTAGTTCTTGGGATGAAAGGTTTGACATGGAGAGACACAACCCGTTGATAAGCCTTGGCATCCGCCTCATCTTCATCACTGTAAGCCTGAATGTGATTCTGGAATAGTACCTCCAGATCTTCAGGCTAAAACTTTAATAGCTCCATAGGCTCAAAGATGACAATGTCTTCCTTGCCTTCACACTCGATCACTGCACTGCCAATGATTGGATTGTAGTACCATTTTCTAAAAGTTTGTAGCTGGACAGGAACGGTCTTGGGAATAGTGATGGTTTTGTGAGTTTGGGCAGGGTTGTACCTCAGGAAGACATAGGGCTTCTTGGTCTTAGGGTGAAACCTAGTCTTTGAAATTTTCTTCTGAGTCTTTCTAGGCTTCATTCCCTTAAAATCACAGTTGACCTAATTGTGTAAGAAGTGTTCAAAATCAGAGGCCATCATGACATTCCCAGGGTTTTGAAGGGGAAGTTTGGCCAAATCTCTAAGGTCATAGAAGGGGAGAGTCTGGAAGTTAGTCATGTTCTTGAAGTGCTGAACTCCTCCCCTGTATCTTCTAATTATGAATAACTTCCTCTATGCATCATACTTCCAACCAACAGGAGGCCTTTTTAGCTCTTGGTGTTCGGCTATCCATTCATATGTTTGTGGGCTCTCCTCTGGTATAAATCTTCTCAACCAAGGTTTCTTCGGGTTTGGAAATTCAGGATCAATGGAGGGTTGGGTTGGATTCTGAGTAGTTTCAGATCCAGTAGTGGTTTGTTCAGGAATAACAGGCTTAACAATGTTAACCTGAACATCTTCTTCAGTTTTCTCTTCATCAGACAGGGCTTGAATTTCATCTCCCTCCTCTATGAAGTACCTTGTCTTTTCATTCTCTCGTTCTTCTGTAGGAAGGATCTCTGAATAAAGTTCGTTATAGCCAAAATTGTCAATCTCATCTAGTAAGGCATTGAGCTCGTCATCAGACGGTATATCTTCTTCATCCAGAATCACCGTTTCAATCTCAGTCTCAGTTCCCTTCCCTCTTTTCCTTGCTTCCCTTCTTTCACTAGCTGAGGGAAGGTCAAATTCTTGTTCTTCAATTTTAACTTCAACAGCCTCCTTTGTCTTGGCAGCCTGGCCAGTATGGATAGTCATTGCAGACTCTGGATTAATGACAAAGGCAGGAGACAAGGGTTCAACACTGAATGTGGTCTCCCCCTGAGCTGTTGAAGTGGTTGTTTGTTGTTGCACATGCTTTATCTCAAAGGCTCTGAGCTGTTCCACTATTTCAGCTAAGGCCTTGAATTCTTCTTGCTGTTTTGAGATGAGTCTTTGTTGGGTTTCAAGTTGGGTTTGCTGAACCTCAAGTTGGGTATGTAAACCCCTAACTTCCAGCTTCATGTCTTTAACCTCTTCCTTGCACTTATTCAACTCATATCTTAAGCCTTCAATAACTTCATATTTCTTTTGAACATGATCTTGTAGCATCTTCACTTCAAGACTTAATGTTTTGACTCTTGGCACAGAAGAAGTTGATTCATGTGATAGTGATGTAGGTGGAGTAGGAATGTGTATTTGTTGAGGTGATGGTGGTGGTGTAGGGATGGGTGATTGTTGTGGAGTAGGTTGTGGTGTATTGAATAAAGGCTCAGAAGAAGATGACAAATCTTCAAGTCCAGTCTTAATCTTCTTCGCCTTAGGCTCCTCTTCTTCATAGTCAGAACCTGACTCAACTTGTCTTTTGGAAGATGATGCAAGATGCTCTGTCCTTTCATCAGAATCGCACTTGTAGTAACCAGACCCATAAATTTCTGCATCCAGAGTCCCACTAGACTCTGCAAATTCCTCCTCAACTCCTTGTGTACCAGCTCCAACATTAACCACTAGCTCTAGAGCTATCTGCACTTGTTCAACAAAAGGAGCCTCTATCACAGGCTCAATAATAGGTTGTTCTTCTTCTTGAGCATGAGGAATTTCTATTTCAATCTCAGGTTCAACTACTTGTTGATTACCTTGATCTAGATCTATTTCCTCTTCTTCTTCCTCAGACGATGACACTTCCACCTCTAGATCTGGATCCACATCAGGAATAAACTCTTCCTCTTCTCCAATAATGTGACCAAACAGAGGAATATCAGCAATGGCTCTGTTGGTCCTTTTGTTCGAACTCTTCATGTAGCTGAGAGTTTTGGCTATCATATGGTCAATGACAAAAACATTTCCACCTTGTTGAAGGTCTGGATGTAGGTGGTTGATTATGATCTGAAGGAATCTTGGATAAGCCAGAAACTTCTCCTTAACAGCTCCTGTCAAATTTTCTTTAAGCTGTCTAAATACCAACCCTGAGAAGTTGTAGTCCCTGCCTTTAATCAATCACAAAACAGCAGATGCTACCATGGTATTTGTTGAATCAAAGCCACCTTTTCTGATGGAGAGGCAGTGAATGGATACATGAACAATGTATCTCCAATGGCTTGGAAGGGCGTTCTTTATAATTTGACCACTCTTGAACTCATCAGGATGACCCAGTCTTCTAAAACATTCTTTGACGTAAAAGGTTAGAAATTCTGTTGGTGCCTCTGGGTTGTCATTGAATTGCAACACCTCTCTAACAGTAGCTTCAGAGAATAAGACTTCTTGGCCATGAACAATTGCCCTTATATGCTCCACATTTTCAACAGTTACTATCTCTGCAGTCTCCCAAAACTCCCTTATTGTGGTCTCAAACACAGGTAGGTTGTGACTTATGGCAAAGCTAATATTGGAGTTTATTTTGGGTCATTTGCATTAAGGAAGGCACATACATTGTGTCTCTTCACAAATAGGAGATACATACTTGTCATAAGCAAAAATTCATCAGTTTTTACACTTAGTCAATTTCAATAAACCTGATCGAAACTAGTTACACCAACACTTAGAAAATTTCTGAACTAAGACCTATCGAAACAACTAGTTTCGATTGAAATAATACTTGGATATTTCATAAAACAACTTTATCAAAACTACTCGTTTCGATTGAAACAACAAGTTTCGATCGAAACAATTAGTTTCGATCACCACTTAGACTTTTAGAGAAGTCTTATCGAAACTTCTAGTTTCGATCGAAACAACTAGTTTCGATCATTACCTAAACTTTCAGAGAAGCCTTATCGAAACTTCTAGTTTCGATCGAAACTTCTAGTTTAGGTCAGAGATACTAGGGCAAGTTTGGGTGTCGAAACTACTAGTTTCGATCGAAAACCTGTTTAATTTTTGAAAAACCTATATCCGTTTATCGAAACTCCTTAGTTTCGATGCCCAAACCCTTGAACATAACACCCAGACATTAGACTTCAACTAAAAAATTCAAAATCATATGAACATAAAACAGATAAAAAGAAGGATTAAGAGTGGCCTGTGTAAGTCGAAACTTCATCTTACCGAGGTGTATGACTGTAATCTGCAAGTATGCACAACAGATGTGAGTTCAAAGATAATGGTGATGTTTGCAAACAAGGATAAGCACAAAACTACCACTATTATGAAGATTTAGTCGTAAAAATTTCAAAATTGAAACCCTGGGTCGGTCGTTTCACAAAATCGCCCATTTAGAACAGAGAATCGATACCTGATGATGATGACGATGGTGACAACGGGGAAATCAGGTGATTAATGCTGATATTTTGCAACTTAGACCGAAGGTATTTGAAAGCTTTTGTGTGTGAGAGAGAAGGTGTAATTTGATCGGAGACGGTAAAGTGAACCTTGACGACGAAGAAATCAAATTATGAACTCATTTAATTTTCCCATGTGGTAAATGACCAAAATGCCCCTGTCAAAACTATTAGTTTCGATAGGCAAAATAAGTTTCGGGGTGAAGAGGTAGTTTCGATAAGCAAAGAATAGTTTCGGCTGACTTTGTAGTTTCGATAGGCAAAGATAGTTTCGATAGACTTTGAAGTTTCGATAGGCAAAGAATAGTTTCGGCTGACTTTGTAGTTTCGATAGGCAAAGAGCAGATAAAAAATAAAACTATTCACAAAATATTTACACTTATCTTCTTGAAAAAATCCAACATGAGATCAGATCTGGTCAGTCTCTTGAAACACTTCCTTTTGCAATTAACTATTGTGAGTCCCTGAAGATAGCTGATATTTGTGCAAAGTAAACCCGAACATTTGTTTGTACATAGATTTCATGTGATTATAAGGTACCATTTATGCAATATACAAGGTGTACCCCACATATTGAAATAAAATGGTTTTGAAAACCTATCAATCCTCAAGAAATACCCATCTTCATCCTATCATCTCTTTCTGATTAACCAAGGTACCATCTTAGTTATTTCAAAGTACCACCAAAATAAAATAAAAAATCCAAGTGGATTAGAAGATTAAAATGAAAAGTATCCAAGTAGATATTAAAAAGGTACGAACATTCTAGATCTTTGCGTAAGCAAAACAGAAGAAGTCGTAAAATTATCCAAGCGCATAGAAAAAATGTTGAACACCTGAGATCTTTGCGTAAGCAAAACAGACGGGGTCAAATCATCCAAGTGGATGGGAAAAGGATGAACACCCGATATCTTTGCGTAAGCAAAACATACGGGGTCATCGGTGGTAAATATCGTTACTTTGACGGTCACTAGGCGTATGAATAGGAATCCAATACGTAAGATTGTATCTGATTGAATTGGTTTTCTTAGATATATAAAATGGGTTAGATTTTTCACTAATGGGTTCAAACACACAAGTATGAGATATATTTTAGGTTTTCACACTACTTACAAGTTTTAACCATATGCCGGGCCTACCAGCTATACCTCAGTAAACACCATCGCTTTTGGTCCATTCCATGTCCAAGAGACACTATCATTTCTCAAAGGTCAGATTCAATTTTCCTGTAACAAAACCACTTGTAAGATTATATACAAAGCAATTCTTTTCAATATTAAATTCTTATTTCTCCCCCAAAAGAGTTGCTTAGAAACTGTACAGAAAAATAAAATCTTTTTGGAATTTTCTTGACAATTAATCAAAAATAGGAAACACACTAATATTCATAAGGTTTACTGAAAGTTTATCATTCCAAGCATCTCCACCAGTTGAGCAAATCTGGTAGAGTCAAAAGCCTTTGTGAAAATGTCTGCGGTTTGCTTGTCGGTTTTGACCTCAACGATTTGAATATGCTTCTTTTCAACAAAGTCACGGATAAAGTGATGTTTGATTTAAATATGTTTTATTTTGGAATGCTGAATGGGGTTTTTGGTGATATGGGGAACGGCAGTGTTGTCACACTGAATGAGTGTCTCATGGAATGTGATCTCATAGTCAAGCATCTGATGGTGTATCCATTTGACTTGGGAACAACAGAGGGCTACGGAAATGTATTCGGATTCGGCGGTGGATTAGGAAACGGTGGATTGTTTCTTACATTGCCATGAGACAAGGCGATTGCCAAGGAACTGACAACCTCTAGAAGTGGATTTTCGATCGAAGTTTCAACCCCCGTAGTCTGAATCTGAATAAGCCACAAGATCAAACAAATCAGTTTTAGGATACCACAGACCCAATTTTGGCTTATACTTTAAATATCTCAAAATACATTTGACAGCAGATAAATGAGAGAGTTTAGGATTAGCATGAAACCGTGCACACAAGCACACCGCAAACATGATGTCGGGTCTGCTGGTCGTGAGATACATGAGAGATCCTATCATAGAACGATAGAGATGTTGATCAACGCTTTCACCATCCACATCAGGAGTCAGACAATGTCGAACTTCTATAGGAGTTTTTACCAGATGGGAATCAGCCATTTTGAACTTGGTCAAGATTTCTTTCACGTATTTCTCTTGATGGATGAGGATCCCTGACTCAGACCGGTCAACTTGTAGTCCCAAAAAGAACTTCATTTATCCCATAGAGCTCATTTCAAACTTAGACCGCATCACTTCTTCAAATTCTTTGCAAAGACGAGGATTTGTAGATCCAAAAATGATACCATCCACATAAATATGCACCATGATTGTATCCTTTCCATCCTTCTGTTTGAACAAAGTTTGGTCAATTGCTCCTCGTGTGAAACCATTCTCAAGCAGATGCTTTGATAAAGTTTCATACCACTCACGAGGTGCTTGGTGAAGACCGTACAGTGCCTTGTCTAACTTGTATACACGGTCTGGAAAATTAGGATCAATGAAACCCGGTGGCTGCTTGACATATATTTCCTCTTGAACTTTTTCATATAAAAATGCGCTTTTGACATCCATTTGATGAACAGTGAAGTCCATGTAGGCTGCATAGGCGAGAAACATTCTAATGGCTTCCAAGCGAGCCACTGGTGCAAAGACTTCCTCATAGCCAATCCCTTCTTCTTGATAGAAACCTTGAACCACCAGAAGATCTTTATTCCGAATCACAATTCCTCCTTTATCCTTTTTGTTGCAAAATACCCAACGAGTGCCGATTGGTACTTTGTTCTTGGGAAGATCTACCAAATTCCACACATGCAGCTTTGAGAATTGCTGTAACTCTTCCTGTATTGCTTCCACCCAGCTGTTTTCAAGCAAAGCTGCTTTGATGTTCTTAGGTTCAACTTGAGAAATGAAGAAGGAGAACATGTTGTTTTCCAATGCATCACAAGCACTCCGAGTACGAACGCCCACATTGAGTGGACCAATGATGTTGTCGGTGGGATGATTCTTTTGAATTCTCAACTGAGGAATCTCATCTTCTTCCAAGACTTCCTCCAAATTTGTAATATTTTCAGCAGGAAGATTAGCGATATCATCAATAAGATCTTCAGCAGGTGATTGTGGTGCAACATCTACGATTGGAATTGTGTTGTATTCAATTGTTTCACTTGTTGCACCAGAACCGGAAGACTCCATAGTGGATTCAGAACGAGCAGGTACAGGGATTTCAACATGAGCGGATGAGGAAGAACCTTGATCATTTATGTTCCCTAGATTGTTCACAGAGAAGTAAGGATTAGCAGAAGTTGATTCATTAGAGAACTCAGGAAGATTAAATGACTTAAAAATTGAATCGACATCAAAGAGCCAATTAGGACCGTCTCATACGTCCGTATGATTGTTTTCATGCCAACTGATATCAATGGACTCCAGTACTATCCTTCTCTTCTTATGGTAGACACGAAAAGTGCGTTGATTGGATGAATAGCCCACAAAATAGCATTCATCAGCTTTGGCTTCAAACTTGTTTAGCTGATCTGAAGTATTTAGCATTGTGCACACACCCAAATTTTCTGAAGAAATCAATAACTGGCTTGCGCTTGTACATGATCTCATAAGGTGTTTTGTTGCAACTTTTAGTGATAAGAACCCGATTTTGCACAAAACATGCAGTGTTGACCGCCTCAGCCCAGAAAGTCACGGGAAGCTTAGAGTCGACAATCATAGTTCGTGCAGCTTCAATTAAAGTGCGGGTTCTCCTTTCAGCTACACCATTTTGTTGAGGAGTACGAGGTGCACTAAATTGTCGAGAAATTCCTTTGCTTTCACAGAAGGAATCAAGAGTTGCATTTTTGAATTATGTTCCATGATCGCTGCGGATAGTCTTCACACTTAGATTGAAGAGGTTCTCAATTTGAATCAGATAGGTTTTCAAAATATCTGGCATCTCATCTTTCTTAGCTAGGAAGAACACCCAACTAAATTGAGAGAAATCATCGGTTACCACTAGGCAGTATGACTTTCGTCCAAGACTCATGACACTCACCGGATCAAAGAGATTCATGTGAAGTAATTGGAGAGGAGAGTCAATGGAATTTGTGGTTTTAGGCTTATGAGAAGATTTGTGTTGTTTTCCCTTGGAACATGAGATACAGTGTTCCATAGGAGAGAAATCTTTAAGAGGTAATCCAGTGACGAGGTTTCCTCGAACCAGTCGGTTCATATTTTTGAAATTTACATGTCCCAACCTCTTATTCCACATGAATGATTCATCTTCGAAAGCTTTTGAAAGAAAGCATGATTCAATGCCCGATGGTTGTTCATATCCAAGCTATATATGTTGTATCTTCTGGGAGCACGCATGAGAATAAGTTCTTCTGGAATCACCACTCCATGCTTCAAGATTAGACATTCTCTTGAATTGAACAAAGCACAAAAATTCTTGTCACAAATCTGAGAAACATTCATCAGATTGTAGTTCAATTGAGGAACAAAGTTGACAAATTCCAGACTATTTACACCATTTGATATTGTTCCTTGTCCTTCAATCTTTCCTCCTCTTGGATTACCAGCAAAAGCAACATACTCTCCATCAATTTGATGATAATCTTGTAGCAAGTTAAAATGACCAGTCATATGTCTTGAACATCCACTATCTACATGCCAAATGTTATCGCCGATTCTTCTTGATTGACCCTATACACAACAAACCATTTAGATGTTTTGACCAATACCATTGCTATCAAGAAGTTTCGTGTCAGGATAGGACATTATATTGGAATCATAATTAGAATCATCCTTTGATGAAGCACGGTCATCAAATAGAACATTATTATTTTTTTTTACTCAAAAAAAATTTTGAAACTTCGCTTGAAATTGACCTTTTTTAGGGGGAGAGAAGGCAAAAGTTGATCAAGTGTTCGTGAATGTCAAGAATCTTTGTAGAAAGATGGTTATTTACTGCTAAATACTTGGGATTCAAACCTTTATCAATTGCCTACAAGATAGGAGGGTCTACACTTGAGGGGGAGAATCACAGTATCGAAACTAGTAGTTTCGGTTGAACATTTGTTCAATCGAAACTACCTAGTTTCGGTTGAATATTTGTTCAATCGAAACTACCTAGTTTCGATGCCTGTTTTTCAGTCCTCTTTGGCGGTGGCTTGGAAAACAAGGCACATGAGGACTCCTATATATAGAAGAATACCCATTAGGAGTGAGTGTGTCTGTAGAGGGAATCACCACCCTAGGGGGAGCTCACCCTGGGGTGAGACTAATTGTTAGTGTATGATGAGCGTTTATTTTCATTTCAATCAAAGAATCATACGTTTTATGCTTTCAATTATCTGTTCTTCTTCACTTTTATATGTTTCTGTTCATGTATGTGATTCCCGCATCCGTCTCTACCATTTCTGATTCGAGAGTGATACCGGATCCAGAGCGGCAGCGACGGCTGGGATGAAGTAGCGGCAGCGACAAGCAGTGGTGAGGGAGACGATGGTTGTGACGGGGTGCGCCAGCAGCCATGATGGTGGCTGACTCGGTGACGTTTAACAGTTCGGCGCTGGAATCATGACGTTGCAATGGTCGACGAGGAGGGGACAGATTGCCATGACAACGGTTGTGGTGGTACAACGAGGAGCCGGCAGTGGTTGTGGCAGTGTCGCGAGGAGCCGACAGCGACCGATGGTGGTAAGAACAGTACGACGGCGGCAAGCGGCGGTGGATGCTGATGGTGAACTTCCCGACATAGTGTTGGTAGATGGAACCGATTAGATCTTGGCACAAAGAAGGAGACTTGGTGCGTGGCAGATTATAATTCCGGCTAGACACGAAGGTGATGGCGGTGCGCTAAGGGGACGGGGAAACCCGTGATAACGCGTGGTAGTGAGTCACGAGAGTGGTAGTTCTCGGTGGTGAGCGGGGAAGAACATGGGGACGGGTTACACCGTTTAAGGTTTTATGATCATGAGGTTTGCATGTGGAGATTTGGACGTGCATGGAAAACTCGGTTCGAGTCTGCGTGACCTACACGGCTATGACTTCGTATAGTACGTGAGTCTGCATGCAAGCGAGTCCTAGCTAGTCAAGGGTAACCATGGTCGAGCAGAGCACGTGCACTAGCATAGACGAGAGAGGGGCAAACGGTCGAGACGAATGACGGAATCATTTATATTTTTACAAAGCTAACATATGCTTAGGACATATTCTGACCATGTGATCATACGTTGACAGGTTCGGGTTTCGTAGGAGAAGACCATTGCGATGCAAGAACAGGATCCTAATATCTGTGAGTTTCTAATCCCCCTTCTTTTAAACGTTTTACTATTTTGGTGCTACTGTACACACATTCACGTGGTATTAATATAATTAATCGTGTTAAGGGTCACGGGTTATAAATCGATATGCTTTGAGTATAAATTGCGTAATTGAGAGTCGTAGGGTTATGGCGTGTTCATAGAAATGTGTGAGTTATAGAGACGAGATATTAATGTGTGACATGTTAAGGGTTGGACTAGGAGAGTCGGGCTTAAAGTATAAAGGGCCATGATTGCACGTGAGATATGTTGTGTTAGTGTCGTGTGTATGGTGCAGGTATAGTTAATGAGTCCTGCATACGATGTGTGTTAATAAATGTTCATATTTGTGTTGTGTGCTTATGTCGTTGTCCGTGGGACACGACGAGTATTGTGTTTGCATCTTGGTCTTTATGACATAGCAAACGGGACCGTGGAGGACGGGGTCCTTCGGGAAGTCACCAGGGGTGACATTTATTTATCAGGTTAATGATGAGCTCGCGGTGTGTTGATGCCCTGACGAGGGTGCAGTGATGAGGTATGTGTTTGCATGCGTACATATATGTGTTAAATTGCATGCTAGTGATCAGTCATATTTATTGTGTATGAGATTGTGTTAATGTGACGTGTTGAATGTGACGTTGATAAGCGACCAAAATTTTGTGCATTAAAGGGTGCAACATGTTATATTTATGCAAATTAACATGTGGAATACAAAGGTTTTGTGTAGCTATGCATGTGCAGGTGTTGGAGGCTTAAAGTATGATTTTAGAAGATATTATGCGAGAGATGCAAGAGTCGGAAGGGAGACGGAGAAAACGGGGCAAAAACACAGGATCCAGCAAAAACGGGGCAAAAACACAGGATCCAGCATAAGCCTACGCCGCCCAGCGTAGGCCTACGCCTAACCATTTCCTTCACAGCAGGTTTCAGGGGTGCGACGTAAGCTTACGCCACCCCAGCGTAAGCTTACGCCAGGTGCGTTTTTGGACGCGAATTTTTGGGAAACTGCCGATTTGGAGAGTTTAATTGGGGGTTTCTTCCCAAAATTCAAAATGATCTTTTTATACAGAGTTCTTGGGTGATTTTGGAGAGTCTTGGAGGCTAGAAACATATTATTGAAGATTGGTATCAAGAAATTTAAGAATCGAAGATGAATTCCACAACCATGAGCGGCTAATCCACCAGTAATCATTCCCGGGTGGATTGTTTGTAAGTTTTTAGGGTTTTATCATGTGCTAGTGTTGAGAAAAAATTCTTGTAATCGTTTGGCTTGAAATACTTGAATCTTTGTGTTTAGTATGGTTATGAACTCACGGGAGTCGATAAATTCTTGCACCATTGACTCCGTTAGATGATAATTGCGATGAACTTTGATTTGTGTTGAATCTTTTGATTAATCTAATTCTATATTGCATACATTTGTCTCGATTTCATTCGTGAATATTGTCTTACACTAATTGTCGATGATGTATGAATGTTGATGTTCTTGGTTAGACTTGGTCAATTTGATTTGGATAACCATTTGATTGCTTGAACTCATATGTTGGTGTGATAATCC
This sequence comes from Smallanthus sonchifolius, assembly GCA_023525975.1. Lineage (NCBI taxonomy): Eukaryota > Viridiplantae > Streptophyta > Magnoliopsida > Asterales > Asteraceae > Smallanthus > Smallanthus sonchifolius. Next base: position 53,034,951 of record CM042043.1, on the reverse strand, counting down.
CTAATTACTTGTGAACTTGAAACCCAGGTGTGATTCCTTTTTAATTATTGTTTACAACTTAAACCGTTTGTTTACTACTTGATTACCCGTGATCGTTTTGCTAGTTGATAATCATTGTTTGTTGGATTTGTTAATTTCACCTCAATTATTGCTTGTGTTTGGTCAGAAAGACCCATTGCAACTTCATAAATCACGTTGTTAATTGAAGTTAAGCACCGACCACAAACTCTTTGTGGTTCGACACCCTTCTTACCCTAACTAGTTTAAGGTGATTAGGATAATCTAATTCTTTATCTTTGACCGGTCCCTTCGACACCGATTAGACGTGTAGAGTTAGACTGACCGTTGAGTCAGGACTTGTGATGTGACGTGTGTAAGAGTCGTGTTAGTTATTTGTGAGAACCTTGGTTAAGGCCGGATGTGTTAATGTCTAGGGTAGGGTGTCTTAACCCGGAGTCGAGTTAATGTGTATTCTTGGATACGAGTGCTGGCATAGTATGTTGAGTCTATGATGTTGTTATTGTAAGGTCGTTATTATTTATATTGGTAGTATGGGTTGTGTCTTGGGTGATGTATCTTTGACCGGTCCCTTCGACACCGATCAGACGTGTAGAGTTAGACTGACCGTTGAGTCAGGACTTGTGATGTGACGTGTGTAAGAGTCGTGTTAGTTATTTGTGAGAACCTTGGTTAAGGCCGGATGTGTTAATGTCTAGGGTAGGGTGTCTTAACCCGGAGTCGAGTTAATGTGTATTCTTGGATACGAGTGCTGGCATAGTATGTTGAGTCTATGATGTTGTTATTGTAAGGTCGTTATTATTTATATTGGTAGTATGGGTTGTGTCTTGGGTGATGTATCTTTGACCGGTCCCTTCGACACCGATCAGACGTGTAGAGTTAGACTGACCGTTGAGTCAGGACTTGTGATGTGACGTGTGTAAGAGTCGTGTTAGTTATTTGTGAGAACCTTGGTTAAGGCCGGATGTGTTAATGTCTAGGGTAGGGTGTCTTAACCCGGAGTCGAGTTAATGTGTATTCTTGGATACGAGTGCTGGCATAGTATGTTGAGTCTCTGTTGTTGTGATTGTAAGGTCGTTATTATTTATATTGGTAGTATGGGTTGAGTCTCGGGTGATAAACGGTTACGGGATGTCAGGGGATGACAAGGGATTAGTCATTCGTGAATAAGGCGTAATTATATTTTATAAGGACCGAAGGGTCCTGGGTAAATTAAACCGAAGAACTTGGTGTGATGGTTTTCATTTAAATTAAACTATTAGAACTCACTCAGCGTATCTGCCTTTGTGTGTACGTTAGACTGGTTGCAGGTAAGCGGTGTATTGACGTATCTTGGCTTGGAAGCGGCTTTACTTGGATCGGTGTGCATGCATTCATAAGGTAAACCTAATAACATTAAATGGTCATACATGAGTTTTGAAAGACTTCCGCTGTAGTTTGAATTGCAATAAATGTGTTTTTAATGAAAATGACCCGTTATGAGAACCAACTGTAGGATGCCCGGTCGGGGTCTTACATTAACCCAATTATATGGATAAACTTGTGATGATCAATGTTGTTTCAAAATATAATCTTCGCTTCTATAACGTGATTAACTTGTGATTTGACCTAAAGACTTGTTACATTACCTAAATCACTTTTTCATAAATATTTATTAATAGCATAACTGGAACACCGACATTTAAAACTAATTTATATTTTGACAAACATGATAATGCAAGTCCATTTAGAAAATCAAGTAATTATAAACTCTTATCAAAATTATCATCAAGATGCTCTGATTGACGGGTACTATTTGTACTTGTATGAGGAAAATATCGCTAAACTTTTAATTCTAAATCTCTCATTAAAAAAAATAAAAAGATACAAATAAAATTTAAATTTCAACAATATATCGTTTTTTAAATTCAAAATTTAAAACTCCAAATTTTAAAAATTTCACTCCTTAATATTTTGACACAATTAAATTTAAAATTTCAAAATTAAATATGAAAAATATAAACCTAATAAATTATAATTGAAATTTGTAAACCTGTTTTTTGAAAGAAAAAAATCTCGTCGTTTAAAAAAAATATATAATACACTTTTAAAAATAAATATTTGTAAGTTTCTTAATTTATTAAAAACTAAATATTAAAATTTATAAATCAAAATAAAAAATTGTTTATAAAAATATCAAATTATCAATAGTATTAATAGGAAGTGTCGGTGTAACATCACCCCTCATTTTGTTAAATGATAAAACCCCCTTAATTTGGTAAAATTCACTTTTACCCTCTCTTAAGTTTTTAAAATTTTAATTTTACCACTTGTAATATATAAAATATGATTTTTCCTTAATAATATTCGTTTGTTTGATTGGTTTTTTTTCTTAACATTCATGTACAAATTGTTTTGAAAATGGAGTCGTATTCAAAATAAAGTACTTTTTAGGTATCGTGGGTTATATCGACTGACGGTGACATGTTGGTACTATGAAGAATGTGACAGTCACCGACTGAAAGTCATCAGTACCGTTATATAACTGTCTTTTATATATGTTTAGATCTCCACAATCGAGTCGTCGTAACTTTATACGTTACTTTTATGTATTTAACCACGTTTTTTTGTGCTTAGCCACGTTAATGTCACTGTCTCAACCATTTAAGGTTCGCCTCCCGTCGCAGAGTACGGGACAACATTTCTAGTTTAATTAAAAAACCACTAATTAAATATTAGTAAACTTTATTTTAACACATATATTTATTTAAAATACAAACTTAGTAACTTCAAATTTTATATGTAAAATTAAAAAAAAATCTTGTTTTTTGATAATAAAATTTTAAGAAATCGTTTTTTTAATAAAACTTTAAAATCTCGTTTTTTTTTTAAATCTCTTGTTTTATAATTCTTGACTTTTTTAAAATATTAACTTTTGGTGATGATTTTTAAAAAAAATGTGAGTAATGGTAATAATGATGTAAATGTTTATTTATGTAATTTTCAAAAAAATGTTAAATGTTGAAGTATTAAATGAAGGATATAAATATGGTGTTGGGAGAAAAAGTGAGATGGAATATGGTGATACAAAGTGGCAAAACCATTTAGTTTTTTATTAGAATAGAGATAGTATATATTTATGTGTCTGTTGTTTCTGAAAGACTGAACCCGTAACTCTCTTGCCTAATGATGTTGATGTACCGTTGTCGATCTTCTCATATTAGTGTAATTCAACTCTTAACAGTATCTGCTTTTTTGCGTTAATAACTATAATCGTTTACTTGATTAGTTTAATTTGTGTAGTGGTTAGTAGTTACCGTTTTGATTGCTAATTGTAACAGACTAACAAGGGGTTATTACATGACAATCATGAGTACTTGATGTCTTTGCTACGTTAGATTGAGGGGTGTAAGCATGTAAATTTCATTTTTTGCAGCTCAATCCTACTTTTTTTATTAACTCCTAAAATCTTCCATGAATCCTTTCTAAACCCTTCAGTTGATGTCTCTGAATTATTCCTAGATGTACCAAAAACCAAGTTGGCTATTGATTTTTAACTTTAAGTGCTTTCGTATTTATAACTATAACCGCTTACTTGACTTGTGTACTGGATAGCTATTGTTAAAATCTCTTAACTGGATCAGCCACCAAGTTACTGACCCCTTTGACGGTCACGTTTTTGACAAAAAAATCCTGAATCCACGACTGTTTCTTATTCATACAAAAAAACCCAACCATATGCAACTTGTATCACATCCAAATGTTAATCAAAAGCTTCAAGAATGAAACACCTTCCACAATGATTAAAAGGAATGTGGACACACTTGGTTGGAAAGTAAATGGTAAAATAGAACAAGGCCACAAAGTAACTTCTTTGGTACAACAATCAAAATCTTGTAGTTGCAAATACATAACCACTTCTAATCTTTGTTTACTTCAACATCAACCGACGTTTTGGAATCTTCCTTCAGTTGAGGATCATCAACGATTTCAGAATCTTCCTTCACTTGAGCATTATCACAATTAACGTCTGGAAAAGATTCCTTTTTGGTCTCGAACCGAACCATAATCCTCTCCAACAGTTCCTCACAGTCTATAGGTGTCACCATCACTGCTAAACTAGACCGTCCTTTCCAGCAACCAATGGCAATCGTTGATTTATCCACTACAGGTGGATCAGATGAGCTCTCATTACCTGCAATGCAACAAATAAAAAGCAAGACTTTAATTTTATTTTGGATGTTCATTTTCTTCTAATAAATCTATAGATTTTCAGTGAACAAGAAAATATAAACTTCAAAAAATCTTGATCAGAAAGAAAGTGGTGCCAAAGAAAATATCTATGAAACATGTTTGCCCTTCCCACATTGCCAACGGAAGAAAGTGGTGTCAAAGATAAGAGTTTTGAAAAGGCCTCACACCCTTATTAAATTTGAGGGCCTAGACCTAAAGCCATAGTTTTTGTCTTAAAGCTACAGAGATACTTATGGGATTGGCATACAAGAGGCTAGAAAACAAACCTTTGTTGAGAACCACCACACAACAGCCCAAAGAAAGGGCCGAAACCTTTTCACGAAATCCGTCATCAACTAAATCCGGGAATTTGATGGATTTGTATTGCAGTAAATGCTTGAAATCCACAGGAGATGCACAAGCTATCTGTTTGGTCATATGCGGAAGAAGCAATGGCAAACCTTCTGAAGATATTCTGAACACGCAAGGTGAGGAAACGCCTTCTTTAGATGTTTGCCTTTCCTGCATCAGAAATTTTATATTAATATTCAATAACCAAAACTTCGATTATTTCTGAAATAATATATTTTTCCTAACCATATTTCAAATAATGATTATTTATAAAAAATTCAAGGTTTTTAGATAAGAAGTGTTCGGGTTAACCCATCACCAACTTTTCAAACTTGAAGCCTCTACAAACAGGAAAAACAATGAACTATTAAATTAGAAAAACCATCACAGGCAACTTACAAACATCTTCAAACCAATGGAAGTTATCTTGAGTTGCTCTCCAGCTAGGAAGTTGAGTTCCACAACATTCTTGACAGATTCCGATATATAGTAAATTCTCTTTACATGACTGGTATCACTATTTCGTGTAATAAAGTGATTACTAAATGGAAAAGATTCTTTGATGCCATAGAATTCCTTGATACGAGTGAGAATAGCATCATCTTTGAAGAAAACAACGGGGTCAACTCCATACCACCTGCCTTGAATCTGCAACTTTCTCTTATCATTGGCCTTATCTGCACGAGATTGTGCTTTATTTGGACTCTGGACTCTAACTTTTTTACTTGGATTAGAGTCTTCATCTTCATCAGATTCTTTATCAATTACACCAGCATCAGCTGTTGCTTCCTCATCACTCAAATCCATTCCATTAATATCTTTATCTTCTCCTTGTTTCACCTTTTTATCATTATCAGAATTCGATTCCCGTGAATGTTTGTTTGACTTTGTTTGTAAGGCTGCACCATAAGAAGCAAGACGAGCTCTTTTAGAGATGCTTTAACTACAAATGCATATTAGAAGTAGCAATGTCGGCCCATTTACTTATTGACGGGTCGATTCAGGTTACTTTTTAAATCTTACAAATAGAATGGGTTAGAGAAATAGCAAAAAAGAAGCAGGCCAAAAGCTGCCCCAAGTGAATTTTGAATGCATAAAACTAGAGATGGCATAATGGGCAGGTCGCCCAGGTTGGAAACTTGTCAAAACAGGGAACTTTTGGGTTAAACTTAAATAACCTTTGTCCAAGTATGATCATGAGAAGAATATCATCTCAAAATTAATCTAACTTCTTGAATAAAATGATTTAGAAGCTTCAAGCTTGTATGCTTTAAAATACACTTTGACCAGCTTTCTACATGTTTCCCTTTAAAAGCTATTTTTCATTTTGTCTGTTTAGCTGTTTAGAGATAAAACATAACCCCACAGATTGACCTCTTAATGCAATTGATAGATTTAAAGCATCACTTCTTAAGATCCACCATAGTTCAAGAGATATTCACCTGGTAAATGAGATATTTTGTGGAAAACAGCAATAAAAAAGGCTCCAGTGTTCTGGTCATGAGGCACAAAACGCATGCAACGCTCTAAAGGAAGTGATGAAACTTCAGCCACTAAACCACCATCAGCAGCATCAACATCCCCATTGTTAGAATTCCCATCTTCCAATATTTCTGCACCTGTTATTGTTGTTGGTTTCTCATTGCCATCATCAGATGTCTCTACATGGACTTGCCCAGAAGGAAACATGCTGGGAACAATCCCACTTCTTCCATGTTTGCAAGCATCTTTATGAGAAGCTAACCATACACCTTTGTCTCGAACCTATCATATTTAACGCATTCTATTATAAATGGCAAAGAGTCTATGAGTCAACCTGACCATTTCAACCAATGTGAAAAATATTTCGAACCTAATCTACTATGACCTGTTATCCAACCCGTGCATTTTGCCACAACTACCACTGTGTCATCAGAAACTAATACAAGGTAGTATTAAAACCAGTAGATGATCATTTAGGGTGTGAGCCATATCAGATTGAAACAATCTTGAGTTGGTAGTTGGTACTGGTATATTATGCTAGTATAAAAGTCATGCAGGGCACATAAGTCTCATGCTATTTATTTTCTGCTTCACTGTATCACAATTCTACATTCAGAAACAAATATTTACAAACTGAAAATCATATTCACTGTTATTTCATAGTTCTCGGTACAGTTAACTGGTAGTCTGGTACCCAAAACTTGAGCATTGGTTTACTGCATTGTACATGCAACTGCCTCTATTTGCTTATTTACATTCAAGTTTTACGAACGGAAAACTAAACGATTGAGTCATAGCTGGATCAACACTAGACTCCAAAGTCCAACAACTTACTCATATTTTATTCTGCAACTAAAAATTGGTGAATTATTTCCGCAATTATTAAAATGATCACTAAACTGGAAATCTAAAAATGATATTAGAAGTCTTGTATGTTGCTTGACTTTCTTTTGCCTTGCATGGCATCATTTGATCACTCTAACTATCCAGAGTTATTGTATAACGAAAAACTAATAATTTACGGATTCGAATCCAGATTGGCAGATAAAATTTAAAATAAGTACCTACACAACATAAAATACAGACTGCAGAAATGTAAGACAGACAGACCTTCCAACTTTTGAGACCTGGCCTGCGAATAAGCTGAGGGAGCTCACTAGAGACGTCAACAAGCTCAACAGAGTCACCACACCTCCTTAGTATCTGAAAATAAGAATGCAATATAGATTTAGTGCCACACGCGACCTGGGTTATATAGCTATTAATTTGACTCTCAGACATAGTAGAATATCACCTCAGACACTACAGCCTCATTTTCCACTGGATTCATAGAGCATGTTGAGTAAACCATTCTTCCACCAGTTTTAAGCAATGTCAAACCTGAAGGGATCAGTTAAAAAGACTTTGTTACTGGTCACAAAATTAATATCCACATCCCGATTATAACTTCAATATGACACGTTAAAACATACTGCCAAACAATGACTGCTTGTCCCGACTAGCTAGTTAAAGAGGGGAAAATCAAGTCAAATCTGCCATTGGTGATATTAACATTGAATCAAAATACCATTTGATGCAAAATGAAAGTATTGGGTCATTTTTTTTTGCTGTGTTCAACTAAACAACTAAAAGGATAACAATGTAAAATAAATCAGAAACAACGGTATGATTATAGTCAACAATGACTGTATTAAAGCTAAATAAAAATTAAATTTTGCCCAATACTCATAAAGCAGTATACTTTCTGATTATGTTAATAATGAGTTACAAACTATCAGATTTTTAGTGCTCCGTCCCACATCCTTCAAACATCCTTTTGTTTTGTTTTGTTTTTGAATTATTTGTTCATTCTTCCTTGCCATACTCATAATTACCTCACACTTCATAAATGCGTGTGTTAAACTACATTCCATCTATGGTAATTAGATTGACTACCAAAGAAAGTAGCAAAGTTGTAAAAACGAAACTTAGGATTTAAGACTTGATGGCTAAGATTTATAGTTAACGAAGGGTGTAAAATGGCATAAAGCTAAGAACAATTATGTCAGTAAACAGGGTTAAACAGTACGGGACAGAGAAAGAAACATTTAATAAGTTAATTATTGTGACTTTAACTCCATTTAAAGTGTATCTAAAGTTGTGCATGTAACCTGTAAGAAGTGTGACAACAGAAGAACCCATTTTAAAAACTTATGTGAGGTATAGTATTCAAAGCGAAGAGCTTATAAAAAGTTGGTGCTTCATTAAGTTAGCATGATTGTAGATCAAAAAAGAAAATGGAACAATGTCTGTCAGTTGTAACTAAATTAAATAATGCATAACCATCAACGAATATTTGAATTACATTACAAACCTCGCATGGCTATCTGAAGTTGTAGACAGTGGACACCATTAGCCATCCCCACACCCCTGCAATTCATGAGAAATGAAAGAGCATGATATATCCATAGGGTGTTTGAGTGTGCGTTTCACAAGTAATTATGTTATATAAAATAACCAGAAATGTAGCCAGGAGGCCATATAGAAGTGTTTGAAGGTGCTTGTTCATTTAAGAATGTACTAATCAGAATTGTTGGTTTCAATTTTTGGTAAATTCTTCTTATTTAAGGTACGAATAGATAAATTTATCATAGAGAGCATTGACAGCGGAGAAAAGTAAGAGAAAGCTCATGAAACAAAAAAGAAAAGTCTGAAGCTAGATTAATAAAAGGTTAAAATGTTAAATATGTAATATTGTTCTACTTTTTGTAACCAGTTCTACTACAATGGATATGTTTATGTCAACACTAAAACCTAACGATTTGAAATCACAATAATGAGTTCCATAACTAAAATCTGAATTACCATTTTCTCCAGATATCAGGAGCTTTGCGGAGAGTACCATCTCCACTGCATGGAACATCACATAGGACACGATCAAATAAAAGCTGAGTCATACCCAACTCAGAACCATTCACGTGATCCTTTTTCATGTGACAACCAGGGAAATGTTGGGCTTCATGATTAGTCACAACCAAGTTTGCAGTAGACATTCTCTTTGTTTGGTGAATAAGAAGATTACATCGTTTTACATCAACATCATTTGCTACAATCTACACCAACCGAATTATATATCACATGAATTAAATATATAAGAAATAGGCTTATAACTACCAGAAATCACGTATCAAATAGAAATATAACCATTCCACCAGGTAGTGATCCCACTTCTGATTCCTGGTGTATCATTTCAAGTAGTTGAAACGTTTTTGAACCAGGAGCTGCACACACTGCACATGGAAAACCAAACATTTAATGACTTAAAAAAATAACTAGAGATGAAAAAATGGACAGTCTAGCAGGGTTAGATAATGGGTTTAGATCAAAATAGGTTGTATTTTTTAGCGGCAAAACAAATGAGGTCGGGTCAACCTGCAATCTTTTTCTGTGTATTTTCACATATAGTTCTTGCGTTAAATATGATCACAAATACCAATGCTATTACAATAATAATCTAAATTTGTAAAGCATTTCAAAGACACTCTGGGTGTTTTTCAACGCATTTGACCTGCTGGAAATGAACCATAACCCAAATAGACCGTTTCAAAAACTAAGCCGGCCCTACTAGCCAACTTAACCCTAATAGGCCTAAACGCCTTCGAACCCAACATATATTAATTAATTGGTCACCAAAAGTTGTTTAGAAAGAGGCAATGGTTTATTTCAAAAGCATATACAATCTTTATACAAGCATATGTGCATGAACTAGTGTGAAAAGTAAAACTCAGTTACAAATATCATTACTTACTGTCAATAACAAAATGATCTCGATGTACGTCCAGAAACAACGGAGGTATCTGTGTGCCAATAAATGATATATGAATAAAAATATTCAAGGAACGTATTGATCATGAAAAGAGTATAAGTCACCATGCTAACAGCCTCCTGTCTGGTAATGTTTCCAATTTCATTTTCTTGCTTTAGGAACTCATGAAACCTAAAATATTTAGCAAGAAGTGAGATTATATTGATATTTTCAAATATACTTGAGTTAAGGATTCAACCTGCCAAGACTCTTGTTCTTTCTGAGCTGCATTCTGGAAAAAGTTGACTGCCAAGCAAAGTTACCAGGATACCAAGGCAGTGACCTTAAGCCCTCTGTACCCTGACAGAATTATGAAAAGTGTTGGTTTAAAAAAGCATAATAACAAGTCCCTCTAGAAGCAAATTGAAATGCACCTCTGCCTGAAGAGTTTTGGTAAACTCATCCTCTAACTGCGACATGAGATCCGTACAGAACTGGCTACTGCAGAAGAGATGATATAAGTAAAACACTATGCAGTCGATATCGCCGATATATCGGTTATCGGTCCTATGCAAAATATCGGTCAAAATATCGGTCCCGATATTATCGGTGATATTTACCGAGATATCGCCGAGATTTTGATTCCATAATATCGGTTGTCTTACCGAGTTTCTCGGTTTACTAATCTTGGCCCTTTTTTTTAACATTTTTCTACCCCAAAGCCCATTCCCCTTAAAAAATGTTGGCCCAATGCCTTGTACTGATAGCCAAAACCAACGAAGTAATGCCCTAACTCCCTAATACACCCACGTTCGCACTTCACACACCTGCTTAGATCATGTTTATAATATAAAATATTGACACTTTTTAGTTTTGACTATTAATATTATATATGTGTGTGTATATATATATTTAAGTTTATGCATGATTTAAAAATTACCGATATATCCCACCGCGAGAACAGATATCTCAAATGTCGGTTCTTAACCGATAACCGATATTTTTCCCATTAAGTGCATAGGTAAAACATGAATAAAAATACATGAATAGTGTTGGTTAATCTACAGACCTGGAATTGACCCTGAAAGCAGCAGGAAGTGTGGTCCTTAAACAAGCCATGAAAGAATCCCACTCCTCCGGACGCACAATCCCTTGTTCCTACAAATCAATTTTTAAGATTGATACCTAATCTTCACGAGATGGAATGGAATAGGTACCTTATAGTACTCCTCAAAAGCGGCGTTGTCAACAACGAAGGGCGCCCAGTGATCGTTTCCATTTTCTTGTTGAGGATCGGACTTGTTTTTCCAAACATTTTCTCTGCCATCACGAAAATGCTTTCTTTGAGTTCTTTTGGACCTCCCGCCTCCTCTGCCTCCCATTTCTTCCTGCTGCTGCTTTCGAAGTTGTTTGTGCATAAACAAACGCATCTTCGTTCTAGGTAGGGCTGCTGGGATTGGGCCTTCATTGGGCCTCGAAATATTGTGGCAAAATAAATGCACTAATAATTAGCAATATATCGGCTTTAAACGACCGATATCCCCTTCCTAAGTTCATTTATTATATATTTATTTAACCCTTAATTTTAATTACATATTTTCACTTTCTAAAGCCTATATATTGCATACTAGGTTAGAATCTCGTGTATTACACGGTTTGAATAAATATAATATTATATATTGAGTAATAAAAATTTTATTTTTTAAACCACGGGTTAGAATAAACTTGTGGAATACAATATAACCTGTTAACACATACACTCGTCAAAATATGCAGGAGATTTATTAATATAAAGATTAGTATTTTCGTTAAAACTATATTATTATTAAAATTAAAAATATAGAGTTGTATTTAATAAGAGAGAGGCGAGAAAAAAATGATGAGAATGAATATGGAGGCGACACATGGTATGAAAAACCTTTATTTATTATATAGTATAGATTTATCCAATTCATTTAAAATAACTTATTGAATTACTATTTTACCCTTAATGAACCAATTAAAGTACTATTTACATATATCCTCTTCCTAAATATATCAATTTACGTATATCCTCAATTTCAACCGAAACCAAGTCGATATTAACACGAACATATCGAACGCTAATAAATTCAATTGGAGTCGAATTTTTTAATCGTTAACACAAGATTCATGAATTAATCGCTAAAAATCACTTTATAAACAATAGCTTCTAAACAATTTTCATCAAAAAGGCAATACATAGCTTCCAAAATATATAGAAACAATATGAACTATAAGTCCAAAATAGTCAAACCAACGGTAGCTTCAAAATATTACAAAATGATCAAACAACACAAACACAAGAAAATTATGCACTTTTTCCTCGTTTCTTTTTACTTGGTGTGGCTTGATCTTGAGATGCTGTATTTTTTTAATTGACCCGTTTGAGATAATTCATGACCCAAAAACATTTTTAAATGGTCAAACACGTGTAATTTTGTCCTTTTGTTTCTCAAGAAACCGAAGAACAGTTCCTGATATTAAAAAGAACGAGGTATTAATATGTTCAATGAACCCATCCATTACAACCATTTCTATCACCTATTCACGATTTACATGTCAGTTAGAAGGACTTCATCTTTTAAAGCTCTAATTTGCTTCACCTCACAGTACAAAAACAATCTGACAACAATCAAAGCTCACCTCACTTGAAGATCGTATGCATTAGTAACTTTCGCCATCCTGTGAGACAAACAATGCACATCTTTCTGTTACAAAAATGGGTAAACCAAGTTCTTTGATTCTTTTGGATGATCAACGACGTCTCATAAAGAATATACCTTTTCACTTAAAATAAAACTACAAATAGAAAGATCATGTTACCAATGTCGCACATTCTTCAGCAAGATGAGGCCCAGGACTGCAATGTGCTTCATCCAAAGTCTGTAATTAATAAAAGAGATTTCAGTAAATAACATCAATTCATTCGACATATTTTATATGAAATCTCAAATTCATTAACTCCCATAATGTGAATGAACCAAGCATCAAGAACCAAAAGAGAACTACATAAATAAAAAAATACATACAAATTTCGATTGAAACACTGATTTCGAACAAAAACAGAGCTTTTGCGTACCTCCTTTTGTCGATTGAAACCCTACGCGTCCTGCCTTCATTTTGTCGTTTGAAACCTGCGTGCGTCTCTCCAGCGTCGCCGATTGAAACCTGCTTGCGTCCTGCCTTCGTTTGAAAACATGCTTGCGTCCTGCCTTCGTTTGAAAACCTGCTTGCGTCCTGCCTTCGCTAATTGAAACCTGCCTTTGTCCCTCCTGCCTTCGCCGTACCCTCCATCGTTCCCTCTAACGTCGATTTGGATTCTTACGTATCTCCTTATTAGGTTTGAAAACATAAAAGGGTAAATAGGTAATTGTGTAAGGATTGGGTAAATATGTAATTGATTTTAATGGTTGGGTATATATGTTATTAAGAAGCTTAAGAGGGGGAATATGTAAAAAATCCTAAATTATAAACTAAACATTACCACAAATGACAACTACATGAATAGATGCAATGAATAGATGCAAGTGAATAAGCCTAGAGTACAATTACCAACTAAACAAATGGCAACTACATGAATAGTAAGATGCAAGTGCTTAGAGTACAATGGAAATATGTTTGGCCACCCATATCTTCTTCATAAAGCCACGTGTGGTGCCAGCTCTCTTTCCTCTCCAGCACATACAGCGCCTTCATCTTCTTCGCCCACTTTCTCGATCTTGTTCTGTGCTTTCTGGATGCAACAACTAACCTTCCTAAACCCTTCGTCTTCTTCAGATAGAGAGACAGTGGCGAAGGAGGAAGCCACCGTCATAGGGGAAGATGATGATGGTGTTCGATCCCCGTAGTAGTGATGGTGATGATCTTGCTGTCCGAAGTTCCCCTCAATTTTCGGCTCTCCATCATCGACCATCGCCGCCGGGTCAATTTGTTTTACCTAGGTGGCGGTGGTTTGGTGGTCGAAGCGTTGTCGTTGTGGTGGTTGTGCCTTTTTTTCCCTGGTGTTTCTCGGTTCAGAAGATCGCTGTCACCGACTACCGCCGCCATCCTGGGATATTTATGCTCTTGAAAAGCTGAATATAATTAATCACGGTAATCATCTTGAAGGCACTGTCGTTGAAAAGATGATCGTCTCCCAATGACACAAAAGGTTTCCAACTTTCTAGCCACAACAACCTAAGAAAAGAAAATCAAACAAGCACGTGGATCCGGTCACTAAGCGTCCAAATATAATCTCACGGGAGAATCCGTAATCTGCAGGATGATCATTCCTCCTAAAAGAGAAGACTGTCTTCAACAATTCATCAAATGGTACTATGATAATCTCACAGGAGAAGCCGTAATCTGCATAAATGGCACTCTGATAAATGACATCCATGTTCTTGATCCAATGGATATGTTCTCTTTTCCGATACATGATCTTGAAATCTTGTTTAACAATAACATCAGAAGGGGTGTTGGACATGCAACAAAAGAGGAAGCAATGTTATTTGCTCAGTGTTTACCCGAGCTTTGGAACTGAAAAAGAAAGTGGTTGAACTTAAAGCTAGTATGGAATCCAAGGAGGCAAAAGACAGTCAAATGGAGGAGAGGCCCAAGAAGCAGTAAAGAATCAGGAATGCAACGGTTTCAGGGGAAATTGTTGGAACATAAGAAATCGTTGTGTTCCTGATTAACTATAGGGGCTAGTTTGTAACTAGGTTTTTGGGGTCAAGAGTCAACAGGTCGATTGTCTTGACAATACTCTTGCTGTGTGTCTATAAATAGCAACCCCAAAAACCTAATACATAAGCTCTTGTGTAATACGTCGTTACTATAGTCATTTTGAGAGCCAACTGTTATTGTGGTGGTATTCTTAGTATCTAGGATCTTATTTGTAATTGTTATCAGTGTGGATCAAATACAATCGCGTCTTTTATGTTCTTATGTGTATTTCTCTTCATCTTATTTCTATCTTAATTATCAACAATTAGTTCTTTATAACTATATTGTTGATTGTTTCCTGTTTAGAATCATTCTAGCACAGGGATCCTATCATCAGGACCTACAGATCTGGTAAACAATGAATCGATCACAAATAATGAACATGATCAGGTAAATACAATCATCTTGATTTTCATTGATAAATTGCTCATACAATGATTTGTTCAAGTACAATGCTCACACATGTACTCCATCTCTATCTGATTACATAAGCAAGTCTATTGCCCGTATGTGTACTGAACAAGTGAGCTATTTATACTAAATCAAGATCTGAGCTTCAACTTTATTGAGTATGCATCTGATGTAGTCTTCAGCCGATGTATCACCTCTTCATCCGATGTACCTTCACTTGGATGTCTTTGAACTTTATCTCGTCTAAGGTAACACTTCTTCAGCCGATGTATGTACTCAACCTATCCAATGTATCCAAAATCCTTATCCGATGTATTCATACTTAGAATATCTGTCTAGATTCATAACATCGGACATATAACTTGTTGACCGATGTAACTGCACTTGGGTAAATATCCTAATACATCATATAGATCAGACCACCACAGTACTCGTTCGTTGTATTGACAGTTGCATCAAATGGCCAATTTACTCTTCTGATGTATATGTACTTAGCATTTATACATATAACGGATAGATAACACTTATATCAGATTGATATTTAGTACATACCTGACATGGATCATCTTCAGTTTTGATAGAATATACATCAACGTATAATATTTAGCTCCAACAACTTTTTATTGAAACCTATTCACCTCTTATATTTTTCTACAAAGTCTTCAGACTCCCATAAGGATTGATTTTATAAACCCGTTATGGTTGTTCATGTTTCTTGGATTTTGCAAATAGATCCATGGTGAGTGGTTGCTAAAAGTTTATTATAAAAAATCTTCATATGTTTTTTGACTTTTGCTGCCATTTTTTTTTTTCTAAACAGGGGATACAAATTCCAACAAGATGTGATATTTTATAATCTTAGAGAGATATATACAAAATTGCTGCTTAATAAAAAAAAAGGAAAGCTTATTATTCTCTAAACTTGAAAATATCATATTTCCCCAAAATACAAATAATGAATCTATAATTTATGATGTTCTAAAAATATGATTGCATGATTTACAATGTCCTTAAAATATGATTAGAACCAAAATTAGAAGTACAATTATATAGATTAGAATCAAAACCCAAATCAAAATCGACAACGTAGGATATAAAGTAGTTGAGGACCTAGGATTGCTTGGTTTTGACGATTGATTATAATTAACAGTTGGTATTTCATTTTTCTTTATCCTTTCTAAGATATTTTTCTATTTAATTTTTTTTTATAGAAAACTTAACTGATATTCAAACGAGGCCTTTTATGTTATCGGTTGACGTACTCTTGAATAATGTAATGAATTTATATTTTGAGAACTCGTTAAAAAACAATCAAACCATTTTTTTACTACCTTTATTATTAAATTAAAATATAATATAAAAAAATGAATTTATATATGTAAATTTACATGTATTCATATATTAAAAAATCTACACATGTGTAAGTGTTTACCATTTACACATGTGTATGAATTTTTTAAGAATAATTTAGAGAGAAGATATTATTAATTGAAGAGATAAATTATTTTTTACGTTGTATTTTAATAATAAAAGTGACGAAAACAAAAAAAATGATTTTAATTGATTTTTTAATAAGCTCTTATGAATTATTATTTGATTTTTTTGAACGACAATTTGAATCACTGACGGACCACTGACCAAGTATTTATGAGTTATTATTTGAACCTAACCCTTATTAGATTAGCCTGAGTCAAAATTAGCACGTAAAAAAAACATAACTGCATGCAAATGAGGCCTAGCTTAGTCTGATGCACCTGAGTTTTACCCACGCCGATTCAAGGTTCGAGCCTCGGCTCTCCCACAAGCCCGGAAGGGACTGTATTGGGTGAGATTTTTTCTTGGATGCTCTGCAACTCTGACGCCAAGTGGGTCCGGTTTAGACAACATATTGACCGGAGTTGGACGAGTCTCTCTCATGTAACAAGGGATACGACTAGGGGTGTAAACGAGCCAAGCCGCTCGCGAGCTACTCGAGATCGGCTCGCTAAAAACTCGAAACGAGCCGAGCTTAAACGAGCTCGAGCTCGAGCTCGAGCCTAAGAATAAGCTTGTTTAATAAACGAGCCCGAGCCCGAGCTTCACTTATCGAGCTGCCGGCTCGCGAGCCTTAACGAGCCTTTTATTTATATAATGTTTTTAATATATTTAATATATATTTATAAAATAATAATAATAATTAGTATATATAAAATTAAAATAAATATAATTAAATAATATGTATTATGTTATAAATAAAAACTATAATAAAATTTATATAAAAATAATTATAAATATATATAAATGAATTAATATATAATAAACAAGCCGAGCCCGAGCCGAGCTCGAGCTTATAAAACTACCAACGAGCCGAGCCCGAGCTTCAAAATTAGTGCTCGAATCGAGCCGAGCTCGAGCTCACAGTAAGTTAAACGAGCCAAGCTCGGGCTCGGCTCGGCTCGGCTCGTTTGCACCCGTAGATACGACGTAACAATATTCAATTTTCGCCGTTAAAAAAAAAAAAAAAAAACAAGGTGTATAAAGAAACAAAAAAGCGGCTCTTAGAGTTGGCCCTTTGACTACTTCGCCTAAAAAGTCATATTCCTCACACACTCTCTCTCTCTCTCTCTCTCTCTGTGTGTGTTCCAGACAATGGGATCGCTGTCACCGGCGATCAGTTCCAGGCTGCTGCTTCCGGCCACAAGTAGTGACAGAATTTCTTTCCATGCACTGATCCGGTCAGGTTTCCCGTGTTCGGGAAACAGACCAAACATGATCCGACTTTCGAAGAGAAATCGTTGTATGGCATCTGCCGAGAAGAATTCAATGGATTTTAGTGATCCGGAGTGGAAGAGCAAGTTCGAACAAGACTTCGAGAAGCGATTCAATATTCCTCATATGACCGATTTCTTCCCTAACGCCGTATCATACCCTTCTACTTTCTGTCTCAGAATGAGGTACAATTCCAAATGTTACCTACCTACCTCAACACATGCAATGACTAGTGATTTCTTATTTTCCTTGCTGAATTAATGTTACTAATTATAAAAAATAATAAAATAAAAAATAGTAGTGAACTGCTACAAAAGTTTTAGGGCAAGATGCTTCCAGGTATAGTTTGGAGAGAATTGGATTTAAGAAAAATACAAAGTTCCTTCAGCTCATATGCATGATTCATATAATCAATCTCTTGCCATTTACATGAAACTTCTTGTAAGTGTGCTTTGAATTTTGTGGCGCAGGACTCCGGTGAGTGAAGAATTTGCACAAGGGTATCCATCTGATGAGGAGTGGCATGGATACATTAATAACAACGATAGAGTTCTACTTAAGGTATACTTTCTTTGTTGATTGTAAATCAATGCTTGTTTAGTTGATAATCCATAACATTGATGGTTGTTTATCAATCATGCTCATTGATATTCTATTCAGTACACCCACGGAGCCAATTGGCTTTATGTATGTTAAACATGTGAAGCTTTACTTGGTGTGTGGACATCTTAGTTTTATCTATCGTGTGCTTAAAAAAATTATGTTTCATTATATGCATTCGGTTTGTCATGCATTGGTAGTAGATGATGCCACTTAAAGTGTTGTTGCTTCTTGTTATAATGATCTTACTTCTTTGCTGGTATGATTATGTTAATGTACTTGCAATATATCATCATTGATGTTATAAATTAATAGAAATATTAGTTAACCAAATAACACATTAATCAGCATCATATGAGAAGATTAGAGCCATCGTTTCATACATTTAACTTCTGTGTAAATACACTTTTTCTAATGACAGTCTTAGACCTTAAATTTTATATTCCAGTTTTGTTATTGTGTACATAAATATGGTTAATAATTCACCTTGATATACACAATAGTGTCAAAGTGAAGACTTGACTAAATTGGTCATACTCAACCGAAGGAAAACGTGAATTGTTAGCATCATGTAACTGCATCAATAATAAGTTCCAGTTTCTAGTATAATAATCTCTTAGGACCAAGGTTCTGCATCAATTTTTTAAGTCCTGTAATAATTTCTATGCACATTAATTACAGGTTATTCGGTTTTCCTCACCTAGATCTGCTGGTGCTGAGTGTATCGATCCTGATTGTACATGGGTGGAACAATGGTAAGCACTAAACCATCTCAAGTTATTAGGGCTAACTGAAAAGGTATGCGCAAAGGGAACTCGGTATTCAATATGCAAAATCCATAAAGTAAATCACTTTTGGATCGTGATGCACACCTTTACAAGGACCATTTCACCTCTTGCATACCCGTGTAGGATTCTATTAACTTCAGAGTTTAAGTTACTAATATTTTATTTTGTGGCAGGGGAAATTTTATAGTATCACATATACTAAAAAATAGCAAACTAAACTTGTGACACATATAATGTTGTATGTCATGTATGATTCAGGTTGTTTTTATTACATGTTTTGTTCATATTTCAAATTCTCTGTATGAACTCTTTTCAGGATTCATCGTGCTGGTCCTCGTGAAAAAATATACTTTAAACCAGAAGATGTGAAGGCCGCAATTGTAACTTGTGGTGGACTCTGTCCGGGGCTTAATGATGTCATACGACAGGTGGCTTCTGAATATCATAAGATTTTTTTTATTTTAGATTACATGATTTGATTACTAACTTAACTACTTTTGGAGTGGCTATAGATTGTCATCACACTTGAGATTTATGGTGTGAAAAAGATTGTGGGGATTCCTTTTGGATATCGTGGGTTTGGCAAAGAATTAGCTGAAATACCAGTGAGTATCCGTTTATACATATCATATCAGTATAGGATCAAGGGTGTTATGGTAGTTTAACCTTGTCCTTGGTCATTAGTTGAGCAGGAAGGTGGTTCAAAATGTGCATCTTTCTGGTGGAAGCTTGTTAGGAGTTTCACGTGGCGGGCCGAATGTGAGTAAAATTGTAGACAGCATGCAGGTATGTGCTTAGTTCAGCTGTTTTTATTTACTCTTTGGTTATTATTACTGTTTTACCCTCTTCGAACGGGTGGCAGGAAAGAGGAATCACCATGCTTTTTGTTCTGGGCGGAAACGGAACACATGCTGGTGCTAATGCAATACACAATGAGGTTGTTATGATGGTCCACATATTTTTCCAATGAGTTTTCTTTTTCAAAATTTGATTTTTGTTGTGTGGTTAGTGCCTAAAACGAGGGTTAAAGGTGGCTGTGGTTGGTGTTCCCAAAACTATAGATAATGATATTCTGCTGATGGATAAGACGTTTGGTTTTGATACTGCTGTTGAGGAAGCGCAAAGAGCCATAAATTCTGCATACATTGAAGTACTTTTTTTTTCAATTTTTTGTTATTCAAATTTGACTATCATCATCATTTTTCCTAAGATTTGATGTTCATTCCATAACTATAAACAGATTTGAACTTTTAGAAATCTCTCCACGTGCCTAAGAAAACTGTACGATTGCTTGTTTTTGTCAGGCGCATAGTGCTTATCGTGGCGTTGGAGTTGTAAAATTGATGGGGCGCAGTAGTGGGTTTATAGCTATGCAAGCAGCACTTGCTAGTGGGCAGATTGATATATGTTTGATTCCCGAGGTATGTTTTTGATGATGCATATCAATGTTGACTCAGAAAATTTGTAAAATTATACAACATCATTTCACTCATGATATTGAAGGTACCGTTTGAGTTGCATGGACCTCACGGTGTTCTAAAACATCTCAAGTATCTACTTGAGACAAAGGGATCAGCTGTCATTTGTGTAGCAGAAGGAGCCGGTCAGGTTAGTTGTTTTTTTTATTTGTTCATAATTTATGTGCAGATCATTTGTGATGTTTTTTCTTGTTTGTTGAAGAATTTTGTGGAGAAAACAAATGCAAAGGATGCATCTGGGAACGTGGTATATGGAGATATTGGTGTTCATATTCATCAGGAGGTTAGTCAATCGTAGAGTATTAACATATAAGTTCTTATTCTAAATAAATGAAACCCATTTCAGATTAAAAAATATTTTAAGGAGATCGGTGACCCTGCTGATGTTAAATACATAGATCCCACATACATGATTCGTGCATGCCGAGCAAACGCATCAGATAGAATTCTGTGCACGGTGCTGGGTCAAAATGCAGTAAGTCAAACTTCCTCCAGAAACAGAATCTGGTGCCATAAAAAAAATAGAATCTCGGTTTTGATGGTTTTTGTTCAACTGCAGGTTCATGGAGCGTTTGGTGGATACAGCGGGATCACAGTTGGCATATGCAACACGCACTATGTTTACCTTCCTATTCCTGAAGTCATATCTTATCCGAGGACGGTTGACCCGAACAGCCGGATGTGGCATCGTTGTTTGACTTCAACTGGCCAGCCAGATTTCATTTAACCAATTTTGTTCCTATCTTTACATTATTACTTGCACACAAAATGGCGTCATTTTGAGAAATAAAACACAAGTTACGATTTGTGAACACGATGCTTTCAAACAATATTTAGAAAACAAATAACCATCAAAACTGATTTTCTTTTTCATAGTTGGTTTCTTTTTTAGAGAGATGGAGACACTGATTCTGTATTCTAAGTGGCCCTTGTTTGATGGCTTCTTTTGTTAAAGTAAAATCTTGTTTATTGTTTTTTTTACTTTATACACGTATTCTACAACCATGTCTTACTGTTTGTAACCGATGAAAGCATCACTCAATTTTTAGTTGTATCAATCTGCGTAAAAGAGAACTAGGAGCCCCATAATGCTATCTTTTACCCGCGCGGAAAAATTAACGTTTATAAACTAAAGCCAAATGCTTTAGGGAAACTTACCCTACAAGCGTATAAGATTTATGGTTATAAATTCAAACGTAAGAAAAAAAATAGCATGAAAAAAGCCAAAAAAAAATAAAACAAGAAAAGAATAGGGATGGAAAAATAACCCGAGTCCGACGGGTATACCCGAAACCCGACGAGTTTGGGGCGGGTATACCCGAAACCCGACAGATACGCGGTCGGGTATGGGATTAATTTTTAAAAATTTCGTGGGTATGGGACTAGGTGATACCCGACCCGATTACCCGAAATCACATACCCATTTACCTGAACCATATACCCAAATCATATACCCGAAAATTTGTAATTTGTAATTTTATTTTCTCTTAACCCATGGCTATTAATGTTCCATTTTAGTAAGTTTATTATGTGAAAAATTATTTTTTCTTTTGAAATATTTATTTATAAATATAAAAAATAGAGTCATAGAAAAGTACACGACACATACCCGACGGTTATCGGCCGATACCCGCGAGTATGCCCGATACCCGATACTAACGGGTAAGCCCGTTACCCGCGGGTATACCCGATACCCGACGGGTAATGGTTCGGGTATGAGACACAATTTTACAACCGGGTATGGGTTTGGGATTATCGATACCCGGGCCGAACCCGACCCATTGTCATCCCTAGAAAAGAAAGTCGGATGTGGGATTGTTTAGGGAATGCTTAACCATAAACATCTCAACTTTTGAAAACAACAATATATAATTTGTATATATCCCATTGTTCCCGCCATATAGGACAAACTTCCCATTAACGGTCATCGGTTAGGGGACCAATTGGATATTCTTGATAAAAACCTCTCCACCGGTAATACCTGCGCCAGGTCAGACCTAGGAAAGTGACATCGGGGTACCTCATTTCACTATAAATAGTACATCACCCTTCAGACATAAGGTATCGACTCTCTTTACTCATTCACTTACTATTTTATACCTGGAGATATTAATTCTCACGCCGGAGGATTGATACAAGGATTATCCTCTCCCTATAAAGCCCTAACACGTTGTTACCTTGTGTAGGATACCATTGGAGTTCGGAGAAGTAATCACCATTCGGCTACTCATTGGAGCTCGTGTGATCTATCCACCAAACCATCCCTAATCCACCGGTGTGTGGATTTACATTGGCACCATCCGTATTGCGAAAAAATAACCTCCATCTCCTGTTCACTCCCTTGTTTAGCCAATGACTTCTTCAACCTCCACACCCATAACCAAACCCATCCTCGTTAGTACACCCTCAAGCTCGAGACCAGTGCCAGTACTACTCCCATCTTCGTCTGCTGAACAGCTGAAGCTACCTCCTATTTTCGATGCGGGGGAAGAAGAAGAAATCCTAAGCCCGGCCGGTCCGACCATAACTGCAGCATAAACCACACCACGGTCAACTCCCTTGTCAACCCCACAAACACAGTTTGGCTTCCTGCCATTTACCCCAGACATACCATATACCCCTTTCACGCCCACCCCGCAACATGTCACCGGCAGCAGTTTACCCACCTCAACCATTGTCACATCATACCCGTTTCCCCCACCAGGCATGGCAAGCAACACCATGTTATACCCATCCCAGGCGTGGTGGATGGAACAACAAAGACAAATGCAACAATACTAACAATGGATGCGCGAATCTTAGTTGGCAAGCGTACGCGCGCGCTTGTTTAGTAGTGAAGGATGGTGTATATTAGATGTCCGATCATCGTTAATATCAACGTTACTATCGAGATACGATCCAAAGAGTAACACTTTGGACAACGAGCAATTGATAATATTTAAATAGTTAAATATTATAGTTCACACAACACGGTATTTTGCGACAGATGAATAAATATTTATGAGAAATATTAAATCGGTGGATTCGGGAATTAATTATTCTGAGTAATAATTAATCTTTTAATTCGGTGACTAATTATTTAGAGAAATAATTATTGATGGTTTTAACGTTTAATAGTTAAAATTTAGTTATGGTTTTACTAATTATTTATAGTTAGTAAAGTAATGAGGGTTCAAAGTAATTAAATAGTTAATTACAAGGAATTTATTGTAAATTCCTAATTAAGGTGTATTATGTAATTAAGGTATCTATATATACATTCTTAATACTAAAACCCTAATAACCATTCTTGCCACCATTTCAAGTTTTTGCAAGAGAGGAGACCCCCCTCCCCCTTTGCACCGATCGAACCACCACCGCCGGCCACTCCACCGCCGACTGGAGCCGCCGCCAGTCACCGTCGCGGCTTCCTCGTCGTCACTTGCTCGTCAAAGGTATAAACCCTAAACACCCTATGGTTGCGTTTTATTTATTTATTTTATTGTCTAAACGCTGTGTAATCGGATCACTGTATGAAATCCAAATCTGATCTATTAATGGTATTATTAAATCGCTTCCGCTAAATATATCTGATTTATTTATTTAAAATTTTTAAATAATTAATGTTTTAAAAGTTAAAACTGGTACCATGATTCCCAACAAAGGAATGCCAGGAATTAGTAATCCAATGTTCAATCCGGTAACCCAAATCTCCCTTAACAGCCCACTCCCTGGAAATCCCGTCCCAGCAACGCCCGCGGGACTAGCAACGCAACCCTATAACACAAACATCATATTAACCCTCGCGGATGATTTCTCGAAGCCTTACCTCCCCGCAGTGTTAGTAGAGCAGTCCAAGTTCACGACACGGATTGCGCTGGCGGAATTTCCCTCTAAGTTGCGGATGCCATTTATGGTGGGTAAGTATGATGGATCATGTATGGGCCTTCCCATACAGCTGCTTAAGTGTATACCTCCCTTCCGTCCAGCTGCTTAAGCGTATACGCGCCTTTTCCCAATACCTCATGGATATGGGCCTTCCCATGTTGGACCCAGCTTTCCAGTGTTTTCTGCACGGCTTGCTTGATTGCTTCTCAGCACATATTCTTCTTCCTTGAAGGCATACTCATGGACCTTTTGTTGTATGTTTTCTCCAGTTTGCGCTTGTATCTTGACTCATTGATGATTGCCGTCTCTCGGCGTATTTCCAGGACATCCAGATTGAGCCTTAATTTTGCCTCATTCTCTTCTCCTTCTACATTCAATCTCCGCACAATAGGTATCCCAACTTATGCTGGCATCATGGCTTCCATGCCATATGTTAGGCTAAAAGGAGTTTCCTCGTTACTGCTTTTTGGCATCCTGTGTACCCATAGTACACGCGGAAGCTCTTCTAGCCAGGATGTGCCTTCCTCTTCCAAGCGTGTTTTTGTTCCTTCAACTATGATTCTGTTAGTTCGTTCCACCTGTCCGTTCCCTGCGGATGTGCCACCGACGTGAATACTTGTATGATTTGCAGCTCTGTGCACCATTCTTGTATGGCCCTGTCTGCGAACTGCTTCCCGATGTCACTGACAATGTAGAGTGGAAGGCCGAAACGACAAATTATGTGTTCCCAGATAAACTTTTTGTTATTGGTTGCCGTAATGGTTGCCAAGGGTTTCGCTTCCACCCACTTAGTAAAGTAATCTACTGCTACTCCCAAGAACTTTACACGTCTGTTGCGTCTGGGAATGGACCCACTAAATCGATTCCCCACTTTTGGAATGGCCGTTGCCCCCGACACCAGAATGAGGTTGTTTTTTGGCCTATGCACCATTGGTGCATGTTTTTTTTACAGCTTTTGCATTTTCACAGCTCCTCGGTAGCGTGTACATGCATTCCTGACCAATAATAGCCTGTGTTCATTAATTTGGCTACCACCGCGCGCGGGCCAGCATGGATTCCGCAAATCCCGAAGTGAATTTCCCTGATCATATAATTGGCTTATGCGTGATCCACGCAGCGTAACAGTGGACCCATGAATGATCTTCTATACAATATCCCATCTTGGAGTTGATACTACGCAGCTTTTGCTTGTAGTTTATGCGCCTTTGATCTCTTAGGGGGCAAGGTCCCCGCGTTTAGGTATTCGCGGATCGACGTCATCCAGCATTCTTCTGTGTGACATTAACCTCCGCCCCCTCAGTTGATGTGTTCTCAATCATTTCCAGGTGGATGGCTTTCATTGGATCGCTGAAATTAGAGGCTATTTTGCTTAATGCATCTGCTTTTTTTGTTTTGGCTCCGTGATATGTGTATTACTTCCCATGAGGTGAAGTTCTTTAGTAAATTCCTGCAAATGCTGAGGTATGGGCCTTCCCATGTTGGACCCAGCTTTCCTGTGTTTTCTGCGTACTATTTTCTTCAGACATAATCCCTGTATCGGCCCTCCGGTGTGAGAATAAGTATCTCCGGGTATAAAAGAGTGAGTGAGTGAATGAGTAAAGAGAGTCGATACCTTATGTCTGAAGGGTGATGAACTATTTGTAGTGAAGGGAGGTACCCCCGATGTCGCTTTCCTAGGGCTGACCTGGCGCGGGTATTATTGGTGGAGAGGTCCTTGTCAAGAATATCACTTTGGTCCCCTAACCGATGACCGTTAGTGTGACTTTGTCCTATATGGTGGGACCACTAGGATATATACAAATTCTATATTGTTGTTTTCAAACATTAAGATTATGATTTGTATCAAAAAAGTCACCGCTAGCATTACCCAAAATTCATTATCTTTTAGATTCTAACATGTAGTTAAATGGGCTAGACAAATTTTAGTAAGATTCGTATGGTGTTCTATGTAGGGTTGATACAACTCGAGGAAGTAGAGTTGCATATCACATAGAGTTGGATTTGATTGGACGATTTGCTTCTTCAAAAACTTAGTCTTTGATTTTGCCTTGGAATTTAGTCATAATATGTAGTGTAGATTTCGTTCTTACCGATCTATTTTTGTATTGTTATTTGTGTTGTTATGTAACATTGATGACTTTTGAGTACTCAAATATTTGCCCTAAAATATTGTAATATACCTACTGCCACTGAGCAGTTTAAAGCAATTAAATCTTCTCTGCCTCCGTTACAACCAAAAACAATATCAAGTTCAAATCCCATCAACTTTAAGAAAAGCTTTGAAACAACAAGGATTGTGTGTACATATATAAAATAAATGGCTAGAAAGCTTCCTTTATAATATATTACAAGTTCCTTTAAGAACACATTCCGAAAAGACAAGAATAATCAACGAATGCACCTGCGATATATATTAAGACGGCGTTCTGACAATAGTATGCATAAGCCCTAGCATCTTGAGGTTCACGGGGACCCCTATTGGTTCGAGTTGGGCTTGGCTACTGCACCGCCATTTTGCTGCTGCTGATGCAGGTTTTGGTGATGAACCTGCTGCTGTTGGTGTAACTGGAACACGTGTGGGCTGGTTGAGAGTTGGGAAAGCTTAGCAGCATCTCCATTTAGCTCTGCAGTCGTGATTTTCAAACGATGAACCTCGGCTGTCAAAGCCTCGTTATACACATATATAAAATAATATGAGATAATTAAAATAATACCGCAATTAGAAGAACATAATATAACGTTAAAATGAAAAGAAAAATACTTGTCCCAATATAGTTATAATAGTTAGATCACACAAACGGATTAGGCCAAGGTAGAAAGAAACTGAAAGAGACCAGATATTTACATCTAGACTATCTTATATGCATCAAACACAGAGTTTTAATTACTAAACTAAACTAAAGTAAACCAATTGCATGATGAATGGACCTCAAATGTGCATAGCACTCTTCGCTGCTCTTAAAATGTTCAAGGCAAACCCAGCAAATATGAATCCCACACCTGCACTCAATGTGGTTGCACCCATCTATCTTCTCTATCGTGAACCTGCACACAGGGCACTCTCTCACGTCCTCTTTCCCCTTCATCCAATCCTTCAAAGACAGATCCGGGTCCCGCTTAAACTCCATGTACCTTTCACACGACAGAAACGGATGGTACTCCAGGTGGCATCGAGTACACGTCTCCACCGAACACGCCCCACACGCAAACGGCCTCCCATCTTCCGCCACTTGATAAACTGAAGGACAGTCAGGCGAAGGGCAAAATCGGAGCTTCCCGCAGCTAGACTCCACAAACGACCCTAAAGATGACCGGAAAAGTTCATCTAGCTTGTCGGTTAACAGAAGTGATTTCAGGTCTGCTACTAACATCATGGCCCCACAACCCTCGTATGCACAGCGGATGGGGAAACTGTTCCCCAAGTTCCTGATGGCAGACTCACATTGTTCCACCAAACACGACCTACAAAATTCATGGTTACATTTTTCCAAACGGTACCCATCTTCAACATCACACAGACATATGGAACAGGAGGGTGTTTGACTAGCAGTGGATGTTGTGGTCCTTACAATCTCGTGAATTGTTTCCTCAACCTGTTGCTTCAATTCTTTAGAACCACGAATGGAGATGACATGGTGACGTGTGTTTAACGTGAACTCTGATCCCGGGAACCTTTCCTTGAGGCCGTGAAGGTCGGGGCCGAACTCTTGAACCACTTTTTTCATAAAATCAGGTGGGAAAGCAGGACCCCTAAGATGCACATCAAGCTGTTTGTTGTCATGTAGGGCCACAAGAGACTGAACC